>CAJQZP010000212.1:13225000-15625000 GCA_907164705.1 Parnassius apollo
TGGAATGTCAGTCAACAGGCCGCACAAGGCCGGCACACGCCGTGGGAACGCTCAATAGGCCACGACAGGCCTATACAGGCGGTGGAACGCCTGGCGCGGCCTGTCGCCTGGCGGGCCGTGGGACCCCACCTTAAGACACCAGAACAAATAATAGGCAATCTGTGGGGAGACCTTTGTTTAGCAGTGAACTTCTGTAAGACAATAACAGTAACAGTAAAAATTATTTTAGATTGTTATAGTATTTTGTTTAAGAAAAGTTTTATCTCCAATCTTAGACCATGCCATGCCATGACCTAGGTTTAATTTAAATTTAAAGTGGGCACTTTCTTATACTTACGTCCTTTTTACTGGAATCGAGACATTCCATCTCATTCCTCAGGGGTCGTATTTATCATCATCAGAAGATAAATGTTGATGTCTATGGGCCACAGCATCCACTTACCATCAAGTGGACTGTGTATTCGTTTGTCAACCAATGTTATACAAAAATACGAAATTGCAAATTTTTTTGCTTTATTGTAATTTGTGCGAAAAAATTATTATTTTTCTAGGGTAAATTAATTTTTTTACAAAATAAGGGTAACAAAGGAGTCCAACTGATGGTAAATGGAGGCGCGTAGACACAGACCTACATCTATGCTCGATTAAGAATCAAAATATAGATCAGCTGTCAGTCTTGAAAATTAAGATAGAATACCTCGTTACCAAAAAGGGGATCGCCGGTTCTGTACACTCAATATACAAAACAGCAGCATTAAATTGCTATTTTACGCTGGTTTTCTGTGACAGAAATTACTTAATTTTATTACTGTTATATTATAAGTTGTTTTAATTTGTTTAATTTCCATCGATTTTATTCATTATAATTATACCTAGCTTACCTTTATATTTAATATGTGGATAACTGTTATTGACATACTTGAAGTAAATTTCAAATTGTATTTAGTGATATACGCTAAATAAATAAAAAATAAAAGACAACGTGATTTCACCCTAGTCGAGCCAACCCATTTATGCTGCAACCATAATATAGCAGCAGGACTGCAGTTAAGTTAATAGTTTTATTATATCTTTTCAAAATAGTGTCCATCCATGGTTCCATACAACCGAGAAAAGCACTTTGCCCACTCGTCCTTAGGAGTCTCTTCGACGGCATTTTGAAACGCAGCCACTGATTCCTCGGCGTCCATAAAACGTTTTCGCCGAAGTTTTTCTTTTATTTTCTGAAATAAATAAAATCGCAAGGTAGAGGTCGGGGATATACGGCTGGTGACCCAGTAATTCCACGTCTGACGTCGCCAAGTAGTCGATTGTTTGCTTGGCGGTGTGCGACGAGGCGTTGTCGTGGTGAAAGAGGATCCTACTGCGAGGTCGTTACTCCCGAACTTTTTCCATTACAAGTGGCAAACAATGGTTAGTGTACCACTCTGCAGTAACTGTTTTTCGATCCTCTAAAACAATTGTTGCGTAATGACCTGCCCTTCCGAAGAACGAGGCCACCGTCTTTTTTCCCACGCTTCGACCTCTCTTCACTTTAGTTGGCAACTCCTCGGAAGGAAACAACCAGGCAGCAGACTGTCTCTTAGTTTCAGGATCATAACAATAAATCCGTAACTTTCATCACCCGTAAGTATGTCGAACACTTTAAATCTTTGAACCATTTCACGACACCAATCAACAAACACGACGGAGTTTTTGGGCCCCTCTCAAATTATGAGATATCCACCGGACACAAAGACTCCTGAGCGCTAAATGTTCATGGACGATTTTGTGCACTTGTCTCATACCTATGCCTGAGCTTGTTCGAATCTGCCGATAAGTCTCTCTTTTGTCAGTCTCTATTATACGCCGCAGAACACTGATGTTATCTTTAGTCGTCGCCGTAGAAGGCCGTCCCTCGCGCAGATCATCGGTGAGATTAGTGCGACCACGTTTAAACTCATTAAACCAGTTGTAAACAATGGCACGAGATGGGGCTTCATCGTGAAAGGCCAATCGAAGTCTATCATAACTTTCTTGTCGACTTAAATGACATGGAAAGTCATAAAAAATATTGAACGAAAATTTTCTCGCGTTAAATTCATTCTGACGCGACACAGACAATTTTTCAATTTGCTGCCAAATCGTAAACAAATGACAAATTAATAAAATACATGCACAATAATATTGGCAGAGTTCCATTTTCAAAATTTAAACTTATTTTTCTATTATAACGTTTACAAGTGGCCAGTTCTAAAATCTGTCAGTGTCGCCCTCGTATGTCGTTCAGGCGACACGATAGTTTTTGGTGCGGAAACATTCTAGACCTAGAGGTGTAGAAAAACCGCTATTATCTCTTTGATAAGTGCTGTTTTAAATGGGGTTAGTTAAACTAAGTGTTCCGGCGCCACAATTTCATAGTTTATATGCTAAAATGTGTGCTGAGTCAAAGATCACGAATTCGAATGCACACTACAAATATTGACATATAATAATCCAATGTTATATCTAATCTGTTATAGTAATAGCTATTAATCTCCTCCAAACCGTATTTTAGTCACAGCGCCTAGTTTCAACGAAGCTAGCGATCTACTCATGGCATAATTAATAATTATAGTGGAAAAAAATGTGCGCAAGCACAGGTTCAGTCTCTGTTCCCTCATTCTATAGTTAATAGTCCAATGAGACTGTAATCTAGATTTTTGTCTCGACCCGGAACAACCCCAGCAGTTGCGCTTACAACCACTAATCTAACGCGGCACTTAAAAATGGGTCATAACTCACAATAATAATTCACTAGTAGGGAAACTTTTTTAGTTAAAATTTGTCTTTGACCTTAAAGAGTCGGAGAGTACAGCATATTTTGAATCTTCTTCCTCTGCACATGTTTGTTGCTGGCTTTCTTCTTATGTTTCCGTTATTATTCTTGTTTATATTATAATAATATCTGTCTGGTGACTCTATATGCTCCCCGGATGAAAATAACGACGTCATACTTAATTTTACGAGGGCTTTCACACTGAATTCTTCACTCTATACCTATTGTTAGTTTAAAATTCTCCAAAACATAAATTTCTTATCACTTTACAGGATCCGAACACAAAGGACTTCTTATACTTCACAGCGAAGCTGCAGGAGACTCCAAATTTATGGGAAGCGTATAAACAACCTAAAATTTATGAGGTAATGTGATTTTTTAAATAAACTATTTTCATACGAAAGTAACTCTACTGACGTCTAATACAACAAAAACTAATAACTTGATCCAAAAATCTATCGTTTCTATTTGTAAGGTTACACCTATGGTTTTTTTTATTCTTATAAAATAATTTTAATTATTCGAATTGTCCGTCTATTCGAACAATCACCATGATTTTAAAGAGATAATTACTTTAAAAGTCAACAAAAGGTTTTAAGGTTTACAAAATCTGTTAAAGAACTCGAGACATTCGTCCCAGCCAGCGGGTCTTAATATTTTCGGTCTGGCAATTAAAGTACTACCTAATCATGACGTAATGTATCAAATTAACAAAATATTGTAGCATACAACTTTACGGCAAAAACGCATCAAAATTTAGTGAAGGTTTCTTTTAGTGGAAAAACTGAGTGCCTGTTTAGTTCGTGCGCGCAGCGGAGCATAACATGCGTGCTTGAAAAACACACGCTGGGAAGACCTAAAAAGCGGCCGATTATGTTGTATGAAGTACCTACGTGCTGCCAAGCCGCACTTGCCGCCAAATACGGAGAGTATCAGTTTTTTTGTATATGTTGAAGCTGTAAGTCGGTTGGATTTACAGTTTCATCGGACTCAGGGATCACGTCCGGAAAAAGTTGTGAGGCCGTGACCTACATAAAATGGGGACTGTTGTTGATCATGGTAACTCAGTTCATGACTGTACGTCAAACCTTCAGTACAGTTATAGTACACGCAGTATACATTAGTGTAAAAAATACTCGAATCAGTGCAAGCATGAGTTACAATTGTGTGCGGACTCTGGCTCTGCTCTCCTCTGACCCCACGTTGCCATCATACGATGACAATTTTATTAAATTAAATGTTTAGAGTACTTTATAGTGACCATGGGCACGGGAGACTGAGGTATTCAAAGACTCATTGTTAGATATTATTAAACGGCTGCTTTCAATGCAAAAAATTTTTATTTTTTATTTTTAGTCCGATCTACGCAGAAAGAACTTATTGTATCTTGAAGTCTTCCAATGCCTAGCTTGGGTTGCCATTTAATTTTATTAATAATAGGATCCCAAGCAAAGTTTGGCAACCAGCCACATTAATACCTCTATAATATGATATATAAATCAATGCCTCTACTGAAATTTGCTAAAGAATGATTTTCAATTTCAACAGCCTTGGTAGGAATCGGTGTTCTTTTGTGAGGATTTGTGGTCTCTCCAATCTGATGTAAATATTTGGGCAATCAGAATTTCAGATTTGACATTGGGACATTGAACATGTCGGTCCTTAGTGACCACAAGTCCTGCAAAGTACTCGAAAAGTCGGTAATCAAAAAAAACTAATTACGCAATAATATGCGTAAAAACAAAGTAGTGTATTTAATGTGTAGTGTTTGCATAAATAAGAGAAATCATGAGACAAAATTTTATCTCCAAGTAATAGTAAAAGGAATGTTCTTCTTCTTAGCATTCATCTTTCATAAATTTATTACAGCATAGCAAGAACCCTTTGCTGAACATGGGCCTCCCTCACAAATTACTTCATAAGCAGGATATTTGCCATAGTTGCCAAGTTTAGCAGGCAGGTTGACATCGGGTGTTTTATTATTTTGGATTATTATCAGACAGATGCTGCTGCCCATGTCCTGTTTACGTGGTAGAGCCATGCTGCAGTTATATTAGTAGTATAGTTGTAGCACGAATGGGTCGGCTCGACCGGGGAGGGACCACGCTCTCACAGAATACCAGCGTCAAATGGTAGCTTAATGCTGCTGTGTTTCATGTGGTGAGTGTAGAGAACCGGAGACCCTTTTTACTGGAAACGAGGCATTACACCTAAGTCCTCACGGGGTGACAACGCGTCTGTATTTTGATTCGTAATCGAGGATAGATGTAGATGTCTATGGGCCACAGCAACCACTTACCATCAGGTGGACTGTGTGCTCCTTTGTCACCCTATCCTATAAAAAAATTCCCTCTATGCCCCTTACGACACGCACGGGATAATACAAGGTGTTGGATTTCTTTGGGCTGCCGCTACACGGAAATGAATATCTTCTGGCATTTCAGTATTAAATCAGTGATTTAATTTGCCATTGTTGTAAAAGGCATAATCCGAATATGCGTTTGCAATCTCCCTGGTGTTAAGTTACTCTATAAAACGCTTTCCATACAGAGTTCTACGGCGGTAAATGGTAGTTCTCATAAATAAGACATTGCTTACCTAAATTATCGTTAAGAATGTTTTATTGACCAATTTTTTTTATCTTAAGATTTTTATTCATTTTAAGATCAAAATGCTTACGGTTATACCAGAGTATCGAAGACAAGGCCTGGCCGTAATGCTCGTCGACAAATCGAAGGCGCAGGCATTCGATCAAGGGTACAAAGTGATACGCATGGATTGCATTAATCAATACGAGTAAGTAAATTGCTCATGTTTATTTAAAATGCTAACAACTATCGAGGTCAAAGATGCGCGTGATACTGTAGTACCTGCAAAGCGAATAAATAAATATTATCACTGCACACAGCGTTCACCTACATCTTGCTTGGCTAAAACGTGCCTACAATATACTTATTATGTACTTTTGATATTTTTTCAATTACCTTTTTAAGTAAAGGTGTCAAACGAACATACAATCCAGCTGATAATGTGTGAATAACCAACTGTCATACATCAACCAACACCTACAACTACCATCGGTTAAGAATCAGAGCGAAGATGCGTCAACCATACAACTGAAATGAAACGCCTCGTTGCGTTAGTAAAAGGGTATCTGTCATTTACCACAGGAAACAGCATCATTCGTGCTACAGCAAAATGTATATTCATAGTGTATTTGGATTAAGAAATATGAAACTATTAAACAGTTTTGTTTTAAATAAAACAACCAACAACAAACAACAAACGTTTCTACCGACCCACTTCGGCTTTTCTTGAGTTATGTCTATGGACGTCATTTATACCATCATTTAAATTTAAGATTGATTTTAGAAACATCACCCAGATTTTACGATAAATTATAGCCTGGATCACTCCTGGTATTGTCATCAGCACTTAGAATTGCAATTAAAAATTTAATTGGAGCCGGCGGGTACCAAACTCGAGGATACTTGTGTGCTTAGCCCCTG
The DNA here is from genome assembly GCA_907164705.1 of Parnassius apollo. Lineage (NCBI taxonomy): Eukaryota > Metazoa > Arthropoda > Insecta > Lepidoptera > Papilionidae > Parnassius > Parnassius apollo. Next base: position 13,231,307 of record CAJQZP010000212.1, read on the forward strand.
AGCTTCCCTTAGTTTAACGCCCGGGGCCGCTAGAACCTCTGTTTACATGTTCGCCTTAATATATAGGTTAACATACCCATAATATATTAGGGCACTTTTACTTATTTTTAGTTAGTACGTAGTTATTGTAGGCATACAGTTTCATTCGTAGTGGTTTTGGTTTGCGCAGGCGAATCTCAGGATAGTTTGGGGCAATATGGTATAGAGGAAGGTTCGTTTCGGTCATATATATCTTAGAGTTGCACTACTTGGACTAATAAATAGATAGGGAACTGTGCATCCACATCTCTTAGCTTAACGGGACCGCTAGAAGCTTAGCTTTAAGGGCCCACTGTTTATGTGGTAGAGGCATGGTAAAGCAATGTTATGGTTGTTGCACGAACGGATCGGCTCGCTGAACCCGTACCACGCTCTCACAGAGTACTAGCGTAAAATAGCAGCTTAAGTGCCGATGTGTTTCGTACAGGGAGTGTAGAGAACCGGAAACCCTTTATTACTGGAAACAAGGCATTCCATCTTAGTCCTCAGGGGTGACAACGGATCTCCATTTTTCAATCGAGGAGAGATGATGAGGCCTCTGTCTCGCCCATAGCCACAGCAGCCGCTTACCATCAAATGGACTGTGTGCATTTTAAATGTTAAAGTGCGGGAGCGGACTTCTTTCTCAAAATTACGCCATCATGCTACGTCACTGTGATGGCCATAGTAGTTTCGTTATTGTTCCGTATTTGTTTTAAGCTCCAGTCTTGTAAGTACATTACAAGACTTCATGTATGGTTTCAGTAGTGCTTCCAGGCGTTTCCTATCGATTTCATTTGTAGTTCCATTAGTCAGATTATTTGGTCAAAAGGGTCATGTTCATTCACATATATATTCAATTATATTGTTGTTGACACGTAGCACTGGGCCTTGTTTCTCATTTGTCATGAACCGTAGTTTTCTACGTGTTTATAATCAGCGCTTGATTACAATCGCACATGGTGGTAAGTTGCGATGAAACCCTAGATGGTAAATGGCACTTAGCGCAACAAAAGGCTTATTCACCCATACCTTGATGACGTCCAGATTTTAATAGGATGGAAAGACAAAGTATTTGAAATCTTTTCTCGCAACTTTTTACTTTTTTTACGTGGTAGAGCCATGCTGCAGTTATATTAGTAGTATAGTTGTAGCACGAATGGGTCGGCTCGACCGGGAATGGACCACCCTTTCACAGAATACCAGCGTCAAATAGTGGCTTAATGCTGCTGTTTTTCGTATGGTGAGTGTAAAGAACCGGAGACCCTTTTTACTGGAAACGAGGCATTCCACCTAAGTCCTCACGGATGACAACGCATTTGCATTTTAATTCGTAATCGAGAATAGATGTAGATGTCTATGGGCCACAGCAACCACTTACCATCAGGTGGACTGTGTGCTCGTTTATCATCCTATCCTATAAAAAAGCTCTATATTATAAACTCACAACATAATTTTTCAGTTACAAGGTAGCTGAAAGATGCATGATGAACTGTCTTACCAAATTTCCGCTGCACAAAATACGCAGTGCAAACGCGCCTTACATCAAGCGTAGCTCGGAGCACAACAGATTTGTGCGGGTCTACGTCGAGGCGAGGGTGCAGGGCGATAAACCAGACCGGGTACGCTTGAGACAACGCCATGACTTCGAGAGCTTAATCGAATGACAGAGGTTTTGTTTCAACTGCCGTTAGCATCTGCGAGGATAACTTTCGCTTACTTTTCACTATGATATATCAGGCATATAACAAAACTTTCAACATATTTTATAATATATTATAATGTCATTATGTAACTAATAATGTCTTTTATTTTGCTCATAATCTATTTGGCTGACCTTTGGTTGAAACTTTCGTTTGTTAACAACTATGTTAAAATTTAAAACTTCAAGTCCTTAAAACGTCTAATGGATCAACACGGCATGTGCAATCTATACAATATCTCTTCCATTTTGTATGCTTTGCAAATCATTTATTACAATTGAACGGATATGTACTTTAGAATCTCGTAAACTATAATTTTTTTTAAATTTTGTAAACTACCTATAATTTACGTCCAGTTCTTTTGGGTAAGAACCACCCTCTCTGTCCCCAAGCAGCAGTACGTGCTCTACAGTTTTCCAGTTTGAAGGGTGTAGAAAGCCAGTATAAATACAGGTAGGGAGGCATTCCATCATAATTCTTAGTAGTAACAACGTATCTGTATAAAGTTCAAGTTGCAGGTGTGCATGGGCTTCAGTGGCCACTTACTATCAGATGGGTTGGAATGTTACTACGCTTGTAATTTAAATAAAAAAAAATCCAGCGCCATATTTAAACGAAACTATCCATCCATCTATTACCGCCATTCACAATTCCATAGCTGAACGTAGGGCCTCCTCCCCAAGGAATAATTAGATATTTTGATTTATATAAATGTATTACGTATTAGTAGAGTTTTAGCTAAGGTCCGTGAGATAATACGGGCACCTTTAGTTGTGCCGCCCTATGAATCCAGAACTAGAAGGAGAACAGAGACAAAATCACAAAGTCGCATACTATAACTAATATGAGAAAAATAAATAGCAAACAAGCTTTGGAAATAATTAAGAACACTTCAAAAATGAACTTAAAAAAAACTAACTACATTACACAATACTAAAATCGACTAAAATATTTACTATAATATCAACTGTCAAAATGGCGTCGATAAAGCAGCGCCTACTCTTATTGGTTTGTGGCAGCGCCCTTTTGACCCTTTGTTATTTGGTTGACTGATGAAGAGCTATCGTATCATAGAGCCTACTATGAAAACAAGGCTGTACTTAGTTTTTGAGTTATAAGAAAGTGACCATATTATCCGGATGACCATATTACCCTCACATACTATATTATAAGTCAGTGCAGGACTACTACGTGGGACACTCAATAAGTTTTTAGATGTACAAAAAGTATTCTAGATACTATTAATATTTATTTAACATCTTTTCACAATAATCTCCATCATGCTTTATACAAAGTTCCATAGGCCTAAACCAACTCTGTAAACACTTTTGTCAGTCTAGATCTGACAGGTCGGAAATCGCTTCTTCGTAGGCAGCCACGGCTTCTTCGACGCTTGAAAAAAAAACTTGCCTTTTATTTTTTTTTGACTCTTGGGAACAAAAAGAAATCACAAGGAGCTAAGTCAGGGCTATAGGGTGGGTGATTTAGAGTATCAACACCAGATTCCTCAATAAATGCTTTTGTTTTAAGGGAGGTATGTGAAGAGGCGCTATCGTGATGCAGCATGATTACCCGAAGCCCGGTCTTTGGTCTTCTCTCCCGCACAGCTTGAAAAGCTTTTGGTAATGCAACTGTAGTATACATTCAGAGTTGACTGACATACAATTTTCCAGCATTGGCGTCGACAAATGTCCGCTCCACGAAAAAGAAACTAGCCACCATTTTTTGCCGACGTTGCGAGGTCTATGCAGTTTTGTCAGTAACTGTCCTTCTGAGTAGACCCGTACCGATGATTGCCTTTTATTTTCCGGATCATATTGATAGATCCATGTCTCGTCACCAGTAACGATTTCTGAAACACGCCTAGAACGCATTTCATGACACCAAATCACAGAAGTCTGTTTTTCGCTTTCGGAGAACAAACGAGGGATCCATCGACAACAAAGCTTAGTCACTCCAAGATGTTGATGTAGGATTGTATGAATGCTCCCCGAACTAATGCCTACAAACTTTTCGATGTCCGTATATGTGATTCGTGGGTCTTCTCATACCAACATTTAAGTAGTCCATACATTTTCTGCCGTTACTACTGTTTGCGGGGCCCCGGTTCTTTGGTCGTCCTGTTTAAGGTTAATTTTACCCCTTTTGAATTCAGATAACCACCTAAAATTTGTTAAACGTGATGAAGCTGAGTCCCCTAATGCTGATTGTAGCCGTTGTGAACTTAATTGTTCGGTTGAACCAAATTTAAAATCATAACAGATCATAGCGCGCAAATGTTCACGATTAAGATCTATCGTTTTAAATGAAAACCGCGGGAAGCGTTGCAGGAAAATTGATAGAAATTTGTTTTTTTTTTTTATATTGAGCTATTGGCTTATGGAGTTCTATTTTTAAATAAATTTGCTTTTTAGAAACATATCACACTGGTGCGTTCCATTTTTAAATTTCGAGCATCTCAAAACTTATTGAGTGACGTACGTATCTCGGTGGTAAGACTGAGACGTTGAGGCACAAGCGGTGAGAGAACCAGTACAATTACAGACTGATAAGCATTTCATCTATATCGTAGTACTCAAGGATGACAGACAACGCATCTATAGTCTTCTTTGTTTGAAGTTATTTGTAAATGACCAGTGGGTTTACAGTAGCCAGTAAACATAAGATGGACTGAAAGTTCATTTATCATTAATAATATAAGGTGTTTTATATGGATCTAAGCAAAGATTAGACTAGACTAGACTAAAAATATTTTCAAAATTGGAGGGGCCTTCGATCTAAAACAAAAGAATTTATTGCAATGTTTGTTGTAGCAATTATGATATTATAGTATTAGTAGAAACCTAGTTAAATGGCTCAGTGCAAAATGATGAACTTTTTGAGGATCGGTATGATATCTACAGAAGGGATATGGAAAACTCTACATACCAAAGTGGTAAGGAAGGAGGTGGAGTATTGATAGCTATATCAAAAAAAACTTAAGTTTACTCGTGTCACCTACTGACAAAACAAATGTGAAGACGTATGGGTTAATATTGAAGCTCCAGTAACCAACAGAAGAGTGCCATTAGAGCAATATATAATTTAAAACCAAAAGAGTCAATGAGACAAAAATTTAAGGAAATTAATATATTTACTTTGGCCTCTCATACATTTATGAAAATGTACCGTACATTAGTACGTACACAAAAATAAAAGTAGTTTTGCAAAAATAAGTGATATTCATTCTGTAAATACTAGGAACAGACACAAGCAATAGACAGTTACTGACTCCACCGAGTCAGTAATTCATTTTTGGGGCGATGTATACGCTTTTACAACAAAATCCCAGAAAATATACAAAAATTTTTCATACTCAAAGTTCAAAAGTTTTATTAAACTAAGTTTGTTTAAAAAGGGTTATTATAATATTAAAGAATTTATGGATGATAATAACCCCTGGGAAGGGTGATCGCTACCAAGCTATTTCTAATTTGTCTTGTGTTGTTAATTGTAGACATGATTGTAAGCTATTATTTGAAAAAAAAATAGTCTCGCTGGGTTTTTTGCTGGTTCTTCCCAGGACAGAGGTTTTTTTTTTTGCGAACCAGTGGTAAATGAAAAAAGTGACTTTCAATAAGTATTATTATAATCTACATTGAATAAAAAAGTTTCTGTTTCTGTTTGTTCCAAGAATATACGTCAGATAGCAATGTGTACTGTTTATATAGTCGAATAATATTACTAATATAATATAACATAGTACGTGAGGGTAATATGGTCATCCGGTTAATATGGCCACTTTCTTATAACTCAAAAACTACAGCCTTATTTTCATAGAAGGTTATATGATACGATAGCTCTTCATTAGTCAATCATATAATAAAGGTTAAAAGGGGCGCTGCTTTTCAGACGCCATTTTAAGTTGATATAATATTAAATATTTTAGTCGATTTCAGTATGGCTTAATGTAGTTCGTTTTTATTAAGTTGATTTTTCAGTGTTCCTAATTATTGCCAAAGCTTGTTTGCTATTTTTAATTTATATATTAGTTATAGTATACGACTTTGTGTTTTTTTTATCTATCCTCCCCCTAGTTTTGGTTCTATAGGGCGGCAAATCTTAAGGTGACTATAATACCCTCACGTATCTTATATATATATATATATATATATATATATATATATATATACTGCCTCGGTGGTCTAGTGGTTGGAGTAGTGCGACTGCTGATCATGAGGTCCTGGGTTCGAGTCCCGGGTCGAGCCAAAAAATTAACTATTGAGTTTTTCCGTCAAGAAATTCTCAGTAGTTGCTCGGAGTCTGGAAGTTGGCGGTGTCTCACCCCCGTGCCTCGGAAAGGACGTAAAGCCGTTGGTCCTGCGCCTTATCTCTCTCCGGTCGTGTCGGTTTACCGTCCCATCGGATTATGAGAGTGATGGAATAGAGAGTGCACCTGTACTTGCGCATACAGTTGGGCACTATAATCCTGTCCTGCGCCGATGGCTAACCTCCCTTCGTTCGTCTGACATTATTATTATTATATATACCAGCCATTCTGAAAAAACTGCCTCACACAACGTAGCTGACACAGTAGATATGCCACGCAGATGTGTATTTTCGTAGTTATTTACTTATTTGAAATAAACTACAACTTCAAATTACGTCGACAAAGTGCGTACATAAATAAGCATAGAGTTTTCTTAGCTCTATGTAAACCTAATAAATGTTAAATCGTCAATAACAACGTTCGTGGTTTACAAAACAAAGAACTATTATTCTCGCCCGCCCGCAGTCCATTAGAGGAAGGTTACGGAGAATTGAGCGTAACCTAGTGCGCAATGTACTCGTATTAAGGCCACAAGGCCCGTCTATTAGTATACATAGTAGTCTTTGGGTTAAACACTAAAGCCTTACACATATAACCAGCGGGAACGATGGCGTGCGCAGCAGACTTGGCATATTCGGCGTGAACACACCGTGTAATGGCGATGTTAGAATATCCACTACTACTCCATATCATCGTGTGGGTGTTGTATATCCGATGGGCAGTAGCATCTTCCTGATTAAAACTCAAAATTATAAATAACTGCAGTTACAAACCCGCATGCCATGCGTGGCAACTATGGCATAATTATCCCTATGAGGTAATCTATGGGGGAGGCGCTATGTTCAGCAGTGGATTTTTAAAGGCAGTAATGAAATAATGGAATACACTGAGGCACCACTAACGCCAGGTTTCTTGAGTATAGAAATCGGGCATAAAACGTGTCTGATCAAAAGCCTGTGATATGTATTGTACATACAGTAAGACAAAATAAAATATTATTTTATCTATGAATCTTTACTTCTTACGAGATTCAAACCCAAACCTTATTGATTCGCTTTTTAAAATACATATTAGTGTTTAAAAACTTGTCAAGTCATAAAATATAACAGATAGCAAATATATAAAAAAAACAAATATATCATGACTGTGCTAAAAACTTTAAATAGCAATAATGTTATTCATCCAAATTAAGACATAATTTTATGACCTCGTAGCTCAGTAATCATCATGCGATCATCAGCGTGAAACCCAGCTAACAAAGTTGGGTGTGTGTATGTGTTAGGTTTGTGTGTGTGTGTGTGTGTTTGTGCGTGTGTGCGACCGTGTGTGCGTGCGTGCATGCGGCGTGTGTGTGTGTGTGTGTGTTGCGTGTATGTAATACTGTGAGTAATAAACAAACACATATATCTACAAACAAAACGAGTAAGATCGAAATCTTTGTTAGTAGTCAAAATTTTATTCAGTCTTTACTAACCATAGCGTGATGCTTGCTCGGTCGAGAGTCGAGACGACCTATTCGTTCTGCAGCCATAAGTCACTGTCCAGTAGCCTTGCCACGTACAAAACGTGTGTATATTTGTATCTGCGTCTTTTATGTGTGTGTAGCCTTCTTTAAGATGAGCTTGAAATAGATAGCTGCTTAAAATATATTTCACAGAATGTCACAAGGTAAATTATAACATCTTTTGCGCGGTTATCATTTTACAAAAATACAAAACTTACCTGTTAGCTTGGGAGAAGGAAAATTTAAAGGGCTAATTTTAACGGTAATCTGTGAGAGTGTGGTCCTTCCCCGGTCGTGCTCCAACTATATCTACTACTTAATATATAACAGTGTTATGCTATTACAAAAAAAAATGAACGAGCCTTACAGTAGTCTCAAATGATGTGTAACATCTGATATCACACCTTGGTAATAAGTAACATTTACATTATGTCCTAGAAAAGGTATTTTTAATAATATTTAAAAATATAAATTTAGCAGTGACAGAAATTACCTCAAAATGTATAAAAGCTATATACTGAAATATTATCGACTTATCAAAAAATTTAGACACTTATCATTATCAACAGTAAACAAATTTATTACTATAGTTTACACATATAAATTAGTTTATATAATAGCACACTTTACTACCACCGCGCGGCCTCATTGGTCAAATCAAATAGCGCGCGCTTCTCCGGCTTCCTGTGACAAAGTTCCATCCCTTTTTACAACATCACTCCCACAGATTGCAAAAAAAACGAGAGGATAGATGTTACAAATCAACAAAAAAAAAAACAGTACGTTTCAAGTCTTCGTAGACGTTTAACGGGTGGCTGGTTATAAAAACGGTTTTAAGGGGAAATATAGTGTCAAATGGCTTAGCAAGATCCTTCGTTATGCCGAAAATATTGCAGCATTAATTTTGAAATAAATATATGGTAAAGTTGAGGATTATAGTTAGTAATTATGTTAGACGAAAACACGATTTCGTAAAATTTTCTCGATAGAAAAAAAATTCAAAGTTACCTCCAAAATAAACAATAAACCGCTGTTATTCATAAAATACTTTAAATAAGATCATGAATTTTTGCATATATTTTGCATACTACTATATTTACTGAACTAACTATAAAGCAGTGCTTATGTTATTTACTTTTTTTAAAATACCATTATTTTCACTGTAAAAAGAAATTACCTAAACTATCGGCGTCTTGAGCTTGATTCCTGTCGTTCCGTTAGTATAGCTTAGGCTTTTGAAGGGAGAAGTTGTGTCGCTTACGATCAGAATATACATTACGCAACAGTACGACGTAAAATTAAAATGGGAAATAACCGTGATAAAAATAAGAAGCGGCTGGCTTGGCTTTAAGAAACAGGCATAAATATGATAAACCTAATGAAATAAGTGTCTAACGACCTTTCTACTTACAGTATTAGTGATTACAAATATTTCGGTACATAGCATACGACGCGCGGGGAAGTGGGGGGCGAAATTAGAATTTGAGCTGACTTACTCTAACCTCTTAACATGTATCTAATTCTACGGACTGTACGAAAAGCTTTACGATCATTGAATAAAGTAACCGGACCATATGGGAAATGCCAGAAGGATCTCATTGCCTCCGACAGATGGCGATATAACCGTTGCGTTTACTCTACACGTAAAATACTCAAATAGTCTCCAAGCAAGGCGATTTAGATATGTCCTCGCTACAACGGGAGACTCACCAACCTCCCTAGCACGTGAAGAATAAATAAAAACAATAAAAGAATAATAAATACAAACTTTATTATTAGTTAATATAAGCGTAACTGATGTATTTTTATAAAGATACTCTTTAATCTGTTAAAAACATTCAACAATTTATAAAAAAAATATCGCTATTACAATAACATAGATTAACTAATCGCTTTTTACTTTTACTTTTTTTTCTATTAATTTGCTTAAAGTAAATATGTCATGACAATTAAAAAAAATTAAATACTTATAGCATATCAGTCCCTCTGCAAATATCGATTCTAAACTTCACTAAGTTAAAGTAAATAGGGCTTCAAAATTTGCTCGACGAACCACTCTTGTGGGAAATGTAGATGGTCTCCCGGTGTAGACAAAAACACAAGTTTACCTGATTCCTTCATTTTCCTCAATCCCAGGCGATCCTATTCAAAAAAATAATGCAAATAAAACGTAATTTTTAATTTCTAAAATTATAAATAAATTTATGAAAGAATTAATTCTTAAAATAATTTTACGAATTTTATCGCTTTTCCATTTTCACAGGTGTTCGACTTCCCGATGTCATGGATACCAGGGTTATCTTAAGTTTTTGGTCCGGTCTAAGCAGAATGAGCTTACAGTATCTTGAAATCTTGCATTGGGGTTAGATTTAATTTTATTGATTATTTTATGAGATCTTATGGTATGAATCTATCTTCCGAGCCTGTCTCTAGTTTGCCACTTATTACATCCCATGGTTTGGTTGGTGTTTTTCTTAACAAATTTTTACGATATCAGTCACCTAATTTTGGACTGACTTTCTACTAAATACGAGTAGTGTATCTTTTCCAGTTTGTATGGTGTAGAAAGCTAGTATAATAACGGGCTGTGAGGCCTCCATCTTATTCCTCATAGGTGACAAAATACTATAGGCTGCAATCGCCACATATGTCAAGGTAAACTGTAAGTTCTGCAGTCGCCACATAGGTCAAGGTGGTCTGTAAGTTCTTTTGTTATTTCAAATTTGTAAAATAACTAAAACTAGGTATAATATTGTTTCTATTGAATGAATTGGATCAATAAACATCATAATATAGAAAGCTCTTACTCGGTATAAGTTCACGCGTATAATATCATTTGAAAATTAATAAATACCAACACACACCTTCTTATAGAGATTAGACTCCTCCAATGGTAACAATTGCTCCGCTTGACCCGGTGCGTAGAAACCAAACCACTCGGTTTCCCGCGGCTGCACGATGCTGTCACTGTCGAACTTAACGAGGACGAGATTCTCCAATCGATTTAAATTGGCGATGTATGTTTCATTTATTTCCCTCTCGTTATTGATATCGGCTAAGAACTGGCTCCTTTTTTTATACATTTTCTCGTCTAGAGGATCGTGCCAGTACGTCGCTTGGACGAGAGAATGTTGTACCCAACTACAAATTAAAAAAAAAAAACAAACACTATTTATCACTGCCATCCGAATCTGCCGTCATAATCAGAGTGCGACAAGTAATGTTTTGTCAACGTGAGGGGACCCTTGTATATATTTGTAATCCTTATGACGAACTCTATCCATTAGTTAGCAGATTAGTTCAGCAGGTTCACATTGACACTCAATCTCCATAATTCTCAACTCATTCACTCACACTCAACCATCAATCTGCATAAACGGTTAAACAGATCTGGATGAAATTGACAGACTACGCCCTAGATGGCCTTGCTTCTAGAAACAGAAACGCCTGAAGAAAAGACAAGCATTTTATTTTATTCTAGTAGCACTATATGGCAATAAGAATTTTTACAATTCTAGTAGCACATATTGCTATATAGCTAGACGAATTGACAGCTGTTAGCGAAGAAAGGTTCTCGAAGAGATACAGGAAGTTCATGGATGCGAGTGGCGCACTGTGATTTTGCAGCAACATTCTTTGGGGAAGACTATGTTCATAGTAGACTTGTGATGGATTGTAATGATGATGATGATCATGATGTATTGTGGCTAGAGTAGAGTCCAGTGAAGTCTTGTGAACATTTTACACGACTAGTGTAATATGTTATATCTTCTATTTACACGGAGAATTTACCCCGCAAACAATTAGGATCAGTCGTGTGCACAAGGCCAAGTGTAATGTATGGATATGTACATTGAACACGGGGCGGTGAAAACTGCAACAAAAGCAACAAAACTATCATCAGAAGAATATATTCAATGTTCGTATATGATTTTGCCAATCACATTAGGGTATTACCACGATCGACGATCGATCTATTGGTGTAGTAACATCCGTCTAAACGGATAGGTTCTGGTGTAAATATTAAAACTGTTTAGGTTTTACAGCAATTGCGTTTTGTATCTGTAAGCAAAATATTTTTGTTTAAATTATACAAATTTAAAAAAGACTCAAAAATATTTATTACCTGCATCAAATATATGAGCATTATCTTATTTTTTTCTTTGTTATGTGCAAGGTAACTTTTCTACTGGTTCGATAAACAAATAATTATCACTGAACGTTTATTTCATAATTGTTTGTTTTTGTTGCCGAAGATCTAACGCGCTCATAAGAGCGGTTTTGTAAATAAAAGAAACACGTAAATATTATTTTGACATTTATGAACTTATGATGTATGAAATGATAAACATGGTGATTTCTAATATTTCCGCGACTACTACACATCGAACAGAACAAATTTTTAGATTTTATAGCATTTTATTCCAACTTTTTTAACTATGAAATCAGGAGGGTGCATCACAGGTTAAATATATTTCCTAGTACATACATAAGTTGTACATCTCATTTCGATTTCGACTCGAAGCTGTGGTCCCTACATAATTAACAGTCGTGCTTACTAGCGGGGAAGTGCTCTTTGGACTTCTCTGTGGAATTGTTTACCATTTTTCCGCACCGATACGACTTAGGGACCTTCAAGAAAAGAACTTACTCCTGTCTAAAGGATTGGCAAGGCACCTGCAATTCCCCTGGAGTTGCGGTTGTTCATGGGCGGCGGTAATCACTTACCATCAGGTGAGCCACATCCTCGTTTACCCCCTCTTCTATAAAAAAGACCAACAAGGCGGTCAAAATTCCAATAGCCATATTTAAAAATCAATAACTACAATTTCTATACTAGATATTTTGTTAATACATACTTGATAAATTTATCACAATAATAAGTACGTCATACCCTGGCATTGACAGACAGAATACCAAAAGGCATTATGTGGCGTCCTTTGTAATTCTTTTTATTAAGGTGTTATACAAATATAGAGTTAATAATTAAATCCAAATAGTGAATCTCTTTCCTTTTAAAATAATTTAAAATATGCTAACGACGCCCAAACACCGATAACCCGAGATAACTTTTTCTTTTAAAATAACTATATCAAAGCGACTGAGCTCACGTTATTGTTCGCGTCGCCGAAGTGTACCTAATGTAAAAAAAAAACAAGTCGACCTTTGTTGGATAAAATCACAGGTTTGCGCGTGTACCGCTCTAAAAAGAACTAGTAAAACGCACAGTGGTGGACTGCCAAGCATCCAGATGGTAAGGATGGTGTCTTCAATTTTGATGAGATGTGCGTTCGTTAAATTTGGCGGCTGGAATTAATCAAAAGAATTCCTCAGAGCTCTCCTCGAGGTAGATGCGATGTAAATGCAAAGGGATACAACAAGAATACAACAACCCCATACAGCGCCAGTGAATCGAACTTATCAGAAAGAACTCTGTCATCGACGATTCGAACCGCTCTGCGCTGGATGCGGCCAAGTGGAAGGAGCTGGTACTGGGGTGCTCCAGCCCAGAGATAAGAACAGTATTGCATGTGAGGCCGAACTTACGCTTGTTCCCGAGCCGAGCCGTTGTTGCCGAGCTTACCATGTTAACATGATTTAATGTGCCGGCCGGCCTTTTAGAGGCCAATTAAGCCTTCCCTTCCAAGTGACCACGAAACTGCACACTATTCGATATGTCGACACCGAGGATTCCGATGCTAGCTGAGGCAGCAAGGAGATTGCCTTGAAAGATATAAAACGATGACTAGATTTAGTCCCTCGACTTTATTCAGTAAAGTCTCGACTTCAGACATAAGTTTGTCCCGGTACTCGGCGACGTTTTCCCGATTAATATTGGCACGGCCGGGGTATAAGGCATCACTAGTGCTGTCGTCTAAATAGCAATGAATATTACCAGTTTGCACGTATCATTGATATGCAGACGAAACAGCATTGGTGATAGCACACAGACTTGGGGAATACCAGCGTTAATAGGCTTGTAAACAGAGCATGCAACGTCTACTACGACCTTGATGCTCCGATCAGCAAGGAAACTGGTGATCCAATTGCACAATTTCTCTCAACTTCATGACTTAGCAGTTTCTAATTGACGCCATTATTTTGGAGAACATAGTGATGACGATAGGTATGTAGTTGGAAGGTACTGAGCGGTTCCTTCGGACCAGCTTTCTGAATCGGGAGCGGGACCACGCCTTGGGAGTAGGAGTACCGGAAAAGACGTGTTAAAACCGGTGCCAACTCCGGAGCACAAATCTTCAGCATAATGGGAGGGATTCCATCAGGCCCACTCGACTTGCTGACTTCCAGGAAGAGCAGTGCTTTGCGAACCGAGCGCTGTGTAAACCACACATCCGATATGGAGCACTCACACCGCGAGTTGGTCGGCTAAGTGTCTCCCCCGTCACCTAGCGTTGATTTGGACGCAAAGAGAGAGCCTATCAGATCGGCTTTCTCCTTTCCGTCATGGGCCAGTGAGTCGTCCTCTCTGTGCAGAGATGGAAGAGATGGCTGACAGAAGTTCCCCTGGACAGCCTTAGCGAGAGACCAGAATGCACGGGTTCCCGAAGGAAGGCGAACTAGCTTCTCGCCAATTCTGCCGATGTGCTCAGACCTTGCCTTGACAATGAATCTTTTGAAGGACCTGGAGGCGGAATTATACTTTTTTAAGAGCGCTTAATTGCAGAAAAGAAACCAACTCATAAATACTTCGATAACAAAGTAGGAAAAGCAAACAAGATTTTTTTTTGAAATTCTAAAAGTGAAGAATTTTTTTAAATAAAAGTGATATTGTTACCAAAAAAGTTGCAATATGTGATTGCGAGGAATGGCAATCATGCAGATTAATTAGTGTTTTTTGTGTTTTTTATTAATCTTTTTTATGGACTAAAAACTGGTAGAACCTTTGCACACATCTAATAATAATTACTGGATTAGTGAATAACTGTGTAGTGGCAGTGGAAGAATATCCACAACCCCATATCATCCCAAGGGTGATGGACAGGTGGATTAAAGCCTAAAAATGAATAAAAGTTGTACGACCTAGGAACTATGATTTAAATATATTTAAAATGTGAAAATTAATATAATACTATACTTGAAATTGGTAATAAAGATACTTTAAATATTTTCTGGAACTTTATTGCAACAGCGTATACATTGCCCCATAAATGTATTACTGACTCTGTGGAGTCGAGAAAATGTGGTATCACCAGCTTGTGTTTGTTTCTAGTGTTTACAGAGCGTATATTACTTTTTTACTGAAACTGTTTTTGTCAACATACATTAAATTTTCGTAAATATACTGAGCGACCAAAGTTAATATATTTATTTATTTAAATTATTCTCTGAGAGACTCTCAATTTTAAGTTGTAAATAGCTAGATATAAAATGAAACGGGAGATAGGCAGCAGCATCTTCTTGATAACAACTCAAAATAATAAAAAACTGCGGTCACCAACCCACATGCTAAGCGTGGCAACTATGGCACAATCCACTCATGAGGCAAACTATGAGAGAGGGATATTTAGCAGTGAACTTTTATAGGCTGTAATGTATGGATGGAATTATGTATTAGTCTAGTAATAAAAATATTATATACCTGTAATATGCCGCATAATTGAGTAGTTTCCTGACATAGTCACAAGTTGCATGTTCTAATGCTCCACAACGTGGTAGACCGTAGACACCTTGATGCTGGCCGCCGAGAGAAATCACATTTTTTATTGGTGGCAATTTATGACCGCAACGTTGAACTACGCCCCTCCTAATAATACATACAAAAATTTTAGTTATTTTTCCTAAAGCTATGTTACGTGCGTAATTTTGCTAAGGGTTATAACTTTTTTTTTATAGAAAAAGTGTGACAAGCCAGTACACAGTCCACTTTATGGTAAGTGGTTCTACAGCCCAAACAGCTACATCTATCTTTGATTAAGAATTAAAATGCAGATGCATTGTCACCCGTGTGGATTAAGATGGAGTCTCGTATCCCGTAAAAAGGGTCTACAGTTCTCTGCACTCACATGAAACACAACAGCAATAAGTTGCTATTTTACGCTGGTATTCTGTGAGAGTGTGATCTTTCCCTGTTCGAGTTGACCCATTCATGCTACAACCAACAAATAGGTGCAGCGTGGATCTACCATATTTTGACTGCATACATGTATGACTGAATATAAAAATGAAACTTTTCCTTTTAATTTGTTTATGTTGTAGTTTTTCCTATGAATAACTTTTATATGGTGATTAAATGAATAAATTTGCCCTAAGTTACGAGTATACAAAAAATGAAGAGTATGCTATTGTTTGACATATATAGGTTATGAGAATCAATTAACTCGAAATTTGAGCGCAGCTTCAGATCTGCAGTAGTGCATGAGTGCTGAATTGTTTTTATAGTAAGAACACAGTCTCTATATGACTAGGATTATTATCCAATACAATATAATATACTACATCACAATAATAATAAAAAAACATGTAAAAGGAGAATGCACCACAACTCTCCTGGTGTTGGCAGAATACATTAGTAAATAATATAACATAAATGCACATAATAATATAACATAAAAACATGTTAGAAGGAGGCAATGCACCAGCAACTCCCCTGGTGTTCAGAATACTATTACTAAATAATATAACATAACATGCACAATAATAATATAACATAAAAACATGTTAAAAGGGAGGCAATGCACCAGCAACTCACCTGGTGTTGGCAGTTGTTCATCGGCGGAGGTTGACACTTGCCACCAGGTGAGCTGCAAGCTTATTTGCCCCCACTTATACAAAAAAAAATACATGTGGACTTTGTAGAATTTTACTTGCTTAAATGAACAAATAAAGAGTTTTTATTTCAGTTCATTTCAATATTTAAAATATTGCTTGTGGCCATGGAACCTATAAGGCAATCAACAATCAAAATACAAAAACAAAATGAATCTGTTGAGCATTTTAATATTTTATTCTCAATTTAAAAAAATATTAAAATTAAAGTCTATGCTCATACAATAAATTAAATTTTAATTATTGTTAATAATTTTATATAATGTAGGTACTTCTAAGGTTTATATTTTAATACATACCTATACATATTCTAATTTTGACCATTAATTGAATTTATGTACATAATTTCAATTAGTATTTAAACTATACTCCCCATTGTTTTTATGGTAGGATAGATATGTTGTCCCATATCTATAATATAATATAAAGTTTATATAATATAAAGTATTGTATAGATACTCTAAATGAGATCTGATATACTACGGTCTATTACTGCTGGCCATATGAGGTGTGCTATGGAGAAAACAATAGATCAGTAATCTGGAAATGAGCTGTTCATATCGCTAGAATTACTGATAAGCAATAAAGAAGAAAGGTTCTCATTTTAGCAGCCTTGTAATGGCAAGCACACTGTCAGGCAGCCCCCACCCAGATATAGAGTAATAACCAGACGAAACATGCAGGGAATTCAGAGTTGATGAATACAGGTAGCTCAAGATCATGCTTTATGGACTTGTGAAAGATTGTGATGACTACATTTATATTACTTTATTATTCTAAATGTATATTTGTAGAAAATTGTAATATTAGTGGCATTATATAATTAACTTCCAATGTGTATCTAATCAGTGTGTATGTGTAAATTGAAAATAAATGGGCAAAACCATAGACATCCGGTACTTGCGTATAGGGGATGGAAGGGGATGAGAGAAGGGTGGGTGCAGGTGGAGACCCCCTACCCTACCCCTTAGCGAAAATGTATAGTTTATGGTTAATGTTTTTTTTTTTGTAAAATCATAACTTCACTTTTTACACAGTATTATTGACCCAAGTTACATCTACAACAGCTTTGGCGCTGCGATAAGTGCAGCTCCCGCCCACTCATGCTCACCTCTACAGCTTTGGCTTATTGGTCACCTTTGGCGACCAGCCCCAGCTGTTACGGCTCACACTGGTGCCTGCAATTTGCTACAGCAGGCGGTAGCTGCTCTCTCTCCGCACCTATGGCTTTACAAAAACATTTAAGGGGTAGGGCAGACAATACTACATGGAGTCAAGGTGTGCTAATTTGGTTTTGGAACAGGTTCCACCAATCTTTTTTTTTTTAATTTGGATTGCCAACATAAGAAACAACAATCAATGTTTGGTTACATTACAGCGTTATAAATTTAACATGATTAACTGCTCTTATAATTGAAGGCAATCACAGCATGCGTTGTGTTACAAATAATGTTAAAAAAAAATGAGATAAATATGTTCTTAAATAAAAAATAATGATAAAGAAATAAAAGTTAATTGTGCAACTGGAGTTTAATGTACATCAACATGCTTTAGCTTGGCAATAAATTGAGCAAGGGTATCATGGTGAACGTCAAGGTCGGGTTCATTTTTGGTGAGTTTGTTGTAAAGGCGAGATATACGGATCACTGGGGAGTCGCGACCTAAGTTGGTTCTACAAAATTTAATCTTTTAAAAAGCTACACGGATATCTTGGTATTCTGCATGGTACGTTAAATTGAAATTTGGACAATAACGGCAAACAGTCAATGTAGTTATTTATAATCTTATGTAGGAGTGACATGTCTAAGTGATTTCGACATAGGGAAAGGGGTTCTAGTTGAAAATGCTTAATTTTTTCATGATAGGTTTTGACATTTCTTGGAGTACCAAAACAGTAAGTTAAACTACGAATTACTTTTTTCTGAACTTTATTCGATCCTCTCTATGTGAGTTTTATAAGTAGGGCACCATACTGTGCTGCAATACTCAAGCTTGCATCTTACAAAACTGTTGTAAAGCTTAATGACAGTAGGTTTTTTAAAATCCTTTGTGTTTCTCAATATGAAGCCAAGCAACCTATTTGCTTCCGCCACTATCTTATCAATATGATCTGTAAACTTCAGATGATCATCCATTATGATACCAAGATCTCGAATAGCGATCACTTCTTCCAACGTTGTGCCTGCTATTGTGTATATCGATTTAAATTTATTACGTTTTCTGCTGTACTTAATATGATAGCATTTTGTAGCATTTAGGAACATTTTATTGTTGTTACACCATTCGTGAAG
The DNA here is from genome assembly GCA_907164705.1 of Parnassius apollo. Classification (NCBI taxonomy): domain Eukaryota; kingdom Metazoa; phylum Arthropoda; class Insecta; order Lepidoptera; family Papilionidae; genus Parnassius; species Parnassius apollo. The sequence goes on from CAJQZP010000212.1 coordinate 13,249,919, forward strand.
ATTATTAATGTCTTCCTGGAGGTGATGCGCATCTGAAGCCGTTGAAACAGTTTTAGTAATTTTAAGATTGTCAGCAAAAAATATACATCACTATGGTGCACCATATATATATAGTGATGTATATCTTTTTGCTGATGAAACTGTTTCAATGGCTTCAGATGCGCGTCACCTCCAGGAAGACATTAATAATCTTCACGAATGGTGTAATAAAAATAAAATGTTAAAAGTGAAGTTGCCCTAAACTCTGTTATGATAGTGGTAACTGAAACAATCTAATGTGAATTTTTATAATTTTGTTCTCTCAAAAACCTCTCGATTGCTCTCTACAGCAACTCAATTTGTTGCATATGAGTCCCATCTTCAGGTGGATGTGATGGATGTCTAGGTCTGAGTGATAAACTTTTTTATGGGTGTATCTGCCTTATACAAATCAAATTGACATATTTGGGTTTTTATATGCAATTTTTAGTGAAATTTATTTTTATCCTAATTAATTCAATAGGCATTTCCGAAATCCAGAAACAGTGTAAAAGGTTCAAGCTTAACCCAGACAAACCTCCATAATTGAAAACAAAATTAAAAACTCAAGTACCAGACGTCTACTTCATAATATTAGACCAAATTGACATATTTGCATTTTATTATAAGCAATTATAAGTAAATTTATTTTAATTGTAATTGATTCAAAACACATTTCAGACATCTAAAAACACTGTCATAGGTTCAAGCCTAATGCTAACAATCTTCCTAAACTAAAAACATTATTAAAATCAAGTACCAGATGTCTATAGCCAACCCAATAAATGATATCTTTTTTTTACACAGTTAACAACTTAACAACTAAATAGAATAAAAAATTATATAGATACCCAATATTACTTACAAGAATTGAGCACCCTGTGAAAAACCTATAGCATTAAATCCATCTTGTAATTCTGGATCTTTAGCTAACAAATTGCACACATATTCTACTTGCTTATTTGGATGCATGAAATATCCATTTTCAAAATCTTCAATTGTTGAATTCCCAATTCTCAAAGAATTTACATAAACACCAGGTATTTCTTTTTCCAGAAATAGTTTAAAAGAACCTAAGCTAAAGTCAACGCAGCAAGTGTCACCTACAATTTAAAAATTATTAAATATAATGTATTTGCAATAGCATTAACAACTTCCACTAAAATATTTCTGTAATAAATGATAACGCCTACCCATTCCATGCCAAAGAACAATAGGAGTTGGATTTGCGAGAATATATTTTATAAGAAATATAATACCAAGCCATTTCTTCATTTTTCTCTTAAACTTACAAACTAAATCTGATAGATGTACTCTTTGTTACAAACTGAAAACACTAATAATTACTTATTATATTTATTGAATTAGTTTTAGTTTTGTAACTGAAAACGATTTTGTACTAAACATCACAAGAAAATAAATGAATTACTACTAAAAGTTAAAACTTTATTCTATCTACAATCAGACGTAGTTTTAAACACTCTTTGCCTCTGTGCCACAATTACAGTATTATTCTTGGGATTTATACATAAATCCTATAATTTCTGTTGATTTTTGTTCTTTGTTTTGACTATACTTATTATACTCTTTGGTTTTGACATAATACAACGTTTTTTCGGACTTGACACTTGATGATAATGAGTAGTGATGTAATGCGTAATACGTATTGACAATATATTCGATATTATAATCGAATTAGATTTTTTATGACCAACACAACAGCATTAATCATTTTAACACTGGTAGAGCCACGCGGCAGCTTTGCTGATGCACTTATGGGCCGGCTCAAACCGGGGTGGTACCACGACCTCACAGAATATAGGCGTGAAGTGGAAGCTATGCTTCCGCGTTTCGTCTGGTGAGTGCAGGTGGTCGGAGGCCCAAACCCCCCCCCTCAACATGGTAGCGGAATTAAATGATGATAGACTACCCCAGGAGGGTACCAGCACCCCTGGACAATCTCTCGCTGAGCATCCACGACCATGTTTATCCACTTCTGAGCATGTGTGCTCAGGCTGCCCCGCGTATTTGGGGGGGAGGGGGGCAAAATTCAGCTCAAGACTACAACTGCTCGGGGCAAACGGAGCAACAAGACCAAAGCGACCTCTGCCACGCTGTCCGTGAATTTATGCAATATCAGGGGACTTCACTCTAACCTAAACGCCGTCCACTACCATCTCGAGACGGTGAGGCCGGCTCTGCTCTTTCTGACCGAGACGCTGTCCTGTCCTCTCCGGCTGATGTCTCGTATCTCTCCAGCCCGGGGTACAAACTGGAACACTCCTTTGTGCCTCGGGCTGGAGTTTGCGTTTACGTCAGAGAGGACATCTGTTCTCGACGCCTTGGGAGACTTGAAGGTTCGGGCCTGTCCATCCTTTGCGCTTCCATGCTACGCGTAGACAGCGACGGCCATCCGCGCGTCTACGGGTGCCTCTATAGGTCCCATAGCGGTAATGCCGAAACAGACCGACTCTTCGAACACGTCTAAATGGCTACAGATTCGTTACTACAGCAGATCCCCTCCGCAGAGATCGTGATCCTTGGCGACTTTAACGCCCATCACGCCGAATGGCTTGGTTCACGTTTAACCGATCATGCGGGGGAGATCTGTTCATGATTTTGCCTTGGCATATGGTCTTACACAACTGGTTACTTCGCCTACGCGGATTCCAGATGTGGAGGATCATGCACCTTCCCTGTTGGGCCTTCTGCTGACCTGTACGGATATCAAATTTCCGTCAACGCCACTTTAGGCTCCTCGGACCATTGTCTTGTCCGGAGTGTGGTGCCACTCACGCTGAAATCGCAGTTGCATTCTGCAGGCTGCCGCCGTGTTTGGCACTATAGGTCAGCCGATTGGGATGGGATGCGGTCTTTCTTTGCATCCTACCCTTGGGGGCGGATTTGCTTCTCGCCGGACGATCCCAACGTTGTTGCAGATTCTGTCGCTGATGTGGTACTTCATGGTATGGAACTTTTATTCCTTCCTCTGAGGTGCCCATTGGAGGCAAATCTCAGCCATGGTTTGGTCGCTCCTGTAAAATAGCATCATGCTATAAGCAGGAGTGTTACCAAGCCTGGGCTGACGCATCAGCGTTCCGGGATGTAAACACTAGCGCTCTAAAAAAGAAGTATAATTCCGCCTCTAGGTCCTTCAAAAGAGTCATTGCCAAGGCAAAGTCAGAGCACATCGGCAGAATTGGCAAGAAACTAGTTCGCTTTCCTTCTGGGACCCGTGCATTCTGGTCTCTCACCAAGGCTGTCCAGGGGAATTTCTGTCAGCCATCTCTTCCATCTCTGCCCAGGGAGGACGACTCACTGGCCCATACCGCAAAGAAGAAAGCCGGTCTTCTAGGCTCTTTCTTTGGGTCCAACTCGACTCTCGATGACGGAGGGAGTACGCAGCCGACCATCCCGCGGTGTTAGTGCTCCATGCCGGAAGTGCAGTTCACACAGCGCTCGGTTCGCAAAGCACTCCTCTTCCTGGACATCAACTAGTCGAGTGCGCCTGACGGAATTCCCCCAATTGTGCTGAGGACGTGTGCTCCAGAGTTGGCACCGGTTTTAACGCGTCTTTTCCGGTACTCCTACTCCCTAGGCGTAGTCCCAAAATCATGGAAGACGGCTTTCCTCCACCCGATCCCTCTCTTACACCTCCTTGTTCTCCAAAACAATGGAGTCCATTGTAAACTGCCAGCTCATGAGGTACCTTGAGGATCACCAGCTGATTAGTGATCGCCAATACGGTTTTCGCCGTGGTCGGTCAGCTGGTGATATTCTGATCTACCTAACTCACAGATGGGCGAAGGCAGTAGAGTCCAAGGGGGAGGCATTGGCCGTTAGTTTGGACATTGCGAAAGCCTTCGATTGGGTTTGGCACAAATACGGTTTTCGCCGTGGTCGGTCAGCTGGTGATCTTCTGGTCTACCTAACTCACAGATGGGCGAAGGCAGTAGAGTCCAAGGGGGGAGGCATTGGCCGTTAGTTTGGACATTGCGAAGGCCTTCGATTGGGTTTGGCACAAAGCGCTTCTTTCGAAGCTCCCTTCCTATGGGCTCCCCGAGAAATTGTACGATTGGATCACCAGCTTTCTTGCAGATCGGAGCATCAAGGTCGTTGTAGACGGTGCAAGCTCCGATTGCAAGCCTATTAATCCTGGTGTTCCACAAGGCTGCGTGCTATCGCCAACAATCGCCTGTTTCTTCTGCATATCAATGACATGTTGCAAACCCGTAACATCAATTGATAGGTAGATGACAGCACTGGTGATGCTCTTTACACCGGCCGAGCCAATATTTCTCGGGAAAACGTCTCCGAGTGCCGGGACAAACTTGTGTCTGAAGTCGAGTCTTTGCTTAACAGAGTCTCGGATTGGGGGCGACTAAATCTAGTCCAGTTTAACCCCCAGAACCCCCCGTTTTTAAACCCCCAGTTTGCGCGTAAACCGCTAAAAAGAACCCCTTTGTCGTATCTCCTCAGTTTCAAGGCACTCCCCTTGTTGCCTCAGCCAGTATCGGAATCCTCGGCGTCGACATATCGATTGACGTGTAGTTTCGTGGTCACTTAGAAGAGAAGGCCAAATTGGCCTCTAAAAAGCTTGGCGTGCTCAGCAGAGCGGGACAGTATTTCATGCCGGCACACCGCCTGCGATTTTACAAGGCGCAGGTTCGGCCGCACATGGAATACTGTTCCCATCTTTGGGCTGGGGCTCCCCAGTACCAGCTCCTTCCACTTGACCGCATCTAGCGCAGAGCGGCTCGAATCGTCGACGACCGAGTGCTTTCTGAACGGCTCGATTCACTGGCACTGCGAAGAGATGTTGCATCTCTTTTAATATACCCCGGTCCCGGTCCGGTCGAGCCAACCCATTCTTGCTACTACCATACTACTAATATAACTACAGCATGGCTCTACCACGTATAAAAGTAATAAGGTATCGGTTTTAAAGTACTGATTCCAAAATATAATTTTTGTAAATAACCATTTTGGTATGACAGCTAATATTTAAATGTACATCGACCACTTTACGCCTTTTGTCCTGCCCTCTGTTGATAGTCACAACGTTAAGGTTACACCATCCAAACGACCAATAAAAAAACTTCTATTTTTAATACATTTTCTTAAGGATCAATATTATATTAAATACACAATTTCTCTTCGTCAATGCACACGAAACCCTTTTTGAAATATATTGGATTAAACGAAACAAGCCCTTAATGTTAACGCAGCCTTACTTTAATACATCACTGAGGAGCACATCCGAATTCATTCAGCTATTTTTAAGATTCATCATCATCATCATCATCATAATTACAGCCCTTCACAAGTTCAAGTCCATTGCTGAACATCGACCTCTCCAAAGAATGCCACAAAGCACGGTTTTGAGTTACCTACATTCATTGACTTCGTGCATGTCTTACCAGGTCATCACTCCATCTGGATGCGAGGCCGGCCTACACTTCACCTACCGGAACGAGACTACCACTCGAGAACCTTTCGTTGCCATGAGTTATCAATTCTTCGAACTATATGGCCGGCCCTATGCCACTTCAGCTTACTAATCCGTTGGGCCATGTCGGTAACTCTGGTTCTACTACAATATCCTCATTTCTAAGTTCACTATGCAGAGATACCTCCAGAATAGTCCTTTCAATCGCTCGCTGAGCGTTTTCGGGCTTTCTCATACGGCCAGCAGTAAAGGACCGTGTCTCTGATACATATGTCATCACTGGCAACACGCACTGGTTGTAGAATCTTGTTTTTAAATTTGAAGGTATACCTGACGAGACGATGTGTCATAATCTCCCGAATGCTGCCCAGCTGAGTTGAATATGTCTAATGATTTCTCGGTCGATGTTAAGATTATTGTTCACAAAAATTACTAAGCAATCGACTATTAATCATATAATCAATTTTAATGCATAATTAGTTAATCGATTGTTGTAGAGCTGGTACATCGCTATTTATTTATTTATTTTTATTTCAAAAGGCAAAGCGGTCTATGCCCATACTGATTTACGGTGCTGTCTATTTTGTTCGCAAAATTCTCCTTAAAATACTGATTAGTACATTGCGAAGTTTTCAGAGATTTTATCGACAGCTTGCTCGGCAGCAGCTGCCTCTGCGGATAAAATATCTTGAGGCCTATATCACCTTCAAAACTCATATTTCATTAATTTCGCAAACAGCTCCTTGTTGAAAAATAATGAAATTATTTTACACTAAAATGCTACATTTTCAAGCTATTTAACCACTTTGAATCATTGTTTAAACAATATTAAAAGGAGTAGTTTATCCGTTTTTGTCAGATTATCTGCTCCAAAAAGTATGAAAAATTGATAGTGAAATGACAGACATAATACTTGACCGGGATTTGAGAAAGACACTGAACTACATAGTACTAGGATAAATTGTATCCAAGGCAGATCATGTTATTTATTTCGTAGGTCTTTGCTTTCTCATTTTGCTGTGACAGAAAATTGACCAGCTGTCGTTGCTGTTGTAATTACGATTCGCCAATTGAGGCAGGCCTTAATATTGTTACGAGCTTAGGGTTCGTGACAATAAATACCGCCGATCGAATTACCAAAATTGACACTTTAATTACTGAACACCAATTAAAACTTATAACACACCAGTAATTAATCACACTTAACACTTTTTTGATTTATTTGTTGTTATTTGCTTATTTTGATTTATTTCGCTCCGAAGTCTTCGTTTGTGTCGTCAATTCAATACCACTCCGGTCGCTGCCCCTAACGCCTTAATATAGGCCTTTTCCACCGAAACATCTAGAATGTTCCAGCAAATACTGGTACGGACCGACTAGATGTAGAAAATTTGAGTGATCTATAAAGCTTAGTTCCTCTATTCGATAATAGATGGCGCTAGTGCCATCAACTGTGGTGCGCAACAATATCTTGATATAATGTTAGAACATACAGGCGAATCTGACGGATATTGTTAATAAAGTCTTCATAATTCTTCATAATAGGCTGATGTGTTCATAGAGCAACACGGGCCGCCGGCGTATTTGAGGGGAGTAGGCATACGCAGGCATTCACCTCTGTCAAAGTATAAAAGTCCACGTGGTCCTATACGTACAAATACTAATTGCAGCTGCCCTGTTCACTAGACTTAAGTAATCTCAAGCAAAAAGAGATCTGCCACGTCAAATTTACAAAAATATCGTTATCTTTCATACATAAGTAATTTTTAACCACATTATTGCTATTTAAACTTACAAAATACAATAATAATGGTCGTATTGTTTCAGATTTCCTTACCAACACAGGCTGCTCGCTCTCATACAATATGCAGTCAGTCGAACGACTGATCCGAGTCTGTATCCGTATTGTCGCTGCCACTGAACAATACTGTTAGAATGTATGTTTGTGTGTGAAATCGTTAGTTTATTGTTTTAACTGTTGTTGTTAGTTTATTGTTTTAACAAACGATTTTTTGTGTACGCAGATTTCTCCCGCAAAAATTACAAACAGTTGGACAAAAAATGCTATGACTACTCTCCTCCGATTCGCAGGTGACTCGTGATGTTATATGGATGAAACAGAAACAGAAACTTTTTTATTCAGTATATATTATATTTACCCGATAATACTTACTGAAAGTTACTCATGTGTCACATAATCGTAGTTCAATTTTTGGAAGCCAAACGAGACAAAAAAGCTTTCGTTACAGCCACATACCCACGCTTAGTGGCTTGGTTTCCGCTTAACCGATCATGCATCTGTTCATGACTTTGCACTAGTATATGGTCTGACAAAACTGGTTACTTCACCTACGCGGATCCCAGATGTGGATCCCCCATGTACCTTCTCTGTTGAACCTTCCGCTGACCTCTCATCTGGACGGATATCTGGTCTCCGTTGATCCCCCTCTTGACTCTTAGGACCATTATCCGATCCGGAGTATGGTGCAACTCACGCTACCATGGCATTTGCGTTCTTCAGGTTTCCGCCGTGTTTGGGCACTATAGGTCGGCCGATGAGGACAAAACGCGATCTTTTTTTGCATTCTACACTTGGAGGCGAGTTTGCTTCTCGCCAGATAATAATAACGTTGTTGCTGATTTTGTCGCTGGTGTGGTACTTCAGGGAATAGAATTATTTATTCCATCATCTGTGATGCCTATCGGAGACAGAACTCAGTCATGATTTGGTCACTCCTGTAAAATTGCATCACGCCATAAGCAAGCGTGCTATGGGGTCTCGGCTGACGCAACAGTCTCGGGATGCAAACACCAGCACCCTTAAAAAGAACCTCCTTCAAAAGTGTCATTGCTAAGGCAGTCAGAGCACATCGGCAGCATTGGCGAAAAACTAGTTCAACTTCCTTAAGGAACTCCAACACGTGCATTCTGGTTTCTCTGCAAGACTGTCCAAGGAAACTTCTGTCAGCCATATCTGCCATTCTGTATAGTGAGGACGACTCAGTGGCCCATGCCGTAAATAAGAAAGCCGATCTGCTAGGCTCTCTCTTCGCGTTCAACTCGACTCGGAATGGCGGGGGGAACCACCGCCGATTATCCCGCGGTGTGAGGGCTCCATGCAGTATGTGCTGTTTACACAGCACTCGGTGCGCAAAGCACTTCTCTCCCTGGACGTCAAGAAGTAGAGTGGGCCTGATGGAGTCCCACCTATTGTGCTGAAGACGTGTGCTTCGGAGATGGCATCGTTTTTAACGCGTCTTTTCCGGTACTCCTACTCCCTAGGCGTAGTCTCGAATTCATGGAATACAGCTTTGGTGCACCCGATCCCTAAAAAAGGTGACCTCTCAGATCCGTCAAACTACAGGCCTATCGTTATGATCTCCTTGTTCTCCAAAACAATGGAAACAATTATTAAGTGCTAGCCCTTAATTAAATGTCGGCATCGCATCTGCAATTCCCCTGGTGTTGCAGTTACTCATGAGCGGCGACAGTCACTTAGCAGGTGAGCCGCATGCTCGTTTGCCCCCTTCTACTATGAAAAAAAAAGACTTAAAAAACTACAAAGAATAATATAATTTCAAATTCTGAAGTTAGGGCTTAATCTTCTATAGGTACACGATGTCTTTGCACCGACTTCAGAATGTGATATAATTCTTTTTTACATAGTTCTTTGATTATAAGCCACGTATGTTTATTCGGAATGTTAAATATTAAAAATGGCCAGAGATACGTCAGAGAAAATCTAAAAAAAAATTAGAATGTAACAATAACATGTAACTTGGTTTTGCTTAAACTCCTGAACTGGAGAAGGTATAGCAATTCTAAGTAAATTGCAACGTAATCTTAAACTTGTCGTACTTTCCTTTCCTTACCCCCATAAAAATAATCCCCAATATGAAATATGTATATTAGTACAAAAATCTTAAATCGTAACGAAAGAGCAAAAAAAAAAAAAAATTCTTTTTTTTAAATTTAAAACTCCCCCCCCACAGACCAGCTTAAAAAAAGAAAAAAAAAAAAAACCCAAAAAAAAAAAAAAACAAACTATTGACTGCTACCAGGCCTTTATCACTCTTGCTACCTACGTGGAATAATTACCTAAAATCGCGACGCGCCCGGGCGAAATAACGCAGTCAGGGCTAGCGCGTTGGAGGCGATTGAATGTTAAAGTTTTTTAACGCTGTTTACGTTAGTAATGCAACAGAATTCTGTTTCTGTATCCGCAACTGCGGAAGTTCTGCATGGTTTTTGACATCCGTTTCTGCTTCTGTTTCCGCAAGTGTTATAACGGAAGTTTAAACGGAACTCAGTGACGCAGCCACATAAGTAGAGGAGGGGTGGAGGAGGGGGGATCATTTCAGCCAATCACAAGTGAGCTGGGCACGTTCTTTCGGCACTGGTACCAACGGGTTTGTTTACATATTTTTTTTACTTTATTATACGACGTGACATAAGTGTAAGTGCGTAAGATTTTCTGTTATAGTATTTTTAGTTTATTAGTAATTTGAGTCGTGTGTGTAATTTAAGTGCAATCATGAAGACAAAAAAGAGACCTGTTTGGATGTTGAGATTGATGATTTAGCAGCCAGATGTAAATTATGTGACAAAATATACTCGCGAAAAGAACGCACAACTACCGCTTTAAAGAGCCATCTTAAAGCGATACACACCGAAGAGTTTTCAATTTGAAAAATTAGTTGAAACTGTAAAACTTTCATTGCAAACTAAAAAACAAATGGTCAGTCATGGTTTTTCAATTAGTCAATTGCATACCTATTTATTTATAAAATGTATTCTCGTGTTATATTTAAACCCCGTTTTTAGTTAAAACGTGTTTTCTCCAGTTAAAACTAGTTTTTACTAAATGCCCTTGTTACAACGAAAATTTGGAAAATTAATTAGGCAACAGTTATGTTAACGTAAAGTTTATATTGATTATTTTTTATGTGAAGTTTATATTATTGATTTTTTACTTGTAGTTTATATTTATTATTTTTAAAGACACTTTAATGAGTATTTTGGATTCAAAGTTCGTTTACGTCGTGATTTCGTGCTAGGGTTATACTAAGTTACCTACTCGCTTAACGTAAATGCGGCTCTTTAAAGGGTCTGCCCATATTTCAGTGCCAATTTAGCTTTGGTGTATACGCAGCATTGCCAGTGAGCAATTATTTAGCGGATCTGGACGGATGCGGTAGACATGCATTAGTGTAGCAGCCGAACTACTTTTCATAAAATATAAAATGCCGCTACTTAATTTTAAGTGTTAATTAAAGGTTTTATTTGCAATTTTTTTAATAAGTAGTATTTCCGTTTCCGCATCCGTTTCTGCTTCCGTTTCTGCAAAAAAATATTTTTAACATCTGTTTCCGTTTCTGCTTCCGATATGACACTTCCGTCGCATCACTAGTTTACGTATATAACTTTTTGTAAATATTGTTGAAATAGTTTTTGTTTAGTGTTTAGTATATTTAATTATAGGATAAAGTAGTTCAAAAGTTTTAATGTAATTTAAGAACTATATATTATGTATATTACCCATTATTTAATAAATTTTAATATGGCAAAACGTCGTTCCTACTATAATTATTGCGTGGATAGACGCTAAATGACCAACAAAATATTTCAGAAATATATTATCATTCTTTATTACCGAAGGATTTTAGTAGGAAGTTATGAAACGTGAATTTATTTAATTTTTATTGTTAGATAGGTACTTATAGCAAAAAAGAATTAAGTAATAATTTATTTAATATCTACGAACTTTATTACAAAATTTAGTAGAAATTCACTTCACTATCCAAGTATCTACTTACGTACATATATATACTTGCCTTTTGTATTAAAATATTTTAAGCTGTTATTTTAGCTTAAAATATTTTAAGCTAAAATAACACAAAACACTGAAATCAAAACTTTCCTTACCAACAAAATTTTTAACTAAGTAGAATACTATTACATTTCTGTTAGGAATCGTATTTCAAGTTTATTTGTTGTTTACACTATCTACCTTTTCCTTCCGAGCCAAGTGTTGCGATTCCCGACGAATGGCCTTGCAAGTTGCATGCGTTAGACATCGCAGAACTTCAGGTCAACATCGATCATAGTCAGAATAGGTATTTCACCTAAGTAACCTAATTAATATTTCGCAATGTATTTTGTTACTCTTTATTGACATACCTCCATAACAACGGAAAGTCCACCATAACGTAGGAAAAGGAAAATGTGCAAAGTAATGCGGACACTCTCGCGCAGCGATAAAGTTTTATTTAGCCTGTCAGCGCGATTTATCTAATTAATAATGATTATGTAGGCTATTAAATGTCGGCAAGCAGTCAACATTAAAAGAGTGAAACTTCTGTACGTAGTACTATTATTTATTCCGTGCTGCTACTTAGAATTTCTTGACAAAAAAAATACAAATCCCGATTTTGAACCGACCCTGGATTTGAATCCGTTACCTCATGATCAGAACCGGGATACAGTAACATTATTCTGCAAGTTAAGACCTAGTATATTGTTCGAGTGTAGTTTTTATCCAAACGAGCCGAACCATTTATGTTACAACAATAATCACTGCAGCGAGGCTTTACCACATAAATCAATAGCCCTAAAAAATTCGCATATCCATAATGATCAGGCGCTATATTGAATGTAGAGTCGATACTGTGGCACTGGCAAGGCTACACCCCGTTATCATTATGTTTTTTTTTTATAGAAGAGGGGGCAAACGAGCATGCGGCTCACCTGATGTTAAGTGACTACCGCCGCCCATGATTAACCGCAACACCAGGGGAATTGCAGGTGCGTTGCCGGCCCTTTAGAAAGGAGTAAGCTCTTTTCTTGAAGGTCCCCAGGTGGTATCGGTTCGAAAAAATCGCCGGTGGTAAACTATTCCACAGAGAGGTTGTACGCGGAAGAAAACTCTTTTTGAAACGTACAGTGGTGGACCGCCAAGCATCCAGATGGTGTGGATGGTATCGGGACATTTGCCGCGTAGTGCGTTCACGAAATTTCTGTTGAATGTTCTGAACAATTCCTCAGAGCACTCTCCATGGTATATGCGAAAAAAAATGCAAAGAGATGCAACATCTCTTCGCAGTGCCAGTGAATCGAGCCGATCGGAAAGCACTCGGTCGTCGACGATTCGAGCCGCTCTGCGATGGATGCGGTCAAGTGGAAGGAGCTGGTACTGGGGAGCCCGAGCCCAGAGATAGGAACAGTATTCCATGTATATGGGCGGACGTCTTGCACCTATTTAAAAATATTTAAAATTTACAAATAAGACTGATTAAGTACCTAGTGACCAAAAAGTTAAAGATAATTGTGGACAGGACTATAATAACTTATTTCCAATTTGTAAAATACTGCCTGTAGACAAAAAAATCGAATACTTAATAGATATACGTCACTACTATAGTAACGAGTATAAAAGATATGTTAATAATAAATATGATACAAGAAGTGTAAAATGTAAAATGCTTGTTAAACCGAGAATGAATAATTATTATGGGGAAAGATTATCAAAATTTCTAATACCTAAGATATTTAATAAATTTGAACTTTTGAGAGGGAGTCCGCAACTCAGTAAAAATGTGTTGAAATCATAACTTAAACAGTTGTTGCTTGATGAATTATCATTGGAGTAGTAGTTTATTTATAACAGAAGTATATATTGTTTTAATTAGTGCCTGTGTTGGTTATAATTATAGTGTAAAGAAATACTTAATAAATGTGTATAATCAATATTATAAGTAAATTAGTAGTATACTTAGAAGATATTATGTTGAAAATCGAGCGTGTCTCGCCATCAAACGTAAAAGTTTGGCGAGAATAGCTACGTAAGCCTATACTTTGTATATTTTTTGTGATTAATAAAATTTAAAAAAAAATGTGCGGCCGAACCTGCGCCTTGTAAATTTGCAGGCGGTGTGCCGGCATGAAATACTGTCCCGCTGTGCTGAGCACGCCAAGCTTTTTAGAGGCCAATTTGGCCTTCTCTTCCAAGTGACCACGAAACTGCACGTCAATCGATATGTCGACGCCGAGGATTCCGATACTGGCTGAGGCAACAAGAGGAGTGCCTTGAAAGTGAGGAGATATGACAAAAGGGTTCTTTTAGCGGTTAACGCGCAAACTTGTGTCTTCTGGGGGTTAAACTGGACTAGATTTAGTCGCCCCCAATCCGACACTCTGTTCAGCAAAGACTCGACTTCAGACACAAGTTTGTCGCGGCACTCGGAGACGTTTTCCCGAGAAATATTGGCTCGGCTGGTGTAAAGAGCATCACCAGTGCTGTCATCTACATAGCAATTGATGTTACGGGTTTGCAACATATCATTGATATGCAGAAGAAACAGCGTTGGTGATAGCACGCAGCTTTTTGGAACACCAGCATTAATAGGCTTGTAATCGGAGCTTGCACCGTCTACAACGACCTTGATGCTCCGATCTGCTAGAAAGCTGGTGATCCAATCGCACAATTTCTCCGGAAGCCCATAGGAAGGGAGCTTCGAAAGAAGCGCTTTGTGCCAAACCCAATCGAAGGCTTTCGCAATGTCCAAACTAACGGCCGATGCCCCCCCTTGGACTCTACTGCCTTCGCCCATCTGTGAGTTAGGTAGACCAGAATATCACCAGCTGACCGACCACGGCGAAAACCGTATTTGTGCCAAACCCAATCGAAGGCTTTCGCAATGTCCAAACTAACGGCCAATGCCTCCCCCTTGGACTCTACTGCCTTCGCCCATCTGTGAGTTAGGTAGACCAGAAGATCACCAGCTGACCGACCACGACGAAAACCGTATTGGCGGTCACTAATCATCTGGTGATCCTCAAAGTACTTCATGAGCTGGCAGTTCACAATGGAGTCCATTGTTTTGGAGAACAAGGAGGTGATGGCGATAGGCCGGTAGTTGGACGGGTCTGAGCGGTCGTCTTTTTTAGGGATCGGGTGGACGAAAGCCGTCTTCCATGATTTTGGGACTACGCCTAAGGAGTAGGAGTACCGGAAAAGACGCGTTAAAACCGGTGCCAACTCTGGAGCACACGTCCTCAGCACAATTGGGGGGATTCCGTCAGGCTCACTCGACTTGTGGATGTCCAGGGAGAGGAGTGCTTTGCGAACCGAGCGCTGTGTGAACTGCACTTCCGGCATGAATCACTAACATCGCGGGATGGTCGGCGGCGTACTCCCCCTGTCATCGGAGTCGAGTTGGACCCAAAGAAAGAGCCTAGAAGATCGGCTTTCTCCTTTGCGGTATGGGCCAGTGAGTCGTCCTCCCTGGGCAGAGATGGAAGAGATGGTTGACAGAAATTCCCCTGGACAGCCTTGGCGAGAAACCAGAATGCACGGGTTCCAGAAGAAAGGCGAACTAGTTTCTCGAAAATTCTGCGAAAATAGTGAAATTATGTGAAAATAGCTTCTGTATTTTAAATGGCTCTTTCGCCAGCCTCTTCGGACAATCAGCAAGAGTCACTGTGTATACTATATTTTAGCCTACACTTAATAATTTTATACTTATTTAATTGTATTAGTTCTTTTTTCTTTGAAGCGACAGTAGCCTAATGGCAGGGCGCGGACCGCAAACTCAAAAAGGTCGTGGGTTCGAATCCGCCATTCGACTACTGGCGTGAACCACTCGTAACACAATCAAGCTTACCACGAGTGGTTAAGGGGTATATTAGTAATGTTTATAAGCATTGTTAATATTCGCGACGCGCGCGGACCGCGAACTCAAAAAGATCGTGGGTTCGAATCCGCCATTCGACTACTGGCGTGAACCACTCGTAACACAATCAAGCTTACCACGAGTGGTTAAGGGGAATATTAGTAATGTTTATAAGCATTGTTAATATTCTTTAAAAAAATTGTAATACGGCTGGAAGACGAAGTACAAGTATTTTACGTTTAGCCCTCTACAACTACGTGCAGCTGATTGCGAGTGGGCAAACATAGGAAAAATACGGAATCACCTTTTTAAATATTATCAACAACAGATAATTACTTGGTTTTTTAAGATGTTATTTGGGATCTGTGTTTTAGACGGCTTTTTCGCCTTAAAAAACCTAAACCTAGTCGGTCAATCAGTAAGGGGCATTGTGTGCAATGTATTTCCCTTTACACTTAATAATTTTAAATTAGTTAAGTAGGTACTTACATTATATCTAGTTATTAGCCGACAAAACCTAGATGCATTCGAACTTCGGCTTTTATCCGCAACATTTGTATTATCTCTCTTGATAAAATTTTTTAAATCCACCGCTCAATGTGCCTAACTTGTAGGGTTTACAAAGCAAGATTAAATTTCACAATTATATTAGTTTTTTTGTGTTTTACTGAAAATCTCTTAGCTCTTCTACTGAGTTATTATCAAATTCCAAATAATGATGTATTTAAATAAAACTCTTAATTTATCACGATTGATTTTCCGCTATAAGTAATTATTAGCTTTTTTCCGTTTACTGACCAGGAAAATTTAGATTCAAGACCATTATGATAGTACTTATTACATTGTCGTGGTTGCCTTTAAAATTACAATACCAACAAGTACACAAAAAGTTAGCTTCCCGGAATAAGATAAAAATAAGGAAATATTATTTACTTTACAGCTCTTTTATTTAATAGCAAATTATTGAACATTTCAGCAAACAACATATATACAAGCCAATTAAAAATTCATTATGGCACAAAAACATCCTATGATTTAATAAATAGTTGTGCGTAAAGCTATATTTCAACCAGAATTTTATCTGCTTGTTAGTCAAAACTTAATAAAAAAATGTATTCAACAGGTCACATACTTTTTTTAAATAAATTTTAACTTCAATAAAATTTCTGTTATCAGCTTTTCTCGGATTATAACAACCATGTCAACACATCATTTTTGTATATTGGCTGATATTAAACGTTTTATAGCACCTTGTAACTGAATATTTGTGAACATTACTGTTGGTAATGTTGATGTCAAACACGTCATCTTACAATTAGATTAGTTGTTAAAAGTTGAAGATTTTGTGGTTACTTACTATTGCTAAATCTTCGCTCTTAAGAATTACTTATAGTCTAAATCACTTCTTTTATCATTATACAATTTATTTTCTTAAATAATAATACAAATTAATCTAACGCAATCACAGTCTCAAGTATAGTCTTTGTAGATCACGCTGGGATAAAACACCTCATTAATAATTATAAGTATGTAAGTCTTAAAAGTCAATGGCAAAACACTCAAACAATTTTGTAACCGAACGTATACTAGACTCGTCCTTAGTCAGATCTATAAAACTTAAAGTATACGCATTGAATCTGTGTGCTTCATTATTTTATTCTCTATGCTCCTTTGATTTTTAGGTGCGTCGAAGTCACTTGAATCTGAAGACTCTAGAAGCTTGTGTCTGTTGTAGGCCATGATCCTTTTAGCTCTGGAATCAGAGTCGTACGTTAAGATATGCTTGCTTCCCTTCCTTGATCTGAACGGAAGTCGATAGGGAGTACTGCTTTGGACGTCTGACATTGACCTTATGTGCCTTCTTAATTTCGACTCCTTTGTGAGCGGTGAAAACATGAACGACCCGTCCGGTTTCTTATCTTCTATCGACCTGAAAATTGGAAAAGTACCATTTAGTGACAAAATTAGACAAATTTATTTTATTCTCTGTTAACGAAATATTCCATGATCTAGATAGATAATGTGGAAAATTCATTACTTTGTTAAATACACAATAAATAAACCATTGCTGATAGTGACTCTTATTAATCCTTTTGTAAACGTATTAAATCTCTGCAATTTTGTGACCAACAAAATTATATATTCACAAATTGCAGACATTTTATATAGTCTATTGTTGAATGTCGAAATTGTACAATTTCGTAAGACGTATGGATTCAATTAAATATAGTGTTAAAATCGAATAAGCAGTAACAAAAAGTAATCTAGTCAACGAAGTATGGTCAAAAAGTATGAAGTTTATTGTAAGTATTATCAGTGTTAACTTCTAGCACTATTAATAGGTTTGTTTCACCAACAGTGACCAAGAGAGAAGAATAACTTAAGTAATATACATATATATATATATATATATATATATATATATATATATATATATATATATATATATATATATATATATATATATATATAATACGGCGGAAATCTGCAATAAGAAGTAAAAAGTAAAGTAACAATCATAGATAATAAAATTAGTAACTGTAACATGGAAAAGCTACATCATCATCATCATCATCATCATTACAGCCCTTCACAAGTCCACTGCTGAACATAGGCCTCCCCCAAGTAATGCCACAAAGCACGGTCCTGAGCCACCTGCATCCATCGACTTCCTGCATGTCTTACCAGGTCGTCACTCCATCTAGTGGGGGGTCGCCCTACACTACGCCTACCGGTACGAGGCTGCCACTCGAGATAATAAAAAAACTGCGGTTGCCAACCCGCTCGCCAAGCGTGGCAACTATGGCAAATACCCCCCAATGGAAAAGCCACGCTTCAACTATATTATGGTTGTAGTACGAATGGATCGGCTCGACCGGGGCAGGACCACGCTCTCACAGAATAGCAGCCTAACGTTCCTGTGTTTCGTATGGTGAGTGTAAAGAACCGGAGACCATCTTACTGGAAACGAGGCACTCCATCTTAGTCCTCAGGGGTGACAACGCGTCTGCTTTTTGAATCTTAATAGAGGATAAATATAGATGTCTATGGGCCACAGCATCCACTTACCATCAGGTGGACTGTCTACGTTTGTTTTTTTATAGGAGAGGGGGCCAACGAGCATGCGACTCACCTGATGGTAAGTGACTACCGCCGCCCATGAACAACCGCAACACCAGGGGAATTGCAGATGCGTTACCGGCCTTTCAAATAGGAGTAAGCTCTTTTCTGGATCGGGTGGACCAAAGCTGTCTTCCAAGAATTCGGAACTACGCCTTGGAAGTAGGAGTATCGGAAAATTATACATAAAATATAATATTTTATGTATAATTTACATAAAAATGAATGTTTCTTTGTTTGTCACGTATGCGTTGCCTATACGATTTACCCATCACAATGACGAATGAGTTTAGAGCGTGCTCGCATAAGTTTCGGACAAAAAATAATAACTATTTGTTTGTTCGTTCGTTTTTGATACGTAAGTCACTATCCTATGACTACCGCACTATCTTATCATAATTAAAACCCCACACACACGCGCAAGCATACGCACATACGCACACGCAGACGCGCACGCACACGCGTACGCACACGCACACGCACACTCGCATGCACACACGCACGCACACGCGCACGTACACGCGCACGCACACACACACACACACACACACACACACACATACACACACACACACACACACACGCGCACACACACACACACACACACACACACACACACACACACACACACACACACACACACACACACACACACACACACTACCATATGCTTTTGCTATTTACGGACATCCTTGTTAAAGTACAAGGGAACTGGAAGCACTTTCTACCAATTAATCGATGACGTGTTGAGATTTTATCGCAAAATCGTGGCTTTTGTATAAAAGTGAAAAAGTCTCACTATGTTACATTATCTTATACGTCATATCGCTTCTTAAAATTACTCGTACCTGTCACCGATATCGTTCCGCACGATACCCTATTCTGTAAACCAGTTATTTTAATTAAACGGCCACCATTTAAAAAAATCTCAATATTTATAAAATCGTCATCTATTTCGCGAAAATCTTTTTTCATTTATGCGACACTGTAATAATTCAAAATATTATTTTCATGTATTACGTATTACATTATCTTCATTTTAAAGAATGAAATATTTTATTACATTTATATTCTTCGGTCATGATATACGTTTAGTAAATTGTTATTTATTTATAATATCTGTCGTTTTAATAAGGGGCACCGCAACATAAGCCTAAATTATGCCCCGGACGTAGGCTAAGGTCAGGTCAGATCTATATATGGATATGAAAAAAATTGCATCACAACTAGACTTCAAATCAAACAATTTATGTGTTTTCATAGCTACAGCCGGGATTCATCAGTCAGTATAATGATTTCCTCACGATATTTCATTGCTTTGTAATTTCAATGGCGCAGGCGAAGATCCTACTCGTGTTGCTCGCACATACATTAATGGTGGTGTGCGTCCCTGAGCCAGTTTGCCATGCCAAATTGTATGCAATTAATTTAATTATATTTTTAATTTTAATATTGGTAAAGGTTACTTAACCATATTTCTTAAAGGTTATACAAAATCTACCGGAAAATTATGCAACATGAAAAAAATATTAAAATGTTGTGTAATCAACAAGTCTATTTTTAATATTAGTTTTTTTAAACTATAATACTTTAAAATAAAATATATCTTCATTAAATCTTATATACAGCTCGAATATTTTGTGACCCTTAAAGACAATAAGGAAGTACGATATAAGAAGGCAAATTTTACAAAGTTGTAAGTTAAAATGTTACCTTATACTATTAAGTATTCTGTGACGTAGGTAAACGGTCTACTTATTGTGTGAGCAATCGTTATCTCGAATTTTGTGAACAATTTTAATTTTTCATAAATATTGAAAGACAAACACATTTACAGAACACTTGGTGGTAAGTAGCGCTCGCAGTCCATGTTACATGCAATCAACTTTATATAAAAAAGACTACAAAAGCGTTGTCACCTCTGAGGACTAAGATGGAATGCCTCGCAGCCTGCGGTTACACTGACACTCCCCATATATTAATCCTTTAAGAGGGTAGACTGGATGCATTTTTTCCATACAAATGTATTCTCCTATTTTCTTCCTGGATAATGCCTCTAGAGTAATGATTTTTGTTTATAAAAATCTAGATCTCTTGAAGGTATGCCCCTGTTATTTACTTTTTTTTTTCAAAAAATTATTACAAAAATAAATATGACTTCAAAAACCTAAAAAAATGCCCCGTTTTTACCTCCGTAATCAGACGACTACCAAAGAAATTTGAAAAGTTTTTAAGATAAAAGCAAATTGATAGAAGCATAGATCTATTCTTCCTTTAAATTTTGATACCAAACTTATCCTCTCAACTGTCCCGGTCCAAAAGCTCGCTTTGGCGCATACTGTGCAACCCTAAACGAGTGATCTATTGCATACGTGGCGCGTGTCATTACAATGGATAATAATTATGAATGGAAACTCTATAAAATAATATGTTGTTAGAATTATTGTTAAGTAAGCTAATAGAATATGTGTAAATGTGTACATTCACCTTTTTTATATTTTCTAAATTCCATGGTAAAAATGCTAAAAGCGATTTTTTTCCACTTTGGTGAATAAAAAATGTAAAAAAACAAACAATTATTTCAATAAATATTTATTTTATTTACAATAAGATAACACTTTACAATAATTAATAAAAAAAAACACAACTCTGTGTACATTTTTTTTTTACACCACAAGCTCGACAATAATGTAATGTAATGTAAGTAAAAAAGGCACATTTTGTACTTCAATAGCGACAATTTCATACCGAGATAAGTAGGTTAATGATATTAGAACAATTTAGTACGAGTTAGAGGGAGATACAGATACATTTACTACGGCTGTTTCGTGTCTGAAGTTTATAAGTAAATTACAACCTTCTAAAGGTTGTGGATAGACGCGTACATTTTTAATAGCGACCTTTAGAAGTTTTTGGACAGTGGAGAGGATAATTTAATTGGCTTAGTTTTCGATTTTTCGAGGAGAAAACAGGGGAATACGAAACGACGATCAGTCATTTGTAGGTAAAATCGTTCTGAGCTGCAGTTGTCCCTATTTTTATACCTATTTTTCAATTCCCGCGCGGACCGTCTACCCTCTTAAGACCGGAACATAGTGCACTGAAGTGTTACCTCTAAACTCCATAGTTTTGCGGTAGATATGTAACGTAATTAACGCACAAACTCAGACACCCCAATTAGTATATTATATTATAACATACACTGAATTTTTAGTTAAACATTTTTATGCACTGATTATTTATCAAATTAGTTACACTAATTCCGGAAGAATGTTGTGGTCACAGTACAAATCCACGAACGCAAAGTCTTTAACGTGCTTGAAATAAAGTTCATTTTTCTCTATTTTTATTGAATGACAGAATTAGTAATAATACAAATAAAACTGCACTCTTAAAAGTCTTATTGCCTTAAGTTACGGTCCATTTCAGTTTGTTTTGACTGTACAGATTTAGTGTGACTGTAATTTACGTAGTTTTAATTATTTTTGGGATAAAAAATTACCTATATTAAAAATGATAGGAATCGATTCAGTAAACGATTCTGAACAAACTACTTTCTCAAATTGCGTTAATTACGTTACATATTATATATATATATATATATATATAGTGTGTATGTTCGTGCGTGTGTAATATATATGTATAACAGATTTTTACTAAATGTATATAAATTATATACGGTACGTATAACAAAAATACAGTTTTTTTTTTAATTTTTGCCTGTCTGTATGTCTGTTTGTAAAGGACTGATTTTGACGCAACTCACTGACAGAAAGCTGATGTTAATGATGATAAGGTGATGAAGGCTGATGATAAAAGAGTAACTTAGACTAACTATATTTGAAAAAAAAAAAGAATTAGAGTTCCGCGCAAATAATTAAAACCTATAAATTCAACGCGGACGAAGTCGCAGGGACCAGCTAGTATGAAAATATAATTAGTAAAATGCACAATTACTTTTATCGCAGTCATGGTTTCCGTGTCAACGTGTCATTTTCAGTAACGTATTGATTAGAGAACACGAACTGAAATGTATAACTGTAAAACTGTACTTTGTTAAGTTATAAGTTTATGTGTCTATAGTAAGTTTATAATTCACATATACATAATATATATTTAAACATATATTACTATCACGCCTGTCACATGGAAGGATCGGCAGTGACTATGGATTTGCACGATCCTGACACGCCTCTATCTTCTTTCTCATCCATTTATTTACGCATATCTACATGCTCGACGGTTAAATACGATTATTTACAAATAAAAATGCCATTAGGGCGGCGCGGCGGACATTCTCTTGCCCTAAAACCCTTAGAAATGAGAGAAGTCCTGTGTCCAACAGTGGAATGTATATAGGCATCAACTAACGTAAGTAAAAATATTGTTTTAATTTCAAATTCATCTAAATCAAAAAATCCGGCTGAAAGAGATAACATTTTCATCGCATAATGCTCGACGGTTAACTATGCTATTAGGTATATTCTTTATTTAGGCCAGCTTTAATATGTCGCCAATTTGGTCAGTGAAATTGTTGAGACAAAGGTGAGGTGGATTCTCGTACATGCCATTTTGGACACATTCTGACTTCCTACAACAATGTCAATAATCCCAGTGTCCAGCATTTACTTTTCGTTTTAACCGCGGTCACTTTCATTCCCCTCCGGAAACTCGGGTCCATTACTTTTGGTGTCCGATTCATGATGTAATGGAGAGGCAGATTCTTAGACAGCTATCACACGACTAAAGACAGGTTATTTTATCGCCAACTTATTCGGCGTGGTAGCTCATTTAGTAGTTTTTAAAGATATTTATTTAAAAATAACTATACTCTTAATGTTATGTCATTTGTAGGTCGCCGATCTATTCGAAGTTACGTAACACATTCGATCATTATAAACGTGTCAAAGCATATTGCTTCTTGGCACAGAATCTTAATCTTTATTTTATTATTTGCAGAAACAAAATTAAGGTACAATCCAATTTCAAAAATTCGATCAACATGTGCGCATTCTTTTAAGAACATTTTTCACTAAGCTTGCTCATTTAAATAACAAGCATCTAGCAATACATTTAGTCTTAAAACTGTTGACGATAATTTCAATCAGCAACAGAGAGTTAGCATTACAAAAGTTAAGAAATCGCCCTTGTTTCATCGTTGTCTCCTAATAGATCACATTCGCAGACATTTAATACTAGTAGTACAGGGATTTGATTGTGAGCGATGTGAAATTAAGGTTCTGCGTTTTTGAATTCAGATACATTTTTGGCCCCTAAACCCCTTTCATCAATTATCGGATTAGAGCATCGTGTTTCAATTGTCGATAATACATCAATTTTTCTAGTAGGTATAGATTATTTTAAAGGAAGAGACAAATCAATTCAAAAAAATAAAGTTAGAAATGTGTAAAATGTGCAACATTTTGATCCTATTTATTGTGATCCTTTTGATTAATATAGATATGAGAAATATCTTCAAAATAAAAAATGTTTATACATTTATTTAAATAATATTCCAAATTTACTTACGTATTTATGTTTTCATAATTATAATACTTTCAACGTAATATATTTAGATACTTTTCCAAAAATTTACGTACACTTGCTTTTCCTGTCTTTTTTTTTTTGTACTTTAGAATGCAGATCATATTGTATTTAAAATAAACCTTATCGCGTTCAAATACGAAATAATTAAAACACAATTGCGACAATCAAGTCTGCTTGTCTACATCCCATAAAAATTTCAGATAATGAATTCTACCTTCGGTGGATTTAATACTGACATCGACATGTTATGATAATATCACAATAGCCTTTGACTAATTTATTTCCTGAATTAACACTATAATATGTATTCCACATATTAGGGTAAAATACCTTTTATGAATTTTCAAAATAAAATATTCCATAGAAAACATGTATGCGAACACCGGTTAATATTTTCAAGATAATGTTCTACCTTCGCTAGATTTAATACTGACATCGGTATAATAACGGCCTTTGAAGAAATTATTTTCTAAGTTAACACGACACCGACATATTAGGGTAAAATACACTTTACGATTTTTTTTAAAACAAAATAATGTTCTAAGTATATAAATTGTATTAGAGTACCTACTCTGGTGCGTCATTTACTTGTAATCTCATATTTGTCGTGTTTCGTCAAATAAAAAAGCTTTTGTTTATATTTAGTTATTATTAACCATAGATATTAGTATTAGTATACATTCAGTTTATACTAAATCTATGTAATAAACCGACCAAGTTTGGAGACACTAAAAATGTAAAAAATCAATTTATAAGTAGGTATAATAAAGTAATTATTTAGCGGTGGTGTTAACTACTCGATAGGTATTACCTACATCTTACAGCTTCCTTGATCAACCCGTAAACAGTCCACAAACATCCGAAAATTATTTATTTATTATTAGATGAATGAATGTTTATATTTCACATAGTATACCGGTAGATGTTGAAAGAACTATTCAAATTATATAGGGCAGTACTATCCTCGATATTGTTGACGACTACAGTACCTATGACTAGCGCAATATATCGGACTAGGTTAGTATAATATTAATGGGTGCGTTCGGCAGAAAAAAGCGCTAGCAAGCGCTTGTAAGCAAAATGGCGATCGTAATCGGTAAGCGCTGTCAAATCGTAAGTAGCTATTTTCCTCCAGGACACGATGTTAGTTTTAACCGGGGATTCTAACCTAATTTAAATATATGTTTGTAAAATATGCATATTAAAAACTTACCAATCATGAGTTTTTAATAGCATGTACATGTTTATTCATGTCATTATATTACTTAAAACTAATATTGCACAAAATAACTTATAAACTCTATTTCAAAACAAACAAATTAAATAAGCAAAATGGCGGATTGTGTCAGCGCTACTGAAGTAGCAATCGTGTCCTGGCCGAAAACTATTTTAGCGCTTATAAGCGCTTGCTAGCGCTTTTTTCTGCCAAACGCACCCAATGCTATATTCGGAAAAATAAAAGCGTTTAATAAGTTGACACGTTGTTGCTGCAAGATGCCATTCGTTCAAAGATCTATGGCGAGGGATAAACCCATAAAGACAATATCCGCTATTTTGTTGCATTCCAGAGGTGTGTGTTTTAATGAGGCAGAGCCATGCTGCAGCTATGAGAAGAGAATGAGTTGACCCGACAGGGCCCACATTCTTACACAACACTGCTGTGGTAGGTATGGGTAGGTATCGTGAGTGTAAATAACCAGAGAATCTTTTACTAGTAATTTGGCATTCCACCTTAGTCTTCACAGGTAACAACGCATTTTTATTGAATCGATAGATATGTTTGTGGGACACAGCACTCACTTACCATCAACCATGCCGTGTGCTCCAACCAACTGTGTGCTCGTTTGTCACCCTTATTATGTCTGATATAAACAAAGCACGCCATTTTAAATGGCAACTAATTATGATGATGCTTTATTAACAACAGTTACAGCATAGAATATTATAATACGTACATAATAGAACGGGGGAGTGGGCGGAGCCTGTGTAGCCACTAAAATGTCACCAACACGTGTAAAAACAAACTTCAGTACACGGTTATTACTCCATATTGTAAAAACAAACTTCAGTTCACGGTTAAAACTCTATATTTTATGTTAAAATAAACACAGTTTACACTTATTCTCTTTTATTTTCTCAACACTAAATGAATCAACTTTATAAACTTTCAATTTTCACTAGTTCACTCCGACACGACTATTACAGCGCAAATACTATTATATTCTGCCTCGGACACGCCCTTTGTTCCGTTTTATAGTCGCCTTTCCGCTGCCAGGCGGAAGGGTGTCTTAATTTTAGTAGTTTCAATACTTCTAAGTTACATATACTGACATTTCAATTGTAGTGAAATATATTAACCGTTTACAATATTTAATTACGGTGTAACAATAATATATTAATAATAGGGTTTATTATGATTATTAACATTATTTATTACAACTCGGCCATCCTTTTACTGCAACGAGTCCCATCGTTGTGAATTTGGTTTAGCCATTAACAAAGTAATTTCTAGGTAAATAACAATAGCATAATATGTTTACAATAATGTTAAAGCTTAGGTAGAATTATTCAATGACATTCAAGCAAAACCCTACGCCCAGTAAAGTCTACAGTGCCTGTTACCATCCAGTATAGTAAAGTCTTACATTCAATTTACCATCCTGGACCAGAATCAGCAGACTACACAGGACGTTGACCAGGTAGTGACCTCACCCTGAATATTGTGAGTTCACTTGTCTTGTGCTTAGAACGTTATAAGCAAGCTCTTTCCTATACTCACCCTGAATATCATGAGCATAAGATAATCTTATATTAATGTGCACACCCTGAATATTGTGAGCACAAAAAAAACTCAAACATACATGAATAAAAAAAAATAAAATAAAAGTACATCTTTTACATACAAAAGTACTTTTGATTTGGTATTCGAATAAAAAAAATAACTTTCAAGCACTTGCCAAAAAATATAAAATTAAGGCCTAGTGACACATAATGAATAATGAATAGTAATTATAATATGACCAAACGAACAATCAACAACTTTGGTCATCATCGTCCTTACTGCTACTGTTTGAGCCATCACTATCATCATTGGCACTCTGAAAATTTAGCCATGGTTTCAACTTATCAATTGCAACAATTGCTTCATAACGTCTACCCTTTTTTGTAAGTGGTGTATCTTCGATAATATACCTGTCATTCGGTAAAACTTTTTTAATTCGATAAGGGCCCCTAAATTTTGGTTCTAACTTACGAGACTGCCCTTCTTGGCTAGGGATAGTTCTTAAAACACTTACAAGATCGCCTACCTTAAGATCTATGTTATTTTTCACGCAAGTTTCGGATCGTTCTTTATATTTATGTTGCTGCTTATCTATAAGAAGCTTTGCACCCTGTCTGATGGCGTTTAAGTTAGGGGCAACCTCATTTTCATTAACGTCCTCGATGATGTCATTAAGTATCCCTTCGGAAGGGTTTGTAATTCTATGGCCAAATAAAAGCTCTGTTGGAGTCTTTTTCGTAATTGCATGAACAGTGGTGTTGATTCCAAGTTGAACGTCAGGCAGGTAATCACCCCACACATTTATAGGCTTTTCATGGGTCATTGCGCCGAGTGCAGCCAGAATTGTGCGATTGTACCGCTCTACTTGGCCATTCGCCCTAGGGGTGGCAACAGCATTAAGGACATGTTTAATACCCTTAGAAACTATAAAGTCCCGAAACTTTTTGCTTGTAAAGGTTGTACCCTGGTCGGTTATAAGTCTAGCGGGAGTTCCAAAATAACTAAAATGTTCTTTAAATATTCGAATAGTTGTTGTAGATTTCGTATTTTGCACTGCTGTTAAATTAACAAATTTGGTAAAGGCATCAACTATGACTAGAATATAACAATTCCTTCGTTTGCTCTTGTTGAAAGGGCCTAAATGGTCGGCATGAATAGTGTGGAAGGGTATATCAATTTTTGGAATTGGATGGAAACTATTTACTTTTATTCCACCAGTTAATTTATGGTGGGCACATTCTAAACACGCTTTGACGTATTTTTTTACAAATCTTCTCATCTTGGGGAACCAATACATGGCTTGTATTCGGTTTAAAGTTTTTTGCGAACCCAAAATGACCTACGTTATCATGATTTGCTTTCAGAATCTGCCAACGCGCCCCTTTTTGGTACCACCCATCTGATTGTGTCAGCATCCAAAATCCGATAGACCCTACCATTTTTCAACTTGTAATTTTTAATGATATCCATAATTTTTTCCGAATTAGGATTTGAAAGTACCTCTTTAATATGCTTTATGTTCTCATCATCATCTTGGACGGTTGCGATCCAATCCTCCGCATTTACCGCAAGGATGTCAAGAACGCGATTTTCTGTACTCGCGTCGGGAATAGCATGTCGACTCAATGCATCGACGTGTGCCATTTTTTCGCCCGGTTTGTGCTCAATAGTACAATCAAACTCTTGGAACTGTATCCACCAGCGGGCAATGCGCGGAATTAGATCACGTTTTTTTTTTTTTTTTTTTTTTTTATAGAATAGGGTGACAAACGAGCACGCAGTCCACCTGATGGTAAGTGGTTGCTGCGGCCCAGAGACATCTACATCTATCCTCCATTAAAAATCAAAATGCAGATGCGTTGTCACCCGTGAGGACTGAGATGGAATGCCTCGTTTCCAGTAAAAAGGGTCTCCGGTTCTCTACACTCACCATACGAAATACAGCAGCATTAAGCTACTATTTCACGCTGGTATTCTGTGAGAGCGTGGTCCCTCCCCGGTCGAGCAGACCCATTCGTATTATACTACTAATATAACTGCAGCATGGCTCTACCACGTAAACGTACGTTTGGTAAGGGTTGTGCGTAATGCATTGCAGTCTGTGAAAATTTTAAACTTTATGCCTAGAAGGTACACTCGAAATTTATTTAGAGACGCTACTACCGCCAGAGTCTCTAATTCGAAAGAGTGAAGTTTCTGTTCATCGGGGTTAGTTTGACGACTATAATAGGCAATAGGTTGGAGAATACAACTTGAATTCCTTTGTAGAAGTATGCCTGCAACGCCCAATTTACTAGCGTCAGTGTGAAGTTGTGTTTCTGCTTCTGGATTATATAGAGCTAGTACTGGTCGTTGGACTAATTTTATCTTAAGGGTTTCAAAAGATTTTTGTTCTTCATAACTCCATTGCCATTTGACATCTTTCTTCAATAATGTTGTTAGAGGTCGCGCCAAGATAGCGAAATCTTTTATAAATCGCCTAAAAAAACTCGCCAAACCGATGAATCTTCTCACATCGTGTTGGTTTTTAGGAGCTGGGAATTTCGAAACAGCATCAGTTTTAAGAGATCCTGGCCGAACTCCATCAGCGCTTATCTCGAATCCCAAGTACTCAATTTTGTCAAAGAAAAACCTACATTTGCTTAATTTTAGCGTAAGCCCACCTTCTTTTAAAAGTGCGAGGACTTCCTCCAAACGCAATAAACCCTCGTCAAAGGTTTGTGCTGGGATCAGGATGTCATCCATGTAGACGAGAGCATATTTTACTCGTGCTTTGTTGAGAATTTTATTAATTGCTCTTTGAAATACAGATGGTGCATTCACCAGCCCGAACGGCATCCTCGTATATTCGAACTGCCCATCTGGTGTTACAAACGCAGTTTTATCACGAGACCCCTCCTCAATCGGAATCTGGTAATAACCAGATGCCAGATCCAGAGTAATGAATAATTTGCTCCCACTCAGTAAATCTAATTGGTCTTCGATGCGTGGTAAGGGGTAATGCTCTTTAATAGTTTTGTTGTTAAGTGCTCTGTAGTCCACACATAACCTTTTTTCCCCAGATTTCTTTTGTACTAGAACTATCGGGCTAGCATAAGGCGAAGCCGACTCCCGAACAATTCCACAGTCGAGCATTTCCTGGATCATGTTACGGACTAATTGTCTATCGGCAAAAGATAATCGATAAGGCCTATATACTATCGGTGATGAATCTTTTAGATGAATGACCATCTCTGCAGCTGTAGTGAATCCCAAGTTACGCAAATTGGATGAAAAACATTCTTTGTACTTGTCGAGTAAATCGGCCAGTTTATTCTTTTGCTCGGGATCCACAATTCCACAGTTTAATGCCGTCGACTCATCTTCTAAGTTTACATTTAAAATTGAGGCTATGGCGTTGCAATTATTAGTTATGCTACGTGCACGAGTTATTAAAGTTCCATGACCTATCTCGACCGTATTGTCGCTTAAACATTGAACCAGTAGCTTTGTTATTCCGTTTGTTATTTCAAATTGGCCCGGTAATAAGAAATATTCCTTGCCCGGGGGTCCCCTGATATCTCCATGGACATAAATAGAACCAGAAATGTCCTTTACCGATTTAGCATAAATTATAGAAAGGCCATCACGTTTTAAGACTACCTTTTCAGAAACTACAAGAGGTATTTTAACATTTTCAATTTGGACGTTACTCCGTTTTATAATCAAATCTGAAGGGGTTTTAATAATTTCTATTGTAGGGCGCTCAGTATACGTGTGTCCAATGAGTATAGGATGGCTTATCATGTAGTCATCTACTATTAGTGCTTTCACATTGTCTTCAACTACACCTTGAATATCTAAAGTTACGTAAGTTACTCCTATTGGCCGATAAGGAGTATTGCCTAGCCCTTTCAGAACGGGAGAATCAACAGCCTGCCATTTAATACATAATTTCTCTGCATCTGACCAGCGAATTAAAGTGCAGTCACTTCCTAAATCGATATGAGCAAGAAGGACGTTACCGTTGACCTTTACTGGAACTCGGTACTTCGCATTGCTATTTTCAGGTATATGAACTTCCATTACCGTTTTAATACTGGTTCCCGGTTTATCCATATGGTTAGATGTTCGGCTAATATTTTTGGGACAGTTTTCTGCACTGTGGCCTCTCCACCCACAGTTCTTACATTTAATAGTCGGCTTCGGGCATCTGTAAAATGTATGACCCGTCTCATTGCAATTGTAGCAAGTTACTTTATGGTCAGGTTTGCTTGTTTTTCTCGTATCTGAAGGGCTTATAATATTGGAGGCGACATACCTTTTCTCTTTATTTTTATTAACATCTAGCTCTTTATTTTGACCAACTCTTATAGTTTTAAAATATTTTAAAAGCTGTTCTGGTTCATTAAATTGGGCTGCTTGTATGCTTAATCTAATACCACGATCCTCGATTCCATAAATTATGCAGTCTACTGCGTTTTTACCAAAAATGGAACATCTATTTAATAGGTTAAGTTTTGAATAGTAATATAATTCCAAAGATTCACCAAATTTTGATTTTTTACTAAGCATCTCCGTAAGCAGTTCTGCATAATTTTCTCTAGATGGAAACGAGGTTAGCAGTTTTTCTTTCCATTCTCTCCATGAAAAGAAGACCGACGGTAATCCTTGGTACCACGTTTTTGCAACTCCGCAGAGTTTTGGCAAAGCATAATGGATTGTTTGCTTATCGTTCCAATCATATATTTGGGCGCACTCTTCTACTTTCTGAATCCAAGTATCGACCGTCTGTTCTCTTGTCATGGGATCAAATTCTGGTATAACGTTAAGAGCGGGAAATTTATCACTATTATCGGAATTTTTCTTGTAATCTTTCATTATATCTAACATTTTCTCAAATAAGCTAGCGTTCATGTGGTTACTGTTAGGCTGACCATCGTCGAGTTCAATCAAGTGTTCGCGTCCTGCATCACGAGAATGACTATGCTGACCAGTGACATTAAAGTTAAAACTCTGCTTACTTGAGTTCCTCCCGGTTCTGCTTGCTCGAGGCGTCCGGGAAACCACCCGTGATGCTGACCTCGATCGCGCACGCCTCGGCGATTTCGACCGCACGCGGAGCAGAGACTTAGACCGCGCACGGTACAATGACCCTGACCGCGCACGATGCGAAGAACCGGACCGTGCTCGGTGTCGTGATCTAGACCGCGAGTGACGCGACTGAGTTGGGCTAAAGGCTCGTCGTTTGTCTCGCCTTTTCTTTGACCGTCGCGACTTTAGTCGTTTATCACGTGGCATTTTTATGGACGGTATCCCACTTCTGAGATGTAAAAACAAACTTCAGTACACGGTTATTACTCCATATTGTAAAAACAAACTTCAGTTCACGGTTAAAACTCTATATTTTATGTTAAAATAAACACAGTTTACACTTATTCTCTTTTATTTTCTCAACACTAAATGAATCAACTTTATAAACTTTCAATTTTCACTAGTTCACTCCGACACGACTATTACAGCGCAAATACTATTATATTCTGCCTCGGACACGCCCGTCGTTCCGTTTTATAGTCCCCTTTCCGCTGCCAGGCGGAAGGGTGTCTTAATTTTAGTAGTTTCAATACTTCTAAGTTACATATACTGACATTTCAATTGTAGTGAAATATATTAACCGTTTACAATATTTAATTACGGTGTAACAATAATATATTAATAATAGGGTTTATTATGATTATTAACATTATTTATTAAACACGTCAATTCACACGTATAAATGTCAACACGAGATGTGTTTTGACGTTACAATTGTTTCCAAATTTCGCTTGCAAGTTATTTAGAAAATGCCAAATTGCACGCTATTTACAAATAAATATGTATTAAAATCTGTCTGTCAACACAGCGAATCGGGTTTGTAGTAGTGATAATACGACGTTATTGCTTGTATGTGTGCTCCCGGCGACGCCTATCGTCGTACAAAATAAGGTTGACAGCCATTGTATTATGTATTATAATATTCTGTGAATAGAAGCAATAGTCGTGAACTCGGAAGTTGAATGAAACGTGGAAGAACCTTCGTAAACTGAACCGACTCATTGCTCGCTTCGTTATTTTTAGCTTGCCTACCTTAATGGGTAAAGTAATCAATCTTAGCTCGTAATGGTCGGATAAACGATTACTTTTGAAACAGTTTATATTATATGACAGAAGAAAAATAAATATCTTGCCAGCACTACACATTATTGTATCTTATGAAAGCCATAAAAATAAAAAATAGGTACCCAGGTCGTTTTCTCCTACGTACATTTAAAAAAAAATTCAGACTGTTAGCATCAGTCTGAAAAATAAATTTTATGATTATGCATTAACAAGGTATCTAAAATTGATTACTAAATAATATTAAATAAAATAGTCAATAAAGTAACAAAATTCGCAAATAACAAATACTATTTTAAAAGTTTAGTCTTGTAATAACATTCTTAGGTGTTATTAAAAGTTTCTCAGAGATGACTATGACTTCAAATCCTAACCTTAATGATACACTGCTGGAAAAAAACCTTGTTGAGAAGAACTAGAATTATTGATATTTCATAGCCACACAAACAAAAAAATTTACAGCATCTCTCTGGTTCTGTTAACACTGTTGAACAACCTCCTAAATCGCATATACTTATCTTAAAATTTTGTATCACTAATTCTCTTTCTCTCTTAAACTTAACATATACCATTACTTAATGCTAAATGTCTTCAATAGACTCGTATACTTTACAGTAAGGGAATCAGCTTTCATCATTAGGTGGGCAAACATTTTGGATGGAATGTGTCCTGAGCAGTCTATTGTCAGTTATAATATATTCTCTAATAATCTTTGCATCCAAAAACCACGGTTATTGAAGAGGCTCTCACTGAATATCAAATACCTTTTTCCATGCTTAAAAATATTCTTTAAAAATATTGTAACAATTAATTTTATAAGTGTTAAGTATTTCCGAATAATGTGGTAAAATACTATCACTGTGCCATTTGTTACAGTTGATTTAGGTAATCTGTCAGCTTTTTCATTAAGTATACAATAATGGTTCGCTTAAATTATACGATAAATGAAAATTTATGTTAAACACAAATATACATAGCATTTAAGAATGTTTTAAGAAAAATTAAAAATCGAGGTTTAGTTTTAAGTATATTTGGTTTGTTTCGTCAAAGACCCTTCAAAAGATTGAAGGCTAAATGTTTTAATTTAAAAATATTGTAATAATTAATTTTATAAGTGTTAAGTATTTCTGAATAATGTGGAAAAATATTATCACTGTGCCATTTGTTACAGCTGATTTAGGTAATCTGTCAGCTTTTTCATTAAGTGTACAATAATGGTTCGCTTAAATTATACGATAAATGAAAATTTATGTTAGACACAAATATACAAAGCAATTAAAAATGTTTTAAGAAAAATTTAAAATCGAGGTTTAGTCTTAAGTATATTTGTTTTGTTTCGTCAAAGACCCTTCAAAATATTGAAGGTTAAATATTTTAATATACGAATATAATTATAATTTATTTCAATACCACGAGGAAAATACTTCGTTTTTAAAATATTTTCAATCAACCTTCAGTCGGCATTATTAAAACAGAAACCGCGTGTGGATCTTTTTCTCTCGGCAAAGGCAACCGAATTAACACAAAGCGCAATTATAAAGACTTGTATCGAATATAAGACACACCTGTGAGTAGTGAGCGTGAGAGTGAGGGCAAGAATGTTTTTACTATATTTTAGATAATGGCTTCGTGAGAAGGATGAGTTTTATAATGTGAAATCTGCAGTAAAATTGATAAGATTGTTTAACTCTGGGTTTTACCGATGGGAATCACAACTAACTTTTCTGCCACTATATATTATATTGGTCCTAAGAGGTGACTATCTGACGTATCTGAAACCTTCTTTGTTTTAAGTTGGTTGCAGACGTCTTTGGACGACAGTAGTGACCTACTATAAGATGGACTATAAACTTGGTTATAAACCAAATTTAATAAAAATATTAATTTAAAAGTATTCACATAATATATCGAAACCAATGTAACGCCTATATAATGGCATTACGAGTAGAGAACGGTTAATTATTCGATAAGATTAATGAACTAAAGGAGCGATCGGGAAATTGACAGTTCAAATTCCAAATATACTACGTGAGAGTAATATGGTCATACGGTTAATATGGTCACTTCCTTATAACTCGAACACTACAGTCTCGTTTGCATTGATGACTTTGTAATTACGATGGCTTTTCATCAATCAATTAAATAATAAAGGATCAAAAAGGCGCTGCTTTATCGACGCCATTTTGACAGTTAGTCGTTTTTAGTTTGTGGTTAGTTTTTTTTTAAGTTGATGTTTCGGAGTGTTGATAGTTATTACCAATGCTTGTTTGTTTTTTTTTCTTAATATATTATTTATAGTATAAAACTTTGTGTTTTTGTCTCTGTTTTCCTCCTAGTTTTGGTTTGATAGGGCGACAAAGCATAAGGTATATTATCCTCCTACCTTATTAAAGTATTCTTATAAAATTGTTATACTAATAATATTATACACATTTATTTATTAAATCTGACTAAAAGATTACATACAATATTAAAAAAAACTGTAATAAATAAATCTAAAACTAAAAGCTTAAATTGTCATACAGTCCTGCTCCCCGTGGTATAGTGCCAAGAACGCTGACTGTGTTTCCTCGCTGAATGGTTATACTTTGCCTTTGAGCATGAAAAGTGAAAAGAACCAGCCCACTTATCATCAGCGGCGACCAGACACGGATACAGTTCCTTTAGGAACTTCACCGCACGTGGACGGTTGTCTCTACAGCGGTCATTTCACAAATACTCATACTTGCGCCAAATATTAAAGTACGCTTTTTGAACTCTACAACATTTAAAACTTTTATTTATATTAATAATAATAATAATTAATAATAATGTCGTCCAGACTGAATTCCGGTCACTCGGAATCCCTCTCTCTCTCGGAACTCGGAAACTCCGGAATTCCGGATTATAGTAACCGAGTGTATCATACAAGCATAAGTACACTCCACAGAAATCTAAATAATAAGGCAATTTTATTTAGATTTCTGTGGTACACTCTCTGTTCCCTTACTCTCATAGTCCGATGGAATAGTAATCCATCACGACCGGAGAGAGATCAGGCGCAGGACCAACGGCTTTACGTGCTTTCCGAGGCACGGGGGTGAGACACCGACAACTTTCTAACTCCGGGCTGCTACAGACAATTTCTTGACAGTAAAACACAATATCTGATTTAACCCTTCCTTACGTGGAAGAACTCAGTCACTCAGCGAGGTATGGAGAGGGCTATGCTCGGAGTTTCTCTGCGTGATACTCAGAAATGAGGATATCCGCAGTAAAACCAGAGTGACCGACATAGCCCAATGGATTAGTAAGCTGAAGTGGCAATGGGCCGGCCATATAGCTTGAAGAACCGATAACCGATGGGGAAGAAAGGTTCTCGAGTGGCAGCCTCGTTACCGGTAGGCGTAGTGTAGGGCGACCTCCCACTAGATCTAGTGACGACCTGGTAAGACATGCAGGAAGGCGATGGATGCAGGTGGCTCAGGACCGTGCTTAGTTGCATTACTTGGGGGAGGCCTATGTTCAGCAGTGGACGCGTGGAGTGGAGGGGCTGTAATGATGGTGATGGATGCTAAAAAATAAACGACAACGTCATATGAATGTCTTTGTCGCTTCTTTTGTTGCTTAATGTTTTGTTGATTAATACAACATTTTAAAATATATGGAAATTAATACGAATTAAATACTCAATGATAAATATTGAATATCGATATATCGCGATTTAATATATATTTTTAATTAAATTAAAAAAATATGATAATTTCCTGAAAATAAATTTTTTTTCTATAATATATATGTATACATAAGCGAAATACCACTGACAGAATGACTAACTGACTCTTCACGATATCTCTAACACTATGCGCCCGATTGACTTGAAATTTATTATAGTTACTCATTTCCCAATGTAGTCACTCACTAAGAACAGGTTTTTCGAGTCCCATAAAAAAATAAAAAATTCATGATAATATATTATATCTACGTTATTATCGTCTATTATCGTACGCCCCGCGAAGCGAGCGGGTATCAACTAGTTACCTAAATCACAGAATAGCTTAAAACATTGCTCTGATTCGATTTCGGAACGAATTAAGGTTGTCATCAATACACTGTCAATATATAATTTAAATGTATGCTTCGCCAAGAGTGTTTTGTGAAAGTATGGCAATAATAAATGAACGTTACTTGTACCTACTAAAACAAGTGCAATCGATTCCAAAGACTAGAATGTTTCTCCAATAAGTCCTATTTTTTATGTCTTTTTTATAAATTACAAGAAACAGCCGGAACATAGAAAACAGGTTTTACTTTAGTATGTTCTCTTATTCGTAACGTTTGCTCGCACACGTAAAGCGGAAAGTCATAAAACAACAAGTGGTAAAATTAAAAATACTGTATAAGCGACTTCAATATAAATAAAATGAGAACATCATCAATGTAGTCGAAGTCAATTAAATACGCATTATTAAGGATAACTCAAAACTACTGGTCAGATCTTGATCAAAATCTTATGGGAACACATGACAAGCACCAACTTTCAAATAAAAGAATAATTAAAGTCAGTTCGCCTAGAAAAAAGTTCTGAGGTACCTAACACGCAAAACACAGTCTGAGGTACCTAACAAACAAAATTACAATCGAATTGAGAACCTCCTCCTTTTTCTTGAAGTCTGTTGAAAATAAGAAATATTTAAAAAAATAGCTAAATTAAATGGCGCATTCATTAGTTATTATTTGTAAATAAAAAATAAGATTTTTATTTCGGTGAGTAGATAGGGCAGGAAAAGCTATATTTCAAAAATGTATGTGGAAAAAGTGCTACAAAAAAGAAGTTGACTATTTATCCTCAGCACGATTAAAAACAAACAGTTTGTTGATGGATTGAGTAAACTCCTTGGTTTTAAAAATCGAATACCATTTATTTATTTAAAAAAAAGATTCTCGGTTTTGTCACAAGGTTTTGTCAAACTTGTATAGTCGTTGAGAAAATGGAATTGACTCGAGAAAATTCAAGAGCGATGATTTATTATGACTTTCGAAGTGGTTTAACACAAAAACAGTGTGTTGACCGGATGATTTCTGTATTTGGTGATGAAGCCCCATCCAAAACCACAATTTATCGCTGGTTTACTGAATTGCTCCGTGGACGCGTCAAGCTCAGTGATGATCCCGTCAAGGTCGTCCAAAAACTGCAGTCACCCAAGAAAACGTTGATGATGTGCGTAAGCTGATTGAGGAAGATCGATATGTGACATACCGCGAAACTCAGGCAACTTTAGATATTGGCATGAGTCAAATACAAATAATCTTGCATGAACAATTAGGTGTAAAAAAGTTGTTTTCCCGATGGATACCGCATTCGCTCTGTGAAAAGTAAAAAGCGGCTCGCGTTACTTGGTGCGTCGGAACTCTCGAAAGATTCCACGCGGGATCCTCAAATGCTGTATACAACATCGTATCAGGTGACAAATCCTGGATATACGCGTACTAACCCGAAACAAAAAAGCCAGTCACGAGTTTGGGTGTTCGAAAATGAGTTAAAGCCAACAAAAATTGTTCGTTCACGGAGTGTTGCCAGAAAAATGGTGGCCACGTTTGTCTCCAAAACCGGCCATGTTACGACTATTCCTCTTGAGGGACAAAGAACGGTTAATGCAGAATGGTATGCTTTGCATGGTGTTGTAATGGTATGGTATGCATTTGTTTGCCACAGGTCGTTTCTGAACTCCGTAAAGAGAACTGCAACCGCCGCATCATCCTCCATCACGACAATGCGAGTTCTCACACCGCACACATTATAAAAGAGTTTTTAGAGCAAGAAAACATAGAATTATTAGACCATCCGCCGTACAGCCCCGACCTAAGCTCTAATGATTTCCATACTTTCCCTAAAATAAAGAATAAATTGCGTGGACAGAGATTTTCATCACCTGAACCTGAAGAAGCTGTGGACGCCTACAAAACGGCCATTTTGGAGACCCCAACTTCCGAATGGAATGGTTGCTTCAATGATTGGTTCCATCGTATGGAAAAATGTGTCAAATTTCGCGGAGAATACTTCGAAAAGCAATAAATACATTTTTAAATAGTAATGTTGTGTCACATCATTGATTCCCTAAATTTTCAGTGCCGTCCTCGTAATAATACAATAGCCTAGCTCTTCAATGATATTGCCTTCGAAGTAGTCAAGGTTCGTAAACCGCTTTCTCTTGGGACTGAAAGTAATATTTTTAAACGATGCCATAAGTGGATTCCTTGTTAACTGCCAGACATAGTAAATTATTATGTTTCAAATGGGCTCCGTAATGCACTTTATTACGTGGGAGCTAAATCTATTTTTATACTTCTATTTTCGACAGAAGTTAATAAAATAAAATGTTCTTTCAAAGAGTTAGATTATATCAGTTAATGAAGCAAAATACATTCTTGTTGCGTATATTCATGCGTATTTGGTTATACGTTGCCCTTGACAGACATTAGTGTATAGCACAAGGACTGCTTTAAATAATATCTTCTTTTTCTGTTGTATCAACAAAACTGAATTGCATGATATATTAGTCGAGTGTTGTTTTCTATGTATTTTATCGTTAAGAATTTTTATTATATTACAACACATTAATATATAAGTATATACAACATACACGAATTTGCAAATTATTTTTTTTAATAATAATTACGCGAACGGAAGGAACAATTAAAACAATAAATGACTAAGTACAAAGATTGGAATAATCTATTCTAAAATTCTAAAGTTACAGCCTCTCCACTGCAGAATAAACCCCCTGCATAGATTGCCTCATAGGGGGGATATTTGCCATAGTTGGCACGTTTGGCACGTGGGTTGGCAACCGCAGTTGTTTATTTTTAGTCGTTATGGATGGGGAGGAAGGGGAATTTGGAATATCGGGATAGAATGTAAATACGGTTGTGACTTGTGAGTGTACACAGATCACAGAGTTCGACGCTGACGAATGAAAACTATTTTAATTGAGAACGATTATTAGACACATGGTCGTACTTACCAATTGAAAATGAATTCAAGCAGTTATTGAGAAGGCACAATACCTATTTCATAAACAATTTCAACAACAAAAAAAAAAAACTATCATATTATCTTTTTGAAATGTCATAAAGAATTTTTTTATTAAATTTTTTAATTCGTAACGAATTGTGTATGTTTATATTATCCACAGCGTGTGATGATAACCCGAAGCGAAGAATTTTTGATTAAATGTTATGTTTTTTTATTGACGTGCAACAATACTCAAACAATATGAAAGATAGTCTGTCTCGTTCTAGCCTACCTACCTCCGAAGTTACGTACGCCGGTATATTATATTCGTATCTATGATGTAACGCCGCGATAAGTGGCGGTGTGCAGTGTCAAATTCACGGGCACACTTACAATACCCGAATCCGAAAAAACTAATTATTTGTATATTTTCACAAAATACCGGTTAGAATTTAAACAAAATACCTGCGACTTGTTGGTCCGATATCTACTTTGACCGTTACCTAATAAGTCACACGTATCTCAAACATTGTCAATTTAAAACAATTTTTTTTTATTTACCAGCTCAGTTTACCGTAACATATAAGTAATATTTTACGGTAAACTACATAAGTAAACGGTAACATACCTAGTTAGTATAATTTCAAAATTCATTTAATGTATATTTTGACAACAAAAGTAAGTTGATTAGTAAACAACGGTCTCGTATTTTAAATGTTAAATGTAAAAATTGAATAAAGCCAAAATTTACTTCACCTTTCATTGTGTAAGAATTTAGTCATTTTCCTAGAGTTTCTAGAAAATCTACTTATAGTGTATTCATTAACATAAGCAATAAGTACTAATAAGATTAATAAAAAAATATCCAGCACTTAGACAAAGTCTATACGTTACTTAATATTCGCAAAATGTACCTGTAAATTTATTGGTCTTTATATGCAGGCATCATTTCGACCACATGAGTAGGTAAATAAACCGATACATTTATGTACTCAAGTGCTCCAACGATTCGATATCGGTACATCTAAAATGTCTAGACTCTAGACACAATGATATTTACTTAGCCGCCACAATGCCACGTGTGATGATCATGATTCATGGTAAATTCTCTCGACTGGGAGGTTCTACGTCTAGTAGATTACTATCGTTATTACGAACCGATGCAATAATGCCTAAGTTGTAACTGCAGGGACTGCCCAGCTTCAATTTCATTTTGGTTTACAGACAAATTGTACAAAATACGTTAGTGTGAACATTTTAGAAATTCATTTGATATAATTGAAAAAGGCGGTCCAAGATTTAACTAAGTGGCACCAAATTTTTAAGTAAGCAATTAAAAAAAACATCCAAGAATTTTGAATTTGACAATGAAGGTAGGTAAAACTTAATATCAAATATAGAAAGACACTTCTTTCTTATCATTAATATACTATTAGATATCATGATAAGGGGTTTATAAAACGGTGTTGTGACTTATGAAATTGTCCCCAGCTATATTAAAGCTCGAATTTCATATCCTATTTCATTATAGTAAAAAATCTTTAGCGAGAATATTGTAATTGCGATTGTTTTATGGCAAATATATTACGATTTAAGTATCATATTTGATCCAAAATAATTAAATAGCAGACATTATCAATCAATAAATTCACACTAAAATATTTTAACGTTATATTTATAAAAAAAGTATAAAAATATAATATATACAGTATAAGTTATAAAAAGTAATAAAGAATTGAAAGATAATAAGAAGATAATGAAGAAAGATAAAAATAAGGAATTTAAAGGAATAGATAAGATAGTTAAATTCATTAGTATGAAGGAAATATCTAGAAAATCTTTTTAGAACAGGAAAATAAATTGTCTATTATCCTTTTCTAAAACTGAACCAAGATTTTTAATTTTCAATTACTTATCGCTCTAGACCATGTCACTATTACACAACAATAAATCTGCCGGAAGTGCATTGGTACTCACTTTTCTTTAAAATAGTCCGATATTTGGCTTATCTTCCAAAATATCTGTAGAAGCAGCATCAAAACTGTGTGGTTGATCCATGTGTACAATTTGTAACAGCTCTCCATGGTGAGCCCTTCTCTCTCGCGCTCCCACATAAACTTCGTGAGCGGAACCCCGATCATCCGTCACTCGGCGATTTGCAAGTTAAATACGAATTAAATTTCGAACAAGGTTATCCGTTAGTGCAATGTCGAGTCGCAAGCAAGGTACGTGCGCCGCGACGCGAGTACAAGGGTAGTTTGCCGGCTTATCAGTTGGATTCGAGTGCTTCGAACCAAAATAGCGGAAAGATAGACGCCAGACACGATAAGTTTGACCGCGCTCGAACGCCGGTGCAAGCGTACTAGTGCTGGTAGCCATGAAAATGCCACGAGCGCGGTAACCGCGATGACGACGTTATGACTCAGTTTGTATTCAATCATACAATGTTTGTTTGATATCTCGTTTAGCGAGGCATTCGAAACCAATATAGTTAACAATACAACGAACATGTTTTCTTTTTAACATTCCTCACATTTGATAATCCATGTTCTGGGTATTTAGGGATTATGTGCTTTTGTTTAAGAAGAAACATCTGCACGCTTCCGTACAGCTTTTGATAAGAAATCATTGTTAGATAATACAAACAATACAAGTTATACAAGTCGTGGCAGCCTTGTACTGGTAAGCGAAGCTTACAGCGCCACCCCCACCCCCACACAAAGATAGAGATACAGGAAGTCTATAAATACAGGTTACTGGGAACCGTGTTTTGTGGAATTCCTTGTAAGGTAGCTTAGGTTCAGCAGTGAACTTGTAACTTGTAATAAAGCTGCAATGACGACAGACACATTTACAAAAGTATTTACAAATCTGACAATATGTATATTTGGTAATTCGTAAAACAATGTCTAAAGAAATTGGTCACAACATACAATTTTTTATACGTGGTAGAGCCATGCTGCAGTTATATTGGTAGTATAGTTGTAGCATGAAAGGGTCGGCTCGTTAGGGAAGGGACCACGCTCTCACAGAATACCAGCGTAAAATAGTAGCTTAATGCTGCTGTGTTTCGTATGGTGAGGGTAGAGAACCGGAGACCCTTTTTACTGGAAATCAGGCACTCCATCTTACGGGTGACAACGCATCTGAATTTTCATTCGTAATCGGGGATAGATGTAGATGTCTATGGGCCGCAGCAACCACTTACCATCAGGTGAACTGTGTGCTCGTTTGTCACCCTGTCTATATAAAAATAGATGAGATAGACGGAAATGAATTAGAAGATGAACAAAATACTCAACCTGGTAAAAAGTAAAAATAATAAAAAAAACTACGGCTACCAACCAATTCTCCAAGCGTGGCAATTATAAAAATATTTTCCCAACGAGGCAATCTATGGGGCCTCCCCCCATGGGGAGGTCTCATTTAGGTTCAGTAGTAGAAACACCTCACAGGATATTACATGTACCTATATAATTATAGTGGATCTCTTTCCTTAATAGCGAAACACAGCAGTGGCTGAACTGCTGCTTGGCGACAGAAATAGATTGGTACCAACCTAAACTGACTCTAGGTACCTTGTATCATGCTGGTGATATAGTCAGAACTGATGATTTTATTTTATAAAGCATAGGTGATAAAAAAGCACACATTCCTCCCGGTGGAAAGTGGCACCTATTATCATATATAACAGAGGCATAGACCTATGTCCAGCCGTTGACTTCAACGAGCTGATGATGAAGATTTTTTAAATAATATGTAAAGGTGGGTAAAGGTATGGTATATTATATATAATGAATGAATCCTAACACA
Organism: Parnassius apollo; assembly: GCA_907164705.1. NCBI lineage: Eukaryota > Metazoa > Arthropoda > Insecta > Lepidoptera > Papilionidae > Parnassius > Parnassius apollo. The sequence continues at coordinate 13,293,448 of CAJQZP010000212.1, forward strand.
AATAAACATATCATTTAAAAAGTTTGGCCACACTGTTTGATTGTAACAAGTGGTAAAATTAAAAATGTTGTACAACCGACTTCAATATAAATAAAATGAGAACATCATCATGTATTCATAGTCAATTAAATACGCATTATTAAGGATAACTCAAAAACTACTGGTACACGAGCAGGAGAAGCACCACATTTAAATAAAAAAAATCATCACAATCGATTCACCCAGAAAAAAGTTCTGAGGTAATAAAAACAAAGAAACATGCAGTCGAATTGAGTGCCTCCCCCTTTTTTAAGTCGGTTAATAAAACAAGTGTTATTGTTGTAGAAATAAACATTTATTTTTTATTTTTAAGGGTGTCAAACGAGCACAACACCTGATGATAAATAGATGATATGCCCTATAGACATATATAAATAAATATTTATCCTCGATTAAGAATCAAAAGCCGTAAAAAATGAGCCATGGTAGCTCAGATGGTTAACGCTCGCAGTAAATTTCACGGTATACCCGAGTAAACTGGGTTCGATCCCCGCCGGCACCAATGAAATTGTAAATTGCAATTTTAAGTGCTGATTTACCACGTGCTCGGCGGTGAAGGAAAACATCGTGAGGAAACCTGCATGTCTGAGAAATAAGAAAAAATATTTCAATGACATGTGAAGTTCACCAACACGCATTGGGGCAGCGCGGCGGACACTTCCTTGCCTTTAGGGCAAGGAAAAAGGCAAGGAAATGTCCGCCGCGCGAAATGAGCGGAGTCCTGTGCCCAGGAGTGGGATGTATATAGGCTGTAACTTTTTAACTTTTTTTAAGAATCGAAATGCAAATGCGTTGTCACCCCTGAGGACTAAGATGGAATGTATCGTTTCCAGTTAAAAGGGTCACCGGTTCTCTACATTCACCATACGAAACACAGCAGCATTAAGCTACTATTTCACGCTGGTATTCTGTGAGAGCGTGGTCCTTCCCCGGTCGAGCCGACCAACTCATACTACAACTATAATATAGCTGCAACGAGGATCTACCACGTGTAAAGAAGGAGTTTAGATTTAGATTTATTTATTTATTCATTTATAAGATACATGCCTACAAGCTAACAGATGATAGCATACAACACACTTGCAACATTAGATACATTAAGTTAAAATTGTCTATTTTAAGTTATAGTTAATTTTACCAAATAAATCACATTAAATTAAAATTAAAAAAAATTAAGTTGAAATAATTACAGAACAAATAAAATAATAAAAAATATAAAACGAAAATAATCAAATTAATAAAACGAAAATAGTCAAATTAATTAAACAAAAAAGACCAAAATAGTCAAACAAAATAGTATACATCATTAGAATAGTAGTTATAATAATCAATGTCAAGAATAAAAATTTATAAAATGTCAATTACAATATTTCTTAATTTACTTATAAGTGTACTCAATCCATCAGCAAATAAGTCAAGATCATCGTACTGAGCAAGTATGTCACCAATCATTCGCGACAGGGCGCGCTAGCAAACGAGGCCGGCGGCGCGGTGCTAGCTGCAGCCCTGACTGCTGTCGTATATTACGGGGAACTAAGATGCGTACACTCTCTAGTATTTGCGGACTATCGATCTTATGATAGAGTATAGAGAGATAATGTGTCAGCATTAGCATAACCCTCCTAAATTTTAAAGTTTCCATACCAACCATGCCTGATACGAACAAAGAAGGACACAGGTGAGGTAAAAGTACCCGTATTGCTTCCGAAAGCACCAACGGGCAAACTTACGCTGTATCTTCTCAAACATAAGGACATACTTGTCCTCAAACGGGTCCCGGACAACAGCACCATATTCCAGCTTGCTACGAACAAATGCGTTAAACATTATTTTAGCAACTACTTCATTGTCAAATTGTGTTCCAGTCCTAATAACAAAACCTAACATTCTATGTGCGTACAGATACTTGTCATGTGAAGATGAAAGCCAATTTGGAATCTAATAACAGCCCTAAGTCTCGAATATTATTTACTCTTTCCAGAGGAGCATCAAGTAAGCTATATATTTACAATTGGTCTAGGTTTTCGAGTGAAAGTAATTACTTTGCATTTATTATTATTTAATGGTAATATATTTTCTTGGCTCCAACTCAACACCGCATCAATGTCTCTTTGTAAATTTATGGTATCTGATTCAGATTCAATACCCAGACTGAGTTTTAAGTCATCAGCAAAGAGGAGACATTCAGAAAAAGAAACGGTGTTAGGCAGATCATTAATAAAGAGCAGGAAGAGGGTTGGACCCAACGTACTGCCCTGACTAACACCTGATCTCGTGAAGTAATCGCTGGAATCATACCCGTTCACCCGCACATACTGACATCGATTATTCAGAAAGCATGCGAAAAACCGAATGAGTTTGGAGGTGAAGCCAATAAATGCCAACTTTTCTAACAATTTGTCGTTGTCGACGAGGTCGAAGGCCTTCCTGAAATCGAAGTATGCCGTGTCTACTTGTTTGTAACTGTCCATCTCCTTATACATGTAGTCTACATGCGCAATTAAGTTCGTAGTAGTAGAACGAGCCTTACGGAAACCGTGTTGGCTATTGTGTAACAAATGACCAACCTGATTATTAATATGTTTGCTGAGAATAGACTCAAATATTTTGGCAAACACTGATAAGACAGCAATTGGCCTAAATTCTGATACATTCATACTCCCATCAACTTTCGGCACTGGAGTAACCCCGGAACGTTTCCAAATTTGAGGGTACCTAGCATTAGCTAGTGAAAGGTTAAAGAAATGCAAGAGAGGCCCCTCCAGTACAGCTATACAATCTTTAGCCAAGAAACTAGGAATGCCGTCAGGCCCACTGGATGAACGCAGTTTGAGACGTTTCACAGCCTCTTTCAAATCCCTCGTATCGGCGGCGTTTATAGATACGGACGTAATGTCCTGGTTAAAATGTGCAACTTGAACAGCCTTAATAGGATCCAAAACGGGTGTATTCGGATGAAACACAGAGCTGAAAAATTCTGCAAAGGCATCAGCAGCAGCCTGCCCCTCTACTTCAGTATCCTTATATATATAAGTATCCGTACGTCTTCTACCTCCTGATTTTTTGTCTTTAACGTAATCCCAAAATTTGACTGGATCGTTAATAATATTACGTTGTACCGTTTTTAGGTATTGCCTATATTCCCTATCTATTAGTTTTTTTACCTGCTCCCTATAATACTTAAACATTTGCCTATTGAATTCTTTACCTTCCTTTTTATACTTCTTAAGATGATAGTATTTACTTTTAATATTATTTATAATTTCAGCAGTATACCATTTAGGATATACATATCGGTGATTAGTGGTAGTGCGCAAAGAAACGGGTACAAAGAGATTTATACAGTTGTACAATTTCTCGTAGTACAACTGAACAGCACAGTCAATATCAATCTCTTTAAGTAAATCTGACCAATCTAATTTGGATAAAGCCGCATACAGACCATGAAAATCCGCCTTGAGCCAGTTCCAGCGGTATCTCTGCGTTTTGGAAAGGGATGACGTTGGCGAAGTAGGAGAAGAAATGAATTTTGAAAAAGCGAGTGGAAGCTTTATTATAATATCAAGCGCGGGATGATATTCATCAATTTCTACCAGAGGGTCTAAATTTAGAGACACACTTAATTGACTGGGCTCTAAATTGCTCAGTACGAGATCCACAAAAAATACAAAAAAAAACAAATTGGGTCTTTACATTAGCACTACAAGAATTCAATTCGATACGATGGATAGATACGGGATAATATATATTTTATTAACAAAGATGGCTGCAGGTATCTATGAATTGCATTTGCCGCTTATCATCAGAAGAACAGTAAGTTCGTTCGCACTTTCGTTTTAGAAAAAAGCAGTTTTGCTACAAATAGCCTGAGTCAGTTTGTAGGTATCATAAAGGCAAAAACAATAAAAAAGCAAGCTAAAACAATGAAATTATGCAGGGGACAGTACGTCTATCATTCTCCATTACAGCCCTTATCGACAGTTAACAGTGCTGTCTTCATCAGCTTGTGTATTTTATTTTGTTTGTAGCATTTACTGTAATTTAAATAAATGATGATAAAGTATACATCATTAAAGCATTGACAAAGAACACAAAACTAGAACATTACGATTTTAATTACTATTTGGTACAATACAATATTAACAACAATCTGTAATGGAATTAATGAATACTCCTTATTGTAATAGCAAAGTAATAATTTCTATCAACACATTCATAAACAATTATAGGTTTATTTTCAGATAGAATATGGATAACAAACGAGCACAAAACCCACCTGATGGTAAGTAGATGCTGTGACCCATAGACCTCTACATTTATCTTAGGACTAAGATAGACTGCCTCGTTTCCAGCAAAAAGGGTCTCCGGTCCTTTACATTCACCATACGAAACGCAGCAGCATTAAGATGCTATTTTACGATGGTATTCTGTGACAGCGTCGTCCCGTCCCGGTCGAGCCGACCCATTTGTGCTACAACCATAATATCATTGATTTATATGTGTTGTATAACTGAATGCATAATATAGTTGCAGCGTAGCTCTACCACATAATATAAAGGTCGGTAGAAAAACGTTAATTTAATATTTTTGTACTAGTAAATTTTGCAACGTATTGTGAATGCCAAGGCCAACCGTGATGATAAGAACAAAACTTAATTAAGAAAAAGCCTATATAGAATACATTAAGTTTATTTCTTTCTTTCTTTACTTAATCTTCACAAAAAAAACCAAAGGAAAAATCTAAAAAAAAAAAAAAAAAAAAAAAAAAAAAAAAAAACAAAAAAAAAATACACAAAAAAAAAATTTTATTTTAAAATTTATTTTTAACCAATAGTTTTTTTTTTTTTTCTTTTTTTTTCAAAAAAAAAAAAAAATGTGAAGTGCCGATACGCGACGCGAGTAGATATTTTCAAATATGCTAGGTAGGTGTTTCGCTCCGTATCGCCGTTGTGCGATAGAGAGAGTTGCAAATGTTGGAAGTAATTGCCTACATTTTCTTTTTAAATTCACCTAAACCCCTAAACCTTCACGAAATCAGACAATTTTGGTCTCTTTAGATTCAGTATACCTTAATTTAGGGTCTGTACGTTTTTATTTTTTAGTAATTCAGTTTAGTTTAATTTAAATATATAAAAACGCTCGAGGAAGTTTCTAAGTCAAAAATATAGATATTTAAATGCATTTAGTTATACAAAATTCAATGCATCTAAATATCTATATTTAATAATATATAAATCGATGTTTTGATGCTAATAACTTAAAAATAAAAACGTACGGTCATGGTTTTTCATTATATCTAGAACGTTTCCAAAAATTATGAAAATGAGAATATGTTTACGGGAGGGAAAATGCTATCGCCTTTTGTATAATAATTTACAGCTTCTCAATCCTCTAAACTAAGGGTTACAATGGTCAATGGGTGAATTTTATGTTTCGATCACATCCAGTTAACCCCATTTATTCATTAAAGATAAATAATGTTACCCTATATTGAAAGTTATTTTTGTGTTACACTGGTTTCGAAAACGTCACTGACCTGTAAACGACCAGAAGTAAGCCCATTTTAAATTTTATTTTAAAATTTTAGGTGACTTTATGTTTACTGCTGAACATGATTTTTTTTTAAAAAATGGGCCAACTGGCATTCGTTAAGTAGCGGCTTTGACTATACTTTCTATTTCTATGCTAGGCAGACAAGTTGGTGAGTGCAAAATCGATTTGAAAATCGATCGAATCGATTGTGTGTGTGCCCTTGTTGTCAGTCATCAGGGACTTATTTGTCAATTGGCAGGATCCAACGCCTGAAGGCGACATTGTCGTTAAGAGAAAAGATTGGCAATTCTCTCTTACATCCTAGTTAATAATATTGAATTTTAAATACATACATACAGATGTTGAAAATATTTTGGTATCGAACGTCTTATACCAGATTTTTATTACTTTTTTATACAAGTGTGACAAACGTATACACAGTCCACCTGACGGTGAGTGGATACTGTGAGTCATATACATCTACATTTATCCTCGTTTAAGAATGAAAATGCAGATGCGTTGTCGATAGCCACTCCTAAAACTAAGATGAAATGCCTTGTTTCCAGCAAAAACGGTTTCGGTCCTCATCAATGATCGTAATATGAAACAGCTGCATTGTGCTGTCATTGTGCGAGTGTGGTCCTTCCCCGGTTGAAGCGATCCATAGATACTCCAAGCATAAGCCTGCATTGGGGTTGTACCAAGTAAATTACACCTATAAGAGTCAATTTATAGTCTGATGCAAATGATAGAATGGCGTACATTTTTAAAAGAAAAGATCTAAAATATTAAAAAATTATCACAGCGAGTTATTTTAGTACCTACTACCTACCGCAGCTACCTACAACAATAATGGTAAATTTTTTCGGAAAATTTGGCGAAAATTCAACAAATGCACATCACTTGTCAGCGTATTTTAAGCGGGATCCAAGATTAAATCGAAATGTATATAACTATATACATCTATCGGACTTGACATTGTGAATACTAAAATAAATCCTATGTGGCACGCATTCGCCACGCGATTTTCTGCTGCGGTTTATATTTAGCGCTTCTGTTTTAAAAAAATATCTTTTATTTTGTGCTTTGTTGCGTTATCCCAAAAATCTGTAGTATATAGGCGGTAATGGACATACCATCAAATTAGGGAATCTGAGGATACATTTACAAATAAAATTACCCGCAATTATGTTATAGTTTAATGTTAAATTCTATTTTTTCACTCATTAACTAACATAAATATAAAAATCAAAAATTATTTTAAAAAACTCCTGCATATAATGAGACTTTGTACACCTGATGCAATAATTAGGTAATATAAAAAAGTATAATGTGTAATTAAATATAAAAGCAGGTATGCACTACTCATGAGAACAAAGTAATGTTGTTGCAATATTCTTACAGTTTATTTTGATAAAAAATCTCTACATATTATTTTTTCAAAGTTAAATTATTTAAACCCTTTTGAGTGAACTAAGCGATATCACAATTTCCATATAATAAGTAGAATGTTGTCTAAAGAAACATTAAAAACTTTATTTCGTATTTTTTACTTTAGGGATAGAATCTTTGCTCCGAATTTGTAACCCTGAAATATCCCATTTAATTAAAAAAAGAAACCTTAAAATTGGTTTATAGTTCACAATCTTTTGCATAAATAGATATAATTTTCTACAATATTTGCCAACAAAATGCACGTATTCAGCATTTGTTACTTTAAGTTTTTGCCCTATTCAGTTAATAAAATAGTTATTAAAATTTATTAAATGCAATGTGTTAAATATACATCATCATCATATTTCAAATAATTTCTAAATACATTTCAGACGCCTCAAAATTGTAAAAGAACTACAGAAATATGTCAGTGGATTCTGGATTTGAAGAGGGTTAATGCTGGTGGTAAAAGGATTATGCATAGCTTTAGGAAGACAATAAAACGATACTATTTGGAGGGATTTCTCAAATCAGTATTCGCAAAGTTGAGTTGCCAGTATAAACAGAATTGACAGTTTTATTTATTATTTAATTATTTATTAGGAAGCCAACATGATATTGTACAATGAAAAAATGTTTACAAATTTTATAGATTAATCTGAAGTTTAGTACATATCATACTTATAGGCTAACTTATCATGTTAAAGTAAAATAATAAGTAACGCATTATTATTATTATTGAAAAAGGAAGAAAGGATAATAAAATAACCTATTGTAATACATCAAACAAAGAAAAAAAAACTCTTTTTTTTTCTACAATAACTCATGAGGTTATCTTAATTTTGTTATAAAAATGTTTTTTAATTTTATTTTTAAAAGTGGTATAAGAATCGTTGAATATGTCAAGATCGACTAATTTAGAAATTACATTATAAGTTTTTAAGGTTCTATTAATTGGAGCTGATAGTCCGACATTTGTTCTACAATACCTAGTTTTGAATAAACTATAATTTCTTATTCTAGAATTAGGTCTAGGAATAACATATGATATTTTACCTAAAAGATTATTCAAGTTAATTTTATTGTTAACGATTTTGTGTAACAAGCACATGTCCATAAGCGCTCTTCGATCATTTAATGAAATCACATTACAATTATCTAGTCTTTCAATGTAAGTTAATTGCCTGTGTATTTTGTTATTATTGAAATAAAGGTACTTAAGGAATTTCTTTTGCACTCGTTCTATCCTATTTATATGTGTTTGATAATGTGGATTCCAGACAGAAGAACAATATTCAAGATTACTAAGAATAAATGAATTAAAAAGAATTACTTTGGATTTTTTTATTTTTAAAAGTTTTAGTTACCCGTTTAATTAATCCTAAAAATTTCAATGATTTTTTTATAACTTCATCCATATGCGTAGTGAAACTTAATTTGCAGTCAATTAAAATACCTAAGTCACAAATAACATTTGTCTTTTTTATGACAAAATCATTAATTTTATATTCATTAAAAATTGGATGGATTTTTTTATTAAAAGATATTTGGTAACATTTTTAATGATTAAGGATTACATTATTAAGCTCGCACCAGGAGACCAGCCTATTAATATCATTTTGTAGTAAGTTTCCATCATTAACGGTTTTTATTTCTTTAAAAAATTTTAAATCATCTGCAAAGAGAAGTACATCACTATTCAGGAAACAATTTACTACATCATTTATAAAAATATTGAACAGAGTTGGCCCCAAGTGTGAGCCCTGTGGCACACCTGAATATGCTATAAATGCCTCAGATTGAAATCCATTTATTACAACCTTTAGCTTTCGGTTGTGTAAGTAAGAAAACACCCATTTTAAAAAGGAGCCGTGGAATCCATAACATTCAAGCTTTTTATTAGTATGGAATGATTCACGACGTCAAACGCTTTGGAGAAGTCTGTATAAATTACGTCAACTTGAAGTTTATTGTCCACAGACACACATAAATTATCAATATATTCACAAAGATTTGACTCTGTGGATCTTCCTCTCAAAAATCCATGCTGCCTATCAGTTAGTATAGATTTCATGTGCCAATTTATAATTGGACAGATAATAGCCTCAAACACCTTTGGGAATACGGATAGTATTGATATGGGCCTGTATTTTGTTATATCGGTCCTATCTCCGCTTTTAAAAACAGGCACAACTCTAGCCTCCTTCCAAGCGCTTGGAAAAAAACCCTCTTTCAAGGAAGCATTATATATGATACTTAAAGGGCGCGCTAGGGCTGCTGCACATTTCCTAGCAAAGAAAGGCGGTATATTGTCGGGACCAGCGCTTTTATTGCTGTCAAGTTTCTTAAGCTTTGATTCTACTTCCTCTACAATCATGGAACCAATGTTTTACTAATCATGGAACCATCAATGGAATTCTCTTTGGTTCTTATTACACCGTATCCCAAGTAGTGGCGAATGCTGATTGTAAAAATTAGTTATAGTATACAAAATAACTAATACAATAAATTTAACCGCTGACAAAAGTTATAAGGGTTTTTCCCTAAGTGGCGCCAATTCCCCCTTGTTCCCCTACTAGATAGTTTCAATCAATAATTATTGTTACAACTCTAAGGCTTCTATTCCTGCCTGAGTAGATACATCCCTTCTACTTATTGCTGTCTCCAAACATCAGTGCATTCACTTTTGTGTTTTATTTACTGACTGAAGCAGCTACTTGCAATATGTAAGGTATCTACGTGAGCTTATAGTTAAGCTTTGACGCCCTATAAAACCAAAACTAGGAGGAGGAGACAAAACTTAATGTATATATATATATATATATATATATATATATATATATACATATCCATATATATAATATGGATAAGTCGCTCGTGTCCGTAGGTTCCGACCACCTAATCCTAGGCCCACCCTACACGTGTCCCTCGGGTGGTGATAAATGAGTGACAAGTCGACAAGCCAAAAGGACAGACTCGGCTACTCGCCGTGTGGTAGCGGCGTAAAATATACCACCCCATACTTTCGCACCGTGAGGCACCAGAGAAAAAAATGGCCCCGAGTTCCCGGCGCCCCTTAAATGGGGCAGGGGTACGAAGAATCTCTGGGAGGAAAACCAGCGGCGAGGTTTGCCATCCGCCACGTTATGTCTCCTGGAGGGGCGGAAAGTGGATTTCAGAAGCCCGTCTGGCTACTCTAAATGTATGTGGAATAATGAATGATAAGATGGATGAAGTTTGAGTTATGATGTATGATGATAGAGGAATAGATGTGTTATGTGTAAATGAGACGAAGCAAAAGGGAAAGGATGTCACTACACATGGCATGTATACCACGTACTAGTCTGGTGTAGACGAGACCGAGCGGGAATGCTAGGGAGTCGGTATCATCCTTTCAGAAAGAATGGGTCAATGTGTGAAAGAGTATTAATGTGTAAGCCCGAGACTGCTATGGATACGAATAAAATGGGCTTCAAGAAGTTGTTTGTTCTTGAGGTCTACGCCCCAGACATGTCTAAGCCCACTTATATCCGAGAGCAGTTTTGGGAGATGGTAAGAAAGGTGTTCATGAAATGTAAGGGAAATGAAAATATTGTTATGTTAGGAGATTTTAATGGAAGGGTTGGGGTGAAGAGGCTTGGTTATGAAAGGAGATTGGGAACGTTTGGTGATGAAAGTAGAAGAGAATGATGACAGGATTAAGAAAGGAATGCTTCGGTGGTTTGGTCATGTGGAAAGAATGAATGAGGAAAGAGTGACAAAGCAAATTTATGTAGCAGAAGTGAACGGCAGAGTAGGAAAGGGACGTCCTAGGGGTGAGTTTATCGCCCAATTTGGCGATACTATATTGAAAAAGAGCCAAATTAGGAGCACCCTTAACCGACGAGCATGTATGCGTAGGTATATGGATGTAGAGGAGGCGAGAGAGGTGTGTCAGGATCGTGCCACATGGAAGTCTTGTAGTCTCTGCCTACCCCTCTGGGTAACAGGCGAGAGTGTTTATGTTATATATATATATATATATATATATATATAATTTTAAAAAACTAACCACACGACACAACATTAAAAATCGACAAAAAATATTTACTATAATGTCACATGTCAAAATGGAGTCTATCGACGCCTTTATCACGCAGCACTCCTTTAATCCTTTATTATTTGATTGGTCTTACAATTTACAAAGCCATCTGTGCAAACAAGGCTGTAGTTTTTGAGTTATAATATTACCGTTACGTACTGTAGAATTGTAGCTGGTTTGATGGTTTGTCGCTTTCGTGTCATAAAAGGAGGATGCAGACAGTATTTACTATACTGAATTGTCTCATTGTAAAGAAGAAATTGTTTTATAAATTAAAGGTGGGAACTGCGACGGAAAGAACATGAAAACCACGTGTGAATGTTGTAAAATTCTACAACGGAACTACGAGTATCCTATCATTGTTTTCACCTGTTTGACGCGTGTGAATAAAGCCTTGAAGTGGCAGAGGAAATTTATAGATTTCTAACATAACAGAATGAGTAAGGTCGTCTTCTCAATCTAGCCTTATATTAATAAAGTTTATAAATTTCCGAGCCGTACCATGTAGTAGCGGTGTAAGAATATTTACCACTGCATATCATCCCGTGGACGTCGTCTAAAGGCGACAAAGGAAAATTGAAACAGAATATGTGCAGTAGCATCTTCCTATAACTGTAAATATATAACTTCGCCAAACCCATTCGCTGTGTTGACAGACTGAATAAATTTACACATTTTAAACTTTTAATTAATGTTCAAGATCATCGTTAAAAAAATCGTTTAAATTTTAATACATATTTTTTTTTGTAAATAGGGTGCAATTTGGCATTTTTGACATTTGGAAACGATTGTAACGTCAAAACGTTTCGTGTTGACATTTATACGTGTGAATTGACGTGTTAGTGACATTTTAGTGGCTACGCGGGCTCCGCCCACACCCCGTTCTATTATGTATGTATTATAGTATTCTATGTTATATATAACTATAACAATTCAAAATAACGCGGCAACTTAAGCAAAATCTCCCCAAAAAGCAATCTACGGGGATGATCTTTGCTCAGTAATGGGCTTTTATAGGCTGTAATGGAATGAATTTACAAAATATTTGTAATTTAACGCCTTGATACCCTCGACTGCATCTCCTCATTGATGTAAAAAAATAAGTAAGTGACCTTTAAGACGCGATTATTTACTTTTTTTTATACGATTATCAATATTTATTCATTAATTTATACAATACATCCTTTCCAAAGTCCACAGCTGGACATAGGCCTTTCCCAAAGATTGCCTCTTAAGATCGCTATAGCTGTCCCAGGCGGGATGGTAAGCGCAGCTTTTTTGAGTTGTCATTCCGAAAACACTTTCATTTCCTTCTATTGTTTTTTACGACACCCATAAGACGGGATCCTAGTTGATGGCACGAACTAAGTGGTGGGCGGGGTTAAAATGCATGCCATCTCAGCCGACATCACATGCGAAAGCAAAGGCGTGATGATTTACAAGAAAAACGAGGGTGCGAAATTTTATAAACAGACCTTTGGGAATCTGGATATCATGAAAAATCTATTGAATGTCTGTTCAAAATAAAATTATTTACAGCACTTTTGAACACCTAATCTATCCTTGTATGGTTTCTGTTTTGCAATTTTCGTTCTTCTTATGGTATTTATTTCCGCCCAAAGATGTGTTAAAATTAGTACTTTTAAATATATTCTTTTTTTGCTTTTTTGTTTCCACACAGGGCTAGATAATGATGAGACAAATTGAAATCATATTTTATTTTTGAACGTACACCATCAAACACTGGAATAATCGCCGGACGTTTGTATGGAAGAACGGCTCTTAATATCTATTGTCGTATTGTGTTTGTTCAATTTGAATTAGTCGATTTTTAAAGTAGAGCTTAAAAGAAAATTCGTCGTTCAGTGTAAAAATAAATTCCACTTATATTATTTACATGAAAGATATGCAACGGCGGATATAATTATACGAGCCATATGCCACGTGGTAAGTGTCTTTCCATCTGAGATGTACTTAAAATAGTTGATAAAGTCATAATTCATGTTGCGAGATTGATTTAAATTATTCAATGATGTTATCGTTAACTATAATACTAATATACATAGCTGTATCATGACTCTACCACTTGTATCTATATGGTCCATGCATCTCCACTTTAGTTGGTTATCTTTTAAAGAACTGGTGTTTGATCTTATAACGATTTTTCTTTTATATAGGAAATTTTCAATACGAATATAGTTATAATATGTTAAAATCCTTCGTCCTGCCTTATGCAGTTGAAAATTACGACCATGGACCATAATATTGTTTGATTTTTCACTTTAAATTAATTGATCCAGTTCAGTGGCCATACAGACGGCGTTCAAATGAGGAAGCAATTGACTCCGACTCAACGGTCGACCTATGGAATTGTCGCGAATTACAACAAAAACATCATTGTGCTGTGATTCCGTTATGTAACTGAGGAGATAACAAGTGTTATTTGCGTAACTTAATATACCTAATAACAACTGCACTTTATCTCTATTATAAAAAAAGTAAAATGGATGTGGGTGCGATTCCGGCTGTATTGTAGTTAGATTTATGTTATGCACACACACACACGCACACACACATGTGCATACGCTTACGCGTACGCACATACGCACGCACATTCATGTACGTACGCACACGCAACTTAGTTACCCAGAAGGACAGTATTATTTTAGGATGCCTAGGAAAAGACAGAAAACGAATTCTAAAAATATGTGTAGATAATTGTGCCACTAGCTTGATAGTCCTTTTATTATATAGCCGTAGAAAAAAGGGGCTCGTAGAAGCAGGAGTATAAAATATTTAAGTCAAAATTAAGTTTAAATAATTATAATGAAAAATGTTTTCATTAAAATTTTTTGTAACATGTGACTGTTAATATATTACCTTGGACTGATAAAAATTTCGTTATTCGTGTTAAGCAAAGTAGAGCTCATGAGAACAGAGTAGATCAGATTAGAGCCGTTTGGGGCGGAGTAGAGTAATGTAGAACGGAGTAGAGCGAGGTTGAGCGAAATATAGCGGAGTAAAGAGGAGTAAAACGGAGTAGAGTAGAGTATAGTTATTTTTATTCAATATATTACAAGTATACTTATTGCAATATTCTTTAACCACTGGTTTGGCAAACCGTAGTATTATACAAGTAGTAATAAAAATTAAAAAACATGTTAGTGTTTACACCTAATACGCAAGGTTTTTTTTTATCAATCATATACTCTTTAGTAGTAAAATAACTTTTATTACATAATTGCTTTAAATTTTCCAAACGGACATTTTTATTACATTTTAATAATTATTATTTACATTAAATCGTAAATATACTGAGAGGCCAATGTTAATTTATATTTATTTATTCAAAATTTTCTCTAATTGACTTCTTCGAACACTTTTGCAAACAAAGATAGTTTCAATGTCTAAGTATTAATCTTCTTAACTTTTTTTTAATTATAAACGTTAACTCCACACCAGGATTTTCTCCTGTATCGTGGGGGCAGTTTACAAACATAAATTTCATTTCAGGACAAACATCCATCATACAGCTCTTCACAAGTCCACTGCTGAACATAGGCCTCCCCCAAGGTATGCCACAAAGCACGGTCCTGAGCCACCTGCATCCATCGACTTCCTACATGTTTTACCAGGTCGTCACTCCATCTAGTGGGGGTTCGCCCTACACTTCGCCTACCGGTACGAGGCTGCCACTCGAGAACCTTTTTTCCCAACGGTTGTCGGTTCTTCGAGCTATATGGCCGGCCCATTGCCATTTCAGCTTGCTAATCCGTTGGGCTAGGTCGATCACTCTGGTTCTACTGCGGATATCCTCATTTCTAAGTTTATCACGCAGAGAAACTCCGAACATAGCCCTCTTCATAGCTCGCTGAGCGACTTCGAGCGTCCTCATACGGTCAGCAGTGAAGGAACACTTCTCAGTTCCATATGTCATCACTGGCAACACGCACTGGTTGTACAACATAATTTTTAGGTTTTGAGGTGCACCTGACCAGAAGATGTGTCGTAATTTCCCGAACGCTGCCCAGCCGCGTTGAATCCTTCGATTGACCTCTCCGTCGAAGTTGGACTTACCTAGTCGGATTATTTGTCCCAGGTAAACGTACTCGTCAACAACTTCGAGGTTCGTGCTCCCAACAACTACCGGCATAGGTGGGACATGGACATTAAACATGATTTTTGTTTTGTCCATGTTCATCTTAAGACCTATCCGTTGGGAGACACTATTGAGGTCTTTGAGCATAGTGCTTAAGTCCTCCAGCGATTCTGCCATAAGGACTATATCGTCGGCAAATCCAAGGTGAGTGATGTACTCGCCATTGATGTTAATACCGTATCCTTTCCAGTCCAGTAGCTTGAAAACGTTCTCCAATGCAGCGGTGAAGAGTTTTGGGGAAATAACGTCACCCTGTCTTACACCTCTCTGCAGTTGGATAGGTTTCGTACTCTGGTTCTGTACTCGGATAGCCATCGTAGTCCTACTGTACAAACACTTCAGCACTTCGATATACCGGCAGTCAACTTGGCACCGCTGAAGAGACTATAGCACCGCCCAAATTTCGACGGAATCAAAGGCTTTCTCACAGTCCACATACGCGAGGCAAAGTGGCAGATTGTACTCTTCAGACTTCTGTACAATTTGCCGAAGGGTATGTATGTGGTCTATGGTACTAAAGCCTTTTCGGAAATCGGCTTGTTCGGGAGGCTGGAAGTCGTCCAGTCTGCGTGCGAGACGATTCGTAATGACTTTCGAAAACAGCACGTAGACGCGGCTCAGAAGGGATATCGGTCTGTAGTTCTTCAAGAGGGCGTTCTCATATTTCTTGAAGAACAAGACTACCGCACTTCTGCTCCACGCCTCCGGAGTAGTGCCACCATGGAGGACGGAAGACAGACCGGACCAGACCCGGATCAATTACTTGTAGGCCATACAAATTCTTGTTCCGTACGGGATTCGAACCCGCGGCCCCCCGCGCAGCCACTCATTACTAAGTCACTGCGCCACGGAGCCGTCAAATCCCGTCAATTAATGATTTTCAAAGACCTATCAATAATACCCCACTTGATATAGTTCGTCGACTTTCATTCTTTTAAGCAATATGGCGTCTGGTTGCCGTCATATTGAATTTTGATTACTGACATGTCTTCAGTGACACTCACAAGGTTAAAACAAATCGATTGAATCATCAAAACACGTTAGGTCTCTAAACCGCCACCAAAAAACGAACATACATACATAGGTTGATTAAACGCAGTCGTTTAAAGGTAACAGCAAGTTAAGGTGCGATTTCATTTAATATAGCCGCAATAACTTTAACGGAAATCCTAAATAGTGGTAATATACTTGTACTTTAGTAATTTATGAGTAAATAAATAAAAATGTACAATAATTGTTTATAAATTACCAATTCGAAGGATTCGATAAATCGATATCAAATTTCTTTATTTTTCATATAGATATTGTTTAATAATATGTAGTAGACAATGCTACAATGCAAAGACTTTTTTGTTTATTTATGCTGAAATTATTGAATGTATAAATTATATTTCTAAACTTCACAAAGAAAGAAACTTTATTCGTTAGATAGCTATACAAAACAATACATAGGCATTAAATATACAGATTATCGACCCGCCTCGGCTCCGCGTTGGTAAGATTTATTAATAAATTAATTTAAAAAGGTTAACAAACATTTATTAATAAATTTGGCAAGTTTCCAATTTCTCAATAAAAAAATTCAAGTTTTTCAAATGAAACTTAGATCATTTTCGGCATTACTTTTTATCTTTTTGTAAAGTTGGACCTAGATAGACTGACAGACAAACAAACATTTTAAGATGTTTAATCATATCTTATTGTCACACAAACGCTGCCTCTTACCTCAATAAAAGGTTTATAAAAGGTTTCGGTATTGCAGCACAATTCACCTTCAAGTTCAAATAAATTATTGATTGGATTGCAGCAAAGAAAAGGTCATCAACACAGCATTATACTGCAGCAATATTGCTGCAGCGCTGTTATTCTGTCAGCTCCGCTGACATGAGTGACGTGATCTACGAGCTAGTATTATACCAGTTAATGATAAATTTGTTATTATATATATAAACATCAGGAAGTCGATGGATGCAAGTAGCTCAAGACCGTGCTTTGTCGCATTCCTTGAAAAAACCCTATGTTCTTGTGAAGGGCTGTAATCATGTTGATGTTAATGATGAATAGAAAATGTAACAAATCGTACTGCCATATACCACTCAAGTTACTTATGCTTATTTTGTGATTACTAGTTAATCTGTGCTTTTTTCTTTTAATTTACACTTTACTACAATAACAAAAAATAGAATAAAAAAAGGAATAGTGTTGCCTAATACGAGTATACCCCCATTAAAGTTAAAGTTAAAGTTACAGCCTATAAGTATATGTCCCATTGTTTGGCATAGGCCTCCTTTAACTTCTGAGAGGGTTTGGACAAGGAAGTGTCCGCCGCGCTGCCCCAATTCTTGTTAGCGAACTTAACATATCTTAGAAATTTTTTATTTTATTTCTCAGACATGAAACCTGCATCCTCACGATGTTTTCCTTCACCGCCTAGCACGTGATAAATCAGCACTTAATACTGCAATTAACAATTTCATTGGTACCGGCAGGGATCGGACCTGAGTTACTCGTGTACTGTGAAATTTACAGCGAGCATTTGAGCCCCTGAGCTATGCATAAAATGCTCATTTATAAGAATTTTTTAATTAAAGAATATGATATATATCTGTAGTCATAATATATCTTTCATATATGTTAAAAAAATAACATGTAAAAATATACATTGAAGTGTTTATATAAAATGATCTGTTTTTAAAATAGAAATTTACGGCGAATACTTAGAGCTACCACGACAGTATTTCCCTATTAAAAAAAAAATATTTTCACAAGCAGTGCTAACTGCTCGTTACTGCCCCTTTAATGTTATTAAATCCTTAATATAACTTACTCTAAGATTACAGGATTTAAAGGAGGTTTATACGGCTTTAGCTTATATCATGTACGTAAAGAACAGTGAGGAGCTAAGTGGCGCAAGACGTTAATCGTATCAGAACTGATATCAGTGATTTCGACGCAATATTTCGTTACAAGGTCGACGGGCTTATGTCATTGTTTGTTATGATGGCGATATAAATGGCGAATAGTTCTTTGGCTAACGTGTGACTTAGGAGGTTAGGGGTCGCTATAGGACTATGAAGTCTAAAGTTTTAAGTCCTGAGTACGATTGTAGGTTTTAGTGGTTATCACTATTCTAGATCAGGGCATATAGTAATTGTTTCCTTGTAATTTAATTCTTCATTCTTCTTGTTTGTAATTTAATTCTTTTTTCTAACCGAAACCATATAATCCTGGACATTCAAAACACAAAAATATCATAAAAAGAAGAAAATACGTACAAAAAAGGCTAGGTAATCTAAATTTTTTTATTCATTTTAGAGATTTATTTTCTGGATATAGAGATTTTTATATATGAGTATATTATGATACGATTTAGGGACCTTCAAGAAAAGAGCTTGCTCCTTTCTAAAGGGCCGGCAACGCTCCTGCAATTCCCCTGGTGTTGCGGTTGTTCATGGACGACGGAAGTCACTTACCATCAGATGAACCGCATGCTCGTTTGCCCCCTCTTCTATAATTTATTTTTTATAAAATAATTATTTATAGCTTGAGTAATACAGAAAGTTAATAGTTTTGCTTATTGCATAATTTTAACTGCACTACGAGTATTACTTCTAATATGAATAATCTAATATGAAAAATAAAAATAATTGGGAACTTTTTGTGGATAAGTTATTTTACGGAATTTCTCCTGTCTAACTTTTTTTAAAGATGTTGAGTTACAATTAGAAATAACTTTGTAAGGGAAGGCATCGTATTTGTATGAAAGTTAGGATAAAGGCTTTAGTTGATCCCTGAGTTGGTGCACTTTGATGTAGATTAGAACGTTACGAACGTTAGAAACATTCTATTTCTTGCATAAAATAATAACAAAATCCAATGTGAATTCATTTAGTAATTTTGGAAATTTACGGTTTGCTCTACTTCCAATCTTATTGCATAAATGTTACATTTTATCAGATACCTTGCTTACCTACTCAACGTAACGGATTGATTATCCAGTTTAACGTTTATGTGATAAGGCCTAAAGCCATGGTACAGTGTTAGGCCTCTGCCTCGAATCTTGCGGGCAGCGGAGCGACGGCGACGGCGGCGCGGGAGCTGGGCGGGCAACGCAGACCCGTTCACGAAACTAGCGGGCAGATCGCGCGACACTATAGCGGCGTAGTGATGTGTTCATGGTGTGTTGTCTGAACAACGGCGACAACATCTTTTTGATTCAAATTTATTTCTAACGCTCAGTTTACTGTGGGCAAAAGAAGAAGTGAATCCCTACTACTTATAGGGCAAGGAAAAAAAAGCCGAGTTTTATTAATAAATTACGAAGAACATGTCAATGTCCCGACAAATTCTACGACTACACCAGAATGAGCGTAGAAACTTTTGACTATATTCTTGAAGCTATCAAGGGCGATTCAGTTCGTTTTTAATTTCTTCCCATAACTGGTTATTTACTCTTCTATTTTTAAGGTTCACATCTTTGCTGTTCCATATCGGTGTTCTCTCAAAAATTGCTGAAATAATTTGCTCTTGCACGTGCGAGGACATTTCGAAACATCACAAAAATTAATTGCACAACACTGCAATGCAGACAGACGCGCGGGCGGTCACCTCTTGACTGGAGTACACCGCTCGTTACCCGCCCCCGCGCCGCTGCCAAGCCGCTGTTTTCGAGAGTCGGTCCATTTTATTTTACGCATAAGATCCTGCCGCTCCCGCGCCGCCGCCGCTGCCGTCCCGCTGCCCGCAAGATTCGAGGCAGAGGCCTTAAAGATATGAAAAAATACGTGTGGCACTCGGGGACTGCCGCGGTAAAGCTATTGCATGGCATTTTTTATCAACTTATGCAATTATAATTATTTATTTATTTTATTTATGCAGTATTTTTGTTTTTTTTTATTTGATATTAATTCAAGTTTTTTTCTTTGATACTAATTCAAGTTACACTTTTTGAGCGTAGTGACTGATAAGAAATCACAACCACAAACAAAAGGCTCAAACCCCGCGATAGCTTAAAAAACACACGGAGACGGACGTCGACGATTTATTAGTACCTATATATTCCGACATAAATTCTGCCTTACCATAATAGGAAGTTACCTTCTGGCATCTATCTGCCTACATAAACCCTCGTTTTTGTAACAATTATTAATCAAGAAAGGTTCTAATCTCTACAAAGTGCATCAGTTCGGGGGAAAAATAAATTACTTTTATTCTACACAATAAAGTTACAAGCACATCATTAAAAAAAGTTACGTTGAGAGAAATTCTGTAAAATAACTTATCTACAAAAGTTCCCAATAATTATATTTTATATATTAGTATTAGTACTAACACGAGCTACTACTACTAATACGAGTAGTGTAGTTAAAGTTATGCAATAAGCAGAACTAATAATTTTCTATACCACTCAAGCCATAAACTAATATTTTATTAATACTATCATATTTAAAAATCGCTATATCGTCAAAATTTATGTTTTGAAGTGAAAACTTCTTTAGCAGCGTTGTACACTTTTTTTGTAATGGGTAAAAAATGTTAAACTGGCGTCAGGACACGTGACCTGATCGAAAATTTGTAAGACGTCTTCGAATTATAGATGGAAGTTGATTTTTCTGAGAGATAAACTTTTTTAATGTAATATAAATTGTCATGTTTGTGTACGATAGCGCAATAAATAAATATTGTATTCTACCACATACATTATATAATTTTTATACTGATAATTAAAGCAATTCGTGCAAAATTATTCACTTCTACCGGCACTCCCGGAGTGCAACCCGTCGTTTTTTTAATAAATAAAAAATTATGATTAGCTCCTTTTGTAGGTTTAAGATAGTATGATGTCTGTGATATTAATATATTATATGTTCAAGATTATATGTTTTCGTTTAAAATCCATTTATGAATTAGCTGCGGTTCTAAATAACATTGAAAAAAATTAGTCTTTGAACAAAAATAGAATGTTTGCGTTTTCTTTTATCAGTTTTAATTCCTTGGCTTCGTTCCAAAATGGTTTATTGGTAAAAAAAATTTAAAATATATATCGTTTTGACAGCGCAATTGGAAGCTATAATTTTATTGCATACGTAAGTGTGGAATAAGGCATTTTGAGATAATAAACATTCTTGATGCTAGTCTTTAAGCTCTTTAATTAGTTTCTTCGGCATTTACACACTATAATGAGCTCCGAGATTCGAGACCGTTCTAAGTGAGGATACAAATGGACTGTTAGAGTTTCCAAGAACCTACAGATTATAAAACAAAGATTAGTCCGGTTTCCACAGACCAAGGTGAAAAACTATTATCTTCAATCAATATCGTATTAACCCAGAAAAGCGAAATCACTCACGGACAATGACAAAAAAGTTCTTCTTGAGAATTAAAAAAATGTATTTAGCTTTTTAAAGCTCCACAGCGTACAATCGGAAAATTAAAACTTCCGCGAAGAGGGGATTCATCATTATCATCATTACAGCCCTTCACAAGTCCACTGCTGAACATAGGCCTCCCCCAAGTAACGCCACAAAGCACGGTCCTGAGCCACCTGCATCCATCGACTTCCTGCATGTCTTACCAGGTCGTCACTCCATCTAGTGGGGGGTCGCCCTACACTACGCCTACCGGTACGAGGCTGCCACTCGAGAACCTTTCTTCCCCATCGGTTATCGGTTCTTCAAGCTATATGGCCGGCCCATTGCCACTTCAGCTTACTAATTCGTTGGGCTATGTCGGTCACTCTGGTTTTACTGCGGATATCCTCATTTCTGAGTCTATCACGCAGAGAAACTCCGAGCATAGCCCTCTCCATAGCTCGCTGAGCGACCTTGAGCGTCCTCATACGGCCAGCAGTGAAGGACCACGTCTCTGATCCGTAAGTCATCACTGGCAACACGCACTGGTTGTACACTTTAGTTTTCAGAGATTGAGGTATACCTGACGAGAAGATGTGTCGTAATTTCCCGAACGCTGCCCAGCCGAGTTGAATCCGTCGATTGACCTCTCGGTCGAAGTTGGACTTACCTAGTCGGACTATTTGTCCCAGGTAAACGTACTCGTCAACAACTTCGAGCATAGTGCTCCCAACAACTACCGGCATAGGTGGGACATGGACATTAAACATGATCTTTGTTTTGTCCATGTTCATCTTAAGACCTATCCGTTGGGAGACACCATTGAGGTCATTGAGCATAGTGCTAAGGTCCTCCAGCGATTCTGCCATAAGGACTATATCGTCGGCAAATCGAAGGTGAGTGATGTACTCGCCATTGATGTTAATACCGTATCCTTTCCAGTCCAGTAGCTTAAAAACGTCTTCTTATGCAGCGGTGAAGAGTTTCGGGGATATAACGTCACGCTGTCTTACACCTCTCTGCAGTTGGATAGGTTTCGAGCTCTGATTCTGTACTCGGATAGCCATCGTAGCCCTACTGTACAAACACTTCAGTACCTCGATATAACGACAGTCAACTTGGCACCGCTGAAGAGACTGTAGCACCGCCCAAATTTCGACGGAATCAAAGGCTTTCTCATAGTCCACATACGCCAGGCAAAGTGGCAGATTGTACTCTTCAGTCTTCTGTATAATTTACCGCAGAGTATGTATGTGGTCTACGGTACTGAAGCCTTTTCGGAAACCGGCTTGTTCGGGAGGCTGGAAGTTGTCGAGTCTGCGTGCGAGACGATTCGTAATGACTCTCGAAAACAGCACGGCTCAGAAGGGAAATCGGTCTGTAGTTCTTCAAGAGTCGCCTTTCTTAAAGAACAAGACCACCGCACTTCTGCCTTACGCCTCCGAAGTAGTGCCACCATGGAGGACGGAATTGAAGAGCTTCTGAAGGACTTCAAGTACCGGTGTTCCACCCGCTTTCAGAAGCTCCGCTGTAATTCCATCCTCGCCTGGGGCCCTGCCGTTTTTAAGGTGCTGGAGAGCCATTCTAATCTCGCTCAGACTGACGTCCGGGATATCATCGGAAAGGGGATTACATCACTCAAATCCCAAAACACCCTATGTTTAAAGAAGTTTGTGTGTGAATCTCTTTGTGCCTGTGCCTCATAAAAATATATGTTTAACTTAAGGTTATCACAAATAAACTGTATTGTTTAAAATATTAACAACAATGTCCAAATTTTGGGAAACAATCGAAGTAAATAGGCTCTTTTTTAAGATAAACTGTAAAATGTCTCAATAACGGCTTAATATTCAGGCGTGTATTATATACCAAAGAAACAGCAATGACGCATTGAACAGTAAGTATTGTTTATTTCTTTTTATTTCATTTACCATTTTTGAATAGTAAAGTAATAACACCCAAAATTATACTAGCAACCCGCGACTAGCACCCCCGCAAAGACCTGTGACGGATACTCCAGACGCAATACCTCAGTGTCTAGATGACTCTAAGTCAAATCCACAAATCCTCAAGGTCATTGGGCAATGTAATACCTACCCTTAGAAGAAAGAGAGATCCCATAATCATCAAAATAATAGGATTTCTCTTCCGCTTGTCTTTTTTCTCTTTTTTTATAGGATAGGGTGACAAACGACCATGTAGTGGACTGTATCCACCTGATGTTAAGTGGTTGCTGTGGCCCATAAACATCTACATCTAACATCGATTACAAATCAATGCGTTGTCAACCGTGAGGACTAAGATGGAATGCCTAGTTTCCAGTAAAAAGGGTCTCCGGTTCTTTACACTGACCATACGAAACACAGCAGCATTAAGCTACTATTTCACGCTGGTATTCGGTGAGAGCTTGGTCCTTCCCAGGTCGAGCCGACCCATTTGTGCTACAACTATACTTTTAATATAACTGCAGCATGGCTCTACCACGTATAAACGTCTTGGAGCTATTACAATTAAAGAATTTTAAGACTCAAGAAAGAAAATAAATATTACACAAACAAAGCAAAACGTGGGACGTTGACTTAACAACACCACCCACTTACATTCCAGTCGTATAAAATTATGTTCGTATGTAATTTACTTACTAATGGGATATAATCTCGTAACGAGATCTTTATTCCGAATATTCGCGGATCCAAACATCAAAAGAAATCTTTGTGTTCTTTTTAATACGCCGTAAAACTATAGTATGGTAGTACGCTTATTCAATATCGTCCTTGAAACGCTGCGGTCATAAACGTATTCCAGACGCAAAACGTATTACAAAACGTATTATAATTTCTTAAAAGAATACAAAGTTGACGAACTCTTTTTATCATCACAGTAACCGCTCTAAATTATTCCAAACAAAATTATTTGAAGCTTTATAAGCAATGAATATTATTCCATTGGAACAGCGGATGTTGGCGCTAAATTTGGTGATCTGAAACTGGTTGTTCAGAACGTTCTTCGTGTTATGCGTGAGTTTTTTCACCGGACATTTTAGTCCATATAGAACAGTAAATTAATAAAACAATAAAAGAGATAGCTCTATGAGAGATAAAATTGATAAGATAGACATTACATTGTACGATATATTACTTTCCTCTATGCATTACATGTCACTATGGCATGTAAGTCTATGACTGACATGTAAGTTCACCTTTATGTTGCATTAGAACGGATCGGCAAAACCTTTACTTCCTCCTACCTTCCTAATAAATTAAAAGAGGACTGGCTTAGCAATGGAATATATCAGGGCCATACTTTTACTTTTTAGGTCGTTCGTTCTTTAGATCGATTTTGTAAAAGAACATATCGCTACTTTTAAACCCTATTAAAGTTCACTGCTGAGCATAGGCCTCCCCCATTGGGGATAGTTGCGCTTGGCAAGCGGGTTGCCAACCGAAGTTTTATTTTTATTTTTAGTCGTTATTGGGAAGACGCTGGTGCCCATCTCCTGATTTGTTTCCCTCTGTCGCCTCTGACGACACCCACAGGATGATATGGAGTAGTAAGTATTCTAACACGGCTTCTACACGGTGACATAATATGACGTAATATTGTATCATCCTTACAGGATCAACTTGTGTTGGCCGAGCAGTAGAAACAACTCTACATTGGGTGCATGGTATTTCATTCGATCGATCATATTTTCTTATAATTCCATAAATGATCATGGAAAAACCATTGTGCAGTTCATATAAAAAAAAACTATTAATATTTATATGTAATTTGACTTTTAATGGTTATAGTTTTTACTTGTTAATCAGTTGAATAAATCAGTTCGAATCTTAGACTTATTATACTACTGCGTATCGAATTAAATCAATTCGGCGTTGTTTTTACCTTCCTTTATACATATTCTTCTAGTAGGTACTACTCGTAAACAAGAACACGTTTTCTGTCACTTTAGCGCTAATACCCCAATCTAAGAATATCACTAAACGTTAATACCACACATTTTAATATTTAATTATATTCTTAAATATAATATTCTTAAAAGCTAATTTAAGGCGACACCGTGAAAAAATGCATTTCGTTTCATCGAATAGTATAGGACTATGACACCACTAAAGAAAGTGGAATTTTGATATAGGTAAATTCATGTCTTTATCTTGAATTTGATTGTTCAAAAACGCGATTATATAATTTTGACTCGATCATAATTATTTGCGAAAACACCTCCAAAAATCACTATAGTTGAAATTATAACGAAATTACTTAAACTATATGCTTGGGAATCACTCAAATATATTTATAACATCAATATTCATAATTTATTTGCTCATTATTTTGATTACTTAAATCAATAATTTTAAAAAAATATATTTTAAGATTCTGACAATTTCTAAGCGCTTTTAATCGTCGCGGGCGCTACGCTATTTTAGACCTTATGACGGCGTTTTTTCAAGTTTTTATAGAAATTATGTATTCACTCGGATCAGTACGGCGATAGCCTTTTCGATATGTTATCTTAACGCGTAGTTTTGTTAATATCTATGGAAAATAGGATATCCGGGCAGCGTTTGATCCATAGAACTATTTTCCTCTGTTTTCATTTGATATTGACACTAGAGCAAATTATTTTCATGTTCATGTTTCTATGTTTGGGTTTCCTCATGATGATGATGATGACGAATCAAGTCTATTGTAACTAACGAGAATGACGATGACGAATGAGAAACTTAAAAAAGAACCAATACTTACTACCGACTTAAAAAAGTGCTTATAGAGATAAAATCGTCATTCTCGTTTAGTAACAATAGACTTGATTCGTCATCATCATCATCATCATCACAGCCCAGCATATATAAAATATATGTATAGTATAGATGTTTGGTATTAAATAAAACATATATATAGAAAAATTTATTATATTATAATTTTTTTATTTAATTTAATTTTTTAATTTTAATTTGTTTACTTTTCTTTTGTTTCTACTGTAATAATGAAAAAATGTATAATTCTCTTAGTGTTACCTGTATTACAACTCTGGGAGAGCTTGCTAATTCCTAAGATACAGACTCGTCTAGTTTGGGAATCAGAGACTTCAAAAAACTTTTGCGATTTATTTTAGTTGATAATAAAGAATTATTATTATAGCCCATTAAAGTCCATTGCTAAACTTAGGTCTCCCCCATAGATCACCTCATGGGGGGATTTCGCCATGGATGACACGCTTGGCGAGCGGGTTGTCAACCGCAGTTTTTTATTATTTGGAGCTGTTATCAGGAAGATGCTGCTGTTTCAATTTCCCTTTGTCACGTCTTACGATACCAACGGAAGGATATGGGATAGTGGATATTCTTACACAGCCACTACACAGCTATAGACAAGACTACCTAACATTTTTGCTCTCTGTTTAAGTTATGACATGCAGTGTTCAGATCCGTTCGCTATTATTCGTTATGGATGGAATGGAGCTTATATAATGCCTCTCTCAGTGAAGATAGTCGCTCATCGATTATGAAGGTCTATTAATCTAGCACTGAAAAGTCCGCATGAAGCATTGAAATTTGTATAGGAACTTGTAGCTAAATATTTGCTATATCAGATTTTGTACCTCAAGCCGGTTCTACAAAAAACAGGCTACTGATATATTTATATCAAGCTAGCAGTAGAATAACGAAATCAATTATACGAGTTCTTTTTTTATAGAATAAGGTTGGCAAACGAGCACACAGTCCACCTGATGGTAAATGGATGCATCTAACATCTACATCTATCCTCAATAATGCGTTGCCACCCCTGAGGACTAAGATGAAATATCTTGTTTCCAGTAAACAGGGTCTCCGGTTCTCTACACTCACCATACGAAACACAACAGCACTGATCTGCTATTTGACGCTGGTATTCTGTGGCCCTGCCCCGTTCGAGCCGACCCATACGTGCTACAAACATAATATAGCTGTAATGTGGCTCTTCTACGTAAAAAATACCAGATAACTAAATAAATACAACAAAAAATATACAAAATAAGATGCAACACAACAGATTTTGATGCCGGTCAGAAAAGACACCAGGGATGCTCAGAACACTATCAACAAATTTAAAACTAATGATCGGTTGGACTTGGCAACTGATACCTAACTACCAGTTTCCAAGCCAAAGCAACGCGTATACAAAACTAACGGAATATCGCTACGAGATATTTATATCAAAGTAAATGTATATTAAAGTAATAATGGACCATCTAAAGAGAAATATAGTAATAACTTGTACAGTTGCGTAAAATCGTTACTTTATGTCAATTAATCTGTTCTGTTACCGATAGTCTTGTTATGAGTTTTATTTAGAAGATATAGTAGAAGCTTCTCTCTTTACTAAGTAAAGATAGCTATCGCTATAGCCTGCAGAATGACTCTCATACAAAATTGTACGGAAATTATTAAAAAGGAAATAATATAACAGTGAAGGCGAATAATATGTTATTCTGATATAGTTTTAATGGTTTATAAAGTATGAAGAAGATATCTTAGGCACGGCGTTTATCCAAAGAAACATATTCCTTTGTTCTCTCTCTGGACACTAAAGGAAATATTATTTTTCATGGTAAAATTTATATCAACACCAGCTATGTTATTTTATTTCAAAAGAACTTAAAAAATAACTGAGAACCTTTTTATAAAAGGAAACCCAAACATAGAAACATGAACATGAAAATAATTTGCTCTAGTGTCAATATCAAATGAAAACAGAGGAAAATATATCAAACACTGCCCGGATATCCTATTTTCCATAGATATTCCCAAAACTACGCGTTAAATTAGCTTTTAAGAATATTATATTTAAGAATATAATCAAATGTTAAAATGTGTAGTACCTATTAACGTTTAGTGATATTCTTAGATTGGGGTATTAGCGCTAAAGTGACAGAAAACGTGTTGTTTACGAGTAGTAGTAGAAGAATATGTATAAAGGAAGGTAAAAAACAACGCCGAATTGATTTATTCAACTGATTAACAAGTAAAAACTATAACCATTAAAAGTCAAATTACATATAAATATTAATAGTTTTTTTTCTATATGAACTGCACAATGGTTTTGCCATGATCAGTTATGGAATTATAAGAAAATATGATCGATCGAATGAAATACCTGCCGAGTTTTTGCGCACCGAAAATGCTCAATGCTGCCAAAAATGTGTAAGTATAAGTACAAGCCACAACAGAAGTTCTTTTATACCTAAGCTAATAGCGCACACACATCATTGCCTTCATAGGTATACAAAATATTGACAATTCGACACCCTGTAATTGCGATGCCATAGAAATTGTAAATAAGCACACCTATCTTGGTCTAATAATTGACGATCGGCTAAACTGGAAAGAGCATGTAAATCGTGTTTGTGATATATTAACAGGGATATTAGCAAAATTTACATTAATCAAACACAAAATACCTTACAAAACCTCTTTAATGCTTTATAAATCCTTAGCTGAATCCGTTATACAATATGGCTTGTCAAGATATGGGAGAACCTATAAAACATATCTAGATCGAATATACTCACTTTAGCTGCGCATTTTAAAATAAATAGTCCCTAATAATCTCAAAATTAATTTTAAAGATGATTATCGAAAACTATTTGCATTTTGTAAAATTATACCTATTCACGACAAAGTTGAACTAACATTACTAATTGAAAATTACTTTACTGAAAATTTTAAAAAGGTAGATAAGTTATTATACTCCGCACGCAGAACTGATAATCTAAAACTGCAATTGCCTAAATATAGTAACTTATACGGAAAAAGAACTTTAAACTATGTTATACCTAATCTAATCAATTAGTTACCTAAATCTTTGAAAGACGTCAGAACACGTAATAACATAAAATATAAATTATTTTTTTTTATATACAATTAACTCTTACTTAATATTCGTAACACTTAAAACAACTTCTCGTTCTATATTATTGGTTTACTTTACCAACATAATATCTTATAAATTTATGAAAATATATGTTATAATCACCGTGAATCACAAATGAAAATATATGTATCGCGATTATTCACAGAATGTAATAAGTGCACCATGTGATTTTACGCTCATCGCCTAAAACTATTTTATATTTTTGTACCCACAAATAATTTGTAATAATATATAATAGAAACATAACATTTAATGTACCTAATTTAAGTTGATAATAATATTAATGTAACTTTGGTAATGTAATGTATTGTAAAGTGTTAATTAGAATAATGTGTCGACAGCAATGGTGTACGGAAAAACTCTAATGAGTTTATGTTTACACTAAAACTATTCTATCTTTGTAATCATAAATTTCTTAAAAAAATAAATAAAATTAGAAAATATGCGTGTAGTTTTCTATTCCCTATTAAATACCATTGAAAAATACATATTATTTTTATCTCTATGTGACAATAAAATGTCCCTCTGATTAAAATCAACTAAATGGTGTCAATGGCTTACATATAATCAAGCCTGCCTTTGGTCTCAGGGCCAGAAAATACCGCTTTGTTTATAGGTGTACTTCCGATACGCCTGTGTAGCAAGTTCTAATAGAATCCGGAAGTACATTACTGAGATTAATCAGGAAAATAACAAGAACAAAAGTTACCAACGGAGGCACTCGTCTTTCTCTTCCTGTACCATAACCGACATAACATTACTCAGTTCGAGGCTAGTAATAATATAGAACGAGATTATAATTTGGGCGTCCTTTGTCCCATGCCTTGTGTGGAAGTACAACTCATATAGTTATGTAAACACGGAAAGTTGCGACAAAATACGTTCCTTTCCAACCGACTTCAAAAAATGAGGAGATTCTAAATTCTCCTGTACATTTGTTATGTGTGGAACTTTTTTCTAGGTGAACCGATTTTGAATATTCTTTTATTATTTGAAGGTTAGTGGTGCTGTTGGTTGAATGTTCTCATGTGTTTTCATCAAGTTCTGACTAGTTGTTTATGAGATATCTATAACAATGCGTCAATTAAATGACCTGGAATATATTTATGATGTTCTCATTTTATTTATATTGAAGTTGGTTGTACAATTTTTTAAATGTTACCACTCGATCAAAAAGTCATTGACGGTCAATAAATGATATAACTTATATCATCATAGGACATAGATTGATCTTATGGTTTATATTATTGACTCCCACCCCTTCTGCCAACCAGCATTTGGAGCGGTAGCTTCAACGATTTAGAGCTTGGAGCGGTAGCTTTGTTTGCACTAAGGCTGCTCTTTAAGATAGCCAATATATGTGCTAATGGTGTTGACTAATGCTTTGGTCATTATATAGAGTGGCTTTTTATGGTATGAACCCTACCATAAACTTACCATTGTAGGTTTTTCAACGCAGATCGAAGAACGTTGTCGGAATTATGTTTATTGCGTCCACATGTTGGTTGCGCGTTTAGTTTGCAACAGGTTAACGGGCTCTTAAGTTTAGTACGGGTGTGTACTTAATGCCCGTTATTTTTGTTTCAATTTCTAATTTAAAAAGAAAGAACTTAACTTCTTCTCTTCTTCGCATGCAGCGTCTTCATGATAATCTTCATGGTGATAATAAAAACGGCATGAAGTCCGCCTGACGTCACCTGAACCGACACAAATTGAACCTTCCTATGTGTGGACAAATCACAGATTTTCTGTACTAACAAATAATGTGCTAATACTATTGGCTTATGCCATACAGTGGCGGTCAAGAATACCCACTACCCCATATCTACCCGTGATGTTGTAAAAGGCGACAGAGGGAAACAGTAGAGAGGTGTAAGACAAAGTGACGTTATATCCCCGAAAATCATCACCGCTGCATTGAAAGATGTTTTCAAGCTACTGAACTGGAATAAAACATCACTCACCTTTGATTTGCCGACGTATATTGTCCTCACGGCAGAATAGCTGAATGACCTAGGCACTGGTCATTGGCCTCAATAGTATCTCCCAACGGATAGGTCTTAAGATGAACATGGACAAAACAAAGATCATATTTATTGTTAATGTCACACCTATGCCGGTAGTTGTTGGGAGCACTAAGCTGGAAGTTGTTGACGAGTACGTTTATCTGGGACAAATAGTCCGACTAGGTAAGTCCATCTTCGACCGAGAGATCAATCGACGAATTCAACTCGGCTGGCAGCGTTCGCGAAATAACGACATATCTTTTCGACATTTATACCTCAAAACCTGAAAACTAGATTGAAGAACCAGTGCGTTTTACGTGGTAGAGCCATGCTGTAACCCCAACGGCGGCAGCCCATTTATGCGTCTCCTCGTAGAGCAAATGGAGCTGGAGTTTTCCAACCTTTCTTCATATGGGGGCACGCAGAGAACCGTATGCACAACCTCGAGGCCTTGTTAATACACGTTGTCACCTTTGAGAATTAAGCCATGTACTGACAGACCAGCAATGGCTATATTCTCTTTTTGTACCAATCTATTTACAAGCCATTGTCTAGTTCAGTATGATACTAAAAACATAACAATAAATAGTGCAACACATGGATGATTGATTTCAGGTGTAAATGTATTGTTATTTATCATGACCCGTGTCGTGGCCGGCGTAACCATATAATGTCAGTCATGTCCGGCTCTATTATAAGCCAATAGTCATCATCATCTTCATTACAGCCCTTCACAAGTCCACTGCCGAACATAGGCATCCCCCAAGGAATGCCACAAAGCACGGTATCGAGCCACCTGCATCCATCGACTTCCTGTATGTCTTATCAGGTCGTCACTTTATCTGGTGAGGGGTTGCCGGACAGTACGCCTACCGGTATGAAGCTGCTACTCGAGAACCTTTTTTTCCCATTGGTTGTCGGTTCTTCTCGGCCAATTGCCCCTTCAGCTTACTAATCTATTGGGCTACGTCGGTCACTCTAATTCTACTGCGGATATCCTCATTTCTACGTCTATCACGCGGAGAAACCCCGATCATAGCCTTCTTCATAGCTCGCTGAGCACCCTTGAGCGTCCTAACACGGCCAACAGTAAAGGATCACGTTTATACATAAGTCATCACTGGCGACACGCACTGGTTCTTCAATCTAGTTTTCAGGTTTTGAGGTATAACTGTCGAAAAGATATGTCGTTATTTCGCGAACGCTGCCAGCCGAGTTGAATTCGTCGATTGATCTCTCGGTCGAAGATGGACTTACCTAGTCGGACTATTTGTCCCAGATAAACGTACTCGTCAACAACTTCCAGCTTAGTGCTCCCAACAACTACCGGCATAGGTGTGACATTAACAATAAATATGATCTTTGTTTTGTCCATGTTCATCTTAAGACCTATCCGTTGGGAGATACTATTGAGGCCAATGACCAGTGCCTAGGTCATTCAGCTATTCTGCCGTGAGGACAATATACGTCGGCAAATCAAAGGTGAGTGATGTTTTATTCCAGTTCAGTAGCTTGAAAACATCTTTCAATGCAGCGGTGATGAGTTTCGGGGATATAACGTCACTTTGTCTTACACCTCTCTACTGTTTCCCTCTGTCGCCTTTTACAACATCACGGGTAGATATGGGGTAGTGGGTATTCTTGACCGCCACTGTATGGCATAAGCCAATAGTATTAGCACATTATTTGTTAGTACAGAAAATCTGTGATTTGTCCACACATAGGAAGGTTCAATTTGTGTCGGTTCAGGTGACGTCAGGCGGACTTCATGCCGTTTTTATTATCACCATGAAGATTATCATGAAGACGCTGCGTGCGAAGAAGAAAAGAAGTTAAGTTCTTTCTTTTTAAATTAGAAATAGAAACAAAAATGGTAAAATATAGGAATAACGGGCATTAGGTACACACACGTACTAAACTTAAGAGCCCGTTAACCTGTTGCAAACTAAACACGCAACCAACATGTGGACGCAATAAACATAATTCCGACAACGTACTTCGATCTGCGTTGAAAAACCTACAATGGTAAGTTTATGGTAGGGTTCATACCATAAAAAGCCACTCTATATAATGACCAAAGCATTAGTCAACACCATTAGCACATATATTGGCTATCTTAAAGAGCAGCCTTAGTGCAAACAAAGCTACCGCTCCGAGCTCTAAATCGAAGCTACCGCTCCAAGTGGTCGGCCGAAGGGGTGGGAGTCAATAATATAAATCAGAAGAAAAGTCGATGTCCTATAATGATATAGGTTATATCATTTGTTGACTGTCAATGACTTTTTGATCAAGTGGTAACATTTAAAAATTTGTACAACCGACTTCAATATAAATAAAATGAGAACATCATAAATATATTCCAGGTCATTTAATTGACGCATTATTATAGATATCTCATAAACAACTAGTCAGAACTAGATGAAAACACATGGGAACATCCAACCAACAGCACCACTAACTTTCAAATAAAAAAGAATATTCAAAATCGGTTCACCTAGAAAAAAGTTCCACACATAACAAATGTACAGGAGAATTTAGAACCTCCTCATTTTTTTGAAGTCGGTTGGAAAGGAACGTATTTTGTCGCAACTTTCCGTGTTTACATAACTATATGAGTTGTACTTCCACACAAGGCATGGGACAAAGGACGCCCAAATTATAATCTCGTTCTTATATATTAATACTAGTCTCGAACTGAGTAATGTTATGTCGGTTATGGTACAGGAAGAGAAAGACGAGTGCCTCCGTTGGTAACTTTTGTTCTTGTTATTTTCCTGATTAATCTCAGTAATGTACTTCCGGATTCTATTAGAACTTGCTACACAGGCGTATCGGAAGTACACCTATAAACAAAGCGGTATTTTCTGGTCCTGAGACCAAAGGCAGGCTTGCTTATATGTGAGCCATTGACACCATTTAGTTGATTTTAATCAGAGGGACATTTTATTGTCACATAGAGATAAAAATAGTATATTATTAGTATAGTATTTAATAGGGAATAGAAAACTACACGCATATTTTCTAATACAAACATATTATCCATTTCGTTGGGTTTCTTTAAATACGAATTACTTTAGCTACTACTTATTACTTATTAATACGAACTACTTAGATACACATAATACGTATTCACGCTTGTCAATCACACACCTCTCTCGCCTCCTCCTCGTCCATAAATACCTACGCATACATGCCCGTCGGCGGTTAAAGGTACTCTTAATTTGTCGTTTAAACTTTCGCCTAGGAAGTCCCTTTCTGACTCTGCCGTTCACATCTGCTATATAAATTTGCTTTGTCACTCTTTCCTCATTCATTCTGTCTACATGACCAAACCACCGAAGCATTTCTTTTTTTGACACATTTTCACAATAGAATGTAGACAATACTGATACTGATAAAGTTAAAGTTACAACCTATGTATGCTTTACTGCTGGGCACGGGCCTCCTAACGTTTCTGAGAGGATTCTAGCTGATATTCCTTTTTTATTTTTTTCTAAGTCGAATCACGGCTTTTAATTGTTAAAATCTATTTATGTTGATAATACCCTCCCTTTCATAATCGCTATGGTAGTTCAAAGGCCGGGCATTCGCCTTGAATTTCATTGTACGTGAAACGCAAGCTTGATTAACCTAAATTCAGTCGCAGATGACGACACCACTGACATCGCTAATTCCAATTTTACGTGCTGCGTTTGTTACGTGATGCATTTATAACGTGCTCGCTAGTCAGGGAAAACATCACCTGCATGCCTGAGATAAAACGTATAGGTACTTCGATGACATGCGAAGCCCGCCTATACTAGAACAGAGACGTACAGACGCACTAGAAAGGGGGAACCCTTTGCCCTGTCTACATATTAGATATATGAAAAATAAAAAACCCCAAACAGCGAAAATTGCTTGTCTTTACTGTCACATTATTCTATATTTAAAAAAGTGCACTAGTGCGGTTTGACACGATTTTATTATTTAAAAAAATTCCAGCAATGATATTTAACATTACTATACCTATTCATGTTACTACTGGAGGTAAGATTGTAATGTTTGTATCAGGAGTGGTCCACGTCAGTACTTGTACTTGAATGGCGGATTCGAACCTACGACTTTTGTAGTGCGCGGTAATTATTTATTTAATCTTCATTGATTGTTTCATTTAATTGAAGTAATTCCTTTTATTTATAATCGATACCTCACAAAACTGGGAACGCTAGGTAGGTACAAAGGCTGAAAAATGAATTTAACTTATAAACTCCTTAATACGTGTACACGAAGTCCAGAAGTATGAAGCCTGTACCGAGCAAGAAGTTCTTCAATATCTTGCTAGCTAGTAGCATCTCTAGTTCATAGCAATATCGTTACCCTTAGGTTTTTTTTTTGATTTTCCGCAGTCGAATAACTCATCAGATCCTCTCACGATAGCATGGTAAAACGTTCAAAAAGAGGTTTGACATTAAAAAGAAAAGGTACATATTTCCCTTTAAAAATACACACACAGGGCATTATTGGCGAATGTTATTATAGTAAAATAAAGATCAAAAAATAAAAATAATGAATGTACCTATCATTTAAGATTTTCCGTTACCGTTAAAATCATAAATTCCTTCATAGGGGGGATACTTGCCATAGTTGCCACGTTTGGCAGGCGAGTTGACAACAATAATATTTTTTTCCATTACACATCTCCTGGTTTATTTCCCTCCGTCCCCCGTACAACACCCACGGGACGATATGGGGTAGTGGGTATTCTTACACCGCCACTACACGGTCAAAATAATATTTAAATTATTGCAAAATAGATGCAAAAATTACAATGTCCAAGAAATATATCTAAAGTAAAAGATTAGATTATGTGGCAGGAAGTATGGATTGGATTAAATTATGCGAATCATTGAGTGCGCGCGCACCTGCAACGCACTCGAGTGACTTGTTAACCCTGAAACAAGTGTCAGTCAATGTTCCGCGTCACAAAATTGTTGTTACCTATACTAGTTACCTATACTAGGTAACAACAATTTTTCCGAATTGCAAAATTGCCGAATCGTGGATGTTTTTTAATCATAAAATAGATGTTTACCTTATATACTATATTTTATGGTTTGATATATCTACTATTAGAACAACTTTAGAGTAGTGTGTAAGTTTGAGCGTTAGCAACTCTGTTTGTCTCACACGCTAAATGTTATAAGTAATTAAAAATATTATAAATCATATTAAAAGAATTACAGATAATTTTCATATAGGAAAGTTGTCAATACCATTATAGTACATTAGATAAGTAACTTTATGATTAGTATGACAGATTCAGACTCTCCTGAAGAATCTTATCAAAAAAATAATTATTGAACCTCTGAAATTCTATTTATTATTATTGACCTTACAAGTTAGGTGTTAGCAACTATGTTTGTCTCACACGCTAAATGTTATTAATAATTTTTTTATAAACCATATTAAAAATATCAGATAATTTTCATATAGGATAGTTGACAATATCATTGACAGTACATTAGATAAGCAGTTTTGTAATAAATATAACAGATTCAGACTCTACTAAAGAATTTTATCAAAAAAATAATCAATGAACTTCCGAAATTCTATTTATTATTATTGACCTTACAAGTTAGTAGTCAGCAACTCTGTTTGTCTCACAAGCTAAATTAATGTATTTATATAAAAAATTTATAAACCATATTAAAAAAAATCAGATAATTTTCATTTAGGAAAGTTGACGATATCATTGACAGTACATTAAATAAGTAGTATTGTGATAAATGTGACAGATTCTTACTCTCCTGAAGAATCTTATCAAAAAAAAAATTAATGAACTTCTGAAATTCTATATACTATTATTGACCTTCCTAGTTAAGCGCATTACTGTGGTCCTATCCAAAAATCGCCTGCAGTCATGCTTTTACATGATTCGCTGAGCAGACGGGTGAGCGGAGGCTTTAACCTCACTCCGGCCGTGCTGCTCAAAATCACAAGTCGGTAGAATACGAAATTTTTGGATAGATCCATCAGCCTATCAGACCTGTGTTACCTCAGGCGTCAGCACTGAAAAAGATTTTTACTCCCTTAAGAACCATTTGTATATTATCCACAAACCACAAATAAATAACACTTTCTAATGACAACTTTATGAAGAAGTGCATGCCAGCTGCCGGCGTTTTGAAAAAGCTCATTAGAAGCAGTAGGCTTATGCTAATTCCATAAGATTATCATATATATATATAAAAACTGTTTTAGAAACTTTATTAAAAGAATAATGAAACAACGATAAACTCCGGATTAAAATCACTTATAAGTTTTATTATAATGTGATCTTAATGGATAGAAAATGCATTTTACAAATACATTTACATTGTTTTAAAAAATTCATCAAGAAAAATGTTTCCAGGTTCTAAAATTAAATTTCTATAAAGTAATTTTATACAAAAAAAAATTAAGAATATGATAAGAATGCATAAACTGCCGTCACATCCTCTATAACTAATTTTGAAACTAGAGGCACGTGTATTTTGATCATGTTCCACACAATTTTATAAAAATACTCCACAAATATAAAATATCGTCATCCATAGAGGTCACGTTTGAAACAGAAGCTCGTAACATATTTTAACACATCATTACAATATTAATATATGCAGCCATGAATAATAAAATCTTCAAACTGCTATAAGTTGTTTTGATATTTATTCAAGTATATGAAAAAAAAATACGTGTGGCACTCGGTGACTGCCGCGGTAAAGCTATTGCATAGCATTTTTTATCAACTTATGCAATTATAATTATTTATTTATTTTATTTATGCAGTTAAGTCTTTGATATTAAATCAAGTTACACTTTTTGAGCGTGGTGACCGATAAGAAAACAAATTTTTTTCTCTTATTGAATAAATGAGAAGTTAATATTGTTTAAAATATTTTTAATATCTTACAATACATGTAGGTTATTCAGGAATTTTTATCACTGAGTTAGCAGCTAGTGTACACGCATACGTCTAGTCGCACGAACACAAACACCGTGCCGAAGTCTGCCGAGTGCCGAAGTCTGCCGAACTGAAACGACGTTAGACGATGCACGGCTTTCAACGCCACACCTCCGTGCCCGTCTGAGTGGGGAGCGTAAGGTTTTTTTCGTTACGGAATTTCTGGATTCGGTCCCCGCGCTCAAGGCCCGCGATAGAAGCTATGCAATAGCTTAAAAACGCAAACAGACTAGGTACTACATGTGCAGCGGTGAAGTATAAATTTTGTGAAGAAACTCGCATGACAAAGAAATTAAAAGTAATACGAGTATTGCAAATACAAGATATTAACTAGAAAGTAGAGTAGGCCTGAGGGCAGCCGTGAGACGTAATATTACGTTACAATATTTGCAGCGCTGAACAAAAATCATCATTTTTAATCTGTCATAATCATTATCGTCATCATTATATCCTATCAAAGTCGGTGACAAAAAGTAGCGTCTAAGGTGCGACGAGTTTACTACAAACATTTTTGTAAGTTCTGCTACTCGTATGCTATGCTATTTATCCTTGTTTTAAAGATAAAGATAATTCATATACTTATAGCTACGTAGTGACGGCTTAAGAATATACTCTAGGGCTTATCATCCCATGAGTTTCGTAAGAGGCGAAATATAGATATAGTATAGGATGGGGGAACAGGATCTTCCTGATAGCTCAAAATAATAAAATACTGCCAACGCGCCTGCCAAGGATGGCAACTATGGCAAAGATCCTCCCTATGAGGAAATCTCTGGAAGAGGTCTATGTACAGCAATGGACTTGTGAAGGGACGCAATGATGATGATGATGATAGAAGATATACATAGAGAAAACTTATGATGTGATATATTCACCACTATGTTCGCCACTGTGTTGGCCAACGTGTAGAGCCGACATAACGTGTGGACGCGGCGACCATAGTCTGCCAACAATCCTTTGATCTTTTGTAAAAAACCGACACCACACGGATCTCGCGCCAACTTGTGGGCCATCGTTCCAATACATACTAATGAAGCCCAAACACCCCGTCTACACGTTGGCCAATGCTATTGGCCACTACATTCGCCACTGTGTTGGCCAACGTGTAGAGGCGCCGCATCTGATTAAAATTTTATATTCACGCTTTGTAGGGTGGATGTCCCAATTACCAACCTTTTAGTGCCAATTTCAACTTTAAACATTCCTACTAGTTTGATTAGCGCGATTTAATTATTTTTAAACATTTGTTTTAATCGATAAGCTATTTATCAAAAAAAAAAAAATAACGAACATTTATTTACTATCAGATTATTACGAGAACAATTTTAAAATGAAAAAAAAAAAATAAAGCACGTCGTTTATACGTGGTACAACCATGCAGTTATATTAACAGTATAGTTGTAGCACGAATGGGTCGGCTCAACCGGGGAAGGACCACGCTCTCACAGAATATCAGCGTAAAATAGTAGCTTAATGATGCTGTGTTTCGTATAGTGAGTGTAGAGAACCAGAGACCCTTTTTAAGGGAAACGAGGCATTTCATCTTAGTCCTCACGGGTGACAACGCATCTACATTTTGATTCGTAATCGAGGATAGATGTAGATGTCTGTGGGCCACAGTAACCACTTACCATCAGGTGAACTGTGTGCTCGTTTGTCACACTATCCTATAAAAAAACGTTGACTCCTTATAATTTAATCGTGCAAGTTTTCG
This sequence comes from Parnassius apollo, assembly GCA_907164705.1. Lineage (NCBI taxonomy): Eukaryota > Metazoa > Arthropoda > Insecta > Lepidoptera > Papilionidae > Parnassius > Parnassius apollo. The sequence goes on from CAJQZP010000212.1 coordinate 13,333,662, forward strand.
AATCATCATCATCATTACAGCTACTCACAAGTCCACTACTGAACATCCTCCACAGACTGCCGCAAAGCATGGTCCTGAGCCACTTTGCTCGTCATGAGCTTTCATTTATGTTCTAAGTTATAATTAGTACCTATTATTAAGTCAGTGCTAATTATATTTATTGCTATTGTTTTGTCTTTCTCAAAAAATAATTAAATTACGAAATAAAATATAAGGTGTATTTTATATACATCAAATGTCTGATAGAAAAGCAAGTACATGTTTTGCTAAACTTTAAAATCAAAACCCAATTTTAAAACATAGACTAATCGATGATAACTCCTTTAACTTTAAAATAAGGTAAGTTCTTATTAATGATATTTATTCCAGTTTATGATGCATGTAAAAAATAAATAAAGCTAATCGTATATCTATTTACAGCCCCATTAATATCCACTATTCTTTTATAAAAACATAAACACTCACGCCTGTCACCCAGAGGGGTAGGCAGAGACTACGGACTTCCATTTGGCACGATCCTGACATACCTCTTTCGCATCCTTTACATCCATATATCTACGCATACATGCTCGTCGGTTAAGGGTACTTCTAACGTGGCCCATTTTCAAAATATCGCCAATTTGGTCGATAAACTTTTTTCTAGGGCATCCTTTCCCGACTCTGCCGTTCACATCTGCCATATAAATTTGCTTTGTCACTCTTTCCTCATTCATTATATCGACATGACCAAACCACCGAAGCATTCCTTTCTTAATCCTGGTCACAACGTCATCTTGCATACCACATTTATCTCTTATCATGCAATTTCTCACCCTGTCATTCAGAGTCAACCCTAGCATATTCCTTAAAGACCGCATTTCTACAGCATTTATTCTACTTTCGTGCTTCTTCTGCCACACCCAGCTTTCACTACTATACATTAAAGTAGGGACTAACACAGCATTATGAATTACCATACGTGCCTTTTTTGATACATTCTGGTTCTTCACAATAGAGTGTAGTGCCCCATTCACTCTATTCCCTGCATTTACTCGTCGTTCTATATCCTTATCATATCTACCATCCCTGCTAAATACACATCCCAAATACACAAACTCATCCAGTTGCTCAATTAATATATCTTTTATTTTATTTATTTTTTTATATAAAAGAAAAATAAAAGATATTCTTTTATAATTATTTTATAAAACGTTACCCCCACACTTGGATTTTCTCCTGTATCGCGGAGGCAGCTTACAAACATAAATTGCACAAGGACACACATCCAGACCCGAAACAATTATTTGTAGGATTATACAAATACATGTTCCGTGCGGGATTCAAACCCGCGGCCCCCGGCACAGCCACTCATTGCTAAGCCGCTGCGCCACGGAGCCGTCGTCTAACATAAAATAAATTCGTCTACTCATTGGCCCGAACCGAAGTAAACAGAACGACCTCCAACTTCACTTCTTTTTTCAACGTCACTTTTTTTTTGCGCCCGAAGTAAATATGGGCAACCCTCCGGAAAGCGGGGGAGAGAGGTGGGGAATGCTCATAGCATACCACGCAGCCGGCTGCGTGGTTATGTGGAGACTTTTACCCACTGAACCCCACCTTTAAGGATTGGCTTACCGATCTGACGAGAGATCTCTAAGCCGTATATGAAGCGACCCTCCATGGCAGAACGGAGGGCGCAGCGCCGTCACCAACTCTCGGCCGATATATTCGCCGCTACATTCGCCACTGTGTTGGCCAACGTGTAGAGCCGACATAAGACGCGAGCGAGCTATGAAGAGGGCTTATGCTGGGAGTTTCTCTGCGCCATAAACTTAGAAATGAGGATATCTGCAGTAAAATTAGAGTAACTGACATAACTCAACGGATTAGTTAGCTGAAGTGGCCGGCCATATAGCTCCAAGAACCGACACCCGATGGGAAAGAAAGGTTCTCGAATGGCAGCCTCGTACCGGTAGGCGAAGTTTAGGGCGTCCCTCCACTAGATGGAGTGACGACCTGGTGAAACATGCAGGAAGTCGATGGATGCAGGTGGCTCAGGACCGTGCTTTGTGGTATTCCTTGGGGGAGGCCTATGTTCAGCAGTGGACTTGTGAAGGGCTGTAATGATGATGATGATGATGATGAACCAAAAGATAAATAGGAGTAGAGGATCAAAAGGCGAACATTTTTCAACAGTCATCATTATTACAGACAAGTGCGTTTTCAAAGAAGTGAACAATATACGTATAATTTAATTAAACAAAGATACGTATAGTTATATACATACACACACACAAATAACAGAGCTTAGTAATTTTGAAGCATTTCTCGAAAATAAGTCAATTCTGGTATCCGTGCCTCGTGTCGCGGGTGTATGTAATGTAACAATTGACCTTCCAGTATACCTACAACCCAAGTGAGTCTGATATTGTGATGAAGGCGATGAGTCTGGTATTGTAATGAAGGTGATGAGTCTGATATTGTGATTGATAATTCGCCTCCCATTATTTTAGTAATTGGGAAGGCCATTACGGCAAAATATTGTCCAATACTCCAGCTGTGGGTTGCTTACTGACTATTTACTTTTTTTAATAAATTAAAAAAAAATCTTGAACGTTTTGTCCTTTTTATCTTTTAAATTCGTGGTAATGCATTATTTTAACTGATTTTACTGCGCACGCAAGCGCAAGCATTCGTAAGGATCGATCGGTAGGCAAAAACGTTGTTGCCCATAATCACATAGATACAATTTGGGATAATTTCAAATAAAAGTAGAAGCCTTATTGATGAACTTAAGTTTAAATTTTGGCTACTCCTTGAAAAATAATCCTGTATTGTAATAATACCTTATTTGGAAATCTGATAAAATAAATATATTGAGATAATTTAATAACCTTGGTATAGGTAACGTTGTGATTTGTAGGACCGGATAAAAGGATAATATATGTTAAAGGCATGGCACGTAGATGACGCCCACAACTCCATTAGTTTGTATAAAACAAAAACTTGTTTTCCGTTACTGCTCACCTAAGTTTCTTGTTTTATGGATGGCTATAGGTACATTGTTTGGTCGTTACTCGTAAAAAACTCACAGCCACGTGTATTTACACGCGCTCTAACGATAATGCTCTTATGAAGGTGATAACGGACAAATATCGATCATTGCGATAACTTTTGAATAAGAAATTAATTATTGACTGTAGCTCACTCGAAGGATCGCGTTCACAGAGAATATCAGCGTGAAATGGGATAATGCTGATGTGTTTCGCATGGTGAGTGTAGCGAACCGGAAATTATTTTTACAATAACAAGGCATTTTCATATTACTCCTCATGGGTGACATTGCATGTGTATTTTCATATTACTCCACATGGGTGACATTGCATGTGTATTTTCATATTACTCCTCATGGGTGACATTGCATGTGTATTTTCATATTACTCCTCATGGGTGACATTGCACGTGTATTTTCATATTACTCCTCATGGGTGACATTGCATGTGTATTTTCATATTACTCCTCATGGGTGACATTGCATGTGTATTTTCATACTACTCCTCATGGGTGACATTGCATGTGTATTTTCATATTACTCCTCACGGGTGACATTGCATGTGTATTTTCATATTACTCCTCACAGGTGACATTGCATGTGTATTTTCATATTACTCCTCACGGGTGACATTGCATGTGTATTTTCATATTACTCCTCATGGGTGACATTGCATGTGTATTTTCATATTACTCCTCACGGGTGACATTGCATGTGTATTTTCATATTACTCCTCATGGGTGACATTGCATGTGTATTTTGCTTCTTTATTGAGGACAGCAAGAAAAACTTATCATGCACAAACACATAAGTGTTTCAAAGCTCAAGAGCGCTGCATAAGAGCAATTTCAAATTTAAAAATTACAGATAATTGTAACCCATTTTCAAAGCCCCTAAAATTATTAACATTAGAAAGCGTAGAGCCACGAGGCAGCTTTGGTGTTGCACGTATGGGCCGGCTCAAACTGGGGTGGTACCACGACCTCACAGAATACCGGCGTGAAGTGGAAGATCAGCTTCCGCTTTTCGTCTGGTGAGTGCAGGTGGCTGGAGGCCCAATCCCCCCCCTCCTACATCAACATGTAGCGGAATTAAACGTTAGACTACCTCAGGAGAGTACCAGCACCCCTGGAGAATCCCTCGCTGAGCATCCACGACGAAGCTACTCCACTCCTGAGCGTGGGTGCTCAGGCTACCGTATTCTGGAGGAGGGGGCAAAATTTCACTCATGACAACAACTGCTTGGGACAAGCTGAGTAACAAACGAAACCAAGGCGACCCAGCCACGCTATTCGTGAATTTCTGCAATATCGAGGTACTTCACTCTAACCTAAACGCCGTCTACTATCATCTCGAGACGGCGAGGCCGACTCTGCTCTTTCTGACCGAGACGCAGGTGTCTTTTCCGGCTGATGCTTCGTATCTCTCCTACCTGGGGTACAAACTGAAACACTCCTTTGTGCCTCGGGCTGGAGTTTGCGTATACATCAGAAAGGACATCTGTTCTCGACGTCTCGGCAGTCTTGAAGGTTCGTACCTGTCCATTCTTTGGCTACGCGTAGACAGCGACGACCATCGGCGCTTCTACGGGTACCTCTATAGGTTCCATGGCGATAATGCCGAAACAGACTGCCTCTTCGACCACGTCCAAATGGCTACAGATTCGTTGCAACAGCAGATCCCTCCGCAGAGATCGTGATCCTCGGCGATTTTAACGCCCACTACGCCGAATGACTTGGTTCACGTTCAACCAATCATGCTGGGAGATCTAAAGGCTCGGGGACGTCGCTAACACCCTCCGAATCTATGAAACATGCTGAAGTAAGAACGGTGGAGGCGGGCCCTTAGCAAGCTAACTCTGGTTGCGAGTTGGTGGACCGCGGTGATAGGGCTATCCTTCTTACCAACTTTTTGCAACCGAACACAAAAAAGAATGTCAGTATAGCGATGCGCTATATTTTATAATAATTTAAATTAAGAAAAAATTATTAAGTACATACACGTGGCAGTAGCACTACAAAGTATTCTAAATATATCTCGTCCGTGCACTTTACATAATTAAACCAACATATTAGCAAGAACTGCGCAGCTATAGCAGGTGTGAATCATACGGTTTATGATCACTAAGACTGTACTCAATCCTCCATCAGTCCCTACAATTTGTACGGCCTTCTTCTTGTTAAAAAAGTCACTCAAACAAGGGTACCTATATTATACAATGGTGGAAACGTTTTACATATGTTAAATGCACATCGAAAAATGCTAAGACACGGAGTAATTTTTTGTAAGAATCAAATACTCGATCGGAAACGAACTTATGGGCCGTAGCGCTGTAGATAAACACTCACTGCATATGCGCTATCTAACTATATTATAGAGATATAGAGGATAACTATATTTATAGGGGAACTGCAGCATATTTGGAATATCAGTTGTTTTTTTTTTTGGTGAATAAATAGAAAAGGAAACGTAATTTAACACTAATAATCTTAATATTTCTATAAACTAAAAATCATCATGATCAAATCAACATGATCTTCCATGGATTTCCAAAGTTTTATTTCCAAAACAACTGTTTTATTTCTGGAGCACGAATAAGTCAGTGTCACCAGGGGAAGACTACCACCGCAAAATATTATATTAAAGTGGAATAGCATCATAATGAGTACCGGAGACTTTTTTGGCGGTAAAGAGGCATTTCATCTTATTCCTCAGTGGTGACGAAGCATCTGCATTTTGATTTTTAATAGATTATAAATGCAGGTGTCTATGGCCCATAATATCCACTTACCATCAAGTTGACTGGGCTCGTTTGTCTTTGTCACCCTCGTCAAATTTGTTACCGTATATGAAAAAAAAAATACTGAAAATGAACTGATGTTGCAGCATAAAGCTCAGTCGAGATACATCTCGACCTGACTGCTAAGCGAAGCGTTTATGACTATTCCTTTATCACGGTCAAATAACAAAAAATAGCTTAAACATTATTTGCATGGTTGGGTGCCCTACAACAACTAGGAAAAAAAGCTGAATTGATTCAGGCGTGAAAACATTTTGACCAAACACATCAAAGAACTGGTTCGATTAAACCGGATTTTAAATTAAAAGAAAATAGTCACGCCACCAGACAAATGCTTCGAACTTATAACACCCTCTGTACGTTGAAGATTAAAAATCAAAACGTAATATTTATATCTTCAGGCTCTTTCACCAGCTCAATAACCGTTCAATTCCCATAAAATTCCCATGCATGCGGCCGCACCCACCCACAGCACTTAATACTGTTAAAACTTATATTTAGAGACTACTTTTCCATGAAGAAGTTTGGCATTATAAAATCTATACAAATGTAAACAAAAGTCACGTTTTACTTCATTACAAAAAGATTTTATTGTATTTTGATTAAAAAAAATACCAAGCGGATGTCGGCAGAGTGAAAATCATAATTATTTCATATATTATTCGAAATTATTTAAGTAAAAGGATAAATTATATTTACACAAAACTTTTATAACAATTTTATAATAAGACACTGTAGTAAAACACTAATAAAACACTAGAAAAATCCAAAAATCTACACAACATCGAAATGAAAATTGCGTACGTAATGAACGTAGCATATAAATTAATATCCATAGACTAACTAATTTTTTATTCTACTCGAGGATAGGAAATTTTATATTGATTCTATAGTGCCAACCTTCTTCATACAAAAGTATTCTCTAAACATAAGTATTTATGGGTTAAAGTGCTGTGGGTGGGTTCAGTTAAATTTGACCTCTTGAATTTTGACGGAATATCGAAGCGGTCAAATTTGGACGCTTGGCGTTTGAGAGGTTAAAAGTCCACTGCTGGGTACGGATCCTTGCCTTTGGATCTTTGCATAGGTATGATTGATTGACGAGCGTAGTATCAGACTTCCCGCACCTTTGACGCTACTGCCCGTCACCAGATTGTATTGTATATTAGTAGTGTATTACGTCTGACATACACAACAAGCCTGTCACCAGACTAGGTGTATTACATCTGACATACATAACAAGCCCGTCACCAGACTAGGTGTATTACGTCTGACATACACAACAAGCGTGTCACCAGACTAGGTGTATTACGTCTGACATACATAACAAGCCCCTCACCAGACTAGGTGTATTACATCTGACATACATAACAAGCCCGTCACCAGACTAGGTGTATTACATCTGACATACACAACAAGCGTGTCACCAGACTAGGTGTATTAGATCTAACATACATAACAAGCCCGTCACAAGACTAGGTATATTACGTCTGACATACACAACAAGCGTGTCACCAGACTAGGTGAATTACATCTGACATACATAACAAGCCCGTCACCAGACTAAGTGTATTACATCTGACACACATAACAAGCCCGTCACCAGACTAGATGTATTACGTCTGACATACACAACAAGCCTGTCACCAGACTGGGTGTATTACATCTGACATACATAACAAGCCCGTCACCAGACTAGATGTATTAAGTCTGACATACACAACAAGCCTGACAACAGAATAGGTGTATAACGTCTGACATACACAACAAGCCCCTCATCAGACTAGGTGTATCACGTCTGACATACACAACAAGCCCCTCACCAGACTAGGTGTATTACGTCTGACATACACAACAAGCCCCTCACCAGACTAGGTGTATTACGTCTGACATACACAACAAGCCCCTGCACCAGACTAGGTGTATCACGTCTGACATACACAACAAGCCCCTCACCAGACTAGGTGTATTACGTCTGACATACACAACAAGCGTGTCACCAGACTAGGTGTATTACATCTGACATACATAACAAGCCCGTCACCAGACTAAAGTGTATTACATCTGACATACACAACAAGCCTGACACCAGACTAGGTGTATCACGTCTGACATACACAACAAGCCCCTCACCAGACTAGGTGTATTACATCGGACATAACAAGCCCGTTCACCAGACTAGGTGTATTACATCTCACATACATAACAAGCCCGTCACCAGACTAAGTGTATTACATCTGACATACATAACAAGCCCGTCACCAGACTAGGTGTATTAAGTCTGACATACACAACAAGCCTGACACCAGACTAGGTGTATCACGTCTGACATAAACAACAAGCCCGTCACCAGACTAGGTGTATCACATCTGACATACACAACAAGCCCCTCACCAGACTAGGTGTATCACGTCTGATATACACAACAAGCCCCTCACCAGACTAGGTGTATCACGTCTGACATACACAACAAACCCCTCATCAGACTAGGTGTATTACATCTGACATACACAACAAGCGCGTCACCAGACTAGGAGTATTACGTCTGACATACACAACAAGTGTGTCACCAGACTAGGTGTATTACGTCTGACATACACAACAAGCGTGTCACCAGACTAGTCTATTACGTCTGACATACACAACAAGCGTGTCACCAGACTAGGTATTACGTCTGACATACACAACAAGCCCGTCACCAGACTAGGTGTATCACGTCTGACATACACAACAAGCGCGTCACCAGACTAGGTGTATCACGTCTGACATACACAACAAGCCCCTCATCAGACTAGGTGTATTACGTCTGACATACATAACAAGCCCGTCACTAGACTAAGTGTATTACATCTGACATACACAACAAGCCCGTCACCAGACTAGATGTATTATGTCTGACATACACAACAAGCCTGACACCAGACTAGGTGTATTACGTCTGACATATACAACAAGCGTGTCACCAGACTAGGTGTATTACATCTGACATACACAACAAGCCCGTCACGAGACTAAGTGTATTACGTCTGACATACACAACAAGCCTGACAACAGACTAGGTGTATCACGTCTGACATACACAACAAGCCCCTCACCAGACTAGGTGTATTACGTCGGACATAACAAGCGTGTCACCAGACTAGGCGTATTACATCTGACATACACAACAAGCCCGTCACCAGACTAGATGTATTAAGTCTGACATACACAACAAGCCTGACACCAGATACTCGACATACAAAACCAGACTAGGGTAAGTCTACACACAACAAGCCTGCACCAGACTAGGTGTATCACGTCTGACATAAACAACAAGCCCCTCATCAGACTAGGTGTATCACGTCTGACATACACAACAAGCCTCTCATCAGACTAGGTGTATCACGTCTGACATACACAACAAGCCCCTCATCAGACTAGGTGTATCACGTCTGACATACACAACAAGCCCCTCATCAGACTAGGTGTATTACATCTGACATACACAACAAGCGTGTCACCAGACTAAGTATTACGTCTGACATACACAACAAGCGTGTCACCAGACTAGGTATTACGTCTGACATACACAACAAGCGTGTCACTAGACTAGATATTACGTCTGACATACACAACAAGCGTGTCACCAGACTAGGTATTACGTCTCACATACACAACAAGCGTGTCACCAGACTAGGTGTATTACGTCTGACATACACAACAAGCCTGTCACCAGACTAGGTGTATGGAATACGTCTGTAAATACACAACAAGCGTGTAAACACCCAAGACTAGGTATTACGTCCGACATACACAACAAGCGTGTCACCAGACTAGGTATTACGTCTGAAATACACAACAAGCGTGTCACCAGACTAGCTATTACGTCTGACATACACGAGATTGACCGTAAAGTAGCAGTGTGAAAACACTCACTATCCCATATCGTTTCACACACGGGTTCTGTGGGTATCGTAAGAGGCGACAGAGGGAAACTGATACAGAAGATGGGCAGCAGCAACTTCTTACTATCAACGTAGTAGACTCAAACGGGATAAGATCACGCTCTCACCGAATACTAGCGTAAAATAGTAGCTGTGCTACTGTGTTCGTATGGTGAGAGTAGAGAATCGCAGACCCTTTTTACTGGAGACGAGGCATTCCATCTCAATCATTAGGGGTGACAACACATCTGCATATTGATTCTTAATCGAGGATAAATGTAGATGTCTATGGGCCACAGTATCAATATCCACTTACTATCAGATGGACTGTATGCTAGTTTGTTACAGATTATATGTACAGCAGAATATAAGTACACTTTCGCGGTCTTATGGCTACATAGCGATCTCTTCCAGGCAACCAAATGTGTAAAGGAATAAAACAATGAATACTAGGTAGGCGGTGCAATATAAATATACACAATATAATATCTAAACAAACTTACATATCTACCCATATACAGGATGTTAGTGTAAACACCGTTGTCCTTGAAACCAGTGGTTTGTATTTACTTATAGAACGTAAATTCAATAAAAAATAACATTTTTTTTAGTAAAATCTCAATTTTTCCTTAATTCCTCAATTTTTGCCAACCCTAAGCCAGGATGGAAGTATGAAGGAAAAGTTACATCACAGGTTATGTGTACCTATTGTATTTTTATTGGAATATTGTGTAGGTAGCTAGCGCGGGCAGTTATCTTTACAGTGATTACGTTAATCGGGCGCATAGGGTATCCATGAATTTACGGACGGTGTCGAACAGAAACTTTTTAAATTTTATGAAAGGAAATAGGGTTTTTAAAAAAATTCGGATAAATACGTTTATATTAAAGCCAACTACCTATGGTTTTAGTGACAACGGACAAATTTGCGCAATCCAAATTTGAACCGAATACTAGTATTTTGAAGTCTCTCAAGTTTATTAAGCTGGTCCTCAGTTATGTCTACATAGCTTGCGTCAGTAAAATCGAAGATTGGAAGGAGAAGAAACTTTGCGGCCATAATTTTTGTTGAAATGGGAAGATAAATGTAGATGTCTATGGGCCACGGTACCAGTATGCACTTACTATCAGATGGACGGTATACACGTTTGTTATCCTGCCAACCTGTCTGCCAAGCTCCACGCTATGGTGAAATCTCCGATGAGGCAAACTACGGCGAAATCTCCCATAAGGCAAACTATTGGGGAGGCCTGTGTTCAGTAGTGGACTTATACATATATTGGGCTGTATTGGACGCGTGTACACGATATAGTATACTGGCAACATCTATGGGTAATTACGGCTTATTAGAATCCATCGCCTCATTTCCTTCCGAAAATATTTGTTCTGTTTCTGGTTATATTGAACAAAACACCAAATCAAGCAACTTGTGTTTGCTGCGGAGCTTAAATGCAATTTGTACGTCCATTATATCTTCCACGTATTTAGCAAGCATTAACGTTCATTAGCCGTACCATAGTAAACAGCAAAGACTCTCATTATTATAAGTAAGTTCATAATCACTGAATCATAAGACAACGCAACTCGTGCACGACGATCCTTATGGAATAATTTGAGACAATCGTGTTAAATTACAATACTTTGTTGGTACGCTTACGTAAAAATTTCACATTTGCTTAAATATCCAATTTTTCCCTTGTTTTTTATAACATTAACAAAGTGTCAAAAAAGCAAATTGGTATGAGGCAACTGCAGGCCATAAACAGCTGCATCCAAACAAAGATAGGTACAGATCGCCCCTGAGATAATGGCCCAGTTTACATTTTGAGAAGTGACAAGTGCGAGTGGCAAGTGCTACTGACAAATGGTAAGTGTTTAGTGCGTATGAACAGGGAGTGACAAGTGATAAGTGTGAATAAAATTCGCACTAAGCACTTGTCATTTGTCAGTTGCACTTGCCACTCGCACTTTTCACTTCCAAAAATGTGAACCGGGCCTTACTGCTTTCCCATACTCTTTAAACTGTAAGACAATAATTAACGCTTTGTATTTTAGTAGCACGACGTTAGCGAAATAGCAGAATCGACGATGTGACGACAGACACCGCCAAAGCGTTCGTCCCGGTCTTTCTTTTAATAATTTTCCCTATCAGAAACAAGGCCTTTGGGATTGCAGGCAATGGGTATGAGGACCCCGAAGTTCCAGTATTGTGACTCAATCACGTCGCTGTCACACTTCCGATGAGATCACTTCCGAAAAAAGACGATAACACAGACGATAGCTTGGAAATGTTCTTGAGTCATCATGATATCACTGCCAGGGCGTTAGGATTATTGAGCCCTCGAAATGTTCGTAATATACAAAGCGATAGAGGGACTCCAGTTGTGTTCCGAAAGTAGATTTTCAATCGACGAAAAAACGATGGAGGTACCTACTCAAGTCGACGCGTATATTATTTTTTTATGTATGACCACTCATAACTTTTACAGAGTAGTTCGATTTTGATAATTCTAAATCCTTTTGTATTGCATAGGTTATACCTCGAAATTGTTCCCATATAAATTTGGAAAAAAAATTCTTACCCTAAGGGTGGGAAAAAAGGGTGGGATAATAATATAAATTATTTATTAAAGAGTAGTCCGATTTTGATAATTCTTTTTTTTTGGTTAAGGTATAACTTGAAATTGGTCCCATATAAATTTGGAAAAAAATTGTTACCCTAAGGATGATTTATTACAGAGTAGTCCGATTTTGATAATTCTTTTTTTATTCGATAGGGTATACCACGAATTGGTTCTATATAAATTTGGAAAAATGGTTTCACTCTAGGGTGGGAAAATGGGGATGACTTTTTACAGAGTAGGAGTCCGATTTTGATAATTCTTTTTTTATTGAATAGGGTATAACCTCAAAACTGGCCCCATACACATTTGAAAAAAAATTACCTAATGGAAAAAAAAGGGTGGGAAAATAGTGGTGATTTATTGTTTACTCACGGATTTTAATGCTGAGTTGTGTATTACAACATTACATAATAACTACATTACAGTACAAAAAACCTCACGATGAATGAGCTTTAGACCTGCCAGTCTCTTGTATGTAGACCTCTCGGCCTCTGCATTTCTGATAAAGCTCGTTCAGCGTGAGGTTTGTGTAATAGCTTATTTGGCTCTAGATCAGATAAAACAATACCCTCAAGTGTTTTTACTCTACTCAGTGCCACATATATCTGCCCTTTGGCAAATATTTTCTTTCCGGATTAGCTTTAAACAAATAATAGTTAAAGTAGGATTATAGTTATTAAGGTTAATTAAAAACTCAAAATAATTACATAAATAATATATACTGAGGTACATTTACATTAGATTTAGAACTTAGATATTAAGGTAAAAGAAAAAGGTTTATGATTTTTTGCTTTTCAGTTTTTTCGGCGGTTTAATTTTTTTTTTTGTTAAAAAGTTTTTATTAGACGTTATCTCGTCTTCTCCGATGGCAACCACTACGGTTGTCAGCCGCTAAGTGATCGACACACTCTCGATTGTCCCCGTAGCGGATGACTTTCATTAGATAAAAATGGTAAGATGGTGGTATCAAACCAGACGAGCAAAGTCAAAAATAATTTTTTATTCGGAAACTGTCGCATTGATATTATTAGATACTAATGTAGCATTTAGGATGTATTTACGTTGAAATTCGTCAAACTGTTTAGGCTAAATTAGTTCATTTAGAAACATACAAACCAGACGAGCAAAGTTAAAAATAAATTTTTATTCGGAAACTGTCGCATTGATATTATTAGATACTATTGTAGCATTTAGGATGTATTTACGTTGAAATTCGTCAAACTGTTTAGGCTAAATTAGTTCATTTAGAAACATACAAACCAGACGAGCAAAGTCAAAAATAAATTTTTATTCGGAAACTGTCGCATTGATATTATTAGATACTATTGTAGCATTTAGGATGTATTTACGTTGAAATTCGTCAAACTGTTTAGGCTAAATTAGTTCATTTAGAAACATACAAACCAGACGAGCAAAGTCAAAAATAAATTTTTATTCGGAAACTGTCGCATTGATATTATTAGATACTACTGTAGCATTTAGGATGTATTTACGTTGAAATTCGTCAAACTGTTTAGGCTAAATTAGTTCATTTAGAAACATACAAACCAGACGAGCAAAGTCAAAAATAAATTTTTATTCGGAAACTGTCGCATTGATATTATTAGATACTATTGTAGCATTTAGGATGTATTTACGTTGAAATTCGTCAAACTGTTTAGGCTAAATTAGTTCATTTAGAAACATACAAACCATACGAGCAAAGTCAAAAATAAATTTTTATTCGGAAACTGTCGCATTGATATTATTAGATACTATTGTAGCATTTAGGATGTATTTACGTTGAAATTCGTCAAACTGTTTAGGCTAAATTAGTTCATTTAGAAACATACAAACCATACGAGCAAAGTCAAAAATAAATTTTTATTCGGAAACTGTCGCATTGATATTATTAGATACTATTGTAGCATTTAGGATGTATTTACGTTGAAATTCGTCAAACTGTTTAGGCTAAATTAGTTCATTTAGAAACATACAAACCATACGAGCAAAGTCAAAAATAAATTTTTATTCGGAAACTGTCGCATTGATATTATTAGATACTATTGTAGCATTTAGGATGTATTTACGTTGAAATTCTTCAAACTGTTTAGGCTAAATTAGTTCATTTAGAAACATACAAACCATACGAGCAAAGTCAAAAATAAATTTTTATTCGGAAACTGTCGCATTGATATTATTAGATACTATTGTAGCATTTAGGATGTATTTACGTTGAAATTCGTCAAACTGTTTAGGCTAAATTAGTTCATTTAGAAACATACAAACCAGACGAGCAAAGTCAAAAATAATTTTTTATTCGGAAACTGTCGCATTGATATTATTAGATACTAATGTAGCATTTAGGATGTATTTACGTTGAAATTCGTCAAACTGTTTAGGCTAAATTAGTTCATTTAGAAGCATACAAACGTACATACAATAAATACGCTAATAGGTATACCTTTTTACCTGGTAGAGCCATGCTGCAGCTATATTAGTAGTATAGTTGTAGCGCGAATAGGTCGGCTTGACCGCGGAAGGACACGCTGTCACAGATTACCAGCGTAAAATAGCAGCTTAATGCTACTGTGTTTCGTATGGTGAGTGTAGAGAACCGGAGACCCTATTTACTACAAACGGGGCATTCTATCTTAATCCTCACGGGTGACAACGCATCTGCATTTTGATTTGTAAACGAGAATAATATATATAGATGTTTATGGGCCGCAGGAACTACTTACCATCACATTACCATACTTACCATTACATATGTCACCCTATCGTATAAAAAAACCTACACCAAAAAAATATTTTCATTGTCTTGAGTATTTAAATACATGTTAAAATGGTAATTTATTTATGAGTGTAACATAATAATAAAAGTGGTGCACAGAGTTATTGTGCAAAGGGAGGTGTTTTTCAAAGTTGATAATCACACACTCCTTTAAGATTTGCAAGCTTAGCAAAGTGATTTACACAACTTTAATATATAATCCCTTGCTGAAAAGTATCGCCCGATTTTAGATACAATAAATTTTTATTCACGATTAAAAAGAATATAGGCTAGCAAACAACTTTCCGCCAATTATTGTATCCAGTACATTTGAACAGCTTGCCAAGACGTTATTTAGTGACGCTCTAATAAATACTTTGGCCAAAGAAATCAAATAGGTGTACCTCTGCCAACTGGTACATTTTATTTTTTAACCGAGTGTTTGTATATAACGGCACTAGAAAGCTTTGATTGAATTAAGATATAAATCAGGCCTAACCTAATTTTTTAACGCTGTTTCGCGTCCAGATAAATATTTAACCAAAATGGCTTATTGCCCTTTTCTAAGAGCATTACTTATGGAACACAAAACAAAAAAATCTATCGTCCGATGAAATCCCTACTGATCACGACCACAGCGACCTGAAGTCCCAGAACATTGTTTTTTTCATATAGAAAATGCAAAAAATTTTATTTGAAATTTTTGGAATTTATTTAAATTTTATATTTAGCTGAACAAAGTATCGGCTGTAGTTGTCGATGCACTTTCGCCAATTTAGAAAAAAAAACAGAATAAAATAGAATCATAATGTGCAGTCCGTTGATGACTGATATAAAAAACCTTAGGGCGAGTATTGATGATCTCTTTAATGGATTTTATCATTTGTTACAAGTTTTCCCTGTAAAAAATCAGCAAAGCAAGTTCTGACGAGTACGGTGGAAAACAAAGTTCCCTGCCTAAGCTCGTGTTTTTTTGAAACAGTCCGTTGAGCTTAAGCTAGTTGAGCTTGTCCGTCATCATTCCAATTTTTATTAATATCTATCCTCTTCCATCTCCCGACGAATGAAGGCTTAGATGCCTTGGCAGACGCATTGATAATCACTGTGCCAGTCGTCACGTACCATTGACCATAGAATACTATAATACACAATAGAATGCTGTCAGCCTTACTTTGTATGAGGATTGGTGTCGCCGGGAGCACACATACAAGCAATTACGTCGTATTATCAGTTTACCTACTACAAATTACATATTTTAGACTTTTGATTAATGTTTTTGACACATAAATATTTCTTTATTTTTGTTTCTAATATTCACAAAATGTAAATAGTTTCGACGTACTGGTTGTAGAATATGTCTCCGTTATTTAAATTCTATTTCCTGCTGTTCTTTAGTCACGTAATTATTGCACAATTTGCCATTTTTTAAATAATTTGCATACAGCGACGCTTGACACGAAAATTGGAAACGATTGATTGTGTTGACATTTATACGTGTGAATTGACGTGTTAGTGACATGTTAGTGGCTACACGAGCTCCGCCCACTCCCTCGTTCTATTATGTATGTATTATAGTATTCTATGCCTTTGACGAATATGACTATTTCTATTGTTTAACTATTCTGTATGTTTCGCGGCCAGGGAAACTGAAAGGTATGACAGCTGATCTAAAGCCGTAACGAATTACGCTGGCACAGGTACTTGCAATTGCATGAACAGCTTTTTTTAACTCAATTTATGTTTAGGAAATCATTTGGCTGCCTCCTAAGCTTTCAAACAAACAAACGAACGTTTTTGCTTATCACACAGGATCTACTTTTCGTCACAATTATTATGAATTTACACCAATAATCTCCCCATATTAAAAAATTGTTTGTATAAGTTGGCAGCCGACAGTTCTAACGGCTCGCATTTGTTTGTTATTAAATTGTTTATAACAAATTCAGAGCCGTGATAGCTCAGATGGTTCGCTCTCGCTGTAAATTTCACAGTACGCGAGCAAACCAGGTTCGATCCCCGCCGGCACCAATTAAATTTTTAATTGTAATTTTAAGTGCTGATTTACCATGTGCTCGGCGGTAAAGGAAAACATCGTGAAGAAACCTGCATATCTGAGAAATAAGAAAAAATATTTCGAATACATGTGAAGTTCGCCAACACGCATTAGAGAGCGCGGCGGACAATTCCTTGCCCTAAAACCCTCACAGAAATGAGAGGAGGTCTGCGCCCAGCAGTGGGACGTATATAGGCTTTAACTTTAACCATGACAAATTCAGTTGTTATAAACAATGTGCATTAATAGTCTCCTTATATGTAACTAAACTGGAAAACATTAATTGTATTAATCGAAGTGTAGTGTCAGCGAAGATTAGCATAAATTTTATGTAACTTACTAATCATTCTTTCAATAAACATTGTCCCAGAAAACCAAAGAAAGATTTTAGATCTGCAGTTTTAGATTATCTGTTTTGATTAAATTCTACTCGGACGAAGTCGCGGGTAATAGCTAGTAACAAATAAATGAAAACAGATGCAACACTAGTGTCACAGCATCAATTGCAATCACCCAGTGGACAAAGTGAATAATCTCGTTAGCCGGATTTGCATCCGGTGCAAATTCGGTACATGAGCACCGAAGATTGTAAGTCTGCTTTACCGGGTTATAAGGACTAAATTCGAGAAAATATATTTTAAAATTTTAGCGCCTAGCCAAACGCTATATCCATACATGCGGAGCAAGTAAATGAATCGCTTTATGTATGGGCGAGCTCAAATCCCGTCCCTTTCCGAAGTAGAAGAAATCCGATTTTATGTAAGTATTGAACGATGAGACGTATATGTGGCTTTCTTTGTTGACAGCCTCTTACTGCTGGACTATCTGCTGGTTTTTCACTGTGATAGTAAGTATAAAAAAGTGTACTGTTGACACTATAATATCTACACCACAGTTGAAAGCTTTCAATTACTTTAAAGAAGTCACTATAGTCGAAAATTCAGGCCAGGAAGACATAGCCATAGTTTTCTGTAAGTTACATTACTACTTAGCACAGCAGACAATGCGGCGCTTTTTCCGGTAGGTTTTCTGATCTGCAACTACCCATATTTTTGCACAACCAAAACCAATAATAAAGATTACATAAACATAACTAGTAGTAATAATTATACATTCAATACAGTAAGAGCCTATTAAAATCAACTGCTGAACAAAGGCCTCCTTCACATAATTCCTCAGGACAGGTTGAGAAGCAGGCGGGTTGGTAACTGCAGCTTTTTCTTATATGGATTTGTTAGCGAGAACATGCTACTGCCCATCTTCTTTCTCTTAACTCTTATGTTTTTGTTAAACTACTGCCCCATCTGAAGGTTAATTGGTGATGCAATTGACGATGGTAAGACCCATACCTTTATTAAAGGCTATTCACTATTGCCTTGAAGCTACCCATAGAAATTGAATGGAAAGACAGATGCTGGTAAAGTATTCCACTCCTTTGATGTATGCATTATTAGCACGTAAAGCCGTTGGTCCTGCGTCTGATATCACTCCGGTCCGAGTCGGTTTATCGTCCCATCGGACTATGAGAGTAAGGGAGTAAACAGTGCACTGTCTATTCCCTGACTCTCACCTCACTCTCAGGTGTACCAGTGCTTGCGCATGCACTCGGGCACTATAATCCTGTCCTGTTGTTGACAGCCTAGTTGGTCTAGTGGTTGTAGTAGTGCGACTGCTGATCGAATCCCGAGTCGGGCCAAAAAATATTGAGTTTTTCCGTCAAAAAATTCTCAGTAGCTGCCCGGATTCAGGAAGTTGGCGGTAACTCACCCCCGTGCCTCGGAAAGCACGTAAAGCTGTTGGTTCTGCGCCTGATCTCTCTCCGATCGTGTCGGTTTACCGTCCCATCGGATTATGAGAATGAGGGAATAGAGAGTGCACCTGTGCTTGCGCATACACTTGGGCACTATAATCCTGTCCTGCGCCGATGGCTAGCCTCCGTTGAGGCAGGTCGCTGTGGACGGAATTCGGTCTGGACGACTTTATTATTATTCTGTCCTGTACAGATGACTAATCTCCATTGAGACTGGCCGCTGTGACCAAAATTCGGTCCGGACGACGTTAATTAACAATGAATGATGGAGCGAACAATTTGACTCAAATACACAGTTTGACAACAACGGGGTAGCAACCAGCCGAGTGCAATTTCTGCACAGTCTCTCGAAAATGTATCCGAAACGCTAGCTACTTTGCGCCTGAGCCCGAGAATGGTTGATGATGAATGGTTGTTGATGAAAAATGGAGAATGGTTTTAATCTTATCGGTGTCGATAATAGTCTCTTAACATACATTTCCATTGATTTCAAAGCCGATAGTAGGCATTTGATATTTGCACCAGCCCGTATATGATGGCAACAATACTTAACTGTGCCGGCATAAATTATGGCTGCACCTTTGCAGGTACACCTAATTTAATTGCGCTAGTCTCAATGAACCACCCAAAGTTCAGATTTGAGAAAACCTCAACCACCCAGGCACTGAAAGTGGTCTGTGTTTACCAATCATACATTTCAGAAAGAAGTGGTCAAGGTGAACCGGCTCTTTGATAAAGAGACATTTTTGTGTTTCGGAGGCGTTAATTAGGGAATAAGCTGTACCCTAAAAGCTTGCCTAAAAGTTTATCGTGCTGAGGTGCATGCAAAAGCTTTCGAGACATAAAAGTAAACAGCAATTGCATCCCAATTCTTTCCAAAAGTCTCGCTCCATATGTGCGAACTCTCCGCATATCTCTCCCTATTGAATTATAGTGAAACCCATACTGTCGGTTACTGAGGTCTAGGTACGTCATAATAATAAGGCGTTCACCATTGTACATTGAATATAGGTAATATTCAATGTATGGTGCATAGTTGGTAGGTTGGTTTCATTTCCCTCTGTAACCTCTTAACATGCCCACGGCCGCGGCATGATATACAGCGCCATCGCACAGGGACAACAATGTATTCGTTTAGCGAGCACAATAAGACAATATTTGATTTATAAATCTAACCTTAATAACTGATGATGACTTCACCTGGCCGTGTTTAGGAATTCAAAATAAAAAACAATGGCGGCATTGTGTACAGAACATAATATATCGGGAACATTATAAAAGTAAAATGTATTATTTTCCTTTGTGATTGCGTACGTTTTATATTATACTTAGACGATAATTAATGTTATAAATGACTTCTAATAAATTAATTTTGTTTAAAACGAAGTTATTTGTGGCTTATCAAGTTACTTTACGTAATTACATATTGTATTAATTGGAATTGTTACAATTTGAGGCATATTATTAAAAGTCTTTATCAGTAACAAAACGTTGTTTGAATACAAAAGGCTATATTTAATAGGTTACAATATAATGTTGTATTCAGTAAAATGAAACAATGTGTTGTCAACATACGTAGACGTAGAGTTCACGTATTATCAATAATTGTAAGCGTAAAGTTTAATCACTGTGTAGTAGGTACCTACGTATTAAACAACAATGTGAAATAACATGTAAATATACAATGAGTATTATTCTTTTGTCTTGAAACAAATCGTGATTGTAATGCTAAACATTTTATTGATTAGACATTAGACAGGTAAATAATGTAAGTGCTAAACGTAGTTCCAGCATAACAATAAGGTAAAAGAAAACAAACAAGATATTGCGCAATGCTTTATACTATTACACAAGACTAATTTAGAAACAAAGAAATGCTGTTCAAGTAACACTAAAACCATGCTCAACTTTTGACATGCACTTACACATCTTTCTCTTTTCTTTCTTTAACAGTTCAGTCCCCTGCAGGATACACACAAATATGCACCTTGTTGGTTTCGAATGATTTTAGTTGCATATTTATGCGTCAGTTCGTTTTCTTAAAATAAGTTGAGCATAGTTTTGGTTCGGTTTCAGCATCCGTTCGAATGTACGCAGTACCTTTCTATCTATCTTTATTGGTCTGACCGTTAAGAAACCAGGGGATACTTTTCATACCTTAAGAGGTTAGAGTAAGTCAGCTCAAATTCTAATTTCGCCCCCACTTCCCCCGCGCGTCGTATGCTATGTACCGACATGTTTGTAACAACTAATACTGTAAGTAGATAGGTCGTTAGATACTTATTTCATTAGGTTTATCATATTTATGCCTGTTTCTTAACGCCAACCCAGTCGCTTCCTATTTTTATTACGGTTATTTCCCATTTTAATTTTACGTCGTCCTGTTGCGTAATGTGTATTCTGATCGTAAGCGACAAAACCTCCCCTTTCGAAGGCCGAAGCGAAACTGAACGGGCGGCAGGAATCAAGCTTCAAGACACCGATAGTTTAGGTAATTTCTTTTTACAGTGAAAATAATGGTATTTTAAAAAAAGTAAATAACATAAGCACTGCTTTATAGTTAGTTCAGTTAGTATGCAAAGTTTCATGATCTTATTTAAAGTATTTTATGAATAACAGCGGTTTATTGTTTATTTTGGAGGTAACTTTGGATTTTTTTTCTATCGAGAAAATTTTACGAAATCGTGTTTTCGTCTAACATAATCACTAACATTAATCCTCAACTTTACCATATATTTATTTCAAAATTAATGCTGCAATATTTTCGGCATAACGAAGGATCTTGCTAAGCCATTTGACATTATATTTCCCCTTAATATTCACAGTAGATAAAGTTAAGTGATTCGAACACTTATTTACGGTTCGTGGTGCACCCATTTGTCAAGATTTTTTACCTTGCCAATTTGACGCAAACGGACCAATATTGTTTTGATGCTAATGTCGAAAGCTACTGCTAATTCAGCCGTAGATTGAGTATCACCAGCTTCCACAATCGTCTTCAATTCGTCATTGTCGACCAAAGTTTTCGGACGTCCACGGGGTTTATTTTTCGGGTCAAAATTTTCAGAACAGAAGCGGGAAAACCCATCATACGTACCCCCCGTACGTATTATGGGTTTCATACACCCGTACGCTCGTTTGTAGTATTTGCTCCGTACACGTCGTTGATATTGCGTGCCGCTTGTGCCGCTTTGCTGCCACAATGGTACTCATATTCCATAATTACTCGAATTTTTAACGTATCCATGATGACGAACAAAATTCAAATGCCATGAAAATATAACGCTAATCAATAAATAAAATGACTAATTTTGAAAAAAAATCCATGTATTTATAATAAAATTAATTTGAAATTAGAATTCTTTTTTTAATTTTCAAAACAAGAGTTATTTTGATTTGAAATGGCCAGTACTGCATAAAGTCAAATTCATAGCTAAATACCTATTATATCATAAAATTTGGTTTATTTCAGCGTATAATTAGTTCATACAAGAATTTATTTAATGTATATGGACCACAGTAATCACTTACCATCATGCGGAATATGTGGTCGTTCGTCACCCTTATTCTAAATAATATAATACGTACCCTTATTCTAAACTTAAAATGATATAGATATTAAGTTTTACTTCGTAAACACCTTCATTTGTAATACATTGATAATTGTGACTCAGTTTTAACCAACGCAAATAAAACTGAATCATTCTTAGATGATTCAACGAAATCGCCACAAAAGGTGTTGTTTCGGGTAAATTAATGGCTTACCACATTTATGAAATTAATGATTGATTATTTAATAACAGTTTATTTAATAATTTATTAACCGACTCAATTAAATTGTCAGAATGTTAAGTAACATCGTTAATAGGTTGTAATTCTTCTTTTCTTCTTAAGAGTACGAGTAGATAAAGTTCCGCCCTCTTATTATTTTATATTTATATTATTTCTACCGCTATATAGCAGTGCTGGAACTGCTGTGGTCCGGTCTGAATGTGAGACATTCCATCTTAGTCCTCAGAGGTGACGATGCAGCAGTATGTTGTTTTCTTTGTTTGAAATTGGCTGTAGGTGTCCATGTACAACAGTAGCCGTAGCTACAGTCAACCTGTTGGTAAGTGTACCAAGTGGGTTGTATGTTCATTTGCCAATTTAGTTTGATAAAAAAATATTCTTTCGATGCTCAAGCTCATAAATTTCACGTATCAAGTGGACTGTACGCTAGTTTATCACTCCTATTCGGTATAAAGTAGAGTAGTTGAATGTGTAGGGGCTGACAAATAAAATGAATGTTGTCATTAGTAATAAGCACAATCGCAAATCGTATAGTGAGTGGGCGACATTAGGAATTCATAGAAGTAGAGAAAAGTTATATGACCTTTACAATGAAAGATCATATAATCATAGTTTCATGTAGATAATATGTAAAAAAATATTCCAAAACATTTAAAAGAATGTGTTCCACAGCCAAGTCTTTACATTTAGGAAACAAAATTAAGAATGCCTCTAATAAAATTAAAATGACTTGGAGTATAATCAATAGCGAAACTGGCAAAATCACACAACTCAATTTTTTATTAAATTTTAACAATATTTTAATGACATTCCGATCTTGACTACAAAGTCACTAAATTCCTCCACTACTGTCGCCACATCGCTACTCAAACAAAATGTAAATGTTACAAACAAAAGAATTTGAATGTCATAAAATATTATCAGTAGATATTATAAAATATTTCAAAAATATTGATGTTAAGCAAACAGCAGATCTGTGGGGGATTTCCGTTGAAGTTATTGCATCTATAATAGACGAAATCGCACCTCAACTTCCTATTGTTTTCAATACTAGCAAAGAATCTGATGAGTTTAATATAATGGAATATTAAAGTTATACCTTTATTTTAATCTGATAGTACATGGAACCCCATTAATTTTAGACCTATTTTTGTACTACCAATGCTTAGTAAAATTTTTGAAAAAAATATTCTAGATCAATTGTTGTTTTTATAATGAAAATAAATTACTCCATAAAAATCGTCGCTCCACAACTGACGCCGGTGTTGAGCTGAATATACATATTTTCTGTGCATGGGAGAATTCAGAGGGTACATTAATCAGAAAGCTACATCATTATGGTTTATAAAACATAGCACTCAAACTTATAATAACAAAACGCAAACAGTTGTTATTAATGGGAGCAATTCTTCCGGATCGGTATTGTCTGTGGGTGTACCTCAGGGCTCAATTTTTGGACCATTCCTGTTCTTAATTTATATTAAGGATTTACCTTACTTGGTAAGGAATAGCCATGATATAGTTTTATACGCTGATGATACTTCGTTGATCTTCTGGCTTAAAAGGCAATTATTAAAATGTAACTAAGTGAATAATGCTATATCAAAATACTATATACCAGTGTACTACACACTGGTATAAGGTCAATTCGTACATCGTAATTTACTTTTAAACGATAGTAAAACGAAATGTATTAAGTTCACCACACCTAATGTTAAGAAGGTGAATACCAGTGTGCTTTTAAATGGGGAGCAGCTGAGCCTTGTTGAATCCACTGTTCTTCTCGGAATTACAACTGACGCTTGTTGAAGCTTCAATGGGGCCCTTATATATAAACTAGCTAGCAAATTTTTTTCTGCACCATGTGCTGTAAAAAAGATTAGAGATCTTACATGTATTGAAACAGCTAGTTTAGTTTATTTTAATTATTTCCATAGCATAATGTCGTATGAAATCCTGCTATGGAGTAATGCGACTGACATTGAAACTATCCTTCAAGACATGTGTCAATCATTCATTTCTTGTGACCGAATCATTCTAGTACATTTCGTCACGCGTACCGGTACATTTGTTTCGATCATTCAAATGGATCATTTCAGGCTCCAGTACCCCACACTAAAAACAATTCATTCAGATCAATCGGGATTCGGTCGGTTTTCGACTTATTCAGAATTCACACCAATCACGAGTTAAAACACAAGATTCCGTCAATTGTTTGTTGTACCGGAACATTTATAAACAGATGAATCATCAATACTTTTAAGTGTACCAGCTCAAACGAACGAATCATTCATTATTGACACATGTCTATATCTTTGTTTTGCAAAAGAGAGCCAAAAGAGAAATTTATAACCAAGGTTCGAAGAACCTTGATTGATAAATTTGATAAATTTCTCTTACCTTAGAGAAAAATTTAAAGAAATAAATATATTAACTTTGGTCTCTAAATATATTCACGAAAAATTAATGTATGTACACAAAAACAAAAATAGTACTATTATAAATAGTGATGTACGTTTTGTAAATACTCGGAGCAAGTACAAGTTAATTACCACCATACCATAAACCAGTTACTCAACTCCACAGAGTCAGTAATTCATTCTTGAGCCAAAGTATACGCTATTACAACAAAGTCCTAGATAATATACAAGGTCTCTCTATTACCAAGTTTAATGATGTTCAATATCCATGGTGTATAATATCCAGACCGGCAAGCAGCATTAAAGGTGCGACATTTCTAGTACTTATATCGCTAATCTAGCTGTCAAGCGTAACGGTAAAGACAAGCCCATATTTTTTAACTATTAAAAGCCAGTACTTGATTACTATCACTACTTCTTGCAGTTGAAGAGGCCTACGTCCAGCAGTACAGTACTACAGGCCGCTAAAGAATAATAAAATAAATGCTTATTGAAGTTTGTAATAAAACCTCGGAAAATGTAACGGGCTTCACTATTTAAGATGTTCCTATTTATTTTTTACTATTACGTTATCTTATCGGAACTAAATAATTTTTTAAAACACTTATAATAATACTAGTTTTTACGGAATTTATCGCGTACATTTAACTTTTTAAATGCCCAACGTTTCGAACGCTTTACAGCACGCATGGTCACGGGTGGGACTGAGATGTTCAACGTCCATATGTCATAGTTAACCGCGGTTACCATAGATTAAAGTTTAACTTTTGTTCCGATCTACAAATAATTTTAAATTTTAATCCATGGTAACCGCGGTTAACTATGACATCTGGACGTTGAACATCTCAGTCCCGCCCGTGACCATGAGTGCTGTAAAGCGTTCGAAACGTCGGGTATTTAAAAAGTTAAATATACGCGATAAATTCCGTAAAAACTAGTATTATTTCAATGTGTAGTGTTCGCGTAAACATAAGAAATCATCACTTATAATAAATTACGACAGTCATATAAATTATAATTTAGGATCAAGATTTAGGTAGGTATATAAACATTTCTTTATGACTCAATTATAGTCCGAAAATACAATCCACCCACATTAGCGGTGAAATTAGCGCAAGAACGTTGTGATGACTGACATAATAAGGCAACTTGGCATCTACGATCCCTATAAATATGATGTTTTGTCACGAATCGTGATATAAATCAGCTAAGTGCCTACTGATTGTAAAAATATTAAAAAAATAAACAATTATTTACAGCCGGGCTATGTAATAATAAAATTAAAATAATTTTACGATCATATATTACTTTTAATTGTGACTTATGTTATTTCCTGGTTTTTCGATTGTTTTCCATCGCCCATATTCAAAGGTGAACTGTGGAGTGACTAACGTAATGAAAACGATAATCCGTTAAACGTTAATCTTTAGCTTTCAACTACATAATTATGTAAACAGATCTACAAAACGTAGGAAATTAAAAAAAAAAAAAAATAGGTTTCTTTTATTTATTTATTTATATAATAAGGGCGACAAACGAGCACAGTCCATCCACTGATAAGTGGATACTGTGACTCATAGTCATATATCATACATCCTCGATTAAGAATTGAAATGCAGATGCTTTGCCACACCGCAGGACTAAAATGGGATGCGTATCCAGTAAAAAAGTTCTCTACATTCACCATTTACGATTTGCCGTGGTAGCTCAGACGGTTAGCGTCCGCTGTTAATTTCACAGTACGCGAGTGGCCCGTGTTCGATCCCCGCCGGCACCGATGAAATTGTTAATTGCAATTTTAAGTACCACGTGCTCGGTGGTGAAGGAAAACATCGTAAAGATACCTGCATGTCTGAGAAATAAGAAAACCATTACGACATATCTTCTCGTCCGATATACCTCAAAACCTGAAAACTAGATTGTACAACCAGTGGGTGTTGCCAGTGATGACTTACGGATTTGAGACGTGGTTCTTCACCGTTGGCCGTATGAAGACCCTCAAGGTCACTGAGCGAGCTATGGAAAGGGCTAGGCTTGGGGTTTCTCTGCGTCATAAACTTAGAAATGAGGATATCCGCAGCATAACCAGAGCAACCGACATAGCCCAACGGATTAGTAAGCTGAAGTGGTAATGGGCCGGCTATAGTAACTCAAAGAACCGACAACGACCGGACGAAGTTCAGGTTTGAGATATCCTCAAACCTGAACTTCGGGCGGTTTATTGAGTCCAATGCTAAAGCAGCTGCAAGGAAGCTAGGAGTCCTTGCAAAGGTGCAGCGATACTTCACACGGGGACAGCTGCTTACTTTATATAAAGCGCAAGTCCAGTCGTGCATGGAGTGTTACTGCCATATATGGGCTGGTGCTGCATAATGCCACCTAGCGGCTTTGTACTCAATGGAAAGGCGTGCTAAGAGGCTTATTGTTGACCCGGATTCGGTTAAAACCAATCTCACCAGCATCGAACACAAGCGCAAAGTAGCCAGCCTTTTGGTCTTCTACAGGATGCATTTCGGTTAGTGTGCGCAGGAATTGCATAATGTAATTCCTCCCACTCCCTTCCACCATCGGACAACTAGACGTTCGGCCAGTCTCCACCCTTTCGTTGTTGACTTACCACGCATTCGAACCAAACGGTTTGCTACGTCGTTCATCATGCGTACAGCAAAGGAGTGGAATAAGTTGCCAGCATCTTTCTTTCCATCCGATTACAGTGTGAGTGTCTTCAAGGCAAGAGTGAATAGGTTTTTGTTAAGTCAGTGCGCTTCACCATCTTAGGCTACATCACCACTTACCATCAGGTGGGATTGTAGCTAAGTGCGGGCTTAGAATAATAAAAAATAAACCTTTGGAAAATAAGTGGCAAAAACCATTTGTTAAATAAAACAATTTTTTTAATATAGAATGTTTATGATTTTCTAAGAATATTACACTATGTAATTTGTTTGACAAATTTATGTGAAGCGTCTGTAACATTACAATATAAAATATTTAACATTTTTTTTAAATTATTACCCTAATGCTGTATACCTTATTTATTTTATTCTTGAAAGTAAGCCTTTTAAAAAATAAATAAAACGCAAGTATATGAGATTTATGTTGTTATACACGTATCGTGCCATGAGCTACTTATAATGGAATGAAATAAAGAAAATTAAGAGGATACTCAGGCCGTGTTTAGTCCATAAAAACGCATTCCTCTGTTTTCTCCCTAGATAATGAAAAAATATATCACTGGCATGTATATTTTTTGTAAATATTGTATATTTTTTTATAAATTTCAGAAAATAAAAAATAAAGAGCCACAACCTTAGATATAGTTCTCAAAAAAAAAAAAAAACAATATCAGGCCATTCTTGGAGGAGGAAACGGAGTAATACGG
This sequence comes from Parnassius apollo, assembly GCA_907164705.1. NCBI lineage: Eukaryota > Metazoa > Arthropoda > Insecta > Lepidoptera > Papilionidae > Parnassius > Parnassius apollo. Next base: position 13,362,252 of record CAJQZP010000212.1, read on the forward strand.
TACGGGTGATGATTCCGTCAATTTTTTAATGATATAATCAGTCCGAACTGCATGTCTCTCTCGGTTGTCTATCTCGGTCAAACATAACGCGCAAGCAATTGATCTATAAATGCATATTCTTCAAATTTCTTGCAGCTCGGATATCCTCTTAATAAAATTCTACTAATGATCAAATGCACAGCTGTCGCGTAATAAAATAATATATGTATAAAGTTTAAAGACAAACAAAAGTAAAATTTCTTTACACCTAATTAATTCACTAGCATTTAATTTTTATTTTTTACTTATTTTTATGTGAAGGTATTCTAAAGTTTTTGATTTTATAAAATTATATAAAATTTTCCGTATTTTCTGTTAATGAAGACCCTAACGATACCCACAAGGTCAGCTTCACTCAGTCACTGGTAAAATTTTGTCTCCTGTAAATTAACTAAAAACAACTGCACGTATTTATACTTTAATTGACATATTTATTTATTTTATTATAGAATAAAGGTGACAAACGAGCACACAGTCCACCTGATGGTAAGTGGATGCTGTGGCCCATATCACATTTACATTTATCCTCGATTAAGAATCAAAACGCAGATGCTTTGTCACCCCTGAGGACTAAGATGGAATGCCTCGATTCTAGTAAAAGTGTCTCCGGATCTCTACATTCACCATACGAAACACAGCAGTATAAAGCTGCTATTTTACGCTGGTATTCAGTGAGATCGTGGTCCTGCCCCGGTCGAGCCGACCCATTCGAGCTACAGCTATATAGCTGCAGCGTGGCTCTACCATGTATGAAAACATATATCGAAATCCATCCCATTGTAAAGTAGTTGTGAAATAAAGTTTACTATTATTATAAAAGACCAAAATTATTGTACACAACAGTTTTAAATATTTTTTTAATGTTTTAGTTTGTGCAATTAAATGGAAAGTGCTATATAATCTATAAATGTGTCATTTAAAAATCCTTCATAATAAAAATAATTTACGCAAAAAAATTTTATAGAGTATAAAGCTGGACTTCACCCACGTCTTGATCATAGGTCCTGATGGTACATATCTTTTAAATGAATTCCAAGAATTGTCAAACCTTAAAAAAGATTCTAGCGTGTTTATAAAAAAAATTCAAAATATATTATATATATTATATTATAAGAAAATGGTTATTGTATAGTGTCTTAGATTTCTTACTTTTCAGAAATAAGCCTGGCAAAAGGTGGTAATGAAAAAAATGTTTTTTTTTCTAGGAACGCGCCTAAAATTTAAAAATGCATATCACAGACAATGCCGGTCGCACGCCATTCTAAGCCTTAATTTAAATAACCGTCAAATACGATAACTTACTGGTATTTATAATACTTTTGTGACTCAACACATTTGTCATACTAAGAAATAAAATTAAGTTCTGTCTAAATATCGAAATAACTGCCTTTTAATGAGAGGAGGGAATTATCTGAATGCTATTAAGAGATGAAGTAATTTTTTTGTCTATCTGTCTGTCTGTTTATCCAGTCTAATCGTCGAAGTGGCTGAACCGATTGTAATGAAATATTGCGAAAAACTATACAGCAATGCCAAGAGTTATCTAGGCTTTATCCCATACCTTTAAACAGGCAATTCTTGTAATATATATATATATATATATATATATATATATATATATATATATATATATATATATATATATATATAAAAAACTATATGCCTTAGTATTTTTTAAAAATACGAAAATTTAAAATTAAATAATTGCACTCATGATTTTTTATTCAAATTACCAGTTCAGATTTTTCTGTTATGTCAATAAGATCAAAAAATATTATTCATGTTTCATCGGTATGTAATTTCTATCTAAATATAATTTCCAAAAAAAAAAATATCGAGGAAAGCTCGGTCATCCAGGTACTTTTATTTAAAACCTTGGAAATAATTTTTTAAAATTGAAAATTTTATAAAATAAATTGTTTTTGTTGATTATCATAAATCTAAATACCACTAAATTCATAATATTCTATCCAAGTGAAGCCGGGGCGGTTCGCTAGTACCTTTATCTTTATTCTGTGATGTTAGCGCTGTTAGCCTATGCGGTTATTACAGCTTCATCTGATGAGATTTAATCGTGATTTCAAAATTTTTTGGCATTTCGAAAATTTTAAGCAAATGTTTTTTAAACCTTTATTGTTATTACATATATTTTTTTCTAGTAGTAAAAGAAGTTAATACTGACAGTGTGCATTTGGGTATTAATTTATTAATTTATTTTGTTAAAATGTAAGAATACTATTAAAAGTAGCTAGCAGGCCAGTCCACCGCCTTCATTGCGTTCCAATTCACGTCTCACATATTCTGCTTGTTTCTCGGTCAGACCCAAGCGCACTACTTCCTGTTCAAATTGAGTTTTTCCGCCAACTCCCACTAAGTACCCGTTGAGTCTGGCTGCCAAGTGGGAGGTCTGCAGCTTCGAAGAATCCAGTCCAATGCTACGGCAGAGATCCTTGTGACCTTGCAATCGGTATTTTTGGTGATAGCTGCAAAAAAAATCAATATTCTTAAAAATCGAATATCACACAATGTTAAGATTTAGATTATAAATGCGTTTTATCAGGTACTTAATTATTTTTAAGAAACTGCACAATACTGGGACCATAGATAATGCCAAAGGAATGAAAGTTCTCAGTAGTTTATTTTTGGAATGCAAGGGTGCTGTAACTAGTTGTCAGACGCGGTAATCACGTGTTTATTTTACAATACGTTTGTTTATGCAACTTGGCTCTTAGTGCATTTTTTATAGGGTGACAAACGAGCACACAGTTCACCTGATGGTAAGTGGTTGCTGTGGCCTATAGACATCTACATATATCATCAAATACGAATCAAAATGCAGATGTGTTGTCACCCGTGAGGACTAAGATGGAATGCCTCGCTTCCAGTAAAAAGGGTCTCCGGTTCTCTACACTCACCATACGAAACACGGCAGCATTAAGCTACTATTTGACGCTGGTATTCTGTGAGAGCGTGGTCCTTTTGCGGTCGAGCCGCCCATTCGTGCTACAACTATACTAGTAATATAACTGCAGCATGGCTCTACCACATATAAAACAAACTCTTGTTTTTTTATAAAGTGACAAATGAATCTACAATTCACCTGATGGTAAGTGGGTACTGAAATATATGGACAGCTTCATACAAAGAACCCGATAGATGCGTTGTCACCTCTGAGGTACTAAGATGCCATGCATCACAACCTGTATCTGGCTCGCTATACCACTCAGATCAGAACACAATAATATAAGCATCAAGCACTACTGCTGTTACTACCTACCCAGATGGACTCCGGCAGAAATTGAGGCATAAAACGAGTCCTACCATTTAATAAAATTCGATACATTTAAATAAAACTAGTTTAACGGAATTTATTGAGTTTATTAACTTATTTTTAATTCCCTAAATTTCGGGCACTTTACCGCACCCATGGTCACGGTAGGGGTGGGGGGATGAACTGAGGTGTTCGACGCTCTAAAGTCATAGTCAGCTACCCGCAGAGTGAAATTATTGTATCATGAACTTATAGTATCTTGAGGTCTTGTAGTTGTATGCTTAGGTTGGGATTTAATTTTATTAATTATAGGATCCCATTTGATCCCATTTGACATTGATTTCAATAGACTCGCGAATCATCCTTGGAAGGAATCAAATCTGATATAGTAACGAGGGTGATCTTGTACGTGTTTAGAGACCGCGTATTTCCCGGAGCGTCGATTCTTTGACGGCTATGTGATCTTTAACGCGGGTGATTATGCAGGCATATTTATTTAAAATTTGTAGTGTTCCCATAAACATAAAAAAATCATTAACCTTTTATACTTCGGACCATTCGGACTACGGGTTCGAATACGAAACGAAACATATATATACAACATTTCAATGGTAACAATAATCCAGTCACGGACGCGTTATCGAAACTATTGTTTGTCCAACAGTCATAGATTACGAGGAATTAGTGACAGCGCAAGAAGCTGCAGAATTTTGCAGATGCTGCAGAACGTCGGCGTGTCGAACAAGGTACAGTTAGAGCGAATTATTATTCCCAACATCAATAAAAGTATATACTGTAACGTCGAGGGCGGTAATATCAGACCTTATGTACCACTGTCATTCAGGAAAGCTGTTTTCGAATCTATACATAACATCAGCCATCCAGGTAGTAGGACGACTCGATTAATGGTTACTAAGAGGTTTTTCCGGCCGAATATGAACAAAGAAGTAGGATTATGGGTAAAAACATGCATACAGTCCAAAAAAAGCAAAGTAATACGTCATGTTGTTACGGGAATAGGTTCATTCGAGCCCAGTGAACGATTTGATCACATTCACATAGACCGCTGCCGCCGATAGAGGCACATAGATTTCTGTGACGTAGACATTGTAGGCCCGTTGCTTACAACGTGCCATAGTAATAAATATTGCCTCACAATTATAGACCGTGTAGTGGCGGTTGAGAATATCCACTACCCCATATCTTCCCGTGGGTGTCGTAAGAAGCGACAGAGGGAGACAGGCAGGAGATGGGCAGCAGCATCTTCCTGATAACAACAATGATATAATAAAAAAAATGCGGTTGCCAACCCGCTCGCCAAGCGTGGCAACTATGGCAAAGATCCCCCCATGAATAACGACGCAAAAAACCGTCCCCAGTCCCCGGCGGCCCCGCTATTCCTGGCTACGGTGGCGACTATGGTAACGGCTGGGCAGGGTCCGGTGGAGGTTCGGTTGCCACCTACGATGACTCGACCTGGCAACATATAACGCAAGCACCCTGAGGACTGACGAGAATATACTGGAGCTGGAAGGAGAGGTAGACAAGTTGCGCTGGCATATTATTAGATTATCCGAGGTCCGAAGAGAAGGGGAGAATACGGTAATCCTCGAGTCGGCAACTTGTTCTATCACCGAGAGGGCGATCATCAGTCCCAAAGAGGTATCGGATTTATCGTCCACAAGTCTGTCGTTAATAACGTTGTAAAGATTGGGAGTATGTCGACGAGGGTCGCGTACCTGATACTCAGAATCACCAAACGGTATTCGCTGAAGGTCATACAGGTTTACGCACCAACCTAGGCACATCCCGATGAGGAGGTGGAGGAAATGTATGAGGATATTTCCGGAGTCATGCATTCCTCCAAAACCCACTACACGAAGTTGATGGGAGACTTCAAATCAAAACTAGGCACAAGAAAAAACGGTGTTGAAGTTAGGGAAATTTTGATTAGGGCCGACTTTATGGAGAAAGAGGGACTCTTTATGATGAACCCTTTCTTCCAGAAGCGGCCCCACAGGAAGTGGACCTGGTCGAGCCCCGACGCTTCGACAAAAAATGAGATAAGCTTCATTGTGACGACCAGACGCCAACTGTTCAGTGATGTCTCAGGGATCGCAAGGGTGAAAACTGGCAGCGATCACCGAATGGTTAGAGGCACACTGAACCTAAACGTTAAGTTGGAGAGGTCTCGTCTAATGAAGTCAACGCTCCGTCCCCCTCGTGCTCTGATCCAAAATCCCGATACCATTTAGCTCGAGTTCCGTAACCGCTTTCAGTCCCTAGAAGATTGCAATGCAGTGGACGAATGAATGATAAGCTCGTGGAAACCGTACATGCGGTCGGAGCTAAGTTCTGCAAGACCCGCCGCAGAAGAACACAAAAACTCTCCGATAAAACTCCTAATCTCATGGCTGTTAGACGGGAGATGAGGCTGCAATCGTCAACAGATTTGACAGCATACAGGCAACTGAACAAACAGATCTCCAAATGCGTGCGGCGAGACTTACGCAACTTTAATACTGCTCGTATTAAAGAAGCGATCGAGTGGAACTAGGGCTCCAAAGTCTTTGCCAGACATCTGACTACCAGAAAGAGCCAACTGTCAAAGCTGAAGACTGAATGTGGCAGCATCGTTTCCGGGACACCTGAGATTCTGAGTGAGATTGAGAGGTTCTATGGGCAGCTGTACACATCATCGTTGGAGCCACACGCAAGTGTGAGTAACGATCCAAGAGTAAGTCTTATCTGACACTATTCCGATGATATCCCGGACGTCAGACTGAGCGAGATTGGAATGGCTCTCCAGCACCTTAAAAACGGCAGGGCCCCAGGCGAGGATGGCATTACAGCGGAGCTTCTGAAAGCGGGTGGAACACCGATACTTGAAGTTCTTCAGAAGCTCTTCATTTCCGTCCTCCATGGTGGCACTACTCCGGAGGCGTGGAGCAGAAGTGCGGTGGTCTTGTTCTTTAAGAAAGGCGACAACGCTCTCTTGAAGAACTACAGACCGATTTCCCTTCTGAGCCGCGCCTACGTGCTGTTTTCGAGAGTCATTACGAATCGTCTCGCACGCAGACTCGACGACTTCCAGCCTCCCGAACAAGCCGGTTTCCGAAAAGGCTTCAGTACCATAGACCACATACATACTCTGCGGCAGATTGTACAGAAGACCTAAGAGTACAATCTTCCACTTTGACTGGCGTATGTAGACTATGAGAAAGCCTTTGATTCCGTCGAAATTTGGGCGGTGCTACAGTCTCTTCAGCGGTGCCAAGTTGACTGTCGGTATATCGACGTGCTGAAGTGTTTGTACAGTAGGGCTACGTCGGCTATCCGAGTACAGAATAAGAGTTCGAAACCTATCCAACTGCAGAGAGGTGTAAGACAGGATGACGTTATATCCCCGAAACTCTTCACCGCTGCGTTGGAAGACGTTTTCAAGCTACTGGACTGGAAAGGATACGGTTATCAACATCAATGGCGAGTACATCACTCACCTTCGATTTGCCGACGATATAGTCCTTATGGCAGAATCGCTGGAGGACTTAAGCACTATGCTCAACAGTGCCTCCCAACGGATAGGTTTTAAGATGAACATGGACAAAACAAAGATCATGTTTAATGTCCATGTCACACCTATGCGGGTAGTTGTTGGGAGCACTATGATCGAAGTTGTTGACGAGTACGTTTACCTGAGACAAATAGTCCGACTAGGTAAGTCCAACTTCGATCGGAAACAATGCACTTTAAGGCAAAAGTTATAAAAACCATTATTGTAGAAAATAAAATTTCTCATTTATTGTATCCAGTAAACTTTTTGTAAAACTTACCGTTTACGATTTATGGCCCATTTAATGATCCGGTTTTTCTATCGCGGCCATTAATTCTTGAAATATTAGATAAATCAATAAAATGCATAAATTTATTATGAAAGGTCAGTTTATTTTCCAAAACTTTTGTTTGAAACTTTTATTTCTAATGTCCATACTTTTTTACTTATAGGACGTATTATGTTTGACTACCGGGCGTTATAGTTGAAAATTTCAAGTAAGACGTCATTATTGTTTACTAACTACGACTTACGGAGTCTCCTTTTTGAAATTCGAGTTACAGAGTATAAATATCTACTATCAATATTTCGTAGGGAAATAACATTTTGTTCGAGTTACAAAGTCTAATAATTTGAGATACCGCGTATTTAGGGGTTCAGCGGAAGGGAATGGCAATTTTTTTCGACCGAGGATTTCGACTTAACGAGGTTAGAGTTATAGAGATTCCACTGAATATCACAACACACATATAATTTTTTAAGTACAGCGTGTCTTTCAGCAACTTAATATTACCAAGTTTTTAAGTTTATATGTGAACTATAAAATAATATAATTCTTTTAATATAATTATTTTTAAATGTTATTTATAAGAATATAATCCTTAAAGAATTATACAGAACTAGCGGCCTGGTGCGTGCTTCACTACGTATAAAGTGAAATAATACAGAAATCAGTTAGAACATCGATTCATTTCTTAAAAAATATATTACTTAATTGCTAGCTATTTAAAAACTTAATCCAAAACATTTGGATAAACAATATTTTTTGTTTTTCCATTTTGAGTGTGAATAAACAAACGGCTGGGGGGGGGGGTACCGGCTCTGGAACAGGCAACATAACGTTGGCCATGTGAAAAACATGATTCTTCCAAATTCACATCACAAACGTGAAGTGTTTGCCCTTGGGCCTTGTTGATGGACATCGCAAATGATAAACGAACAGGATATTGTAATCGTTTGAACTCGAATGGCATATCAGTTGGAATCATAGGGATACGCGGTATCAAACAAACTCCTTTAGATTTACCAGTTAAGATCGTAGCTTCGATCAAATTTGGCAATAACTTTTTCACTGCCAATCTGGTGAAGCAGTGCGGTGGCATACCAGCTGGTTCCAATGAACTTAAAAATTCAACTGGAAAATTCAATGCCTCATCTTGATTCATAGCACTGTCAATTGATTTATATGTCGGTACACCTGACAGTTTCTCTTGAATTTGAAAATTAATAGCATTCATATGAATGTTCTTTATGGCTTAGGTGCTAAAATGGCGCGTTCTCTCAACCAATCATGATTTCTATAATTCTGAAGAATATTCGGAAAAACACATTCAATCAATTCATCTATCGATTGCACAATAGTACAAAAATTGTTCGGTATAGCGATCAATCTATTTGTCCTGTCGATTTGTATTTTGCCATCACCAATTTCTAACAATTATTTTGAAAACTCATGGGCAGCTGGATCATTTTGTAGGTGAAGACGCATATTAATGTTTAGTGTCAATTTTTGTACATATCTCCAAAGAACTGATGACTTCACACAACTGAAGAAAAAAAAGGAAAGAACTGAAACAGGCATTTATTTCATCACCAGGAGTTGATCGAGGAATGACAGGCAATGTTTGACGAAAATCCCCTGACAGTAATATCAAAGCGCCACCAAAAAGCTGTTGATTACCATGTAAATCTTGCATTGTTCGATTAAATGCTTCAAGTGATTTTTTATTCGCCATTGTACACTCATCCCATAAAATAATTGACATTAATCGCAGAACTTTTGCCATAGCAGAATTTCTCGAAATATTGCAAATTGGAGTTTCAATCATCTGTACATTCAATGGCAATTTTAATGCAGAGTGTGCGGTTCGACCACCTTCTAATAATGTAGCAGCAATTCCCGAAGATGCAAGTGCCAATGCAATTTTCTGTTCCGATCGAATAGTTGCTAAAATCAATGATATAACGAACGTTTTGCCTGTACCACCAGGTGCATACAAGAAATATAATCCACCTGAATTATTGGAAACGGCTTGCATGATTGTGTCATATACATATTTTTGCTGAATATTCAATTTGGTAATATTTGATTGTACAAATAAACGCAAATCATTAGAATTGAATTCCTGCTCACGTTACAATTATCGATCAAACAAATCAATCATGCATCTCACGATTTGGTGCAGTCATACCCAATTGTGCTAATGCTTTATTTGCAATTACTAGACACATATCTTCAATTATTATCAAAGCTTCGATGTATATTTCCAAGGTAATCAACAAATCCGGATTTCTTGCATGATGACGCATACGAACTAAAATATCTTCTGCCATATAATATTTATATTTGTTGCATAATTCAAGTGGATTTGATGGCATACATGTTGAATATAATGGTAAATAGCATTCGTATTTGCTGTGGATGAGCTGAAGTAGATGCATCATGAAGTGATGAATCCCAATGTGCATCATCCTCCAACAAATGCAAGAGTTGACATGCTTCAGGATATGTTTGACACAAATGACCAATGACTGTTCTCAATTCTTGAAATGGTTTTGGGCCATTGACGTTAACTAATAACAATCGCAATAAAAACTCTCAGCATTGTTTGGATGTACTGTATATATTCTACCAATTGCGTCTGTTTGGAAAATATCTAGATGCCTGCCCATCGACTGCTGTTCCTTGTTTACGTCTTTGAAATTTTTTCGAAGACACATTCCATGTGTAATACTGAGGCACTTCAGAATATAACAAATTTATTGCAAATGTATCAGTTTCGCATAATTTGAATAAAGCTGTTAACGTAGTTGCTGATGGTTGTGCTGCTCTTTCCAATATATTTGCTTCATTAAAATATACACGTTGGCCATTCTCAAGACGCACAGCCAAGTGAACAACCATAGGATGTCTTTCGTGTATTGGAAACGACAGAATCCTCCAGACAGCTTCATTACTACTAATATAGCACCCCATTTGATACTGAGTAATGTCATCATTTCTATTATCACCAACAACACAGAAAACAGCCATATCGCTTCCTTTATTTACATACTTGCAAATATATTTAATGGATTTGACTGAATTACAATACTCCACAATTTATATGAGCATTGAATATTTTCGATAATAATGGACAATACGGAACTATCCAACGATTATCAACTTCAACGTCCTGGTTACGCATCCTAATGATTGCAATTTTTCCATTATCGTTAGGTGATCTACGTCGATACAACGGATATCCGTCATTGCCCGTTATTGTGTCTGAAGTCAATTGCCTTGGGTATTGTTTCAAACACTTTCTATCAATCATACATGGCGAATTCATATTTAGTTCACCGCCCGGACCATGTATCATGTTTTCAACGACAACGTGAAATAACTCTGGATCAACAGTTTGATCGGGAATTTCAGCTGATATAACGTTATCGATTTGATCCGAAGTTATTTTATGTACCAGCCAAATTAATATATGTGCATGCGGCAATCCTCTTTTTTTTCCATTCAATGGAGTATATATGGCAACGCACCTCTCCAAATACACATAATTTTACAATTAAATCCATAAGTGCTTTCAATTTTTGCCGAAAAACACGTGCTGTAATGTCATGACGATCAGTTGTCGACTGTTCAAATAAATTGTTTTTAATATCATTCCACTGCAGATTACATGTAAATGTAATGAACAGATCCGGTCGACCATATTTTCGTACATAAGACATTGCATCTTGTGCATATTCGTTCGTATGCCGTTGTCTACCAATAAACGAAGATGGCTATATAGTCAATCGCCCGATGTCATTTACATTAGCATCATTCGCTATCGCATCTTGCAAATGAATATATTCTTCGGATCTTAATTTTGCTTGGTTGAAACGAATAAAATTAAGACGTTCAGTTTCTATTTTGGCATAAATATCAACGATGTACTGATGATATAGTTTACCACATCTCAAGATATAATTTTGTGCTTGTGGACGAACCATCAATCGATACGAATAAAAATTCATGGCGCTAACTTTTTTCTGTATATGTAGACCTGAAAATAAATGCAAAATGAGAGTTTGGAAAATTATACAAATGAAAATGTCAACACACAGAAAATAGGATAATTATTTACCGATTTGTGGATCAGTCATTGGTATATTGATATGGTAGCCATCGTCACCTTTCCAATGCAATATTGGGTATTGTAATGCATCGTAACTACGATGAAGTTCCGAAACACGTTGAAATTCCTCATTTCTGCGATGAAGTACAATTTCACGGGATTGAAACTGATCACAAACAACTACAATTGCAACCTCATCAATTGTCGGTGCATTGAATCGCCTGACATGCTCTCCAAAAGGAGTTCTATCAGCCCTTATTACGATTTTGTGATTATCAGATGGCATACGATCGAGAGCAATTATAAACAATTGAACTAATGCGTTATGCTTATGGAAAAACCATTGTAGCACACGAATAATTTCTCGTCTTGTATTAGAAATAATTGCACAACGTTGATCCAATTCACAATTTTCATCACCAATAAAATAAATTTGCAAAAATTGATGATCAGCGTCGGGGTACGGCAATAACGAACCAACTTGATGATAAATCTGGCCCTGAATCTGTAACATGTATGCAATTTTAGGTTGTTGGATAAGAATTTTTAAAAACTATCGAATACTTTATGATTAAGATTGATATAAACATGGGACAATCCAGTTGAAGTATTTAACTTAAACGTCGGCATGAAATTATCTCTTATTAAAAATTGTAGTAGCACTAAAAAAAAGTCATTTGAAATGCCGAATTGTATTGTTGAATATGACTCAAAAATGCTTCGATGTTTGAGATGTCCCAAATATTAATGAATATAATGGTTCAGGTGGAATTTCTAATGCTGGCAATCTAACTTTGCCATTAGCACAACACATGCCGGGCGTTTCACCTGAAAATTTTGCCACATCACAATGTACACACTACGTACATATTACGTCCATCATTCCAATGTAGACACACCCCCCCAGATCTATTTCGTGCATTACGTTCACGCCTAGCCGTACATCTGCAGTCTGTGATCGTCTTTGTGATGTTAAATAATTTGTATTACGCGTTCGCCGACATATATTCGCTCGTCTGGCTCGTGGCATTTATCCTTCATACAAAAAAGAATAAATGAAATTAAAAACAAATTGCTACAAGGGGAAAAAGCAAAGGCCAAAAAACGGAAATAAAAATATAGAAAAAAAAAATGAAAAAAAAAAGAAAAAAACAAAAAAAAAAAAAAAAAAAAAAAAAAACATATAAAAAAAACAATAAAAAAAAAAAAGCTTTTATTAATTAAAAAAAAAAAAAAAAAAAAAAAAAAAACAAAAAAGCGGGCCCCCGAAAAAAAAAAAAAAAAAAAAAAAAAAAAAAAAAAAAAAAAAAAAAAAAAAAAAAAAAAAAAAAAAAAAAAAAAAAATTAATAGTGGTTTATAAGTATTTATACATGTGTGTCTGGAAATATACGAGATGAAATATTGGTGGTTGTTTTCCTGTAAGATATCGATTCAGATTCGCATAAAAATAAAAATTCAACTTTTCTTACAAAAGGAGTAGGTAGGTATTGACTACTAAATCAATTCTTTGCGGGAAAACAACCACAAAAATTTCACCCTGTACCTATATAACTGCATATGTTGTCAATGTATAAAAAATGTCAATAAAATAATCCATTACAAAATAATAAAGTACCCGTATGCACATCAATATGTTTTTACAAATAAAGAAACACACATACTTGTAATCACTTCAACAGTTCAAAACTTACCGTTTGTGTAAATGCGTTTGACTATTTAATTTAAATAAAGCCTGCTAACTACATGAAACACCGACAGCGCACAAAAAACTGAGATAAGTACACGCTACTTTAAGGTTCAAATCACACTGCCGAAGAAATGTCTTCGCTTCGACTCGTTCACTATCAACGGATACTGAACTCTATTACCAACTCATTAAAGTATGTACTCATTTGTTTCAAAAATATGAAAACAACCGCAGTTTTCGACGGCGTGGCGCGGCGCGCGCAAGCGTACGCCAAAACAAAAGAAACAATAAAGTACTAAGTTCTTATTTCTACTTTTAGTTTGACAGCACAATTCCTCGTCTAAAAAATCTTCATTAACAAATGACCCGCCATTTATTGAATTAATTTGTTACAAAAAATGTGATAAATGAGGAACCACTCAACCGATTTTGTGCAAACTTCACATAAACCATCTACTAAATAGTCCGAACAAACCCTGAAAATTTGGTTTGGATAGGTGAGCCCGTTCTTGAGTTATAAAGTGACAACGAAAATGCCACTTATTTTTATATACATATATTAAGATATAATTCTTAAAGAATTATATTCTTATAAATAACATTTAAAAAAGAATCGTCGTGAGCACTCTTATCTATGGTTTCGAGTAAACTTAGTGACTACTTTACTATTTGGTTCTAAGGCGTCCCTCTAAATATTACTATACTCTTTGGCGCGGTCTACAAGGTGACATTTGCATCCAGTTGGATCCTTCGGAATTTTAAAGGTTAAAACCTATCCGTTGAGAGACACGCCATTGAGGTCATTTAGCATTAGGCTTAGGCCCTCCAGCGGTTTAGACAAATAAAATGTGAAACTTGTGAATTGGCGTCCGAAGCAAATTGATTATGACGTCAATGATTTGTGGTATGTCTATGCAGCTGTGTAAATTGTTACAGAACGAAATGGAAGCGAATTTTTGTAACGAAATTGTACATAGTAAAATGAGTCTTAACGTAAGACTTATATTTGCCTTATATTTATATATGAGCCAAAAAAAATAAAGTCGCGCGTTTTCCGGGGAATTCTCAAGGATTGCCGTAGCTACTCCTCGGACTGTCAGCGAAGTCTGTGGTATTCGCGAGAAGTGGCACGAAGGGCGTGGAATCTAGACTAACTTTTCTACAGCCCCAAGGGGATTGTCGTATAGCAGGAAGGCGAAGTCGCGGGAATGCTCGAGTATTCCCGCGAATTCGCGGCGAAATTGATTGTTCCGTGGACGTTCTTACTTCTGCTATCAGCGCCAAAATGAACTGCGTGGGGAATAATTTCGCGGGATAATATTTTACGATTGCAAATGTCGCAAAAAAATGGTTCGTTTTAAATGGTGTGGTTAAAGACCCTTCTAAGGAAACCATATACCACTGTTAACACATTTCATCACCGTCAAAGAACTTAAGAACATGGAACAAGAAGAAAAAATATCACCCTTAAAGGTTTGTTACGGACGAAAAGTCCCAACCGTGAAAATTAAATTAAAAAGAATAAGCGAATTACAAATGAAGATCAATTTAGCAAATATTGTAGATTGGAAGCAATCACGAAATTTTACTTACGAACACCTTCGCGTGGGAAGGATAGTTTCGCATTGATTGCCGCACAACCTCATCGATTCTTAAGGTGCGTCCACGTAATCGTACGTGGCATCGTACAGGACATGTTACGCCTAATGTGGACGGTCTGAGTTGTACTGACACCATGTCCATAAACCATGTACGAGTGAAATGTTACAAGTATATACGCATGGTGTTGACCTAGACTATGTGGCATCAAAATTCTGTTGGTGTTGTCATTTAAGCACTAACCACCAGGCAGAAGGCGTCTGCAGAAGAAATAGCGGAAGTAAATTTAAATTTGACTTGTGCTAGTACAGCCTTTATAATATTAATTTGTGCTAAAAATAAGAAAGAAAGAAGAACTGCGAAGCGGTGAGGTGTAGGCGGGGAAGTACCAAGACACGTCACGACATGACATGATACTGTATCCTGTGTCATCCGGCGGACTTTGACGCGTGTCATTAATGTAAGTGTGGACGTCTCCTGGTCACGCGGACAATAGCAAAATCCTTTGAAAAAAAAAACCGACTCGCGATGGATCGGCTCGTAGATGTGTACAAGTGTAACAGTACACAGGCCAGCGTCCACACAAGAGCCAGCTAGAACGTCGGTCAAGGTCAAGGTACAAGGTCGTAACTCCGTACATTGTCCTGTGTGTCCAGCCATATCCTCCGGTGTTTGGAATGGATTTAAGCGTAACTGCAGCTTGTAACAATTGTTCGCGTAACAAAAGACGTCCACACTATCGCTACTGAAATATGTTACTGATACGGTTATGGGATAATGTGCGGTAAAATGACACAAGTGTGGATGCACCATTAGAAGACCCGCGTGGCCTGTTGCCTTGTCATGGTTATTAAAATTGTAATATTAAAGTTGGCTCGTCTCGACGCGTTTACGATATTATCGCAGAAAATGAATTCAGAAACGAAACGACAGTCGACGTTTTACGATAAAGAAACGCAAGGAAATTTTCGATCACTAACTGTTTTCATCTGATAAGGTATCTGGTGTCAGTTTAATTATAAAATACAAGTAACATCAATGCCGAATGGTATTCTGTTATATGTTTGCCAGAAGTGTTTACTACTGGCAGCAACAAGCATAAAACGGAAATTTTTGATCTATGGCAAGAAGGGACTGAACGGAGCTCTGAGGGCTTCTGCTTCAAACAAGTGCTTCCTGAACAGTACACCAGTAAACTTTTTGAGCCACCCTCCTTACAATCCTGAATGAAACGGTGGCACCGTTTGACTCCTTTTTATTCTCTCTAAAATAAAAATCAACTAAAATTGACACAGTTTTTACTGCCGGAAGATGCACTTGATGAGGTCCTAGAAGAGCTGTCTGAGGCGGACTAGAAAAAATGTTTCCAAAATTGGTTTACACGCATAAAACCTAATATAGATGCTGGTGGAGAATTCGTCAAAGATAGAATTAAAAAAAAATAAACATAAATATTTTTTTTTTTTGGTTTTGCAAATATTTATGGGTGACTCACGTAACGGCGCCATATCTGGGCCTAGAGAACTATTTTATTTAAATCTTCCACTTACGATACGATGAGCTTAACATTAAAGATGATTTCTAGTTAGGAGTTCGTCTGGGAAATGATAAGACGGTGATACGTAACCATCATCTTATCATTTCTACCACCAAGCATGAAGTATAATGTGTACCTCGTTGGTCTGTTGTCTGTTGTGACTGCCTCGTTGGTCTAGTGGCTGTAGTAGTACGACTGCTGATCATGAGGTCCTGGGTTCAAATCCCGGGTCGGGCCAAAAAAACCTAATTATTGAGTTTTTCCCACAAGAAATTCTCAGTAGTTGCCCGGAGTCAGGAAGTTGGCGGTGTCTTACCCACGTGCCTCGGAAAGCACGTAAAGCCATTGGTCCTGCGCCTGATCTCTCTCCGGTCGTGTTGGTTTACCGTCCCATCGGATTATGAGAGTGAGGGAATAGAGAGTGCACTCGTGCTTGCGCATACACTTGGGCACTATAATCCTGTCCTGCGCCGATGGCTAGCCTCCGCTGAGGCAGGCCGCAGTGGCCGAAATTCGGTCTGCGGGGCATTATTATAATGTGTACCAGTTTGAAGGGTAATGAGAGTCAGTTTAATTAACTACAGGTTGTAAGGCATTCGATGCTAGTCCTCATGAGGTGACAACGCATCTGTAGCCTTGTTTGTTTGAAGATGACTCCAGGTGGCCATGGACTGCAGCTTCATAACAAAAGAAATTCGTTTTTCACTTTTTTTATAGAAAATGGATGACAAACAAGGTAAGTAGATGTTGTGGTCCAGACATCTACATCTGTTTTCAATTAAGAATCAAAATATGGATGCGTTGTCACCTCTGACGACTAAGATCGAATGCCTCGTTTCCAGCTCCGTTTCTCTTCACTGCCCATACGAAACGCAGTAGAATTAAGCTGCAATTTTACCTTGGTATTCTGTGAGACAGTAATCCTTCCCCAGTCGAGCTGACCCATTCTAGCTACAACCCTAATATAGCCGTACTGTGGCTCTACTATGTATAAAAGGCTATAGAATTTAATTTAAAAAAGAAACCGCTTACAATTTATAGGTATAAATATTTAAATTCCTAGCCACGCTTTATTAGCACCTTAATATTTGTAAATTCTCTCTTATGTAAATATGACAAATATGAAAAGATTCTGTCGGTAATAGTGGATCGTATCGTAATTTTCCGATCATAAGAGAGGTAACCGGTTACGTTTCCGACTCAACTATTTTACACGAACGGTCACACGTTTTTATTGTCATTACATTTAGTACGTCATATTCATTTATAGATCATTTGGTGATTACGATTTTTTAGAAAATTAATGCAAATTATCGCAAATTATAGCAACACTACATTGAGCTGTGAACATTAAAAAAAATAATGTTAACGCTATTAACATTACGTATATATATCCCTTGACCATATAATCTTAAAATGCTTTTGTTAGGATTGGTCCGCCATAGTAGGTGGATGGTGAATCCGAACCCACGACATTCTAAGTTTGCAGTCCGAACCCTACCATTAGGCTATTGTCGCTTCTACATACATTAAATTTAATTGGAGGGAAAAAATGAAATCACACCACCATCAGTATTTTTATTTAGGAACTTACCTTATCCTTTGCAATTCTAGTTTTATTTCTAGCGTAGGTGCACCTTTGTCAACTAAACTAAAAGAAACCTTTGAACTTAAGAAGTGGTAAAGTTAAAAATGTTGTATAACCGACTTCAATATAAATATAATGAGAACATCATCAATGCATTCGAAGTCAATTAAATTGTATTATTAAGGATAACTAAAAAACCACAGGTCAGATCTTGGTCAAATTTATATGGGACCTCACGAGAAAGACTAGTTTTCAAATAAAACAAGAATCTTAAAATCAGAGACAAGTTCTGAAGTAACACACAAAAAAAATATACAGTCGAATTGAATACCTCCTTTTCGAAATCAGTTAAAAAGGAATTATTAGCACACATAAACATTTGCTACTGTGTTTTGTATGGTGAGTGTAGACAACCGGAGACCCTTTTTACTGGAAACGAGGCATTCCATCTTAGTCCTCACGGGTGACAACGTATCTGCATTTTGATTCGTAGGTAATCGAGGATAGATATCTATGGGTATATATGTATGTATATGGTAGATGTCTATGGGTCACAGCAACCACTTACCATCAGGTGGACTGTGTGCTCATTTGTCACCTTATCCTATAAAAAAACACATAACATACATATATTTTTCAAGCTGGCCAGGCAGACATTGTTCTGCCCTTTGCGACGACCTTTTGTCCTTTAATAATCTTTAAATTACCAATAAAAATATTAAGGGTCACTTATTGGAATAAAAACTATCATATCTCTCAAGTTGGAGCAAGCAATACACATTTACAAAATTTAATTAAAATCGGTTGAGTAGTTTCGGAGTACATCGCGACAAACAATGTGACACGTAATTTTTATATTTTAAGATATACAAATGAAGGCGATCGCTTCTAAACGCACTTGTCAGTCTTCCATTGCGTCTGATTGAAACGATCCTGAGTTCAAATGCATAGTATTCTATTCGCAATTCTGTTGCATTGCACATTGTTTTACGAATGAGTTTAACTTGGGTCAATCAATCAATCTCTTTCGACTTTTTACAACTCGCAATCAATCAACAACGAAACCGGCCCGATGCCAATTTAAAACCGTAATTTTCTTTGTTGGGTCTCATCAATAAATAATATACAGTTGCATATAAAGTCCGGCACGACTCATGAGTGTATATGAGTACTTAGTGCCAAAGAGAAAATCACAAAATCTGGACCCTAGTTCTGGTGAATCTGGTTACGATGCACTGTAGTCGAGTAATTAATTATTTTTTTATTTACACGGTAAAAAGTCCGGAGCGAATTTGGAGTGAAACTAATCACCTCGTATCAGAAAGGCAGAACGTCTGCCGGGCCACCTAGTACCAAATAAAAAAGCGTTCATAATTTTTTGAGAGGGTAAGAATAATGTAGTAAGTAATATTTTGTATATATGCAGTTAGTAATTACAAATATAAGGTACTATTTGACATCTTAACATCAGTCTGTTTATTTTTTACTGTTGGACTTAAAATACATATTCTCTTTTTGTATTTTGCTCGAATTTTATATATATATATATATATATATATATATTATAATTTATAGTTAATAAGACGTCTCAAGTCTAACCGTTTCTAAAACCAACTTGGGTTGCTTGCGAACAATGCGTTTAAGATGGGTTAAACCCTAAATACATCCTACTTCTGGGTACAGGCCTCTTCATTCTAATGCGTGTTGGTTGACTTCACATTTCTTTCAAATTACTTTTATTTCTTAGACATGCAGATTACCTCACTGTTGCCTTCACCACCTATCACGAGGTAAATCAGCGCTTAAAAATGCAATTAACCATTTTAATATTGCTGACGGGGCTCAAACCGAGTTGCTCGTGTACTATGAACATTAAATCGTGTGCCCCTAAGCCACCATGTAAAAAATCAATGAAATGAAATGATCTTATATATCCTTCTTCCTTCAACGTAATAAGTAAAAGTTTCTTTTGTCAATATAATGTTTAACCTCATATATAAGGTTCCTATGATCAAAGAATAACTCGCCGTTTTTTTTCTGACTTTATTAGACAAGGGCATAAATAATTATTAGGCTTACGATGCCTAGAATTAGCTGGAAACTAATTCATGGTCAGCATCACAGTATTGACAATAAATAGTCCATAACGATAACTAAAGAGGGGTACTTATCAATAATATTATAGGGAAAAGGCGGGTGTCATTTAAACTGGAGGTTAATGAATACAATTAATAGGCGTATGCCGGCTAAAAGTAGTGAACCTTGACATAATTTTTGCGTTTATTGCTACATATAATATAATTTATGCATTCAGCATTTGTCTGCGAACAGTAAAACATTTTTAATATTCAAACGAGGTTGTCGCTAAGGCTTGATAGCCCCAATGAGACTGAAGGCTATGCACGCAGCGTGGGTACGTTACTTAATATATATAGATAATTTATATAGATACATTAACCTTCAGTGATGGTACCAAATATGTAAAGAAACCGTAGAGCTATATGTAATAATACTCGTGCACTTAAGCATTCGCTGTAAATTTCACAGAACGCGAGAAACCCATTTTGGATCCCAAAAAAAAAACGAAACCAAAGAATACCTTAATTGCATTTTAAGTGCTGATTTATCCCGTGCTTGAATCTTGCATGTCTGAGAAATTAAAAAAAAAACTTGTTTCGCAGACGTGGTCTTCCAACACGCATTGAGGCAGCGCGGCGAATATTTCATTATTCTAAGATTATAGCCCTGTTTATCATTAAGCTGGGCAGGTTGATTATTGAGGACGGAGTCATCACAATGGTGATCAATATCGGCTTTGGGACTGGGCGATCCCAGCGGTCGACCGAGATGTCGGCAGCGCCTTGGACCCAGGAGTGAATCTGATGTAGTCAACCCGGGTTATAATTTAGGAATAAATCACTGATTAGCTAAATAAAAAGTGAGTGTGTGCAAAAGTTTCCCTGCCCCCGGATTAGTAAGGCTGGCTCTAAGTTAGTGATGCTACTTTTAATTACCGGAATTTGAGATGTGGATTAAGAATTTAAGATATTTACGTTCACTAGAGCCGCATTCGTTATTTAACAAAGCGTTCCGCATCGAAATGCTATAAATAGTTTTAGATTTTCTATAATAACAAATTATGTATGGATCCTTTTAAATAATTTGTCTTATATTTAAGATTTATATCACTGCAAACTTTATGAGATTCCTCATACTGCCGTATTCGAAAGCTCAAGGTCGCTCAGCGAGCTATAGAAAGAGTTTCTCTGTGTGACAAACTTAGAAATGAGGATTTTTTTTTTATAAAATAAGGGTGGCAAACGAGCACTCAGTCCACCTGATGGTAAGTGAATGTCGTGGCCCATAGACATCTACATTTATTCTCGATCAAGAATCAAAATGCAGATGCGTTGACACCACTGAGGACTAAGATGGAATGCCCCGTTTCCAATAAAAAGGGTCTCCTCTTATATACACCATACGAAACACGGCAGCATTAAGCTGTTATTTTACGCTGGTATTCTGAGAGAGCGTGGTCCTACACCGGACGGGCTGAGCCGTTCGTGCTTTTCGTGGTAATTAAGTTACACTGGCAATGGGCCGGCCATGAAACTTAAAGAACCGACAACCGATGGAAAAGAAATGTTCTAGAGTGGCAACCTCGTACCGGTAGACAAAGTGTAGGGCGCCTCCCCACTAGATAGAGTGACGACCTGGTAAGATATGCACTAGGTCGATGAATACAGGTGACTCAGGATCGTGCTCTGTGGCATTTCTTGAGGGAGGCCTGTGTTCAGCAGTGGACTTGTGAAGGGTGAGAATTGAGGTAAATAATACGTACTCTTCGGCGGGATAGAATTGACCAGCGGGAGCAATTTCCGTGCGAAGTTGGCCGTTGCAGCTCACTTGCATTTGTTTGTGCGATGCCTCGGCCGCCGCTCGTTGTTCTTCGTTGTGGTACAGGATCATTGATTGATACTAGAAATTAAATGCAGATAGTGTCACTTTAATCCAATACATTATCGTTATAAACTAGAAGCTAACAATTAACAATGTTTTTTACTGCTAGGCCTAAACTTCTAGCTGAAGCTGGCTACTCATACGCGGAGGCAATTTAGAGTGTAGAAGTGGGATATGTAGACAAGCAACGGCAATTTCTTTTTCCATTTTCGTTCAAAAAGCAGAGCGTCAGGGGCTCCAGACCTTCCTAATTTCATAGTTCAGTCCCTGTCGCCCATCCACAATTTGCGTGGGTGTCGTGATAGGAGCAATTTCGTCATCGACTGCCGTGCAGAGTGGGCTGTATATTTGTTTTATGTAGCTCGTTACCCTTTGCGGTGAATAGAGAAATGAAAAATGATGAGAATGATGTATGAACGGGGGTGATAGAAAACATCATGAAAACCGGGCTCACACATGGTCTGATCAACTTGTAATTTTTGCATTACGTTCATTTGAAACAACTCTTTATACCTTTGTAACCAGTTCTTCCCGTGGGTGTTTTAAGAGGCGATAGAGGGACTGAAACAGGAGATGGGCAGTAAAATCTTAAATAATGAAAATTGCGGTTGACAATTCACCCGAAAATCGTGACAACTATGGTAAAAAAAATCCCCCCCCCCCACATGCAGCTAGGCGGCCTATATTTATCAGCGGACGTTGCTAGGTCGTTATAATGATGAATCATTTCTTCCCCCAGTACTTTCTTTTTTGCGGTAGTACCAAGAAAACTGTCAAAGCTATGCCAATTTTTTAAATTTTTATAGCGTTGGCGCCATCTTTACCGGTTCAGACGGCATGTGTGTTCTGCGTCATGCTCTGTCTCACACAGGACAACAAGCACGTGGGTAGAGTAGAGAAGCTTCCTATCATAGAGTAGAGTAATATATACAGAAACCTCTTATATACAATATGTAACGTAATTAACGCACACCCTCAGACACCCCAATTAGTATATTATGTTATAATCATAATACATACACTGAATTTTTAGTTAAACATTTTTATCCACTGATTATTTATCAAATTAGTTATACTAATTCCGGAAGAATGTTGTGGTCACAGTACAAATCCACCAAAGCAAAGACTAACTTGCTTGAATTAAAGTAATTTTTCTTTATTTTTATTCAATGACAGAATTAGTAATAATACAAATAAAACTGCAGTCTTAAAAGTCTTATTGCCTTAAGTTAAGGTCCATTTCAGTTTATTTTGACTGTACAGATTTAGTGTGACTGTAATTTACGTAGTTTTAATTATTTTTGGGATAAAAAATTACCTATATTAAAAATGATTGGAATCGATTCAGTAAACGATTCTGAACAAACTACTTTCTCAAAGTGCGTTAATTATGTTACATGTTGTATATATATATATATATATATATATATATAAAATATATATATATATATATATCTTGCGAATGGGACACGCAATGCACCCTAGATTGTCCATGTGGCAGGCGTGTGGAGCGTTCTAAGTGAGTGAAAACATTCCCCCCCAGTCTGACTAACGCCAGAGTTGACTGGATTTTTAAAATAATATATTATCATCAAATATTTGAAAACTTTTTTATAAAATTGAAATGAACTAACGGTCCACATCTGGTAAGTGGCTACTGCAGCATATTGGCACCTGGAAACATCTGCAACTAAAGAAGGTCACAGACGCATTGTCACCTCTGAGCACTAAGATGCTTTAAAATAACATAGGTATGCCTGCAATTGATATAGTGACTCTCTAAACCCCTCACACCGGAACAAGCAGTGCAGCCATAGCAGCTAGTAGCAGAAATACGTAAGACAGCGAACTAATGTTATGTCTCAAGTACTAATATATATATATATATATATATATATATATATATATATATATATATATATATATATTGAATTTTGTGAATATCGTCGTAAAATACATCCTAAATTTCTGCCCAAACAACAATTGTGTTAATCATTTTCATACTTTATTATTACCGACCTTGCGAATTCAACAAATACAATAACACGCCGCAATACATAACAACAAAACAACAACACTTGACACTGATCATAATTTTCATCCAGGTAAATCATTCAAGGTAAATACTAATGATTTGTATGACGATATCAAAGTCACTTCTATTTATGAATATTGCTTATAATTTACCAGAATAGGTACGCATTGACGCATAAATAAATACTTACTTAATGTTTAGTTATACAATATAAAGTATTCTGGCGATTTTTATCTATAAATAAATAAAAGAATTTGGCGTAGAATAAAAAAAACTTTGCCTTGTGTGATCCGCGGAGGACAGGTTTTGGTAAACTCTGGGAAAATTTCGTAGCCTTAAAAAGAGTGATTGTGAGACTGAGTCTGTCTGTAATTATGCCTTCTGAGTTCTGAGTATAATTAAGCAGAATCTTCAAGTGTGTTATTTTTTATAGAATAAGGGTGACAAACGAGCGCACAGTCTACCTGATGGTAAGTGGATGCTGTGGCCCATATACATCTACATTTATCCTCGATTAAAAACCAAAACGCAGATGCGTTGTCACCCCTGAGGAATGAGATGGAATGCTTCGTTTCCAGTAAAAAAAGGTCTCTGGGTTTCTACACGCACCATACGAAACATAGCAACAATTCACTGCTGTTTTACGCTGGTATTCTGTGAGAGCGTGGTCCTTCCCTGGTCGAGCCGACCCATTCATGCTACAACCATAATATTCTGCAGCATGACTCTACCACGTAAAAATGTTTGTAATGTATTCTATGTGACTGTGTGTTCTATAGGATGGAGTTTATGTTACCCATTTCTAAAATTTTAGAATACAACCACAGAATAAATAATAGTACTACGTAATACAACTAACACAATTACATAATATATTAGATAGATATTACGATCAAACTTGAAATCCGTTATATCAACACGTTTGAAAGTATTTTACAAAACTAAAGACCCATAACTGTTTAGATGTTGACGATAGTTTCATAATGTAATGGTAATCAAGGAGCTGTATGAAGCCGTACTTAGCTATAGTTAAGTCGAGCATTCTATTAATTTTTCAGCTATAAAGACCTGTGACGGATACTCCAGACGCAATACATCAGTGTCTCGACGACTCTAAGTCAAATCCACAAATCCTCAAGGTCATTGGGCTTAACGCTCAATTCAAGAACTGAAGTGGTAAAGAACCTTAGATAATTGGGTTGAATGGTCCAAATAAAGAACAAATCAAGTCTTTGTTAAAATGGAACCCTGTTTATTCTAACTTTATTCGTTATTGGGATTAATCAGATCACCTTGAAATCACTCTTGTCGTTAAGCTTTTCAGGTCGCATAAAAACGCCTGAAAGACATGATAATATTGAGTAACTAAATTTTGGGCTAACATGATACCTATCTCAAAATACACTTAATATGTTAAAAAGTTGTTCTGTTATTGTTGTAACTCTTAGCAATGATTATTTATAAAGCTTTATTTATAATGACTTATTTTATAAGATCTTTATTTATAAAGCTAACCTGTCTCTTGAGCTTAGTAGTGAGCCCATACTCGTGGTTCGCCCAGAACATGTCGAGCAGCTCTTCGTAGGAGATTGTTTTTGGGTCGTAATCCAATTCTATCACCTCCGTGTGATCACCGCTGAAACGTAAAGAAACAATATTTATTGTTTGTTTATTACAATAATTCAGTTCTTTATTATTTGAGTCATTATTATATGAAAAATATTTTTTCACATACCTAATAATAAGAAATAATAGTATCTGTATGATGTCATACTGTTAATCTAATCTGACATAATAAAATGAAATGCGAAGAGTGTGTAAATGTCTCTCCAAACTGTAAAAATTATGTAAAAATTGTGTTTGATAGCAGAATTATAATATTCTAAGTTATCATAAGTAAAAGATACTAGTCAGTCAAGTTATCTCCAATTCAAATGCTAAATGAATACTCTGACCTTATTTAATCGAGTCTGTTAACGTGATATAAAAATAGCGAGGCAGCTGTAGGCGACGTGCGATGCGTACTAGAGATTGCCGCCTTGGCCTTGTGCCTACAACCATGACTTACACAAAATTTTGCAATGCGATACGATTAGGAATAGGAATACGAAATAGTTTTACATTTAAATATCAGAGATAACAAAGAGAGATCAAAATATAGTTACAGGGCACCTATAAGTGTGTAAATTTGGCAACGCAAAGCTTTAACTATGTGGTTAGTCAAAAATCTAAATGGAAACATTTAAATATATATTTTTATTTAATTACATAATAGTTCCCCTTCGTAGGTGGGTACACAATAAACAAATGTAGATTTAAATTTTTTAATTTTATGAATGTATAGAACTATAAAACCAAGTTCGTTCGTTTCAAAGTTTGTGATAGTTCAAACGGAGGCAAGAGTGCTCGACGTCAAAGAAAAAAAATAATAGTACCTACTATTGAATAAAACTAAATTTACGGATTTTATCGCGTTTATTTCACTACTTTTACTTATTTTTACTTATTTTTAATTCCCGACGTTTCGGGTGCTTTACAGCACCCATGGTCACGGGGGGGGGACTGAGATGTTTGACGTCCCAATGTCATTGTTAGCCCGGCTACCTTCAGTTTTTGAATATTAATTTTTGGTCCGATTTACGCAAAACGAACTTACAGTATCTTGAAGTCTTGCAGTGGTATGCTTGGGTTTGGGTTTAATTTTGTTAATTATAGGATCCCAAGCAGATGGCAGCACCCAACCATCTTCTCTATTGAAATTCGGATGTTTTTTAATTTCAATAGCCTCGCGTATCATCCTTGGTAGGAATCGGTGTTCTTTTGCGAGGACTTGTGGTTTATCAAATCTGATGTAATTGTGGGGACGATCTTGAACATGTTCACAGACTGCAGACTTCCCGGAGCGTCGGTGCTTCACGTCAGCTATATGTTCTTTCACGCGGGTTTTTATGGATCTTTTTGTTTGACCTATGTAAGAGAGACCACATTCACAATCTAACTTGTAAACTCCTGCATCTTGTAGAGGGATATTACACTTGACGGATGGTAAAAATTGACTAATCTTCTTCGGCGGCTTGTAGTATGTTTTAATGGAAGCTCGCTTCAAGATGTAGCCAACCTTGTCTGTGATTCCTCTGACATATGGTAGTACAGCAGGTACACGCTCGACTGTGGCCGGCTTCACTCGATCACTGTGACGTAGGCGCGGGACCCGAAGCTTGTTGTCTTGCAATACTTGCTTGACATGCTGAAGTTCGGCGGCCAGATGTTTTCTGTTAAAGATCCCTCGTGCTCTCTGAAACAAAGATTCAGACAACCTCCAACCACCAAACCACCGAGGTTGTATGGGTTACCGAAGATACACAAACCAAACGCTCCACTACGTCCTATAGTGAGCCAGATCGATTCACCAACTTATAAGGTGGCACAACACTTGGCAAAAGTACTGTCACCACTGAGAGGACATACCAGAGCACACACAAAGGATTCATACCATTTTGTTAGTGAGATAAAAGACCTACATCTCGCTGACAATGAAACTATGGTCAGTTTTGATGTTCAGTCACTATTCACATGCCTACCTATTGAAGACTGCATATCAATTGTAACTAGGAAGCTAGAATATAATAACATACCTGCTGAATATGCAGTATTACTCAAACACTGCCTACCATCTGGCCATCTATTGTGGAAGGAAGAGTTCTACAAGCAAGTAGATGGTGTGGCGATGGGCTCACCTGTATCTCCAATAGTCGCCGACATATTCATGGAGGACTTCGAGGAGAAAGCCCTTCTTACTGCTCCTGTAAATCCAAGATTCTACAAGCGGTACGTAGACGACACTTTCACAATTTTACCATCTGACAAAGTAACTGCATTTTTAAACCACCTTAACTCTATAAACTCTAAAATACAATTCACAATGGAGTTAGAGGCAAATAATTCTTTAGCTTTCTTAGATGTTTTAGTCATTCGAAATCCTAATAACACAATTGGTCACACTGTATAGGAAAAAGACCCATACCAACCGATATTTAAATGGTGAATCTCACCATCATCCTTCACAGTTAGCTACCGTGGGTAAATCTTTGTTTAAGAGAGCACGAGGGATCTGTGACAGAAAACATCTGGCCGCCGAACTTCAGCATGTCAAGCAAGTATTGCAAGACAACAAGCTTCGGGTCCCGCGCCTACGTCACAGTGACCGAGTGAAGCCGGCCACAGTCGAACGTGTACCTGCTGTACTACCATATGTCAGAGGAATCACAGACAAGGTTGGCTACATCTTGAAGCGAGCTTCCATTAAAACATACTGTTGCTGTAAAGCACCCGAAACGTCGGGAATTAAAAATAAGTAAAAGTAGTGAAATAAACGCGATAAAATCCGTAAATTTAGTTTTATTCAATGTGTAGTGTTCGCGTAAATTTAAGAAATCATTATAGTACCTACCAGCCCATATTAACCCAAACGGAACTGCACGGTTCTTAGCAGTGCAAAAAAGTTTGCGATACATATTAGAAATTAGCCGGTTTAACCAGGCCAAAAGAAAAGAAGAGTCGAGTGTCTAAACTTGTATTCAGTATCACGTTGGACTTAAGCAGTAACCGGTTTGTCATCTCAAGTACTGCTACTGTAAAAGCTTTATTTTAAAGGACCAGTTTGAACACCTAGAAGTCGATGATTGTCAAATGGCGACAGATTTTTTAACTAAAGGTTCACACCTTTGTGAGACATACGAGTATGTGACACAGATGTTCACACTTTTGAATGGTTACAATGGTGACCGAATGTTACTTGATTATCAATAAATAGCCTTTGAGAGACAAGTACAATGCAACCGCCACAATGCGAGAGATTTGTTGCAAAAGTAGACGGCGATTTTGCACCGTCATCCATCGACGTCTCGAGCCGTCGGAAGTCGGTCTTTTATGCCGGCTATACATGTTGGCCATAGCTCACCGAGCGAAGGCGAGTACCAACATATGGACACAACATTTGCCTAGCCTCACCCTTGCTCGTAGTCGATTGTCTAGCTGGGTAAGTGCAGGCGAGCGCCATCGTGCATACGGTTTGTTTGGCGTGCCTTGCCACCACTCGGGATCGTTTTCCACGACTCAAACTCGGAGCAATGTCAGTTTTTCTGCACTAATCAAACAGCTCGCCTGTTTGATTAGTGCAGAAAAACTGACAACTGAAAATTCGTGGCCACATGTTAGTCGACCATGTCAGTACGTTCACTCATTCAAACTTGGTCAACACTGTATCACTCGCACTGTATCATACGCTTGCGTTGGCTGAGATTCGGCCAACATGTACTCTCCGCCCATTCATTAACATTTGTCACATGTTACAGACACCTCAGTGGGAAAATCTATGTTGAGAGAAATGAAGTCACCGTTGCAGCTTATCATAGTCCACGACCTTTACCAAAGATTGCTTACAAGGGGGGGATATTTGGCGTTGTTGTTGTGCTTGGCGGGGGGAGGAGGGAGGACCATCTCTTGGTTTGTTACCCTCTGTCTCCTCTTGACACCCACGGAGTGACTTTGGGTGTGTAGTGGATATTCTGAAAGCTCCACTACCCGGTGATAGACGATGTTAAGAAAAACAAATTTAAGTACAACATTATTAAAACAAGTTTGGCCACAGTTACACTAAAATGCCACAGACAATCCCCCTCCCCCCTATGTCTATATTAAACGTGCAAGTACCGTTACTGTCTATAAAATACTCCGATATTGAGCATTATCGTTACCGTTACAGTCTATTGAAGTCCACTGCTGAACATAGGCCTCCTGCATAGATTGCCTCATAGGATGGATATTTGCCATAGTTATCAAGCATGGCCAGCGGGTCAGCAACAGCGGTTGGTTGGTTGGAGCGTAATATATAGTCTATTATTATAGATAAGGTAGTCACTTAACATCAGGTGAACCGTATCCTCGTTTGCCCCCTCTTCTATAAAAAATATGATTTCTACTGCAGACTTGGGATGTAAATAATAAAATTTTGTTAGTATGGTACGTTTTTATTTCAAGGCTAACTTGTATGTCAGTTTTTGTCCATTTTATTATACCAAATGAATATGTTAATATCGAAATCGCGTAAGTATTAATAGCTTTAATGAGGCTTTTTGATGTTAGTTGGGTTTACAGATTCAGCTTACTCCATTTTTGTATTCTGTTAATCGTGGTCTAATAGCTTGGATTGCTGATATCCTAAGTACTGACTCTATGGACGAAATAATGCCTCCTTCTGGTAAAGTGTAGGGTCCTGGTTCAATTTTACCTTCTTTATATTTAAAATTTAACATTTTTTAAAATCCAAATTGCATATTTATGTCGTTACTGAATTTACTTGTATTATCTAATAAGATTTTCATGTCTTTAAATGAATTGGCGTAAAGCTTTATATCATCCATGTATATCAGATGTGATATCTTAATCTCGGTATTAGGCAGTTTTATAACCTGTCTTTTGATCATTAAGTAGACGAGATAATGGGTTTAAAGCGAGGCAGAACCACAATGGGCTCAAGGAGTCGTCATGGTAACGTAAACCTAAAATTAACTAAACCTTTCCGAATAGCTATATCCCTTGTATTAAGACTAGTTTATTGGTATGAAAATGTAGAGATTTTCCAGTGCAACATAATATTTTCAAAAAAATAATTAAAATGGGGTTTATTTTATAAATTTTACATCATACTTGGCTAATTCAAGTTTTAAAAAATTATAAAATAAACCCCATTTTAAATTCATTTTTAAAACTTGAATTAGCCAAGTATGCATACCTTCTCTTCTTCACAAATGTAAGTTTCTCTTCCTTTTTGCGTGTCTATGAATGTTTGAATCAATTATGAGCTGCTCCTTGCAACCCATGTAGTTCCTCCAAGCATCCCTTATTGTTATTCTGCCATAGTCATGTTAAGCTTTAGCTGTGAATTTATTTTTGCAGTAATAGTGGCAGTTAAAATTTTGTTTATTGTGGGCAGACAAGCAATTGGGCGACATTGGGATGGACAATATGCTAGTTGTGATATTACTGTTTGGAATCATATACATAATCCCTTTAGAAATAAATGTCGACAGTGGTTGCTTTTAGAGTATAACATTTGTAAAAGTTTTAGCGAGAGCCTTACGAAGTGTATGTAATTTTTTTATACCAAAAATTGTGAATGTTATTATTATTGTTATGTACGTGTGTTTGTCACTGAACTCATCCTTAGTGGCTATTTTGATGAATTTTTTATGTGTTTGAGTGGGTGTCTGAATGATTTAGATTTTCACTTGAACCTGGTAGGTGGCGCTGTTGTCGAGATCCAGATATAATCCGCGTGAAACCGGGACTGATCGCATTTCGATCAAAAAAATATAATTGATAGAATCAGGCGTTACTTTGCGGAAATCCATTATAATAAAGATATTAAAAGTTACTTTGCAACCATCTGACCGCGGTCAGCCGCCGTAGAGTCAACATCATCAGAAGATGCCTCGTGTAGAGGCGAAACACGTGTCGTATTATCGTCGATGGTGTGTTTCCTAGAATAGTGGTGTTGGGAGTAGTGGTGCTGGGACTAGTGGTGACGGAGTTAGTGCATGCAATTGAGGGAGGGTGGGAGGTGCTCTCCAATCTAGGTAAGACACATCATTTTGGTTAATTGAGCGGATGGTTGCAAAGTAACTATTACCTAATATCTTTATCAAAAAAATATAGTAAATCGAGTAATATAAATTATATTACTCGTATCATCAATGTTGATCTATTAAGACAATGTTGGCTTCTGGGCGACAGGCGTGAGAGTTTAAGTTATAATAATTATGTTAAACAATGATGGAAGTGTTTAACTTTTTCATTCATTTTCTTTTCGTCACACACGTGCACTTGAAAAGATGCATTGCTTACAATGTCTTTCACATTTGTAACAATGGAACTTGTACGTGATTACATGGTAACAATTAAATCTTCTAATGAACTTCGTGAGAAGAATGTCACGATCTCATGGTATCGTTTTGCCTTGGTTACTTTCTTTGTATCGAGCGGTGTGTTTTAGTTTTATAAA
Organism: Parnassius apollo; assembly: GCA_907164705.1. NCBI lineage: Eukaryota > Metazoa > Arthropoda > Insecta > Lepidoptera > Papilionidae > Parnassius > Parnassius apollo. The sequence continues at coordinate 13,393,978 of CAJQZP010000212.1, forward strand.
TATATTCATTTAGGTTAGAAAAATAGGTGAATTTGTGCGAAAAATACGTCAAGGTTAAAACAATAAATTAACGCGTCTTCCCTATTCCGCTTAAAATAAAAATAAAATAAAGAAAACCGTATAGTTTATTATTTATTATGTATATTATGTTCTAGGGCTTTAGGATTACCTACCAATTATATGTTGTTCGAATAATGAATTTTACAATTTTACAATTTTTGAATTTTACATATTTTATCGCGTTTTATAAAATAAAATTATGCATTATGCTTTGCAGCATCTGAACTGGGAGATTACTATTTTTTTTAATGTAACAAACGAGAAGTCCCCGTCAATTAAACATAGATAAAGCAACAACTTTATTTGTTTTATAAATGGCGGGATATAATGAACTTGATGACAGGAGGGACCTCGTACCTATGTCATATATTTTCCAAGTGATAATAGGGGAGATAGACAACCCTTATTTCTTGAAGGGCATATATTTGAATGTGCCCTGTGGCAGAGGACGTTGCCGCTGGCAGTCCCGTGGGCCCGTACCAACTTGCTCTCGCCACCAGACTGCTTAAACTATATATTCGTTATATATTCTGAGTAAATTCAGAAAGGCGGTGTTATTTTTAATATGTTGCAACAATTAAAATGGTATAGCAAAATGTTAACACCAGCGCATTAGATTACATGAAGCTGTAGTTAATATTAGTGATAAGTTTGGGTGAATAAATAAATAAATAACACTAAGATGCATTCTTACACCTCTAACTACCAAATGATTATAATTTAGATTATTATAGTAGGTAGCCGTTTGTAGCATAATATGAAACTGAGTAGCACAGTGACTACGAATATTTTATTCCGGTATAGTACAGCCAGATATTGTGGATTTACTCTAAGGGCCTTTCATACTAGCGGTTTGCGAACGGCTTCGGGGCGGAGCGGGCGCGCAGCGAATACGTCGCGGACGCGCAACGAATCCGCCGCGCATGCGCAGCGAATACGTCGCGGACGCGCAACGAGATCGCCGCGAATAGCAGCGTGGACGCCATTTTGTGCACTCTCGTACAAACGCCAGCCCGTCCGCCCCGCCTCACTTCAGTTCAAAACGAGACACGAATGTGAGTGGTCGTATCATCATGGCATCTTTGGGAGATTCAGATATTGATACAGAGATATTTATAAGTGAAATTCAAAGTCGTTACGTAATATGGAATCAAAAAAGAAGAGAATTTAGCGATCGTAATTTTAAAAAAAAGCATGGGAAGAGATTTGCAATTTATTTATTCAAGGCTTTACGGAAAAAACTGTCAAGGCGAAAAATGAAGCAGGTAAGCGAAACACAATAATATTTATATGTACCTAAGTTGCCATGGTAATGACCCGTCATTTGAAACAAAATAGTCGGCAAATTTATCTCTTATCGTAATACCTGAGAGTCTACAAACATTTTCACTAACGTGTAGGTTGTCATTAAGTCCAAATATTCGTGGTAGTTTCTTACGACGTCTTATTACCTTAACTTTAGATCGTACAAAATTATGCAATATACAAAAAGTTTTGACAATTTCTTCACCAAGGTCTATTCCAACATTTAATGGTCGATGAAAAATACGCCATTTATTAGTCATGATTCCAAAAGTGCACTGTATATATCAAAAAATACTTTTTGTAGTTAAAATATAGTAAGCCGGTATGACATGGCTTTATCATCCTAATATGTTTGACGTCCACTGCACCTATGCAGTTAGGGAAATCAGCATTTTCTAGAAAGCCTTTACAAATGTTTTCCCAGTCTTCTGTTTACTTGGGTGGCATACAAATATAAAATAAATTTTTAATAATAGCTTGACATGTCTTCCGAACTATTTTTTGTATTGTAGAAAATCCTCTTCTAAATGAAAAATGTAAGTCCATTAAAGAGCACCCAGTTGCCAAATATCTGAAATTTTTTTTGTTACAGTTGTTACATTGCAAAAGAGGTGGAAGGGTATCCGCGACGTCTACGTCAAAGATAGGAACAAAAAAATCAGGAGTGGCTCCTGTCCATCTACTTCTAAAGAATACTTGTATTCACATTTGCTTTCATTTTTGAATACTACTATGCAGACTCGTCCTTCGAAAACCCCGCCACCAGCAGTTTCAGATGATGAGAATACAATGAACATAGGCAATGATGATACAAGAAATGTTACAAAAAGGAAGAAAAAATCTAATGATGCTGAGGATAAAATGATTATAAACTTATTGAAAAGGATGGAAGAGAGGATGAATAAAGACAAAAAAAGTGGTGAATGTGAGCCCGAATATAACTTTGCGTTGTCTCTGGTTGAAGATTTAAAATCAATTCACCCAGACTATAAAATGGATGCTAAAATAGAGATCATGGGAGTTTTTAAAAAACATAAACATATGTCAAACAGCTATCCTCCAAAGTATTCAGGACATTTTACAAGCCCAGAGCCACCCCGAAGTAATTCATTGCAACCAAATAATTCTTCACCAAGTGTTTATGAGAAGAACAGTAACGCTGAATTTATAGTGATTTATTTTCAGAATAGTAATTTCCTAAATCTTGGTGAAGTATCTCCTTTAATTGGGAAAATAATTTAATCGCAACTGTAAAACTACCGTTATATTGATTAGAGAGATTAAAGAAAAATATTAAAGAAGTATTAATAATTATCTCCTGTGTATTTAATGTTTAAAACATACCTTATAGTAATTACGAGCCTTTCTTCAGTTGACACTGATAATCTCAAATGTGTGTCTTCATGTCTTAAGTTAGTTTGTATCAGATGCAACAACTCGTAAAATGTAGGTCTTGACATTCGCAGGTAGGAACGAAATTTTTTAGGATTATTTTTTATTCGTATGCAAAACAACACAAAGTAGTCACTCTCATCCAGTCGATTAATTGGTAATGGATCCTCCCATAATCGTCGATGCTTTCGTTGCGTCTCCTGCGTCTTCGAAGTAACATAACCAACAGCAGTGTTTCCTCGTCGGAATCCATTTTGTTACTGAGTGTACTATACGTCATAAACCCGCTGCGAAGACGCGACGAAAACGTTGCGCGTCCGCGACGTATTCGCTGCGCGGCCGCTCCACCCCGAAGCCGTTCGCAAACCGCTAGCATGATAAGGCCCTAAGGCCCGGTTTACATTTTGAGAAGTGACATGTGCGAGTGACAACTGACAACTGACAAGTAGCAAATGAGAAGTGACAAGTGAGTATTTTATTCCCACTTATCACTTAGCACTGCCTGTTCACACGCACTAAGCACTTGTCATTTGTCAGTTGCACTTGCCACTCGCATTTGTCACTTCGCAAAATGTGTACCGGGCCTAATTCCGTAGTCCTTGAAATACAATATTACGGTGCTTCAAAGTAGTAATGCTATGTGTTACGTCACTAATAGGGTATTATTTTACACCATGTAAAAATAATCAAAAAATATGTATTTATGATAGATTTCGTAAAAAGTTAACGAGAAATATTGATTTATATTTATAAAATTGCCTCAAAGCCTCAAATCTGCAAACCGCTGTCCGTCTTATCAGAAACTGTCATGACGTCACTGATCCCGCCTAGGGGTATTATAGTACAAGCACAAATAAATTAATGGTGGCAAAATATTTTTCATGCAATCCCAATTTTTGTTCTGCTCAGTTGAGGAATGTTAAAACATCAATGTAAGTAACTATTACCAAGTTTTGTTTATACAAAAACACAATACCAGTTATTCGTCAAAATGAGTGTAGTTTTATAAATCATAGTTTAATAGCTATCATAATTTAGTTTATCTATAGTTGCAATCATTAGCAGTCATTAGTTATAATATCTAAGTTAACGTAATTAAATTACAAAATTTGACTTGCGATACCCTTCACCTCATGATGTTTTGTTTTGTATAAACAATACTTAGTAAAGTATGAGTCATACTTACATCGAAATGATCTTCACAGAAGAATAGTCTAGTTTTTGTAAACAATGTATTTGGGTATTTTCTTACCAGTTCTAACGAAGTATTTTTTATATTTAAATCAGTTGGCACTTGAATCCACAATTTTCGCGGCATTTTTATGCTCGTATTTTTGGAATCAAGCACAACACAACAAAGTATCTTATTCCTGCAAAATCGGCAAGCGTTTTCACGCGAAAATTTAAAACGATAGATTAAAAGTAATTTTTATGGCACTATTCGGTTTAAAAAAATTATAGTGGTTCATTATCACTCCAGGATTCATTTAAAACACTTTTTGAAAATAGGCGTAATACCCTATTGGTAGAACTAACAGATTCTCTAAGCAATAATTAATGTTAGATGCACTATTAATAGCCTTGCTTCTCTTTTCGGCTTCTTCTGAGTAACTATACTCAGTTCAATCCTAAGCTTTACGTAAAGAGTCTACTGCTGTGTAGATGGATTAACGCTCCTTTTAACCACTGGTTTGTACAGATCTTACATTATTAATTAGTGTAGTACCTAGTTATGTGTTTCGTATCAAGCTGATAGTTGACGTCCGATCTGACTATTACTAAAAGGATGATATATATCAATATTCAAAACGAACCAGGTTCGGGGGTCCTCTTGATCCGGCCGCGAAGGACCAATTGAAAAGGAACCAAATGGGTGTAAACGCTCAACTAAGAAACAGAAGGGGGAATCGAGGCTTCTCTCGATCCGGCCTCCTATAACGCCTACGTTGGGTTCGGGAACAACGTATGTGATCTCCGCAACGGAGTAACACACAAGGGCGATAACCTCTTCCTTTTCAGAAAATAGGTTCAGGCGGGGATTACGGGTCTTCCGAAGTCATCCCGGCCCCAGCGCCTTAATTCTTCGATGTGGACTGTATAATTTTGAGGGATGAACTTCTTGGGAATAAAACAGCAATATCTTCAAACCGTTCCGTGAGAGAGTAATAACTTTTCCCTACCACTTCCCTACACTTTTTCTTTCTTCTTCTTATTGACTGTTGGTCTTGCACTTATCCCGAAGTTTCTCCGAACTTTCCCGAAACTTCCCGAAGGATTCCCGAACGAATTGCAATAAAACTCATTTACTGAGCTACCCCAGAGCAATACGCGAAAGTGAGCCGCGCCATTCGCGCGCTTGCGCAACTCAATTACATGAATTTGTTCTATTACTCTCTCACGTTTTACTTAATTACTTTATTTGCATAAGTCATACATCAACATAATTTACCTGTATAGATAGCCACACAATATCTACACTACGATATAGATTACATTTTCATATCACAAAAAAACCTTTTATTTATTTAACAAAATATGCCTATTTTACTCACAAGTTCAAAGTCGAAATTTCTTAAATATTTAACATAGAAAGTTAAAACAATGTTTTCCACTTGAAATTATACATAAGTTAACCAATACAACAGTTTAATTTACATTTTCTCTATTCATTTCACTATTAAAACACTTTTAAATTTCTTATACAAAACTATCATTATTTCACTTATACACAGGAATTTTCACATAAAAATAACACAGAATTCACCTTTTCAGCACGTAAAATCAACCTGAAATGTTTTACAAGTCATTTTTACATAAATTGCTGAAATTACAAATATTTAAATTTTTACATATTTGGCCTCCTAAGGGCGTAGCTAGCGCGCGTCCGTGAACTCACACTATTTGAACAACTAACTTTGCACGGCTCTCGACTATCAGAAAAAATGAAAAGTCTAATATACACCAATATCGACAGTATTAGGTGAATAAATGCTTCTACACAATTTTCAAACTGTAGGAAACTATTTCTAATCAGATTCTTATCAGTTATCATGTTTCTTATCAGATAACAATATAAGTGAATGTTCTCATAAATCAATCATAGCAAATAGGCATTTATTTTCATACAAAACATATCAAACTCATATAAGGCAATACTTATGCAATTAATTTCCGTTAATTTTATTTATGCACAGAGTGATCATCTCGACCGGGGAACAAATCCGATCTCTAACTTCACTTTAATATTCCTTTGAATTTACATCATTGGAAAGATGATTTCAACCGGGGAACAAATCCGGTAGCATAATTTATATCTTAAAATTCTGTTCATATCTTTAATTCGACATTCTTTAAGATTTAACTAAGCATTTTCTTTTTAGAACATTGCTATAGGACAATTTGCCTTTTAGAAGCTATTCGTCATCGGTTGACTTAATAAACTGAAATATTCTTATAGGCGCGTCGCCAACAAATATATATATATATATATATATATATATATATATATATATATATATATATATATATATATATATATATATACATGATATATATAATAAGCAATAAATTATAAACATATAAACGGGTGCTTGCATACAAAATGTTTAAATAAATTAAAAACATCTATAATTTGAGAAAAATAAAAATATAATAATATAGCCCAGAATAAAATGAAACATAAAGGGATATTATAATACAAATACAAAATAGCACTTATAAAGCGAATGAGAGAGATAAAAATGTCAGATGAATGTCAGATGTCAGGTGGAATTATTCTTGACTGCTAACGGACATAGCGTTCCAGAGCTGGAGACTGCACAGTAAGACGAATTAAAAAAAAAACGGTCATATAAAATACGATTTTTTTAGAATACGGGAAATTGATCGTAAGTTTTTTTATAGCATTGGGTGACTAACGAACACATAAACAACCTGATAGTAAGCGAATGCTGTGGCCCGTAGACATTCACATTTATCTTCAACTAAGTATCGAAATGCAAATGCGTTGTCACCCCTGTGGACTAAGATGGAATGCCCCGTTTCCAGTAAAAAGGGTCCTCGGTTCTCCACACTCGCTGGTATTCTGTAAGAGCGTGGTCCTACACCGATCGAGCCGACCCATTATTTTAGTAGAATAAATATACTTAAGTTATAAAAAATAAGAAGGAGAATTTGAGTCATACAAAATCGAATATAGTACTAGTAGTACTAGATAATATTATGTCCAAACCAATTTCATTCGACTTAATAAATATTGCATAAATATATCCTTGATTAAGTATTCATTAAAATTCATTGTTTGACAGAAAATACAAATTGCACAACATTATGTCAACATTACAAAGAATAGCTAAGCATACAGCACACTGGCAATGCAAGTCATTTAATACAACATGGAGCCAATTAGTGGCATGAGTTAATATTCATTTTTAAAGAATTCATAATATCACTAACACGTGTTGATAAACGAAATCATATTCTAGAAGTAGGAAAACTAAAATTATCGCAGCAAATACCCAGTCAGAGGAAAATCAATAAAGGAGCTTTAACCTTGCCTTGACCCTTCAAACCTTATACCTGCAGTTATAGTATGTAGTGTTTGAAAATTGCCAATAATATTAAATAAATATGTAATGTGATGACCTCGTAAGAGAATTCATTATCACATTATGCGATATGGTAATGAATCTTGATGTCGGTCAACTGAGGTCAACGTAAAAACTGCTATTTCACCTCATTGTAACTCAAACATACGAGTTTTGTATCACTCATGCGTATATTGGTAAGCACCTTTTATAATTATGCCAAATTATAATCACATATTCTCGGAAAAAATTGACAAGCAAGTACAATGTTCCATTTCCAACGGAACACTAAGGTCCGGTTTACATTTTGAGAAGTGACAAGTGCGAGTGGCAAGTGCAACTGACAATTATAGTCATTTGTCAGTTGCACTTGCCACTCGCACTTGTCACTCCTCAAAATGTAAACCGGGCCTAAAAATATTATGGTTTTCAACAAAGGTCGCAAAATCATCTTATCATAAAATCATCCTCTATACATAGTTAAATGAGCTAAGAGGCATTTCACTTAAAATCCTTAGGTTGTACCGTTTGCATGGAACTGACTGCACGTGCAGGGGCTGCAGTGACTACGTATAATAATATTGTATTTGGTTTTAACTAATATCGACTGTTGTATGAAAATTGGGAATTAAATGGCTATTATTATTATGGGGTATCTATATAGTTTTATTATTATTATTATTATATTGCTTCCCGAACAAAAACGAGTTTTTGACAAAGTATTAGGACAAATTGAATCTGGAAATGGTGCACTTTTCTTTTTAGATGCCCCTGGAGGAACTGGGAAGACATTTTTGTTAAATTCATTATTAGCGCAAGTACGGAAAGATAAAAACATTGCTGTGGCCGTAGCTTCCTGCTACGCTGCTAAGCGGGGGCCGCACTGCACATTCTGTTTTAAAACTCCCTCTAAATCTAGCCCAGGAAGAATCGCCGATCTGCAACTTTAGCAAAAATAGTACACGAGGTATAATGCTACGACAATGCAAACTTTTAGTGTGGGACGAGCTTGACTGTGATTCGAAGTCACTTGGGTCGTAATTAAACCAGTCTATGAATTCGTTCTTTGCAAAATAATTCCCAAAGCTTTTCCTAATTATGCCAAAACTTCGTAGGTTAGCCTAATGGCTGGCAGGGTGTTCATGTAGAATTCTGTAATTGTATAATATTTATTATGTGATGTGATTGATATCCGCAAGAACATTATCAAGATTAGATTAGGTAAACAATTCTTTTTTTAGTAATGCACAATCGATATGCCACGGAAAACTAAAAATATTGTGGTTTTCTACAAAGGTCGAATAGCGATCCAAAACATAGTAAAATGGGCTCAGAAGCATTCCACAAAAATTTCTCAGGTGATACCTTTTTGCATGGAACTGGCTGCAAGTGTCCAGGGGCTGCGGAGGCCACGTACCATCAAGTTGACTGTGATTAGAAGTCACCCAAGCAATTCGCAAATGTTTTCTTAAATATGCCAGAACTTTCGCAGCTTAGTCAAATGGCTGTCAGGGTATTCCTATGGAGTTTTACGTTTCTATAATATTTCTGTGTTAATGATAGTGTGGTTGAACTCCGCGAAAATAGCACCACCATAGACAGAAGAGATTAAGTAAAAAAAACCTTTGTTTATATTAATACTAAGCCGATACTTACAGGCTCCTGTAGCGTGGGTTCTTAGTGGTGCCTCCCGAGTATCCCACGCGAGTCCGAACTACGCCCAGCGTTGCGCCGAATAGTGAATCGTTGGACCAGAAGCATCCCATGCCGAATGTAGCCTTCTTTGTAGGGATGTCCACATCATGAAGAGGCGTTACCTGTACGTAATTCATATTCAATTATAGCAATTTAAGAAAGTCTTGTTTAAGCGTAATCACTGACAATGAAGATTAATTTAACGTAAGTTTCTTGCGAGGTTAACAGTATTTCCTGTTTCTGGATTTGTATCTTTATTTATCTGTATTATACTCATAAATTCGGATACTTAGCACGATCAAACAGTCCCTGATCTAATTTCCGTTGTGTTGTTGTTATCTACTCTTTTAATCTTTGATTTCGATTTATCTTGGTTATAATCATAGAAATTACAGCAATTTTCAAGGTGATGACATTTGATTATTGTAAATTACTGACTTTATTATCGCCAAAAAGAAACAAATTACAATGATAGTGATTTCTTATATTTAATTACCCATATGTACACATTAAATGAAACTTGGTTTTCTAAGAACTTTATAGCGATTAATTATTTTTAAGTTTACGACGTTTTGAGTACCTACATCCTTTCCAAAACACATGGTCATAGCGGGATAAAAAGCGCAAAAAGAACTATTTTTGTATACGCAATAAATAAGTCACTGAAAAAATATACCATAAATTCGTACAAAGGTTCCATATATTGAAATATTTTAGACCTAAGTCATTAAAGGCATTCCATCATAGCCCTCAGGTGCTTTTATATTGATTCTTAGTCAAGAATAAAAATTTTGCCACCAATTCGAAAACCTAAATAATGTAACTTCAAAGGATTATCATTTCAATTCCATTACACACTCAATAAAAATGATAATCCTTTGAAGTTACACTATTTAGATTTTAGAATGGGTGACAAAATTTTTATTCTTGACTAAGAATCAATATAAATTAAGAATCAATATAAGATGATAATATTAATTTAGTGTGTAATGTATCACAATATTGTTAGTATTTAAATATCGTTAAAAGATAAAGGTGCTGGTGAATGACTGAGCATAGTACGGTTACAGTGGATAGTTTGTAAACACAGAACAACTATGAATTCATACGGAATATCTTAATTAATCTAAATGATACGACTTAGAATTCTAAATGAGCAGTGTTATCAATCGATGTGGGTAATTCCTAACAATGATCATCTTTGAGAAAGCGTCAGCGATAGGCGAACTGCGTTGTAATGTCATCGCCAGACCCCCGTACGTATAAGATTAACGCGCAATTTGTAGAATACACGTGTTATTATTTATTGTTCTCTACCGTACTTCACTACATAAATTAACTCGTTGTCGTTATTTTTGCGTTTAAAAATCCCTTCATATTATTATTTTATTTGCGCAGATTTTGTATTTGTTGTAAACTATAACCCAAAACGGGATAATGAGCTAATGAGTCAGTTGCCGATCTTGTCGGCCGATTTGAGACAATAAAGATGATGTTTGTCGCGAGCTTACCCTCTGAGCTACGACTGATTAATAGGCATTACTTTCTTTTAAATTTAAGAATATAAGTATTTATATTTTATATATATACTGGGATGATATATTTACCGTCTGGAAAAAATAGGGTGTGACAGGTGAACGGAATAGAAGCCTATGGCACTAATATTCTACAATATTTTTTTCTTTTAAATTGACATATTATGAAATTGTTCTATCAATAAATAATATGAATTGGGTGCGTATTATTTTAATTTCGATAATTTTTAATTGATTTATTTATTTAGTTCAAAATTTTTGTTATTTTTTTTAGTACCGAAAGTTTATTTCAAATTAGTAGTATTTATTGATAGATCAATTTCATAATATGTAAATGTAAAGAAAACAACTGTAAAATATCAGTGACATAGGCCTCTATTTCGTGATACAGACAGACTCCTAGACAGAAAAGAAGTCTTGCCCTAGTGAAAACACACGCAAATAGTCAAAACACACACAAATAGTCATGCATCATCATTGTTAACCATTGACATAACAACAAAAAAGTGCTAGATATACGATAGAACGAAGATAACGGGGGACCTACGCCACTCACCCTTCAGCCCAGACCTGGCCCCAATTAACTATTATTTGTTTCCAAAAATGAATAAAGAACAGCGTGGAAAATTTCGGCCTATTTTTTATAGAATAAGGGTGACAAACGAGCACACAATCAACCTGATGGTAAGTGTATATTGTGGCTCATAGACATCTATATTTATTCTCGAATAATAATCAAAACACAGATACGTTGTCACCCTGAGAACTAAGACGGAAGGCCTCGTTTCCATTAAAAACGGGTCTCCGGATCTCTACACTCACCATTCGAAACACAGCAGTATTAAGCTGCTATTTTATGCTGGTATTCTGTGAAAACGTGGTCCTCCCCGGTCGAGCCGACCCATTCGTGCTACAATCATAATATAGTTGCATCGTGACTCTACCACGTATAAAATGCCCAAGACAATTTTTTTTAGTGTATTAATAAGTTATTTGACAGATCTAATAAATGTATTGAAAAGAAAAAATAGTTTAATGTTTCATTTCATTATCCTTCTCTGACATTCCGCGAACTTTTTGACCTCTCCTCGTAGCTCACAGACTCTCTGGCCACGAGCCCTGAGTCCAATGAAGCTGTAAAGGCCAAAAGGCTTACAGCACTAACATCACAGAAACTAGACTAGAGAAGTCTCCTCTAAGGAGTACTGTGCACTCATTGTTTAGTATTGGTTTAAAGAGAACATATGAACTTAATTATAGAGAGAGGCATTTGATTTCAGTCCGCAGGAAAGACACCCAACTTTACTTAAAGCCTTTAAGTATCTAAGAGGTTCGGCAGTGGCCGCTATTCCACAGGTGGTCTTCAAACATATTTGTCACGTTAGTATTAAACATTTGCCGAAAATTTTTTTTGAATATAATCGTTTCCAATTGTCAATGGTTCTAAGGGTTAGTATATAAGTGTCTTTCAGTCGGTTCTATTTGTGTCAGCAATTGTGATGATTGAAACTAATCTGTATAAATACTTAAGGGGAAATATAATGTCAAATGGCTTAGCAAGATCCTTCGTTATGCCGAAAATATTGCAGCATTAATTTTGAAATAAATATATGGTAAAGTTGAGGATTAATGTTAGTGATTATGTTAGACGAAAACACGATTTCGTAAAATTTTCTCCAAATTTACCTCCAAAATAAACAATAAACCGCTGTTATTCATAAAATACTTTAAATAAGATCATGAAACTTTGCATATTAACTGAACTAACTATAAAGCAAAGCGCTTATGTTATTTACTTTTTTAAAATACCATTATTTTCACTGTAAAAAGAAATTACCTAAACTATCGGCGTCTTGAGCTTGATTCCTGTCGTTCCGTTAGTATCGCTTAGGCTTTTGAAGGGAGAAGTTGTGTCGCTTACGATCAGAATATACATTACGCAACAGTACGACGTAAAATTAAAATGGGAAATAACCGTGATAAAAATAAGAAGCGGTTGGCTTGGCTTTAAGAAACAGGCATAAATATGATAAACCTAAAGAAATAAGTGTCTAACGACCTTTCTACTTACAGTATTAGTGATTACAAATATTTCGGTACATAGCATACGACTCGCGGGGAAGTGGGGGCGAAATTAGAATTTGAGCTGATTTACTCTAACCTCTTAATGGGTAGCACGTGAACTCACTCGCACGTGACTGTGCATTACATAATAGAGCTTTTATATAAGAAATACTAGCTGGTACACGACGCGTTGTTGCCGCAGAAGTAATCATTGTAAAAATATCGTTTTAAATTTGGAAGTTATTTCAAAAAAAAAATTGTCGGTACGACACGCGCGAACCTACTGTAAGTTAATTGTACTACGTCTATAACCTTCGCCCAAGTGCAAGCAATAAGTGGACGAGGTTTTACCGCAATCTGATGAACAGGACCTATGGTATAAATATTACGATACGCACGAAATACGAACAAATAAACATATGTACATTTTTTTTATAATAGAATATGGACCGGCATTTGACATTTTTTTTTCTAAATATTTTACTTGTTTACATTACTGACTTGTGTATAGTTTACATATTATGTGACATTTATAGTTGTTATTATTGTTTTATAAGTATTTTATCACTTTTAAAGTGATAACTATTCTCGATTAAGAGCAAAAAAAAATTTATTGGCATAATAGCGATTGAAATGGCGCGGAATCTCTTATGACTCCATTATATGGCCAAAATTTAATTTAGTGTAAAACGAAAAATCGACTAAGTTTCAAGACTAGTTTTCGACTGTTAAATGATGCAAATTCAATTAATATTATAATAAATAATTTATTACTTTGCAACCTTCCGCTAACTAATTACAATGATGTGTCTTACCTGGTTTGAAGAGCATCTTCTGCCCTCCCTCAATTGTATGCACTAACTACGTCACCACTAGTCCCAGCACCACTACTCCCAACACCACTACTCCCGGCACCACTACTTCCAACACCACTATTAAGTAGTGGTGTTGGTGGTAGTGGTGCTGGGACTAGTGGTGACGGAGTTAGTGCATAAAATTGAGGGAGGGCAGGTGGTGCTCTTCAAACCAGGTAAGACACATCATTGTAATTAGTTAGCGAAAGGTTGCAAAGTAATAAATTATTTATGATAATGGATTTCCGCAAAGTAACGCCTGATTCTATCAATTAATATTATAATGTAGTTAGTAATGATGGATAACTGCGTATTGGCGGTGGCGGTCTAAAAACGTCAAATACAAACCAATCCATTAAAAACGCATTTACAGAGGAAAACTCAAACAGAAGGTCAACAAGCAGCATTTTCCTGTCAACAACTGAAAATAATATAAAAACGGCGGTTGCCAAGTGTAAAGCGTGGCTACCATGGTAAAATCCTTCATATGAGGCAATGTATGTAGAAGACCTTTCACCAGCTGTGGACTTAAGATAGACTTTAATGTATTGATCATGGTGATAGCTACCCAAATAAAAATACATTTTCATGTTTTGCTTTGGGTATATTGGTATATGTGTTTGCTGCTGAAGTACATGATATCTGGTATCATTACCTATCTGTACCTGACGTAACGCTTACTTATGTGAGCAGCTTACTTGTGTATCCGGTGAATGAACGAAAACAGTCGATAAACTGTGCTGTACCTGTATTCGATAATGACAAATTAAAAGCTATATTGGAAGCGGATTTATCATGAACCAGGGTCAAAGATAACCAAAACGCGAATAGAGTTAAGAGTAATAATCAAAAGAAGCTGCTTGTAAGTTAAGGTTGACCTGTGTATGACAGAAGGACAATTCTCGCTATCAAACATACGCGACATAAATTGTTCTAGATGAGTCCACTAGGTAGGAAATACTTCTCCACAATAACATCATTCAAAACACTGCTCAACACTGAGACAACCCTCAAAAATACTTTCCGTAATCCGCCGCGATAGCCTGCTATAGCTTAGCTTCTAAAAGTTTTCATCTATTTTTGGAATCAAAAGAAAATAGGAATGAAATGAGAATTTCAACTCTAATCATAAGGCGAAATCGCCACCTGAAAAATCATCGATTCCCGTCTCTCATTTATTATCCTACGAGAAGCACCCATTTAATTTCCATTTAACGTCGACAATAATAGCAGACGCTGATATAACTACATATAACAGACATTACATTAAGAGTCCGAATATAGCATGTTCGTTTTTAGAATAGAATAAATATAGAATAGTGGATAATGATCGTCTGGAATTCCTGGCTGATTTTCGATTTCACAACAAATAAACATGTTTTTGGGATAAATCTCCCCTTCTAAACCCTTGACTCTGCACGCCTGGTATAATAAATAAATCATGTATAATTCAACATGATGATTTTTTTTTCTTAATCATCAGTAGAGGTGAGTGTTTGTGGATCTGCTCTCAAACGAACGTCAGGCGGACGAGGAACGGCGGTTACTATATTCACTTAAATATATCGATTCCTATAAATGCCTGAATCTTTTTAGAGACGCATTTCATGACATAATACGCATAATAAAAATGCCTGTGCCTACAAAGTAACGTTCGCTTTTGCAGGGAGTCATCTTCAATTATGGTTTATTGCGTTTAAATACATATTTGTAATGTGACACACAGATGTGGTCTGCGGTAGTCCCACAGAGTACCTTTGTATAAACTAAAAGGTAGTCCTAAGCTCCTAAGACCGTACTAAATATACTTACATATTTTAGCAATAACAAATTTGTACCATGTAGTGGCAGCATACAACAACAAAGCCGTGGTAGCTCAGATGGTTAACGTTCGCTGTAAATATAACAGAACGCGAGTAACCCGGGTTCGATCCCCGCCGGCACCAATGAAATTGTTAATTGCAATTTTAAGTGCTGTTTTACCACGTGGTCGGCGGTGAAGGGAAACATCGTGAGGAAACCTGCATGTCTGAGGAATAAGAAAAAAAAATCGAAACATGTAAGTTCGCCAACACGCATTGGGGCAGCGCGGCGGACTCTTCCTTGCCCTAAAACCCTCTCACAAATGAGGTGAGCCCTGTGCCCAGCAGTGGGACGTATATGGGCTGTACACTTTACTTTGCTAGTGGCAGCATATGACAATTATTCATCCTAGTTTCTGGAGTCACCATGTCATAAGCGGCGATTTACAGCAATGCTCATAATTTTGTGGTGATAATGCAATTACTGAATCGGTCAATATCGAGTCAATATAATACTAATTATATATAATACGAATTGGTTAAAGTAGTACTTAACAGTCTACAAACGTCCCACTCACGCCTTCTTTCACATTTCTAAGGGGCTTTTAGTGCTAGTTCATGGACTTCATGACTTCGTCATCATCATCATTATCATCATCATCATTATCATCATCATCATTACAGTTCTTCACAAGTCCACTACTGAACATAGGCCTTCCCCAAGTAATGCCACAAAGCACGGTCCTGAGCCACCTGCATCCATCGACTTCCTGCATGTCTTAAAAGGTCGTCACTCCATCTAGAGGGGCGTCGTCCTGCACTACGCCTACCGGTACGAGGCTGCCACTCGAGAACCTTTCTTCCCCATCGGTTATCGGTTCTTCGAGCTATATGGCCGGCCCATTGTCACTTCAGCTTACTAATCCGTTGGGCTATGTCGGTCACTCTGGTTTTACTGCGGATATTTCTGAGTTTATCAAGCAGAGAAACCCCAAGCATATCCCTCTCCATAGCTCGCTGAGCGACCTTGAGCGTCCTCATACGGGCAGCAGTGAAGGACCAAGTCTTAGATCCGTAATTCATCACTGGCAACAAGATGTTTTCGTCCACCGCCGAGTAGATGATCCATCAATAGCGGCTTGTTCGCATGCCATTAGCTTATTCCTTGACCTACTGATCGTAAAAAAATAATTTGCAAATCGTAAAAGCTATTTTAAATTTTAATGTACCATATAATTATATAGTGAGTGGGTTAAATTGTTGTACTAATAATGTCAAAAAACATTAATGTCAAAATACCGTTAAGGTGAATCGATCAATCGTATAATAAAGTCGCGAATCGATAAAACAAAAACAGCACCACTAAGGGATTTAAAAATTTGTCTCTATTTGCCATTGTTGACAATGTGTTGAGTAACTAACCTAATAAACTTTTTTATTGAAATCGAGTATTATTTTACTTAAAAACACTTTAATTATGTTTAAAACTTAATTCCAAAGCAGAATGATATTTTCTCAAAATAGTGTACCTAAACAGGTAATATTTACTCTTTTAATAAAATTATGCAGTTTTATACAAGTCAATTATAACCGGGTTATATCAAAATTATTTCAAATTGAATTCAATGGTTTAAGTTATTGATTCAGAAATTTTTAAATAATTCTTATAAGTTAACTATAACTTAATAACTGGAAATTGAAAACTTACGTTTGTTGGTGGTTTCATTGTACAATATTTTCTTATTAATTTAAGCATGTACTATTTGCCGTTGTAGTTGCTCAGTAGCTTAGAATTGTTTATATTTTAGTATAATTATTTAAAGTTTTTTAATTTATCTTTAGCACGAGACAACTCGTAATTTAGTTCGTGAATATAATATGAGGCCGCGACACGTTAACTTAACTAAGCGGGTCGGCGAGCACTGGCCACAGATTACTAAGAACTAAGAGCAACTAAGAGTATAATCGTAGACAGAGAAACCTATAGACTAATGATTAGCGTGGCCTCGAGTGAGAAAGGACGATAACGTAGTTTTAGGTTATACAATAATCTTTATAACTTTTCAACATATTTAGATAAAATTTAAACGTATATTTATAGAATTCTGTAACGAAATTTAAAATAACAATTGAATTTTATACGTAATACCAGATAATATGTACTATACTTACGAGTGAAATGATATACCGGTGAGTTTACGTTCACTATCACTTTTACATCCTAAGACACTACATCTAAAAAATTTCAAAGTTTTGAATTGTTCTAAGAAGTGAACAAAACAAGATTCACCACTTTTAAGCTCACAAAACACTTTTTTCTCACTTAAACCAACTTGTAAACTTCTTAGATCGCTACGAACTATCAAAGTTGTTTAGCAAAGTGCAGTTTGCTAAACAAAAAAAAAACCGGCACTGAGAAAGGGACAAACAATCACACCGCGCTGTCTCATTTCTATGCAAGACGAATGCATAAATCTATCTTTTTCGTGTGCAAATGCGAAAGAAGGCGTCAATTTGTCTATAGGTTTCTCTGTCTACGAGTATAATATATATTACAAAGCCGTAGACAGAGAAACTGTCTACGTACAGAGCTCTGGTCATAAATAAAAAAATAGTTACTCTATTTTTCTGTCTACGCTCTGTACCGGGAGGAGTTTTGGCGGGAACTTGGCCGTCGACGGATTGTAGCTCCTATTTTGTCGCTTGAATGGTTTGAAGTGGATTTTGATTCGTAAAAGTGATGCCATTTTATAAATGAGGTGTATTCGCGTGTGAACTATTAGAGAAAACGACGAAACAAATGCTTTGATGTTATGTCTTGGAAAGTGATCCAATGCGACTAAGGCGAATTAAGCGAAGTTATTTTGATCGCTTGGGCGTCTTATGAACTTGAGTGGCTGTCGACGCATCAGCATATTGTGATTTTTTTTAATAAAAACGAAGATTCCGAAAGAAGCACTGACCTCTATATATATATATATATATATATATATATATATATATATATATATATATATATATAAATATATATATATATATATATAGGCTCAGAAGGGCTGAAACCCGGAGCCATAAAGCCAGTTAATAAAAAAAATCTGTACTGAGCATGGAGGCATGGAGGAGAGAGAAGGAGAACGATCGCTGTAGAAAATAGTGTCCCAGAAATATGGACAAAATAAGTGGGGCACTACGATCGCTAAGCTACCTCAATAAAAGTCATTTTTAGTCTATTTTTTAGATCAGATCCTAAACCACTTACACATGTCCACGCACAATACAATATTTCAGCATTTTTTAATGTTTCTTTTTATTCAAAAATAAAAAAATTATAGAGCACGATTATTTTCTCACTAATGCCGCGAAAACAATTTGTACATTATTCAACTAACTTCATCTACTTGTACTCATAAACAGCTAACTTCGCAGATACTACTTACCGACGGCAGTTCAGTGACAGGCGGGCTATGCTTTAGCAGGTAGCGATCTTTCTCCTTCTCTCTATCCTCCATGGTACTGAGAGAAGAATGCACTTAGTCTCTATGGAAGAATGTTAACTCCATAGGAGTTTTGGCGGGAACTTGAACGTCGACGGATTGTTGCTCTTGCTTTATTGCTTAAATAATGATTCGAAGTGGATTTTAATGTGTGTATATATGTATGTATGTAGTGATGCGATTTTGTGTATTAAGTGTCTGCGCATGTAAACTATTATAGACGAAACAGGTGCTTCGATGTTGATATAAACATGAAGTTATTTTGATCGCTTAGACACCTGAAATCGTCGAAATCTCCCAAAAACTTCGCAATGTGACGCATCACTATATTGTGAAGAAAACATCTATAAAAACGAAGATCCCGAACGAAATGAAAACATGGCATAAACGACAAGCATCCAAGCCAATAATCGTAATTAAACAAAGCTATCTCCATAACCATAACCACGAGTTTGCACTGACGAGATTTTCAAAAAAAAAACATGTTTAAAACACTGTTTTCTGACAAGGCCGTAACTAGGGGGGATCAAGGGGGATTGATCCCACCTATTGATTTATCGAAGTAAATATTTGTGTACAAATGGAATTAATACTTGGCTGATTTTTAATTGGTACTGGTCAGTTCAACATTTGATAGTGGCAAAAAGGACATAAAAAAATACATTATTCAAATATTTATTTAAAAAATCTAAACCTGGTACTGGTAGTGAAGGTTCTACTGAAAATGAGTGTTCAAGTGTTTTCGACAGTGATACTGCTACAAGTAGTTTTGGTACTTCTGCTGCCGTTCCTGGGACGGTGGATGATATTTCTCAGCATGTTTTAGATGTGGGCTATTATACTGGATCAAACACCAAAATTGATGATGATTTAAAGTAAAGACTGTTGAAATTTCCTTGGATACCAGAAAAGACATTCAAGTTTTCAGTAAGTGACGATAAACGAAAGCTAAAATTTCAAATGCAATGGTTTGAACGGTTCTCGTGGTTGGTTTACACGAGTATAGGACAACGAGGTGCTTTATGCAAATATTGTGTATTATTTGCCAGAGATTGCGCAGGTAAAGGCTCTCATCAGCAGTTGAAATTCTTAGTTACTCAGCCGCTCACTAAATGGAAAGATGCTGTACATGATTTCAAACATCACAGTGAAAGTCAGTACCACAAATCTTCTGTGCTATTCGCTGATAATTTTATGAAGGTGTATAATAAATCTCAACCAAATATAATAAGTCAGATTAATAGCGGATACCTAGCGCAAATAGCTGAAAATTTCTCATTCCGATTATTGAAACAATTAAATTATGTGGACGTCAGGAATTGGCACTGAGAGGTTCGTGCGACTAAGGTGCAATAGAAATCAATGATGCTGAGCCAGAAACAAATGATGGAAGCTTTCGTGCTATCATACGGACGAGAAGCAGATGTTGATACTCAAATCTAATAAAGCACACAGAAAATATGACTTTGAACGCTACCTACCTAAGCCACAAGCCAAACTCCACAGGCTAGGAACATTGACTTATATATTACTAGCGTAAGGACCGGGCCGACCGAACAGCTAAAACAGACCAGTGCGCTGGCCCTAAAATTACAGTTTAGGGCCAACGCGAATCGGTCGACAGTGGTGCGCGCGCAGGACAGTTTTGTCTGTCATAAATATGTCTAGTTGCGTGGTAAAAGGATGCAAAAATTACGATACAAATTAAAAAAGGAACATATCCCACGTTCCTTCATCGTATCATCGGTTAATAACCTTATATTATTTTTTTTACTATTAAATTATTTAATATAAACGAATTTTAGTTTGATTTTACAGTTTGTTTAGTTACGGTACCAAGATAAGGCCAGGGTTGGATTCAGACCCTCAAAAATATTGTACATGAAAAATAAAATTAAAGTATTTTTAAAAAATTATATCACATTTGACGTTTCATGTTTCTTTTTTCCCATGTGCCGGGATTTTTGGCGTCACGCGTCTAGTTTATCCATACGTTTGGGTTTTTGACGGTTTTATTTTTATTCCTGTTTTATTTTTGTCTATAAAACTAAGTGTAAGTTAAATTTTGAATATTGGTGCCTAATATATTTTATATTCAATAAGAGTAAACCGAAAAGAGCACAAAAGAAAGCATATCTGCTTAATTAAAAAAATTTGATTCATAAAATATTTTGAAATTCTGTTTTCAAACCGATTGCTTCTGTAGTATTGAATTTTTATGATGGTAACTCATCATTATAGTTGTATCAAGGATTCAACATAAATGCATCGATCGAGCATCGATTGAGCAGAAAGGGAGCTAATTTTAATTTTATTAAAAAACGCGGTACTCATGTACAATACAGAAATTCTCGATATCGTAGAGTTAATATTAAAAAGTAAAATTACCCAATAATAATACAAGTCGACTTTTAGGTAAAATTATGGTATTTTCGCTTAGTATTATTACGATACTATATACTACAAACTATGAAATAATGGTACAATTAGGATAATTATACTACGAAATCCGACCCTGGTGCCGTCGTGTTATGATAAGACGTTTGTATTATGACAGATGCGCTAATTTTTCTTGTATGAAAAAGTTATGAGTAAAATATTTAGATGGGCCTATCCTCACTTTTGAAATCATTGGCTAGGAAAGACTAAACGGTTTGGCGTTAATGTCAATTCACCGCGGAATTGACATCGACACCGAGGAGTTAATTGATTTGTTCACTGCAAAGAAAGCTAGAAGAATAAATTTAATTTTGTAATAAGGTGTTAATATTTCTGTAATGGTTTTCTGATTAATATATATGATAAGTAGCACCATTTTATTTCCTTTATTAAAACGATTTTAAGTTTTTCTACTTTTAATCACCCCCCCCCCCCCCTACTGTTTCTAAAATAAATATTTATTTCAGAAACAGCTTGCAAGCGATCACCTCGTTCCCAGGAGTTATTATCAACTATGTATTCATTTATATTATAATAACCTTTTTTATAGTTTTTGTTTGTTTAAATTATATAAACTTGGTAATAGAGAGACCTTGTATATTTTCTGGGACTTTGTTGTAATAGCGTATACATTGCCCCAAGAATGAATTACTGACTCTATGAAGTCGAAAAACTGCTATCACCAGCTTATGTTTGTTCCTGGTGTTTACAGAGTGTACATCACCTTTTTTTTACTAAAATCACCTTTGGAAAATTAAATCTGGTGCAAGATGATAATTAAAAAAAAGGAAGTCATTCGATATTCGTAAGTAAGTAGCCAACAACAACCAAAACTTAATCTTATTATAGAAACTTTAAACTCCATCTTATCCTCATACAACTTATCGAGAAAAAGTAAACCACTTACCATCAGTGGACTTTCTTTTGTCACCCTAGCCTATAAAAAAAAAAAAAAAAAAAAACAAAAATGTTAAGATAAGTTTTTGATTTCTTAAAAAAGGTTCTGACTTGGCCCGGGCAATCAATTTTCAAAATCCGCGCATAGTACCAATCCCCAACCAACTTAAAATTCCCCATAATTTGGGGAATCCCCCGCATGTTGGCAACGCTGAACAGGTGTAAATTGCGAGACGACATGAGTCAG
The DNA here is from genome assembly GCA_907164705.1 of Parnassius apollo. Classification (NCBI taxonomy): domain Eukaryota; kingdom Metazoa; phylum Arthropoda; class Insecta; order Lepidoptera; family Papilionidae; genus Parnassius; species Parnassius apollo. The sequence goes on from CAJQZP010000212.1 coordinate 13,416,348, forward strand.
CCGTAGGGCGGCAGCGCGTGTGTGACGTCGCTATAGAAAATAGTGCCCAAGAAATATGGACAAAGTAAGTGAGACGCTGCGATTGCTAAGTTGTCTCGATATTCCGATCAGATGCTAAACAGTATTTCACCATTTTTAATGTTTCTTTTTGTCAAAAATTAAAAAATTACGGAGCACGATTATTTTCTCACCAATGACGCGAAGAAAATTTGTACATTATTCAACTAACTTCATCTACTTGTACTCAAAAACAGCTAACTTCGCAGATACTACTTACCGACGGCAATTCGTACGTAGTATTCACAGAGTACTTTTTATATATAGTAATATGCAGTGTACTGTGTGTAGTACTTTAGTACGTATCGATTGTTCTCCTTCTCTGTTACCTCCATGGTAAATACAGTGATACCTATTATTGTTTTGCACCGAGCTAGATAAAAAGAGTTCAGCCTCCGCGCGTTTTTTGACCCCATAATCAGCTGATTTCAGGTTAAATTTTCACTTCTGGTTTTATGTTTAGTTATTTTCATGAATTTTTTAAATGAAATTATCGTTTCATTTAGCTGTAGTAACATGATGGAGTGTAAATAAAGCTAATAAAACGCTGTACAAAAAATGACATTTCTTCATCGGGATCGATTTTCTTTTTGTCCCATCATCAAAGGTATCCTTGGTACTATCGTCTGTCTTCGTTTTCGGGAACGTTTCACAAACACCCGGTATATTGTATAACCATTTTTTACCGTCTGAAAAAATAGGGTGCAACATGTGGACGGAGTAGAAGCCTATGGGGCTAATATTTCCAATATGGACCATCGATTTCAAAGCCCATATTTTTTTTGTAGATAGTACTCACTAAAAGAAATCGTTTTGCAGTTTTAGGTTCCGGAAACTTATGGTTCATGAGATATATTTTTTTAAACTTTTCATATAAATTGGCAAATAACACGCAATTACAATATAAATTTGACAAATGATTGATGTCAAACGTCAATTAGTGTAGGGTTCCGAAAATTTTGAAAGTATCGATACGTACTCGATACCAAGTATCGCATCAAAAGTATCAATACTACTTGGTATCGAGTACATTTCGCTAATTCTGGAGACTAAAAATTATGATTAACCATTTAGATGCATATGAAAAGCTGATAAGTGCAATTAAACATAAATTAAACCAATAAACTTAGTTGCCATCAAAGTATCGTATCTAGTCCTTTTCACTCTAAGATTAGATACCCCCTAATTTTAAATATTAGAAAGTCTCTGTACTATTGTCATAAAAAAGGGCTGAACATTGTATTGGCTTGGATCCCTAGCCACTGCGGGATTCAGGGCAATGAAATTGGTGATAATTTAGCTAAAGATTTGTTATTCGTAAAAAGTGTATCGAGTACAAAAATACTTGGTAATTAAATGAAAGTATCGATACTAATCAGGTACCGATACTTTTTGCGGATCACTAAATTTGTTTTTACACTGCTTAGAAAGAACCGCGAAACGACATCATTGTCGACCGTTGCCCTTGCAGTTGAGATCGTTTTACGTACTCCTGTAAGCTTACAACGTTTGACTACCATGGCGTCTCCGAAGCATGGGGCTTCGGAGACTTCTGTGTCTGAAGAGTTGAGTGAAGTGCAAGTGTTGAACTCAAATGAGCCGCTTGTCACGGCCTCCTTTTCGGCGCTGTCTTCAAGTAGTGCGCGAGTGTTGGACTCAATAGAACCGCTTGTGCCTGCTACTACGCAGCTACTACTACGCTTTCCGGAGTGTTGCCCTAAATTTCTTCGGGCGCAAGCCCCCCCCCCCCCAAACCCCCTCCCCTCCCATAATCCCCACCCTTACCTTCATTTAATCTAGTTTATTTTACCGCCCCTATCCCATATCCCCGCCCTCCATTTCATCAGACACTTAACCTTGAATATCTCCATAACCATGGGGTTCCGCAGGGTGAGGATGGCACAGAGGGGTGCCCTCCCTCCCTTCCCCCCAAAAACCTAAAATATCGATTGTCCATATTGGAAATGCCAACCGCCTATGGCACTGATATTTTACAAAAGATAAAAACAAAATTATTGAATTAAATAAATTTATTTATTTCATTCTATCGAATTTCAAAACATATCCACCCTAGCCTGTGAACCTGCAAAGTGACAAGGTCAATCAAAGATGCCTACTAAAATTGTTTTATTGTCGTTCGTAAAGTATGGTATATTATGTATAGCGTATGAACGGAGTAGAAGCCTAAGGCACTGACATTTTACAAAAAAAGAGTAAGAACAAAAATTTTGAATTAAATAAATACATTAATTAAAATCGATCGAAATTAAAATCATATTCACACTATTTTACGAACGACAATAAAACAATTTTAGTAAGCATCTTTGATTGACCTTGTCAGTTTGCAGGGTCACATACTCAAGGGCAAAGGGTAAAGTAATTGTTCAAAAAAGTTCAAACGTTTAATTCGAAATTTTTCTTTTTATTTTTTGTAAAATATCAGTGTCATAGGCTTCTACTCCGTTCACATGTTACACCCTATTTTTTCCAGACAGTAAAAAAGGTCATTCAGTATAAGTATATATAAAACAAAGTGAAATCGACAAAGGCCCGCTAATTTTATATAAAAAAACCACGAAGGAAGTGGCGGGTCTTCCCCTTCTATCCTAACCTGTTCGAGTTGGGGTGCCCCACAAGTCCCGAGGTCGCTTCACTCCATTTTATGGTCAATTAATGACAATAAAGTTGTATTTATGATCGAACATTCTTCAATTGCGATTGAACAAACGATATTTAGTAAAAATATACATTAATTTATGGGATAAAAGTTAAAATTTACAGTAAGGGGACCAACCTAAGGATGAAATTTGTTTAATTTATTAAAAAAAAATTAAAAGACGGACTAACAATTTTTATGTTCAAACAATAACGAAGAAACGACGAACTATCAATTAAAAACTCAAAAAAATCCAAGTTGGGCTAAGTTAACTGAGCATAAGTTGACATAAGTAAAGAAACCGTAGTACGTTGTGTGTCCTATTTCTCCATGGTGTGTTCTAAGCAGATATTATGACACATTTTTCGCGGGACTTTCAATCCTGTGTTGTAATTGTTTTTAAGTCTTTTTAACTAATAAAAAATTATTTAGCGTTAGCCATGGCGCCAGTATACAGTGCCAATTTTCAAATTATATATTTTCGTTCGGTCTTCAGACTCATTTTTCTCGGGACGGGACTTCTATTATGAATCAGACTATAAACCTGAGACTAATAACCTACTTTTTGTAATAAGACAAATTGAGATTGGGCAGATTGACACATACATTTAAGATTTTGAGAGGATGTAGTTACTGTTCTCCTTAAAAATGACATTCTCTTCAAATAGGGTAGACATCCAATTTTCTTCTTTCTTTTTTGCTCCTTGCTACTGCTTCCTCTTCATAAAGGACGATCTTAAGGTACGGACTCCACGAAAACGGAGACGGGGCGAGTGGAGATGTGTTTTACCACACCAAGCGATCAATCGATTAATGCCATTGATCGGTGTGGTAGTATTAGCTTATCTACTGTTATTCATCATCAGTATTTTCTATGATCTATCTATCTATGTGTTCAGAAGAGGACGCATTATTGTTGGCCAGTACGCACTTGCTCGTATTCTTATTATTACAGAGATGCAAACGCAGAGAACTCTGGATGCAACCTTTTTTTTTTGAGGCTAGAGACAGCTTATTTCATTTAGACCACAGCAGGTTCTGCATCAATGATATGCTCACAGATACGACGGCTCGAGAGACCATTTTCTCAAACAATTTACAAGAGAGGCGAGTTCAGCACCTCCACCAGGACTGTGTATGGGGTCCATTAACATTTTTGATTCGGCGATAGTACATGGGAATATACGAAATGAAAAGATTCTCTTGTTAACAAATTATTTATTTTTAAACGATTCTGGGTAATAGGAATTTTCACTACTGCTTAAAAGGCAACATAAGTTTTATATAAAGCTATATGAAGTAACAATAAATTAAAGCGTAATAATATACAACAGACATATTTGCATTGAAGTAAATCATTAAGCTGATTTTTTAGAATAAATAACATGATTTGTACCACAACGTATTTGACATTTAAGCAGTAGTGTAACGTAATATCAATCAGTATACAAATGCAATATTTAGGATTAATATACTTCTAGTTTCTACTAATAATTTTTCTGAAGAGCGTCACAGATAAAATTATGTAAAATCACAATAAATTTACTAAAAATGTTTAATCATCCTATGAATACATTATTATGTCTACTGAATATGTAGTTACAATAAACTGGATACTTTAACTGTTACATTTTCATATTTAGTTTTTGATAAATTAATTTTCCATATCTTCAATTTTTTCGGTATTATGTTAGTTGATGGAATTTTAGTCGGCTTTATGATTACAATTCCTACAAATAGACGACAAAATCACATATACAAAATATACAGTCTTACATCGATAAGGTAAAATTACGTAATATTGTAGAATACATAATATAATGACAATATTATTGACTAAAGATATGGTAATGTGGTCCGAGAAAAGGCAAGACACAAGATGGCAAGGTGTGAATGAGACCAAAATTTCGCTCATCAGATGTCTCTAGATACGCAGATGATCATTCAAAGTTGTGACTTAATTATAAGTTTTTCGGCTTCTATTCTTCGTCCGCTATGAAATCCATCTAATATTTCACCTCATTTCAAAGTTGCGCCGTTACGGTGGCAGAAAAAATGAATGTCCCCATTAGATCGACAAATATTTCTCTATTATTCATTTATAATTTGTTTTATTTTACAATACACAATTTATAGATATCAAACTCAATTTTGTAACAATTTTTAAAATGAGATATATACGTTAAATAACATGGGAGTTTCTTATTTCCTCAACAATAGGTTAACAGGTTTATGTGGCAGCAAAGAAATTTATAGGACCTTCAGCCTAACAAAAGCTACAAGATTTTCGACATAGCGAAAACATTTTACCAGACAAAAGAGTTAGTCATCTTTTTTGATAGCTCTTGAATATGGGTATGATATAAAGTAGTAAAGATTTGTGTTGCAGCATTCTATATTTTTACAATCTTATAGAAGTGTTAGATACACGTGTATAATACCATTGGAAGTCAAGGCATTTACGCATGTTAAAAGAGTTTACACGATTAGCAACAGTCTTTAAATGTTACAAAGTATTTATCATAGTTTTAACAAAATCTAATATTAAAGATTAAGAAGAAGAAGAAGAAGAAAGAAAGGATTTCCGCAAAGTAACGCCTGATTCTACAAAATCTGATATGGTTTAAAAGAAATTTTAACACCCTTTTTACTTTAAAATGCAATGTATTGTATCATTGCAAAATAAGTTTACGTCCAAATAAATCATACATCAAATGTAAATATTATTGATTTTAATTAGTTTCTTATTGGAATATTCGTATATAAATATATGAAGGTGAAATGCATGCCTGTCAAAAAAAATATATCAAGAATACTTTAAGGCAAAACAGACAAGCAGATCATACTAATTATTATATATAATTCTTTTAGTCCGGTCAATCTAGACATTCGGTGACACATAAATTTACAACAAGCTGATAATCGGTAAAATTGTTCAAAATATATAATAAATAATAAATAAAATTTTGAAATTCCCCACTATCCCTGTGTATGAATTTTTTTTATTCAAGGTCAAAGGTCAAAAAAAAGTTTTTTGAGATTTTCGGCAAAACGGTATGTTTTATCATAAAAATACTCCAACAAAAGTTGTAGATCATAAAATTATCTACAAAAAATGTTTCAAACTGTTTTCCTACAAGCCACCGTTTCGGAGATATTACGATTCAAAAAGATGTAAAAGTTGTAAACGTCATAATATGCACACGTTTCCACGCCACCTATAAGGCATTGCACTTAGCGCGTTTTTTTAGTAGGCCTATTCCACAAGTAAGTTATGATCATGTTTAATTTATATATATATATATATGTATCGGTATTTTATATGGTAGGTATAAGACCCTAGCCACGCACATAATTGAACAGGGGACATAACATTGTCTCGAGGGTACACTGGTATATAAATGAAGGGACTGGGTTTCATTTTACCTGATATTCTTACAGTTATGACTTATTTATATTTTAAGTGGAAGTTACAATGACCGATAGATATTATATATTGTAACATACCTATATTAAAACTCTAGAGATGTATTATACGTGGTTTACTCATGCATATTATGACGTTTACAACTTTTTGAATCGTAATATCTCATAAACGGAACGGTAGGAAAAAAGTATTGAAATATTTTTTTGTAAATAATTGGATCTACAAATTTTGTCTGGAGTATTTTAATGATAAAACTTACCGTTTTATCGAAAATCGCGACTCATATTTTTGACCTTTGACCTAGAATAAAAAAATTCCATACACAGGAATGATGGGGAATTTCAGTTTTATTTATAATTATATTTTGAACAATTTTACCGATTAGCAGCTTGTTGTAAATTTATGTATCTTCGCTCTTATTTTCTGGTCTAATTTGACCGGACTATTTAACACACCTTTATGTCATTTGTTACCAAAATAATACAGAAATAACATATTAAGGCGTGACAAAATTGACGCACAATATTTTAAACTCATTCTATGTTTGTGCATAATTATACATAAATTGAATAACTACAACGAATAGAAGTATTCCTTATTAAATATTTTTTTTAAATGTAACTAATAATTACAGATTATTTAACAGGAACAAAATCAACAGAATGATTTTTTTAAGGCAAGACTGTTATGAGGCACATTGTCATACGTTATTATTTGAATTATTCGAATGAAAACGTCGACTGCTACCCAACTTTATCATTCAGAGATACTGTCAACAACATGAATAGCATAGAATATACGATATTAAAACACTCATTAGAAACAATTTAATAAATAAAATTTTCAAATGACACATTGATAATGTAAAGAGATTTTATACGAGATAATCGATATCGAAGTTTAATTCGCCGACTTAAGCTTATTTGGATTAAGATCAAACATAATATATCACAAAACTCTGCCAGTAAAGTGTCAGAAAATAATACTGTATGAAAAAAAAGAAATTGTGCTTCCTCTTCGTAAGGCCTTTAAATATTGCTTTGCATGTTTATATGATCAATTTACATTTAGTTACTTTAATATATGTATATATGAAACACGTGTTAAGTACTTTATAAGCACTAAAAATATAGTACTACTATCAAAATTAATACACTAGTGACTATGTATGGACGAATGAATTACGAGCAGATGGTAATAATGACATCTATACTATACAATCAATATATTCAAAACGCTTTTATAAATATTATACGAACGGAATGTGAAGCTGCCACATTACTTCCTCTAAGTGGAATACCACAGACGTGGAAGCTTTTTTAAAATTGAAATCATACCTACCCATTGAATACCAGACTACCAATATAAAACAGAGTTAAGTACAAAAATGCACATTCCAATTTAATTCATATAACTTTTGGGCACGCAAACTTTATATTGGCACAGTATTGAGTATTTAGATTTGTTTACAATCAGGATTTCGTAAATAGTGCCGCAATGCAGCACATGGCTTGTTACAAGTAGACAACAACTTTATTAAGTACATAGCTCGATATACGTAAATATAAAAGATACAAGAACACAACTTTTAAATTGAAATGACTTTATGATTAATGCTATGCTTTATATAACAGAACACAATGATGCATTTTGTAACTTAGCTTTTTTAATTACTATAATGTCCCCATAATAGCTTCAAAATTTGGTGCTAAGCCGTGCGTACCATGCGTACATAAAAAAGAACATACAGTCGAATTGAGAACCTCCTGTTCTAAAATCGATTTGCCTACTACCTCATTCACGTGTATACAAAACAACAAACTTAGGAACCATTTTAGATATTAGAGTAAAACAAATCCTATATCTCTTAGTGTAATAATTTGTGTAAATTTTATGTAGATAGATTTTTATAGTATAGTAGACAGACAGACAATTTTAACATTGAAATCATTTTTAGGAGTATATCTGGGCTTCAAAATTTTGAAGAACCGGTTTTTGATAATTCATTGCTGACTCTCCGTGGCCTATGGACCGCTTTATGTTAAATTTGTTTGTCTTATGTCTTATATTGACGGTATAACTTAACACAATAGATAAAGTTTAAAGTTACACCAAGCTACTGACCCGAGTTTGGTGCTCTTGGGGAGGCCGTTTTCAAGTCTCATGCACCATATCAAACTGTTTGTCGGTAATATATCTTTATTATTTAAACACAAACATATACAGTTTTGGTAATTTTATAATGTTCCTAGTTTTTATAATAATTAATTTATGAAAAAAAAATTAAAAATGTAAAGAAATATTTGCTCTATTGCCATTATCCAGAAAGAAAACAGAGGAGTATGTTTGTACGGACTAAACGCCGCCTAGATTCTCCTTTAAGTTACTGTGCGCAACTGTGAACATCGTAGTCTATCCCTAATGTGTAAAATCAATCTTCAGATTGTAACATTTATGCAATCGTCCTTATTGCAGAAATATAAAATTGAAAGGTTCTTTCTTATGAGCAAATTTTAGCTCTTTCTTTCTTCCTTCTTACTTTGGTCTATACGACGGACAAAGAAATACCATTCTCCTGTTGTTATTGTTCCAGAACTCGCTCAAAGAGATTTAAACTTAAAGATTGAAGCTCCGAGAGAGATTTAAACTTCGTTTATAGTGCCCAAGACAAAGTATTTAAATTCTTTGCCACTTTCATAATCATCGCCATTATCATCATTATCATCCTTATCATCAGTATCAATGTGAAACATACGACAAAATTGTTCATTCGGTTGTACGTTCAGGTTAGACTTAACTTTTTTAAATATAGCAATTGTGCCGTTTATGGTGTAGACGCAGGACATGCGTAGTTTTTAGAAATAAAATTTCAAGAATTTTGCCGCATTTTATTATAGAACCGATCCTAAATTTTTAGGGACAGGTCCGGAATTGCGACTGTACTTATTAAATATTTCAAAGGAACTTCTTCTTACCGACTGGCAAAGTTTATTAGAAATCCCAACTGTTATGGGCGTTTTCTAAATATATTTATACGTAAAATAAATATTTTTGTGCAAGTTAGTTTTGTAGACATAATATATTCTATAGTGAGTTTTTCTATATTATACATTTTTATACTTTTAAAATTATTAGCTTTCGATTTATTATTGATGATTATTAATAAAATGCAATAAATATAATTTATAAACCACAATCTAACAAACACCACTCCTAACATAAATATTTAATAAAAATAATGGAATGTTTATTCAGGAAAATTGGTAAGGCGAAGAATTATATTCAACAATAATTTCTACATAAGTACGCATACTATATAATAAAATAGCAACCATTTTAAAATTCTTACCTATAATCGATATAACTGTTGAGCTCTTACATCACTATCACACTTTTTCTTTAATGTTGGCAAGCCGTTGCTTCACGAGGCAAAATGGCAATATAAAAACTATTACAATTCCTCAATTATTCAACAAGGCGGCATTTAAGGCTCTTATCAACAAGCCAATATCATCCTTAATATTCTTTGATCTTAATATTTAAAAATACTTTTTGGAATGACAATCAGACTTGTACACAACACTCAATTTTTCAATCCTCATTCATTTGATCACTTTTGAAGACAGTTCGATAACCGAACAGGCAATTTATCCCTACATTACAATACAGCACCTATGCGACTTTGTGTCACCAACAACTTCACTAGTGTGTCCTGAAAATCTTGTTACGGTTGAATTTGATAACTGGACTGGTTGGTTCTTCTGCGCTGAGGGTTCTTGCTGTGTAACTACCTCTGATAATGAGTTCAGACTGTGGTTGTTTGTAGAGTTCAAACTGTTTTCCACCGGGCTGCCGTTTGTTCTTATTTGCGCTCGCTGCTTCTTCAAATCTGCTAGTGTGCCTGAAATGTAAATTTAAATTCATGTTATACTTTAATGCATAATATGCTTACACGAATTCACAATTTTGAGCGTGACCAAGGTTAGAAAAATTTATTTAAATCTTAAAATCACAAGTAATTTCAATTTTATGACCTTGCCAAATTTTTAATTTAATATTATTGTTTCAACTTCTAAATTCTATATGCTTTGGTTACGCCCAGACAAATTTCAACAAATTGCAAGATAAGCATAATAGTTTCAATATAAATTTCTGATTTACTATAGCTCAACGCATAAAACTAGATATAACTTGTTGTTGTTTAGCGTAAAAATAACGAAATAGCAACACGATAGTCACAATCGCAATATCAGGCAAGCTACATGTCTTTGCAACTACTAAATCTAAAATCAAAAAGAGGTATAAGGCCATAGAGAAAGTACAGATAAAAATACACTAAAAAGTACATACATGAAACAACTAATTAGACTAGACTGCACAAACTAATTGAGACCAAAAAGAAGTAAATAGTCACAATAACAATTTAAAGAAAACATATCGCATGCAACTAACAACCAGATATATTGCTTGCCTCCATATGCATCCTCGTGAGTTACTTCCCCATCCCCACTTCGGAAACTTCAATTTTAATTTAGTAATTCTCACTGTGCGAAACTGACAATCTGTACGAGTTATTTGTTAAAATTGTGCCATTAATGTAGATTTGAATATTATACAGGAATATTGTCTACTGATTCACTTTATATTAAATTTAGTAGTTTATATTGTGGATTATTTTGTGGCTAATATACACTCACAGGCACAATTAACCGCCCTCCCTTCTTAAGTGGCACTACATTTGTTTTTGTAAGTATATACATTTAATGATTATTTTTACTTTACTTTACTTGTGTTAAGTGGGTACATTTTTGAAACAAACAAATCTACCCCGTTTTTCTTGTTTAGCTTGTGATTTTATTGCCATTTTAAAGATTAGTCTACAGTTAAAGTCATAGAATACTATAATACACAATAGAATGGCTGTCAACTTTATTTTGTACGAGGATTGGCGTCGCCAAACCCGATTCGCTGTGTTTACAGACTGTGTAAATTTACACATTTTAGACTTTTGATTAATGTTCAAGATCATCATTAAAAAAATCGTTTAAAAGCTTAATACATATTTATTTGTAAATAGGGTGCAATTTGGCATTTTCTAAACAATTTGCATGCGAAATTTGGAAACGATTGTAACGTCAAAACACATCTCGTGTTGACATTTATACGTGTGAATTGATGTGTTAGTGACATTTTAGTGGCTACGCGGGCTCCGCCCACTTCCACGTTCTATTATGTATGTATTATAGTATTCTATGGTTAGCGTTATTTGGAGTCTGTATATTGGAGACTTAAATTATTGAAATTGTTATAGTTATCAGTTATTATTGCTGAAGTCAACTTTTTAAGATAAATTTTAGAGTGTTGTGCTTAAAAAATGCCTTAGGATCCTGCTAAATTTTTACAGGTACGTCGAAGAGGTTCTGCAAGAACATGTCATTTATTTTGCCCCTTTTATAGGCCAGAATATTCTCTTGATGCATGATAATGCTGAGAGTTGAAAGCAGCTGCAGTAGAGGAAGTGCAAACATTCCTCAATCCGATTCCAGGATATTTTGGATGAGCTACCAAACTAGCTGCTAGAAGTCAATAGAGTCAGAGTAGGCAACACCCACTATTAAATTGGTGGAATTAGAAATGTTTTCATTAAAAATTGTTTTTTTCTTCAATAATGTTTTTGTAAAAAACACTTAATTTCCGTTTATTCAATTTTTCATAAAAATTTCTAAATATTTTCATTACATTTTATCATTTATTGTTTTGTTTAATGTGCCCTTAAAACATAAAAACAAAAACAAATTTAACTTTCAGCAATTATTGGAAATAATTAAAAAATATGTGGTGGGCGGTTAATTGTGCCTGTGAGTATATAATTAATGATTTTTTCCTATCAGAATACTCCTATTTTTATTGGCATTTAAGTTATTCTTATCATTTATTGATGAAAATCAAATAAAAATAGTATTAAACATTGAAGTTCTCTTTTTAAGATATTCGAAAGTTATTCGAAGACGATAAAACACGGAATGATAAACAATGATTATAACTACACTAAATTTATTATAATATGAAAATGCACAATATTCCAGTATATTATTAAGTGCTATAGTGAAAAGAAGTTGTTCGTAAGGATGCATATAATTACCTGCGTTAATCATGACGGTGACATGAACATTGATTTTACCATTAGTGTCGGTGGTGTAGGTCGCAGTGCCGCCATCTGTTAGGGCGATCTGGCTCGGGCTCACAATCACCTCTTTCCTACCGTCAATCGCGTCTTCAGTTTTGAAAGCTTCATTGTCCTGCCCCTCGGGGGCATTTCGAACGCCATTGGGTAAGTTTGGTCTTAATTTTTCGGTCGAATCTTGCGTAACAGGGCTAGGAGCGTAATGTGAGGCGGCGTTTACACCAAACAATGGATTTGATATTTTTGGTTGATTGACTGACTTTTCCATGGTCTCTTCGTTCGGTTTATAAGGTATACGCTGGTGGTAAGTGTGTTTGGGAACGGCGTAGTCGACATTTTCCGAATCGTAGCTCTGATTGGATGTTGTGGAGCTGATCGATAGGCGGTTGTGCATTAGATCGCTCGGTTGGAGTTTGTTTGCTGTGTTCTGATCGTTTTCTACACCGTTGGATAAACCCTGTAATATAGGAATAGATAAATAACACATTATTCTGTTAAATACAATATAAAAATAATATTTTTATTAAACATTATCCTTTCTACAAGTACTATAGTATTTAAATGCCGAGTGGTGGCGACGTGAGAGAATCCGCATGCCCACTTTATTCTATTCTGTGGCAAGATCTGACTTATGAAATGCCAGCAAGTTCTCGTGGCCTCCAACAGATAGTGGTATAATCATCTCCGTATATAATCTGATGTAAATATCTGAACGACGGGGACTAGCGTCAAAGGTCCTTGCGTTTGGTAAGGTAATTACCACTAACCAGCCGACATGTTGAGCAATAGCCATGTTCAGCAATAGGCTCTCTCGAGCTGATGAAGACCAGAATTAAGAACTATGAAAATTTTAGGATTAACACATTATTAAATTGTTTTAATGTTATTCCTTGCTTAATATTTAAACTTAACATTTAACGCGACTGGTTTCGTAAGGAAGTAAGATGTAGGTTACATGGACTTTTTTCCGTTGAGGAGTACGTCTGCATTGGTAATAAGTATTGTGCATTCACTGTGGTTTTTGTTTTTAAGATTATAGTTATAGAATACTAGTATAATTACAGACTTTAAGTCATTCCTTCTTATTCTCCTAAAAATAATATCTATAGGAGACTAAGAAGGATATAGATCTAAGACTTGGTCCTCCTTAGTGTGGATGCAGGTTACGCAGGTGTCGATTTTCTGCAGCAGCCACTTACCATGAGGTGGAATCTAAGCTCTTTTCGTATTTTAATGTTATAAAAAAACATATATACCTAAAAAGAATCAATTTGTGTAGCCTCTGTGCATATAACATCACCGGCATGAAGACGTTAATATCTTTAAGCATTAAAAAATGGCTCGTTGACAGAAAATGCCTCTTAGCAGTAGTAGAGCCACGCGGCAGCTTTTGCTGTTGCACGGATGGGACGACTCGAACCGGGGAGGTACAATAGCGAAGTAGAAGCTTAACTTCTGCGTTTCGCCTAGTGCAGGTGGCCGGAGGCCCAACCTCATAAAATGGTGTTAATATATAACATATAATGGGGTTATAAATAAAATATTACCCCGGAAGAGCATTGTCTGACCTCCAAGATGTTTTATATAAAAGTTACAGCCTATATGCGTCCCACTGCTGGGCTCAGGCCTCCCCTCATTTCTGAGAGGGTTTAGGGCAACGAAGTGTCCGCCGCGCTGCCCAAATGCGTGTTGACGAACTTCACATGTCTTCGAAATATTTTTTTTTCTTATTCCTCAGACATGCAGGTTTCCTCACGATGTTTTCCTTCACCGCCGAGCACGTGGTAAATCAGCACTTAAAATTGCAATTAACAATTTCATTGGTGCCGGCGGGGATCGAACCCTGGTTACTCGCGTTCTGTTATATTTACAGCGAGCGTTAACCACTGAGCTACCACGGCTCGATGGTCGACGGAAGATGTTTTATATAACAACAATTAAATATCTCTATTAATTTCTCACCTTAGATTGATTATAGGCAACTTGTTGGTAGGTGAGACAAACATGATCGATAAATGCATATACTCAACGTCAATGACACAAAACCTTTCAGATGGCGAATTATTATAATTATCTCAATACTTTTGGCTTTATCCACCGTTGTTTTGGTTGGTGGAGCATATGTGTTGACTTCGTGCGGGTAGCAGATGGAGGGAGGAGACTCTCAAGGCTGCGGCCGAAAACCGCTCAAGGTGGGATTGGGAACCCCATTCCCTTGAGGTGAGCGGTAGACTCATTACCCGCTCTGCAACTAGAAGCCATGCCGATCATTCAATCGGTGGTGATGCCTTACACGTACATCACGTCTGCAGGACTGGCAGGTGGTGGCGCTCACGTAGGGCTTTTTATTAACAGTGTGCCTATTATTCGATGTATTGCCTAAACTGTGCGACGTACATTTACTGTGGCTAAATTTGATCGTATTTTGTGCTTATGGCGTTTACACACAATGACATATGCAACTTCGGTCGATGTTTGTGCTTACGCACTACCAAGGGGCAATTCTTTCTTTACTACTTCGGCAGTTATTTTGCTGTGGTCTAAGTTCCAGTTCCCAAGTTCAACGTCCATTTTGAGGGTAGGGCGTTGGTTGGTTGGCACTCATTACACGGTATTTTTTTAATGTGGGAGAGCGAAGCCCTCGTAGCGGGTACTTTTATATAAATATTATGAGCCTTTTTCAAGCGGGAAGGTATTAATTATAAGGAATTGATTAATATAAACCTGATACAAAGAATCGGAACGATTTAGCATAAACTAATTATAAGGCACTACCAACAGCTTTTAATTGCTCTAAGAAGATCCCTTTGGAAAAGATCCATTTCTATATAGAGGTAGGGGGGGGGGGGGGAGCGTTACGATATCAATAAACGTGTTACAAACGAGTTACATTTAATGTAAGACAGCACTGGCGATGCCTTATACGCCGGCCGTGCTAATATTTCTTAGGAACACGTCATCGAGTGCCGGAATAAACATGTCTGAAGTCGAGTGTATGTTGAACTTTGTTGAAGTCTCGGATAGGGGGCGACTAAATCTAGCCCAGTTTAATTTCAAGAAGACACAAGTTGCTGCCTGTTAAAAAGAACCCCTTTGTCGTATCTCTTCTGTTACAAAGCACTTCACTCGTTGCCACAGCTAGCATCGGAATCCTCGACGTCGACATATCGCAATACGTTCAGTTCCGCGGTCAATTGGAAGAGAAGGCCAAATTGGCCTAAAAAGAATTTTTATCGCATCTACAACGGGGGAGTGCTCAGAAAAATTGTTCGGACTAATTTCAGCCACTCAATTTCACCATCGCACATCGCGACAAAAATCGCTATACCATCATGAGGAAAACTTCATGTAAATAGCACACTGGTATACAGCCAGTCATACAGATACTCCCTCGCACAACTTTCTTGTGGAATCGACTACCACTAGCGATTTTTCCGGACCTATACGACTTGGGGGCCTGCCAGAAAAGAGCCCACTCCTTTTAAGGGCGGCGATAGGTGATCCGCATGCTCGTTTGCCCCCTCGATGATTTTCGGATCATTTCATTCGTCAACACGTACGTATTTTTTTAACTTTGAATATTCTTAGACTTTTAACTCGTATTAATTTATAACTAATAAATCAAACTTTCATCTCTGAATAAAAAAAAATTTGTCAGAGATGTGGACCCCTATGGATGCGAGTGGCTTGGGGAAGAGATATGTGGAAAGGTTTAGGAGAGAGGTCTACGCCGCAGAGGCGACTAATACTAACAGTAACTGAGTCATATATATATATATATATATATATATATATATATATATATATATATATATATACATACATACATAATTATACGTAAAAAATACATATTAACTATTCTATACTATTATTACCTAGATTAATCATAAGTCAAGTTTGTATTGCAGTAGAAATAAAGGCTATTTTATTTTATTTATTTATTTATTTACTTATTCAAATCAAACTTTAGTTAGTACTCAGTTATTTTAGCCAATTTTATCAAAAAACATAACTTTATAAAGATCAAATCCTAGTTTTGCCAGTATATAAAAAATCCGCTAATAAATAATGATGTATATTTTACAGGTTTCCATCTGACGCTGATTTACAAAAAGTATTGATTGATGTTTCCGGACGTCAGAATTGGATGCCAAAGTATTCAAGGAAGTTACAGAGATATTTGGAGGCTGATCGCTTTGTCACCAAGGAAAAATTATTTCATCGGAAGCTATTTGCTATACCAACCAAACACGTACGTAGCTTAATTTGGTTTTCGAGGCGAAGTCATCGAAGTTCTAAGTCGTCAATAATCAGTTTTGAAAACATTTTTATCGTATTATTTATAAACAAAAACGAGACGTTAACTATTGAAAACAAGCAAGAGAATATGGTTTTTCTGTCCATTGTAATCACTGGATATTGGCCTTATTCATTAAGCCTAATTTAAACCCATTTGTGGCCTATTTATTAGGTAAAATGAAAGTTAATTAATTTCATACCTTTCTGATAAAACAAATACCATCACTTATTTTTAGATCTCTAACTAGAAAAATAGAGTGAATAATCTCGAAACCGTTCGAAAAACATGCAAAGCTTTCTTTATTTATAGAATTGTATTTTTGCCTCAATGTAAGATTTGAGTAAAAAGAAGAAGGGAAGCAAAAGTATTAGGGGGGAAGAGGAAGGTGCCCTACTTTATACAGTACAACAAAAATAAAACATAAGTAACACCTAACAGTAAACAAAATGATCTTATAACATGTAATTTGCAGTTACTAACTAAAACGTGCTTAATAGCTAGTTATAGTCTAAGAATATTATTAATAAGTACGCAATTGTCTGCCGCAAACATGCTACGTATAAATCAATGCGATAATAATGTTTCCGTGATCGTTTTGTCATACCAAGAACATTGCATATTCGATTAATATTTGTTTGTATAATTCAGTTTTCAAAGTTTAAATTAAATTTCACTGCTTTGTGAAATCCGTGTAAAACCGATGGAAAATATTATTTTATTAGTGATAATGAAAATATTATTCTACTTAAATTTTATTATTTTGTTCCCATCTCTCTCCCGAGAGAGATATTAATTACTAATATTTTTCAAATGTAAATGATAATATTTAAACTGATTTACCACCACATGCTGTGGTAAAGGAAAACATCGTGAGTGAAACATTTAAAAAATATAATTTCCTAAGTAGCTGTAGCTGCTAATATGAAGTTAGATGACTTGTATTAGATGTGCAACTTCAAATTCTATTAAAACCGGACCTTGTAAGATTCAAAAGCGAAAAGATTAGTCGCAATAGGTTAAGATTTCATTATTTTATTTCAATAAATGTATTAATTTTCCTTAAAAAAATATAAGAATTTATTTGTTCATTTTAATTTCAGTAGATTTTATATTATTTAACGATTGACATAAAAATTATAATAGTTTTCAGAATTCGAATTATCGGAATAATTATAATATTTAAGTGCTTTTTTGCTAGAATGAAACACCACTGAATAGTAACATAAACTAATATTGCATTAGTTTCACTGTGGAAAGCTATTATTATAATAATAAATAAATATTATAGCTACGTACTTAAAAGTTATATTATTTTGAAAATCAAGTTTATGCATACTCGATATCGAAGCCCGAGCACCGACGGCTCCTTGCGCGCGCGGTGCAAATTGTCATTAGTTAAAAACATGATATCCGGCGACATCTTTATTAAGTTTATAACAAAATACACATCACTAATTATACACTTCTTCCACAAAAAAAAAACACTAGATCATTAATTTAAAAACGTGTTTTCGCTACGATGTATTTTTGTGTCAAAATGCATTATTTTTTTAAACTAATAAGTGCGAAATGTGCGCGTCGTATCGAGCGCGCGTACTGATAATGGTGCGCTCGGGACAGAAGCGCCGCGCGAGGGAAATCGCGGGAAAACTGCTGCGTCAATCAATGCGCCTACCGTAACGATTTGCCATTTGTTCATATATTACAGTTACAGCGAGAGATTAATATCCATACGATTTATTATAAAAGTCGATGAAAGAATAGAGTCCTGAAAGACTTTAAAGATTCGCGACGCTTCGTCTATCTTCTTTGTTCATCTGACCAACACTGCGTACACTTCAAATGACTTGGAAACCATGCTCAATTTCTTGGCGGACTTGACTTTATCAGCCCATTAAAGTTCACTGATGGACTCGCATATTATGTGCACCTAAAACCATGTCGTCATTTGAAATATACGAAGAGAGCCGTCTTTCTTGGTCTGAGCTGAGTTGGTAAGTAACACCGGATTTTACAATTAAATTATAAGAAAAGAAATCGAAAGTGACAAGGTGATGTTGTTTAAAACTGAGGTACGAACAAATAAAGTTAATTTCGTTAGCAAAGAATTTTCTTATCTTTTTTCCGAACCATTTATGTACTTCTTTTACCTATTGTTTCAATAACAACTTACTAAGTGCACATAATTTGGTAAATGATTAATGTGGTTCCATCAAATATTGCTCGACGGTGCGAATCTGCCACTAGAAAACTTTTTCTCTATCGATTGTCAATTTTACTGGCTATAAGGCATTGGAATAAAACAAGCATTATCACAAACAACGACAGCTGCAGTTGATTTGTTATGTGTTGCAATGATAAAGATAATGCAACCGACTGGTGATAAATACTTTTTCCATATGTTGAGCCTGGCAAAACAATTCTTGTACTTGACCAAAAAAAGAGCACGTAGTAAGTTGTTATTGAAATAATACGCATGTAATTAAATAAAAAAAAAATTGCTTTAAAAAATGAAAAAAAAAAATTGTTGCTAACACAATTTTTTTTTAATTTTGACAACGTAAACATGTGTTTTATCATTACACCATGCGGTGCCGTTACTAAAGCGATATAATTATGTAACTGACGTTTGAAATTATATTTTAGAAAAACCATTTTTAATTACATTAAAACTATTGTTAATTATTTTTTTAATTTTTCTCAATATTTTTAGTAAACTTAAAAAACTCTCTATTATGACGCCAACATTAAATAAATATGGCGGAGATAAACTGAAAAACCTGGCGAGCAAAAATAACAAATCTAATGTTGCAATAAACGGTACTCGGTTGATGGTACCGTTTATCTAGTTTTTAATATTAACTAATTTATTAAAAAAAATGTTACATGATAATATGCGTTTGGTAGCAGCAAAAAAAAATCAAAACGCCGGCTAGCAGGTACTGTTAGTGTGTGCAGTTAATTATCAAGTCCGGCTAATTACAATTGGTATCGCGTCGAAAGCAGAGAAAGTTCAGCGGGTAATGTAAAAACGCAAGCTGAAGTAAAATTAATCTGTGTGCAATATACCGCAGTTACTGTGTCGGATGTTTTAACAGAAACGCTATGTTGTGATCTAGAGCAATGATTATTACGTACAAAATATAAATGTGGGCTTTTGTACTTGGCCATAATTTTGTAACATACGAGTATGAATGAATTAAATGAATTCATATGAATTTACTTAAAATTAGCAGTAAGTCGATTAACAAAACTTTTTTGAAGTAGTCTAAAAGTTTGTAGCATAGGTATTAAAAAGTCCGGGGATATGTGAAATCCCCCAACACAGACTGGAGTAGTGCGGCCCATTGTTCTCTATCCTCAAAATGAGAAGCATATGCCTAGAGGTGAGACGATACAGCTTGTAGTTTTATTGACTCCCTAGTCCGAGGATGACAGGCTACAGAACTTGAAACATGCTGAAGTTATTGTAAACATAAAGCTAAATCTTTTATCATCAAATGATTAATTTAAGATCAAAAAACCAGTATTCTAGGATGTTTAGAATAAATATAAATTAAGTTTATAATAATTTGATAATGTGACCGAAGATAAAAAAGCAGAGTCCCATAGTTTGGTGCCCACTATACTTACCTACATCATAATATATGTAATGATCTCTTGTATATTGCGTAATTGTGTGGTTTAAATACACGCTTTTTCACTTACATAAATTAGAAAAGTATACAAAAATTACGTGAACGCGTTCCCTTGTAACCTTTACTAATTGTTTCTTTACGAAATTGTTATGTTGGTAAGTACTCCACAGTGAAACTCAGTGAAACCAAACCTTTGAGATATTTTCAGGGAACATTTTTATTACGATACATCCACTACTTTATATCTTCCCGTGGGTGTCGTAAGAGGCGATAGAGGGAGACAGGCAGGAGATGGGCAGCAGCGTCTTCTTGATAACAACAATTATACAATAAAATACTGCGGTTGCCAACCCGCTCGCCAAGCGTGGCAACCATGGCAAACACAAACAAACGGCAAATCATGGGGGGACCCATGAGCAACGACACAAACAAACGGCCCAAAAGGAACATAAAAACGGCTTTCAATACGGCTCGTATTGAAGAAGCGATTGAGCGAAACCAGGGCTCCAGTCTTTGCCAGGGATCTGTCCGCCAGGAAGAGCCAACTGTCGAAGCTGACGGCCGAGTGTGGCAGCATCGTTTCTGGGGCACCTGAGATTTTGAGTAAGATTGGAGAGGTTCCATGGGCAGCTGTACAAGTCATCGTTGGATCCACACGCAAGTGTGTGTAACGATCCAAGAGCAAGTCTTATCCGATGATATCCCGGACGTCAGTCTGAGCGAGATTATAATGGCTCTTCAGCATCTTAAAAACGGCAGGTCTCCGGGCGAAGATGAAATTACTTCTTGTTTACTGTCTTGTTCTTCAAGAAAGGTGACAACGCTCTCTTGAAGAACTACAGACTGATTTCTGTTCGGAGCCGCGTCTACGTGCTGTTTTCGAGTCATTACAAATCGTCTCGCACGCAGACTCGACGACTTCCAGCCTCCCGAATAACCCGGCTTTCGAAAAGACTTTAGTGCCATAGACCACATACATATTCTTCGGCAAATTGTACAGAAGACCGAAGAGTACAATCTGCTACTTTGCCTGGCGTATGTGAACTATGAGAAAGCCTTTGATTCCGTCGAAATTTATGATTTGTGCGCCAAGTTGACTGTCGGTATATCTAAGTGTAAGTGCTGAAGTGTTTGTACAGAAGGGTGACTATCTGAGTACAGAAACAGAGTACGAAACCTATCCAACTGCAGAGAGGTGTCAGACAGGGTAACGTTATATCCCCGAAACTCTTCACCGCTGCATTGGAAGACGTTTTCAAGCTACTGGACTGGAAAAGATACGGTATTAACATCAATGGAGAATATATCACTCACCTTCGATTTGCCGACGATATAGTTCTTACGGCAGATTCACTGAAAGACCTAAGCACTATGCTCAATGACCTTAGTAGTGCCTCCCAACGGATAAGTATTAAGATGAACATGGACAAAACAAAGAGCACTAAGCTCGAAGCTGTTGACAAGTATGTTTACCTGGGACCAATAGTCCGACTAGGTAAGTCCAACTACGGTCGAAAGGTCTATCGACGGATTCAACTCGGCTGGGCAGCGTTTGGGATCGACACATCTCGTCGACTTCACCTGCCTGGCCGTATGAGGACGCTCAAGGACGTTCGGCGAGCTATGAAGAGGGCTACGCTCGGAGTTTCTCTAAATGAACTTAGAAATGAGGATATATACCGCAGTAGGCGGTCCTACTACCAGAGTGACCGACATAGCCCAACGGATTAGTAAGCTGAAGTGGCAATGGGCCGGCTATACATGTCGAAGAACCGACAACCGATGGGGGAAAAAAGGTTCTTCGGTGGCAGCCTCGTACCGATAGGCGAAGTGTAGGGCGACCCCCACTAGATGGAGTGACGATCTGGTAAGACATGCAGGAAGTCGATGGATGCAGGTGGCTCAGGACCGAGCTTTGTGGCTTTTGTGTGACTATAAAACAAAAATATTTACAAAACAACAGAAAAGACCAATTTTCAGTCAAGTTATGGATGAATTTGTGTTTTTATTTCTGAATTTAAGGCTCGGTTTAGGTAAGTAGCGATTTTTCGAGTTCCATGTGGCGTAGTTATCTATCAAATTTGAGTGTAGATGGCAGTTTCTACACGATACGGACCTTATAAGCCTAAAAGGAGCGGAGAAATCGAAGATTTTAAAAAGTTTATAAATTCTATGAAAATACGATTATAAGAAAACGAATTATATGAAAATTAGTTATTTAACGGTGAAAATTTACTACGAGAACAATTGTAAAATATGGGGGGCAATTAATCACACTATATAACAAGAAAATTTTAACAGAAAAGACCAATTTTCAGTCAAGTTATGGATGAATTTGTGGTATTCCTTGGGGGAGGCCTATGTTCAGCAATGGACTTGTAAAGAACTGTAATGACGATGATGATGATGATGATGATAAATAAGTTTATAAGTTGCTATTGTTTGTTTTTCTGAGGCTACACAACGTCAAAACATGTTAATTATTAATATTAACACTTTATTTTGTTTTATAAAAGAACAATTCGAAACAAATTTGTTTGTCACGTGGTATTTAATTAGTAGTAACAATGTAAGACATTTAACTAATATTATTAAATGGTTTGCAGTCATTTAGGCCACCGTGACAGATTTCAATTAGTGCAGAATATATAGAAGATTGTCTAAAGTGCCATTTAACGGTTATCGAGTTCGTTTAAACAATAACGATGTCAATATCAGACATACGGGTAATTTAGAAAGTGTGAAATGTTATACTTTTTAATGTAAAACCTGTAAATTTAAAACGATTACTACAAAAACCATGGTGAACGATTATTTAATTGAGAATTATAAAGTGGAGTAGGTTCAATTAGACGAAACGCCGAGAGGAATTTAAAATTTTAATGTTTACTGTTATTGTACATACGCTCTGTACTCACTAATTTTAAATTATTTTAATAGAAGCCAGAAACATTTTGCACTTAATTAAAGTTAAATTTTATTAGTACGAGGGTGGATTGAAAAGTACTCGGCCTAACCAAGAAAATAAACACATACTAAATCAGTTATATTTTTATTTTTCTACATAATCACCATCAAGTTCAATACACTTTTGCCACCTCCCCTTCCAAGCATTTAGACCGTTGAAAAAAAATGATTCTTCCTTAGAGTCAAAATATGCGTCTACAGCTGCTTTGACCTCGTCGTTTGTCGAAAATCTTTGACCTCCCAAGTGCTTTTTTAGGTTAGGGAACAGAAAGAAGTCTGGTGGTGCCAGATCAAGTGAATACGGTGGATGCGGTAACAGTTCAAAGCCACAGTTGCGAATTTCAGCCATTGACTGTACTGACGTGTGAACACGGGCGTTATCTTGATGAAACAGGACTTTTCTTCTGAGCATTCCTCGACGTTTTTCTTTTATTTCCTCTCGTAAACGACGTAGTAAGGTGCAGTAGTAATCAGAGTTTATAGTCTGACCCCTTTCAAGATAATCAATCATAATCACACCTTTCGAGTCCCAGAATACTGAAGCCATCACCTTATTTGCCGACAAAATCGACTTAGCCTTTTTTAGGGGGTGGTGAACCAGGTCTTCTCCACTGTTTTGATTGTAGTTTTGTTTCCGGTGTACAGTAATGAACCCATGTTTCGTCCATAGTAACAAAACGATTCAAAAAATCATCTGCATCGGCTTCAAATAACTCCAAACAGTCGCGTGAAATAGTCAATCGCGTCCTTTTTTGTTCAACTGAAAGCAGTCGCGGAACCCACCTCGCAGACACCTTGTGTAAACCCAACTCGTTGACAATGATGTTTTGAGTTCGTTCATAAGAGATGCCTATAATCTCGGCTATCTCTCTAATTTTTAATCTGCGGTCTCCCATTATTAAATCAAGTACTTTTTTTAATATTTTCGTCAGTAGTTGACGTCGAAGGTCTTCCAGAGCGGGGTTCATCTTTCACACTCTCTCTACCACGCTTAAATTCTGCTATCCATTTTTTGACAGATGAATATGACAGAGCACAATCGCCTAATGTACTGACCATGTCATCATGGATGGCTTTTGATGATAGCCCCTTCTTATGGAGGTACTTAATGACGGCACGCTGCTCGATTTGCTCCATTCGCGGAAATTATGTCCGATTACTTTGTTAATAAATTTATAAAATCACAACTAATTATCGCACACGTTTCGAACTTCACACAATGAACTAGTCTGAACTGAACTAAATAATGTGGGTAGATTTGATTTTTAGAATTGAATGGAACTGTGTTAGGCCGAGTACTTTTCAATCCACCCTCGTAATATCACGTAGATAATTTGGCTAAAGGACGTAAGACAATATTAAGCAGTTCTATAAATCTACTATTGTGCACCATTGTACATTACCATTTACAGACAGATTTAAGACTATTTGATGTAAACGAAATTTCATAACGATATTTTTATGGGAAACGTAGCTGAAGCTACTGTTCTAAGTTGAAAATTGGAAGTACTGCGTTGAAAAATGTGTGTTTTTTTAATTTATTTTGCAAAGTAAAAAAAAGTTTATTTTGTATTACCTTCCTAAGTAATACATAACGAAAACCTTATTTAGGTTATATATTTAACATCATCATCATCATCATTACAGCTCGCGGAAGGCTTGTGTTATAAAACATAAGCCTTCCGCGTTCATATATTACCTTATAAAATGGCAAACATTCCCAATTTTTGCCCACGCTTGGCATACGAATTGGCGAGTTAGAGTACGAGTTTTACTTAACGTTAAGTACGTGTAGTGGTAATAACTAGAGGACTCTACAAGGCGTAGGGTCATATAATTAAAGTCAATAATTTTGAATTGTCATCAGGAAGATGTTGATGCCATCTCTTATTTCATTCCCCTCTGTCATCTGCTGCGACACCCGCGGGATAATATGAGTTACATAGAGAATTCTACAAGGCCCATAATTAAAGTCAAAAATTTCGTCAATGTATGCATATTAAAGCATTCTTTAAATTAGTATAAAATAAATTACACTTATAGCATAGTTTGGCGGCGTGATATGAAGCCATAACGAAAATTTCGGATTGACCATTTTGTTTATTTTAGACGCCGACGACGAGCAGTCTCAGAGTTGCGAAACTTCAGGTACAGCTATCGTTAATCCAACTACCAAGCGCAATGATTAAGTAAAATCTTCCATTCAACGAAGAGACCCATCACTAGCAACACACTTTTACGGACTGATGAAGAATAAGCATAGCACAGATTAGTAATTGAACAAAAAATGTCATTCTTTTTTGAATTTCAATATTAAGTTTTGTTAATATTCGAAATTTCTAAAGAGTCACGTTTTGTTGAAATTAAAGACAAAATGTTTTGAACCTATTGTTGTATTATACATATTATAATAGCATTTATGACAGGTTTCCAATTAACGGTAGCTAAGCGACTAAATAATAAGGGGAAGATAGCCGTGTAAGCTCAGACGATAAGTTTCCGCATATTACATGAGCAACCAAAGTTCTATACCAGTCAGAACCAACTAAATTTTTAATAGCATTTTAAATATTTAAATTAAATTATTAAGAAATACTGTAAGGAATTAAGTTGATGGTCGAGCCATTCTGCAGCTATATTACTTGTAGCACGAATGGGTTGGCTCGACCGAGGTAGGACAACGATCTCACAGAAAGAATACCAGCGTAAAATAGCAACTAAATGCTACTGCGATGATGAGTGTAGAGAACCGGTGACCCATTTTTACTAGAAAAGAGGCATTCGATCTTAGTTCTCAGGGGTGACAACGCATCTGCATTTTGACAGGCCTCTGTCACTCTTGCTACCTGCGTGAAATAATTATCTAAAATCGCGACGCGCCCGGGCGAAATAACGCAGTCAGGGCTAGCGCGTTGTTGAAATAGTTTTTGTTTAGTGTTTAGTATATTTAACTGTAGGTAAAAATAGTTGTAAAAATTTTAATGTATTTTAAAAATTGTATATTAAGTATATTACCTATTAGATAAATTATAATAGGAAAACGTTGTTCCTACTATAACTGTTGCGTGGATGGATACTAAATGAAATGACTAACAAAAGGTTTCATATCATTCTTTAAGTTGCCGAAGAATTTTAGAAGGAAATTATGAAAGATGAATTTATTTAATTTTTTTTGTTAGATAGGTACTTACAGCAAAAAAAGAATTAAGTAATAATTTGATCTACAGAAGAAATACCTAAGTACTTTATTACAAAAATTAGTTAAAATTTACTTCACTATCCATCCATTTACCTACATAGCTATAATTGTATTTTGTAATTAAAATATTTTAAGTTATAATAACACAAAATACTGAAATTAAAACTTTGTATACTAAGAAGATTTTTAAGTAAATAGAATAGATCACATTTCTATTAGGAATCGTATTTCAGGTTTATTTGTTGTTCACTCTATCTACCTATTTCTTCCGAACCAAGCGTTGCGATTCTCGACGAATGACCTTGCATTTTGCATGCGTTAGGCATCGCAATACTGTGAGCATATTAGTAGGGGCGAAAGTATGGTCAGTCGATCATAGTCAGAATAGGTACTTCACCTAAGTAACATAATTAACATTTCGCAATGTATTTTTTTACTTTCTATTGACATCCCTTAATAACCACGGAAAGTCCGCCGTGAATTAGGAAGCGTAAAAGATGCAAAGTAATATGGACACTAACGCGCAGCGATAAAGTTTTATTTAGCTTGCGTGCGCGATTTATCTGATTAATAATAATTATGTAGGCTATTAAACGTCGGCAAGCAGTTGACATCAAAGGAGTGCAACTTCTGTACGTAGTACTACTATTTGTTCTGTGATTTTGATTCTTAATCGAAAGGATAAATAAAATGTCTGGGACGCAACATCCACGTACAATCTGGTGAACTGTGTGCTCGTTTGGCACACTTATTCTATTAAAAAATTATCCTGTGTATATGTTATTCAAAAATAATGTCCATTTATGGCGGTTTGTTAATACGGCGTTCAAGGCTTACAATTTAAATGTAAATGTAAGTTTTTATAAAGATTTAATTTTCATAAATTTTCACAACATATTCGCTATACATATGGGTTCAAAGTATTTGTGATATAAACTCATTACTGTAAACTAATATTATGTTGTGTGCACATGTTTGGGATACCATCCAGATCCTAACTTTGCACTTATTTGTTCATGTTATTCATGTTTTGATGTTATCGTTTTGTGAATCTAAATAAATAAAAATAAATTACCACGTGCTCGATGGTGAAGGAAAACATCGTACGGAAATATATATTTTTTAAATAAGTTGTTAACATGTAGAGACACGACAAACGCCAGACTGCTCCTGCTCCTGGAAACCCTCCAAAATGTAAGAGACTCCACCAATGGGAATGGGAATATAGCGGGATACATAGGCTGTTATTTTACTTTTAATTGACTCACTTTTTGCACTTTGAAGAGACAGCTATTTCAAAAGAATACAACTTAAATGTTTGGCGCGTAATCTAGTTAAAAATCATAAGATCATAACGCTTTAAGCGGTTAGTGAAGGTACTTTACGAAATACATAATGAAAATTTACATTGTAACCTCGTCGTTCAAGGTCTTTTACCTATGAATAATCTTAATATACTCGTATATAAATTACGTGTCACGTTGTTTGTCCGCGATGGACTCCTAAACTACTTAACCGATTTTAATCAAATTTTCACATCGTGTGCAGTTTGGTCCAACTTAAGAGATAAGATAGTTTTTTTGCGCATGAGTGACCCACAATTTTTTTTGCGAATTTAAGGATTTTGAATAAGACATAACAAATTGTCTCGAAAAGGGCAGAACAACGCCTGCCTGGCAAGCTAGTATAAATATAAGAAGCCATCATGAAAATACATGTACTATATAGATAATTAAAAAACAACCCGTATTTTCCAACGCAGTGAACGGATATGAATAAATTATAATTATACAAACAAATGATGTCCATTTCGAATATTTATATACTTTAAAATTTATACGTGGTAGAGCCACGCTGTATCATCACGAATGGATCGGCTCGAACGGGGTAGGACCATACTCTTACAGAATACCAGTGTAAATTGCAGCTTAATGCGGCTGTGTTTCGTATGGTGAGTGTAGAGAGCCGGAGACGGAGACCCTTTTTTAATGGAAACGAGGCATTCCATCTTAGTCCTTAGGAGTGACAACGCACATCTGCATTTTGATTCTTAATCCGGGATAAATGTATATTTTGTCTATGGGCCACAGCATCCACTTACTGCCTGCTCTGTGGGCTGTGTGCTCATTTGTCACCCTTATTCTAAAAAAAATATATGTACATTTATTGGTTCAGACGGATCCTCTATTTTCTTTCCCATTCGGGAGGTATCTATGTTCAATAGTGATCTATTTACGACCGCTTAACCTACTGGTCAATGTATGTGGATGGTACGAACATTGTGCATAACACAAATTGTTGATTTTTGGATCTGATGCCTTCCCGCTTATAGTACTGTTGCGCGCCATAATTAATGCCTGGTACATGGCACCAGCGCCATCTAGTATTGAGTGAAAGAACGAATCCGTCTAAAGAACTCCATACTAGAATTTTCTACACCTAGTCTGTCGGGACCGGTATGTATTCGAACATTCTAAATGTTTCACTAGAAGAGGGCCTATATAAGACCGGTATTTTGTAATTTTTTAGATTATTATTGTATTAATCTTTGTAATTCATAGTTTTCCAAAATGGTTACATGTTCCGTGAGTGACTGTCGTGTCAATAATAGAAATAATCCCCATGGTTGCATATTTTACAGGTAAATTCGCAAGACGTCGTCTATAATAAGATGCGTCTATTTTTGGTTAAAATTTATAATATATATACTGTTTAAAATATAGAATATATTCAATTATTTTATTGATTATGTTATTTTGTAAAGAAAACATCACGCTGTTGATAATTTGCATGAATTTGGTAAATACAATTTTATAAGTACAAAATATTTTACATGTACGCTAGGGATTGACTTAACTATATTAAAATTAATGTCGATATTTATCTTGAATGTTTATAATTAAAATCAATAGACTTGCCCACACAACAAGAAGAGGAATAAAAGTTTATACTTTTAAATTTATGCAAAATGAAATTACATTTTTAGAACGCAAATCTAAAAACGCAATTTTATTTTGTCAAACAGATTTCCTCCGGATTCTATAATTAGAAAAAAAATGGTTAAGATTAAGTGGGTGGTTTATTTAGAATCCAAAGAAGAAATCAACAATTTGCAGCAAACATTTTTTGAGAAGTATAAGAGGAAAAGTAGAATAAAACCAATTTTATTAAAAAGAGCCATTTCTAAATTATTTGTACCAGTAAGTATAACTTTAAAAATTTAACTTCAAAAACTTTTGATAAATATTGATTTTTATACATTATAAAACTATAGTACGTTAAAGATGTATTCTATTTATCGTCCGAAAAAAATGTATAACCTTACTTAACCACCCGCACCTCATGGTCACACTAGTACAATATTCATAGCATCACGCTATTTTCCACAAGGTGTTGAGTGGATATTCGGATTATATACCCAAGTCACAACGATAAAACTAAGCGTAGTTAGGTATGGTACGCCACTAGACGACCGCGCATGAGACTCGCGGTTCTGTGTGCCAAGATACTATAAATTTAATAGTATTTGATATTGAGGGCTTAATAGCGTGGTTCATCACCTACAATGTTAGTCGTAGAGAAGAGGAGCTGGTGGTTAAGTAATAGGTGCGCGGATCGATAGATTTGCGAGAAAGGTGCACTTGCCGCGGTCAGTCCATGGATAGGTGACCGTTTTCTTAACATATATACAATACGTAACATAATTAACGCACTTTGAAAAAGTAGTTTGTTCAGAATCGTTTACTGAATCGATTCCTATCATTTTTAATATAGGTAATTTTTTATCCCAAAAATAATTAAAACTACGTAAATTACAGTCACACTAAATAAGTGCAGTTTTATTTGTATTATTACTATTTCTGTCATTCAATAAAAATAAAGAAAAATTAACTTTATTTCTAGCACGTCTTTAAAAGTAATTCTTTGCGTTCGTGAATTTGTACTGTGACCACAACATTCTTCCGGAATTAGTATTGTTGCGCGCCTAAGTTGACGTCATGTACCCGGCACTAGCGCAATTTAGTGTCGGGGACGAGAGCGAGGGGAGCTTTCCAGAAAATTACATCACTAATCTTTCAACCGACAGCGCCATCTAGTATCGAGACGAAGAACTAAGCTTCTAGAAGCCCGAAACTCGAACTTTCGGCGCCTAGTCGATTTGCGCGCGTATTTACTTGAATATTCTGGATGTTTCGGTGATAACGTGTATTTAAAGTCGCTGCAAGATGCGAGCGGGGAAGTACCGAATTTGGCGAGACAAGCGAAGCTTTGGAGCGGAATAAAGTAAATTATTGTGATTAACTATAAGGGTTTTAAATTTTAATTAGTGTAAAGTGAATTAAAGTGTTAATTTCGGTAATTCAATCGGCAGTTTTTATTGTCACGAACCTCAAGCTCGTAACAATTGGTGTCAGAAGTGGGATCAAATCATGCCGATTTTACCGAAGGAGGAATCGGAGGGTGTCCGTACCCGAAGTCAACGCCAGCAGGAGACGGACCAGAAGAGATTTGGTGGTGCAACGCCGCAGACGTCGGAGGGCCAACTGCCAGTCACGGAGGCTGCGGGACCGTCAGTAGCTCCTACATCTGCAGCACCTGACTTAGGTGCTCTGATGGCGATGTTACAGGAGCAGCTGCAGCGCGGACGAGAGGAACAGGCCCGTCTGTTGAAAGAGCAGCAGGAGGAACACGCCCGCCGACAGGAAAGGTGAACGGTCTCAGGAGGGTAGTGCGGCCAACAGCACCGCCCAGCAGCAGCAGGGAAACGAGTAAAAGTCAGAACTGCGGGGCGGGTGCTGGCTGATGTTAAAAGAGCCCCAAGGATCTCGATCTCACAAACCCATAATGGGAACAGTCTAATCATCAAGGGCGAGGTCAACGGAATGCCGTGTAAACTGACCATAGACACTGGAGCCTCTCGTACGGTTGTTAGTTCCCAACTTATAAGTCAGTTCCTTGGGGACTCCGCATACAACCGAGAACGCATTAATTTGCTAACAGCCACCGGTCAGCGTATACCCGTCCGTGGAGAGAAGGAGAGTTGAAGCTAGGCAACGTAATCTACCTGCATAATGTCATCGTGGCTGATATAATGGACGACTGCATCCCGGGCCTAGACTTTATGAGGGATAATTGTTGTGAGATCGACGTTAAGCAAGGTGTTTTGAAATGTGGACAGGAGGAACTTTTTATGGAAGGTGCGTTACCAGGGAACGTGTACAGCATTAAGAAGATTGTTCTTCCGCCGAGATCGGAAACGATTGTGCCAGTTAGTCTTCCTCGAAACGCTGGGCAAGCTCACCGTTGTGTACTTGTAAACTTGGAAAGGGTAAACAATGACCTTCCATGGAAAGTAGCTCGAACCTTGGTCAGAACCACTGAGATCTCAGGAGTACGTGTGCTGAACCTTTGTGACCGGGAACAGATTATAGAAAAAGGCACGCTGGTTGGTTCTTGTGAGGAAGTGGATTGGATACGTCGGTGCCAATATTTATCGAGTGAGACCCCTAGCAAGGTTGCACAAACGAGAGTGACCCCACTTTTAGTAGACTGTCGCAGCGTTCTCGCCCCGAACGAAGTGGTCAAGGCAAAGAAGTTGTTACTCAAGTACGCTGATGTATTCTCATCAAACGATGCTGACATGGGAAAGACTGGCTTAGTTCAACACAAAATAAACACAGTAGAAGAATTGCCTATCCGTCAGCGGTTAATTTCAGTAATTCAATCGGCAGTTTTTATTGTCACGAACCTCAAGCTCGTAACAGTATAACTAATTAATAATACTCAGTAAATAAAAAAGTTTAACTAAAAATTCAGTGTATGTACCTATTATGATTATAACATAATATACTAATTGGGGTGTCTGAGCGTGTGCGTTAATTACGTTACATATTGTATATATAACGTATATAAAAAATAAAGAGTAGGTACATATGTATCACCAGACACTTGGTGCACTTTAATATTTCCTACGTATTTGGCTAGTGTCTGTTATGATCATTATGTTTTAAAATTCATGCAGCTAAAATGATTATAAGTTTATTATTACTTTATATTTTTCAGGGACAGACTATAGAGAGATTCTGTTCCAGAGTGAGAATCTTATTTAACTGATTCCCACATGTGTTTTACTTAAATTATTAAGTTTACATTCATATTTACGTCGAATGTAAAATAAACTTCTATAATGTATTTCACTGTTGATTATTAAATGTTTCTGATTACTAAAAGTAATACTTCGAATATGTAAAATAAAGCAGCCATTATATACTCCGTGTTCTCGTTTTTTTCACCAGCAAAACATTTTATAAAATATAAATAGGGGTTTACTTAATTATGTATCTACCTATTTATATTATTAAAATTATGTCGTGTAAGAAAAATTCTGAGGAAACTGTCCATGGCAGTAAATATTATTTCTAAAGGTTCAAAGTACAATTTTTTAAGCTGATTCTTGGGGTCTCTGATTCTCTTCAGAGATTATTGGCATTTTGTACATTTTGAATTAAAATCCAACAAAGTGCTGCTTATTCTCGGGAAAATGTTATATGAATATTTTTTAATTATTTTATAATATCATGTCAAAAATTCAGTTAATTTTTGAAGTTATTCAGTTTCGTGCACTAAACTAGTTTTTTAATATTTTTACCTATCTTTCTTAACAATCATTTTTCGATAGTCCTTGTAAGTAAAATGTACATCCCTAGCTAACGCACACAATGACAAATCGAAACAGGTCACGCGTTTTCGGGCTGTAGATCGTTTACACGCCAGTGTATTCTATAAGTCTATGGACAGGTCATACTGCAAAAACGAGCGCGAGAATCAACGCATACAAAGGATTTTAGTATAAATTGAGCGGATATGGGAATAGACCTAGATTTGTCTTCGGAAACGTTGCCTCTTAGTCTTAAACTTCAAGTATATTGTAAGTTATAACACAACGTAAACTCCGAATATTCGCTTTCAAAGCTTTACTAATCCTTTAGTTGTAATACTTATCGCGTCTGACACTGTAATCGACTGTAATCACTTTGTTTTTGAAAAAAAAGAAAAATAAATATTAGTCAGGGAAACTCATAACAATTATCTATTAACTTAACCTTAATGCAAGCAATGTAAGAGTTTGTGATTGATAGACACGAATACAACACGCACGCACATTAGTTTATATTACCTCTGCACACACTTCAGTTTTAATTTACGCAAAGTCGTAATTAAATCTCAAAGATAACCTCAAAATTCATCCGCGTAAAAATAACGAACTTACGTAAGGTTTTGATTCTTTAACAAGTACTGTACTATCTATTGAGATATTACGTCGAAATAAAATTTGCAATAATATAGTGATCCCAAATGTTAGTGTTATGTGTTTTCAAAACGATAATTAACTAGATTTTTTTTAAAATACTGTATCACTAATAGTTTTGTATTTAGGTAATATGACGGACAATTTTATAATAAATAACAAAACATTGTACTCAGTGTACATAATATATTGAGGGCTACAATACTTTTTAATTACATAAACAACGGAAGTGCCAAAAAGGTATGGGATATATAAAGAAGGTGAATACTTTCAAACAATCAAAATACTTAAGCTATCATCGCTTGCTCTTGTCATTTTCAAACATAAACGCGAAAAGAATGTACACATGTAATTTAGGTAATATTTTGAAATCATAGTCACACACTATATAATAAATAGACTATATAATACCTATAACAAAACGGACGTACTCGTATATTATGTATACGAATATTGTTTTTCTCATAAAACTATAAATGGCGTGTTGGGAGCGACTACGCAACCTACTACCTACCTACCTACTTTTAGTGCCAGAGATAATGCAGTTTTGTTAACCTACTTCAAAAAAAAGAGGAGGTACTCAATTCGATTGTATTTTTTTTAAAGTTTTGTTACCCCGGAACCTTTTTCTAAGTATACTGATTTTGATGGATTCCTTTTTTATTTGAAGGCCGATGCTTCCCACGTGGTCTCGTATAAATTGATTAAGATCTGGCTAATAGTTTTTGAGTTATCCTTAATAATACGTATTTAATTGACTTCGACTACATTGAAGATGTTCTCATTTTATTTATATTGAAGTCGGTTGTACAATTTTTTAATTTTACCACTTGTTTATAGCGCCTCTGTGCTAAGTAGCACAACAAATGTGCTTTTTATTGCTATTGCCGCTCCGGTAGTGCATGTGTGTGTTGTACCCAATATGTTCAAATCACACGTGTTGCGTTCCACTATGTGTCTATAAAATAAAATAAAAATATTCAAGTATAATGACGTAAATGCGCACGAATGTACTCGCAATAGAAACAAACAACCAAAAAAGTTGGAGTTGCGCAGTTAATAAGCAAGTTTTGGAACAAATATATCTAAGATGATCTAAATATATAATGACGTATAACGTTTTCGTAAGATCTGAATATACAAGACAAAAAATTTCACTTTCGCGGTAAGCGAACTTTGCACAATTCATAAAATTAGTCAAGATGTTTTTATGCCCACTGTAATGGCTACGCTCATCCAATGAAAGTCGAAAGCAGAACAATTTGCATCGCATTCCTCTGTGAACATTGTTGTTATGAATGTCGTATGAATATTAAAGCTACACGTTGTAATTCTGCCGTTCTTTTTTAATGTTCATTTTCATAATTCGATAAGTAATTATAACAAGCACACACGGTGATACACGGATATGTTTTAAGAGATTTAGCTGTGTTAGCCAATCAGTCCATTCCTAAATAGTTCGTTTCCATAGTGGTATAAAATAAGGTTAGATTATGTGAAATATATAGTATACGCACGGATGATTTTAAAAAAATTTTCTTCTTTAAATTCTTTTCGGTGCGCCCTGCTCATTAATGGACGATACTCTATCGACCGACCAATAACGGGAAATCCACATAAAAGAGCTAAAACCAAATTGAACAGTCTAGTAAATGGGAGAACATCACCAGTGTTAGTTGTATTTGGCTCTGCGCTCATCAACTCGCCCGCTCAGCGTGAAAAGTATGAATAGTCTTCAAATTAAGACGACTCATCGAAAAAGTGGCTCCAGGCTATCGATCCGAGTGAATACATAATTTCTATAAACACTTGAAAAAACTCTGTCATAAGGTCTATAATTGTGTAGCGCCCGCGACGATTAAAAGCGCTTAGAAATTGTCATCATTGTGAAATCTTAAAATTTTTTTTTTTAAATTGTTGATTTAAGTAATCAAAATAATGAGCATGTAAATTATGAATATTGATGTTTTGAATATATTTGAGTGCTTCCCAAGCATATAGATTAAGTAATTTCGTTTTAATTTGAACTATAGTGATTTTTAGAGGTGTTTTCGCAAATAATTATGATCGAGTCAAAATTATACAATCGTGTTTTTGAACAGGCAAATTCAAGATAAAGACATGAATTTACCTATTCAAAATTTCACTTTCGTTAGTGGTGTCATAGTCCTATACTATTCGATGAAAGGAGGCGCATTTTGTCGCCTTAAGTGGTACGTAGTTGGCGCATCCTTACCCACAGGTAAAAGAGTCAGTATTTCCACAGGTAGGTACTTCTTACAGCTCTTTATACGTTATTTATATTTAAATCAAAATGTTTCTTAATTTAAAGAGTTATTATTTTTCACTATAATAAACGCACAAGTTTTATGGTACTATTAAACTCTACGATCGATAATGTTACTTTTAACTCATTTTTGCAAGCATTTTTGAAAAACGCACATAAGATATTTTAATAAAGTTAGTTAAAGTTAAAGTTACAGCCTATATACGTCCCACTACTGGGCACAGGCCTCCTCTCTGAGAGGGTTTTAGGGCAAGGAATAGTCCGCCACGCTGCCCCAATGCGTGTTGGCGAACTTCACGTCTTCGAAATATTTTTTTATTCCTCAGACATGCAGGTTTCCTCACGATGTTTTCCTTCACCGCCGAGCACGTGGTAAATCAGCACTTAAAAATGCAATTAACAATTTCATTGGTGCCGGCGGGGATCGAACCCGGTTTGCTCGCGTATTGTGAAATTTACAGCGAGCGCTAACCATCTGAGCTACCACGGCTCTTTAATAAAGAGTTAAATCAAAAGTTGTTATAATTTGTTTTGTGTAATGTTTAAATCTATACCAATATAATAATCTATATTATAAAAGCTTCCCTGTATAAAAATGACAAGATAGTTAATCGGTTGAAATGTTCATACATGATTCAATAATATTTTTTTTTTGCTTTGTTTATACACGCTAATCTTTAGAACTAATAGTCCGATTAGAAAATTTCTTTTGTATATTATAGCCAGATTTACGAGGATTATTAGTATAGAATATCTAGCATTAGGCTTACACCTCTCAGCTACCTAGCCTTACATATTGAAGTTTTGTTTGTTGTTTTTTTTGTTGCGCGCTATAATTAGCGCTTGGTATGTGGCGGCTGATTATTAGCGCCAACTGGTATCAAGCAGCAGAAACAGGAGCGTCAAGATCTTTCTAGAACTCTCCCATTAGTGCCATCTAGTATCGAATGGAAGAACTAAGCTTTCTAGAAAGCCCCACACTCGAACTTTCTACACCTGGTCGGTCGGGGCCGGTAATTGCTGAAATATTCTGGATGTTTCGGTCAAAAAAGCCTATATAAAGCCGTTGAAAGCCGCGATCGGGGCAGTATTGAATTGGCGATACGAGCGAAGTTTTAGGAGTGAAATAAAGTGTTAAGTATGAATAATTATTAGTGTAATTTCAGTTTTAATTGGTGGTCAGTAATTAAAGTGTCTAGTTTGGTAGTTAAATCGGCAGTTTTTATGGTCACGAATCCTAAGCTCGTAACAATATCTTCTATTCGACTATACAAGCCTACTACTTCAGCGAAAAGGCTCTTTATTTTATAGTTTAGAAAACCACAAGCTGTTTTTGACATAAATTTAAATTTCTTGAGCAATCTCAACTCCAATTCGTGGTAATTTGGCGATACCTATTAATGTTCCAAACTCGAGAGCCAGCTAGAGCGAGCTATTTGGTCTTGAAGGTGATCCCGCTCGCAGCCACGTCAGCGAGATCATTACGGAGCACTAAAGCGGGTCTAATTTGTTGGTCGAACTTACTTCCGAACAGGTCATCAATAGTGAAACGTGCCGGTACCGGTTGCGACTAAAATTCTCTCGAATAGTCCGCCTATACCACACGTATAAGGGATGAAACAAAGAGGGAAAATTTGTAGTGATATTTAAAGAAAATAATTTTTACATCGGTTCTTACCTGTAACTCATCATCCATAGTAGAGTCGAACGTTTCTCTGAGTCTCGCTTCGCCCCTAGCATCCGCCTTAGCCGCCATCTGCTTCTCTCGCAATGACGTTCGACGAACTGATCGCACCCTGTGACAAATATATAAGATTAGTATTCCAAGTCATTAAATATAGTCGTTGTGTTAGAAATACTCTATTTATTCTTTGGGTGTCATAATACATGACGGTTTAGATTTGCCGCTTTCTGTAGGAGGGTCTCCTTGACTATCCTCTAAGTCGCCTTTTAATAGTATATAAATAAGTGTCCCAAAAGTAAAAGAAGGAGAATGATGCTAAAAGCTTGCAGCATCCGAGCGATGGGCTTGAAAGGGGCCAATTTTCACCAATGGTTGGTTTGCATAAATATGCGAGATTTCTGGAAAGTAAAACGTAACGTAACGTTACGACCTTTCGGCCTTCCTCATAAAATTAACGCCAATTTAAGAAATACTTAAAGTTGTTTTCTTTCTCTATTAATTAAATGATAATACAAAGGTACATGTACGGACGGTACGACCAAAAACTAACGTGGAACTCTCATCTTAGCAGCGTATGCCATAAAGCAAAAATTGCTTTAGGTACGTGCAGTCGTTTGGACGGGAACAACTGGGGCTTGCGTCCCAGTATGGTCCTACGGCTGTACAGCAGTATAGTGAGGCCGGTTCTCACCTACGCCTCTATTGTCTGGTGTAACAAGGCCAACCAAAAGACGACTGCGGACAGACTAAATAGTCTACAAAGGACCGCCTGCTTAATGGCAACTGGAGCTATGCGATAATCGCTTGGAGCGGCTCTTAATGCACTTCTATTCCTAACGCCTTTGATCTTTATCTTTATCTAGACAAGGAGGCGAGGGCTAGTTTGTATAGGATTAACGCCCAGGGCGATCTGAGCTTGTTCTCCAACAGATTGAGATCCACGCTCGACTCAATTCAGGAAACACCAGTCTTATGAACGATCTCAGATATTATGCGTCCACTACATACTTTTGATAAAAAGTATATAGTGGAATTACCCTCCAAAGAAAACTGGCTGAATGGCCAGGTTATCTGAAAGGTCGGTAGCCTCATATGGTATACCGATGGGTCTAAAACGGCCTCGATGTAGTCGATGGCCCCAAATTCAAGCTTAGTATGACTTTGGGTAGATTCATCTCTATCTTTCAGTTTAAGTGATGATTTACCACGTGCTCGGCGGCGAAAGAAAACATCGTGAGGAAACCTGCATGTCTGAGAAGTAAGAAAAAAAAATATTTCGAAGACATGTGAAGTTCGCCAACACGCATTGGGGCAGCGCGGCCGACACTTCCTTGCCCTAACACCCTCTCAGAAATGAGAGGAGGCCTGTGCCTAGCAGTGGGACGTATATAGGCTGTAACTTTACTTTACTTTTAAGGCTACGTTCGCAAACTGGACTGCCTGTGCAAGAAGTGGCTAGGTGTTGTTGTACCTGGTGGTGCTGGCGGTGGAAGAGGAGCGGCGCGCGGTGCGCAGGCGCTCGCCGGCTGAGAGCGCGGCGCGTCGTCTGCTCTCCTCCTGCTCGGCCGCCAGCCGCGTGATGCGCCCGCGCATCTCACCTTCCTCGCATATATCTACAAGCAAAACGTTAAACATCACTCTCACTTCACGTTTGATTTCGATTATAACATATTTCCTTTTACTTATCAAAATTGTAACGCCATCTAGTGGGGGCCACCCTATACTTCGCTTATACGGGTACGAGGCTGCCACTTTAGAACATCGGTTGTTGGTTTATCGAGCGATTAGGCCGATCCGTTATTGCACCTTCAGATTACTGATCCGTTGGAATGTCAGTTTTTTCTCTTTTGCCTAAAGGGGATTTCCCACATCTAATATTTGCAATAGACTAAGTTACTGAAAATAAAACATTTGAATTTCTACTAACTATTCTAGACTATGCCACCAGATGGTAAGTCGAAAATAGTAAAGCCCACTGACAATCTATTCACTTTGTAAGAATATCCACTACCACATATCGTCCCGTGTGTGTCTTTAGAGGGACAGAGGGAAACTAACAGCAGTGGACTTTTATAGGCTGTAATGAATGGATGGATTCATTCTTGCTTTAAAGACAGCCAGAATAGTAATCGGATGGAAATTATGCTGGCAGCGTATTCCACTTCTATGCTGTTACTCTAGTTCTACTGCAGATGCCCTCATTTATAAGTCTATAATGACTAAATGGAGTAAAAAGCTAGTGAAAGATGCAGGAAGTCGACGGATGCAGGTGGCTCAGGACCGTGCTTTGTGACATTTCTTGGGGAGGCCTATGATCATCAATGAATTTGTAAAGAGCTGTAAAGATATGCAATATATAGAATAAGGGTGACAAACGAGCACACAGTCCACCTGATGGTAAGTGGATGCGGTGGCCCATAGACATCTACATTTATCCTCGATTAAGAATCAAAATGCAGATGCGTTGTAACCCGTGACGACTAACGGCCTGGCCACGGGGAGCGGCGGCGCAAACGGCGAAGCGACAGGCGGGGCGAAAATTCGCGTGGCGCGATTTTAGGGCCACGGGAAGTCACGTTTGCCGCCGCGACCAGATAGGCCGAGAGTGAAATGTCTTTATCAAAGTTATCTACGATATTGCTTAGAAAGTAATTGTTTTTTGATTCAAGACATAATATTTGGAAAAGATTGCGGAGTATATGATTTGAATAGGAATCGGGTTATAAATGGAGAATTCCACAACAAATAGAATGCATCTAGAAAAAAATTTCGAATAAATACCAGAATGAGTGTCGAAACCTGCGATTATATTTTTGTTAATATTAAACCAGAATTGGAGATAAAAGTCAATGCGGATAGAATTTTAAGTTTTTTTTTGTCGGCCCGGCAATTTTCGCGGCGAAAACAACTAAAATATTTTGTTCCCTATACTATTCGCCGGTTTTCGCCGCGTCTGCCGCCAGACTCGACCGACTTGATCCATACATTTCTATACATTTGTTTTAGTCGCTAGACGCCTCGCCTCGCTACGGCGAATATCCCGTGGCCAGGCTGTAAGACAGAATGTCTCATTTCCAGTAAAAAGGGTCTCCGGATCTCTACACTCACCATACGAAACACAGCAGTATTAAGCTGCTATTTACGAGCTGTAAAGATAATAATGGCTACGATGATTTAAAATTGTCCACAGTTCAAAGCAGATTATATTGCAGGGATATTTTACACCTGTTTTTTTAAATTAATTAAAAATTAATCTAAGTAAACAAAAGTCTACGTGAAACATACTTTGAAATTTGAAACAAAATTAAAGATATACGCTTAGCCCATGAATCATACTTACAACTGGATGTTCTAAACTATTCTTTATGTACTTTTAATGGATCAAATGTATCCAAATTTGAGATTTTTCATACATTTAGAAATTCATAATTTCGAAAATATTAACTTTATCGACATAAGTCATAGGATCGTTTTCATTCGTTATATGTTATATTATATACATTTATATGTTGTATTTTGTATTTCATTAAAGAATATAAAAAAGTTGAGCCGTTTAAAAATAACAATAAAAATTTGCAATAAAAAATCGGCTTAAACAATATGGCAACGAAATGCCCAATGGCAACATGTATTTCTATCAACAATAAGACAATTTGAAGAGAATCGCGTTAAAAATTTGAGGGGGAATAGTTTTTGGTACTCATGCGCCGATTCCTCCTGGACTATAAACATGTCCAAAGGTTAAAACCGTAATAAATAACAAGACTAAAGAGTTTACCGAAACGAAAATAATATAATTAAATATAATTCTTAATACCTAACGTTTAAAAAAAATTGTTTTGAGCACACGTATGTATGGTTCCGAGCAATATAATGTAATCTCAAATAGTGTATGGTTCTGAGAGGTCCCTTCTAAATATTATTTTACTCTTTGGCGGGGTCTAAAAATTTGGCATGTAGGAGACCGATGTGGACCACAGGTGCTTTACAGATTAAAACGGAACTTAAAATTTGGTTTAAGAAATAAACGTATTATTATTGTTGCTTTCAGATAATTTTAGATAGTACGTAAATTTAAAAGGTTCGCTAAGGTTTTGGCGGGATCTTGTCGACAAGCTATTTGCTGTTCTACAAGGGTGACACTGAAAGTTCTTAGAAAATCAAAAACTAAACAAACTGGCAAGTTATTAGTTTTATTATATCTTTTCAAAATAGTGTCCATTTACATCAATACATCGCTGCATCCAATCGAACCACTGAGAAAAGCACTTTGCCCACTCGTCCTTAGGGGGTCTCTTCGACCAGTGGCGAAGCTTCCATTAAAGCCGAAAAGCCGGGCTTGCCTTATTAAACCTGAATCAATCAATAATATCAACTAATAAAATAACTCGTAAAATGTTTCAAGCTATTTAAAATTTCCCGCGCACTCCACTGTTCGACACATGTCGACTGATGACATCGTATTGCCTTAGCGATACTGCTGCAGTCATAAAAAATGAGTTTTAATAGAGCTAATAGTTGCCTCCCTCGCTCGCGTGGGCTTTTTACGGCGCTTTCGAGAAGACGATCGCTCTCTTTCTAAAAAAAATATTCTATAATGAAATATAACTACGATTGTATATATAGCAATTAGTATAGAGATTTAAAGCCAGGCTTTTGGGAATAAATTTGTTAAAAGCGGAGGCGCGCGGGCAATACGTTTGCAAGCTCATTTCACGTTTCAATGTTTATTTACTCTGTGTGCTTATCTTAAGCGATTTAATATTACGAGTTCAAAATTTATGCTTTTTTAAAGATTTTTAATGAAAATGGAGGATAATAGTGTTTCTTGTGATGAATTGAAGTGTGTTAAAGTGATAATCGGAGAGGAAATCTTTAAACTTTGTGGAGATAATACACAAGGTTAAGAGTGTATTTCAGATTTAATATCAATTATCGCAATTAAAAACAGTTATTGGTACAATTAAAACGTTCACCAACATTTTACGTGGACGTAATTAAATCTTTCCATAAGAAAGCGAGACGATTCCACTTATCTTATCTCTTATCCATTAGAATGTAAATATTTTTTTTTTTAATTTTGTACAGTTTGTTTGTACTTTGTTCGTGTTTTACTTTTGTTCATGTATTGTATTGGATGTAAAAACTTTTTTCTTTCACTTAAACAAACCCAAACGGCTTCCTTCAAAGCCACCGAAGCTATGCAATTGCTGAAATGTAATACAATCTCTCTAGCAGTGGTATTCCTTCTGTGTGCTTTGTTAAACACGTCCTTGACAGCACTGAATATGAAACTGAAGCGTGGAGACAGATCAAGATTGGTGTATTTTTATAAAACTGCTAAAAACAACAATCTATATTTTTATCAATTTATATCTTGGGCTTGCCCTAGCTTGGAGCTCTAGCTTCGCCACTATCTTCGACGGCATTTTGAAACGCAGCCACTGCTTTCTCGGCGTCCATAAAACGTTTTCAAAGTTTTTCTTTTATTTTCGGAAATAAATAAAAATCGCACGGTGCGAGGTCGCGGTTATAGGGCGGGTGACCCAGTAATTCTACGTCTGACGTCGCCAAGTATTGTGCGACGAAGCGTTGTTGTGGTGAAAGGGACGATCCTACTGCGAGGTCGTTTCTCCCGAATTTCCAAGACAAGTGGCAAACAATGGTTAGTGTACCCCTCTGCAGTAACTGTTCTTCGATCCTCTAAAAGAATTGTTGCGTAATGACCTGTCCTTCCCAAGAAGAGGCCAACATCTTTTTTCTCACGCTTCGACCTCTCTTCACTTTAGTAGGCAACTCCTCGGAAGGAAACACCCAGACAGCAGACTGTCTGTCTGGGTGTCTCTGTATCTCTGTATCTGTCTGTTAGTTTCAGGATCATAACAATAATTCCAGCTTTCGCCACCCGTAAGTATGTCGAACACAGCATTTGAGTCAGGCTGTGCGTTCGTGAAATTTGGCGGCTGGAATTAATCAAAACAATTCCTCAGAGGGTTCGTGCAATTCGAGCAATCGTGGTAGCTACGATGGAAAATGCAAAGGGTTGCAACATCCCAACGCAGAGTCAGTGAATCGAGCCGATCAGAAAGAACTCCGTCGTCGACGATTCAAACCGCTCTGCGCTGGATGCGGTCAAATGGCTAGCACTGGTGTGCCCCGGCATATAGATGAGAACAGTATTCCATGTGAGGACGAACTTTCACCACTTACAATCACTCCTGATGGTAAGTGGTGATGTAGCCTAAGATGGTGAAACGCACTGACTTTACAAAAGCTTATTCACTTTTGCCTTGAAGTCACCCACACTGTAATCGGGTGGAAAGACAAACGGTGGCAACTCTTTCCACTTCTTTGCTGTACGCATGATGAACGACGTAGCAAACCGTTTGGTTCGAATGCGTGGTAAGCACAGAAATCTAAATAATAAGGCAATAGAAGTCGTAAAAGCGCGTGACCTTGTCGCCGCACATGTGACTCGTAGGCCACAAGCGCGCGAGGAGCGTTTGTTTCGGTCACCAATGTAGTTTCGGACGCAGAGACGTAAAAATTGTGGCTAAAAGCATATCCAACAACGGAAATTCTTCCACAACTTGCAAATTTTCAAATAAAGGGATAACATTTCATAAATAAGTACTTAGTGTTTTAAATAATGTTGTTTTTTATGAAATATACTTAAATAAAATTATTCACCTCCAGCACTATGATTGTCTCTGAAAATGTAATTGTGTTCACATTTCAATATCCATTGATTCTTAAGCTAGTTCATGTCTACAAGTACGACAACTAAAAGCAGCGATGCACTTATAGTGCGGGCAATAAACAGTATTGTCGCGTACGTAAAGGAGGATGGCCAAATCGTACCAGACAACGAAATGATAGCGTCCCAATATGAAATATTTATGTTGTTGTTTAAGGTCTTAAAACACACTAGAAATACCTCTTTAAGTAGCCACAAAAAAAGTTATCCATTTATTTCTATTTTTGTAACTGTTCAAAATTATTGCAGATAATAGTTTCAGAACGCTTAGGTGCGTTCTGAAACTACGACGACTGACGATTCATTTCGTGTGTGAAAGGACTTGGTATTCAAAGACTATAATTTCACGTTTTTATGAAGTTGTTAATTTTAATTCAATTCATTTAGTAT
The DNA here is from genome assembly GCA_907164705.1 of Parnassius apollo. Taxonomy (NCBI): domain Eukaryota; kingdom Metazoa; phylum Arthropoda; class Insecta; order Lepidoptera; family Papilionidae; genus Parnassius; species Parnassius apollo. Next base: position 13,461,203 of record CAJQZP010000212.1, read on the forward strand.
GTAGACATCAAATCAACTACTATGCTGATTTATTATGTATTGGATTCTTGTTATAAAAATAATTATGTAGGTCATAGTAAGCTAAACGTTTTGTTCAATTACATACGAGAATGTACAACGGAACGTCATTTGTCATCGCTTACTCTGTGATCATCAATTCGCGCCAGTATTGTTAATGTTATGTCTTATTTCCTTGTGTTGTTTTGACCTCGGTATTGTTTTACGGACTGATTTTTTCACATCTTGGATAATTGTGAGAAACATCATGCCAACACAACAAAGACAACTAGGTGTGCGATTGCTTTGTGTTAATTGTAACATATGCATTGATATACTTCGCCACCATCTCGTTTTTGAGCTTCATACAAGAGTAATTTCTAAGATCTGCGAGTGGAATTCTTCAGTAATAGTACGTATTTACATACCTACTTATTTTATTACAGTAACATAATACATCATCATAATACAACTCTAATTCTTATTTTAGATCACTGAAGAAGATTACGTATGTGATGCCTGTCAGCATGTCAACTCCGGGTTACCTAATGAACCTGGTGCCTCATCTTCCCGTGGCCACAAGCATGTTTGCATACTTTGTGGAAGTCCTCTGAGGACTCGTAAACGTGATGTTGTTGTGAGAGAGAATCCATCTCAGTTGCAACAAGCAAAGTTGAGCTTGAAAATAGAATTGCCCCATGGCAGGTAATAATTACCTTTTTATTTTGTACTTTTTTTTGTTTTGTCTTGGTATCAATGTTATAGTGAATTTATCACTGCAATTTTATATTAATTGTAAAAGTGTTAATTAGCCTAAACATTTATATTAAGACAAGGCTGTATGGTTGTTTCAGGCAACTTCAACAGACCATGTTTGTCATCCCTGTTGGCTGTGACTCAAGAGAGTTGCAACACGTAATATACAGCAGACAGAGCCAGAGCTGGAGCAGGAGCCAGAGCCTCAACCCCAAGAACCTCAAAGCCCACCAAATACCGACCAGCAAGATGACGAAATACCTCGAGTGATTAGTTTGCCGCAGTATAGACGAGCGACAAACACTGCAGCGCATTGTGTTTTTTATATAAATTTTGATTAAAAAACAGGAATGATGCTGAGCAAATCATAAATATGATTAGATAACGATTTTCATTAAATAATAATTTATCTGATTTTATAAATAGTATGACAATGAATAGACGAACATCTGATTTTACTAGTACTAAAGCTCATTCCAATACTAATATTATATTCCCCCATCTAGAATATAGTGAAGTTATATTATTTGCCCTAGGAACATATCAAATTCAACAGGCAAGGCTCTATTATAGTGAACATGTCAGGTTTCACGAAGGGTATCGAATTGAAATAAGCAAAGAAAACATTAATGTAACAGAGTATCGTTTGAGAGGAAGTGGAAATAATTCATCAATAAGAGGCAAAATCAAATCCAGACACATTTCGAGAAAAGTATATTATGTTTATATATTAATTGAAAATAATTTGTCTGGAAGTGAAGCTATAATAGAGTATTACTGCAATTGTTTAGTCAGTAGAAGAACAGTTGGGTGCTGTGCACATGTTATGCTTGTGTGGTATCTTGGGTGGGCCAGGCATCAGCCGACAATACCAGCACCTGCAGCATTCCTTGATGCTGTAGTTGTAAGAGAGGATGATTAATAAAAAGTAATTTACTCTTTTTTATAGAAATAAGGTGACAAACGAGCACACAGTCCACCTGATGGTAAGTGGATGCTGTGGCCTATAGACATCTACATTTATCCTCAATTAAAAATCAAAATGCAGATGTGTTACCAACCCTGATGACTGAGATAAAATGCCTTGTTTCCATTAAAAAGGGTCTCCGGTTCTCTATAATCACCATTCGAAACACAGCAGCATTAAGCTGCTATTTTAGTTTGGTTTCTATCATGGGCACAGCATCGAGATGAGGTTGATCCACCTGCATCTTTTTTATATGATATATTACTATCAAGTGATGATATTGAAAATACAGAATGATGATTGTAACCTTAATGCGTATTAATATTGTAATATTAATGACGATTTTTGCCATATCAATTTTTATCAAAAAATTGATAGGGGCGTACTCCGATGGTTTGGGCACGTTAAGCGAATGAGTGAAGACCGAATGGTGAAGAAAATATATAGCGCGAAAGTAAATATTAAAAGGTGTCGAGGTAGACCGAGACTAACTTTCGAAGACCATGTGAGCAAATTGCTCGAAGAGGGGAAGGTCAAGAGTACTCGGATTTTTTTTTTATAGGATAGGGTGACAAACGAGCACACAGCCCACCTGATGGTAAGTGGTTGCTGTGGCCCATAGACATCTACATCTATCCTCGATTACGAATCAAAATGCAGATGCGTTGTCACCCGTGAGGACTAAGATGGAATGCCTCGTTTCCAGTAAAAAGGGTCTCCGGTTCTCTACACTCACCATACGAAATACAGCAGCATTAAGCTACTATTTCACGCTCGTATTCTGTGAGAGCGTGGTCCTTCCCCGGTCGAGCCGACCCATTCGTGCTACAACTATACTACTAATATAACTGCAGCATGGCTCTACCACGTATAAATATATCGGATACCTAGACGTGTATGTATGAAGAAGTTAATGAACCTGAAAGAAGCGAAAGAGGTATGTAAGGATCGTGACACTTGGCGATCTGTTCTCTCTGGCTACCCCGTTAGGAATTGTGCGTGAAGGAAAGTTAAGTTTTTATTTTTATTTTTGCCATAGTTGCTACACTTGTGGCAATCAAAGTTTTTTGTGGTATTCTATAGGAAGATGCTGGTGCTCATCTGATATTTTTATTTTACTCTATCGACTTTTACAACACCATATGGGACGGTGTGGAAATTCACGAAAGGCCTGTGTAATATTTTACATTATATATTTAGTTTAGGAGGCCTATGTTCAGCAGCGGACTGTCGCAATGATGATGAATAATGATCAATTAAAATTGTAATGTTTGTTGTTTATTTTACCTATTTCAATTTTACTGTGTGCTTTTATTTTCTGTTACGATATATTTTGTGTTATATGTGTAATTTATAAATAAACGCCGAGCAAAGTTGAATTTAATGCTCTGGCACCCTTTTTATCTCTTTTAATTGACAATCTCCTTCTGATTTATAATAATATAAATGGGTAAGTATCTCTAGACATTATATTTTAATGATGTTTGGAATTTATACTTGCTAATAAATGAATACTTTAATAAACAAAGGGCCCTCACTGCACCTATCTGCTGTGTTATTTTTAAGAAAGGACTTATAAAGTGCCGACGATTTTTATAATAATAAATGCAGTGATATTATACATGATGTTTGGGATTTATAGAACAGATGTAGGGTGCGCTTTAAGAGATGCCCTATTATTGGGTGAGTATTTAGCAAACACTGCAACATGCTTTAAGTCGCATGTATGATGTTATATTATTTGCCCTAGGAACATATGGATTCAACGGGCAAGGTCCTGTTATAGTGAACATGTCAGGTTTCACAGAGGGTCTAGAATCGAAGGACAGTTGGGTGATGTGCACATGTTATGAAGCTTGTGTGGTACCTTGGGTGGGCCAGGCATCAGCCGACAATATCGCCAGTGCCAACATCACTCCTTGATGTTGTAGATATAAGAGAGGATGATGAATAAAAAGTAATTTTGTCTAGCCTACTTGTTTCATTAAAGTACTCCTAAATTCTACCATTACACTTCATTTATTCCCGTAACCTACCATTACTCGATTTTTCAATACATATGCAACTTTAGTATTGAAGACTGAAAGACAGTAGGTATCTAGCGACTAACTCTCTTCAGCTTAAAATGGTCAAACTACAAAAAAGCCTTTAAAATCTTTTAGGAAAGACTTCGTGTGATAATAATTACGCCATCCTTGTTTTTTACACTACATACTGTGCAAGCTAGTGCAATACATGTAGGTGTAGTTTTTATTGAATTATCGGTCATAATTTGTTGTCGAAACGGTCAACTTCACGAGATGGTTTGACAGACGGCCCTTTTTGATTTGACATCGAACTTTAGGGAGTATGGTGCACATACGTAGGGTGCGCTTTGAGAGATGTTCTATTGTTGGGTAATATAATTATTTTAACTACACTATTAGGCTACGTCGCAGTCGGATAAAGCGTCCAAGCAAGGTTTTTCGTTAAAAATCAAAATGTACAATAAATTGCCAGAAATAACAAGACTTCGTTTCGACAAGTGACAAAAACATTCTTTATGAATCACGCTTTCTATAATATAGAAGAATATATGAAATGTTCATTTTCTGACTTGCTTGACATGTAAAAATAATGTAAATGTATTTTGATTTGTAATTTTAATAATCTAATGTAATCTTATATCATTTGTATTGATTGTAATTTTGACATTTATTTTATTAAAATATAACTATTTTAATAAAATGGCCAATAAAAAAGTAAAAGGTATTTGTTGACTCAGCCTTAAAAATATTGTTGACGTTATTATAAAAAATCGTGGCTATTTAGATATTATTTTTAAACGTGATTGAGTTTACAACATAAAAACAAACCAATCTAACTATAGTTTGTTTTGGGACATGAAAAAAAGTCAAGTCCAGCTCCTATTGGCCATCCTCATTTGCAAGAACACGGCCGCAGGAGTCGAGTACGAGTCATTGACGTGACACTACTATTTTGTACTGATAATTTATTATGTTTGGCTTACGAGTACCTAGTTTTACCGAAATGGGAATGAAATGTAATTTTTCATTAAATATTTATTTACCTTGTCGATTTTTTTTCTTTCTAAATATTTTACACCGTTAACCGTTTATCAGTGATTATCTGTTTGTTTGTACTTTTAAATTACTTGATAAATATTTTATCAGCTTAATAGAAAGTTATCGAAACGTGCTTTGCGCTGCACTATGCCCAAGTGAGAGTGAGCACGCAATGTCATTCTCTGTTTTTCGATTTTTCAACACGTTAATTATTGAACCGAGTGATTACGACTCCTGAGATTTTGCGTTTTTATAAAATATCCCTTAACGCAATAGTTTATCTTTGTTCCATGAGTGCTTGAGATAAATGTAGGCGTAATTGTGTATTTTTTGTTTGTCTATGTGTAATAGCTGCGAACCGGCGACATGCGTCCGGATATTAAAAGACAGTAGAAGGCATTTCTAGTGACTTATTATTTAGATTTCTGTGGCGGTAAGTCAACAACGAAAGAGTTGAGACTGGCCGTACGCCTGGCTGTCAGATGGTGGAAAGGAGAGGTAGGAATTAAGTTATGCAATTCCTACGCACATTCTCCGAAATGCATCCTGTAGAAAACTGAATGACTGGCTACTTTGCGCCTGTGTTCGAGGCTTGTAAGATTGGTTTTAACCAAATTAGGGCCACCAATAAGCCTCTTAGCACGCCTTTCCATTGAGTCCAAAGCTGCTAGGAGTCATTTTGCAGCTAGCTTCTCTTTCGGACTGGACTTTGATCCCGGCTGGCCCGAGGACTTTGCTGGTCGTCATCATCATCATCATCATTACACCCCGTCACAAGTCCACTGCTGAACATAGGTCTCCCCCAAGGAATTTCGCAAAGCACGGTCCTGAGCCACTTGCATCCTTCAACTTCCTGCATCATGTCTTCATGTCGTCATTCCATCTAGTGGCGGGACGCCCTACACTTCGCCTGCCGGTACGAGGCTGCCACTCGAAAACCTTTTCCCCACATCGGTTAACGGTTCTTATGTGGTCGGCCCATTACCACTAATCCGTTGAGCTATGTCGGTTACTCTGGTTCTACTGCGGATATCGTTATTCCTAAGTTTATCATGCAGATAAACTCCGAGCATAGCCCTCTCCATAGCTCTCTGAGCGACTTTGAACTTCCTCATACGGCCGGCAGTGAAGGACCACGTCTCAGATCCATAGGTCATCAGTGGCAACAAGTACTGGTTGTACAATCATGTAAAATATTTCGAGATTTTGAATTACGCCTGACGAGAAGATGTGTTGCAATCTCTCAAACGCTGCCCAGCCGAGTTGAATCCGTCGATTGACCTCTCGGTCGGAGTTGGACTTACCTAGTCGGACTACTTGTCCCAGGTAAACATACTCGTCAACAACTTCGAGCTTAGTGCTCCCAACAACCACCGGCATAGACGTGACACGTTACACATGACTTTCGTTTTGACCATGTTCATCTTAAAACCTATCTGTTGGGAGACACTGTTGTGGTAATTGAGCATAGTTCTTAGGTCCTCCAGCGATTCTGCCATAAGGACTATATGGTCGGCAAATCGAAGGTGAGTGATGTACGCGCCATTGACGTTAATGCCGTAGCCTTTCCAGTCCAGTAGCTTGAAAACGTCTTTCAATGTTGTGGTCAACGTCACCCTGTCTTACACCTCTCTGCCCAAGGCACAAAAGAGTGTTCTAATTTGGACCGTGGGTAGGAGAGATACGAAGTATCAGCCGGAGAGGACACCAGTGTCTCAGCAAGAAAGAGGAAGACCGACTTCACCATCTCCAGATGGTAGTAAACGGCGTTTAGTTTCGAGTGAAGTGCAGAAAATCACGGATAGCGTGGCAGGGTTCGCCTTGGTTTTGTTGCTCAGCTTGCCCCGAGCATTCCGAGTTTTTGTGTTGAGCGGAATTTTGTGTGTTCAGTGAACTTGTAAGGAGCTGTAACGATGATGATCACTATGATGATTCAAAATTGTCCACAGATCAAGGCATATCGTAATGCAAGGATCAAACTTTTTTAATTGAATTAGAGATTTATCCCTGTAGAGTGTGGGGCATAGTATAACGTGCATTTTATAGTGTTTTAAATAAGCTGATGCAACCCAGCAGACAGTAGATGACAATGGTATCTCAAGGCGCCAAAATGAAAAATTTAAAGAAAAACCAAATGAAATTGTTCAATCGTTTCCACTTATAATTCTCTGCGATAAAATTGCACAAATTTTACTTAATAATAAACTCCACTTCGAACTTTTATTATATATATATATATATATATATATATATATATATATATATATATATATATATATATGCAATACTACTAGAACACCAAATCGCTTGTGGGCACGATCTCGCCAAACCTTTAGCGAACCTTTTAAATTTACGTATTATCAAAAATTTACTGAAAGCGACAATAATATGCGAAAAATCATTTTTCAGTAATCCCAAGTAAATTTCTTAACAGACTTATATTCAATTAATTTGATTTCAAATCATTACCTCAATAACCATGTCTAAGGTTTTCTATAACATGTCATTGAATACGCGAACCATAGATTTCTCTTCTTGTCATTGTACCTATAAATGAACGTACCAAGCTTCTGAAAGAGGCCTATGTCCAGCAGTGAACTGCTGATGATGATGATGATGATGGGAGGTCCCTAGCTACTATAAGCTGGTACTGGCAAGGATCCGGTCTATCTCCTTGTCGTCAGAATTTCTGTAAGCGCAACAATGATTTAAATAATTCTCTGACGAGAGATGATGATAATTAGTTACTAATAAAATGATGATAATAGTGTAAAATTTGGTTTTATCACAAGTTGTCGCCGACATTAAAAATCAGTCAAGAAGACATCATCAAGTGTCCAGTGTGATTTACTAACCGGCAGGTGTTTCGTCGTGCTTGTTCCTCACGTTGAGATCAGCTCCGTACTGCACCAACAGCTCTAATACTTCTAACTGCAACAAAGTTTTACTATACTCAAGCAAATGTGAGATGCAAAAAGTACGAGGACGTTATTTAATTTGTCCCTATCCAGATAATAATCAATGCATTTCAAAATTCTGTTGTTAACATTAACAAAAACAGTCGTTAATTAAAGAAATTCAATCTATCAAAACAATCAAGAAGTTAATTTAACTGCCAACTTCTTTACAACGAGAGAGACTAATTTCAGTGGTTATTATATTTATTATTTATGTATTCATATGACACCAGCAGTGCAAACATTATTACATTTTTACTGAATACACGCTTAATTTAGGGACTGATGTGTGCACATTTATGATTATTATGTTTATGACGTGTGCACCCTTAAGAGGTGACACAGCATTACAAAATACTATAAAAATTAAAACAGCAAAGTTGCCATAGCTTATATGTCACAAAAATTATATCTAAAGATAATATATAACCGATACAATAAAAATAATAACCAACCGGCAGCAGTAAGGAACATGGATATTATAATATAATTAAATCATTCACAAATCATTTATAATAGTGATCTATTACATTTTCCTACATTTAGGGAAAGTATCATGAATAATATCGACAGTAGGCAACACACCACAGAGTGAATTATAAGTGTCACACATTCGCCGTACTGGGCCATATGACCCCATGTTAGTCCCGGATTGAGGAGTGTGTAAAAGTTCATCAGGTGGGCCGCATGCTCGCTTGCTCCCTCTTCTATAAAAAAAGGAAAACCACTTGAAAGTAATTGCTATTATAACCACCTTGGAAAAAACAATAAAGTTTAATTGTATGTATCATAAATGACATCATCATCAATACAGCCCTTCACAAGTTCACTGTCGAACACAGGCAACCCCCAAGTAATACCATAAATATATTCCTGATTTTTTTTATTCTATTCTAGAAAAACGGAATAAAAGCCAGCGCGCCAATGACTGGAAAGGGCAGTACAACGTCTGCCAGAGCAGCTAGTTTAAATTATATAATTAATACATGAGCACTTAGGACTTTCAAGAACACGGCAGTTAGCAAAAATGTGTTCGTACTCACCACACAGAATAGGCGGGTAAGTGCGTGCTGAATCTATAATAAGTACCTTCGAGTAAAGCTGTTCCCTATAATCAGTATCAGAAATTATGGATTTTGCCATCAGTTGCTTACCATTGGTAAGTTCGATCCTTGGAAAGAAATCTGACATACATTTTATATCCAGACTAAATTTCATTTTAAATATGTATGAATAATAAATGTAAGTAAAGGTATAGTAAAGTGACGCACATGACCCCAACAGGCGGCCGCGTGTACGGGCTGCCACATGTCGTGATCCACGACGTCGGTGGACGCCCGGTGCTCCAACAGGAATTCCACCACCTTTATGTAGCCGTTCGCAGATGCTATGTGTAACTAAAACAAAAAATGATAATATTCAGCTAAATAAAACCAGTGTTAACGGATTTTATCGTATTTATTTAATAGCCGTGCCGTAGGTAGCCGTGGTTAACTATGATATTGGAACGTCGAACACCTCAGTCCCCGTGACCATGGGTCCTGGTAAAGTCGAAAAAACGTCGGGAATATAAAATAAGTTAATATACGCAAAAAATGTGTAAAAACTAATTTTATTTAAATGGTTCTAGTGATCGCGTAAACACATCTAAAGCCCCATTTACATTCAGCCACTGCCACTGCTCCTCGCGCTGCCGGCAATACTTCCCTAAATACTGCCGTAGCAGGATCGCGGGAAGTGTGTATTCACACTCTGCCCTACCACTCACATCGCTTTCGGCTTTCGACTATGGCGGACGTCGAAATAATTACAGCGTCCGCGCTGTCTTCTTGCAATACAAAATTATGTTAATAATTTAAAAAGATATCAAGTTCAAAAGAAGATAGATAGATAGATAGAAAATTTATTTGCTTAAAAACATGGTACATAAGATGATCAATGACGTGGAACTGACATGTTTTGCCATAATTGGCATGGAAAAATGATATGAAATACAGCTAATTACACAAACCCGATGTTGCTTAAAAGTTACACACATTCTTTTTGAATTCAAATATTATGTACAATTAAATACTTATACAGATCCACTCTATTTGAATTCTTATACAGTAAATTGTTCATAAATTATTAATTGAATTATTATATTATTGTTACATAAATAATATTAAATATTATATGAGATTAGTTAAGCTATTATTATTTTATTAATTACACTTCAGTATAAACTAATTCGTAATTTTAATTACAATAAAATTATAATTTAAAAATCTCAGGCTATTATGCAAATATTACCTTTTAACTTATTTTACATTTTAATTAATAAATAATCAATATGAGTTACTAATCGTTTTTAGAAATAAAATGTCAATGTTCATTAATTCCTTTAACTAAATTTTATATTAATATAATAAATTTGACGAATTTATAATTAATTATGTACATAGGTACTATGTTAACTCAAAAAGAAAATTCGTATTCGTAGAAGATGATGAATTGTGGTTTTTATCGTTGAAATCCCATATAGTTTTTTCTGATTCCAGCAGTTCTAAAAACTTTATTGTATTTTCATTAATCCACTCGAAAGGCATTTTGGTAGATCGTATTTATTTAATAACAGGACGGCACGCACGTCCGTTCATCCAGGCGCTTGTCGCGAAGTGAGCGATGGAGCTGAATGTGAACACACACTGCCGCTCGCGCTGCCCGTCCTTTGACTTCCGCACGAAAAACCGACATTTCGGGCAGTGTCAGCGGCAGCGGCAGTGTCAGTGCGAGTAGCCTGTTTACATACTGCCCTGCTCACTGCCCTGCTCACTTCCCTGCCCAAACGGGCTGAATGTAAATGGGGCATAAGAAATCTCTATACTTGGATGACCTTTTTTACCGTCTGGAAAAAAGTTTGATGTAACATGCGAACCGAGTAGAAACCTATGGCACTGATATTTTACAAAAAATAAAATCAAAAAATTCAATTAAATAAATTAATTAATTAAAATCTATCAAAATTCAAATCATATCCACCCTAGCCTGTGACCCTGCGAAGTGACAAGGTCAAAGATGCCTACTAAATTGATTGTTTTATTGTCGTTCGTAAAATAGAGTGGGTATGATTTGAATTTGGGGTTTGTTATAATGCCACGCTGCACGCACGGCCAAAGGTCGACTGAAACCTTATCCTAATGCAGCTCCAGCATGGTTGTACCCGTATAAAAGCAAATCATTTCTTTTCTTTTTGAATTAAATGTGATGTGAATGTGATATCATTAACTATTTCGATTAACATAATTTTTTGGATTCGTGAAACAAAATCAAAGAGATCGTTTCACTCTCGCTACGGCTTAAAATTCATTCAATATAACGTCTACTAAACACTAAAAACTTAGCTTATAAAAACCCTAAAATTCCGCTCAAGCATTTGCACGGCTTCTGTTGATATATTCCAAATACAAATAGTTATTTTTTTATACACTTACCAAAGTAGCTCCTTGACTATCCCTAGGCTCGTCCAAATCCATCCTGTTCTTGACCAGCTCCGCGACGTCCATCAGCATCTTCATCTCAGTCGCCGCTCTCGTTTCGTCAATCAACCTCTGCGTTACTCCCCTAGCCGCCATTTCACTTTCGATCGCATCTAAGGTCCTCTCTTCTTCACAAATATCATATGGCATGTTTCCATCCCCATTAACGGCCAGTAAATTAGCTCCCCGTTGTATTAGTATCCTAACTAAATTTAAGTTCCCACAAGTCGCAGCCGCGTGAAGGGGTGTCCATTTTTCGCTATCCTCGGCGTTAACGTTCGCTCCATGATCTAGAAGTAGGCGCATCATTGCTTCATTGTTATCTATGCAGCATTGATGCAATGCAGTAAGACCATCTTCGTTCGTAGCGTCAGGAGTCACTCCTCTCGCGAGCAATCTTCGCACTGTAACGAATCCAAGCGATAAATTACCATAAAGTTTACCTAGATAATTAGGGTCAGATCTGTGTTGCGTTGCGTTCAAAAATTCGTAACGTTTTTAAATGGTTTGATTGGTAAATTTCGAAACTACTATTGGTGGCGTTAGAGAAATTGTTACCGTGAAAGCATTAAATAAAGCGTTAAATTACCGTAATTTCGGTAACTATAGTTTGTTCTTATGACCTTAAATACATGTTTTCTTCATTAATTTTGAAAGCACTTGATAATACTTGTAATAAAGACACATGTTTAGCTAAAAATAAAAATTATTATTTAGTCGAGAATATAATGTAATTGAATATTAAAATCAAAGATAAAAATAATGTTAAATAACGATCATATAATATATAAAAGTTCAACGTTAAAAGTAAGCTTCCTGTCATGGTGTGCGAAGTGTAGCTGTAGCGTCACGGGCTCACGGGCCCAGAATTCGAGAAGAGCCCGAGTTCGGAAGGTAGTTATTTACAGCCTTAGAAATAGAAAAGAGCTAAACAACCGAATTTATATCGGTCGGAGGTTTATTTAATTAGAAGTGTAGTAAGTTTGAAATCACTCGAAAATTGATAAAATATTAACTACAATTGGAAAATGATTTCTTATATCGACGTGAATTTTTAAACATCAACAGTCCAGGAAGTTTGCAGTCTGTGAACATGTACAGGATGGCTCCCGCCATTGTACAGATTTCATAGATCACAAATCCTTGTAATAAGACACACATGATTCGTGAAGCTATTTGCAATAAAAAATAACCTAATTTCAATAGAGAAGATGGCTGCTTGGAATACTATAAATATTAAAATTAAATCCCAACCCAAGCATATCTCTGCAGGACTGCAAGATATTAAAAGTATTTTCTGCGTAGATTGAACTAAAATATAATAATTTTATGCTGAAGGTAGCCATGGTTAACTATGATATTTTGACGTGGAACACCTCAGTCCCACGCCATCACGTAAAGAACACGAAACGTCGGAAATATGAAATAAATTAATTAAATAAACGCAATAAAATCCGTAAAAAGCTTTTTTCATTGGCTAAAATTGGTAAATTCAATGAGATTACATTCAGAATAATGTACAACGAATGTGTGACATGACCTCGGCGCGTAAGGACATCGCACTCCATCTGAATTATCGAGGCGTTGAAATAACAGTAAATCACTTTTGCTTTTATTTTAAGTCTAATCAAGATCGCTTTATGTATGTTCTGCTCCATGTTCTTACGACTCAAAAGTATGTATGCAAAGAACATATGTTTACATAGTAAGGCGTCCTATTAAGTCATCGATATAAGTATTCAGTACCTATGCAATTGGAATTCAATATATGCACAGATAGTAGATTTCTTAGATGAGAACAACTCAAGTTACACTTGCGTAAATAAATCTATTTGTATGGTTTGCATTTTAACTCAAAAATGTCTTTTTAAAATTCATAAACTCTCACGCTCACTCATTAATTAGGGAACAGCCAAAAGGTAGGCAGCTATTACAGATTTCTCGTTTGGAACGATACCTCTCTCGCTTTTATTAAAAATATCACTCTTTTATATTTTAATCGAGTAATTTCTCTTTCGTCGAAACATAGGTCCTAAAATATTTTATTTCACTAACTTAGAATTATTTAAAAACTAAAACCTATTGAATTCAGACTGCAGAGACCGATATTGTTTCAAATCTATTTCAACACTGTAGTTTATTGGAATGAATAATAATAATAATGTCCGCCAGACCGAACTTCAGCCACGGCGGCCTGCCTCAACGGAGACTAGCCATCGGCGCAGGACAGGATTATAGTGCCCAAGTGTATACGCAAGCACAGGTGCACTCTCTATTCCCTCACTCTTATAATCCGATGGGACGGTAAACTGACACGACCGGGAAGAGATCAGGCGCAGGACCAACGGCTTTACGTGCTTTCCGAGACACGGGGGTGAGACACCCCCAATTTCCTGACTCCGGACAGTTACTGAGAATTTCTTCAAGAAATTGGAATGAATATTATATGTACAACGTATTTTTCACACTAAATTAGCTAGCCGGTAATAGACTAACAGTTGTCCAGGTAGTCAATTGAGAACCATTATATAAAAAGTTTGACTTAAAAACTAACTTACATATTACCCAGTTCTAAAACATTGATCCAAGTCAAATTATCCGTTACATGGCAACAAAGCTTCCGCTTAGTCAATAAAATTTATTTTAGATTTCAGATACACGACCACTGGGAACACTGACATATGACAAAATGTAAGCGTGACGTGATAGGTACTGGGTAAAAAGGACGTCCGTCTGAATACTGATGGTTGTTCCACTTTGTAAAACCTAATGTGTGGAGATCTAATTGCGTAGTTGACATGAAAATTAATAAATTTCCTACTACGCCATATATTTTATTATTTGAACTTGCTCCTTTTAGTACTGTCTTAAAAATTGGTCTACTTACCATTTTAAAAGGATACGGACAGCGAAACTCAAAAGTTGCGAGTTCAAATCCGCCATTCTACTACTACTACCTAGTACAAGCAATCTTTAGTTGGAGGGGTTGAAGAGAGTATTAGTGGTGCAAAACACTAATTCGTGCTTATTTAAAAAAGAGATGTGTTTATTTGATTATTAAAACTGTGCAATGCATTGTTCTATATAATTTTCATACATCTTCTATAGAAATGTTTGTTTTCACAACTCTTAAAAATATATAACCCAGTTAGGTATATACAGGAGTATAAAAATTATAAGGCAATAATGAGGCATCCCATCGTAGTCTTCAGGGACGACAACGGAACAGCTTGCTTGGTGTTGGCTGGGATATGTATATATGTAACTACGTATTCATTTATACGTAGTTATATTAACACCAAATTTAAGCTCAAATCTTACATTCTTGTATTCTAATTAGAAAGATGAATTTTACATTATAACATAAATTGCACAAGGACAAACATCCAGACCCGGAACAATTATTTGTAGGCCATACAAATAATAGTTCCGTGAGGGATTCGAACCCGCGGCCCTCAGTGCCGCAATTCATTGCTAAGCCGCTGCGCCACGGAGCCGTCAAATTAATTCAAAGCGATATTGATTTGTTTGTATTAGTAGTGTTTTACACGTGGGACATATTTTTGTATATTTTAGTGGTCAAAAGTTAACCAGAAACGATGTTTTACTCTGTCTTGGCCTTTTATCTCCTTATCATATCCGATATTCGAAATATGTGAAGCACAAATATCAGTTTTGAGTGGCATTCGATCTGAACCCGGCTCACGCGGTTACGCTAGCAACTGCATCATGATAGACATTTAGTATTAGATATATTGTACACGCGAGACATATTTTTGTATATTTTAGTGGTCAAGTGTTATCCAAAAACGATGTTTCACTGAGTCTTGACCTTTTCTCTCCTTATCATATCCGATATTCGAAATATGTGAAGCACAAACATAGGTTTTGAGTGGCATTGGGTCGGAACCCGGTTCAAGCGGTTACGCTAGCAACTGCATCATGATAGACATTTTGTATTAGATAATCGAAATGCAAGCTATATATATATATATGTATAAAAGTTACCTTCCTCTATGTCATTCCTGGCCGCGGCTTCTAGCAGCATGACGCTGTCGTTGAAGAATATATTCCGCTTGTTGCTGTTATCTCGTTTAGGCCGCGAGCGCGCCCACTCCTTTTCTCTCTGTTGCCATAGTTTCAGCTGCTGCATACGTCGCCTGCAACATATTTCCCAATCACGAAACAATTTGTATACACAAATTGACACAACCGCTATCTTGTTATTACTAGGTATTTTATTATACCTACAAACGTATAGTACTAACGACGAACTATGTTTTAATATTTTGGTAAAACTGAAGGAAATGTAGCATAGAAAAAAAATCTCGTAAAGGATGTGGTCTTATAAAGTTTGGAGAAACCTTGCTCTAAACTCTAAAGTAACCAAGGTAGTTACGTATGTTGTATCTTGACACTTGTAAGTATAAGAATTATTATACACAGCGGTATAACACTGTTAAAGTAAATTTAAAATGATTACCGGCATGCAAATTTACTTCGTGGTAACTGGACATGTTAATAGTTATTGTAATAACTGAATATAATATTTATTTTTTTAAAGGTACGATTTAAAATGTTCCGCTTTCCACAACAAACAAACAAACAACAGGCTTTAAAAGTTCATTGCTAAACATAGGCCTCCCTATAAAATGGCTGCTTATAAAGGTTATAATTTCCATAGTCGTCACGCTTGGGAGGCATTTGGAAACCACAGCATTTCCAACTTTTTATAAGGAAGATACTGCTGCCCGTCTCCTTTTTTAATTCCCTCTGTTATCACTTACAACACCTACGGGACGATACAGCGTAATAAATATTCTAACACCGCCACTACACGGTTTCAATTTCGTTTAAATAATCAAATCCAGCAGCTTTCATTCAGTTCTATAAGACGCAAGGAAGTTAAAATACGTGGTATCAGCGCGAACCATTGGTGATTGTTGGTATATTATAATATACACGTTCTTTTTACGTGGTAGAGCCATGCTGCAGTTATATTAGTAGTATAGTTGTAGCACGAATGGGTCGGCTCGACCGGGGAAGGACCACGCTCTCACAGTATACCAGCGTAAAATAGTAGCTTAATGCTGCTGTGTTTCGTATGGTGAGTGTAGAGAACCGGAGACCCTTTTTACTGGAAACGAGGCAATCCACCTAAGTCCTCACGGGTGACAACGCATCTGCATTTTAATTTGTAATCGAGAATAGATGTAGATGTCTATGGGCCACAGCAACCACTTACCATCACGTGGACTGTGTGCTCATTTGTCATCTTATCCTATAAAAGAATCTTATTATACACTAATGAATTAATTCGCAGTTATGAGATAATCACGGCCTTCGCTTGGGATGCCATATTAAGTAGAGATATACCATAGATCTACTTAACTAAATGAAATTAACCGTCGTAATGTTTTAAGCTGATTAATAATCTACACATTAAAAAGTTTGTAAGTTTCAATCGGCTTTATCATATTTAAGGAAAAGTAAGGCGTACATTTAAATAAAATGTCTCAGCATTTAACATATACTTCCCTCCGAAAACATTGAGACAATGTTAAATTAAAGGGAAGTCCAACGAAAGCATCACAATGAAATTACATTAATGTTTCAATATGTAGATTATAACATAGATTCAATATCTGTGTGTGATAACCTGATAATGATTTCTTAAATTTACGCGTTACACATTGAATAAAACTATTTATAGGTATTTTATCGCGTTTAATTAACTTGTTTTTAATTAACAATGTTTCGTATGCTTTACAGCACCCATGATTACGGGGGGGGGGGGGGGGCTGGGCATCCACCTTCTCTATTAAAATTAGGATATTTTTTAATTTCAATTTTCAATAGCCTCGCGTATCATCCTTGATAGGAATCGGTGTTCTTTTGCGAGGATTTGTGATTTATCAAATCTGATGTAATGGTGAGGACGGATAAAAAGGCAAAGATTAATTTTTGTAATGTTTTTTGCGTCAAAAGCATTAGATATTTTCGATCATATTGACATTTTTCTTCAATCTTTTGTAAAGTATATAAAGGAATTTATGTAATTTTTATCAAGCTAACTGACGACTAGGCTGATGGCTAATGACAGAAAATCCATCTTGAATCCCAAACTAACGAAAATTCCCAAAAACTAGAAAAAAGCATTAGGTAAGTGCGAGGGTATGCTACAACCGCATTTTTAGAAGGCAAGTTAGCGATGAATGTAACTAAGTGGCTAACAACGTAAAAAAGAAATGACATCCGTTAATTTCTGTAACACAATAAAAAGAGGAATGCAACCTGAGCCTCGTGGAACGTTATTGAGCAGTATTCAATTGAGATTGACAACACGCGGCAAGTTAAAAGTATACGTCAGTGGATCATGGAGCCGTTTTGCGTTATTAACATCAATGTAAACAAGAAGCAAACCGGTCGCCCGACAAACGGATTACTAGACCTATCGCTTCCCGGGTAGAAATGTGCCATTCGGTAATGCGCTTGCGATAGGGTTGACAGACGCAATACCGCCGAGAATGTTCCGGTGTCGAGGAGTAAAATATTATATTATTATAATAGTTTAATAATAACTAGCGATCCGCTCTGTCTTCGCACGGTTGGTTTCTGAACCACCTACCGGGTCCAATCGTGAATCTAAAGTGTAAACCATCTAGGGACCGACTTAAACACACAAAATTTAATCAAAAGCCATTTTCGAGAATTAGCGATATTAACGGACATCATTTGATTTTTGTATAACATGGAGGTAATAGCATTTTTTCCCAATACAATTTCGCAATTAGTCTCTATGAAATCCAATGTAGGTGCACCTGTTATTCACTCAGGACACAAATGTCTTGTCCTAAAATAAAAGTACATAACATATACTCGTATATGTTAGCAAAAATAAAGACCCTTTAGCAAAATAAGATTCTATGGATTATACTGAATATCCTAAGTAATAAAAAAAAAAACTCGTAACAGTTGTAATTGTATAACAGAGCCTTGTAGTAGCGGCTTAAGAGAGTTCACTACTTCATATCATCCCGTGGCTGCTGTAAGGGGCAACGGAAGAATATGACACAAGAGATGGGCAGGATCATGTTCTTGATATGAAAATAATTGAAACTGCGGCAAACTATGGCAAATATCACCCCTATTAGACAATCTTGGGTAGGCCTGTGTTCAGCGATGGACTTTTGATAAGCTGTAATTAGCTCATAAAAGTTCAATGCTGAGTACGGACATTTTCTACAGGCAGTAGACTACCTTTTATATCACCAAGGAACGAAATAGTGTAGGTAATATGTATTCTTTTACGCCGCCATCACATGAAAAAGCATTCACAACAAAATCATGTGCAAGAACATGTGGCCGTGAAAGGAAAAGGGGAGATCTGCCGCCGGGCAAGATGTTCTGCCCGAGGAGCGGCCAATGCTCCATGTGATAGTTCGGAGCTATTCTATATATACTGTTTTGATTCGGAACTTTGATAGCGCGATTTAAGCTTCGATGTGTTTCGCTTGTGACGCGATGACAGCGCCGCCACAAACAATTTGTTATTACTATTAAATATTGGCTCCAACTAGTATTGGAAGCCAGAAACCGTCATTTGTGAGTCTGATCTCCAGCCCAACGAACTATATACTATAGCTTTTGATATAGTTAACAGCTTACGTGTTATGTTAAATGAACAAGTTGAAAACGTATAAAGAATGTATAAAATAGATCTAATTGTGCTAATAGGTTGGGCAATGTCGCTACGAATGAAGGCTATATATGTCTCAAAAACTGTTAGCTAAACCTATTACCAATGTAGCTATTATTATTTTGCTTTTAACTATGTATTAACTATTATGTGCATATGCTTCAACCATATTAATATAATACAAAATCGTTAAATGTAGGTACACTGATAAAACGCAAGCAATAAATCTGTTTCTTTAAAATATTATTTCTGCTTAAGACATTGTTAAAGGTATTAAAAACATATCAATGAACTTAATTTATTAAAAACATATATCGTATTTATTTCCAAACTTTTATGATTCCGAAATTTTCTGAATGCCTTTTCGGCCTGCCATAAGTGCGACAGAGAGCGCAACAGGCACACAGACAGTGCACCGGGGCACGGTAATTTTATCGGGGGCAGCAAGTGTTTAACATTTGACCCGGTTTACATTTTGAGAAGTGACAAGTGCGAGTGACAGTGACAAGTGATAAATGACAAGTGCTTAGTGCGCATTTTATTCCCACTTATCACTTGTCACTGCCTGTTCACACGCACTAAGCACTTATCATTTGTCAGTAGCACTTGCCATTCGCACTTGTCACTTCTCAAAATGTATAGTAAATAAAAAGGATCGAGTATTTTTTGACATTGGCAGCCCTCCTATAGCAATTTCAAAACTAGAGCACCGCATCGTCGAGATTTACAGGTCGGATTGAAACGCTCAGCGCGATCGTATATTGGTTCCTCGTTGTGTGCCCGCCAGGTGTAAGTAATTAAATAACGTCTCTTCAAAAATGGCAATAAAAATTAAAAAAAAAACTAGATTCACTTCCAAAAATTATATCATAACTTGCAATATTATTATTTCTATTTATTAAGGAAAATTTCATTATTTCACTTAAAACCTTTTTCTACATGTTTTAGGAATAATGCTTTGTTACAGATTTCAAGTGATATCAAGAATATGCGTAAACAGGTTTTAGTAAAACACAGTCAATGCGCATACTGATCGAAATTATTTTATGAAATTGAAATTTTGCAACAAACAGAAAGTAACTGATCTTCCCTCTTATGCATACAATACATAACAATCTAATAATAATTATCGATACATTTTTTTTTAATTCACAATACGTAATAAATATATTTCCGCTCATATTATATATGAATACAACTTTACCTATTTATACATATATGATGATGGTTAAGCCCTGATCGAAGTTGTATTAGTGTACAAGTTGCAACCTATGACAGCAACAATTCCAAAAATGTAGGATATGATTGTCAGCCCTCCTAAGACGGGCTGCTAGAAGACCGCTAACTTTTACTTAATATCTCATCTATCTACTTGACTTACAGCTTAAAATTACTGGCTCTATGGCCTATCAAACTTTACCAAGCAGTAAGTGGTCTGGTGTGGAGCAGCAGAAGCAGTATAAAAGAGACATGCTGCGCATATGCGAAAAGAACCGAAAACAAATCGATTATCATCCCACGACTCTATTCCAAAGATCAGACGTCAGTCTGAGCAAGATTAGAATGGTCTTCTCGGGCGGATGGAGTTAGGACTGAACTTCTGAAAGCGGGTGGAAATACTCTTTAATTCTGTCCTCCATGATGGCAAAACAAAAGTCATGGTTATATGGACGTTCCAGGTCCATATAACCATGAAAGTAGTTGTTGGGAGCACTAAGCTCGAAGTTGTTGACAAGTATGTTTACTTGGGACAAATAGTTCAACTAGGTAAGTCCAACTTCAACCGAGAGATCAATCGATGGATTCAACTCGACTGGACAGCGTACGGGAGATTACGACACATCTTCTCGTCAGACATACCTCAAAATTTACTTTAGGACTGGATTTAATCCCGACTGACCCAAATATTCGACTGCTATCTCTCCACAACTATGCTGTCGTATATCATGAATGCCGGGCATAAGCAGATTATTATTAGCTAGCAGAAAGATAGTTGTGAAGAGAACGGACCCTTGCTGCGTTAGTCGTCATAGGGTCAGACGAGCAGTCCTCAACAGCGACTCGAAGAGAGCGTTCCCTCAGCATGTCCTTCACCCAGTCAACCACACCTAGGGAATAGCCGTGCGCTGGAAGCATGTCCAAAAGACACACGTGCCAAACGTGTGTCTTTTGGACGGCCTTCAAGTCATCAAGACAAAGAGCAAATGGGGCCTCGCCTCATATGTGAGTGGCATATCTTAGAAGGTTCCTCAGATGATCGATTTCGGGTAAACCTGTATGTCTAATGTCTAATTGAACCATCAGCAACTATTATGACAATATACTTTTAAAAAGGAAAACAAAATGATTTCTTATATTTACGCGAACACTACACATTGAATAAAACTATTTATACGGATGTTATCGAGTTTAAGACGACACATCGAAAAAGTTGTTCCGGGCTATCGCTGTACTGATCTGAGTGAATACATAATTTCTATAAAAACTTAAAAAACGCTGTCATAAGGTCTGAAATTGCGTAGCGCCCGCGACGATTAAGACCCCTTAGAAATATTGTCAGAATCTTAAAATATTTTTTAAAAATTGTTGATTTAGGTGATCAAAATGATGAGCAAGTAAATTATGAATATTGATGTAATGAATGTATTTGAGTAATTCCCAAGCGTATAGATTAAGTAATTTCGTTGAATTCAACTATAGTAATTTTTTAGAGGTGTTTTCGCAAATAATTATGATCAAGTCAAAATTATACAATCGTGTTCTTGAACAAGCAAATTCAAGATAAAGACATGAATTTACCTATATCAAAATTTTACTTTCGTAAGTGGTGACATAGTCCTATAGTATTTGATGAAAGGAGGTGCATTTTTTCACGGTGTCGCCTTAATTATCTTATTTTCAATTCCCGACGTTTCAGGTGCTTTACAGCACGGCCCCGTGGTCACGGCCCCCGTTTATTTGCTATTTTGAGTGCGTAGATTGAACCAAAAATTAGTATTGAAAAACATCCCTATCCCAACCGTGATAATGGGTGCTGTAAAGCACACGAAACGTCAGCAATTGAAAATAAGGTAATTAAACGCGATAAGATCCGCATAAATAGTTTTCTTCAAAGGAAAACAAACCCTTCTTTTTTACTGTCCTGTAAGCGGATAAAAAGTTGCCTGTATGTTATACACTATTCTGCCTATACACCAAATTTTATGGATATCCGTCCCGTAGTTTTTGCGTGAATCGTGAACACTCAATTTCTCTAGAGATTTATTATATATATATATATATATATATATATATATATATATATATATGTGTGTGTGTGTGTATGTACCTATAGAAGATATAGATGTTTAGTCAGATAGCAAATGATAAACAACATTTATACTTATCTCAGATCTAAACCGATCATAGTAAACATACACTATTTTGTGTATTTTTTTTTTCTAATTCCATCACTATATAGTGTCCATAGATTGTCTCATATGGGAGACTAGCTGTTCCCCGCGACTTCGATCGCGTGAATTTATTACCATTGGATTCCATGGGTTTTAATTTTGTTCGCGGAATCCTAATTATTTTTCTAAAATAAAAGTAGCCTAAGTTACCCCTTATAACATCAGCTGCCAATAAAAGCTCCGTCAAAATCATTCACGCCATTTCGGAGATTAGCCAAAATAAGCAAACAGAGAGACTAATTGTTATAAATACCGTATACACTTTCATATCCATTTAGTAAAACAGAAAAGTTAATAATAAAAATAAAAGCTGTTACTTTGACGTAACAAACTGACACTTTAATTTTATTTATTTGTATATATTTTTGTCACTTGTTCGTTGCCACGCTTAGCAGGCGTGTTGGCACTTGGCAAAGGCAGTTTTTTAATTTAATGCTGTTTCACTTATCAGGAAGATGGTGATGGTGGGTAGAGGATATTCCTACACTGCCACTATTCGATTAAGCGTATATTATAAATGAGGACAAATAATTTTTTCCCTAGTTTTAATTATTCGTAGTTCAAATGTGTAGTGTTCGTGTAAATATAAGAAAACATTATTCGTAAATTTTTAAGCCAGACGAAGCAATTAAAAGCAAAAAAAATTTGTAACAGTCTTTACTTTATGCTTAATACCATATGAGGTTATTTTTAATACAAACTTGTCATGCAATCATAAAAAGTGAAATCAAGGTTTCACTTTACATACACACCAAATACCGCTGCGTATTGTATAACTTGTTATTACAATAATATAACGTAGAAAATAAATATACAAGAAGGAAGTAAAGTCGATAACGAGGAATATTTAATGCAGGCATAATAATTTATGTGATAATCAATATTGTGTTTATGACAAACTTAATATACTTAAAAACGAATGAAAATATTAATTATTAATAATTAACTAGATGCAATGCAATGTGCGTAAAAATGCGGGAAACGGCCAGTTGTTGACAATTTTAGTAATGTTTTGTTCACGTAGATGATTAATTTAGTCCAAGATTTTCTTTACTGCCACCTGCATCCATCCCTACAACCATGGAGTATATAGGTAAGGCGGACAATCTTCCATAGGAGAATAGTTGGAAATGTGTCCTTCCAACAGTTCTAAAATTCTCCCACTACAGCGCTCGAGTAGCTACGGGGTATGATAAATCACCGTAAAATACGTTGAGCGATGTTGAAAATCAAAATTTTGAAAGCAACAAAATAATTATTGTAAATGAATTATGGTAAGTCTGTGCAATAAAAAAATTATAAAAAGTTCTTTAAACTTTTGACTGTAGCTACAGTGGCGCCACCCTTTCTCTCAGTCACTCAGTCTCTATTTATTATGTATAGCTTCACCAACAAATTTATTATTTGTGTACTGTATTTAATTTTATACTTGGTAGAGCCATGCTTCAGCTATATTATAGTTCTAGTACAAATCGTAGGCAACTATTTAATAAGGAAAAAATAACAATCGTCAGCTTTCATTCCCTTACAAACTAAGCGTCTTTTTTTGGGTTTGTCTGTACGTCTTTGTTACAGTTCAAAACTGCGTGTCATTTTATACAATTGCATAAAGTTACCACACACCTACTAAATTACTTAGACACAATAAATGATGAATTGCTGAAAAGATGTAAACGCTTGGTACTGTTATTAATGGTAGAACATTCAAATGAAATCTTGTGACTGCGACTTATTATGAGGTAATAAGACGTACTTATTATTTATTCTGTGACGAGATTGTTTGCAACTTTGTCGCACTATACTAAATCCTCGTAAACTTAATATAGTCACGACAATGTTTCAGCTACACCACCCATAAATATTCAATGTTCGATTATAATGCGGACATTACAATCGTAGCAATTTCCAATTTCCTTGCGTCACAGCAGATTCGCGCCTTTTGTTTGTCCTGCCATCTTTATTCTATACTAGCGATCTGCCCCGGCTTTGCACGGGTGATATCTGGATTCTACAACAGCGCCATCTACCGAGTCCAACTATGTCTATAACCTTCGCGGAAGTGCAAGCAATATGTTGACAAAGTTTTACCTCAATCTAATGATCAGTATGGCATGACAGCGCATAAAATACGAACAAATATTAATTTTTATATATTAGATAAACTATCTATATCAGAAAAGACGCGTTTGTGTGTTTATTTGTGTGTGTGTGTGTGACAGAGAGAGAAATAGAGAGAGAGAGAGAGAGATATATGTAAGACCATCCTCAATGAGACAGTGCTGTGAATAAATTTGACATATAAAACTTTCAGATCTGTGGCCGTAATAATTATGATGTAAAAGTAAGTAAAAGTATATCAAAAAATAATTATTCAATACAGAAATAGTTTTTCTTACGGACATTTTCATCTATGTATATCTTCCACAGCAAAAATCCACACACGCACACATACAGTGCTATCACAGGTTTTAAAACAAATCACGCAAACAACCATTAAATACTCCTATCAATTTATATCTGTAATATTTACTGTATCAGTAGACATATGTACATTACTTCTGAACGTTGGTTGAATACTCAAAGTTCTGAACATAATATAGGTAGTATATTATTTATAGATAAATATAAAGGTTTTTCTAAACACATTTTAGATATATAATACTTTACATTAAAATGCTTGAAAATACTAATGTATTTTCAAGCATTTTAATGTCAAGCAACAGCACTATGTTAAACCATGGTTTTTTTTTGTTTCATTTTATTAAAAAGTTATTAATTTGATTCATAAGTACATATTTCACAAAAATTTTAAGGTATACAATGTTCTGCGATTAGCATTGGCAATGAAGATAAAACCAGCTACTACGTCCCTTTTCAATCTATACGAGTAGAAGATCACACACGCACACATGCACGCACGCACGCCCTTACGCACGCCCTCACGCACGCACTCACGCACGCACTTGCACAGACACTGCAACAAAAAGCTTAACTAGATACCTAACCTTCAAAGTATAACATAAAAATTAGTTAAGGTAAGAGGTTAGTTGTAATGTTTAATTCTTCACGCTATCTCAGTTAAGTAATTTTCACATCTACATAATGATTTTCCACAAAGCAATTGTACTTGTGGTCATGGAAGAAAAAGGGGAGATCTTCCGCTGGACAAGGTGTTCTGCCCGGGGAACGGCCAAAGCTTCTAGTGGTAATTCCGAGCTATTTATATATACTGTTTTTTTTTTTGGAACTTTGATAGCGCGATTTAAGCATCGATGTGCTTCATTGTGGCGCGACGATAACGTCTCTCTGCTTAGACCGGAGGTCGATTGCAGTTCGATTGCCGGTGCGTCCTTAATGCCGGTGGGGAATGCATGCTGTGTGCGTAAGGGCAAGTGACGCCGGTGCGAACGATATGCCGGTGTGTAATGCATGCCGTAACACTTACTTGCAAGTGATGCTGGTGAGAACTATGTGCCGGAGCAAGTGACAGAATTCTGCCTTTTAAATTATAAATTTGCGGTCAGTCGAGATGAAGACAAGTTGGACTGGCTTGCAGGAACTGGAGACTGCAAAAGAAGATTCTCAGAAGTGAATGGTAGGGGTTCTTAAGGATGACGAAGGACGTTTGCAGCGTTGCTGTTCAAAGGTACTCTTATATCGTATATTATATTATCTATACGTTATAAAGTAAATAAAAATTGGCTTGGAGTCGTGATTCGTGATATTATTGTAACATCATGAACTCGCTGCCGTACAAAAACAAATGTTATACCGTAACGATGAGAACGAAACTGCAGCGGGCCCCATGTTGTAACGTGTAGGTGAGCGAAGCGAAATTCGAGAAATAAGTTAATTTCTTTCTTTTCATATAGATACTTGTACCTATAACTATTCCAAAATGGGAATGTGTCGAGGTTTAAAATTACAAATAAAGTAATTTTAAACCTCGTGCTGTTTAGTATAAAATTCTAGACAGTAATACAGCTTTTGCCATATATAGAAAAAAGACATTTCTTCCCCAAAATGTAAGGATTAAACTGCATTAACAGGCTTGACATTGTTAAGACAAAATATTATTATTGACCTTCTGTCCTTCAACTTTTAAACTTGAGTTTTTATATTAATTGTGTCTCTCTGAGAAACAAGTGTAATAATACATATTAGGTGTAATATTATTATTTAAAAACTGCTTTGCTTGTTAATTCCAAATTTATTTCAAAGCGTAAAGCTCCATTTGTGATATTAGTATTCATAAAAGAAGATCTTATCTAAAAACGAACAAAAAACTTTATAAATACTTATTTGATTTAGTGATTGTAAATATATATAGATATAGTTTCGGTTTAGGTTATAATATAATAAAGAAACAAATCGCGAAAAAAAAAACACAAGTGCTTTGTGGGAGTTTTTCGAAAAAACTGATAATGTAAATAAAAAAGCGCGTTGTAATATTTGTAAAAACGAATTTAGTTTTCAGACGACTTCAGGTAATCTGAAGTGACATTCACGGCAGCGAAATATAGAAGTGTACACATAAGTTTCGTTGTAACAGCAAACGATTGGTAGATGACGAGACCTGCGAACACTTTTTCATGTCAGCACTAAGTTAAAAATAAATTTTGAGCCAGACTTCGACGTCAAATCCGACCTCCGTGATGCCATCAGCTGTCAGTGGCGAAGCCTCTATACAAGCCCAAAAGCCCGGCTTGCCTCATTAAGATGAATCAATCAATTATATCAAGTAATAAAATAACTCGTAAACTGTTTCAAACTATTTCAAATTTCCCGCGCACTCTGTTCGACCTCGTAGCCTTACGAATAATGCTGTCATACATATAAGGAGAGTTGAATTGAGCCATTGGTTGTCTCCCTCGCACACGTGGGCTTTTTACCGGGCTTTCGAGAAGGCGATCGCTCCCTTTCTAACATGTGGCAAAATGTTCTATAATGAAATATAACTACGAAATATTTATATAGCAATTATTATGGAGATAAAAAGCCCGGCTTTTTAGTGACCATTAATTTTTTCCTCAGAGCGGGACGCTTTTCAAATTATTATATTTCTAACACTTTTGACTGCCTTCTTGGTCTAATGGCAGTAAACGCAATTGCTGATCATGTGGACCCAAGTTCGAAACCCGAGTCGGGTCAAGAATAATTTATTGGGTTTTTCCGTCACAAAATTCTCAGTAGCAGTAGTATTACAGTTATTGTATATGTTAGTATTATACTTACGCCATTATCAAAATTCAATAAAGTTTAATATAGTTTTATAAATAAAACACATAGTTGTTTGAGTCTTTTAATGATCAAAAGTGAATTCTGAACATCAAATAAATACTAATTGGAAATATATTATGTTATTTGATAATTTATTGTAGATTAATTAAAAATTGTCACTTCGTAACTTTAAATTCAAAAGTGTAGCTTTTCAGAATAATCACGTAACTAGACAAGCTATGCAAACCTGGTACGCGCGGTGTCATAATGATATCACGAGTGACAGGGTTTGCATGATTGTCACGCTTTTGTTTGTCAAAGCGGGACATTTTTACGTATTTTGGGGATATCGCGACACAACCTTTAAATCGGGAACGTCCCGCCTAAAGTGGGACGTATGGTCACGTTAGGTATGAAGTTAGTCGAGAGAGGAGGCGCGCGGCCGACGCCGACGAGCCGACGATATGTTAGCAAGTTCACGTCACATTTCAATGTTTAGTGTTTACATTGTGTCAAAAAGTACTTTGTGCATTGTGTGTTGAGCTTGAGCGAATGTATTGCGAGTTTAAAATTTATGCTTTTTTAAAGATTTTTAATGAAAATGGAGGAAAAGAGTGTTCCTTGTGATGAATTGAAGTGTGTTAAAGTGCTAATCTGCAAAAGGTAAAATCTTTAAACTTTGTTAGATAATATACAAGGTCAAGAGTGTATTTCAGACTTATCAATTATCGCAATTAAAAAACAGTTATTGGTACAATTAAAACGTTCACCAACATTTTACGTGGACGTAATTAAATCTTTCCATAAGAAAGCGAGACGATTCCACTTATCTTATCTCTTATCCATTAGAATGTAAATAATTTTTTTTTAATTTTGTACAGTTTGTTTGTACTTTGTTCGTGTTTTACTTTTGTTCATGTATTGTATTGGATGTAAAAACTTTTTTCTTTCACTTAAACAAACCCAAACGGCTTCCTTCAAAGCCACCGAAGCTATGCAATTGCTGATATTATGTAATAAAAACAAAATCTATCTAGCAGTAGTATGCCTTCTGTGTGCTTTATTAAATACGTCCTTGACAGCAATGAATATGAAACTGAAGCGTGGAGACAGATGAAGATTGGTGTATTTTTATAAAACTGCTAAAAACAACAATCTATATTTTTATCAATTTATATCTTGGGCTTGCCCTAGCTTGGAGCTGTAGCTACGCCACTGTCAGCTGTACCACAGTCTCAACGCAAACAAGGAAAAATGGATGCCTTAATTCCTAGAAAGATGTTAAAAGATCAAAAGTACGAAGTAAAGTTCATTTTAGCAACTAAATTTTATTAAATTAATCACGAAACGATTTTATTAATTTAATCACGAAACGAAAATAATTTTGATGATAATTGTTCTATGACTAGGTATATTGTTAAGTCATCGTTAAACGTTACGTTACTTATAAAACACATAACGACACATCGCTAGTCACCACTGTGTTCTGCCCGGGGAGCGGCAAACGATCCGAGTGGTAGTTCAGAGCTATTTATATTATACTGTTTTTACTTCGGAACTTTGATAGCGCGATTTAGGCTTCGATGTGTTTCGCTTGTGGCGCGACGACAGCGTCGCCACATATAAATTATCTTAATAGTTATTACACTCGACAAACATTAAACAAGCGCTGCAAAAATAATAACCAACCTATCCGACACTTACAGTTAGTTGCATGTAGCAGAATATTCCTACTCTACTTGCAGCAACCATAATAGTTTACAAATTATATGTCGAGAGCAGTAAAACTACAGGTCTTCATTTTGTAATTCTACAGTAAGCCATTAGATTATAGCGACAAGACGCTGAGTTTACTACACTCAACATTTATAAATTGAGACAGTAGACAAAAAATATTTTTATAATATAGCATTTGTTGACACGATGTGGTTTCACATATATGCTATAAACTTGAAAAAAATAATAAAAATTGACTTCAAAGGACAAAAAGGAAAAAATAATTATCGAAATCGGTTGACATGGTAAATTTCTTTTTATAGGATAAGGTGACAAACGAGCACACAGTCACGTGATGTAAGGGGTTACTGTGACCCATAGACATCTACATCTATCCTCGATTATTACTTAAAATGCAGATGCGTTGTCACCCGTGAGGATTAATATCGAATGCCTCGTTTCGACTAAAAAAGAGGCTCCGGTTCTCTACACTCACCATACGAAACACAGCCAGAAACATTAAGTTACTAAAATCCTGTGAGAGCGTGGTCCTTCCCCGGTCGAGCCGACCCATTCGTGCTACAACTATACTACTAATATAACTGCAGCATGGCATGAAATTTTCTTTCATATAGTGCAGATTATCTTTGTAAATTAAAAAGTTTAATGATTTTCTCGTAGCTCCATTCATCAGATCTTGATGTTGCTCATTTATACCAGTATACAGTTACCAAGTTTTAATATTTTATTAATAAAAATAAAATAAAAAGGGTTATTAAAATATAAATTAATATACGTGGTTGATAATTACCGCCTGGGAATGAGGTGGCCGCTTTCAAGCTGTTTTTAAAATAAATTGTGTACCTAAATAATTTGTAACCTTTAATATTGTATAATTTACTTTTCTTTTTTTTAAGTTCTGCTGGGTTTCTTCCCAGGGCAGAAAATTTTTCCGAATCAGTGGTCAATCAGAAGTCAAATAAATGACTTTCAATAAGAATTACATGGCGGTATCCCCCCCCCCCCCCCGTGCATCAGAAAGCACGCAAGTCCTGCCCAGATCTCTCTCCGGTCGTGTCGAGTTGCCGCACTATGGGACTGCGGAAATAGAGAGTCCACCTGTGCTTGCGCATTAACTCATGCACTATAACTCTGTACTGCGCAAATGACATTTGGAGAATATATTTTAGTATATCGTTAAACTTCTAAGATATCGACTCAAGCTCTATGAATTTATTAAGTCGTTATTTAAAATTAACATCTTTATTCACGTAACACGATTAAATAATCAGTAAACGACCTAATGTTACGAAGTACATAATTATACCAATATATTATTTCTATTATTATCAGAACGATAAATTCGCAGTAATCCACCGATCTGCTTAAAGGATTAGCTGTATTTGGAATTTAAACAAGCGCTTTTACATGTTTTACTGACTATGATAGAATAGCGAATACATACTCGGAAAAAATGGCGGCACGTGTTACAATCACTAAATTTTACACATAAAAGTAGATATAAAGTGTTGTTTTACTATTGGATACTGAAGCAGGCGGATGAACGCAAATACTGTTTACACATAATTTTGTGCAGACGTATAAAAATTAAACTTACTCAATCTTATCACAAAACGCGGTTAGTTTATCATAGTTTCGGGTTTAAAAAAGTATTATTAAATCTTTTTCAAAAAATTTCCTAAGATGCCATCAATCTTTGTGAAATTCTTCTAATGTCACATTCCATACTTTACATAGTAAATACAACGCATATTTTCCACGGGACTGCTTTATTGAAACAGACTCTTGTTTAAACTTGAACCTAATTATAAGCTATGTACTTTTTTGTAATACGACGGATTAAGCTTGGGGTCCAGTTAGGAATCGTAAAACGATTTTTTGCAATATGAAAATCATTTTTCAATAGCGTAGTAGGCACTCAATGTCAATTATCATATTTTTATAAAAAAAAACAGCAAATGACGTCATAGTTTTTTGCACTTAAATATGAATCTTATTTTATCGTTATCATCACTACAACCCTTCACAATTCCACTGCTGACCATAGGCCTCCTCTAAGAAACGCCAAAAAGCACGGTACTGAACCACCTGCATCAATCGACTACCTGCATGTCTTACCAAGTCGTCACTCCATTTAGTGAGGAGCCGCCCTACACTTTGTCAACTAGTACGATATTGCCACTCAAGAACCTTTCTTCCCCATTGGTTGCCGGTTCTTCGAGCTACATGGCCGACCCATTGCCACTTCAGCTTACTAATCCGATGGACTATGTCGGTTACTCTCGTTCTACTGCGGATATCCTCATTTTTAAGTCTGTTACGGAAATCGGTTGGTAGTTCTTCAACAGAGCGTTGTTCACCTTTCTTGAAGAACAAGACCACCGCACTTCTGCTCCACGCCTCCGAAGTAATGCCATCGTGGGGGACGGAATTTAAAGAGCCTAGCAGGACTTTAAGTTCTGGTTTTCCACCCGCTTTCAGAAGCTCTGCTGTATCCTCGCCCGGGGCCTTTGCACTTTTAAGCTGCTTTAAGTCGGATAAGACCTGCTCTTGGATCAGTACTTATAAAACTTTTCTTCCCCATCGGTTATCTGTTCTTCGAGCTATATGGCCGGCCATTTCAGCTTACTAATCCGTTAAGTTATGTCAGTTACTCTAATTTTACTGCGGATATCCTTATTTCTAAGTTTATGATGCAGAGAAACCCCTAGCATAAGCCCTTTTCATAGCTCGCTCGCATCTTATTTGAATATTTTAAAATAGAGAACATAATAAAATAGCAGAAAGCCTACGAGTTTTCAGGTACTACGAAAAGTAGCAAATTAAAAGTATTTGATGTAGTTATTAATAATGATGGCGTCATAGCTGACCCCAATTAAAATTTGTGCCATTATTTAGAAATATTCTGTGAATGGTTACATAAATTCCAGACTAATAGGTAGGTACTTATTAAAAGTCTGCAATTTTGAACATCGTTTTCACCAGTGTGTACGCAATTCAATGTCTTATGCCTAATGCCTTAGGTCATTGCCAAGTGGATATGTGAGAAGTTTTAACCTAACAGCATTAAGAGGCTATAAACGTTTAACGTACTAATATTAACAATAGTACATACAACGCGGTGACATTAACTTGACGCATGGCTTTGATGACATCATTTTGGCGGTCAGGTACGGTGCGAAAAAAAGCATGTAGCTAAATAAAAACTATATTTTTGATTTTGGAGCATAGGTTTTATTTGTTAATCTTGCAATATGTTGCATCATGTATTTTTATACAATATAATTTAAAACTATTTAATGTTGATAGATAATAATTTATTCAAAATTCATCTTCACTATAAATGGTACAATATCATGGTCTAAAGTCTAAACTGTCTTCTTCTTCACTTTCGATCTCGCTGTCGGATGACTCCTATCCTCCAAGATCGATTACAAGTTGCTGCAGTACGTCGTCAACCAGGCCATCTTTTTCCCAGTATTCCTGAAAATAAATAAAATAGTGTTATAAATTTACCACAAAATAATTGTATCAATTTAGTGAATTACTAATATGTACCTCCAAAAAAGTACTTATATTTTTTTATTTAACATCACAATACAAACATAAATACATACATACTTTAGATTTATAATTTATTTACGAACGGCCCTGTTGTAGTCTCTCGACATGGTTAACTTCTGTTTTCCAGTCTGATGCTGTGATGGAGTTTATTGCATCTCTGGTGAGATTATAAATTTTTCTTTCTTGTTGGTCTACGTTTTTGTATGCCACCCTCTGTTTGACCAAATTCCAAACATATTCAATGGGGTTGAGGTCACAGTGGTAGGGTGGCAAACGTACAATTTCATGGCCATGTCGTTCCATTAAATCATCGACAATGTTTTCACTCCCTCATTGGATTGTCTGTAGTACTTGGACTGGGACAAATGTGAGTGCTTGGAACGGTGCTAGTATTTGGGGCCGTACTAGTACTTAGAGCCGTGCTAGTGCTTGGACTAGCGCCGGGCGAAGAACTCGACGGTGGTACACATGCCTTTTTGGCCTCCCTTTTTATACGAGTAAGAGTACTTCTTGACATTCCAGTTGCTGCACAGGTTCGTTTATCAACCTGATCTACAGGTATGCAAAAGCGTCTATTTTTCTTCTCACAATCGAAAAACTGCAGCACTTTCAACACAAGATTTCTCCCTTTACTGTGTATAGTTTTCCTCATGTTAAAAAATGAGTAGTAACAAAAATAGTCCAAAATTAACAAAAACAGTTCAAACTTAAATAATAACGAAAACGCAAAATGTCCAAAAACAGCCAAACTTAAACAATAACGAAAACGTAACAAAATATCCAATATCAATAGCAACAGAAAACTAGTCAAAATATCGACGCGCGTATCGGTAACAGATATGCTAACCATACTGACGATTGCCGGGTGACCTAAGGGAAGCGGGCGGGGCCTCGCATTCCAGCGATGCGTCAAGTTAATGTGACCGCGTTGTACATATATAAATTCTCACGCCTGTTACTTAGAGGGGTGGGCAGACACCTCATCATCATCATCATCATTACAGCCCTTCACAAGTCCACTGCTGAACATAGGCCTCCCCCAAGTAATGCCACAAAGCACGGTCCTGAGCCACCTGCATCCATGGACTTCCTGCATAACTTACCAGGTCGTCACTCCATCTAGTGGGGGGTCGCCCTGCACTACGCCTACCGGTACGAGGCTGTCACTCGAGAACCTTTCTTCCCCATCGGTTATCGGTTCTTCGGGCTATATGGCCGGCCCTTTGCCACTTCAGCTTACTAATCCGTTGGGCTATGTCGGTCACTCTGGTTTTACTGCCGATATCCCCATTTCTGAGTCTATCACGCAGAGAAACTCCGAGCATTGCCCTCTCCATAGCTCGCTGAGCGACCTTGAGCATCTTCATACGGCCAGCAGTGAAGGACCACGTCTCAGATCCGTAAGTCATCACTGGCAACACGCACTGGTTGTACACTTTAGTTTTCAGAGATTGAGGTATACCTGACGAGAAGATGTGTCGTAATTTCCCGAACGCTGTCCAGCCGAGTTGAATCCGTCGATTGACCTCTCGGTCGAAGTTGAACTTACTTAGTCGGACTATTTGTCCTAGATAAACGTACTCGTCAACAACTTCGAGCACAGTGCTCCCAACAACTACCGGCATAGGTGTGACATGGACACTGAACATGATCTTTGTTTTGTCCATGTTCATCTTAAGACCTATCCGTTGGGAGGCACTATTGAGGTCATTGAGCATAGTGCTTAAGTCCTCCAGCGATTCTGCCATAAGGACTATATCGTCGGCAAATCGAAGGTGAGTGATGTACTCGCCATTGATGTTAATACCGTATCCTTTCCAGTCCAGTAGCTTGAAAACGTCTTCCAAAGCAGCGGTGAAGAGTTTCGGGGATATAACGTCACCCTTGTCTTACACCTCTCTGCAGTTGGATAGGTTTCGAGCTCTGGTTCTGTACTCGGATAGCCATCGTAGCCCTACTGTACAAACACTTCAGCACTTCGATATACCGACAGTCAACTTAGCACCGCTGAAGGGACTGCAGCACCGCCCAAATTTCGACGGAATCAAAGGCTTTCTCATAGTCCACATACGTCAGGCAAAGTGGCAAATTGTACTCTTCAGTCTTCTGTACAACCTGCCGCAGGGTATGTATGTGGTCTATGGTACTGAAGCCTTTTTCGGAAACCGGCTTGTTCGGGAGGCTGGAA
Organism: Parnassius apollo; assembly: GCA_907164705.1. Taxonomy (NCBI): domain Eukaryota; kingdom Metazoa; phylum Arthropoda; class Insecta; order Lepidoptera; family Papilionidae; genus Parnassius; species Parnassius apollo. The sequence goes on from CAJQZP010000212.1 coordinate 13,496,323, forward strand.
GTCGTCGAGTCTGCTTGCGAGACGATTCGTAATGACTCTCGAAAACAGCACGTAGACGCGGCTCAGAAGGGAAATCGGTCTGTAGTTCTTCAAGAGAGCGTTGTCGCCTTTCTTAAAGAACAAGACCACCGCACTTCTGCTCCACGCCTCTGGAGTAGTGCCACCATGGAGGACGGAATTGAAGAGCTTCTGAAGGACTTCAAGTATCGGTGTTCCACCCGCTTTCAGAAGCTCCGCTGTAATTCCATCCTCGCCTGGGGCCCTGCCGTTTTTAAGGTGCTGGAGAGCCATTCTAATCTCGCTTAGACTGACGTTCGAGATATCATCGGAATAGTGTCGGATAAGACTTGCTCTTGGATCGTTACTCACACTTGCGTGTGGCTCCAACGATGATGTGTACAGCTGCCCATAGAACCTCTCAATCTCACTCAAAATCTCAGGTGTCCCGGAAACGATTCTGCCACACTCAGTCTTCAGCTTTGACAGTTGGCTCTTACGAGCAGACAGATCTCTGGCAAAGACTTTGGAGCCTGGTTCCGCTCGATCGCTTCTTTAATACGAGCAGTATTTTGTTATATATAGTTGCGTAAGTCTCGCCGCATGCATTTGGAGATCTGTCTGTTCAGTTGCCTGTATGCTGTCAAATCTGTTGACGATTGCAGCCTCATCTCCCGTCTAACAGCCATGAGATTAAGAGTGTGATCGGAGAGTTTTTGTGTTCTTCTGCGGCGGGTCTTGCAGAACTTAGCTCCGACCGCATGGACAGTTTCCACGAGCTTGTCATTCATATCGTCCACTGCATTGCAATCTTGTAGGCACTGAAAGCGGTTGTGTAACTCGAGCTGAAAGTTTTCGGGATTCTGGATTAGAGCACGAGGGGGACGGAGCGTTGACTTCATTAGACGAGACCTCTCCAACTTAACGTTTAGGTTCAGTATGCCTCTAACTATTCGGTGATCGCTGCCAGTTTTCACCCTTGCGATCACTGAGACATCACTGAACAGTTGGCGTCTGGTCGTCATAATGAAGTCAATCTCATTTTTTGTCGAACCGTCGGGGCTCGACCAGGTCCACTTCCTGTGGGGCCAGCTGCTGGCCCCTTCGGTTCCGTTGCCCTACTCCAAATTTCCCTAACTTCAGCTCACCGTTTTCTCTTGTGCCTAGTTTTGCGTTAAAGTCTCCCATCAACACCGTGTAGTGGGTTTTGGAGGAATGCATGGCTTTGGAAATATCCTCATACATTTCCTCCACCTCCTCATCGGAATGTGCCGAGGTTGGTGCGTAAACCTGTATGACCTTCAGCGAATACCGTTTGGTGATTCTGAGTATCAGGTATGCGACCCTCGTCGACACACTCCCAATCTTTACAACGTTGTTGACGAGAGACTTGTGGACGATAAATCCGACACCTCCTTGGGACAGATGGTCGCCCTCCCGGTGATAGAAGAAGCTGCCGGATTCGAGAATCACCGTGTCCCCCCCCTCTCTTCGGACCTCGGATAATCCTATAATACTCCAGCGCAACTTGTCTATCTCTTCTTCCAGCTCCAGGATCTTCTCGTCAGTCCTCAGTGTGCGTGCGTTAAATGTTGCCAGGTCGAGTCGTCGTAAGTGGCAACCGAACCTCCACCGGAGATTCTTAGCACCCCCTGCCCCGCCGTTACCATGGTCGCCACCGTAGCCAGGAATAGCGGAGCCGCCGGGGACTGGGGGCCGTCTATTTGTGTAATTGTTCATGGGGGGTATATTGCCATAGTTGCCACGCTTGGCGAGCGGGTTGGCAACCGCAGTTTTTTTTTGTCGTACAGTTGTTGTTATCAGGAAGATGCTGCTGCACATTTCCCTCTGTCGCCTTTTACGACACCCACGGGAAGAAATGGGGTAGTGGATATTCTTAACCGCCACTACACGGCCTTAGTGTAAGTTAAATTTAGAATATTAATACCTAATATATTTTATATTCAATAAGTGTAAAACGAAAAGAGTACAAAAGAAACCATATCTGCTTAATTTAATCTGAAAATCTGATTCATAAAAATATTTTGAAATTCTGTTTTCAAACCGATTGCTTCTGGAGCACAGAGTTTTTATAGTGGTAACCCCTCATTATAGTTGTATCAAGGATGCAACATAAATGCATCGATCGAGCACTGATTGACCTAAAAGAGTGCTAATTCTAATTTTATTTAAAAAAAACGCATTGCTCATGTACAATACAGAAATTCTCGATATCGTAGAGTTAATATTAAAAAGTAAAAGGACCCAATAATAATACAAGTCGACCTTTAGGTAAAATTATGGTATTTTTGCTTAGTATTATTACTATACTTTATATTACAAACTATGAAATAATGGTACAGTTAGGATAATAATTACACTACGAAATCCGACCCTGGTTACGTTGTGTTATGATATGACGTTTGTATTATGACAGATGCGCTACTTTTTCTTGTATGAAAAAGTTATTAGTAAAATATTTAGATGGGCCTATCCTTCCTTTTGAAATCATTGTTTCTGTTACATAAACTATTACAATGTTTAGTAGGTTGATTTGGGCATAATAGCATTGTACTAGTCGGTGCAAGTCATCGAAAATTATGACTAACGCTGGCCATTATAATCCGTCAACTATAATCAAAAACAACATGTTAAAATGTCACTTGCATCAGATAAGAAACAAAATAATAATAATCTAATCAGTCATATCATTCTTCAAAAGTTTTTAAAAGATCATAAAACAACAACAAAATTAAAAATATTTATAGTAAGAAATATTGCAGTAATTCGCTTGATAATAAGCAAAGAGATTTAAATATACTTAAATGTCTTTGATTATAGGACAACGGCTAATCATTATGTTATTCGTGGACTTCGTAGTTCAGCAATTCGTTTGGATATATACAATATGTAACGTAATTAACGCACACCCTCAGACACCCCAATTAGTATATTATGTTATAATCATAATACATACACTGAATTTATAGTTAAACATTTTTATGCAATAAATATTTATCAAATTAGTTATACTAATTCCGGAAGAATGTTGTGGTCACAATACAAATCCACGAACGCAAAGACTTTAACGTGCTTGAAATAAAGTTTATTTTTCTTTTTTTTTTGAATGATAGAATTAGTAATAATACAAATAAAACTGCAGTCTTAAAAGTCTTATTGCCTTAGGTTACGGTCCATTTCAGTTTGTTTTGACTGTACAGATGTAGTGTGACTGTAATTTACGCAGTTTTAATTATTTTTGGGATAAAAAATTACCTATATTAAAAATGATAGGAATCGATTCAGTAAACGATTCTGAACAAACTACTTTCTCAAAGTGCGTTAATTATGTTACATGTTGTATATCATTACAAAATACTTCATATTGTTACGCGCCTAAGTCGACGGCACTAGCGTACTAAGTTGAAACTCGAACTCTCGGTACCTTGCGCGTGTTTACTTGAATATTCTGGATATTTCGGTGCTAATTTATATTTATAGGCGCTGCAAGATGCGATCGGGGAAGTACTGAATTCGGCGAGACAAGCGAAGCTTCGGAGCGAAATAGAGTGAATTAGTGTGCTTAATTATTAGTGTTTTAAGTTTTAATTTGTGTAAAGAAAATTAAAGTGTTAATTTAGGTAATTTTATCGGCAATTTTTATTGTCACGAACCTCAAGCTCGTAACAATATTAATCGAATATGTACTACGATAATCGATATCTATTGATACATTTCCTCCAGTCCTGAATTTTTGAATATATTTCGGAATAGTCAAGTTGAATGGAGCGGGAGAAAATAATACCTACACATTTTTAGGATCATATTTTTAGGATAAATTATTTTAACTTATTTTTAATTCCCGACGTTTCGGGTGCTTTACAGCACCCATGGTCACGGAAGGCACTGAGATATTTGACGTCTGATGAGTAGTTAGTTAGTACCAGTTTTGGCTCACTGAGTCAGAAGTGGTACAACGTTCGTCGACTGACAATCCTAAAAAAAAGTTTTGGCATGCTCTGATAACAAATCTGCGGTCCGTTTTGCGTAAGATGCACGGTTCCGGAGATGTGCAGATTAATTAACTAATATCTAATTGATATCCGGCTAGGGCCTCCACCATCATTAGCGTCCCATTATTTTTATCTATTGTCATTGTCTATACCTCCTCGGCGTGTGCGTCGGCTTATCAGTGCTATTGTATTATACTCCTTTATTCCTATCTACAACGCTAATCTGAATCATCAATAAAACACATTACCTAATTTTGTTATAATTTTTATTTACAAAATACAAAATCTTTTTACTTATTATCTACAAAATAGGAGCGAAACATCTCATCCACTAAAATATCGTTGTACAATGTGTTCCCTGTAAATATACTCGTAAAACTATGCATTGAACATCCCTGAAACTTATATAGCAAATACATTAAGCAATATTCGCCACAAACTGAAGTCCACTCATTCTGAATCCTATCAACATTCCAGTTCCATCTTTTGCAATTCCTTTTTAAAAGATCTAGATGATATCGTACAGATGATCGTCCATATGAATAAAAATATTGACCGACGTCATTCGTATCGATATATAAAGCTACCCAATGTGACCCTGGTTTATCATCTGTATCCAAATTGCATATTATATACGTTGGCACGTGGGTGTACATGGGCAGTCTATTGGCAGCATAAACATTATTTTCTAGACTGGGGTGAATCTTTTTCAGATGTTGTTGTACATCTAGAGTATCCATGATATTACTGCTATTAATAGATTATTACAGTACCAATCTACTCAATGACTAATATAGGAATGATCAATTATAGTGATATCTAAATATTAAATTGCATTCTTTAGTGTTATACAAATCGTATTTGAGTCATCGATACATCGAACGAGACGCAACACGAAGGAATGTTGAGATAAGCAACAGAATGTGAGATAAACTTGTTCATGCATAAAGTTACTGTCAGTTCCACTGCAGAAATTCTTTAGATTAGAATTATTACTTACTGGTGCTATATAAAACCAGGGCGCTGCAGTCATGGAGTTAGTGTATGGTCGTTTGACCGCAGTGGATCTATCAATACTACATTTGTGTTACTTCAACGCATCAAAGGCCATGGATGTAAGTGTTTATTCTATTGACAAACTTACTTTTCTTTCTGTTATTTTCTTACGTGTGTATGATTTAGTGTTAACAAATTATATTTAAATATTGTGTGTGTGTATATGATTAAACCGTGGTAGCTTAGATGGTTAGCGCAAGCAGTAAATTTCACAGTACTCGACCCGGGTTCGATCCCCGCCGGCACCAATTAAATAGTTAATTGCAATTTTAAGTGCTGATTTACCACGTGCTAGGCGGTGAAGGAAAACATCGTGAGGAAACCTGCACGTCTGAGAAAATTTCGAAATCATGTGAAGTTCGCCAACACGCATTGAGGCAGCGCGGCGGACATTTCCTAGCCCTGAATACAAAGACTATAGCAGAAAGTGAAAAAGTTAAAAAATACTTTTTTAACAATGACAGTCATTAGTTGATCATTAGTGAATGTGATTCTGTTTACTTAAATTACAGGAAGACAAGAGCAGAAGGAAGTGATGGGATGACGGGAAGTAATGACACATTGTTATGTAAAGTTTGTTGGAACAAATATATTTTTAGTCACGTGTAAATACTTTTAACTTTTTGGTTCGAAATGACACAAAATCTAAAAAAATATTAGATACATCATCGACATGGACGGATTTCACATTACATATCCTCATAAACATTTTCAATAGAGAGAAATGGCTATTCTAGACGTAAAACTATCTAATAAAAATTATGCGTTTATCTATCATTATTTGTTTCGGCCAAGTTATCCTTTCAATTATTTGTCGCCAAAAGACAAAAAAACTGTTCATTATTGCGAAACACACGTGCACGGCATTCCATATTTTGACGTGACCGAAGAATTAAAATGTGCCTGCAAATAAGAGAACATCATTCCAATATTAAATTGGTACATTAGAAATTTGTGCAAAGACGAAGTGATCGCATACAAAGGTGGTTCAGCAGAAAAAACAATTTTTAAAAAGGTTGACGACGAATGATAGAATTTTTAATATTGAAGAATACAAATGTCCAAAATACAATGATTTGGATGTGTAATAATCATATATTTGCAAAAATAATCACAAAATTTTACATTGTTCTTGTGATGAAGTGTGGGTTTTTTTGCAAGTGGTTATTGCTTGAAAATAAAATTTTAAATTAATCACAAATTTTGTTTGATTTCCCAAAAACATTAGTTATAGTACACAATATATATTAATTGTTTACACCAACACTTTTATTTTTTATTTCACCCCTTAGAACTTTAGACATCCGTGTTTCACTTTATACATCCGTTTACTGCTATTGTGGCAGGACCAAGTGGATGTGGGAAGTCAAATTTTGTAACAAATTTCATAAAATTAGTTACAGAAATATGTAATTGTGATTTTAATCAGATTACATAGTGCTTTGATGGAATGCAACCTTTATATAATTTACCAAATGTTAACTATCATCAAGGAATTCCAAATATTAATATGTTTGATGGTGAAAACACACATCTTGTTATTATTGATGATCTAATGAGGGAGTCCGATGGAAGAATTGTAGATATATTTACAAAAGGTAGTCATCACAGGAATCTCAGTGTATTTTATTTAACACAAAATTTATTTCATCCGGGTAAAGGGCAAAGAGACATATCTTTAAACTCAAGTTAGATAATATATTTTAAAAAACCCTTGAGAAAGAACTCAAATAAGATATTTAGCACGACAAGTGTCACCAGATAACCCAAAATTCATTGAAGATGCCTACAGGAATGCAACTCTAGAGGCGCATGGATATTTATTGGTAGATTTAAAACAGAATACCAATGATTTTTGTCGTATCAAGACAAATGTCTTCCCATTTAATGGTTTCTGTACAGTCTACGTTCCCTACAAAAAAGTTTAAATACACCAAGAATCAAACAATTTAAATCATTGCTAAATGATGCATCGTCGACTCACAACGCATAAACATTTGCTAAACGTTTTGCATACGCTTAAACCAAAATATCAAAGAGCAGTACTTAAAATGTGTGATGAAGAAGAAATTAACTGTATTTGTGAGTGTATTCATAACTTTTTACAAGGAAAAGTACCTCTTAAAGGTCAAGATAAACAAAAATTTAATAAACACAAAAATATACTCCGTAAACTAGTGCGTAAATGTAAACAAAAACTAAGCAAAAATATAATTATACAAAAAGGAGGGGTTTTCTTACCAATAATATTAGGTGCAATATTGAGTGGATTAGTGAGTGGACTAGCCAGTTAACGTGGAAAATGCAAAGAAAATGATACTTATTGAACCTGGATTGATTGAAAAATTAAAACAAGAAAATAAGGTTAATACTAGGTGTCTCAAAAGTAAGTTCACATTTGCTTATCTTATTACGCGAAAGCAACTATTCTGAGGGGCGCGGGGGGTATGTCAGTCGGTAGTCTGGCTCTTGGGAATTTAGTCGCTATGGAGCGTTTCTCTGGTGCGGACCGTGCGTTGTGCGTACGTGAGTTTTACAAAAACGGTAATTCGGCGACTGTAGCGCGTAGAAAATTCTGCAGTATTCGACATATTCGTCACTTAAATGATGCGCCTAGCACTCGTCTCATTGCAAAATGGGTTGAGAAGTTTGAAGAGACTGGGTCAACTCTGGAGAAACCAAAATCTGGGCGACCAAGAACATAAAGAACAGCCGAAAACGTGGACAGTGTTACTCAGTCTATTCGAGATGATCCAAACCTCTCGATTCGGAAGCGTGCTGTTGCTTTAAATGTGCACAGATCTTCATTATGCCGCATTTTACACAAAGATTTAAAGCTGCACCCGTACAAAATTCAGTTAGTGCAAGAACTGAAGCCTCAAGATGCTGGTCAGAGGCTTGCCTTTGTAAATCAGATGATTGAGCGCTTTCCAACGTTCACCAACATCTTGTTTTCCGATGAAGCCCATTTTCACCTGAATGGGCATGTAAACAAGCAAAATTGTCGTTACTGGAGTGCAACCAACCCAAAACAAAAACATCAGAAACCGCTACATTCACCCAAAGTCACCGTATGGGCAGCGATGTCGGCGCGAGGAATTATCGGCCCTTACTTTTTTGAAGATGGAAGGGGACGCACACTCACAGTGAATTCAGAGCGTTATGTGGAGATGTTAGACGAGTTTTTCGTACCCCAACTGCAAAACTTTCCTGGTTACAACCAAAGAACATGGTTCCAGCAGGATGGAGCAACTTCACACACGTCCAACAGATCTCTGCCTCGAGTTCGAGAAATTTTTCCGAACAAATTAATCTCCTGGCGAGGTGACATAAATTGGCCTCCACGGAGTCCCGATTTAACGCCTATGGATTTTTTCCTGTGGGGTTATGTCAAATCAAAAGTTTACGCTAATAAACCGACTTCCCTGGCACAATTAAAAGAAAATATCCGTCATGAAATGGCAGCCATCACGGAGACTACCTGCCGAGCTGTCATAGGCAATTTTAGTGCCCGACTAAATGAATGCCGAGAGCGCAACGGTTTACATTTGGACAATGTTATTTTTAAAAAATAAATTCCCAAACAGTGTACTTCAATATAAAATAAACATTTTTTCAATAAAGCTAAGACTTTTCTTTTAAAAAAAAGATTTAAATGTGAACTTTCTTTTGAGACACCTTGTAGTAATTTATCTCGATTAGATATTGAAGTGCAAAATATTATGAATAGTAAGACGGAAGACCGAAAGAAATGGATGTTATATTTACAAACACACTGCAAAGATACCTTCATTTTACCAAAGAGGATCGTCAACCACTCAGATTACCAATTTATTCTGATACATCTAATAAAGATTCAAATGAGTCTAAAATTGGTTTTAAAAATAAAGATAGAGATCTAAAAGCTTCAGTTGATGCTGAATCTTTGTTGGAGGAGAATCGATCCATTAAAAGTAAAGAAGTATTTTTTAACTTTTTCACTTTCTGCTATAGTCTTTGTATTCAGGGCTAGGAAATGTCCGCCGCGCTGCCTCAATGCGTGTTGGCGAACTTCACATGATTTCGAAATTTTCTCAGACATGCAGGTTTCCTCACGATGTTTTCCTTCACCGCCGAGCACGTGGTAAATCAGCACTTAGAATTGCAATTAACAATTTAATTAGTGCCGGCGGGGATCGAACCCGGGTCGAGTACTGTGAAATTTACAGCTTGCGCTAACCATCTAAGCTACCACGGTTTAATCATATACACACACAATATTTAAATATAATTTGTTAACAATAAATCATACACACGTAAGAAAATAACAGAAAGAAAAGTAAGTTTGTCAATAGAATAAACACTTACATCCATGGCCTTTGATGCGTTGAAGTAACACAAATTCAGTATTGATAGATCCACTGCGGTCAAACGACCATACACTAACACCATGACTACAGCGCCCTGGTTATATATAGCACCAGTAAGTAATAATTCTAATCTAAAGAATTTCTGTAGTGGAACTGATAGTAACTTTATGCGTCAACAAGCTTATCTCACATTCTGTTGTTGCTTATCTGAACATTCCTTCGTGTTGCGTCTCGTTCGATGTATCGATGACTCAAATACGATTTGTATAACACTAAAGAATGCAATTTAATATTTAGAAATCACTATAATTGATCATTAGTATGTTAGTCATTGAGTAGATTGGTACTGTAATAATCTACTAATAGCAGTAATATCATGGATACACCAGATGTACAACAACATCTGAAAAAGATTCACCCGTCTAGAAAATAATATTTATGCTGCTAATAGACTGCCCATGTATACCCACGTACCAACGTATATAATATGCAATTTGAATACAGATGATAAACCAGGGTCACATTGGGTAGCTTTATATATCGATACGAATGACGTCGGTCAATATTTTGATTCATATGGACGATCACCTGTACGATATCATCTAGATTTTTTAAAAAGGAATTGCAAAAGATGGAACTGGAATGTTGATAGGATTCAGAATGAGTGGACTTCAGTTCGTGGCGAATATTGCTTAATGTATTTGCTATATAAGTTTCAGGGATGTTCAATGCATAGTTTTACGAGTATATTTACAGGGAACACATTGTACAACGATATTTTAGTGGATGAGGTGTTTCGCTCCTACTTTATGGATAATAAGTAATAAGATTTTGTATTTTCTAAATAAAAATTGTAACAAAATTAGGTAATGTGTTTTATTGATGATTCAGATTAGCGTTGTAGATAGGTATAAAGAAGTATAATACAATAGCACTGATAAGCCGACGCACACGCCGAGGAAGTATAGACAATAGATAAGAACAATGAGACGCTAATGACGGTGGAGGCCCTCACCGGATATCAATTAGATATTAGTTAATTGATCTGCACATCTCCGGAACCGTGCATCCTACGCAAAAACGGACCGCAGATTTGAAATCAGAGCATGCCAAAACTTTTTTTTTAGGATCGTGAGTCGACGAACGTTGTATTACTTCTGACTCAATGAGCCAGAACTGGTATTAACTAACTACTCCAATGTCATAGTTAGTGCGGCTACCTTCAGTTTTTGAATATTAATTTTTGGTCCGATTTACGCAAAACGAGCTTACAGTAAGTATCATGAAGTCTTGCAGTGGTATTGTTGGGTTTGGGTTTTTGTTAATTATAGGATCCCAAGCAGATAGCAGCCCCCATTCATCTTCTCTATTGAAATTAGGATGTTTTTTGATTTCAATAGCCACGCCGTAGCTTACTTGGTAGGAATCGGTGTTCTTTTGCGAGATCTGATCAAATCTGATGTTATGGTGGAGACGATCTTGAACATGTTCACAGATTGCAGACTTCCCGGAGCGTCGGTGCTTCACGTCAGCTATATGTTCTTTCACGCGGGTTTTTATAGATCTTTTTGTTTGACCTATGTAAGAGGCCACATTTACAATCCAGCTTGTACACTCCCTGCATCTTGAAGAGAAGAAAACTCAAGGTAGTCGGTCTACGACATTGGGACGTCAAATATCTCAGTCGTCGTCCCGTGATCATGGGTGCTGTAAAGCACCCGAAACGTTGGGAATTAAAAATAAGTTAAAATAAGTTATTAAACGCGATAAAATCCGTAAATATGTATAGTTTTATTCAATGTGTAGTGTTCGCTTAAATTTAAGAAATCATTATTCTAATTAATTAGTCTCAAGAGTTTAAATAAATATTACTGCAGTTTGAAATGTCTATTCTATTCATGTTATCGCAAACCAAAAAAATAAAATATTGACAAATTTTCCGCCACTACCTATTAAAGAAATATTTTAAATATTGATACAGTTAATATTACCTGGATCCAATGATTGAAGGCAGTAAGAGCTACCTATATGTAAGCCAACTGTTTTACAACGTAAAGCCGATTAAGTTATTTTCACATAAATAACCATGTTGACTTGTCACCAAAGGAAAAGCAGAGCATTTTATATAAGCAATCAAAGAAAACATGATCGTTTTCATTAAAATCTTGTTGAACTTAAAAACACTAACTGTCTGTCGTTCCGGGTGGAATCTTGCAACTAAAATTTCGAGCACTTCCCGATGAGCTGGAGACTTGAATCCTTGAACATATAGCTCAGAGTCGGATGACAATGTAGGAATATGAAAAACGTGGTATATTACATTTTTTAAGTACAAAATTAAAGAAAATATCGTTAAAATCTTAATCAATAAATCAATTTTATTGAGTTTATCAAAACCGCAAATGTTTAATTTTGATTGCAAAGTAAACGTCTTAAACATATGTAGCTCATAGCTAAGCGCTTGCTATAAATTTTACAAAACGAGATTAATTCAGGTTCGATTCCGCGCGCACATATATAATTGTGAATTTCAAATATTGAAAAGTGCAATTTCAAGTGTTGAAATTGTACGTGCTCGGGATTAACAGAAAACATTGTGAGAAAACCTGCATATCTGAGGAAAAAAATATTACAAAGACATACAATTGCTCCATAACTCTCAGAAATATAAGACCTTTTCCCAGCAGTGTGATGTATTTATACAGATTATATTTAACTTTTAACGTTACCTTATGCATTTACATGGAATGTGCTAAATTTAGAAATATACAGATGAAGTGTTTAGCACTTAATAAAACATATTTACACTGTAAGAAAACACGTCGAGATATATCAATTTTCATTGCAGTGTAGCCAATACTGTCATATCGATTATCGTCAATACACATAAGCGTGCTGACGATTGTGTTTCCAAGCACAACGTTGTAATGCTTTAGAACGAGAAAACTTTGTACAAATAAAGAACTTTGCGTAGGTGCGATATCTTCATAATCAACACATTTCAGAGTTACGACTTATTGAGGATTAAAATAATCTCTGAACGATAACTCCGATAACCGAGTCACCTAACCAACTAGATATTGTAAATTAAATATAAAACAATATGAAGCGACGAAGGCAAAAAGTTTACTCGGTACAGAAGGTATAAAAAGTCGGCCAGCCGCGTTCGCATTTTCTCTCGTTGGTCAAGAAATATAAAAGCGCACTTTCAAGATAACTAGTAAGTAGTCTGCGTTATCCGCGATACTTTTACGGACTGCGACAATATCGTTGAGTTTGACTACATCGCATCTTACCAAGAGAACACGAAATAATACACAACAAAAGCAGTAACCGATACGTTTCTTAAAAAAAAATTACATTTTAGAGACCGTGACCAATTAGCAGATTTAAATTGAAAACAATACTTGTTGAAAAGAGAGAAACTAGTGATTACGGCCTCTCGTTGTAAAACTGCTTCAGAACTATCATCTGTTTTAAGAGGAAACCTATATGTAGAAAAATGACAATGATTTTTTTTAGTAATGACGTCAATTGGTCTGTGATTCTCTGCGTTACTTTAATTACAGTTATCTGAAGCATTTAATAAATTAACTATTTTGCAATAATTTTTCATTTATTATTCGGATCTTGATTGGTCCATTACGAAATGTGTTAGCTATGTTCTTACTGTTTTTATTATTGTTTTGAGTTGCTATAAGAAAGATGCTGCGGCTAGGGTTGCCACCTTTTTGTAGTTTTCCCAAAAAAGATGCAAAAATATAGTATTTTTTAGAAATTCAGGAGAAAAAAGTACACATTTATTTATAATCTTTATGTATTTTTTTCATATTTGTTATTGCTCTTTGCTTCGGCTATCAATGAACTTACCTTTAAAATAATAATAGGAGTCTGAGCCATTTAGATTCATATTAAAATAAATTAACGATAAATTTCAATTAAATTAATACATGCTCTTTTTTCTTTCTTTCTTCAACTTTACACTAATAATGGAAAAATTCCTTCCGTAAAACTTACTTGTTCCAGACTTCCAATTACAGTCAATACAAAAAGCGTGACAGTTGAATTTGGGATGACAATATAGTATTTTTCGTACTATATTATTTTTCTATAATATACAATGTGTCCGGTTTCCGATGTCCGATACTTTAAGGGGTTAAAATACAATTAATTTTATCGACAAATCAGGGATCAATGATTTTTTTCGCCATCAATAAAAAAATGGCAGCACTTTAAAAAAAATTGTTGGCGAAGCATAGATGCTTGTATTAATTTAACAATATCTACCCAAGTAGAAGACTTTCAAAAACAAAATTGGTCTCAAATGTTAGTTAATAGTGTAGACAATAAATCTAGATTCAAAATATTATTTTTTAATTTTTCAGTATTAGTAAAAAACATTTTTGAAAAAATAAATTAGACAACAAATTGATGTTGTTTTTCAGATTCTTAGCTTTAAAAAAAACCATCGTGTTAAACAATTTTTTTTTACTTGTTTTTATTATAATACAGGATATTTGCTATAAACGCACATTTAAATCTTAACTTTGAGTTAGATAGTTTAGGAGCTATGATAGTTTGAATGTAACTGTTCAAAGTGCCTCTACCCCGATATTAGATAACTAAACACCCATTCCAGTGAGTAAGATAAAATTCTTCAATAATTCAAGGAATCGTAAGCAAGCACAATAGCATCCTTTGTGTGAGCAGGTAAAAAACGCTGTGCACAACAGTGCGAGCGAGATAGAATAACGGCTGTCTCCAGGTAAAAAGGGTGCAGTGTGCGCTTGTGCCGTTGAGCAGTCGTCCCTCGCTCTGCGTTGTGATAACATTCCTGGTAAATCTACTTACTGTACATAAATATTGTTTGTTGTTAGACTTTGTTACGTTTTTGTTTTGTTGTTGAACTGTTATAGCGATATGCTGGTATACAAAGCTTAGCAATGAGTAGCTGTGTCGGGGGCCGCGGGTTTGAATCCCGCACGGAACATGTATTTGTATATCCTAAAAATAATTGTTTGGGGTCTGGATGTGTGTCCTTGTGCAATTTATGTTTGCAAGCTGCCTCCGCGATACAGGAGAAAATCCAAGTGTGGGGGGTTACGTTTTTACAAAATAATTATAAAAGAATAGTGGATATTAATGGGCTGTAAATAGAAATACGATATACGATTAGCTTTATTTATTCTTTACATGCATCATAAACTGGAATAAATACCATTAATAAGAACTTAACTTATTTTAAAGTTAAAGGAGTTATAATCGATTAGTCTATGTTTTAAAATTGGGTTTTGATTTTAAAGTTTAGCAAAATATGTACTTGCATTTCTATCAGACATTTGATGTATATAAAAACACCTTATAATTTATTTGGTAATTTAATTATTTTTTGAGAAAGACAAAAACAATAGCAATAAATATAATTAACACTGACTTAATAATAGGTACTAATTATAACTTAGAACATAAATGAAAAACTCATGCGTTCTCAACCGTGAGGACTAAGATGAAATGCCTCGATTCCTTTAAAAAGGGTCTCTGGTTCTCTACACTCACTATAAGAAACACAGCATCATTAAGCTACTATTTTACGCTAATATTCTGTGAGAGCGTGGTCCTTCCCCGGTTGAGCCGACCCATTCGTGCTACAACTATACTTCTAATATAACTGCATGGTTCTACCGCGTATAAACGACGTGCTTCATTTTTTTTTCATTTTAAAATTGTTCTCTCAATAATCTGATTGTAAATAAATGTTCGTTATTTTTTTGATAAATAGTTAATCGATTAAAACAAATGTTTAAAAATAATTAAATCGCGCTAATTAAAGTAGTAGGAATGTTTAAAGTTGAAATTGGCACTAAAAAGGCTGGTAGTTGGGGCATCCATCCTACAAAGCTTGAATATAAAATTTAAATCAGATGCGTGTAATCACTCTGGGAGCTTGTAGCAAACTAAACGCGCGGCCAACGTGTGGACGCGGCGACCAAACTCTGCCAACAATCCTTTGATCTTTTGTAAAAAACCGCCACCACACGGATCTTGCGCCAACTTGCGGGCCATCGTTCCAATACATACCAATGAAGCCCAAACACCCCGTCTACACGTTGGCCAATGCTATTGGCCACTACATTCGCCACTGTGTTGGCCAACGTGTAGAGGCGCCGTTAGCCGAACTGACTTACTATGGGTTCGACAGTAATTGTTTTACTAGGCTGCACTAAAAAGTATCGGGAATGGAATATTTCGACTTTTCCTGTCATATTAAAATCTTTTTAATTGAAAACTCCTTGGTTTTAAAAATAGCATACCATTTATTTATTTAAAAAAAGATTCTTGGTCTTATCACAAGGTTTTGTCAAACTTGTTTAGTCGTTGAGAAAATGGAATTGACTCGAGAAAATTCAAGAGCGATGATTTATTATGACTTTCGAAGTGGTTTAACACAAAAACAGTGTGTTGACCGGATGATTTCTGCATTTGGTGATGAAGCCCCATCCAAAACCACAATTTATCGCTGGTTTGCTGAATTTCAACGTGGACGTGTCAAGCTGAGTGATGATCCCCGTCAAGGTCGTCCAAAAACTACAGTCACCCAAGAAAACGTTGATGCTGTGCGTAAGCTGATTGACGAAGATCGAAATGTGACATACCGCGAAATTCAGGCAACTTTAGACAATGGCATGAGTCAAATAAAAATAATCTTGCATGAACAATTAGGTGTAAAAAAGTTGTTTTCCCGATGGATACTGCATTCGCTCTGTGAAGAGCAAAAAGCGGCTCGCGTTACTTGGTGCGTCAGAACTCTCGAAAGATTCCACGCAGGATCCTCAAATGCTGTACGAGTATACAACATCGTATCAGGTGACGAATCCTGGATATACGCGTACGAACCCGAAACAAAAAACGATTCACGAGTTTGGGTGTTCGAAAATGAGTGTTGCAAAAAAAATTGTGGCCACGTCTGTCTCCAAAACCGGCCATGTTACGACTATTCCGCTTGAGGGACAAAGAACGGTTAATGCAGAGTGGTATGCTAGCATATGTTTGCCACAGGTCGTTTCTGAACACCGTAAAGAGAACTGCAACCGCCGCATCATCCTCCATCACGACAATGCGAGTTCTCACACCGCACACAGAACAAAAGAGTTTTTAGAGCTAAAAATCGTAGAATTATTAGACCATCTACCATACAGCCCCGACCTAAGCCCTAATGATTTCTATACTTTCCCTAAAATAAAGAATAAATTGCGTGGACAGAGATTTTCATCACCTGAAGAAGCTGTGGACGCCTAGAAAACACCAACCATTTTGGAAACCCCAACTTCCGAATGGAATGGTTGCTTCAATGATTGGTTCCATCGTATGGAAAAATGTGTCAAATTTCGCGGAGAATACTTCGAAAATCAAATAAATACGTCATAGTAATGTGTCAGTTCCTTGATACCCGAAATTTTCAGTGCCGCCCTCGTAAGAGACGGCGTCCGCCCTTTTTTGTAGGTCCATGTTAACACATCTCTAAATAGTCGTTCTACTTTGATAGGCGATATATTAACTAAATTAATGGCTAGAAGTACGTAATCATTTTCTTAGCCCTCTTTCCATTTCTACGATCAAAATCATTCCCACTGACAGATAGTAACGTAAAGTATAATCGTTCTAATACAGTAGGTTCTTTGCAAACGTGTTAAATCAGAATAAAATTACACTACCACGGAAGTAGGCACCTAAAAACTTCTATAAATAAAAATCAATTGCTGTCCGTTAGTCTCGCTAAAATTCGAAAAAGTCTCCAACGATTTAGATGAAATTATTACAGACTAGATTTAACATATTATTATAGACTAGCGTTAATATATTATTATACACTAGCTTTAATATATTATTATATACTAGCTTTAATATATTATTATACACTAATTAGCTTTAATATATTATTATACACTAGCTTTAATATATTATTATGCACTAGTTTTAATATATTATTATACACTAGCGTTAATATATTATTATACACTAGCTTTAATATATTATTATATACTAGCTTTAATATATTATTATACACTAGCTTTAATGTATTATTATAATCTAGATTTAATATATTATTATAGCCTAACTTTAATATATTATCATAGACTAGATTTAATATATTATTATACACTAGCGTTAATATATTATTATACACTAGCTTTAATATATTATTATATACTAGCTTTAATATATTATTATAAACTAGCTTTAATATATTATTATAGACTACATTTAATATATATGTTATAGACTAGATTTAATATATTATTATAGCCTAGCTTTAAAATATTGTTATAGATTAGATTTAATATATTATTATAGACTAGCTTTAATATATTATTATAAACTAGCTTTAATATATTATTATAGACTAGATTTAATATATTATTATAGACTAGTTTTAACATATCATTATAGACTAGATTTAATAAATCATTATAGACTAGATTTAATACATTATAACAGACTAGCTTTAACATAATATTTTAAAAATAATATTTTTATATACTAGCGACTCGCCCCTGCTTCGCTTGGATCTATTAATGTGGCGTTATTTAGAATACAGATACTCATCAAACACCATTTACATTATCGATTTTTCGATTTATCCTATAGTTATACTCAAGATTATCGGACAAAATATAGCCTAGATCACTCCTGAAACTACTCTTTATCTGTAAGTCAAGTTTCATCACAATCGGACCACCCATTCCAAAGATCAATCCGGACAGACAGACAGACGAACATTTTAAAAATGGTTATTCATGTCTTGATAGCATGCAAAGAAGTTATCTGAAATAATACAGATTAACAAGGTACGGTTATTTTGATATTACAAACATACACTTAAAATTTTATTTATATGTATAGATAGAGATACAACAATTTAGGTATCCGATTACGCAATGACGTCACGAATCGGCTATTCGATGGTTTAATTAAGGTTATGACGAATTAACTGATTTGAGGAGTGATGAAACTGACAAATTATGCTTTTGGCCAATGTAGGATTTGAGGAGTAACGAAACTGACAAATTATGCTTTTGGTCAATGTAGGATTTGACCTACAATTAAGAATTTGACGAGTGTAGGCATAGTCGCCTTAGTCATAAGGATCCGGAAAACCACTGGCGGCAGTATATCCTACAATGTAGTCGTGCGTGGTAGAAATGTACGAGTTTGCCACAAGTAGTAAAATTAAAAGTTTTGTACAACCGACTTCAATATAAAAAAAAACCTGGGAATACCCTTTGAAACAAAAAAAGAATTTTCCAAATCGGTTCAGACGTCTTCGAGCAATCGGAATACATACATAAAAATATTTCGACGAATTTAGAACCTTCTTCTTTTTTGAAGTCGGTTGAAAATAACAGAATATAGTAGCTACTTATAAATATTTTCCCTGTTGAATGGTAATCCATAAATCTTTCTTAATACAGAATTGGTCCATCAGTATGAAACAAATTTAAAAACTGAAATAAACCTTGTTATTAGAGCAATTTCCATACAAACAATTCAAGGTCTCCATATCTCTTGCATATCCTTTTAAGCAGAATTCAATCCTTAAGTAACACAAAGGACGTTTCGAACATCGCCAACTAAATCTATACGGCTATACATATAAATAAAATTAAAATGTCTGTCTGTAACAATAAACCAAAAACTGACTTCAGTCGGTCAGGGCTAATCTTCGACTGAACTGTTTGTAATGTAACAGAAGGAGAATAATGCCTATGGGTGATCTAAACTATTTTTTTCGAAAATATGGAGGATATTTTTCGATTGATGATTATTATCACATAAACTTTCATTTTAGTTTCGATGAAAAATCGTTTTTTAGTATTTTTTTTGTTTAAATTTAGCTAAGCATAGTGATTTATCACTGAGTTTTTTTAAAGAGGAAAGGTTCACTTAACATTAGGTGAACCGTATGCTCGTTTGCCCCCCCTTTTATAAAAAAAAAAGTTCTACTCGGACGAAGTCACGGGTTAATAGAATCATGAATTATTAGACATTAATACAGTACACACACCTCGTCAACTACATGAGTAAAGATCGTCAACTACAAAATATTCGTAAATAAAGATAATAATATATTGAACTTAAATAAATATATAATAATTTAAACTGCTCCGTGGCGCAGTCGGTTAGTATTGAATTGCGGTAGCCGCGGGTTCGAATCTCGCACGGAATTAGTATTTATATAACTTACAAATAATTGTTTCGGGTCTGAATCTTTGTCCTTATGCAATTTATTTATAATGTAAATTGCCTCCACAATACAGAGAAAATTCTAGTATGCTTGTAATATTATTTTAATACAATTTAATAATTTGGTGAATCTGTTATTAAGTGGTATTTGGGTTAAGTCTCTCAAATCTCATGCCTTCTTTTGCAATAGCTTTTAAAAGGCCTAAATTCAGTATCTGAAGGCTTAGTAGAGGGTGGTATAGTGACCTTTTAGTGTCAATTTATACCGAGGGTGTAAAACATGCTATTAAAAAAGAGGCTCTGGTGACTATGAGCTAAACAGTTTATCCATTAGAAAATAGCAAACAAAATTACACAGCATAGCTAAGGGAACAACGTTACCAGTGCGAGGATCCAGCACTAAGGAACATCCCGCCTGTAGAGTACAGATACATAAGATATTAAGTTCGTTACTGACTGTAGTGGTAAAAAGTGTGTTACATGTTTCAAAATGGCTAGTGGTAAAGCGGGTAAAGATTCAGGCAAAGCCAACGCGAAAGAGTATCAGTTAGGGCAGGATTGCAGTTCCCTGTCGGAAGAATATGCAGACATTAAAAATAGAAGAAGTCACGGCCGTGTTGGTG
Source organism: Parnassius apollo (assembly GCA_907164705.1). NCBI lineage: Eukaryota > Metazoa > Arthropoda > Insecta > Lepidoptera > Papilionidae > Parnassius > Parnassius apollo. Next base: position 13,516,603 of record CAJQZP010000212.1, read on the forward strand.
CTATAGCGGCGGTATATTCAGCGTATACGCATTGTAGGGTCTTAAGGTGAAACATATCACTGCTTGGCACTTCCAGTTAGCCATCAGAGAAGAGAAGCTAGACAGCTTAATCAAAGCGACCATGGCTGGGTGGTATCATCTCACACATACACAAATTACTGATTGGGAAAAAAGTGGTCCTGGAGCACTTGTTTAAAATTAATGAAGTAACATTAACAAGATCAATGTTGCATTTGAGACAGGACAAGTTTTAGCATTACGTAATTCATCAACCAATCAGTAAATATATTTCTTATTACATAAATTTTGTGTATATATTTTTTATTATAGGATAGGGTGACAAACAAGCACACAGTCCACCTGATGGTAAGCGGTTGCTGTGGCCCATAGACATCTATATCTATCCTTGATTATGAATCAAAATGCAGATGGGTTGTCACTTGTGAGGACTAAGATGGAATGCGTCATTTTGAGTAAAAAGGGTCTCCAGTTCTCTACACTCACCATACGAAACACAGCAGCATTAAGCTACTATGTTACACTGGTATTCTGTGAGAGCATGGTCCTCCCCTGGATAAGCCGACCTAATCGTGCTACAACTATACTACTAATATAACTGCAACATGGCTCTGTCACATATAATAAAACTATTAATATTAACGTCTTACTTTTTATCAATGGCTTTTTATCATTTATGTGATGGTTACTAAGCAATAAATGGTTAAGAATTTCTTAATTTATTTTTAATATACCTCTTGTATAAATAAAGCAATCTATAACATTACCTTCTTGCAAGATGAAGCCTTTCTTGAGTTGTGAGGTGCTCCACCTGTGCCATCTCTGCCACCAAATCCGCATGTTCCATGTTTATAGTACCTTCAAACCAAAATCATGCAATTAATGTATCTGTATTTATTGTAAAGTGTATTGTTGTAGTATAATTAACGCAGCCACATGTTCACAATTTTTTATTTTGAGTCTGTTTATTTCTAGGTAAACTTGTCTTATCTCTAAGTAATAGGTTGAAATAGCTTGTTGCAAATCGGTAAATGCAGTCATTTAATCTATATATACATATACCTATATTGAAATGACTGCACTTAATATATATGTGTCACGATGTTTGTAAGCGATGGACTCCTAAACTACTTAACCGATTTTAATCAAATTTGCACACCGTGTGCAGTTTGGTTCAACTTGAGAGATAGGATAGTATTTTTGGCAATGACCGATTCACATATTTTTTTTTGAGAATTTAAGGATTTTTAATAGGACATAACAAAGGGTCGTTGATAAGGGCAGAACAAGGTCTGCCTGCCAAGCTAGTATTACTATAAAAGCCTCAGATATTAATCCTAATTAACTAATTAAAGTTGACTCAGTTTTAATTCATGACATTTCATGTGTTTTACAGCACCCATTTTAACAGAGGGACTGAGGTGTTTAACAGCACAATGTCATAGTTAACCTGGGTTACTGTCAGCTTTTGAATATTAATTTTTGCTCAAATCAGCACACTTGAATCAGCATCAACGTCCTACCTTTCTTTCTTGTTCCTTCTGTGAACATGCTCAAGGTTGGCCTTTCCATTACATCAGATTTGATAAACCACAAATCCTCGCAAAACCCCAAATTCCTACCAAGAATGATTTGCAAGGCTATAGAAATTAAATAAACATCAAAATTTCAGTAGAGAAGATAGCTTCCTGAATTAAATTCGTCATACACACCACCACTGCAGGATTTCAAGATATAAGCTTGTTCTGCATGAATCATAAAGGAAGAAAGGAAGGCTTACTATGACAATAACAGTGTGAACAGGATATCAAAGAGGAGGGACAGCCCCCCAACCCATTGACCCTTGCGGAAATGTATAGCTTTTTTGTAAAATCATAACCTCACTTTTTTACACAAAAATATTGACCCAACGCTACTTCTGCAATGGTTTTGGTGCTGCCCTTTTGCTACTCTACCTCCGCTTAAGGCTTTAGAAAAACACTGAGGGTAGGGCTGAAAAAACTATGTGGAGTCGGAGTGTGCTGATTCAGTTTTAGAACAGATTTGACCTATCTTATCTATAAAGTCAGGTTGCCCTAAACTCTGCTATGATAGTGGAAAATTAAACAATGTAATAATTTTGTTAATTGTGATAATTTTGTTTTTTGTAAAACCTCTCGAATGCTCTCTACTGTGACTCAATTTGTTGAATATGAGTCTTCAGCCACAAATGGATTGTCTGGATCTAAGTAATTAACATTTTATGGGTGTATCCATGTAAAAAATTGACATATTTGCATTTCATTATATGCAATTTTTAGTGAAATTTATTTTTATCGTAAATAACTCAAAAGGTATTTCTGAAATCCAAAGCAGCATAAATGGTTCAAGCTTAATCCTGACCAACCTAAATTGAAAACAAAATAAAAAAATCAAGACATTTACTTCATAATACTAGACCAAGTTGACATATTTTCATTTAATTATAAGCAATTTGAGTGAAATTTATTTTTATCGTAATTAATTCAAAATGCATTTCCAACATCTAAAAACACTGTAATAGGTTCAAGCTTAACCCTAACAAGCCTCTTAAAGTAAAAACATTATTAAAATCAAGTACTCCAACCCTATTGTCCGCATTCACACCTGGCACACGAGCTCTTGCGGCAGCCTACCAGCATTGTCGATAAACTAGACACGCTCATAGGTGCCTTGGTGATTGCTGTTAGTTATATGTGTAAGGTGGTATTTTGGTTCACGAGGCGATACGATAATGTTTGTTTTAGTTTTATTGAAAAGTCACTTTAATAATATAATATCATGAGCAATGAGAATGAGTCGGCTCATTTAATTCAATTAATGTACAATCTGATCAATGTTAAATCTTTAAGTAATTCATTTCCATATTGGTTGTGATGCCCATAAATTTTTCTAATCCAGAAGCATCTAGGTCTTTTCTTAAAACGTGACCGTTTTGGTTCTTTTTAAACAATAAGCAACTACGAAAGTAGCTGCAGCTGCAATTACATAACTGTCCATTTCAGATGCTCGGGGACTTACGATAGCTTGACCTGCCTCGCGAGGCATGCCTCTTAGTTCCGGACAAAACTATTGAGGTTGCCTCATGAACCTTTGCTCGCGAGCCACACACCGAAGCTGTCACGCGAGCTCATGCGCTAGGTGCATATTATTTGCATTTTGTTATAAGCTATTTTTAGTGAAATTTATTTTTATCATAATTAATTAAAAATGCTTTTCCGACATCCAAAAACAGTGTCAAAGGTTCAAACTAAACCCTGATAAGCCTCCTAAAAAACATAATTAAAATCAATCCATCCATCCATCCATCCATCTGGGTAGATCACCCTCTTACAGATAAAAAATAAGGTGTTTAGATTGTATTGTACATTTATATATCAACATTAATTAAAATTGAGTGTTAACAATTTAGCATATATGATAAAAGTAAATAAAGCATATAAATTTGCAAGCTTACCCTTTTGTTTTATAAATAATATTACTTCATAATTACTATTAAATATAACTTTTCAATATTAGGCAAATTAATATGAGATACTTGGTTTATTTAAAGTTAACCTACGAAGTACAAGAAATAGTTTTAATGTAGTGAATAAAGAAAATATTTGAGTACACTTATTGATAAATTACCAGTGATAAGATAAAAGTAAGTAGCCTTGATAAACAATAGACGGCAAAGTTATCTTATGAAAGGATTACTTTCAAATACAGTTTCCTAGTCCCACAGTTATTAGTAAACAAAGTGGAATTTACACTGGAATGATCACCGATTTATGCAAAGCCTTTATAGAAAGGCAACTTCTATATTTTTTATTTTCCCTATTATTAATCCTCAAAGTAGTATAACTACTGCCATCTCATTGATGCAGCATTAGGTTTATATTTTATAGCTTTTCAGTTTACTTACCGATATGATTTATAACTACAAAACACAAGTATGTTTCATTTTGATTTTGTAGCCTATAACACACATAAAATCACTTGCTTTAATATAACACATAACTGATTAAATTCAATTAATGTTAATATGTTTAACAAAAAGTTTTACAGTTAAAAGACATTTTCCGTTATTTTTCATGAAAATTTACAGAAAGTAAAATCACAAGACACAACAAGCTTCAGGCGACCGTCGTATAATTTTAGCAGTTTAGCTACCTAATACCTATATCCTATATTATCTATGGTATTATTTCTTGTTTGGTTCAAAGCAGTATTGCCATCTTAAAAATTTGTGCTGCCGTGTGTCACAGTCTGGTTTGCCTTATTTTAAGGAGGAAAAATACTACAGTCTTTGTGTTATAGCGTACTCTTATTTGTTTGTGGTTATAGCATACAAACAGTTTGGCGTGTCTAGAGGTGGAACAATGTTAAATCGATTTAAAAAAGGTGATTAACAATACACAAAGCAAAACAAAAATTAGCGATTGGCTATCGATATAAAAACTTAAACCAAAACATAATATGTTAAAGAAATATATTTCTTTATAAACTACAATGCATGTAAAATTAACATAAAGTTTAATACAAATTATATAATACATACATACTATAGTTACATAAAAGCTGATTCAGCAACTTCGTCCGCGTGGTATTTATCACGATTGAAATTCATCGGTTTTAACTTTTTTGCGCGGAATCCTAATAATTTTTCTAAAATAAAAGTAGTCTGTCTTACTGCTTATAACATCAGCTATATCTGCCAGTACCAGCTATAAGCCGGAAGAAATAGACAGACAGACAAACACTTACTTTTTTTAATTTGGAAGTTCATCTAGCCAGTATTCAAAAATTTTAAATAATTTGCTCTTGCAGATTTGGCTTTGAGAGAACTTATGACCCGACTAAGTACTTTCATATGCATTTAGTAAAAGGCTGTATTTCGATATTACAAATAGACAATTCAATGTATAGATAATACTATGTATTAATTTGATAAAAATAATAAAAATCATTATCTATTTCATGTTGATTGCAACATTCGTGGCTGCCAGCATCTGTAATTTTCAGTACCGTGAAACCTTACAACTTTGCCCTTGGGGGACATCTTTGCCCAAACACGAAAATTTATTAAAACTACCGATAGAAATTTTATTTTAACAAATGGCAACTTCGTATGGGGCAGCATTATTCATATTAAAAACTTACCAATCATGAATTTTTAATAACATGTATATGTCTATTCATGTCATTATATTACTTAAAACTAATATTGCACAAAACAACTTATAAACGCTACTTCAAAACAAACAAATTAAATAAGCGAAATGGCGGATTGTGTCAGCGCTACTGAAGTTAGCAAACGTGTCCCGGCCGAAAACTGTTTAGTTTCGCCATTTTGCTTACAAGCGCTTGCTAGCGCTTTTTTCTGCCAAACGCACCCATTAATTAGGCTGTTGGCATCGGTCAGCAACCGTCAAAGTGACAGTGTCGAAGGTGGTGTAAAAACATTGTTGCAGTTTTGCATCCCCCATTGCCAAGCAACGCTACTCATGTAAAATTCATTATTATTTATGTGTATTAGTTGTTGCTGCTTTTAATCATTGTCTCTTTCTTACACGTCTTGTCTTAGCGAGAAAATTGTGTGGGTAATGTTGTAAGCAATTTTATAAACTGAGGTCGACAACATTGCCCAGCTCAAAAATGTTATTGGGGAAAAAAATAAGGAAACGTACCTAGGTATAATAAATAAAAATTATATATAGTAAAATGTAAATATATAGGTATACTTAATAAAATAAATAAATGTACATAGTTATATAAGAAAACTATATAACAATAACTACTGTTAACTGCAAACTAAACTACTGTTCTAATAACTACGTAGGTAACTAGATACTGTTTTATACATATTTTAAATAGAATAAATAGGTTTATATTTGCGGGGAATTTTTGTCGGAAAACACTAGTTTCCCAAAAGAGAGAGCTTAAATATTCTCAGTTTCAAGCTAAAGTTTTTAAATAAGATTTAGGCGGCAATTCGTTTGCAAAAAAAAAATTAAGTCTAAAAGAGAATTTTCCCCTCAATAACAGACATTAACGACCGCAGATTGTGATTGGTACGCACAATAGGTGAGCCACGCATGTCAGTGGTATCAAAATCAGTATAAGCTGGCCTCGTATTATATTATTATAAATAAGTACCGTCGCCGTCTACTTTTCCTTACCTCAACTACAACTACATTGATTTTCTTGATTTTTGTTGTTATTCAGTTTTTTTAATTATATGCGAGTAGCTATGCAGGTCTAGGGAAAGAGACCAGTATCACTGCGACTTGGAAGATTTATTGTGATCGCTGCTATGGCTATAGTTCACGGCTAAGCCCTATGTCTTCAATGAATAGAAGGAGTTGCTTAGCTGTGAGCAATTTCACTTCTTCTGGGCGGAGTATATAGTTTCCCAGATGAGTGTTACATTTGCGCATTAAGAGTCTGCAATCAGTTAGTGTACGGGTTACCGCACATATTTTATGTAATTTTAATTCAATGACTCGTTTATTTAGGTCACGCAGAAACAATGCATTTGTCACTTGCGAAATCATGTAACTTCCGTACTTTTGCCTATACATCAATTTATAATTCTATAAAATAAATTCAGTGTTAGATCGACTTTCACTGGGTTTGTTTCGTACACTAACTTTCGCTTGCATGCCATCTGCACTCATTCATCTTATATACTGTATACACCTTACAGTGTTTTTGGTCCTTCGAAAAGACAAGATCACATCTGTGGATTTCCATCGACATTTGGAAAATACAGGTACAGTGGTTCCTACGCTTACGTCACTTTATTTTCTTTGTGGATTTTGTGCGACTGCGAATCGGTTGACTGGCTTCGCAGAAGCGGGTCCCACCAGTTCAATTGAGAAGGTGCAAAAAAGGTCGTACTAGGTTCGCGAAGATATAGAGTGGCCTGGACCGCTGGACAAACATCTGCTACAGCTGCTATCAAAGTGGACAGTTGTCGTCGACATTCGACACAGTGAACAGTGCTAAGACTCAGTGAGCAGTGAACTTGAAGGGTACATTTTTTCCTCCTCGGAGTGTCACACAGTGAACAAGCATAATGGAGAGTCTACTTCAGCGCCAACAGGAGATTGTTAAAGCGATCAAGAAGATAGAAAGAAACTTCAGCAAGGATTCCGCAACACGCAAGACTCGTAAGTACTTGAACGAGCGACTCGATGCCCTTGATAAACTGTGGGCCGAGTTCCAAGTAAACAACCATAAGTTTTCCGACTATGAGAATGACGCTGATCCTTACTTTACGGAAAATTAGTACCAACAAGCAAGAACGTACTTTGATACTGTGCGCATCAAGATATCGACCTGCCCCCCTGCACGTGAACCTGTTTCTCCGGCACCAGAAGCGCTGCCTAAGATCGTAGCGACACCGGAGCCGACTCCATCTACGTCTCCACCTAAACTACAGCCGAGAGTCACTCTGCCATCGACGTCAAATGCAACAACGGTCTCGCCTACAGATAGTCGCCAGGCAGATGAATTGGTATCTCTGCAAAGAACCAACTTCAGAGCTTTCCATCGACAAGTGAATAGCTTGCGACTTGACGAAATACGCGATAAGTGGGAGCTGGAAGATGAATTGCGTAACATTCAAACGCGCTGGGCTGCAATCGACGCTTTGCATTTACAAATCGATCACATTCTCCAAGGTTCGGATACGCAGTAGGACGATGAGTTTTATGCTTACGAAGACTCGTACAAGAGCATCAAGAAGGCTTTGAATCTCAAGCTCGCGTCTACATTACATCTTCAGCAGTCGACACCACATATCGACCTACATTCACGGGCAAGTATATACAATGGCCTACATTCTATGATCTCTACGTAGAAAGCATCCATAACAATAACTTGCTCACGAAAACCCAGAAGATGCAGCACCTGAAAGGTAAACTACGAGGAGATGCTGGGCGACTTATTCAGCATCTAAACATCTCGGCAGACAACTACAATACAGCGTGGGAATTGCTGACACACAGATATAACAACCCCCAGCTGTTATTTACAAAACAGATTGAGATTTTTCAAACAAAAAGAAAATCATCAACAACAAACCATATAAGCCTCAGTTTCAACATGCTGGTGGTCATCGCTATGGAAAATTCCCGAACAGAGAATTTCAAGCTGTTTCAAGCGACATGCTCGTCAATTTGTCCGATTTGCAACAATAATCACTACCTATACAAATGCAGCAAATTCATCAAGTTTACACCGGACGAGCGGCTAATGGCCGTCAAGAAACACAATATTTGCCCCAATTGTCTGTACGCACACACCGATAACATATGCACGTCGACGAAAAGATGCAAAGTCTGTCAAAAGAGTCATAACACAATGCTACATGACGCATACGCAAATATGAACCTTAATCAACAGACGGTAAACCGGGCGGCCGACGCGCCCGCCGGGTCGTTATCGCACGTGCCTACAGCTCCAGTTACGCAAAGACCTCAAGTTTCAACGCGATCCGAAAACATACAACATTGCGTGAATCACGTTGCTACAGATGACGAAGAGATCCTGTTGACAAAATTATCTGTCAAGGTCAAAGCTTCTGACGGGACTTACATCACTTTGAGATGTCTTTTAGAGCAAGGCTCTCAGATTTCACTCATTTCTGAGAACGCCGTTCAGATGCTGGGCTTGCCTCGACAACGGTACCACGCTTCTGTATCTGGCATTGGAAATGGATCAAAGTACGGCAAGGGAGTCGTCACGCTCGAATGTCAGTCTATCTACCAAGACTATGAGTTTACAACTCAAGCATTAGTCATCAATCACGTCATTAACAATCTGCCAAGCATGTTATTCTTTTTTTTTATTTTTTTTAAAAACGTTCAGTAAGGAGTCCTGGCCACACTTGCAGCTCACACAGTTAGCTGATCCCGAGTACAACATCTCTAGGCCTATTGATCTGCTACTAGACGCAAGCATATACTCCGAGATCATCATGAGCGGCCTGATCAAAGGTCCTAACATGGCTCCAATAGCTCAACAGACGAGATTGGGCTGGATCCTCTCGGGTAACGTGAAAACGTTTAAGTGTCACGTTGTGATAACCGACCTATCAGAAATTTCTCAATACTGCGAGCTCGAAGAAATCAGTGACTCAGCTGCTGAATTGACACCTGATGAACAGTACTGTGAGCAATTCTATCAATCTACGACAAGACGCTTACCTGACGGAAGATACGAGGTTGCTCTTCCTATAAAGCCTGGATTCGAACAAGATCTAGGTGAATCAAAGTCAAAGGCGATCGCACAGTTCTATAATTTGGAAAATAAGATGTCCAATAATGAATCTTTCGCAGAAAGTTACAAACATTTTATGCAAGAATACGAGCAACAAGGTCATATGTCCCCGGTTTCACAACACAGTGCATTAGTACATTATTTTCCACATCACGGTGTACTGAAAACTGACTCCACTACGACAAAACTTCGAACAGTTTTCAACGGGTCATCAAAAACATCGAGTGAATTCAGTCTCAATGATTTAATGGAGCGTGGACCTTCTTGAAGGTCATGATGACCTCTCTCAGGAAAAACAGCTACAAAGAGAAATAATCGACATATTGAAGGGCGCCGGCATGAACATCCGAAAGTGGTCCAGTAATGCAAAGGAACTGATTGAAGACCTGTCAGCTGATCAACTGGACACACCACTCGACATCAAAGGCCTAGAAACCAGAAAGACCTTGGGATTACGCTAGATTCCCTCGTCAGACATCTTTGTATTCAAGAATATATTCGAAGACGAGACCAGTGATGACGACATAACAAAACGACAGTTACTATCCAACATCTCAAAAGTCTATGATCCAATGGGCTTTCTGTGTCCACTATCCGTCCGAGCAAAGCTTCTGTTCCAACGTACATGGTCTAAAGAAGCTGCAGATTGGGATACGCGCTTAACTGAGAACATAACCCACGAGTGGAAAAAGTTGAAGTGTGATTATCAGAACATAGATCAGTTCAAGATCCCTAGATATATGGGCGATAAAAACCATTACATAATACATGGCTTTTGTGACGCGTCCGAAAAGGCGTATGTCTGAGCTATTTACGTTGTCACAAAGAGTCCTAAGGGCGAGTTCACATCGACACTTGTGACAGCTAAAACAAAATTAGCACCGTTGAAAAACAAGTTGACGTTGTCTAAGCTTGAGCTATGTGGTGCGTTACTACTATCTCAACTCATGAAAAAGGTCATGGAAACTATGCCAAAAAACCTGCAAATCTACGCTTGGACCGATTCTATGGTGGTTCTTGGTTGGCTGTATGGAGACGTAAATAGATGGAAACAGTTCGTTGCTAACAGAGTTCGTACAATACTCAACATCATTCCATCATCATCTTGGCACCATGTTCGATCTGAAGATAACACTGCGGATTGTGCTACAAGAGGACTGTCGACACAGCAGTTATTAGAACATCAACTGTGGTGGCAGGGCCCGCAGTGGTTGTTGGCATTTGATCCCAGCATGATCAAAAATGAAATATACCAACCACCAGAATTAGAAACCAAGAAAACTAGTGTGAACGCAGCCTTATCTCACAAAAATGATTTTATTCTACAATTATTACATGAATGCAGCTCGATGCGGCGCATCGTAAGAACAATCGGCTGGCTATCACGTTTCACACAATGGTTGCGAAACAAACAAATACCTCGGCAAAACTACCTATCGTCAACAGAAAAGCAACATGCTCTGAATTTAGTTATCAAAACTGTACAATCGATAAAATTTGAAGATGACATTCAACAACTTCAAAAACAAGAAAAGTTGAGAAGATCCAGTAAGCTGCTGAGCCTCAATCCATACATTGACCCTAGTCATGGATTGCTGAAAGTTGGTGGACGATTGAACAACTCATTGCTTAGTCAATCAGCAAAGCATCCCACAATACTACCAAGTCATGGCAAACTCACTGAGCTCATCATACAGAAGGCTCACTCCACCACACTACACGGTGGACCTAGCTTGACTTTGTCTCACACCCGAGAAAACTACTGGATTCTCAGTGGGCTTCGCACAGTGAAGAGAGAACTTCGCAAATGTGTGACATGTCGACGCTTCATAGAAGAGAAAAGAACACAGATTATGGCTGATTTACCAGAGCCTCGCGTCACACCTTCGCGCGCATTCACTCATTGTGGCGTTGACTTCACTGGAGCCTTTGACGTCAAAGCAAACAAAGGTCGTGGAGTACGAACACATAAGGGCTATGCCGCAGTGTTTGTTTGTCTCTCGACAAAGGCTGTCCATCTTGAGTTGGTGTCCGGCCTTAGTACACCTGGGTTTCTGGCTGCATTTCGACGTTTCTGCGCCAGAAGATCTACCCCGAAACACATGTACAGCGATCAGGGTAGAAACTTCATCGGAGCATCCAAAGAACTTAAAAAGGAATACAAAGATATCCTCGCAACGATCAATGAAGAGCTAATAAACAAGATCGACGACCTTGACATACAGTGGCATTTCAATGCGCCAGCCTACCCTTCTGCAGGTGGACTATGGGAGGCTGCCATTAAGAGCTTGAAACATCACCTTCGTCGTGTGATAGGAGAGCAAAATCTCACGTACGAAGAGTTCATCACACTGCTTCACCAGATCGGAGCGTGTCTAAACTCTAGGCCTCTACTAGCCTTGACTGAAAGCCCAGATGATGAATACCTAACACCGGGACATTTCTTATTTGGAGGATCACTGATATCAAGACCACAAACAGATCCTAATCACATGAACTTGACAACAAGATGGCAGATGATTCAAGACATGAACAAACAGTTGTGGAAGACATGGTCATCTGACTACCTACAACAGCTGCAAGTTCGTACCAAGTGGAGAACACCCTCAAAAAACATCGAGATCGACGATATTGTCCTAATCAAGGATGAAAACTTACCCCCCTGGCAAATGGTTAATGGGTAGGGTCATTGATGTTCACCCTGGTAAGGATGGATACGTACGGGTGGTGTCAGTCAAAACCAAAAATGGAATCATGCAGAGGCCGATCTTAAAACTATCTGTTCTACCGGTGAGAGAAGAACTCACGGAACAACATACAAGCAACGACGTTCAATCATCAACATGTGATGACGTCACAACAGCTGACTCGCAAGCAAAACAACAACGACCAAGGCGCACGACGAGAAGGCCTGTCAGAACATTCTTTACGATGGTGGTGATGCTGTTCCTATGTCTGTTCACCCCTAGCCAGTGTTCATACAACATATCAGCATTGGATAACAACCAAAACATTTATTTTGACAAAATGTATGACATAAATCTTATACGAGATGAATGGAAATTAATTGTGTACTATAATATGAGTACATACTGGTCAGCATTAAGTCACGTGAAAAGTTACGTCGGTCACTTGGAAGAGTACCTACACGGCATTACGCTTCCAGTACAATACAAGAGTATCATATATCAGCTGCAACATGAAATATCCGAAATTCAACATTACAACATGATACTCAAGAACGGTGTTCACAGAAGACAAAAAGAGGGCTGATCAATGGTGTGGGATATGTGGCCCATTCCTTATTCGGTGTCCTGGACGAGCGTTTCGCGAAGAAATATGAAAGGGACATAGAAAAAATTTCTATGAACGAAAATCACCTACAACTTCTGCTTCGAAATCAAACAAGTGTCATAGAAGCACAGTACAATATTCTTCAAAGAAACGAAGCCATCATGAACAAGCAGTTTGGGTTGGTTCAGAAATACCTACAGAATATAACCTTCACTACCAACCGAATAGAGAAAATGAATAACGACGAGCTACATATCCTGTCAGCATCCATGTCAGCCATGATTATTATCACTAATATTCGGCATTTGCAGGAAAGTGTTATTAACACCCTAACAGACCTTGCAAATGGTCATATGGACGCTCTCTTATTGCATACATACCAAATGACCTGATTTTGCCTGCCGATATTCACGACTTTAGGGAAATATACAAATTGATGAAGATAAGTGGTGACCTGAGCAACTCTTATCTGATTGTCGAAATTAAGATTCCTCTGGTCAACAAGGAAACCTTTGAGCTGGATAAGGCTATAAGTCTTCCGCAGCAGAACTACATTGTGGAATTTATAACACCCTATATCGCATTCAATCTGCAAAAAGACCTGCTCCTCACGCTATCAGAATCCGACATTCAAAATTGTGTCCATACACAGACAGATTGTTATGCTCTATAGATAAACCGATTTATGAGTTACAAATAAAACAAGCAATTTGTAACTTGAGCATACATGATAAAATAATGTGTCATACAAAGGAGGCACCGTGTCGCGACCGATGGATTAAGTTACAATGCGATAACAGGTGGCTATTCTCTTGCTGTGGGAAATGCACAGTGCGCATATTTTGCATTGACACTGGAATGATAATGAAGTCACTGACCGGGAATGGCTTACTACAAATCGGTCAAGGTTGTACCATCAAGAGTGATATCTTTTCTATTTTTGGTCACAACAACTACTTGAGCCAAGTTCAAGTGGACATACCGATCCCATCAGACACTTCCATATTGAATTCCATCCTAAATACTACTTCAGGCTTCGAGCAATTTACATCCGAAGACCATGGAGACGAGCGGCGTCGCATGAAGGCTCAGATTACAAACCTCAAAGAACAAGAAAGCGCACCACTCAGCGTACATGACATACATCAATATTCAGTTATATACACAATACTGGGATTGATCATACTAGCGGCATCCATTTACATCATTATACGATGTCGCAGAACCAAGAGAGCACTGAACATGACGGCAAACACTTCCGTAATTTCCATTCCTATGGCGGCAGTCACGAGCGGAGACCAGGAACCTGCGCCAAGAACGAGACCGCGATCCGTGCGACTGGACATTCCATCACAAGTGTAGTGCAGTGATGAAATATTTAAGGAATTCGTTATATTATTTTTGTTTATATTATTTTACGATTTTATTTTTGTACTTTGAATTGTTATCATATTATTATTTTTTTTTACATTCTTAGTACCTTTGTGTTTATAGTTTCCCTCTTTTGGGCCAGCAGAATGTACGGGTTACCGCACATATTTTATGTAATTTGAATTCAATGACTCGTTTATTTAGGTCACTAAGAAACAATGCATTTGTCACTTGCGAAATCATGTAACTTCCGTACTTTTGCCTATACATCAATTTATAATTCTTTAAAATAAATTCAGTGTTAGATCGACTTTCATTGGGTTTGTTTCGTACACTAACTTTGCCTTGCATCCCATCTGCACTCATTCATCTTATATACTATATACACCTTACAGTTAGGATGTGTAGAGACGTTACTTCCATTATGGAACAGAACCGACACATCCCTGAGTTACTTAGTCCCAGGATTGACATGTGCTTTTTAAGACAACAGTGTCCAGTTAGGGCTCTTGCCAGAATGCGCAATTTATTTTTACTTAATCCCAGGGCTTCTGAAGCGAATTTACGATCAAAAGCCCGGATTAAGGTTTTAGAATGTTTTAAGCCTGGTGTGTCAGACCAAATCTTAAATGATTTATTGTGATAAAGAGTTTCAAGGGTCAATCGGGCTAGGCTTCTTGAGATTCCACAAAATGGCTCAGGTCCAAATTGTGTGCACTTTGAGCCCTCCCGTGCAAGTTTGTCGGCAAATTCGTTGCCTACAATACCCTCGTGATACTTATTGGTGTAATTCAGTTAGTTATTGTTTTTAATTTTAAACATAAAATATACATTATTGCCTCAAAATCAGTTTATTATTTTCCTTTCATCTGATGCACAGCCCTAGCACCTCAAATCTCTTAGTATGAAACTGTGACTAAATGTGGTGATAACATTGCCCACCGCCATTAAAACTTTATTTGAAAATGTAATGGTATACAATTTTGCCTGTTTGCTAACAACATATCTTAAAATAAAAATCATAGAGCTTATAGTTGCTGATTTAGGTTGAGCAAAGATGTAAGAAAGTGGAGATAACTTTGCCCGTGTCTGTTTTTGTTTTTTTCTCAGCATCTGTTAGGAATTATGTCACTTGGTTTTGACAGTTTATTTGCTGCATAGAGTATCGTTTAAAGCTTCAGCAACCATCAAAATAAAGTGGATATTTTTTGGAAAAAGTAATAAAAACCGAAATATGTGGGCAAAGATGTAAGATTTCACTGTACGGCGTTGACTGCACCAGCAGCTTTTCAAGGTACAAGTCATGGAGTATATAGTGTGTGGGTAAGAAGAATGATCTCACACAGGAGATTATTTGAAAAAGTATCCCCCTGCAAGCAGTAAATATCAATTCAAAACTCTTCACAACAACGCTAGAATAGCTAGAGGGCATGAAATAAACTTAGCAGTTGTTTACGGAGTGAAGTGTGCTGAGTTGAGAAATTTAATATTTGTGGTGACTAGAATAGTTGATGATTACTCGTAGACAGAGAAACCTATAGACTAATGATCGGCGTGGCCTCGAGTGAGAAAGGACAATAACGAATTTTTAGGTTATACAATAATCTTTATGACTTTTTAAACACATTTAGAGCTAAAAATTTTAGATCTAAGAACTGAACTGAACAAGATTCACCAATCTTAAGCTTACAAAACACTTTTTTCTCACTTAAACCAACTTGTAAACTCCTTAAATCGCTACGCTGTTAAAGTTGTTTAGCAAACTCTACAGTTTTAAACTAAACAGTACAGTAAAAAAACCGGCACGGAGAAAGGGACAAACAATCAATTCGTTCTATCTCATTTCTATGCAAGACGTATGCATAAATCTATCTTTTTCGTGTCCGAATTCGAAAGAAGGCGTCAATTTGTCTATAGGTTTCTCTGTCTACGATGAAACTGCAGTATTTAAAACCCCAACTACTCACGTTGTCTAAAATAATTTAGTAAATAATCTAGAAAAAGTTGATTTAAATCACGTTGAGAGTGATTTTGAAAATAAAAATTTCGAAAAAAATAAAATAATTGTTATAAAAAAGAATTATAAATAAATTTTAAAGAAATTATAAAAAGTTCTTTAAAATTTACCCTTTACCTACAGTGGCGCCACCCTTATTTAGTGCTTTCCTATAGACACTTTTTATGTCGCGCCATGAGTTATAATAAAGTATTTTTGACACAATGTACAATTTGTTTTATATTTATTTTTTTGCCTGAGCTGACCAACGAATAATTTATTCATTATAATAATACATATCGTCCGTGCATCGGAAACTCTCCATATTCGCCCACGTGTAGTTTTTTACTTAAATCAGAATTTGTAGAACGATTAGTTTCAATTTCAATACATATTAAGGGTCAGACAGGGTAATTAGAAACAAGCTTTAAAAGCCCTTACATTATCATGTTTCGAAGTTCTGTATAGAACTAAACATAAATGTTGTCTATGGACAAAAAGTTCACGATTTCGATGATGTCACTGTACATAATGAAAAACTGAATATAGTGGACCCGCATTTAAGTTATGATATTTTTTGTTACAAAAACAGTTCCGTAGGGAGATATTATTTGAGCTTACAATGTGGAATTTTTTTATACGAATTATCGATTGTTTTACAGGAATGATAAGCATAATGTTCGCAACGGCCTAACAACGCTAAGAAACAAAATGATAAAGAATATTTTTTTTTTGTATTAATATTGAAATTACCGACAAAACTGGATGAAAACGTGTATTAATATAGTTGTGTAGCATGTTTATAACTCTTAGTATATTTGTATAGAATGTCGTTTTGATAACAAGTGATATAAACAACTTTTATTATATTAAGAAAAATCGACCAATCGCAGCGCGTCTTATCGTAGAACTCTCTAGAAGTTTTTTAATTAACTGCGTAATAGTTCATGCTAAAAATAATGAAAATAATTTTATGTTCTAAAAGAGTTGTAAATATGACATAGAATTAGCATATGGCTTATAGATTAAGGAAGTGTAGGAATATTTTGTATAATCAAACGCATTTCTTAGTTATAGAAAAATCAAAGAATTAATGTACCCACATAGTATGAAAATTTGGGACATTTCGTTTAATAACTTTTTACAATGTTAATGTTTTGAGTAACCTTTATGATATACTAATAAAGTACCAGACTACCGATTTGATGATGTATAGCATGTTAGTGTAGCAATTAGTTTTGTATAGAATATATTATAATATATGCCAATTGCATATTGAAAATATCAATAAAAAAAACGGAAAATGGCACAGCAGGCTCACTGTAAAGTATAGCCAAAGTCTACCTTAGGGGCTCGGGACCCAGTAGGAGTAGTAGTGTGAAGAACTACCTGTGACGAGCAGTGGTATCCGGTAGTAGCTGAAGTGACCAGTAGCAGTATATAGTGAATAGTGAAAGTGTTAGCTAGCCGAAAATAGTCGTAACTGACATTCGCAGTTACATATAGTGAAAGTGTTAGCTAGCCGAAAAAGGTCGTAACTGACATTCGCAGTTACATATAGTGAAAGTGTTAGCTAGCCGAAAAAGGTCGTAACTGATATTCGCAGTTACATATAGTGAAAGTGTTAGCTAGCCTAAAAAAGGTCGTAACTGATATTCGCAGTTACATATAATGAAAGTGTTAGCTAGCCGAAAAAGGTCGTAACTGATATTCGCAGTTACATATAGTGAAAGTGGTAACTGATATCCGCAGTTACACAAGTGATAAAATCAGCTAGTTTAGTTGATAATAGCTGCTAGTCAGTAGTGTTAGAAAACCAGCTACTACCAATAGATATTTGATACTACCGTACAATTTAAAGAAATCTTTTGAAATATACAGTGACCAACCAATAGTGAACAACCGTAGTTCAACAACAGTGGTCAATAGCTATAAAATTCCGCGACTAATCAATCAGTCGAACCGCTGGCCACTACCTTGCTATTTGTATTTATTAATCGTGAATTTTGATTTGAACCTCAGTCCACAATATCTCAGCGGCACCTACAAAGACGGCAGTGAAAGTACCCACCGGAACCTATAGGTGTAGGACGTGAGCGACTCGCGAAGTATCTTTGACAACATTTACTCCGGAGAGTTTCGCCCGTCCGGCACAGATAATGAGTAGTGATTATGCATGTACTTTAAAGGTTACGTTGTTTCATATTTTTGTATGAAATCGCCATGGAGTATTGAGGTAAGGAGGAAAATCTCTATATATAGGAAAAGTTGTTGAAATTGAAATGTGTCCATCTGTGAGCAGTAAATAACAATTCAAAAACTCTCCACAACAGCGCTCGAGTAGCTATAGGGTACGATAAATCGCCTTAAAAGACGTTGAGAATGGTTTTGAAAATAAAAATGTTGAAAGCAATAAAAAATTATTATAAAGAGAATTATGGTGAAAGCCTGTGCAATAAAAAAATTATAAAAAGTTCTTCAAAATTTAGACTAGCTACAGTGGCGCCAACCTTATTTAGCGCTCTCCTACGGACACTTTTTTATACAGAGTCTGTACTCCTTACCTCTACACTCCATAGAAATCGCATGTTTACTTTTACCCCAGTGATACAATGTACTGGTGTCAACATCATTTGAGGTAAATCGATATTCTTGGTGTTGGGTAATAGGAAACTTTTTAGGTATACATCATGCCTAGAAATAATAAAAATAAGTAAAAATCCATCGTAGTCTTTAACAAATATTCAATGGTCTGTCGTAGATTTCGAATCAACTACCACCAGAGATTATTACGGACCGATACGATTTAGGGACTTTCAAGAAAATAGCCTATTCCTTTTTATAAGGCCGGCAACGCATCTGCAATCCCCCTGGTGTTGCAGCTGTTTGTGGGCGGCGGTAATCACTTACCATCAGGTGAGTCGTATGCTCGTTACCCCCTCTCCTATGAAAAAAAGAATAAAAAAGATGTAAAACGAAAAGATGTAAGGAAAATATAACGGGAGTCTAGCCAATACAACTGGATTCCCTCTGGTGCCATATTTTACAGATTAAAAGGCAGACAATCAAGCCTAGATAAAATGAGTCTTCCAAAAGCTCTACTACGAAACTTCTCATGTAAAGCCAAATATATTAAGCGATCGAACTGATATTTCATCAGGCAGTATTTTGACTAATTAAAATAAAATGAAATCCCCGAGTAAAGAAACCTTAAAAAATATTTATATAACACGGTAGCAGGTTTTATATACCATGTTTTATGGAAATAAAATATTACTATTATTATTATTTTGTATGCTTAAGAATACACAGAAATGTAAAAAAGTTGTGGTATCAACTTTAAAGACTAGCGTTTTTCGAAAAGTTTTAACTAGCATTGAAGAACTTAGGTGGTTAAAAAAGCAGAGGTAAATAAACCTAAACCTATATTTTAGGCTCGAATATGCAAGAAAAATAACAGGACAGTCATAAGAGAACAAAAAAGAATTTGAATCTAAATTAATTAAAAATTAGACATTCATTCAAAAACTATTAAAATATTTCCCTCTAACATTTTAATAAAATTTATTAATTTGTTTAGTATCATAATTGTTATCAATTACTCCAGTGTTGCTTTCATATTGTAAATACGGCAAGTTTGGCTTTGTTTACATTGACTCCATATTGCAAACAACACTTCCATCTGAAAGAAATATATAATAATAGTGATAAATAAGCATAAGATAAAATTAGCCATATTTATCTAAAGAACTCAATTTTCATTGTTTACATTTAGCCCACTTTTTAAGAAAAGATTTAAAGGTAATGGAGCAATTGTAAACAATCAATTTCAAAAATGTATATATTGCCTAGTGTACATATATTACTATTGTATATCATTTGCTTATAATATATTCCACTACTATATGGTACATTTTCAATATCACGAATTAATTTGTTATATGTTTATGGAAATTAGAAACAGCTCGTAAAGCTTTTTTTCCACACTGTTTACAATTACCGTGCCTGACCCTACGTGATTTTTATACATTAGATTTATTTCGAAACCGATTTTTGATAGTCTGTGGTTGTTCGTTATGGCATGGCATAGTTTAACTTGGCACATCACTATCGTAAGTGGACCATAAATTTAGTATAAACTCCATAGATTGGTACATAAAGGTTATGGTTCATAAAAAATAGCTTGATCTCTGCGACAGCTGTCAGTAAATATCACGCCTATGAAGTCCTGAATTTCTTAGTAGTACAGACAGTACCTGTTAATGTCATACTTTATGGGCATTCACTAATTAGGTCGGCATGCCCATAAAGTATGACATAGACATGTACTCTCTGTACACTGATCTCTATATATACAAGTACGCGGGACTGGCTATACACCGTGACATGCTGAAGCGATTTGATTTCCGCCATTTTGGCGCTGACAGCAGAAGAGCACGTCCACGGAACTAATAATAGGGATAAGACAGTGTACCAAATTATATCGATAAAAATCCTATACCCTACCTATACCTAAATAAATAGAATAGACTCTATGGATAGATGGACTCTACCCGTAACGTCCATTCTATTTATGTATCATATTAATATAATGCCATTATCATTCATCATCATTAAAACCCTTCACAAGCCCACTGCTGAACATAGGCCTCCCCCAAGGAATGCCACAAAGCACGGTCCTGAGCTGGCTGCATCCATCAACTTCTTACATGCCTTACGAGTTTTTGACACCATCTAGTGGGGGAAAGTCCTACACTTCACCTGCTGGTACGAGGCTGCCACTCGAGAACCTTTTTTCCCCATCGGTATTCGGTTCTTCGAGCTATATGGCCGGTCACTTGCCACTTCAGCTTATTAATCCATTGGACGATGTCGGTCACTCTTGTTCTGCTGCAGATATGCTCATTCCCAAGTTTGAACCCCTGAGCATACCCCCCTTCATAGCTCGCTGAGCGACTTCGAGCTTCCTCATACAGCTAGCAGTGAAAGACCTCGTCTCAGATTCATAAGTCATCACTGGCAACACGCACTGGTTGTGCAATCTAGTTTTGAGGTATTCCCCTACGAGATGTGTTGTAATCTCCCGAACGCTGGCCAGCCGAGTTGAATCCATCGATTGTCGGACCTGTCGGTCGAAGTTGAACTTACCTAGTCGGACTATTTGTCCCAAGTAAAAATACTCGTCAACAACTTTAGCTAAGTGCTCCCAAAACCACCGGCATAGGTGTAACACGGACATTACACATGACTTTTGTTTTGTCCATGTTCATCTTAAGACCTATCCGTTGGGAGACACGATTGAGGTCATTGAACATAGTGCGTAGGTCCTCCAGCGATTATGCCTTAAGGACTATATTTTCGGCAATCGAAGGTGAGTGACGTACATGCCATTGACGTTAATACCGAATCCTTTTCAGTCCAGTAGCTTGAAAACGTCTTCCAATGCAGCGGTAAATTATTTCGGGGATATTACCACACCCTGTCTTACACATCTCTACAGTTGGATTAGTTTTGTACTCTGATTCTATACTCGGATAGCCACCGTAGCCCTTAGACCATTCAATTAAAAATTATACTAAATATATAATATAAACTAACTACACAAAATAAAAATAAAGACATAGTTTCTAAAATAATTTATTGTCAACCGTTCATTTAGTTCTAGTGTTGAGTATAATATTATGTATCCACAGAAAATAATTAGTATTGTAGTTCAGCCATTCCACGCTAGATACCGCTCACCTAATAAAATACGCACTATTGAGTTGCTGTACTAGAAATGACATAGCGTTGAGACTTTGAAATAAATTTATGTACCACTGAATACGTTGTTTACTTTGGTTACCATAGTGACAGCAAATATCAGTAACAGTCCTTCGGACTGTCCACACTAGAGGGAAGGATCCTTGCCGCGCGAATCAGCGCAGTCGAAAAGTACATCTTCGTGTGGTGTACATTGGTCTTTCGAGCCGGATATGAACCAACGACCTATGGATGTACAGTCTTGCACGGCACCCGTGGAGGGGGGCTAGGCTCGTCCCGATACAGCGATCCACTGCCAAGGGTACGAAGGGGCAACAGGGTTCCCACCCTGCTGATGATGCACCACTTCTTGCCGCAATCCCGTTCGAAGGACCAATGTACACCACACGACGATGTAATTTTCGACTGGGCTGACTTGTAAAAATTTTAACATCTATTCAGTGGACTTAGAATAATTGTATACTCGCGACATATTGGGAAATTTTACTTTGTTGGACTTGTAAAGTTTTCGTTGTTGATATCCGAGTTAAATTTAAATTCGATTTATAATCTTTTCGGTTAACATGGAAAGCCTTTCAAAATTCCAAGACGATATTGTAGATAGAATTTCTAAGGCTAGAAAGAATTTAAAGAAGTCTCCTAAGGAGCGACTAACCCCGTCTTACGTACAAATTAGATTAACTAATTTGGATGAATTATGGCAACAATTTAACAAGACTCATGAAACACTTGTTAGGGAATCGGAATCTAAAGAATTTAGGAGTAGTCAGTACTATGTCAAAAATGTGTATGACAATACAGAAGAATGTTTTATTGATTACAAGGCGGAATTGTTATCTTTGCTTCATAGTTTTAAATCGGAAAGTAGTTGCGAGAATACAGAAGGAAAAACAAGTTCGTCACAAGTTAAATTACCAAAAATTATTATACCTACATTTTCGGGAAACTAATTAGAGTGGGTTACGTTTCGAGATTTGTTTACGTCGATGGTGCATAACTGTCAATCATTAGATAACGTACAAAAAATGCACTACCTTAAGGGTTATTTAACTGGTGAAGCGGAACAGTTACTTAGGCAAATTCCGATATCGTCGGAAAACTACCAAACAGCTTGGGAAACAATTAAAGCACGTTATGATAATAAGAAATTTCTCACCAAAAATATTTTGCAAAGACTATTTAATTTACGTAATGCTACTGGTGAATTGGCTCAATATTTAAAATGTTTGATAGACACAACTTTGGTTTAAGTAACTTAGGTATAAATGTATCTAGCTGGGATGTGATGCTAATATATATGTTATCGTTAAAACTTGATCAAGAGTCAAGACGCCAATGGGGGTACTTTAGTAGCAAAAATAGTTCTTCTGATGTTTTGCCAACCTTTGAGGAATTTAAAATTTTTTTAACGGATAGGGCTCGAGCTTTAGAAGATTTAGAGGCAAATAAACCAAATGTGTCATAACAGCAAGTTAGACCTAAAACGTTACATGTTGTTAATTTTAAGTGCCCTTATTGTTCTGAGGACCATAAGCTAAGTTCATGTAAGAAATTTATAAGTAAGGATAGTGACTCACGACGTGATTTTGTCCGGGATAATCATTTATGTTGTAATTGTTTTAATAGTACTCATTCGGCAAGGTACTGCAAAAATTATATCAAATGTCATAAATGTAAAAAGCGTCATCACACTTTATTACATCCAGTAAGTAACAAATAGTAAGACCACGAACACTGATGCCAATAATCAGGAACCAAGTAGTTCAGAAACCGGACAGTCCGGTGCGACCAGTGTGCAAGGTCAGGTTATAACGTGTTTCTCAACCGGTAGATCATACGAGCAAGTTTTGTTGGCTACTGCTTTAGTGCAAGCTAAGGCACAAAATGGCAGGAATTATACATTGCGCGCTTTGTTGGATCAAGGTTCGCAAGCGTCTTTCGTAACGGAAGCCACGGTGCAGTATCTGAACCTTAAAAAGTTTCCGATAAAGGGTAATATTATGGGAATAGGTGGAAATAATAAGGCAGTCTCCAGGGCAACGTAACCAGTTGGAGATTCGTTCGAGAGTTAATCCCGAGTTTGTAATTTCGGTGAAGGCTTATGTGCTAAACCTTATCACGGCACTCTTACCTAGTAAGGAGATGCCATCGATGGAATGGCTGGAACTCGATGAAATAGAATTAGCAGACCCAGGATACAATATACCTAACAGAATAGACCTTCTGTTGGGAGCGGAAGTTTACACCCAAGTATTACGGGACGGAATAAAAAGGAGTCCTAATGGATTAACAGTAGCCCAGTTTACGGCTTTGGGCTGGGTGCTGTCTGGTGGTATTACCACTGCAAAAATACCAAGGTCAA
This sequence comes from Parnassius apollo, assembly GCA_907164705.1. NCBI lineage: Eukaryota > Metazoa > Arthropoda > Insecta > Lepidoptera > Papilionidae > Parnassius > Parnassius apollo. Next base: position 13,540,695 of record CAJQZP010000212.1, read on the forward strand.
ACATAGTTCCACTGACGCATTGATGATGACGCGTTACTCAAAAGATTTTGGGAACTGGAGTCGGATACAGAACCCACTAAACCACTATTAACGTAGGAGGAAATTCAGTGTGAGGATTATTATAGTAAAACTACTTACCATGATGTCGATGTCAGGTTTGTAGTTCGCTTACCTTTCAAACACAAAGATCCAAGTTACAAGCATGACACGTGCAGGGAAATAGCTGAAAGAAGGTTAAATTCATTAGAAGCAAAGTTAAACAGAAATACGGAACTAAAGAATAAATATAAGGAAGTAATGAATGAATACTTGGAGTTGCAGCACGTGGAGAGAGTGTCAGACCCACAAAAATACCTAGAGACGGCGCTATACTTACTTCATCATGCGGTAGTACGTAACGATAAAGATACTACGAAAGTAAGAGTGGTATTCGACGCGTCCTGTAAAGGAAGGTAAGTTTCGCTTAATAATAATTTGTTAACGAGACCAACTTTACAAGCCGATTTAAGACACATTATACTGCGTTGGAGACTATCACCTATCTGCTTAGCAGCGGATATCATAAAAATGTATCGGCAGGTCAAAGTGAACTTAGCAGATGTTGACAGTCAAAGATTGTTGTGGCGGGATGATTCATCTTCGGAATTAGTTGATTACCGTCTTTTAAGAGTCACATTTGGTACTGCGTGTGCCCCATTTCTGGCCATTGCAACAGGCTGATCGGGATTGACGGATGGTACCAAGCAATATGCTTGTCAAAAAATACTAAATGACTTCTACGTGGACGATCTAATGACGGGATGTGAAAATGTTGCGGATGGAGTAAAAATATATAAGGACATCAGTGACATATTAAAGGGAGCTGGGTTTGAAATGCAAAAATGGATCAGTAATAATAATGAACTTCTTCAGGAAATTGAAAAACTAGAAGGAAAGGGAAAGAAAGAAAAGGATAATGGATTACATTTAAAAATGAATGAAGTGACGAAGGTACTGGGTCTTACCTGGAAACGTAGTACAGACACTTTTCAGTACGTCGTTACTTTACCGGAACTTATGGACTCTGTAACAAAAAGGAACATTATTTCGGATATCTGTCGTCTATATGATCCGCTAGGTTAGGTGCACCTAGTGTAGTCTTAGCGAAGATAATATAAAAGCTGTGGCTTACAGGAATAGACTGGGACCAGGAAGTGCCAGAGCAATTAAAATTGAAATGGAATAACTACAGAAATAATATTGAACACTTATCTAATTTTAATCTTCCTAGATGGTTGCGTTCGAAGTCAAGCGATGTCCAACTTCAACTTCATGGATTTTGTGATGCCTCTCAAGCTGCCTACGGAGCTGTAGTGTATCTTCGTGTGATCGATTCCACAGGCAACGTTAAGGTTTCACTTCTTGCAGCAAAAACTAAGGTAGCACCTGTCAAGCAAGTATCTATTCCTAGATTGGAGTTGTGCGGAGCTCTGTTTTTAACCAAATTAATGGCGGATATCGGACAAGCACTTAACGTTGACAAATCAAACTGGCATATGCATGGACCGACTCTACCGTTGTTCTTGCGTGGCTAAGTGATCACCCGAGTAGCTGGAAGGTTTTCGTAGCAAACCGAGTTTCTGAAATCTTATCCGTGATTGATTCAAGCCAATGGTATCACGTGCGATCTGATCAAAATCCTGCAGATATTGCTTCCCGAGGAATGAGTCCTCTAAACTTGTTGAAGAGCAATTTATGGGTTAATGGCCCCGATTTCCTTCGCGATAAAGAGGTTTTATACGAAAAACCAAATATTCGTACAGAATTAGAAGTGCGCATCATCATCATCATCATCACAGCCCTTAACAAGTCCACTGCTAAACATAGGCCTCCCCCAAATAATGCCACAAAGCACGGTCCTGAGCCACCTGCATCCATCGACATCCTGCATATCTTACCAGGTCGTCACTCCATCTAGTGGGGGGTCGCCCTACACTACGCCTACCGGTACGAGGCTGCCACTCGAGAACCTTTCTTCCCCATCGGTTATCGGTTCTTCGAGCTATATGGCCGGCCCATTGCCACTTCAGCTTACTAATCCGTTGGGCTATGTCGGTCACTCTGGTTTTACAGCGGATATCCTCATTTCTGAGTCTATCACGCAGAGAAACTCCGAGCATAGCCCTCTCCATAGCTCGCTGAGCGACCTTGAGCGTCCACATACGGCCAGCAGTGAAGGACCACGTCTCTGATACGTAAGTCATCACTGGCAACACGCACTGGTTGTACACTTTAGTTTTCAGAGATTGAGGTATACCTGACGAGAAGATGTGTCGTAATTTCCCGAACGCTGCCCAGCCGAGTTGAATCCGTCGATTAACCACTCGGTCGAAGTTGGACTTACCTAGTCGGACTATTTGTCCCAGGTAAACGTACTCGTCAACAACTTCGAGCATAGTGCTCCCAACAACTACCGGCATAGGTGTGACATGGACATTAAACATGATCTTTGTTTTGTCCATGTTCATCTTAAGACCTATCCGTTGGGAGGCACTATTGAGGTCATTGAGCATAGTGCTTAAGTCCTCCAGCGATTCTGCCATAAGGACTATATCGTCGGCAAATCGAAGGTGAGTGATGTACTCGCCATTGATGTTAATACCGTATCCTTTCCAGTCCAGTAGCTTGAAAACGTCTTCCAAAGCAGCGGTGAAGAGTTTCGGGGATATAACGTCACCCTGTCTTACACCTCTCTGCAGTTGGATAGGTTTCGAGCTCTGGTTCTGTACTCGGATAGCCATCGTAGCCCTACTGTACAAACACTTCAGCACTTCGATATACCGACAGTCAACTTGGCACTGCTGAAGGGACTGCAGCACCGCCCAAATTTCGACGGAATCAAAGGCTTTCTCATAGTCCACATACGCCAGGCAAAGTGGCAAATTGTACTCTTCAGTCTTCTGTACAATCTGCCGCAGGGTATGTATGTGGTCTATGGTACTGAAGCCTTTTCGGAAACCGGCTTGTTCGGGAGACTGGAAGTCGTCGAGTCTGCGTGCGAGACGATTCGTAATGACTCTCGAAAACAGCACGTAGACGCGGCTCAGAAGGGAAATCGGTCTGTAGTTCTTCAAGAGAGCGTTGTCGCCTTTCTTAAAGAACAAGACCACCGCACTTCTGCTCCACGCCTCCGGAGTAGTGCCACCATGGAGGACGGAATTGAAGAGCTTCTGAAGGACTTCAAGTACCGGTGTTCCACCCGCTTTCAGTAGCTCCGCTGTAATTCCATCCTCGCCTGGGGCCCTGCCGTTTTTAAGGTGCTGGAGAGCCATTCTAATCTCGCTTAGACTGACGTCCGGGATATCATCGGAATAGTGTCGGATAAGACTTGCTCTTGGATCGTTACTCACACTTGCGTGTGGCTCCAACGATGATGTGTACAGCTGCCCATAGAACCTCTCAATCTCACTCAAAATCTCAGGTGTCTCCGGAAACGATGCTGCCACACTCAGTCTTCAGCCTTGACAGTTGGCTGTTACGGGCAGACAGATCTCTGGCAAAGACTTTGGAGCCCTGGTTCCGCTCGATCGCTTCTTTAATACGAGCAGTATTAAAGTTGCGTAAGTCTCGCCGCATGCATTTGGAGATCTGTCTGTTCAGTTGCCTGTATGCTGTCAAATCTGTTGACGATTGCAGCCTCATCTCCCGTCTAACAGCCATGAGATTAAGAGTGTGATCGGAGAGTTTTTGTGTTCTTCTGCGGCGGGTCTTGCAGAACTTAGCTTCGACCGCATGGACCGTTTCCACGAGCTTGTCATTCATATCGTCCACTTCATTGCAATCTTGTAGGCACTGAAAGCGGTTGCGTAACTCGAGCTGAAAGTTTTCGGGATTTTGGATCAGAGCACGAGGGGGATGGAGCGTTGACTTCATTAGACGAGACCTCTCCAACTTAACGTTTAGGTTCAGTGTGCCTCTAACCATTCGGTGATCGCTGCCAGTTTTCACCCTTGCGATCACTGAGACATCACTGAACAGTTGGCGTCTGGTCGTCATAATGAAGTCAATCTTATTTTTTGTCGAACCGTCGGGGCTCGACCAGGTCCACTTCCTGTGGGGCCGCTTCTGGAAGAAAGAGTTCATCATAAAGAGTCCCTCTTTCTCCATAAAGTCGGCCAGCTGCTGGCCCCTTCAGTTCCGTTGCCCTACTCCAAATTTCCCTAACTTCAGCTCACCGTTTTCTCTTGTGCCTAGTTTTGCGTTGAAGTCTCACATCAACACCGTGTAGTGGGTTTTGGAGGAATGCATGGCTTTGGAAATATCCTCATACATTTCCTCCACCTCCTCATCGGAATGTGCCGAGGTTGGTGCGTAAACCTGTATGACCTTCAGCGAATACCGTTTGTGATTCTGAGTATCAGGTACGCGACCCTCGTCGACACACTCCCAATCTTTACAACGTTGTTGACGAGAGACTTGTGGACGATAAATCCGACACCTCCTTGGGACAGATGGTCGCCCTCCCGGCGATAGAACAAGTTGCCGGATTCGAGAATCACCGTGTCCTCCCCCTCTCTTCGGACCTCGGATAATCCTATAATACTCCAGCGCAACTTGTCTATCTCTTCTTCCAGCTCCAGAATCTTCTCGTCAGTCCTCAGTGTGCGTGCGTTAAATGTTGCCAGGTCGAGTCGTCGTAGGTGGCAACCGAACCTCCACCGGAGATTCTTAGCACCCCCTGCCCCGCCGTTACCATGGTCGCCACCGTAGCCAGGAATAGCGGGGCCGCCGGGGACTGGGGGCCGTCTATTTGTGTAATTGTTCATGAGGGGTATATTGCCATAGTTGCCACGCTTGGCGAGCGGGTTGGCAACCGCAGTTTTTTTTTGTCGTACAGTTGCTGTTATCAGGAAGATGCTGCTGCCCATCTCCTGCCTGTTTCCCTTTGTCGCCTTTTACGACACCCACGGGAAGATATGGGGTAGTGGATATTCTTAACCGCCACTACACGGCGTAGAAGTGCGCGTTCATTGTGAATGCAGACAAAGACCAAGAGCAGCTGTGGGACAATTATTCATCTTTCACCAAACTTTTACGTGTAGTAGCACGCTGTAGGCGGTTCCTAGGGTTAAGACACTCTTCTAGGCAAAAATTCATGAACTACCTAACTGGGAATGAATTGAAAGAAGCGTTAGTATGCGTGACAAAACATTGTCAAAGGAAACATTTTCAGGAAGAGATAGAGAAGCTACAAAGAGAATGCAGCGTCAACAAAAGAAGTAAGCTATGGGTACTCACGCCGTACTTGGATAATCGACATATCCTCAGGGTGGGCGGTCGATTAGGTGAATCACAGCTACCAAATAACCAGAAACATCCGATCATATTGCCCAAGGATTGTAATCTCACGAAGCTAATTGTCTCAAATACTCACGTGAAAACTCTGCATGGTGGTCCACAACTAATGCTCACAGTTCTGAATGCTACCTACTGGATATTTGGCGTAAAACAACTAGTCAAGGCTTGCGTCCATAGATGTGTAACCTGCGTTAACTCCAATGCAGTTACAAAAAATCAATTAATGAGCCAATCACCTGCTGTTCGTGTTACTCCAACACGACCATTTAAGTGCAGCGGAGTAGACTATGCTGGACCTATTCAGCTAAGGGTCTCGAAAGGAAGGGGACACCGCTCTTATAAAGGGTATATATGCCTGTTCGTGTGCATGGCAACTAGAGCGATACACCTGGAAGTAGTATCCGACCTTACCAGTGAAGGTTTCTTACAGGCCTTCAAACGATTTGTAGCTCGCAGAGGTCATTGTCAAGAGATATGGAGTGATAACGGGACGAATTTCGTGGGCGCATCTAAGGAACTTGCCCATTTGTTTCGTTCAGAAAGGTGCAATTTGGTGGCAGAAGCAGCCGAGTCATTAGCTAACAACGGAACCACGTGGCATTTCATTCCATCTCATGCCCCGACCTTCGGAGGGTTATGGGAAGCCGGTGTGAAATCGGTGAAGTATCACTTAAGACGTGTTATTGGAAATTCGACGCTGACCTTTGAGGAGATGGCGACAGTCTTGGCGCAAATTGAGGCATGTCTAAACTCCAAGCCATTATCTAGATTGTGTGACGATGTGAAAAGGGTCCGGTGTTAAGTCCTTTTACACGGGAACATATTAACACCGGGACACTTTTTAATAGGTGAACCTCCGCTAGTAGCTCCGGATCTGAATTTTGTATCCTCAAATATTAGTTCATTGCGTAGATGGCAATATACGCAAAAAATGGTTCAGGATTTTTGGCGAAGGTGGTCGTCTGAATATTTACGACGTTTTTTCCAAAGCGATAAAAGTTTCTCCCAAACGACGGAACCTAATTTAGGCGATGTTGTCATCGTTAACGAAGATCTGCCACCTTGTCGGTGGATGTATGGCAGAGTAGTCGCGAAACATCCGGGTCCGGACAAAATTACTCGCGTAGTCTCCATAAGGACAAAAAATACTATTGTTAAGCGACCGACAAACAAAATTTGTATATTACCAGTAAATAAATAATGTTTTAATGTAAGTTTTATCAATTTGTTAATAAGCAAGGATTTGTAAATATTTATTTTGTATTTTGAAACTTGTACATATGGTGTAAAAAAATCTTGTTCTAGGTGGGCGGTATGTTGAGTATAATATTATGTATCCACAAAAAAGAAATAGCATTCTAGTTCAGCCATTCCACGCTAGATGCCGCTCACCTAATAAAATACGCACTATTGAGTTGCTGTACTAGAATTAGCGTTGATACTTTGAAATAAATGTATGTACCACTGAATACGTTGTTTACTTTGGTTACCATAGTGACAGCAAATATCAGTAACAGTCCTTCGGACTCTCCACACTAGAGGGAATGAACCTTGCCGCGAATCAGCGCAGTCGAAAAGTACATCGTCGTGTGGTGTACATCATCTAGTATTATAAAAAACAAATCAGCTGCTATAATAACGCCTATTCTAATCAACTACAGGTCTGTCTATAGACAGTAAAATATTTTCTACTATATAAAAATTTGTTTGTTCGTACTTTCTACGATGCCATACCGTTCATCAGATTGCGGTCAAACTTAGTCAACTTATTGGTTGCACTTGTGCGAAGTACATGGTCCAATTAACTGAGACCAGGTGGCGTGCGTATTATACCGACTATTTAATTGAAAGTTATAGAAAGTTATAATATATCATTCTAATTCAATGATTGTATTATCATTCCTAATTATACAATATAACCGTTCCACATTTTTTACGATATTTCCACAATTATTTCTTCTGCGGCAGCAATGCGCCCGAGATACGACCTAGCAAGATAGTATAAAAAATATAAACTTTGAATTACATAGTTATCAGTTATTTACGTCATTTTCAAAATTGAAATTACTATATTAAAAAAATACTGAAATTATCATAAAGTCCTACTTTCTGTGGTATCGTCCCAAGAATGCTGGCTACGTGTCCTCACTGATTGGCTATACTTAGCCTTCAAGCGAGGAAACAATAAATTTAAACAACTTTTTATAACCAGCAGCGATGATCAGTCGCAGATACAGTTTTTTAGGAACTACACCGCACTTACACCCTACAGACCAATAGTCTCTACAGCAAATTGCACAAATATCTACTTATCTTCCAGATACTCTGGGCTATTTACTTGTTTCAGTTGCCTCTAATGCCACCCCTGCTTTAGACGAGGTACCCCTGAGATGGTATGCTGTCAAAGTGTTCGCAAGTAGTATCCCACACTAAAGCTTTATCTCTCTCTCTCTCTCTCTCTCTCTCAAGCAACCAAACCCATACCGTCGGGTCTCCTGGTATCGTCTCTAAATATTCTACAAATATCTTAAACCGAGGAAACATTTATAGATACGAGCTCGGAGCTAGATACGGACTCCCCGAGCCCGATATGTGAATGGAGCCAGGAAAAAACGAGCACTTGGAAGCATCAAGTGGTGCAGCCTCACCAAAATCGTGAAAGATAGTCGAGTGGCGCATCGCCAATCGCCACACCAACACTCCTCTTCCCTTACGACTCCATCTCGACTACAGCGGTCCAGGGAGAGGAATCTCCTCTAGCCGCAGCCCACTAACACACATCCAACGTGGCTCGACATCATCAGGCGATCTTTCGACACTTGGCTATGGCCCTTGAGTTTGGTGAAAAATGAGGAAAGAAGAAATAAAAAAACATTCGAAGTAATAATCTCATACTTTTATACTTACTGGTTACTGGTACCAGAAAATGTTGTCGGTATACTGCACTTTTTCAAAGTGGTGCAGTTCTCATGTCTAATAAAACAGTCGTCTGTAAAATGTTTGGAACAAATATGATCATTTTGTTTCGGACGCCAATTCACAATATTTATGCTTTTAAGCCATAATTTTAGTCTAGGTTCAGTTGGAAACCAGTTAATTAATAAACATTCGATAATCATCCGTTGTTGGCGACTTTTTTTGTTAACACATATGGGTAGGAAAGAAAACCGATAAGTATTATAGACAAGGAACTCGACAACCCTATTGAATTTCATTGTTTATCAAAACTCAGTAATGTACACCCAAACATGTCGGTATATAAGATATTATGATTAGTAACAAATTTTTAAGTACTTATATTATCAAATAGTTTTAATTTGTTTAATATTTGCTGCAAATTCACTTACTTGTGAAATGTTATACCACTTCCCTTTTGGTAACGAGTTTTACAGATTACGCACATTCTCATTATTAGTAAAAATAATTCTTATTATGTTACTAATATTATACTCAATCAAAAAACAAAATACTTTAGTTTTTTAGTTTAAAAGTTCAAAATACAGACTTATGAAATAAGACAATATAAATAAGACAACAGACTTTGGCATATTATGTCAATTTTATTTTTCAAGACATCCTTTAGCGGCACTTCAAATTGGCACAGTCATTTTGTATGGTATAGCCAGTCCAGCGTACTTGTATATATAGAGGTCAGTGTGTCTGTACTACTAAGAAATTCAGGACTTCATAGGCGTGATTTTACTGACAGCTGTCGCAGAGATTAAGCTATCTCTTATGAACTATAGTGAACAGGAGAACGATCGCTGTAAAAAATAGTGTCCCAGAAATATTGACAAAATAAGTGAAGTGCTGCGATCGCTAAGTTACCTGAATAAAAGCGGGCTGCTGTGCGCTAGTTTAAAATGATTATAATATCATTCAAAGAAAATAACGAAATTATTATTATTTTTAATAAATTAATTATAAATTATGTTTTTTATAATTTTAATTATAAATTTTAATATAAATAAATAAAAGCCCAACCAGATGAAAGCCCTCGGCAGGAGACCAAACAGCCGAGGGTTAGGGGGAAAGGGAAAGAAACCGGCGGACGATGCGGGCAGTATCGAGGAGCACCGCCTTCTGCATTTGAGCCCGGAGCGGTCCGTGACGATGATAGGTTACGAGTAATTCTCGCGCTCAAAATGGATGTCATTGTCTTATATATGGTGGGTAGACACGTGGTGGAGCGGTATTTGCTCGGATCTGTGGTATCCTGATCTTTGGGAACCAAGTGAGTGATCCCAGTAGTGAAGAGACTCGGGAGCGACTTCTGATCGAGAGCCTCTTGAAACTGTCGGGCGAGCACAGCATGACACACTACGAACCCCTTCAGCCAGTAATGATGCAGTCCGTCAAGCCCCGGACTTTTCCAGTTCGGAGTCCTACGGACGGATTTTGAGCTCGAGAATCACTCGTCACCTGGAGCTAAATCAGGTGATGTCACGCGCTCAAAATGGATGTCGGGGTGGTGTTCGTGGAACCAAGAAACCACTCCTCATTAAAGCGGTCATTGACAAAGTGGTGAAACGCAACCGTCGGAACTTCTTAGCCACCTGGATAGACTACAGAAAGGCATTCAACTCGGTGCCCCATACATGGCTAAAGAGGGTCCTCGAGCTGTACAAGATTGACTGTACAGTTAGAGACTTCCTCAAGCAGTGTATGGGGCAGTGGAGTACGGTCCTTTGTCATCTGGGCGAGCGGATGATAGCTGCGGTGAACCACATAAGGATAAGGGGTATCTTCCAGGGCGATTTTCTGAGTCCAATCTGGTTTTGCCCCTCTCTCTAAACTCTCTCAGTACCTTACTGGAGGGCTCCGGGAGGGGATTTCAGCTACGGGAGGGAGGGACAAAAGTAACCCACCTTTTCTATTTGAATGAACTCAAGTTATTCGCCTCCAGTCGCTCCCATCTTATGGAATTGCTAAACATCACGTGTGAATTTAGCAATTCTATTGGAATGGAGCTGGGGATGGATAAGTGTGCGGTCCTCCATGTTGAAATGGGAAAGGTTGCTAACTCTGAGGGCATAGACTTATCTATGCCCGTTAACTTAAGGACCCTTTCCGAGGCTGAAACAAACCGATACCTGGGTATATCGCAGAGCATCGGTATCGATGAGTCTGGTATGAAACAGTTAGTTTGCATCGTGTTTTATGCATGCTTCACCAAAGTTCTTAACAGCCTTTTGTCCGGTGTGAATAAAACACACGTATATAACGGTTGGGTCATGCCTGTCATGTATACCTTTGGCATACTCAGGTGGGCTCGGACTGAACTTAACGCCCTGGATAGAAAAGTCCGCACTACCATTGCGGCCCATAGGATGCATCATACGAGATCGTCGGTAATGAGGCTGTACTTGCCGCGAAAGCATGGTAAGTGTGGCTTTCTGGGCGCACTCATCATGCATAATCGCGAAGTGTGCAGCCTCCGTCATTACTTCCTGGTGAGATCGGATGATCAATTATATAATGACGTCATTTCTAGTGATAAAGGGCTTACCCCTCTGTCCTCAGCCAACGAGCAATGGCAGGACCCAGCAGTGCTTAGCATTTCCGACCCGGAGTCCGTATGGATGGAGAAGGAGCTCTACGGGAGGTACTACAGGGCTCTACAATGAGCCCTTCGTAGATACAGTCGCCTCCCCCAACTGGCTACGTTTCGGTGACCTCTTCCGGGAAACAGAGAGTTTTGTCTGTGCAATATAGGACCAGGTTTTTAAGCCCAACAACCATCGGAGATACATCCTAAAGGATGGCACCGTCAACGTCGGTCGAGCTTGTCGCTATCCCGGCTCAAGCAGGCATTGAGTTATAGGAAAAAGAAACACACTTACCGGGGTGTGACTTCGATGCGGCTTGCACGCTTCTGTTGCTGCGGTGCGACTTCTGTCGGATCTCCTGGGCCCCAGGGATGCGGTCCTGGCCAGTGGTGCGATGGAAGAGAGCAGTGCGCTACGATATCTCACACTAGGTGAGGCGGTTACTCCTGGAGTGCGACTGCTCCAGGTTGGTGTGGTTTGAACGAGTGGCGCGTGGGCTGCGGCCGTCTAGGACACGACTGTTCCAGGCGGTGTGGTTTTAACTAGCGGCGCAAAGGCAAGAGAAGCACTCGATGGCAGCGCGCGAGCTTATATTGGCTTCAGCCCTCCTATCAATGCATCTTGGTCGGGTGCGCTTCTCATTGGTTGCGAGAATCACGCAACATTCTAGAATCTCTTCTTTCCCCTCTCACCCCACCACCCCTGTGTGTACAGAGGGACGATAGGTTAAGGAAAGGACAACGCTTGGCAAGCATACCCTCGAATAAAATTAAAATACGAATGGTTTTCCGCGCAACCATCTCCCCCGGCTTGAAGGGTCCCCTTCAAAATATCTAACGCTAAGACTAAACCTAATTTTCGACTACAATTTCTAATCTAGAAAGCTAATTTAAAGTATTGAAGGGGCAAAGGGCACAAACGGACAACAGGACGCATGTAAGACCCAGTCGTGGTCCAAACGCGAGCTACCCTAATTACCCCGTCGAAACCGGGAAAAACTTCTTCAACAATCCCTAATGGCCAATGGAGAGGCGGCGTATTCTCCTTGGTGAGCACAACCACAGTTCCGACAGTTAAAGGTTCAGTTGCTGTGTTCCATTTTTGCCGAGACTGCAAAGTATGTAAGTATTCCATCGTCCATCGTTTCCAAAACGACTGCACCAACCGGTCCAATAATTTATGGCGTGCGGAAATGCTAAGTTTGTTCTCTTCCATGTCTATGGCGGGCAGATACTTCAAAGGCGTTAAATTCAAAAAATGTGCTGTAGTTAGCGCCAGCGGCTCCTAGGGGTCACTTGACAACGTACGACAAAAGGGGGCGACTATTAATGACGCACTCAATTTGAGCGAGCACAGTACTTAACTCTTCGAAGGAAAAAATTTGATCTCCTGTTACTCGGTATAAATGACTCTTTACACTTAATAATAGTCTCCCAATTTCCCCCAAAATGACTCGCGGCTGGGACGTTCAGAGACCACTCGATGCGGTTCTCGGCTAGGATGTGAGCGAACTCCGAATTGTAATACTTGCTGGCTAAAAGCTCATGTAGTTCTGATAAAATACGTTTCGCGCCGACGTAGTTCGTACCGTTATCCGAATACAATTTACTTACAGGGCCATGGCGGGAAAGAAATCCTTTAAATGCACCCATAAAACCCGCTGTGCTTAGATCACCAACGAGTTCTATATGCACAGCCCGAGTAGTCAGACATACTAAAATGCAGACGTAAGCTTTTTTGGATCTTATACCACGCCCGCGAGTGAGCGTTACCTTAAACGGACCAGCAAAATAAGACCCGGTGTGCATAAAGGGCTTTACGGATTGTGTTACTCGACAAGACCCAAGGTCCGCCATTTCCGGAAATGACGGCTTGGGATGTACTCGAAAGCAAGCTATACATCTGTGCACCTAGATGGCGGATTAAATTACGTGCTGAAAGAATCCAATAATTCTGACGCAAGATTGACATCATGCGTCAAAAGATGCAAATCGGGGCCAGCGTGAGAATTCAATTTATGATGGTAATCAACTAATAAATTCATGATATATGGTCTTTACGCGGTAAAACTATAGGGTGCAGTTGGTCGAAACTTAACTGCGAGTTAGACAAGCGTCGATCTGCGCCTATCCTGATGGCTCCATCTTGTAAAAATGGCAATGACTACAAGTTCTATTCGATTGTAATCTTGTAATTTCATCGGAAAAATGCGCACGCTGAAGTTCACGTAATACTAGCAACTCGGCACAACTAAAGTCGGACGTAACGATATACGAACAAACACTACTTATCGATTTTTATACTACAAAGTCTACACTGTAACGACAAAAATGATTTAAATGTAACACGGCGTATTGCTGTGGCGCGGCTAAACAATACTATTTTATTTTTATTTTATTGAACACTAACAAGCTAAACAAACACTAAGAAAATACTAATATATAATTCTATCAACGACAAACTAATATTTAAATAATAAAACTACCCAATCACAAGTATGCAATTTTTAAGCGACTAAACTAAAATTATTAATAAGCGGTAAAACTATGCGATGAACGCTTCGGAACAACACTGCTTATGGCTTCTTGCACGCGAAGCCTCACTTCCTCCCGCCAAGCAAGATTGGCCTCAGCAGGTCTATTCCGTAGCCTTTAGTGAAGCACGCTTTCTGTCGCAGCGGCTCGGCGTCTCCATGCGCCGCGACCGTGACCTCGATCCGCGCCGCGCGTGCTTCCGCTAACGAGATCGATTCGAGTCCCGGGTTGCGAAACACGTGCACTGAATATGTCACCTGACGGTTTGCGGGGCGATCTAATCTTGCTAATTTGGGCCTTGTTCGCGGTGTCGGTAAACCTAGCTCCAGGGCTATCCCTACTCGGCGTTCCCTTCGGCTGCGACGAAACTACAACAGGTTTACTAACAACATACTCTAACGTCTTGCTTCTCGACCCTTCGCATAAGTAAAAGCGGGATGTTCCCCTCCTCTATTTCCCGAAAATTGCGAGTCAATAATTCGGGAGGTTCGACAGCGACGGTGCAACAACAGGATGTTGCCGAAATATTATTCATGATAGGGGCGGAACCAACGATGACGTAGCCTAAGACGGTCTACAGTGCGTAAGGCGCGGTATGCGAGGAGTTGCCCCTGACCTTATTGTGTAACAAAAGATGAGGGAAAAGCGATGTTCCAATGAGCATGTCTATGTCTCCGGGAACGGCGTAAGTATCGTCCGCCCGCGTCAAATTCTCAAAATCAATCATTGCCGAGGTGTCAACCAAAACGGTTGGCAGACGTTCAGTGACTTTATCTACTACTAACGCATTTATATTAAAGTTAATGTTACGATCTAGCCGAGAATAAAATTTCAAATTTATAGAGCCCTGGGTAATTTTATTAGTACCTCCGATGCCTTTGACTATCGGACATGAAGGTATCTTATTTATTGGCAGTCCTAAACGCTGACAACATTGCCGCGTTACAAGGCTACTCTGGGATCCGCTGTCTAGCAATGTACGGACACTTTGTTCGTTTCCACGCGAATCCCTAACTACGATACGGGTACCCAGTAACACGTATGAAGGAGACTGTGTTCCCACATTCGACAATGAGCACAGAGCGACGTCACCAGATCGACCGCTAGAATCGTCGACTTTAGTAGGTGTGATTTCCTTGTCCGATTTACTCGACGTGAATACGTTGCCACCTTCGAAATGTACGTGTGATGTCTGCTGGCGCACACCATGTGGTTCTAGATGATGAAGTCTGTCTGCGGTCGACACATTTCTTAACTTCTTGTTTGACATTCGAGGAACGCTGTATCACTTTAATTTGATCTCGCACAAAGGATGCTAATAAATCGAATGATGGCAACTCAGAACTACGATGCTCCATTTCAAACGCACGCACGGTGTACGAGTCTAATTTCTTTAAGGCGATATGGAGAAACACCACGTCCATAAGGTCATTAAATTTCAGGTTCTTAAGTGCAGCCACCGATGCTACAAATTTATCCAAAAACTGCTCTAAGCCGGTGATGTTCGCGGATGATATAGCTTTAAGATCGAATATCTGGTCTAAATATGAAGAGGCTAACATTCGCTTATCTTCATATTTGTTCTTAAGTGTTTCAAATATTAACGAATAATTGTTTGCTGTTGGTGTGTAGCCCGAACAAATAGACTGTGTCCTACCGCATAATTTACTAATTAAGTAATACAATCTTTCAGCGTCCGATAACGATGGATTATTATGTATATTATGTTCAAAACTATTTATGAACAACGGCCAAGTTTTAATATCTAAGAATAATAGATAATAGATAAGAATCTAAACTCACACTATTTTTTACAAATGGTGGGTAGGCCGAATAAGGCCAGGTGGAATCAAACTATTTTGAATAAATAAGTCGATTTACTTATGCGAGTAACTAATAAATTTTAAATTTAAGCTAAACAAAACTACATAATCTATCCAATATTAAATTAGAGTGCATTGTCTAAGTAATCAATCCAGCAGTTCGACTCGATGAGCTACAAAACATCAGTTCCAGAAATGGTTGGTGAGGCTACAAAGCACCAGTCCAAATCCGCTCGAATGACCAGAAAAATGGTTGGTGAGGCTACAAAGCACCAGTCCAAATCCGGCCGAAGGACCAGAAAATGGTTGGGCGGCGGGTCTTAGGGATGCCGAGTCCGATTCCCCGGTCGAGCCTTGACCCTAGATGGACTGTATACGCGGTAAGCTTCTTCTGCCTCAACAAGATGGCAGAGGTGTCACGCGGTTCCTTCACAATGCACTCGCTCTTCCGAAATCTATTGTTTGCCAAGGTTATGAAGGAATCCTGCTTGAGCTCATTAGGAGGAATGAAATGGGGCGGGTTAACTAAAAAACAAATACTCAAGCAGGCATTGAGTTATAGGAAAAAGAAACACACTTACCGGGGTGTGACTTCGATGCGGCTTGGACGCTTCTGTTGCTGCGGTGCGACTTCTGACGGATCTCCTGGGGCCCCAGGGATGCGGTCCTGGCCGGTGGTGCGATGGAAGAGAGCGGTGCGCGACGATATCTCACACTAGGTGAGGCGGTTACTCCTGGAGCGCGACTGCTCCAGGTTGGTGCGGTTTGAACGGGTGGTGCGTGTGCTGGTGCCCTCTAGGACGCAACTGTCCCAGGCGGTGTGGTTCTAACTAACGGCGCAAAGGCAAGAGAAGCACTCGAGGGCAGCGCGCGAGCTTACATTGGCTTCGGCCCTCCTATCAATGCATCTCGGTCGGGCGCGCTTCTCATTGGTTGCGAGAATCACGCAACATTCTAGAATCCCTTCTTTCCCCTCTCACCCCACCATCCAGGTGTGTACGAAGGGACGATAGTTTAAGGAAAGGACAACGCTTGGCAAGCATACCCTCGAATAAAATTAAAATACGATTGGTTTTCCGCGCAACCAATATTATAATCATTTCAAACTAGCACACAACAGCCCGCTTTTATTAAGATAACTTAGCAATCGCATCGCCTCACTTATTTTGTCCATATTTCTGGGACACTATTTTCTACAACGATTGTTCACCTGTTCTCTAACCTCCATGGATTCGTATTATTATGCTAGGAGATTTTAATTGAAAGATTGGGGTGAAGAGGCTTGCTAATGAAAGGATATTGGGAACGTTTGGTGATGAAAGTATAAATAAGAATGGTGAAAGTCTCTTAACTGTATGTATGGAAAATAATCTTTTTGTGACAAACACTTTCTTTCGCTACCAGAGGATTCACATGTATACATGGGAAAGAGATGACGATAGAAGCATGATAGATTTCATAATTGTGGATGAAACACAGGAGCGCAGTGGTACTACATAGAAGGGTTTAGCGGGGGTCGAACGTAGGAACGGATCTTTATTTGGTTTTATGCCGAATTAATGGTCTATTCAGGCGTTGGCGCCATCGGATGTCTGTGTCTACCACTGCGTTACAGAGTATTAGAACAGAAATGTGAAGATGAAGGTGAGAAATCAAGTACAAATGTAGACTGAAAGAAAATATAAGTGGATTGGATGAATTATGTACGAATGAGTTAGACTAGGAGAATGTATGGCAAAATGTTAAGAAAGGTTTAGTGGATGTACTCGTATAGTAAGAAAACGAATGAAAGGAAAAACAATATGTAATGGTGGGATGATGATGTACGAATGGAAGTTGAAGCAAAAAAGAGAGCATGGCTAGATTTACAACAACAAAGGCTGGTAATTCTGGTGGTACGAATGATGATATTGAAAGAAAAAAGGCAGTCTTTAGACATCTAAATAAGAGAGTAAAAGAAGTAATTGAAATGACAAAGCAAGAAAGAACAAATAGGAATGATAGAACAATATCGGATAACTTCCAGGCAAATATGTTCTGAAAACTCATAAGAACTGCCAGGGGACATTCAAAACAGCCTTTAACGAATGCTATAAGAGAAGAGAATGGCTATATTCTGAATGATGAAGTTTTGTGTTTAAAGACATGGAAGGAATATTTTGAAAGCGTGTTCATGAGTGTAGAGACAGCATATGAACTAAATGAAATAGAAACTCCGAAAGAAGAGGAAATATGTAGCGAGATAAGTATAGATGAAATAATGAAAGCAATGAAAAGCATGAAAGTGGGTAAGGCAGCTGGATATGATAGAGTTTCACTCGAAATGCTAAGGGTTGGAGAGGAAGTGGTGGCAGGCCTGCTGCACACCTTGTTTAATTTATGCTGGAAACTGAAGCGGGTACCGGTAGACTGGTGCAAAGCCGTGATAGTCCCAATAAATAAAGGAAAAGGGTCGCAGCAGGACTATAAAAACTACCGTGGTAGCGTACCGTTCTTAGCATTGTGGGAAAACTGTATGCTAAGGTGCTAATTGAAAGGGTTATGAAAGAAACTGATGGAAAAATTTGTGATGTGCAAGTTCCCACTTTAGAAAGGGATTGAGGTGTACAGATCAAGTCTTTTCCATTCGCATGATCGCGGAAAAGTTTTTGTCCAAAACCAAAAGGTTTTTGTGCGTTAATGAACTTGGAAAAGGCCTATGACAGAGTGGACAGGGATGTGCTATGGCAAACACTTAACTCATTTGGGTTGAGCGCTGGGTTGATACAGGCATTAAAGTCTCTTTATAGGGAGTCTAGTGCTTGTGTTAGGATCAACGGGGTTTACTCGGACTGTTTTGGCATCCATAAAGATGTTAAACAGGGCTGTGTACCTTTACCGTGGCTCTTCAACCTATTTATGGACAGTTGTTTGGAAAATTTTAAAGTTGAAGTATGCGAATTATCTGCTCGCTTGCTTTTGATTACAAAAAAACCTTCGAAATTTGCTCTTAAAATTTGACATATATGAGGTATCGCCACGCTCATTATAACTTGATTTACAATCGTTTTGAGTGGCCTAGCGTAACTTTGCTTACTATTTTGTATAGACTGTCTTGTCGTCTAACACAACGTGAAACAATGTAACGTTTGTTATTTTGACAAAAGTTGTGTATAAAATTATATATGAGACGAAAGTTAAGGTCGAGCATGTTTTGGTGGTTTTAGACAAACAAACTGAAATTGTGAAAAAATTTGCACGATAGCTTTAAAGTTTTTCATCATTTTTATAAACTAGAATAGTTATTTGTTCCACCTAATAAGAAACAATAACAAGTGTGGTAGAAAAATTTCATTAAAAAAAATGAGAGTATCGACAACATTTACAACACAATTTACTGCGCGCCCGGAAAACTCAGTGGAGTGCCACCAGTTCAAAAATTTCAACTTAAGATTTCGCACTCACGATCAGTTTTTGGTTTTACGTCAGTTCAACTGAGCAGTTTCAACTGACAGTGTGACCGAAAAAATCCGTGGGTTGTCGTCAGTTGAAAATTTCAACTTAAGATTCCAAATTTACGGTAAATTTTTGGATGTACGTCAGTTCAACTGATCATTTTAACTGACCGTGTGTGGCGTTCATAATGGTGGCCACACACGGTCAGTTAAATTCATCAGTCGAACTGATATCAGTTCGAACGGATTTAATCAAAAGAAATTTGCACACACACGGTCAATTCAACTGATCATTCCAAATGATCAGTCCAAATTAGGACTGTGATATTTTTTAAAATATCGTATTTTTGATATACCGATAATTATAAATATATCAATGATGGAGTTTTATACATCGTAAGTTAATATACAGTAAGTCGATATTGGAGTTTTATAAATCGAAAAAATATCGATATATCGGCTTTATTTAAAAAAACAACCGTAAGTAAATTTAGTTTAGTTATTTATTATGCATTATTTATTAAGAAAATAAAATTATAAATGTATGAAAATGTTCCTATTAATTATTATTTAATTTAAATAAGACGATTATGTGTACTAATATTTTTCCGTAAAAGTTTTCAAAAATACTCGTTTTATATGTTCTGCTGTTAAATATGTTTAGAAGCACAGGTGCTACAGATGTAGCTGAAGGAATCAAATATTTAACAGCTATTTAGATAAAACGGGAGCAAACTGTCTACCCAGCAGACAGTCGATGACGACAGTTACTCAATTTCATAAGATGCCTAACAGATCAAAATAACTTGAGGTTTATATTAACATCAAACACTTGTTTCGTCGTGTTTTTAATAGTTTACATGCGTAGACACTTAAATCACAAAATCGCATTACTTTTACGAATCAAAATCCAAACCATTATATAAGCGATAAAACAGAAGTAAAAATCCGTGGACGGTCAAGTTCTCGCCAAAATACACAGTAATGTAGTTATAATAATAATAATAATAAGTTCTTTATTTCAAAGAGGTTGTACATCACGATATTTGCATAACACATTATTTAATAAAGCTACATTAGTACATATAATTGAAAACATAGCATCTGCAGCCGAACTAGGACACCTGTGCATCAGCTGTCAGCGCCATATCCCCACCGTTAATTTATAGAAATATTAGGATGCAAGCAAAAGTTAAATAATCAAATACTATCAAAAATTTGTACATTCCGCTAATATAACCTAAGTACAATGAAATTAATTGTATCACATATTATGTTTATATACTATGTTACCACTTATACCAGGGTACAAACAAAATAATAATAATTTATACTACTAATGCCGTTCCTCTCTCATAAGATGTGTAATGTGTGACTGTAAGAAGTAATTGTGTTATGAGTGTAATGTGTGTGAGCAGTTATGGGAGAGGAGCGTGTAAAATGTGTGTCGTGTGTGTGTGTGTGTGTGTGTGTGTGTGTGTGTGTGTGTGTGTGTGTGTGTGTGTGTGTGTGTGTGTTTGCGCACGTGCGTGTGTATGTGTCTGGTTATTATGATTTTATACGGGTAGTATTACAGGTGACAGTTATATAAGAATTTATTTTTAAGTCTGAATACTAAGCAGGTTTTCAGTTTCATTATAAGTTAATTTTTGTAGGTTATTATGTACAGTTTTTTTACAATTTATTTTATTAAGGTGGTAAATGTCCAATGTTTTATTTAGTTTATTATATAAGCGTGGTCCCAAAATTGCGAAGAATTTTCTTATAAAAGTTGTTTTAAAATTGGTTGTATCTACGGAAAATTTCCTGCGTTTATTTAAGTTCGATCGGTTGTATACTAATAAGCTATGTTGTTTCTGAATAATCGTTAATATAAACAGTTGTCTTACTGTAAGGACCTGACAGTTATCATAAAGCTGTGATGTAGGATAAAGAAAAGGTTTAAATGTTGTAACTTTGAGTATAGCACGTTGAGAGATTTCTATCTTTTGTAGTACCGTTTTAGAGCACCACCCCACGTTGATATGCAGTATGTTATAATAGACTGATATAAAGCTAAGTAAACTCGTTTTAATATATCTGGATCCAAAACGTGTCTAATAGTTTTAAAAATATATATTAATTTATAAATTCTTTTGCTAAGTGTGTTAATATGTTGTTTAAAATTTAAATTACTATCTATTATAACCCCTAGATATTTAATATATTCAACAGGCTCAAGTGAAAGGCAGGAACAGCTGTTATCCCTTGTTAAACAATCATATGAATGAATCACTAAGTTAAAAATTTCAAGGTTGCGAATAGGTTTTCTTAATGAATAAACTATATATTTTGTTTTCGTTATATTGATTGAAAGTTTATTACTGTAAAGCCAATTGGTAACTGCATTTATACCTAATTGTGCAGACGAGAATACATCTTTCCACGTTTCCGCAGCAAATATCAAAACAGTGTCATCTGCATATGAAATTATATATCCCTGAGAAAGATTAAATTTTGTAAAATTATCAATATAAATAAGAAATAAGGTTGGGCCGAGTATACTCCCTTGTGGTACGCCGTGTGTTACTAGTGAATCATTGCTGGTAATATTATTTACACTAACGCATTGATATCTCTCAGAAAGATAACTTTTGAATAGTTTGAGTTGAGTGCCTCTGATACCGACATTTTCCAGTCTTTTTAATAGTATTTTTATTGACACGGTATCGAATGCTTTCGCCAAATCTAAGAAAACAGAAATACACTTTTTTCCACTGTCTAAATACGATGACAAAAAATTTGTAAGAGTATGAACGGCATGCTCTGTTGATCTGCAATGTCTAAAACAAAACTGCGTATTTGACAATAAATTATTTTTTTCCAGATATTTTGTAAGTCTATTGTTTATAATTTTCTCTAAAATTTTGGATAAAGCGGGTAATATAGAGATAGGTCTATAATTACTTAAACAGGTTTTTTCACCATCTTTAAAAATAGGTCGAATTACGGACTTCTTAAGATATCTAGGGAATACACCATCATTTAAACATTGATTGAATATATACAGGTTAAAGGAGGTATTAACAAATATTTAAATTTTTTAATAAATTTATTCGAAATTCCATCCCAACTAACTGAACAGTCGGTTTTCAAATTGTCAATTAATTGTTCTACTTCCCTTTCATCCGTGTCCAATAAAGCAAATGAATTTAAGTAATAATTTGATTCTTCACCAATGTTAATATTAAAACTTTCACTGTTTTTATTTCCTACCTTAAAACTCTCTGCCAAACTTTTACCTACATTTACAAAATAATTATTAATAAGGTTAACAGATACTTGCGGCGTACTAGATATATTTAACAGTTCTCTGTTACCTACCTACCCTTTCTTTTTCATGTTACCTATAATATCAGTAAGTACTTCCCATAGCTTCTTATTATTATTTTTAGCCATATTCACTTGCTCTTTTTCATAAATTCTCTTTACCTTTTTTAACAATGCGTTACAGTGATTACGATATCGTCGGTATATAATTTGATCACTTTCACTATCTGGAAATCGCCTAGCCCTCTTATGTAGTTTATCACGGTGACGAATACATCTAAGAAGACCAGTCGTAATCCAAGGTTTAATGATCTTTTTTTGTCTTGGCAACTTCACTAATTTAGTATTAACTTCAATTACTGTTTTTATTTTATTAACTAACTTATTCAAGAGAAGTATTTGGATCTTTAATATTATATATAGGTAAAAAGTCAATGTTTTGCATATCCGAATTAAGTTTATCGTGATCTATTTTCCTGATAGTAGTTGTATAAAACTGTTGACGTTGTTTATTTTTCATACATAAAATTACAGGTTTGTGATCAGTGATTGAAGTTTGAGGAACCATAGTAAGTGAAGGATTATTCGTTTTTAGGAGAACATGATCAATACACGAACCACTTGCGTCACGTGTTACTAGAGTATGAGTGGGTAATAACCCATGGAATGCTGTCAGTTGTAAATACTTATCCGAATTAATATCTGTTTTATTGTTAATGTTAATATTTAATCTCCTGTTATAATTATGTTTTTATGTTTCGAATATTTCTGTAGTTCACTATCCAAGCAGGCAAAAAAGTTTTCTACATTTTTATATGACGGTGACCTATATATTGAGATTATAACAATATCATTCAATGTTGTTATGATACAATTCCCTTCTTGAAAATGAGGCCCCTCAGTCGTGAACAAATGTTTTTCTTTTACATATATTACTAATCCGTCATTTTGGTTGTTATTAAAATTAGTGGAGCATAAATTATAACCAATAATTTTAGGTAAGTTGTCCTTATTAAGCAACCAGCATTCACTTAGTACAATGACATCAAAATCTATTTTTAATCTAGTCAGTAATACTTTAAAATCTGTAATATTGCAGTTAATACTTCGTATATTCTGCGTAATAATTGTGAAGTTGGATTCACTAGATGACAAATACTTATAACGATCTTCAACGTCACACGCTATCGATCTTGATACCGTAAATTTATCTAAGTTAATAGTGAAGCTTAGAGAGCTTTTATTTATTACTTTAAATTTCTCTAACAGAGTATCGTTATTGACCAAATAATATCTTTTATTCGATAAATTGATTGAAAAATGTAACTGTAAGTAGTATATATAAAATGAGTGAATATTATTTATTATAAAATGTAAGTGTGATTTAAAATATGTAAATAATGTTTGATTTTTGTTTATGTACTGTGTGTAAATTGTGACTATGTGTATTATAATGTATAGTGTTAGAATATACTTTATTCTTATTATGCTAGTTAAAAATAAAAGAAAGGTTGCGAAAATATCTAATCTAAAAGTTAAAACTAGTCATTCGGTCTTCCGTAGATTTTCTAGATCTGTTTCATTATTTATTCTAATTTGAGAAGAATTTTCATTCTTGCGTAAGTATACAATGCCTCTAGATGTCCAGCAGAATAAATATTTATGAATTTTTTGGAAAATTCTGGCCTGATAGAAAAAGTTTATGAGTATTTTGTGTTAACGTCTCTGTGACATATATAGGGATGTTTTTTTGTGAGTAATTTAGATGCGAAGTATTTAATTTCTCATTTTTTGGTTTTGTTTTATTAAATTTTTTTACTTCATGTAACGTCTTTTCTTTAATAATAACTGAATTAAATTCCACTATTATCGGTCTATTCCCCGTCTTAGAATTAGTTCTATAAACGTCTTTTATGTCCGAATCCTGCAAATTTATATTCAAACACTCCCCTAATTTTTTAACAGTGCTACATAGATTTTCTTTTGATTCTTCATTGTTTTTAGGTATGTTTCTTATTTCTATTCCCGAAAATCTGGACTTCCTTTTCATATTTTCTATTTTCTCCTGTAGTTGTTGTATAATATATCTATCCTGCCTTTTCTCTGCCTCTAGAACGG
Organism: Parnassius apollo; assembly: GCA_907164705.1. Classification (NCBI taxonomy): domain Eukaryota; kingdom Metazoa; phylum Arthropoda; class Insecta; order Lepidoptera; family Papilionidae; genus Parnassius; species Parnassius apollo. Next base: position 13,564,799 of record CAJQZP010000212.1, read on the forward strand.
ATATCCGTGATAGAAACTCATCATACTTGCTTGACATAGTATCGACGCTCTTTTTTTAATTCATCGTTCTGTTCTTTTATACTAGAAACTATAGTTTGTAAATCTTTGAAATGCTTTGCTTGTTCATTCCTATAAACTGAAAACATTTCACTCATATAAGACATAATGTTAGGATTCACTCCGTCATGTTTCCTTTTTTTACGCTCAGTAACATTTAACGTAAGCGATGGAATATCAGGCGCCGATTCACACAGAACGGACGACAAAACTTCACAGGAAGTTTTGTCGTCCGTTCTGTCACGTCGATTGCGCGCGTCCGCGATGTTTCCGATTGCGAAGTATCATCAGAGCTCACAGGCACGGGCGAAGCGGGCGGCGGTGTACGGTTGATTGGCACTGTATAACCGGTTTTGAAGTAAAAGACGCCTCAACGTTTAATTACCAGGACAATATGAGTTAGAAAGTGTGATCGCACTATATTTGCGAACTCGTACCCCTAATGCAACCGTACAAGTAAAATATAACCGTCTCTCTTCTTATCGTTTTACTAACGTGTGGTGTCTTATGCTGTGTCCTATTTATTTGTTGATTGTAAATGTGATGGTTTTACTCACACATATAATTTAGTTTGTTGAAAATTAATCACTGCCGCAGATGTCATAAGCACTTCGTAAACTGCCTCGGGCTTTATGCACTCTTAATATTTTATCACTATTTTGTCACAGCATTTATTAGAAAATACAAGTAATAAAATAAACTATAAACACGTCTTTACTCTTTGGAAGTCCGGGGGTTATAAGTTTCGTAGATTATTGTAATTTTAATACCACAGAGATACTATACAAAATTACATTTCTTTTGAAGATAATAAGCAAATAAATAAACTGGGGAAAATTAATAGAATAAAATAAAGTACAGAAGATTGGGTAGTAGTAGATTAAATGATTTACGAGACGAACTAAAAAAACAAAAATTTTTATTGAAAAAAAATATCGACTGTCGATATTCATATTTTAACGCTTAGCTCACCGCGCGACCATGAGGGTCGCTCCGCCCCTGCGTCGAACATTGAGCGAACGCGCTAATGCTGGTACTACTGTTTAGGCCTAATTTAACGTTTGGCGGCCTGCGTCGGCGCTCGGGTCGAGCGGGAGGCGAGCCTGACGGCTGAGGCGCGGGGGTGCGGGCTGGTGCGGCGTCCGGCCGCGCCGGCGTCGGCGTTTTGCGGGTCACTTGCCGCAGAGCTTGGAACTGAGTAGTTGCGCGTCGTGTTAATAGCTGAGTCGCCCGCTGCCTCTGACGCCTATACTTCGCGAACCTGAGTTGTTTGCAACGCGGCCCGGTGATATTGCATTTTCACAAATGTCGAGTTTGTTGTAACGCGCGTTCGGTTAAATCTTGTTGGAATTTATTGGACTAACCTAATGATAATTGACTTGACTCCAATTAACAAGTGAGAAACGAGTATAATTTCCGAGACTCTTAAATTTTTGTGACGGACTGCCACTTCGATATAAAGAATAGAGGTGAAGCCTTGGGATCGGCGGTTCTGCAACCAGCGGGAAGTCAGGTTACATAATATAACACAACACAACACAATACAGCACGCACACACTTACACCTGAATCTTCCTAGGGTTGACCCTACTTCGAAGAAATAGGTAAGTTTTGTTTGGTTCCCTTTTTTACCGCTAACGTGTAATATTCCACAAGCCATTTAATCCGACCTCCTGTTACTCGTCGAGTGGAACCCCTGATGGGCCCGGGTCCCACGACTTTGCCCGGGTAACTAGAGGCCGTACCATTTGGTAGCAGTGCGTGGTATTCCTGATGGGTTTTGAAACCACTCCCAGCTCAATACGTAACGTTTTGGTAGGAGTAGCGTAGTCTCCCAGCGCAATACGTAAGTTGGTAGCAAGATAGCGGTTGTAACCACGTGGCTGCTGGTTGTGTTTGTTGCAATACGTAATAATAATTTGTTTTATTCGCTTGTTATTTGTTAGCATAGGATCGGTGTATAGAACCGTGTAGTAACCGTATTTTTTGAGTTTTTTATTTACTTTATCTGGTCGCTTACTTTGTTAAGTGTTAGAATTGAGCCACGCCCGTAAGCCGTGGTGGTAAGGAATTATTGTACTCTCGTTATAATAATCGTGAGGACGAACCGTAATTGTACTAATTAAATTAATTGCGTAGTATAATTTACTGATTGGATAAATAGTATTTTGTATTGTATTATTTTTATTGTGGTAATTAAACTAATTGTGTAAAGTAATTTGTACTAAATTTAATTCGGTGATAATCGTACCTTGTAATGATGCCTTCACACCGGTCACCGACGCTTCGCTTGCAAGCGGAACTGCGCTGGGCTGCGAATGCTCACAGCTTGATAGGGAGACCAGATAGGATCCATAGCTTGGAGAAGCGGCTCGAGCAAGTCATGACCCGAAGGGCCGTAGTGGAGGAGGCATGCTCCGAGATTATGGCTTCGGGAGCGGAACAGGGAGTCCTAGACTCCTGTCTTTCCGACTATGAGCAATTTTTTGCTCTCACGGATGACCTGATTGAGGCAGGGGCCAAGCAGGCTAGTGACGCGCGTGAAGCTCGGCTGGGTGTCCTGCTCGAGTCCCCTCGGAAGCAGCCCACTCACCCGGAGCTGTTGGGACGACTTCCCACTCTGGACCTGCCAAGGTTCTCCGGGGTCCTCTCCGAGTGGTTAACGTTTGTGGGACTTTTTGACAGCCTGGTGGATGCCCGAAAGGATTTAACACCAAGCCAGAAGATGGCGTATCTCCTGGCCTCATTAGAGGGGGGAGGCCTTGGGCGTCGTCGGCCATTTGAAGGTGTCGGACGACGCCTACCTGAACGCTCGGGACCTCCTGGCCGGAAGGTATGCCAACGTACGGCGAATTGCGGACGAGCACGTCAAACTCCTGTTGAACCTCCCGCTGCTAAAGGACCGGGCCCGACTACGACCGGACATCGTAAATCCGGTCTTGGTGGCCTGCAACTCGTTGAGACGGCTGGATTTGCCGGTGGACGAATGGTCCTTTTTGTTGCTCCATATTGTGCTGTCCCGCCTACCTCTCGATCTTCGACTCCATTTTGAGGAGAGGTACGGCGGAGACGGCGCCTCCTATATTCCTCCCTTTAGTGATCTGCTGCGGTTCTTGGAGGAGCAGTGCCGGCAGATCGAAAACGCAGCGGGCACCGCCGAAGATCTACGGACTGCTAACCGAACCGTGACCAGGGAAAGGCGAAACCCCCCGGCCAAGTCGTTGTCAACCCCCCCTCAGACCGAGTGGTGCTCCTGCGGGAGGGCGCCCCCTCCTATCATCTTATAGTGGCCTAGTGGCCAGGAAGGCGCCCCCTGCTCCTATTGTAGAGCAGCAGAACACCGGGTGACGTCGTGCCCTAAGTTATTAGGCAAGCCTGCCTCAGCGAGACGAACCATCGCCAGGGAGCGCCGCTGGTGCTATTCATGTTTAGAAAGGCACCTCCAACGAGACTGCCCGCACCAGCGGCCCTGTCCGCACTGCCAGGGCAAGCACCACGCCGTTTTGTGCCTGGGCGCGAACGGCTCTTTCTCTCGGGGCTCTGCCGGGCCCTCATCCCCCACGGGCGGGGGCGCCCAGCCACCCCCTCTGACAGGTGACGCTCGTCGCTCTCCTACCGACGACCCTGCCCCTGGGTTTGGAGGGGGGTTCCTCTTACGACCAGTCGGGGGGGTCGTTCCCCCAGGGGCGGGGGGGTTCGTCACCCCCCCCTCGGAGGGTCGAGAGGGACTTCACGGCCACGCAGCGGTCAGCGAGATCCTTCTCACCCCCATTAGCAGAGAGGCCGCGACTGGAGTACCACCCCCCCCCCTTTTGGTCGGTCCCGCTACTACGGGCTCCCTGAGACCTCGAAGCTGTCCAGGGCCTCCAGGCCAAGGTTCCCAGAAGCCCCCCAGGTCGGCCCGTTCTGCGATTTTCATCCACGGGTCAGTGAGATGCCGCCGGAATTCCGTTTTCCGGACCCCCCGGCTTGAGTGCCGGTCCGACGAAGGCAGCTCCCGCTAGGAAACTGCCGCCCTAGCTCCCACCACGGCCGCCTTCACTGATCCTTTAAGCCGTCCGCAGTCCACCTGTCAAACTGTTCTATTGCCGACGGCCGCCGTGAAGGTGTACAACCCGAGTGGCGACTGCTTAACTGTTCGCGCTCTATTGGATTCAGGTTCACAACGCTGTGTGGCCTCCACTCGGTTGGTGGGAAGACTAGGGCTCCCCTGGAGCTCTAAATCATGTCCAATGGTAGGTATTGGAGGTGCAGAGCCTCCTGCTCCTAGGGGACAAGCAAGGCTGGTGTTTGGTCCTGCAAGCGAACACCTCCACATCTTAGTTAAGGTAAATGTCCTCGATGATATTGTAGGCTTTCTCCCTAATGCCCGTATAAATGATAGCGCGGTTTGTTGTACGTCTGGCTTGAGACCGGCAGACCCTCAATGGTCCCAACCTGGGCCTATAGATTTGTTGCTGGGGGCCGACGTGCTGGGGTTCATCCTGTTAGGCGAGATACGAGCCCTACAGCCCGATGGCTTGTCAGCCGTGTCCACTGTATTTGGGCACAGTTTCTTTGGACCGGTTCTGTGGTCTCCACCGCATCAGGCAGCCGACCCGCTCCCTGTGGCGGGCGTGTCTCTTTCGGACGTCGTCCAGCGGTTCTGGGAAATTGAGGAGCCGCCACACGCGCCTCGAGTCAACCCTCTGGACCGTGAGTGCGAGTTGTTCTACCAGAACAATACCGGCCGCCGTGTCGACGGTCGCTTTGTCACCCGCTTACCCTTTCTTGACTCACGGCCTCCTTTGGGCCAATCTCGGACCATGGCCGAAAAGAGGTTGCTTTCTATGGAGCGCCGTATGCGTCGCGACACAGCCTTTCGCGACAAGTATGTCGAGTTCATGCGCGAATATCAAGAGCTGGGTCACATGTCACCTTCTCATTTCGACTGGCGATCACATGAACACTACTTCCTCCCCCACCACGCGGTTTTGAAGTCCCCTGGGAGTAAGATTCGGGTGGTTTTCGACGGCTCCGCCCCCTCGTCCAATGGGGTGTCCCTGAACCAGTGTCTCCACTCTGGTCCTAAATTGATCAAGGACATATCCGACATTTTGACCCACTTCCGTCGGCATCAAGTTGTTTTTGTAGCCGACATTCGGATGATGTTTCGACAATCAGTGGTCCACCGTGATGACCGTCGATATCAGCTGATCCTGTGGCGCGAGAAGCCCAGCGATCCGATACAAGTGTTCGAGTTGAACACCACCACCTATGGACTCCGATCCAGCCCGTATGTCGCTATGCGAACCCTCCTCGAACTCGCTGAGAGAGAGCGCCTAAGATACGCTCGGGGGGCTTCTATTTTGGAGACCTCGGTCTACATGGACGATATTTGTACGGGTGCCTCCACCGTCGAGGAGGCTCTCGTATTGCGAGACGAATTGATTGCCATCCTGAAGTCGGGAGGTTATGAGCTGCGCAAATGGTTGTCGAACTCCCCTCATATTTTGAAGGACCTCCCTGGAGAGGATCAACAAGACCCTCATCTATTCGAGCACCCTGACAATCCTAATTTGTTGACTGTGCTTGGCATTCAATATCAGCCTGTTCAGGATACCTTCACGTATCGAGTCAAGCTCGATCCCCCCCCTAAATCATGGACCAAGCGCTCTGTGTTGTCAACTGTAGCTCGCACCTTCGATCCTAATGGTTGGATTACTCCGGTCATCTTTTTGGCTAAGTGTTTCCTTCAAAAACTCTGGATATCCGGGTTGGGCTGGGACGATCCTATAAGCGGTGCTCTCTTGCGAGAGTGGCTCTCAATTGTGTCCTCCCTTCCAGACATCGACCGGGTCTCCATGTCAAGGTGCTTCCTCCCTCCAGGGAAATGCAGGGTTACCCTGCACGGATTTTGCGACGCCTCTGAGAAGGGTTATGCTGCTGTTGTATATTTGCGGACGGTAAGCTCTTCTGGCCATACTTCCGTCCATCTCGTACTTGCTAAAAGCAAAGTGGCTCCCATTAGGTCCCGCTTAACTATTCCTAAGTTGGAACTGTCTGGAGCTGCTCTTCTCACGCGACTGCTCAACCACGTTCACTCCTCCTTGAAGTCGGTAATCGACATTACGGACGTCTACGCTTGGTCGGACAGTGAGATAGTACTTTGTTGGCTCCGAGCGGCACCTCACAATCTTGAGGTCTTCGTGTCGAATCGCGTGTCCCAAATCCAGAATTCTGCCACTTGTCTAACGTGGAGACATGTCCCAGGGGAGTTGAATCCAGCAGACTGTGCTTCTCGTGGCTGTGAAGCCTCCTACTTGGTTGATCACCCGCTGTGGTGGGGGCCCGGCTGGTTAACTGAGTCCCAGGCGTTCTGGCCCCAGAACAAATACTCTGAACCAATTGAATTGCCTGGCCTACGAGCCCGAGTAGGAGTGGTCAAGGATAAGCCCACTCGTGATCTCTCCTTACTAGAACGGTACAGCTCTCTCGACAAGCTCTTGGGAGTAACTGCTTGGTTGCGTCGATTTGTCCGCAACTCGAGAGACCCATCTAACCGAATATCTGATTCCGCCTTGTCCCCTAGCGAGCGGCGCGAAGCCTTGATGCATTGGACCCGTATGATCCAAGCGGAGCATTTCGAGCTCGTGATTGATACCTTGAAGCGGGGCTTAGTTGTCAAGGGTGCGCTGGCCCGCCTGAACCTCTTCCTGGATGACTCGGGGATGCTTCGCGTGGGCGGACGTTTGAAAAATTCTCAACTGCCGTACGAGGCTCGACACCCTCTACTGCTCCCCAAGGACGGCGCCTTTGTTCGGTTGCTGGTAACTCACTACCATGTTCAGAATGCCCACGCTGGGTGCAACGCTCTTTCGGCCATTTTGCAGCGGGAGTTTTGGATTTTGGCGGGTCGACGCACCATTCGGAGCGTCATCTTTAAGTGCATATCTTGTTATAAGTTGAAGGCCCCCATATCACAGCCGATGATGGGCGACTTACCACCCGACCGCGTCAGGGCCATCCGACCATTCGCGGGAGTCGGAACTGACTTCGCTGGCCCCTTCCTCGTCAAGTCCTCTAACCTTCGTAACGCGCGTGCTCATAAGGCCTATCTGTGCGTTTTCGTGTGCCTCTCTACTAAGGCTGTTCACTTAGAACTTGTAAGTGCCCTTAGCACGGAGGCTTTTTTGTCCACACTGGGTCGCTTCGTATCGCGTCGCGGTTTACCGGACCTGATCCGGTCGGATTGCGGAACGAATTATAAGGGTACTGAGAGGTATTTGAAGGAGGTCGTTGAATTTCTGTCTAGCAACAGGACCTATTTAACTACTGCGATGTCCAAGAAGGGCATCCAGTGGAAATTCGACCCTCCGGCTTGCCCACACTGGGGCGGTATTTTTGAGGCGGTGGTGAAGGTTGCAAAGACGCATCTCCGTCGCGTTATTGGCGAAACTATTTTGACATTTGAAGAGCTTGCCACTGTATTCTGTAAAATTGAAGCAGTCCTCAACTCTCGGCCCCTCTGTCCTCTCTCGTCCGATCCGAATGATTTAGAGGTTCTAGCCCCGGGCCACTTCCTGATAGGCCAGCCGCTTAACGCCCTGCCCGAGTACCCCTTCCGGGAAATAATCTCTTCGCGGTTGAGCAGATTTGACATGCTGCAACAAATAACTCAGAGTTTTTGGCACCGATGGTCTCTGGAGTACCTACATCTTTTGCAGCAGCGCGTTAAGTGGACTGACAAGACGGACCCCCCCTCGGGTTGGAGACCTCGTGTTAGTTAAAGAACCTAACGCCTCGCCCTTGTATTGGCGCCGTGGGCGCATTGTCAAGTTGTCGTATGGACCGGATGGGATCCCTAGGGTGGCCGAGGTTTTGGTTGGAGATTCGGTTTTGCAACGTGCCGTCTCTACCCTATCCCGCTTGCCAATTTACTCGCGGACCTAGATCCTCATGTCCGGGACGGGGGGCTTGTTTAGGCCTAATTTAACGTTTGGCGGCCTGCGTCGGCGCTCGGGTCGAGCGGGAGGCGAGCCTGACGGCAGAGGCGCGGGGGGTGCGGGCTGGTGCGGCGTCCGGCCGCGCCGGCGTCGGCGTTTTGCGGGTCACTTGCCGCAGAGCTTGGAACTGAGTAGTTGCGCGTCGTGTTAATAGCTGAGTCGCCCGCTGCCTCTGACGCCTATACTTCGCGAACCTGAGTTGTTTGCAACGCGGCCCGGTGATATTGCATTTTCACAAATGTCGAGTTTGTTGTAACGCGCGTTCGGTTAAATCTTGTTGGAATTTATTGGACTAACCTAATGATAATTGACTTGACTCCAATTAACAAGTGAGAAACGAGTATAATTTCCGAGACTCTTAAATTTTTGTGACGGACTGCCACTTCGATATAAAGAATAGAGGTGAAGCCTTGGGATCGGCGGTTCTGCAACCAGCGGGAAGTCAGGTTACATAATATAACACAACACAACACAATACAGCACGCACACACTTACACCTGAATCTTCCTAGGGTTGACCCTACTTCGAAGAAATAGGTAAGTTTTGTTTGGTTCCCTTTTTTACCGCTAACGTGTAATATTCCACAAGCCATTTAGGCCGACCTCCTGTTACTCGTCGAGTGGAACCCCTGATGGGCCCGGGTCCCACGACTTTGCCCGGGTAACTAGAGGCCGTAACAACTACACTAACGGGAAACATCAATGCCTATAGACGCAACAAGTACAGCTTTAAATTTAACGCGATAAAGTTGGCTACACTTGAACGCTCTACGTCATTAAATTTCAATACCATTGAACGGATTTAAAGTTGGCGTTAATGTTCCTTGAAGGCTTTATTTGTTAAAAATGGTTCTATAAAAACCCATTAGGTTTTCCTTCGCCTTTCTAATTCTTTAATAGGTGTTTTAAAAGATAATGTTTGGATAATTCGTCGCAAAGCATCATTTTGCGCTGTACGATTCTTAAAACTTTTTAGTCTCGGATCCCACAAACATGACTCTGTTTGTAGAATCTTAGGAAACGTAATACCTTTTTATTATTCCGCTCCATCATAGCCATTCGTGCGACCCTGTTGCGCTCATAATGCACAGTCAGACAAACGTAGTGTGGCCGCTTCAACGCGTTATTTCGTGCGTTAATCTCTTTGATGTACCGCTCCTTGAGTTATCGCCAAACGACAAACGGCATTGTTAATGTCATTGTCATATTAACGCGTTAAGTCGTGGCCACACCTACATTCAACGTCCATCAACGCGATAATTAACGGCATTTCTCGTTAGTGTGGCCCCGCATAAGATGGTACAAAAATGATAAAATAAACAAACTCCGTGGCGCAGTGGTTTAGCGATGAGTTGCTGCGCTGTGGGCCGCGGGTTCGAATCCCGCACGGAACAAGTATGGTCTGGATGTTTGCCCTTGTGCAAATTATGTTTATAAACTGATACACTGCCTTCACGATACAGCAGAAAATCCTAGTGTGGGTAATGTTTAAAAAAATAGAAGAGAATAGAATAGAATTAATAACATAATTATTTGATTTGTTTGATAATCAAATATGTTGAGTTTTATAAAATAATAAATTTATCGTATTGTATTAAGTTACATAACACATCATCATCATCATCATCATCATCATCACAGCCCTTCACAAGTCCACTGCTGAACATAGGCCTCCCCCAAGTAATGCCACAAAGCACGGTCCTGAGCCACCTGCATCCATCGACTTCCTGCATATCTTACCAGGTCGTCACTCCATCTAGTGGGGGGTCGCCCTACACTACGCCTACCGGTACGAGGCTGCCACTCGAGAACCTTTCTTCCCCATCGGTTATCGGTTCTTCGAGCTATATGGCCGGCCCATTGCCACTTCAGCTTACTAATCCGTTGGGCTATGTCGGTCAATCTGGTTTTACTGCGGATATCCTCATTTCTGAGTCTATCACGCAGAGAAACTCCGAGCATAGCCCTCTCCATAGCTCGCTGAGCGACCTTGAGCGTCCTCATACGGCCAGCAGTGAAGGACCACGTCTCTGATCCGTAAGTCATCACTGGCAACACGCACTGGTTGTACACTTTAGTTTTCAGAGATTGAGGTATACCTGACGAGAAGATATGTCGTAATTTCCCGAACGCTGCCCAGCCGAGTTGAATCCGTCGATTGACCTCTCGGTCGAAGTTGGACTTACCTAGTCGGACTATTTGTCCCAGGTAAACGTACTCGTCAACAACTTCGAGCATAGTGCTCCCAACAACTACCGGCATAGGTGTGACATGGACATTAAACATAATCTTTGTTTTGTCCATGTTCATCTTAAGACCTATCCGTTGGGAGGCACTATTGAGGTCATTGAGCATAGTGCTTAAGTCCTCCAGCGATTCTGCCATAAGGACTATATCGTCGGCAAATCGAAGGTGAGTGATGTACTCGCCATTGATGTTAATACCGTATCCTTTCCAGTCCAGTAGCTTGAAAACGTCTTCCAAAGCAGTGGTGAAGAGTTTCGGGGATATAACGTCACCCTGTCTTACACCTCTCTGCAGTTGGATAGGTTTCGAGCTCTGGTTCTGTACTCGGATAGCCATCGTAGCCCTACTGTACAAACATTTCAGCACTTCAATATACCGACAGTCAACTTGGCACCGCTGAAGGGACTGCAGCACCGCCCAAATTTCGACGGAATCAAAGGCTTTCTCATAGTCCACATACGCCAGGCAAAGTGGCAAATTGTACTCTTCAGTCTTCTGTACAATCTGCCGCAGGGTATGTATGTGGTCTATGGTACTGAAGCCTTTTCGGAAACCGGCTTGTTCGGGAGGCTGGAAGTCGTCGAGTCTGCGTGCGAGACGATTCGTAATGACTCTCGAAAACAGCACGTAGACGCGGCTCAGAAGGGAAATCGGTCTGTAGTTCTTCAAGAGAGCGTTGTCGCCTTTCTTAAAGAACAAGACCACCGCACTTCTGCTCCACGCCTCTGGAGTAGTGCCACCATGGAGGACGGAATTGAAGAGCTTCTGAAGGACTTCAAGTACCGGTGTTCCACCCGCTTTCAGAAGCTCCGCTGTAATTCCATCCTCGCCTGGGGCCCTGCCGTTTTTAAGGTGCTGGAGAGCCATTCTAATCTCGCTTAGACTGACGTCCGGGATATCATCGGAATAGTGTCGGATAAGACTTGCTCTTGGATCGTTACTCACACTTGCGTGTGGCTCCAACGATGATGTGTACAGCTGCCCATAGAACCTCTCAATCTCACTCAAAATCTCAGGTGTCCCGGAAACGATGCTGCCACACTCAGTCTTCAGCCTTGACAGTTGGCTCTTTCTGGCAGATAGATCTCTGGCAAAGACTTTGGAGCCCTGGTTCCGCTCGATCGCTTCTTTAATACGAGCAGTATTAAAGTTGCGTAAGTCTCGCCGCATGCATTTGGAGATCTGTCTGTTCAGTTGCCTGTATGCTGTCAAATCTGTTGACGATTGCAGCCTCATCTCCCGTCTAACAGCCATGAGATTAAGAGTGTGATCGGAGAGTTTTTGTGTTCTTCTGCGGCGGGTCTTGCAGAACTTAGCTCCGACCGCATGGACAGTTTCCACGAGCTTGTCATTCATATCGTCCACTGCATTGCAATCTTGTAGGCACTGAAAGCGGTTGTGTAACTCGAGCTGAAAGTTTTCGGGATTTTGGATCAGAGCACGAGGGGGACGGAGCGTTGACTTCATTAGACGAGACCTCTCCAACTTAACGTTTAGGTTCAGTGTGCCTCTAACCATTCGGTGATCGCTGCCAGTTTTCACCCTTGCGATCACTGAGACATCACTGAACAGTTGGCGTCTGGTCGTCATAATGAAGTCAATCTCATTTTTTGTCGAACCGTCGGGGCTCGACCAGGTCCACTTCCTGTGGGGCCGCTTCTGGAAGAAAGAGTTCATCATAAAGAGTCCCTCTTTCTCCATAAAGTCGGCCAGCTGCTGGCCCCTTCGGTTCCGTTGCCCTACTCCAAATTTCCCTAACTTCAGCTCACCGCTTTCTCTTGTGCCTAGTTTTGCGTTGAAGTCTCCCATCAACACCGTGTAGTAGGTTTTGGAGGAATGTATGGCTTTGGAAATATCCTCATACATTTCCTCCACCTCCTCATCAGAATGTGCCGACGTTGGTGCGTAAACCTGTATGACCTTCAGCGAATACCGTTTGGTGATTCTGAGTATCAGGTACGCGACCCTCGTCGACACACTCTCAATCTGTACAACGTTGTTGACGAGAGACTTGTGGACGATAAATCCGACACCTCCTTGGGACAGATGGTCGCCCTCCCGGTGATAGAACAAGTTGCCGGATTCGAGAATCACCGTGTCCTCCCCCTCTCTTCGGACCTCGGATAATCCTATAATACTCCAGCGCAACTTGTCTATCTCTTCTTCCAGCTCCAGGATCTTCTCGTCAGTCCTCAGTGTGCGTGCGTTAAATGTTGCCAGGTCGAGTCGTCGTAGGTGGCAACCGAACCTCCACCGGAGATTCTTAGCACCCCCTGCCCCGCCGTTACCATGGTCGCCACCGTAGCCAGGAATAGCGGGGCCGCCGGGGACTGGGGGCCGTCTATTTGTGTAATTGTTCATGGGGGGTATATTGCCATAGTTGCCACGCTTGGCGAGCGGGTTGGCAACCGCAGTTTTTTTTTTTTTTTTTTTGTCGTACAGTTGCTGTTATCAGGAAGATGCTGCTGCCCATCTCCTGCCTGTCTCCCTCTGTCGCCTCTTACGACACCCACGGGAAGATATGGGGTAGTGGATATTCTTAACCGCCACTACACGACATAACACATATAGGTACACTATATTTAGTTTAGTTTTCTTTATTTTTCTTGTGTTTTCTCCCCCTTAGGGGGCATAAATTTTTTAGATGTGTGACTCCTATAAATTAATAATAGTAAAAATATAAAAATGGTGCCGTCACTGAGATCCTATACAAACCTTTAAATTGTGCCATCAAAAAGGTGAGATCATAACAGTCACCTAGTTCATTATGAGCCATTTCAAATGAGGTTAAACACGATTGTCCTATCTAGTGGCATCACTGAGATCCTATATCCACCTTCGTATTGCACCATCACAAAGGTGAGGTCATAATAGTCACCTAGGTCTTTATGTGCCATTTCAAATGAGTTAATACACGATCGTCCTATCTAGCGGCGTCACTGAGATCCTATATCCACCTTCGTATTGCACCATCAGAAAGGTGAGATCATAATAGTCACCCAGGTCTTTATGTGCCTTTTCAAATGAGTTCAAACACGATCGTCCTATCTAGTGGCGTCACTGATAAGTGAGAACCTATATCCACCTTTGTATTGCACCATTAGAAAGGTGAGGTCATAATAGTCACCTAGGTCTTTATGTGCCCTTTCAAATGAGTTCACAGACGATTGTCCTATCTAGTGACGTCACTGAGACCCTATACTCACCTTTGGAGTCCACCATCAGCTAGATGATATCATCATAGTCATCTAGGTCTTCATGAACCTTTTTGAAAATGAGTTGAAAATAAAAATACGATGGTTCTACGTAGCATCACCAAGATCCTTTACCCATCTTCTGAGTCAATCATAAGGAAGGTGACATCATCACAGTAACCTTAGTCTTCATCCTCCATCAAACGAAATTCTTTAAATATATAATTTAATAACAAATCTAAATAGCATAGAAATAATGTATGTAGCTATTAAGAAAGTAGGTACTTACCAGTAATTAAAACGAACTGAAGCCAGCTGATTACGGCGCGCCCGGAAAACTCCATGGAGTGCCATCAGTTAAAAATTTCAACTTATGCTTCATAAAAGATAGCTTGATCTCTGCGACAGCTGTCAGTAAAAATCACGCCTATGAAGTCCTGAATTTCTTAGTAGTACAGACACACTGACCTCTACATATTATACAATTACGCTGGACTGGCTATACCATACAAAATGACTGTGCTAATTCGAAAAATAAAATTGACATAATATGCCAAAGTCTATTGTCTTATTTATATTGTCTTATTTCATAAGTCTGTATTTTGAACTTTTAAACTAAAAAACGAAAGTATTTTGTTGTTTCATTGTGTATAATATTAGTTACATAATAAGAATTATTTTTATTAATAATGAGAGTGTGCGTAATCTGTAAAACTCGTTACCAAAAGCGAAGTGGTATAACATTTCACAAGTAAGTAAATTTGCAGCAAATATTAAACAAATTAAAACTATTTGATAATATAAGTACTTAAAAATTTGTTACTAATCATAATATCATATATACCAACATGTTTGGGTGTATATTGCTGAGTTTTGATAAACAATAAATTTCAATAGGGTTGTCGAGTTCCTTGTCTATAATACTTATCGATGTTCTTTCCTACTCATATCTGTTAACATACAAAATCGCCAATAACGGATGATTATCAAATGTTTATTTAATTAACAGGTTTCCAACTAAACCTAGACTAAAATTATGGCTTAAAAGCATAAATATTGTGAATTGGCGTCCGAAAAAAAAAAGATCATATTTGTTCCAAACATTTTACAGACGACTGTTTTATTAGCCAAGAGAACTGCACCACTTTGAAAAAGTGTAGTATACCGACAATGTTTCCTGGTACCTGTAACCAGTAAGTATAAAAATATTAGATTATTATTTCGAATGTTTTTTTATTTCTTCTTTCCTCATTTTCCACCAAACTCATGGGCCATAGACAAGTGTCGAAAGATCGTCTGATGATGTCGAGCCACGTTGGATGTGTGTTAGTGGGCTGCGGCTAGAGGAGATTCCTCTCCCTGGACCGCTGTAGTCGAGGTGGAGTCGTAAGGGAAGAGGAGTGTTGGTTGACGATTGGCGATGCGCCACTCGACTATCTTTCGCGACTTTGGTGAGGCTGCACCACTTACTGCTTCCAAGTGCTCGTTTCTTCCTAGCTCCATTCACATATCCGGCTCGGGGAATCCGTAGTTCAGCTCGTATCTCTATAAATGTTTCCTCGGTTTAAGATCTTTGTAGAATATTTAGAGACGGTACCAGGAGACCCGATGGTATGGGTTTAGTTGCTTGAGAGAGAGAGATAAAGCTTTAGTGTGGAATACTACTTGCGAACACTTTGACAGCATCCCATCTCAGGGGTACCTCGTCTAAAGCAGGGGTGGCATTAGAGGCAACTGAACCAAGTAAATAGCCCAGAGTATCTGGAAGGTAAGTAGATATTTGTGCAATTTGCTGTAGAGACTATTGGTCCGTAGGGTGCACGTGCGGTGTAGTTCCTAAAAAACTGTATCTGCGACTGATCATCGCTGCTGGTAATAAGAAGTTGTTTAGTTTGTTGTTTCCTCGCTTGAAGGCTAAGTATAGCTAAAGATTAGAGATCTCACTAGTGTCGAGACAACTGGATTAGTTTATTTCAGTTATATCCATAGTATAATGTCATATGGAATTTTGCTATGGGGGAATGCGGCTGATTTAGAAACTATTTTTGTTTTGCCGAAGAGGGCCATTAGAGCTATTCACAACCTTAAACCGAAAGAGTTTCTTAGAGAAAAATTTAAAGAATAAAATATATTAACTTTGGCCTCTCAGTATATTTATGAAAATTGATGCATGTTCACAAAAATAAAGGTAGTTTTAGTAAAAAAGTGAACTAGGAACAAACACAAGCCGGTGCTAACAGGGAATCGAGGCATTCCATCTTAGTCCTCAAAGGGGACAACGCATCTGCATTTTGATTTTTAATCAAGGTTAAATGTAGATATCTGTGGGCCACAGCATCCACTTACTATCAGGTGAACTGTGTACTCGTTTGTCACCCTTATCCTATAAAAAAACTTTTTACTATGAACAAATATTTTTTATCGCGATTTTGTGGTTTATGTGGAAAACGCCAAATATGAAGATACCAATGAAAGTTAAACTTTATATTTTCTATTAATACATACAAACTTCTTCAAAACACTAAAGGTTTTTAAAAACTTAATTTTGAAATCAATCAAGATTATTTGAAAACACACGGAACATGAAATAAGATAATATAAGTATTTATTGTACTTATGTATTGTTGTATGCTGTATGTAGTACATAATATAACACAACATAAACGACACTAAAATGAAAATACAAACACTCGCAAGTAATATTTTATTTCCAATAAGTTACACGTTCTATTATCCAACTATATTACAATTTTAACAATATCGAATACACAAAAATAAATTAAGTGAGCTGTTGTAGTTGTAGTATATAGACTAGGCACTATTATTTTCAATTGACACACCATAGTTCATAGAAAGATTGTAGATTAAACACTATTGAATTTATTTATAACAATTACAATTTAATTTAATTATTCATATAACACTCGAAAGATAATTTCAAAAAGCTTTGGCTTCATCATTTATTAATGCATTGAAATAGTGGTAATAAAATAACAGCATTAGCTGGCAGTAGTGACAAAGTTTTGTTTTAACGTGTGATTTATTTTAAGGTGGAGTAATATTTTTCAAAAATATTTCTCTCTTTATATCTTGCATCATTTCAAGTAAAAGGAGATATATCAACAAATAGTGCCAATTTTAGCGAAGTTTTGAAAACGCATGGTAATGTTTATATAAAACATTGTTACAGGTCCTGGAGTCCGTGAGACTTACAACTCTTGAATAAAGCCATGGCTAAAATAATTTAAGTACATAATAGTTATTGTTAAATTCTTCATGTTTGAAAAAATAGTGAAGTAATAAAAAAGAAAAATTTTCAAACAAATCTTACTGTCGATCCCAACGATCGAATGAAAAATGAAAATTAGAACACTACACTATTGTCAACCTGTGTCTAAGTTTATCAATTGCCTACATATTAACAAACTATTCTCTACATCATTTACGGCGATAATTTATATAAAATATCACATTCGTCGTGACTTTATAAGTATATAAAACTATAGAAAGGGTGCATAATACAAAAAATTACTTGGGACATTTTTTAATTTAAATATACAAAATGATACCCACGCTGTAAGAATTTCTCGTTTTTGGTAAAGGCGTTTTACATACATACATTAATTGCACGTGGACCAATGCCCAGACACCCAACCAGTAGGCCATACAAGTACTTAACTGGTGCGGAAATCGAACCGAGTTTAGCTAGGTACTACACTACCGAATCGACTCTTAATATTTCTAGATAGAAATTAAAAAAAAATATCTGCTAAAACGCAAGGTTTGTGTAATATTTATACTTGTTTTTCTAGAATTTTAGTCAAAGGCAAAAATGAATGGAACATGCTAACGATTTTATCTCCATACCGCATAGAATGTAGATAATGTCAAAGCCTCAAGAATATAATTGAGGTCCTTTCAAATAAGAAACCATTAATTTAATGTTTGAACATTAATTACATAAAACTATAAATTGTCAACAAACATTCTATGTCGGTAAGGGTGAAAAAGGATCATTCCCTCTAAGGTAAGCTTGGGTTACTACGACCCATCTATTCCACGAAGAGTACATTTAAATTGAAAGGACTAACACGTGGTTTCGTTGTTAAAGTTGAAATCAACAAAGTCAGCATAATTAGAAATTGAGAACATTTTCTGCAATTCCCAAGCTCACCTTCATGCGCAGCACATGGTCGGTGATCGGTTAATACTGCAATATCCATCTATATTTCCACGGACAGTACATTACCAGTGCGTCATTTACATTAAATATTTTTCTATTAAAAAGTAATGTGTAACTAAAGCGTTAGGACTTATTTTTGCTTTTGCTTTTGCTACGGAGCTGTTGTGGGTGAAATCCAGGGACAACGTTTAAGAGATCATTTAACGGCCGAGGCTCTATTTGGGTTAAATTTGATTACTATCGTATTATTCACTTCGGTAAGTCTTTGCTTAAATCCCAGCTTTATATAATCTTGTTAAAGAAAACTATTTAAACTTTTTTATGTTTAAGAACAGTATCCTTAGGCAACGGCAGACATGTCTAAAAAGCTTGAACAGCTAAATTCTTGTTAATTTTTTTAAATTAAAATAACAAGAACGTCAAAAATTTTTGTATTTCTAGTGCGTTTTGTAAAGTTTCTGTTGTCCGATTTGGAAACGCGGTCATTAAATATTTGTAATGTTATGTGTGTTAACATCTTTATTATACCATAACGTAACGAAAGAGTTTGCCAAGTATGGTATGTGAGTTTGAATGTTTGTTGTATGTAAATATAATAATAATAAACTTTACACTATAATACATGAAACAATAGATTTTCAGCAAGAAACACTTAAGAGATAAGTACAACATGGAAGTCTTATAGCTAAAGATAGATATCTATCGGACAGAGAGAAAACATTAATATTAACGAAAAATTAAAATATTGGACAGTGGGAGGTTGTATTATATAATAATTATAACAAATTTACATGCCATTACCTCCATAAACTAAATCAATATATTATATAATAACAAAATAATACACTAATGTTATAAACAATCATGATAGACATGCATATAATTAATATAATATTTATGGAAATTAATATGTTATTTACTATTTATGGACAATCTTCGTTAAAGAGAGTCGAATCTTCAGCAACAGTCCAACAGCACATTTGGATGGTGAAGGTCTTCATAGAAATCTTTCTACAAATTGTAGGTAAAATAGGCAAGCAACATGATAAAAAAGCTATTTACATATATTTTTTTTCTATTGGCTAATATTGTACTAATTATCACTATTATTGTACTATATTAAGTTAAACGCATTTTACATCTACTGTTAAACCAGTGCCTTCAAGATGTCAAGTAACAAATTTGCTCTAAAGTATTTATTTGATTATCGAAAGAAATTTTCATATCTTATTATAATTTACCACAGTAAAATGACTACAAATTGCCAATGACAAGATTATAATTAATAATAATATTTTGTTATTATGACAAAATAATTAGATAAAACTATAATTTGATTTTCAGTAATTTTCCTTAGTAGTGTTTAAAGAGTTATTCAGAAATATTTAACAGCGACCTAGCTTGCTTTTAAATTAAGTTATTTTTTATAAGTGGTAGAGCCAGAGCTGCAGTTATATTAGTAGTATAATTGTAGCACGAATGGGTCGGCTCGATCGGGGAAGGACCACGCTCTCACAGAACACCAGCGTGAAATAGTAGCTTAATGCTGCTTTATTTCGTATGGTGAGTGTAGAGAACCGGAGACCCTTTTTACTTGAAACGAGACATTCCATCTTAGTCCTCACGAGTGACAACGCATCTGCATTTTGATTTGTAATCGAGGATGGATGTAGATACCTATGGGCCGCAGCAACCACTTATCATCAGTAAGGTGGACTGTGTGCTCGTTTGTCACCCTCAACTATAAAAAAAAACAAAAAAAAATTATAAATCATTTTATAAAATATTGTGATAGCTTGTTTGGAAATGTGCGTTTACAAACAAATAATTATTTAAATTTTTCTGGTGAATTTTGGCGGGAACTTGGCCGTCGACGACTGTCGCTCCCGTTTTGTCACTTGAATAATGTGTATGTAAAGTGGATTTTGATTCGTAAAAGTGAAGAGGTTTTGTGAATTGTCTGCGCGTGTGAATTATTAGAGAAAACGACGAAACAAGTGCTTTGGTGTTGATATAAACCTCAAGTTAATTTGATCGCTTGGGCGCCTTATGAACTTGAGCGGCTGTCCTCATCAACTGTCCGCTGGGTTGAGCTGTCGTCAAAATCAATCAAAAACTTCGCAATGTGACGCATCAGCATATTGTAAAGAAAAAATACATAAAAATGAAGATTCCAAAAGAAATGATCATGGCTCAGAAGGGCTAGAACCCAGAGCCGTAAAGCCAGTTAATTAAAAAATAAATAAATGTTGTGAGCCATACTGTGTATAGAAAAAAGACCCATACAGATAGATATTTAAACGGTGATTCTCACCACCATCCTTCACAGTTAGCTACCGTGGGTAAATCTTTGTTTCAGAGAGCACGAGGGATCTGTGACAGTAAACACCTGGCTGCAGAGCTCCACCATGTCAAGCAAGTTTTGCATGACAACAAGCTTCGAGTCCCGGGCCTACGTCACAGTGAACGAGTGAAGCCGGCCACAGTCGAGCGTGTACCTGCTGTATTGCCATATGTTAGAGGAGTCACTGACAAGATTGGCTACATCTTGAAGCGCGCTTCCATCAAAACATACTTCAAGCCGCTGAAGAAGATTGGTCAGTTTTTACCATCGGTCAAGTGTAATGTCCCTCTGCAAGATGCAGGAGTGTACAAGCTTGATTGTGAATGTGGTCTCTCCTACATAGGACAAACTAAAAGATCAATAAAAACCCGCGTTAAAGAACATATAGCTGATGTGAAGAATCGACGCTCCGGGAAGTCTGCAGTCTGTGAACACGTACAGGATCGCCCCCGTCACTACATCAGATTTGATAGACCGCAGATCCTCGCTAAAGAACACCGATTCCTTCCAAGGATGATTCGCGAGGCTATTGAAATCAAAAAACATCCTAATTTCAATAGAGAAGATGGCTGGGTGCTACCATCTGCTTGGGATCCTATAATAAATAAAATTAAATCCCAACCCAAGCATACAACTGCAAGACTTCAAGATACCATAAGTTCATACTGCATAGATCGAAACAAAAGTTAAATTTTAATCTATGGTAACCGCGGTTAACTATGACATATGGACGTTGAACATCTCAGTCCTGCCCGTGACCATGAGTGCTGTAAAGCGTTCGAAACGTCGGGTATTTAAAAGTTAAATATACGCGATAAATTCCGTAAAAACTAGTATTATTTCAATGTGTAGTGTTCGCGTAAATATAAGAAATCATTACATAAATCATTATATAGTAATTTAGAGGCCAATATATTAATTTATTTCAGTTTTATTTTTATGGAGTACGGGTGACAAAAGAGCACACAGTTCACCTGATGGTAAGTGAATGCCAAAAACATCTACATATCTCCTCGATTAGGAACTAAAATGCAGATGCATTGTCACCCCTAAGGACTAAGTTGAATGCCCTGTTACAAGTAAAAGGGGTTGCCGGTTTTCTACGCTTACCATACAAAACACAGCAGTATTAACCCGCTATTTTACGCCAATATTCTGTAAGAGCGTGGTCCATCGCCGTTCGAGCAGACCCATTCCTGCTGCAACCAAAATATAGCTAAAGCATGGCCCTTTTATTTA
The DNA here is from genome assembly GCA_907164705.1 of Parnassius apollo. NCBI lineage: Eukaryota > Metazoa > Arthropoda > Insecta > Lepidoptera > Papilionidae > Parnassius > Parnassius apollo. The sequence goes on from CAJQZP010000212.1 coordinate 13,586,046, forward strand.
AATCCGTCATCATATCACCGCACCACGTCCGAAAGAGTCTTATATCTTCAATGAATTTTCTATCGTATGTACAACAATTTACGAAATGATCAAATACGTAATAATCAAATGTGAAAAATACCATAATTTAACAAGCATTCGAAAAAATCAAAGCTTTACTTTAGCACTGTAATATTCAACATCACAAATAAATGAAGATAAAAATTTAATAGAAAACAGAACAATTTCCTCAATTACAATAGCTATTTTTATAGAGTTTACAAGTTGTGCTTAATCTACATTTACTTTAATATATTGTCATTGGCAACAAGCGCTATCTCTTATAAATAAAATATAATATATAATATCATACATTATATTCTTAATTTAACAGTACATTACAAACGAGATACAAAAATACTGTTGAAGGTACAAGGAACTGTTACTCATTGTACCCAAGTAATATTTTCATTAAATAACATTAACAATGACATCAATATCGTTACAATGATTTACGTATAACAATTTTAAGTAAACAAAAAGGGTTTTAACATAAATTGTTATTGAGATAGTTATAATCATAAATTGACCAGTAGTACCTAAGTATCAAAGGAATTCACAAATTATCGGAAAATGTAATAACCATTATAAAGCAAGCATTTTATGTAATATCACATAATATATACCTATGTACATTGAAGTATCTATAATATTAGTAGATACATATTACATATATTTAAGAAAAAACTTTTCTCAAAATATAAGCGCTAAACATACATGTGTAATACATAATAAACTGAACAATCATGAATCTCTAAAGCAATTATTAGGTCAACTCAATAAACTACTTACTTTGGTAGAAATTACAGAAATATGATGTGAATTAAGATTAAAAAGTAAAAATTGTTTACTGCAGTAGGTTAAGAACGCCCATTAATAAATTTAAATATCTTTACGGATTGAAGTAATTAGATAATCTTCAAGTTTCTCATGTTTAGCCTTGGCTATAGACTTCATTAGATGTCTCTATCTTCAATTAATCACGAAAATAAATAAGTATTTTACCTTAGAGTATACATACTTACAGTTTTTCTTGCCGACTCTGAGGAAATGTTCGGACTAACTACAGCCGCACAATTTCACCATCGCACATCGCGACAAAACTTGCGATACCATCCATTCCATCCGGATTACTGGCGGTCAATGGTATGCGATTTAAGAAAGTTGTCTTCCTCGCACAACTGCCTTGTGGAATCAAATACCACCAGAGATTTTTCCGAACCGATACAACTTAGGGACCTTCAAAAAAAGAGCCTATTCCTATCTAAAAGGCCGGCAACGCATCTGTAGTTCCCCTGGTATTGCAGTTGTTCATGGACGGCGGTATCACTTAGCATCAGATGAGCCGTATGGTCGTTTGCCCCCTCTCCTATAAAAAAACATACAGCGTGCTTATGTATACTCTGAGGTATTAGGTATTACACAAAAAGTCATTAATAGTTTTTTAAAAGATTTTCAAATATTTTACAAGCAAACTTTAGCCTCTTTAAAATGGCTTATTTTTTACTGCTCATAGTCACGGTGTCTCTCACTAAAAAATCTTTACACACAACCTCAACCATACTATATTTCATCTAGAATACTGTTCGCGTAACTACGCTTTCAAACATTTTAACTACAATTACCAACAGATTCACAGCACGAATTACTTTAGGTATTCCTTTAACACTGACCTCATTTTGTGATCACACTTTACTCTAATGTCTTGTACCTGAGCAGTGGCAACCGGTCCTGGTCACCACGACGCGGTACTCAGGTGTTCTCGTCGGACGATTCGTCAGACGATGAGCTGGTGAGGAGATTGGGAGTCATTGCCATTTGTCTAATAAATGGCTCCCTCGGTAGACTTTGTTGTCCCAGTTGCAGCCTCCGAACACCCATTCTTTCGCTCTCCGGCAGTGATTTACTACATTTTTCCTCGGTGATGGCATCCCGCGATAATGACCTAGCATAACCAAAAAAATCGTTATCTAACTGTGAAGTAGGAGTTTCTCTACATGAAAGACTTGGTATTACGATAACAGCTATAGAACCAAACTAACCGGAACAATTTGCCGGCGTCTGTCTTCAGGTCCAACTACTGTTTTGTCTTGTTACTGTGTGTCTTCAAGGTAAGAGACATTTGTTACGCTAAGACAGTGAGATTTACCATTCAGGGTTTCATCACCACTTAACACCAGGTGGCATTATAGTCATGCACTGGCTTGTAATAAGTGAATTAAAACCAACACAGCTGTAAGGAATGTAAATAAATGGGAATGGTCCGGTCATATAGCTCGAAGAACTGACATCCCATGGGGAAGAAAAGTTCTCGTACTGTAAAGCGAGTTATAGGGCGACCCTATAAAATATTATATTGTGTATGTATTTATAGTATTCCATGGGTGGCTACCTCCTAAGTAGAGTGACGATCTGGTAAGAAATGCAGGAAGTCGATGGATGCAGGTGGGTCTGGACTGTACTTTGTAACAATCCTTGAGAATAGCTTGAGTTTAGCAGTGGATTTGTGATGGGCTGTAATGATGATAATGAGTGGCGTAGCATGGCGTACTGCCGCCCGGGGCCAGCGGAGCCAAAGATGTCCCCAGTCCAGATATCCCCATTTTCGAAATATATCGTAAAATAGTAAAAGTGTTCTGTATATTTTTAAATATGCATATTATTTAAAGAGCCGTGTTAGCTCAGATGGTTAACACTCGCTGTAAATATAACAGAACGCGAGTAACCCGGGTTCGATCCCCGCCGGTACCAATGAAATTGTTAATTGCAATTTTAATTACTGATTTACCACATGCTCGACGGTGAAGGAAAACATCGTGAGGAAACCTGCATGTTTGAGGAATAAGGAAAAAAATATTTCGAAGACATGTGAAATTCGCCAACACGCATTGGGGCAGCGCGGCGAACACTTCCTTGCCCTAAAACCCTTTCAGAAAGGGGAGGCCTATACCCAGCAGTGGGACGTTTATAGGCTGTAACTTTTATAATATTTAAAATTAATTGAACCATGTTATGTTTTTTTTATATTTATCATGTGTCAAGTGCACGTGAGCAGATTATCTAATTTTAGAACTTTCAATGCTACGAACACTCTTCACAATTTAATAAGGACTTATTTTCTTTTTCCCAAAATCTCGCCCTCTAAAATCTGACGCCCAGCGCTATGTTCTCCTATTCCGCTCCCTTGCGATATTTGTTTATTGCAATTGAGTTGATTGGTTATTAAAACAAAGCTAGGTAAATTTAATGTTACACGTTTACGTAAAAAAATAATCTTGTGGTAGCGGTGTAAAAACAACCAACCAGTTGAAGTCGTAAGAGGCTACATAGGAAAACAAACTAGGAGATGGGTAGCAGGTTTTCCTACTAACAATAAAACAACCAACCAGTTCAAGTCGTGAGAGGCGACAGAGGAAAACAAACTAGGAGATGGGTAGCAGGTTTTCCTACTAATAATAAAAACAACCACCCAGTTGAAGTCGTGAGAGGCGACAAAGGAAAACAAACTAGGAGATGGGTAGCAGGTTTTCCTACTAACAATAAAACAACCAACCAGTTCAAGTCGTGAGAGGCAACAGAGGAAAACAAACTAGGAGATGGGTAGCAGGTTTTCCTACTAACAATAAAAACAACCACCCAGTTGAAGTCGTGAGAGGCGACAAATGAAAACAAACTAGGAGATGGGTAGCAGGTTTTCCTACTAACAATAAAACAACCAACCAGTTCAAGTCGTGAGAGGCGACAGAGGAAAACAAACTAGGAGATGGGTAGCAGGTTTTCCTGCTAACAATAAAAACAACCAACCAGTTGAAGTCGTGAGAGGCGACAGAGGAAAACAAACTAGGAGATGGGTAGCAGGTTTTCCTTCTAACAATAAAAACAACCAACCAGTTCAAGTCGTGAGAGGCGACAGAGGAAAACAAACTAGGAGATGGGTAGCAGGTTTTCCTGCTAACAATAAAAACAACCAACCAGTTGAAGTCGTGAGAGGCGACAGAGGAAAACAAACCAGGAGATGGGTAGCAGGTTTTCCTACTAACAATAAAAACAACCAACCAGTTGAAGTCGTGAGAGGCGACAGAGGAAAACAAACTAGGAGATGGGTAGCAGGTTTTCCTGCTAACAATAAAAACAACCAACCAGTTCAAGTCGTGAGAGGCGACAGAGGAAAACAAACTAGGAGATGGGTAGCAGGTTTTCCTACTAACAATAAAACAACCAACTAGTTCAAGTCGTGAGAGGCGACAGAGGAAAACAAACTAGGAGATGGGTAGCAGGTTTTTCTACTAACAATAAAACAACCAACCAGTTCAAGTCGTGAGAGGCGACAGAGGAAAACAAACTAGGAGATGGGTAGCAGGTTTTCCTACTAACAATAAAACAACAAACCAGTTCAAGTCGTGAGAGGCGACAGAGGAAAACAAACTAGGAGATGGGTAGCAGGTTTTCCTACTAACAATAAAAACAACCAACCAGTTCAAGTCGTGAGAGGCGACAGAGGAAAACAAACTAGGAGATGGGTAGCAGGATTTCCTACTAACAATAAAACAACCAACCAGTTGAAGTCGTGGGAGGCGACAGAGGAAAACAAACTAGGAGATGGGTACCAGGTTTTCCTACTAACAATAAAAAAAAACTGCGGTTGTTAAACTATGAGGCAATCTGAGGAGGCCTTTGTTTAGCAGCGGGCTTTTATAACTCATAACGGTAACGGGCAAATCCGTTGTCTCAGTCCAATTCGTGTTAATCTGCCAGAGTTCACATATCTTCGAAATATATATGATTTATAAGATGTTTGACTCATTACGATGTTTTCTTTCACCGCTGATTAGGTGGTAAATCAACAGTTACCTAATTTTTTTCTAATACTAGTGGAAGATCTTTTTGTGTTATTTGGATACTGTAAATTACCGTGGCTCTATATATATATATATATATATATATATATATATATATATATATATATATATATATTGCTTGTGTTACGAGTGGTTCACGCCAGTAGTCGAATAGTGGATTCGGACCCACGACCTTTTTGAGTTCGCGATCCGCGCCCTGCCATTAGGCTACTGTCCCTTAATATATAGTAGGTTAGTGTCGCTTAATATATAGCAGGTTATTTTGTATAAATACATTATTTTAATTAAAAAAAACCTATTTTTATCAGATAATTAATTTATAAGCAAATTATAATTAAAAATAAAAATATTACCCAGTTAACTCGAGCATAGATCCTCTCCTACATTGCCCTCTATGTGGTCCTTGCATTATACTCGCAGGTCTTGTTGAGGCACCAAGTGGGTCAGAGTGTGCCACGTCTTCCATCAGTAAAACTGATGGACCACCCAAGCTAGTGCTTCTTTTCGAAAGGAAATTTGGGCCCGCTCTTGAAGAACCTGCTGAATCCCCTTTTACAGAAGAACTCTCGCCTTTGTTGCCATCTGTTTTATTGCCTTCGTTTTCTGACCCCGAGAGTAGCTCCGGTGCTCCCTGCGTGGAACTTGAACTCTCTCTTCTGAATAAACCTATGATAGATTTCGGATGTTTTGGCTTCTCTATACCACCTAGTTTTAGGGAGACGGGTGTTTTATAACGGATAGGGGAAAAAGAAAAAACTGGGTGAGAAAATGTCACACAACTATTCTACACAACGCGTGAACTTAATTTTAAGAATTAGCAATAAGGATGGATGTACAAATGGAAATAATTTAAAAATTTGGACAAACACTATTAAAATTAGATAAAACTCAAGATAAATTATATTTGTTACTAAACAACATATGTAGTATAAGAATGAAATTACAAAGAAAAGTAACAGTTTTCATTCGTTCTTAGGAAACAGATAAATATTATATTAGAGTTTAAGAAAACTTTAATAACATGCATTGATCATGAGCTGGGATAGTCCTAGTGAGTACACTAGATCATAGTCAATAAATAAACTAATATTAATTTTGTTTCAATTAAATTATTATATAAACGCATTTTTAGTTTTATTTTACAGTAAGTCAGTTTAGTTACGTTACCAAGATTAGGCCAAGGTTGGATTCAGACCCTCAAAAATATTGTACATAGAAAATAAAATTATACTATTTCTCAAAAATTATGTCACGTTTGCTGTTTCATGTTCCTTTTTTCTTATGTGCCGGGATTTTCGCGTCATGCGTCTAATTTATCTATACTATATTGTATTGTCATTGGTACTTGATACGAGTGAAAATTTTCACTTCAATCGTCTACAAGTTGGTGAAAATTACATTAAAAGATTGTGTTACATGGATAGATAAAGATACACGCGAAACCAAAATAAGCGTGTTAAAAAGTAATTTCATTTCATATCGGAAATGATTTTTATGAATTTTTATACAAATATATTCTTTCTTAATTAAAATTTTTTAAATTTGCTTTTAATATAAACATATAAGATGACTAAAAACTACTTTCACGGATTTTATCGGGTTTAATTTATTTGATTTTTAATTAATATTTCCCGACGTTTCGGGTGCTTTTCAGCAAACAACGTCGAACGAACCGAAACATCGGGAATTAAAATCAAATAAATTAAACGCGATAAAATCCGAAAAAGTAGTTTTAATCAATGTATAGTGTTCGCGTAAATATAAGAAATCGTTATGTAAACATATAAATATTAAGAGATGAATAATTATTAATTGATAGTTTTCTTGTTACAAAAAAAATTAAATAGTTGGTAAGTACAACTACAAATATTTAATGAGAACAACATCAGGTGAAAGTCAAGCAGATGAGTACAAAAAAGCATGATTTTCGCAAAAAGTTATAAACAATATGATTAGTAGATACTATGTATATACTTTCTTTAAGATTTTAAAATAAATTAGTCTATTATAAAGCTTTAATTTTAGGAGATGATATTTATGATATATTATTATCATTAAAGTTGCAAAAAAATTAAAAGTAATTTATTAATGCGTGCATATCGCCGGTATAATTTCAAAATATCTTTTCTACGATCTCTTACGTTTTACGTAAAAGAAAACCAAATAATCTAAGATATATAAATTATTATTAATTGATTGAATGTTAGTTATGTCGATAGTACATAAATGTTATAAATTATCATGAATTAAGTGACTGTGGATTAATATAATCATAAATGTGTTTATCATCAGAAAAAAAATCAATATTAATTACAAAGGCCTTTACCTAGAAAAGTCGCTGAAGGAGAACTATACGCTAGATATTCCTTGTTAGAGGCCCAAGATGGAAACTCTGATTGTTTAAGAGCTCCCGACCCTTCTGTCTCCTCTCGTTTCCAAGGTAACATGGTCTCCGTGGCCGTAGGGGTAGTCACCCGTGCTTGCTCGATTACTGTCATATAAGTATCTGTGGAATAGAGAATTTTTATCTCTTTTGACTGATTTCACTGTTTACTTTTGCAAACAAACTGTAACATGATTAAAGGTGGAACTTCTAGAAATACACTTCACTCATGATTAAGAAAATTTATGATATAATATGTAACTTTTGGTAGGCAAAATGTGAATCCTCAAAAGCTTAAATTTAAATAAAGCTGCTTTTTTAATTACATGATTAATTAAAGGCTGATTTTGCAATCATCGGATAAGAGTTATGCATCAAATAAGTTTATACCAATTCAAAATTGTTATATTGAATATTAAATATTGTAATTTTGCAGTCCTACCGTTATCATCCGACATTCTTCTTTCATCCTCCTCTAGGATGTCCTCGTTAGGCACTGAAATAAAATTGATTTATACTTTGCAGGTTTCGAAGAACACCATGTGTTTATTTATGTACCATGTATTGTTACAATAAACACAAGGAACATTAAATAAAAAATAAAAATTAAAATTTCTTTGCAACCTTCCGCTAAATAAATACAATGATGTGTCTTACCTGGATTGAAGAGCACCTCCCGCCCTCCCTCAATTGCATGCACTAACTCCGTCACCACTAATCCCAGCACAATTACTCCCAACACCACTATTCCAGGCAAGACACACCATCGACGATAATACGACACGTGTTTCGCCTCTACACGAGGCGAAACACGTGTCTTACTTACACATACTTAGCGTTAGAGTCTACATTGCCTGGAATAGTGGTGTTGGGAGTAATGGTGCTGGGACTAGTGGTGACGGAATTAGTGCACGCAATTGCGAGAGGGCGGGAGGTGCTCTTCAATCCAGGTAAGACACATCATTGTATTTATTTAGCGCAAGGTTGCAAAGAAATTTATATTTTTATTTTTTATTATAATGGATTTCCGCAAAGTAACGCCCGATTCTATCAATTACAAGAAACATTACTTTGCATCATGTACCTATTGTTTAGATATGTACAATTTTTGTGTGTTACTTTAATCATGCTACAACGTTTTATTACAAGTTGTTCCATTAAAAAAATTGTATGTTCTAATATACATATTCGAAGATGTATATTTTATATCAAGTGCTGATTCAACATTTAAAATTTAATTCAAATTAACAACTATTTAATATTTTACATGCTTAATACTAAATATTACTGAAAATGAAAATAGATTGACACTACATAGACAGAGATAACCATTAATACTAATCAATATTAAAGAGAATAAACAATTAAATATTATGATATCTTTTTCATGAAATCAAAATTCTGATGACAGTCATTAAAATTTAAAATCAGAGAATATGATTATCTGTGTTTTAACTAAGCCAAGTTCTAAGTAGCGCGTACAGCGGGACGTGCGGCGAATCGGTGAATGCAGATAGCTTTTTGAACTTAGCACTTGTAGAATTAGAATTTAGAATTTGTAGTAGACAACTTGAATTAATACAAGAGCGTTTGGTTGTCATGCACGAATCAAAGATTTAAATAGTTAGATGCGCCTTCACCTTGAAAACGTGGCATTATTTTTGGATGTGTTCGTTTGCAAGAAGCTGACACGCGCACACTAATGCAATAGTGCCATCTCTTATTATCTTACAGAAATTGTATATACTACTTTCTTTATCGCACAAATGAGCACTGATTGCGAATGAGTGAGCTCGCTCATTTGAGAATGGATACATTTCGGAATGGTCATACTATGGTAAGGGCGTATTCAACTATTTAAATCTTTGGCACGAATGGTCTAAGTACACGCCGCATACGCCCGCTGCGCGCGCAGACAGAGTCAGAGTGCGAAGTGCGAAGCCACACAGTGCGTTGCGGCGATGGCGTGGCGTCACTGCTATGTTACGGTTTCCTAATTAAAATAACTAAAATAAATTGTAGCTTGACAAATTCTCCGTTGCAAATTCGCAGTGACAAAGCAACTAGGTCAGGGTTTCTTACGTCACATAAAGTGATATTTTCTACAGTAAGACCTACCACCACCGCTGTGGTGCTGTAATGATGCTACCTTACACTGTGATACTGCAATGGATTTGTGGTGAAATCATAGCAGTTCAGTGCCGTGCCGACGCCACAATACGCCGATCGGTTACGTTATTACATTCACTAAGCTTAGGAATTTTATGCTTACCACATTAACGACGACATATTTTTTTTCCAAAACGTGCAACGTTCATCGATTTTTTATTCTATGACCAAAATAGTATGCTTAAAAGGCGCCATAAATTATAATAAGTAGTCAAAAGCGAAAAGCGCTCCAAACTAAAACTTTGGCCATCAGAAGCGAATGCGGTTGTGACTAAACGTTCAGTTTTTAGTAAACACATACCGAAGTTATACGTGGATCTGTCCCTTCTCCACGGTAATGATTTTTCAACAGCTGTCGGTAGTATTTCTTCGGGTGTTTTAGCATATTGCTTAACAATCCTCGCTTTCAAAGGATTAAATCCTGGCAGGTTAGCCAATTGGTTTAAGAGTGAACTACTGTTCTCTTTATGCGACGACGTCGGACTGACTTCTCTTAATCCGGCTGAATTTAGCATCGCCATTTGTCGACATGTTAGTTTGCGATGTCGCATGAAGTTTGCCAGAAGGGAAGAAAAAGACATTGAAACAAACATTAAACAAGCAAAAATTAAGAGCAAGATGACATAAAAAGGATAATACCGAAGATAATTTAAATAAGATCGAACGAGCGTTTCTGGTAACTGATTCATATTTTGCAGCACAAGGTTTTATAAAAAAAAAAGAAACATGTTCACAATTGAAATAAATGTTATTTATATAATAATATTATACAATATGTAAAAAATCTTTTCCAATCCGTAAGTGTGTTTTTTGGGGATCGGGGTTTTATTCCGTTCATATATTTTTTTCTAGAGGATAAATAAAATAATACTTTACCAAAAATAATATGAAATCTAAATAAATGAGACATGCAGCGTGGCTGACCGTCGGTGCTCTACACGTTTGATGCCACGTTTACGTACACGCCGAGCAAAGATGAGTACGAGCATATACACGCCTTGTTCGGGTGTTCTGATGTCGGTTTTTTGGCCCGAGTAAAAGGAATGCCATCAAAAACATAACTTGTGAAGAAAACCAAGTCTCGCAACTCTGTTCTTCTACCGAAAAAAGTTTGAGATCCATGTAATACCAAGTCGGTTAATTTATTTAGTCCCTACTTAAGGGTCCTTCTGTCTTAAGTTATTACTTAATTAGCTTACATAACAACATCTTGTTATTACCATATCAATATTAAAAATCTTTTATGTTTTAAATAAATAGATTGACTTGGGCCATCGCATGAAAACACAATGTATCTCACAAGTAATACATATTATATTAAATTATTTTCTATCTCTAATGGTAACCGGATTCAGGTTTCTAGTTCTATCCACAACGAAGTTATAGGGGGTCGAAAATGGCCTAAATTGCTTCGAAAAAAGTATGGTACGGCCGTGCCGCTTTTTTTCTCGACTTGGCGGGGGCACTACCGTGCCCCCAGATGCTATACACTCTGTACAACATAGCTTGATCTTTTTGACTGATGTCAAATTTGTTATCGACCATGGAGGTTAAAGGAAAGGAGAACTATCGCTGTCGAAAATAGTGTCCCAGAAATATGGACAAAATAAGTGAGTCGCTGCGATCGCTAAATGTTGATGATGATACATGTAATATAATATTCAAAAAAAAAAAGAAAATAACGAAATTATTATTACTTATTGATAAATATATTATTAATTGTGTTCTTTATAATTATTACAAATATAAATTATTAATTATTATTGATTTATTATTATTTATTTTAATAAATAAAATAAAAAATTACAGAGCACGATTATTTTGGATTAAATTTTTACTATATTATATAAACAACACAAACAAAAACATAAATACTAACTTCGCAGATACTACTTATTGACGGCAGCGTGGCTATAAATTCTACAAATTTTAAGGGTCAGGCGGACTGCTTTAGCACGTAGCGATCGTTCTCCTTCACTCTAACCTCCATATTAGCGACTATGGAGGTTAAAGAACAAGATAACGATCGCTGTAGAAAATAGTGTCCAAGAAATTAGGACAAAATAAGTGACGCGCTGCGATCGCTAAGTTGTCTCAATAAAAGTGGGCTGTTATGCGTTGTAGTTCAAAATGATTATAATACACTAACCTCTATATATACAAGTACGCTGGACTGGTTATACCATACAAAATGACTGTGCCAATTTGAAGTGCCGCTAAAGGATGTCTTGAAAAATAAAATTTACATAATATGCCAAAATCTGTTGTCTTATTTATATTGTCTTATTTCATAAGTCTGTATTTTGAACTTTTAAACTAAAAAACTAAAGTATTTTGTTGTTTGACTGTGTATAATATTAGTTACATAATAAGAATTATTTTTATTAATAATGAGAGTGGGCGTAATCTGTAAAACTCGTTACCAAAAGGGAAGTGGTATAACATTTCACAAGTAAGTGAATTTGCAGCAAATATTAAACAAATTAAAACTAATTGATAATATAAGTACTTAAAAATTTGTTACTAATTTAATATCATTTATACCAACATGTTTGGGTGTATATTATTGAGTTTTGATAAACAATAAAATTCAATAGGGTTGTCGAGTTCCTTGTCTACAATACTTATCGATGTTCTTTCCTACCAATATCTGTTAACAAAGAAACTAGCCAACAACAGATGATAATCAAATGTTTATTAATTAACAGGTTTCCAACTGAACCTAGACTAAAATTATGGCTTAAAAGCATAAATATTGTGAATTAGCGTCGGAAACAAAATGATCATATTTGTTACAAACATTTCACAGACGACTGTTTTATTAGACGTGAAAACTGCACCACTTTGAAAAAGTGCAGTATACCGACAATATTTTCTGATAGTACCAGTAAGTATAAAAGTATTAGATTATTATTTAAAATGTTTTTTTTTATTTCTTCGTTCCTAATTTTCCACCAAAATCAAGGGCCATAGCCAAGTTTCGAGAGGTCGCCTGATGATGTCGAGCCACGTTGGATGTGAGTTAGTGGGCTGCGGCTTGAGGAGATTCCTCTCCCCGTACCGCTGTAGTTGAGGCGGAGTAAGTAGTAAGGGAAGAGGAGTGTTAGTATGGCGATTGGCGATGCGCCACTCGACTATCTTTCGTGACTTTGGTGAGGCTGCACCCCTTGATGCTTCCAAGTGCTCGTTTTTCCCTGGCTCCATTCATATATCGGGCTCGGGGAGTCCGTAGTGCAGGTGGAGTTAGAGGCCGCGAAGGGCAGTGTGGCTTGTGTTTCTGGTGCGCCTTATCTGAGAATGAAAGCGGGGAGAAGAAGTCAGCAACTAAGGAGGGTCTGCCATTGGGCGGCTGGCGCCAGAGGGGCCGCGGATATGCATGAAAACATTTCCGTGGCCCTGCCAATTTGCGGCGGAGGTAGAATACCATGGGGTTTTAGTAAGTGCGATCTAGAGATTTAATTCTCAATCGCAGGCATGTAATAGTATCAGTACATATTTGTGCTAGTTGCTGTAGAGACTATTGGTCCGTAGGGTGCACGTGCGGTGTAGTTCCTAAAAAACTGTATCTGCGACTGATTATCGCTGCTGGTAATAAGAAGTTGTTTAGTTTGTTGCTTCCTCGCTTGAAGGTTAAGTACAGCCATTCAGAGAGGACACGTAGCCAGCATTCTTGGGACGATACCACAGAAAGTAGGACTGTGTGATAATTTTAGTTACTTTTTTAATATTGTAATTTTAATTTCGAAAATGACGTTGTAAATAACTGATAACTATGTAATAAAGTGTATATATTTTTTTAATATTATCTTGCTAGCTCGTACCCGGCGCATTGCTGCCGCAGAGGAAATAATTGTGGAAATATCGTTAAAAATGTGAAACAGTTATATTACATAATTAGGAATGATAATACAATCATTGAAATAGAATGATAACTCTATAACTTTCAAATAAATCAGTATAATACGCACGCCACCTATTGTCAGTTAATTGTACCATGCGTATAACCTTCGCACAAGTACAACGAATAAGTTGACTAAGTTTTACCGCAATCTGATGAACGGTATGGCATCGTAGAAAGTACGAACTAACAAATTTTTATATAGTAGAAAATATTTTACTGTCTATACACAGACCTGTAGTTGATTAGAATAAGCGTTATTATAGCAGCTGATTTGTTTTTCTTTAATTATATTTCAACCGTTCATTTAGTTCTAGTTAATACTAGAACTTTACGGTTGACAATAAATTATTTTAGAAACTATGTATTTTTATTTTTGTTTTGTGTAGATAGTTTAATCTTAATAATTTTTAGTTGAATGCTCTAAGGGCTACGATGGCTATCCGAGTACAAAACCAGAGTACAAAACTAATTCAAATGTAGAGATGTGTAAGAAAGGGTCACGTAATATCCCCGAAATACTTTATCGCTGCATCGCAAGACGTCTTCAAGTTACTGGACTGAAAAGGATACGGTATTAACGTCAATGGCGTGTACGTCACTCACCTTCGATTTGTCGACAATATAGTCCTTATGGTAGAATCGCTGGAGGACCTACACACTATGTTCAATGACCTCAATAGTGTCTCCCAACGGATAGGTCTTAAGATGAACATAGACAAAACAAAAGTCATGTGTAATGTCCATGTCACAACTATGCCGGCGGTTTTTGGCTTTTTGGGGGCACTTAGCTGAAGTTGTTGACGAGTATTTTTATTCGGGACAAATAGTCCGACTAGGTAAGTTCAACCTCGACCAACAGGTCAATCGACAGATTTAACTCGGCTGGGCAGCGTTCGGGAGATTAAAACACATCTTCTCGTCAGGAATACCTCAAAACTAGATTGTACAACAAGTCCGTGTTGCCAGTGATGACCTATGGATCTGAGACGAGGTCTTTCCCTCCTGGCCTTATGAGGAGCTTGAAGTCGCTCAGCGAGCTATGAAGAGGGCTATGCTCAGGGGTTCAAACTTAGGAATGAGGATATGTGCAGCAGAACCAGAGTGGCCGACATTGACCAATGGATTAGTAAGCTGAAGTGGCAATTTACCTGCCATATAGCTCAAAGAACCGAATACCGATGGGGAAAAAAGGTTCTCAAGTGGCAGCCTCGTACCAGCAGGTGAAGTGTAGGACGTTCCCCCACTAGATGGAGTCAAAACCTGGTAAGACATGCAGGAAGTTGATGGATGCAGGTAGCTCAGGACCGTGCTTTATGGCATTCCTTGGGGGAGGCCTATGTTCAGCAGTGGACTTGTGAAGGGTTTTAATGTTGATGAATGATAATGGCATTATATTACTATGATACATAAATAGAATGGACGTTACGGGTAGAGTCCATCTATCCATAGAGTCCATTCTATTTATTTAGGTATAGGTAGGGTATAGAATTTTTATCGATATAATTTGGAACACTGTCATCCCTATTATTAGTTCCGTGGATTTGCACTTCTGCTGTAGGCGCCAAAATGGCGGAAATCAAATCGCTTCATCATGTCACGGTGTATAGCCAGTCCAGTGTACTTGTATATATAGAGGTCAGTGTTATAATATCATTCAAAGAAAAAAAAGAAAATAACGAAACTATTATTATTTATTAATAAATAAATTATAAATTATGTTTTTTATAATTTTAATTATAATAAATACTATAAATTATTACAAATATAAATTATTAATTGGCGGTCTGTTCTCTCTGGCTACCCCGTTAGGGATTGTGCGTGAAGATAAGTAAGTAAGTATTAATTTATTATTATTATTATTGTTTTTATATTATTTCACCATTTTTAATGTTTCTTTTTGTCAATAATTAAAAAATTACTTCGCAGATACTATTTACCGACGGCAGCGCGGCTATAAATTCTACAAATTTTCAGGGACAGGCGGGCTATGCTTTAGCACGTAGCGATCGAAAATTGTTAAGGCTTCCGTCTAGCGTTGCTGTTTTACATTCTCATCCATTAGAGGGGGCGTTATCACACGTGAAGGTTGCTTTACTTCATTAAATATATAACTTATTTTTTTTTTTCACAAAAATATTTCTTTTACTTTTGTCGTGGTAGTATAATTTTTTACCCTTTTATATTTCATAAATGTCGTTTTAGTAATGTTTATACGGGTGTAGGTTTAAAAAGGGTATATACAACCAAAGGAAAATAAAAACTGCCTCTTCATACAAATTTCGCCTCTACCTTGTACATTTTGTACTTTACTACTATTTTTACTGACACAAGGATATTTCTTTTTTTCTATCCACCTAAATTCTCCAAATATAAAAGTCCAAGTCAATTAATCTAATACTAATATATACACTAATACACTAAAAACTAGAACTAATATTACAATTAAATAAAAATAATATATATTTAAGTAGAGCAACTTTCACGATATGCTCCGCTCAGTCCATAAGAGCTGCGCGAGGGAAAGAGACCAACCGTGCGAGCGAGAGGTAAAGTAACGTTGGGCAATACTGCACATGTCTGAACGAAGAGAAATCCCAGTGGAACTGAGAGAATTTTCAGGCGTTTATGGTTTATAAATGGAATATAGGTAAAAAGTAGGAAAATATATATATTTTTTAATTTTATTTAATTCTAATTCACTTGAAAATAGCTCTATTTTATGTGGTTTTAAGTACGACTTTGCTACATTTATACTTCTAATAGAAAAAAATAGATATTTGCAGTAGAAAAAATCATGAAATTACAACTTTTTAAGCCCTCCGAATAAGAAAATTAAAGCATTTATAAAAAAAAGTGACCAGAACAGATTATTGTAGACAATATGTAAATAAATGTGATCTGAATACTTTTCTTGATATTGTGATAGTTTGTACATAGCAGAGACTTTAGTAAGACCTTTTACGCATGTAACCTAAACATAGGCATGTTTAACGCCTAATAGAGCTATTAATTTAAACACCAAAATAAAATTAAAAAACACTTTCGACAATATCAAATCCTACACTTTCAATAAATGTAAAATAATATTGTTACGAGCTTGAGAGTGCGAGTAAAAGCCAGAACTGCGGGGCGGGTGCTGGCTGATGTTAAAAGAGCCCCAAGGATCTCGATCTCACAAACCCATTATGGGAACAGTCTAATCATCAAGGGCGAGGTCAACGGAATGCCGTGTAAACTGACCATAGACACTGGAGCTTCTCGTACGGTTGTTAGTTCCCAACTAATAAGTCAGTTCCTTGGGGACTCCGCATACAACCGAGAACGCATTAATTTGGTAACAGCCACCGGTCAGCGTATACCCGTCCGTGGAGAGAAGGAGATGGAGTTGAAGCTAGGCAACGTGATCTACCTGCATAATGTCATCGTGGCTGATATAATGGACAACTGCATCCTAGGCCTAGACTTTATGAGGAATAATTGTTGTGAGATCGACGTTAAGCAAGGTGTTTTGAAATGTGGACAGGAGGAACTTTTTATGGAAGGTGCGTTAACAGGGAACGTGTACAGCATTAAGAAGATTGTTCTTCCGCCGAGATCGGAAACGATTGTTCCGGTTAGTCTTCCCCGAAACGCTGGGCAAGCTCACCGTTGTGTACCTTTGCGAAAGAGATAAGGGAAAGCTCTCTCTTCGCTCTGTTACCCGACACTAGATGGCGCTATTTCCAGATGTCACCTTAGCCGCGCAACACTGCCCCCTCCTAAGACATGCTCGTCCCGAGCATTATCGGCCCCATAATAACGCGCCAGGCGATCCACATGGACGATCTTAGGAGTCCCTCTTGCGCCTTTCTGTAACGGCTCCGCAATGTCAAGGGCTGTCCTATCCCGTGGTGCACCAACATTGTACAATTTCGATGCTCCTCTACTACGTGTCTGAGGTCCCCTCACAGCCGCATAACTTGTACATGTACGACACCAATCCTCGACATCGTCACGATAATGGACCCAGTAAAACCGTTCTCGGACCTTCAGTAGAGTTCGTTTAACTCCCAGATGGACTCTTGAACGACCATTATGACACAGCTGTAGAACATTCGGCACTTTAGCTTTAGGGACAACCATTTGCAAACGACTGCTGTCTCCTCGACCATTGTCCCATTTACGGCACAGGACTCCATCCTGAATCAGCAAGCTGTCCCATTGGGCCCAATAGCTTTTAGTGGTCGAACTCATCGCTGAGACGTCGCTCCACTTGGGCTTGGGAGCACTGGCCTTTATCCATTCCAGAATCGGCTTGATGTCCGGATCTTCCTGCTGTGCAAGTAGTAAGCTGTCCTTCCACTCGTTGCTGAGGTGGTCTGCCCTGAGCATCCTCACGGATACCACTTCCTTACTCTCTTGCCTAGTACAATGTTTCCAATCTTCAGGACAAGGTCTTCTTGGCAATGCATCTGCGTTGCCATGAGATTTCCCGCTGCGATGTCTGATAGTAAAGTTGTATCCTGGCTGCTGCTGGGCGGTGATGTTAGCCGCACTTTCCTTCTGAGCTCGTTCACCTTCCCTTTCTAGGGTTCGCAAAGGGCAGCTGGATCGAAGATGGCCCGTTTCCCCACAGCCATAGCACCTAGGGCTGTATCCTTTATTGTGGTCGCGAACCGTAACTGCTGCAACCTCCCTAACGTGAGGGGAACGATGATCCTGACGCCGCCAGGCGGTGCCGTTAGCTGCACTACTCTCTCGAGATCGATCAACTTCCCTTTCTACGGTTCGCTTAGGGCAGCTGGATCGAAGATGGCCCCTTTCCCCACAGCCATAGCACCTAGGGCTGTATCCTTTGTTGCGGTCGCGAACTGTAGCTGCTGCAACCTCCCTGACGCGATGGAAACGATGATCCTGCCGCACGGCTTCCACCTCCAGTGCATGGGCCAAGGCGTTCTTAAGCGTTTCGTGGTGCCCGAGCCTCACAGCAGCTCTGACTTCCAGATCGCGGATGCCGTCGATGAATGTCCGCACCAGGTTCCAATCAATGAGCGCAGGTACAGACTGGTATGCTTTTCGAACCATCTTCTCCACCTCAAGGGCCCACTGCTGCAGGTTTTCGTTGCTGCGTTGCACGCGATCTTTCTTGCGCGCGAAAGACGTGTTCCAGGTGAGCGTCACCATATCTCGCCTCCAATGCCTCAAGGAGCTGCTCGTAGGTCACTTTCTTACCGAGAAACTTTCAACACGGTTAAGGCTTGGTCGCGCAGGCCTAAGGTGAGTGCAGTCATGGCCTGGCTTTTATTCCAGCTGTTTGCCTCGGCCTGAATGTGCGGCCTCGAACTGAATTTTGTAGGCCGACCAGGAAGAAGTCCCGTCGAACGGCGGCATTTTGAATCCACGTAGCGAAGGTGCTGTAGCTACTAAGGGAGCTGTAGTTCCATCCCCAAGTTTGAGGTCGTTCAGCGTTTTCTTCACGTCAGCCATCACGTTGTCAACCCGATTGTTCACATGGTTGATTCGGGTTTCATGTTCTTCGATTCGCTTGTCTCGCCAAATTCAATACTTCCCCGATCGCACCTTGCAGCGCCCATAAATACACATTAGTACCGAATCATCCAGAACATTCAAGTAAATACGCGCACCAATCGACAAAGCGCCGAAAGTTCGATAGTCAGCTTCCAGAAGCTTAGTTTTCGTTTCGACAACAGATGGCGCTGTCAGTTGAAAGATTAGTGATGTCATTTTCTGGAAAGCTCTCTCTTCGCTCTGTTACCCGACACCGACGATGGCGCTATTGCCAGATGTCAACTTAGCCACGCAACAATATATTTCACTTTTTCTTTTTTAAATACTATAAAAGAATATTTGTTTTGCTGTAAGTTTTGCGAGAACACTAATTTTTACAAGACTGGGGCCTTAAAAGTTTTAAAAATAAACACCCAATGCAAAAATATTGATGATTAAAGCATTTTCCGAAAATCGTAGTGGTTTTCATTGTTTCAAAGTAAGATTTAGATAGAAAAACTGAAAACAATGGACGCTCGTGCAATGTAACATCAGTCGGTCGGATGAGACACAAATAACAGGCAGTAACTGTTACAAAATATCGGTTACGAAGAAGCCTTAATTAAAATCATTCATCATCATTTTTATCGATTTAGCAACATTGGCGGCACTGGCGCCGTCCGCCCGCCTGACCTGTTAATACGAGTCTAGCTTCTGGATGTTATTCTATGTGACTCTTACAGTTTCATCTGACTCAGGGCTAATTAAAAAAGGGAAAGGCAACGAAGTGAGGATGATGATGAAATGGTTTATGATTTGGTATTGTTACCAATCATCATGT
The DNA here is from genome assembly GCA_907164705.1 of Parnassius apollo. NCBI lineage: Eukaryota > Metazoa > Arthropoda > Insecta > Lepidoptera > Papilionidae > Parnassius > Parnassius apollo. Next base: position 13,605,725 of record CAJQZP010000212.1, read on the forward strand.
CGCCTTTTTAGGCGTTATTGAGCTATCTAACCGCTGTCCAAGGGGGGAGTGCGGAGCCCCGTCTCTGACTGCTCAGCTCGTGTCGGTCGATGTAGTACGAGTGTGCTAACGTGGATTCCACCGTGAATACCACAACTGGGGTATTCACGGCGGCATCCACGTTTGCGGGTTACTCTGCAAGTTGTGGTGCTGTATCCTCAGCCGTAGCATTTTCATCCGATGAGGGACCAGCCTCACGTTGTAGCCGTTCGAGTTCGGCAACATCAAATATATTTGAGCGCAAGATATACCAAGCTTGGTTTGCTAGGTTTTGCACGGTGACGGTTATTGATGGTTCCAGCTCAACAAAAAGTCGATGTATCCTAGCGCGATGTGCAAAACCTCCAATTTATCCCCCTTTCGCCCTAAAACACACCCGCAATACGTTGCTATTCATCGGTGTTCGGCGTATTCCATCAGTGGCGGGTGCTGATTGCTGGGCCCGCGAAGACCCTGCCAACACCAAACCAGCTGGTGGGCATGATGGATGCGAGGGGCTGCTGGGTGGTCATGCAGCACCTCGCACTCGGCTGGCGGTTCACATCCTGCCGCGTCCAGCGCCAGCTACAAACGCGCCCTGGTGACCTCTAGGCAGCGGCCCTTTACGCGTCCTTCCGTACTCCATCATCTATTTTAACGGGCGTCATATAACGGGAGACACCCAGACCCGGCCCCATTTCATGATGAGGCCATGTGCACAAGCAAGCCTTTTCACCTTCAATATTTGCCGAGGCCTGGCACTAACACCTCTTGGTAAGGTGCTGACTGACTGCGCTGACGTAGCATTTTGTCACATAACCTTTACGTCAGCGGGTGATGGGGTCATCACTTCCCTACGCCATTTATTATTATTATTGTAATTTTTTTATCTATATAATTTTCTCATCTGGTTGGGTTATATGGTATTATTATTATTTTAAATGATACGATAAGAAAAATAAAGTTTATAAGTTCACGGGTCAAGCGAATAATGAAAAGTATGTAAACACCGATACGAATACACTTTACTACAATTTTACTCCCAAAAAACCGACATCGAGTGGAGAACAGGCATTTGCCTTCGCATCCGCCTCGGGCCGAGTAGCAAGAACCCGGGAACAAGGCGTTTATAAATTTATATAAGTATTTGTACTTCGTACTTACTCGTCGGGTAGTATGTAAACGTTGCATCAAACGTGTAGAGGCGGTTACCCGACGGTCACCCACGCCGCATGCATAATTAGATTTTATATTATTTTTGGTAAAGTATTATTTTATTTATCCCCTGGAAAAAATTATATAAACGTTGCATATCTCGTGGTTAGGTAGTAAGTGCTTCTTTCGGATCGAACAGGGTTTTCTTTACATATTATATAGTAACAGTAGATGGTAAAGAAGTGGAAAAGCAATAAAAAAACTGTCAAGGATTTAAAATTCAGTAATTTCTTAAAACTTGAATTAAACATAATTGAAGTAGAGTTAAAATTATATTTATATTAGGATAAGGAGACCCATGCTACAACAAATGCGTTTCAAGACATTCACAATGAAATAGACATACCTCTGGCCATACTCATTAACGAAACTTTAATTCTGGTAAGCAAATGAAATTTTTTTGACAAATACTTACCGATATACTCGTAGGCTTTCATTACATTAGTTACATGAGATTTTTTTAAATTAATAATTGGTACCGGCAATAAAACACATTTGTCTACAACATAAAATAGTGTTTGTGCTTCAATACGTTTGTTGTTATGGTTTATGCTTAAAAATGCATAAATAACGTAACATCTTCCAATAAAGAGATGCATAGATTAATAATTATTGAAATACACGTTTTTCCTCATAATAACTACAAGAAATGATCTCCAAGCGAAGCATACTGATTAGGTACTAAGACTAGTAAATTAATACATTTTAGCCCTTAAGAAGACACATCGAATTGTGTAACTTTTAAACATTTACAGAAAACCAAAAAAGTGAACATAAGTTATCTTAAAAGCCAAAATAAAAAATAATGTTTTATGAAGGTTTTTAGTCAAATTTATATATTTGAGAGTGATTCAAATATATGCTAGGATATAATCTAGAGACACCCGCCCTATAGCATCAAATGCATAGTAAATCTATTTGTATGTACGATAACGGCTCAAATTCCGTTAAACCAAAAGCTTTATTCAGAAGTACGTTTCGGATCGTTATCATGTAATTAGAATAAATTGTGCCAATGGTATTGAAGTACAAACACAAGGAACACACGGCGTTTTTCATGCAGAATACCTACGTGGGGATTTGGCTGTGAAAGTAATACCGCCATCGTTTTCTTCGCGGCGCGGCTCACGATCCTCGTCCTCTTGTAGAACCTCGTCTATGTAGTCTACAAACGAGTAAATTGCATTTTAATATTTATTAACACTCGACATTTTATTAAATGTTTAACGTATCAAGCTTTTGAAATAAGTACCTACTTATAAATAAAAAAAATTAAATTTAGAACTATTTAAATGTTATTTATATGTTGCACGTACAAATTATCTTACACATTTATCACCCTTTTTAATTATCACACTATCAAACCCGAAGGTTCGGAAAAAAATTTAGAATAGGTAATATACGAATTACTATTAATGAAATGCCAGATACTCGGGACCCGGGATTGACATATAATTATATTGTTTATATTTCTTTGATTCTTTCTTCTTTGGCTCTCCTTGCGCCTTTTGCAATGCCTTATCACAGTTTAAAGAGAGTCTAATTCAAAGAATACCTTTAATCCTAGCGGAGAGTCTAATATAATGAATAAGACATAAGAATGACATAAGAAGTATGTGTACTCTCTAGTATATAGTCAGTAATCTATGATGTGTACTTCATTTTTCCTTAGTTTTTTAAAAATATTGCTATATTTTCACCAATGAGGATGCTTAATCAACGGCAAAAATAAAGTAAAAAAATAACTACACAATAGTATAATAAGTCTATGAAAATAAATAAAGAAAAAATATCTATTGAATGTTGTTAAGATATTTTTACATAAAAAGCTGTGAATTTTGCAAAATATATAAGAAATTTTACTAATATAATTAAAAAAAGGCTAAAATTTTAAAATAAAAAACTAACAAATCCACACGTGCATGCGAGTGACACTCGTGATAATAAAATAGAAATAAATTAAGTACCTAATCTATAATACTTTTTTTTACCGTGCGTGAACTGTTTGGCTGAACCATTTTGCTGGAATTCTGGGAAAGTGACATGGTTTTTGCCATCCTGAAATATATAAGTAAAAAGGTGTTAATATTAGAATAATAAAATTGTAATAAATAATTTTGGACATCGTTATCATACTCGTACGCCCGCAAAAGTACACAGCTGGCCACGCGCTTTCACTATAGGGTTGATTTGCTTTAATCATGACGCTGGTAGGCGAATTGAAGATCGCATTAGCTATTTTATGTCTAACGTAACAAAAATGATTTTACCGCCATCCAACAGGAGACATAAGATCCTTCTGGAATATTTGTCATCATAGTCGCTTCGCCTCACACGGCATTTTGTTATAAGGTGGTAAATAGAATAGAATAGAATAATTTTTTATTCAATATAGATTACAAGTAATTCTTATTGAAAGTCAAATTTTTTAGTTTACCACTGGTTCGAAAAAAACCTCCGGTCCTGGGCAGAACCATCAAGAAACCCAGAGGGACTTTAAAAAAAATAATTCTAAAGTGTCAATAGTCACAAAATATTTACAAAATAAATATTTTTAATAATTAAATATTTAAACTTGGTAATAGAGGGACCTTGTATATTTCTGGGACTTTGTTGCAATAGCATATACATTGCCCCAGGAATGAATTACTGACTCATTGGAGTCGAGAAACTGTTATCACTAGCTTGTGTTTGTTCCTAGTGTTTACAGAATGTATTTTTTTACTAAAGCTACCATTGTTTTTGTGGACATACATCAAAAATTTCATAGATATACTGAGAGGCCAAAGTTAATATGTTTATTTCTTTAAAACTTTCTCTAAGAGACTCTCTTGGTTTAAGGTTGTAGATAGCTCTTATGGCCCTCTTCTGCAGAACAAAAATAGTTTCTAAATCAAATATATTAATGTTAGTTTTAGTTTTGTGTACGATATAGAATATCTCTGCAGGTTTAATAATTACCGCAGAACGAATGATTAGGCTCAATCGGCGAAGGATTACGCTCCCAAATTATGCCCCTGTCAAATAGCATCATAGTCCTTGATTGAAAATTATCAATGAACTGGTGACTCTTTACACGAGTAACGAGGTATTCTATCTCAGTTCTCGGTGGTGACAAGGCGTCTGCAATTTAATTCAATTTTAGATAACTGTATGTGACGTCTATGGGCTACAGCGTAAACTTGTCATCAGGTGGACTGTGTCCGCTTGTCATTCTTACTTCCTTGTTAGAAAAAAAAACTGAATCCATTTGGATGAAGCTGTAAGAATCGCATAGACTAACAGCGCTAACATTTAGATAATAGTTAGTAATGTTTATAGCATTGTTAATATTCTTTAAAAAAAAATGTAGTGTAATATATACCTGCTTCCCACGTTTGCTGCGCTTATGATGGTGTTTTCGGTCACCGACCAGCCGCCGTATATTCATGTGCGTCTTGTAATTAACTTGTGTTCCCAGATCACGATCATTTACTGCGTGTCTACTGTAGCTGAGTCGGCGGTGCTATAGAAGTTATTTTAATAAAGTTTTGTGAAATTAATAATATTTTAAGTTATTTTCTCAATAGCCGGTAATCATTCCACTACTGAATGAGGATCCTCATCAAGCCTCTCCCAGGCTTCATAAGGGAATTTTCCGTTATAGCTACACTCGGCAGGCACCAATTTATCTTAATGAAAACCTATTCACTTCTGCTTTAAAGACACCTACATTGTACACGGTCTGCTTTATTGTTAGTTGCATGCTTCATATTTTCCATACCACACATTTTCCTGAGTCGGCTGTCTCTTATGTTACGTCACGCGGCGAAATTATTATCTCTAAACTATATCCCAATATATTGCAAAATGAATACTAGATTTTTTTGCAAAACGGTACTGTTTTTTTTTAAATTATTGGTAGTTAAATATAGTGTATTATTAATTTCCTTTTTTATATCATCTACGAAAAAACAAATTTCAACGAAAACCTAAATTTATGACAAAAGTTAATAAGTGCTTTAAAACTACGAGTACTTATAAGTGATTTTAAGAACTAGTGTTCATAAAAAAAAACTTTCAATGAACCTTATCAAAATGAATATAGATACAAATGATAATTTTAATGCAATGTAACAAAAGTAATAATAATGTCTTCTGGACCGAATTTCGGTCAAGGCGGCCAGCCTTAAAGAATATCCATCGGTGCAGGACAGGATTATAGTACCCAAGTGTATGCGCAAGAACAGGTGCACTCTCTATTTCCTCACTGTCATAGTCCGATGGGATGGTAATCCGACACGACCGGAGAGAGTTCAGGCGCAGAACCAAAGGCTTTACGTACTTTCCGATGCACGGAGGTGAGACACCGCCAACTTCCTGACTCCGGGCAGCTAATAAGAATTGCTTGACGGAAAATAGCCGATTTTTTTGGCCCGACCCCGGATTCGAACCCGGGACCTCGTTATCAGCAGTCGCGTTTACAACCACTAGACAAACAAGGTAGTCAAGGCAACATAACCACCACACCAACACATACATCTATATAACCATACGGAAGTTTATCTGGATTGTTACCATAAAAAGGTAACATGGTGGACCTATTTTTAATAAGAAGCAATACACTAACTTATCTCTGCGTTGTTATGGTTCTAAGGGGAAGAGAGTCAGTATTATTAGAGTAATTACAGGCTGTGTGGGATTTCGTATTGCCCTTATCAGAAACAATTTTGTGAGCTTCCATATTTGAAGTGAGTTGTAGATGTAATAATAATAATAATGTCCGCCAGACCGAATTTCGGCCACGGCGGCCTGTGTGACACAGATAATCCATGTTGGCATTAATAATGTTACGGCGGCCTGCCTCAACGGAGACTAGCCATCGGCGCAGGACAGGATTATAGTGCCCAAGTGTATGCGCAAGCACAGGTGCACTCTCTATTCCCTCACTCTCATAATCCGATGGGACGGTAAACCGACACGACCGGAGAGAGATCAGGCGCAGGACCAACGGCTTTACGTGCTTTCCGAGGCACGGGGGTGAGACTCCGCCAACTTCCTGACTCCGGGCAACTACTGAGAATTTCTTGACAGAAAAACTCAATAATTAATTTTTTTGGCCCGACCCGGGATTCGAACCCAGGACCTCATGATCAGCAGTCGCACTACTACAACCACTAGACCAACGAGGCAGTCTGTTGTAGATGTACATAGGTTGCAGAATATTTACCATCAAGTATTTTTTATCCTAATATTATAAAGAAACAGTTCAACCTTTATGCTTGATTTATTATCTAAAGTAACGTTAGGCAAATCAATAAAGATAAATTCGGCGACGAAATAATATATTACATAAAATGTTAGAAATATACTCACTCTTCTGTAAGGTTTGCAAAGCTCCTCGGCAAGCAAGTGGTGAATGCGTGCATCTGTCAAATCTTTTTTGGACGGATTATATTCCAATTCCTGCATGTCTATATTCCACGTAGACGAGTCCAATTGGCTGAAGCTGGGGCTAAAATAATACAATGCAATAAGTTAATAATTAAAGTTATTCTACGTAAAAATACAAGATGACATTGTGACCAGGAATAAAAAAAGAATGCTTCAATGGTTTGGTCATGTATAAAGAATGAACGAGGAAAGAGTGATAAAACAAATTTATATTGCAGATCTGAACGGTAGTGTCGGGAAGGGACGCCCTAGACGAATGTTTATCGACCAAATTGGCGATATATTGAAAATGGACCAGATTAGGAGTACCCTTAACCGACGAGCGCGTATGCGTAGTTAAATGGACGTAAAGGAGCCGAGAGAGCTGTATCAGGATCGTGCCAAATGGAAGTTCTTAGTATATACCTACCCCTCTGGGTGACAGGCGTGAGTGTTTATGTATGTAATTTTAGGCATAATGGTACTTCAATGCTTTCTTTCTTTACTAATAAAAATTGTCTACATCTCTCGTCAATCACCAATTCACCTTACGAAATACTGCATCATTATGCTCCTATTTTAAGATAGAGTTCTGTGCGACCGTTATCCTTCTCTATTCGAGCCGTCCCACTCATGCTACAAGGCTGAAACTCGAGAACCTTTCTTCTTCATCGGTTATTTGAGCTATGTGGCCGGCCCATTGCCACTGCAGCCTACTGATCCCCTATGTCAGTTACTTTTGTTCTTCTGCGCATGTCCTCGTTACTGTTATTTGTTTAGTTATAATTTTATCATGCAGAGAAATTCTAAGCTTAGTCCTTTCCATAGCTCTCTTATAGATTGGGCTTCCTCATACTAGCATTGAAAGACCACATTTCGGAATCCTGTAATTTATATTATAAAACGCTTAAATTAAGTATATATGGGACGCAGAAACCATTGATCAGGTATTTTTTTTGTCGCGTCTTACTCAAATAAACCAATAATTAAAAAAACGGAAAAGCATTATAATATAGGTAGTCATTTTCACACCAAGAACTTTCTTACCTTCCGTTAAAATTAGCGTTTGTGTAATTCTTAAATATGGCTGACATCGACTCAGCGCCAGATATGTTTCCAATGGTCGAGGCATTTCTCTGCATATATTCTATTGCGTCCCTCATAGCTAATTTAGAATAGGTTTCTAAAATTTTTGGCTCAGCCCCCTAAAAAATTTGTCAGAGTAAATAACGATATTAAATCTAAAAAATATTATGTCTTCATTCTGTTCCTCGTGACTTATAAAACGTAGGAGTAGTTATGATCGCTTATCCTTTACGCGAGTAGGTACTACACACGACACGTGAATTAAACAAATTCTGCGGATTTACTATTACTACTATTTGCTCCTTAAAAGTGTCGAGTGCTTTACCTCCATTTATATATTTATTATTACTTTAATTAAAATAGTGACCATGGTTGGCTATAGAGCGCTCGAAACGAGAACGACAAAATTAAGTTAAAATAGAAGATAATAAAAATCATCATACCAGAATTGTTTCACTTATGTTTAATATTTCATCATTGCCACCACGGAATATATAAAAAATGTCACGGATAAGACGTTTAAAAATGCACTCGATTGTTAACTTTTCAACAAATAACATTTTATGAATTGTGCAGCGCTATTAAGATATTAACCTAATATTATACCCATAAAATACTATAATACACAATAGAATGGCTGTCAACCTTACTTTGTAGGGGGATGGCGTCGCCGGGAGCACACATACAAGCAATTACGTCGTATTATCAGTTATCACTACCACAAACACATTTTAGACTTTTGATTAATGTTTTTGACACATAAATGTTTCTTTATTTTTGTTTCTAATATTCACAAAATATAAATAGTTTTGACTTACTGATTGTGGAATACTTGTATGTCTTATTTATTTAAATTCCATTTCCCGCTGTTCTTTCGACATGTAATTTTTGTACAATTTGCCATTTTTTAAATAATTTGCATGCATCGACGTTTGATACGAAAATAGGAAACGATTGATTGTGTTGACATTTATACGTGTGAATTGACGTGTTAGTGACATGTTAGTGGCTACACGGGCTCCGCCCACTCCCCCGTTCTATTATGTATGTATTATAGTATTCTATGATTATACCTATATTCATGAATATTAAACTATACAGATAATAAACAGTTACTTGTAATTGATGCAAACCTGGTAATTTCTCAGCAAGAACGGTCGGATAAAACGATTATCAAATCTCTTAAACTTATCCCTCATATGATGATTGCCATGTTTACCTAAAATATCTTCGACCCCTGCCATCAAATGGTCCATAAACTGAAAAAAGAAAATATATTACAAGTAAAAGTAAAAATTATTGTCGTTGTGAATGTCAAATGGTGTTTACCCTTTCATGTATCCTTTCGTTCATTGTTGGTTTCCTCTTTTCCACAGTTTTTACATTTAAAATCTTTACTAATGGTTTTATTGTGATTCCCTGAATAAACACTGTGAAGTAAATCACAGCAATTGTAGTAGTAACAAACATCGGCTGTAGTTTAACCACCTCTGGATCTATTAATAGCACCAATGCAAAGGCGACAGCACCTCGGAGACCTTAAGTATTGAAATAATATTTTGCACATGATTTTATTTACAATAAATATGAATAATTAAAAAAGTACATATATCTAGAATTATATTGATATTAAAATTTACTCAAGTGGTTAATTCTGCACAATTGGATCTGTGAGCACAATATTATAATGATAATACGATGGATATTGAAAGCCCGGTAGCGCAGTGACTAAGCATTTTTTGTTTGTCCAGCCACACAGCCTAAAAAAGTCAACTGCTGAGCGTAGGCTTCCCCCATAGATTGCGACACAAGACGGATTTTATTCTAGTTAGCACGATTGGCAGTCGAGTTGGCAATCGTATTTTTATTATTTTGAGTATTGGTACTTTCCCCCTGTCCCTTCTTACCACATCTACGCTACGGCAAGAGATCGGTAGAGCCATATTCTTACACCGCCAAGTATTTGTATGGCTTAATAGTTCCGGGTCAGGATGTTTGTCTAAGTGAAATTTAAATGCCTCATCAATACAGGATACATTTTATTAATGGGGGTACATAACATTTATTAAAATATAATAAAGTGGTGATTATTACTATTATTACAATCTCTTCGAATTAACAACATTATTTGCAAATGGTGCACATTCGTATCGTAATTATTGACTTATTGAAGCTCTGACAACCGGCACCAAATCGCAATGCGATCGTGTATATCTCATTGTCTTCATTTAGATTTTTGATGTTTTGTTTCTAAGTCAATATCTTTTTTTATAAATATCGTTGCCTGTTTAGGTCACAAAATATTATCATCATAAAAAACACAATGCAGTTTTGTTGTGATTCCCATCGCACACGACTCCTATTAAAATAATTCATACACTCACTTTGCAACTGGCAAATATTAGACCCAACCTAAATGTTACAGACTGGTGATGAGAAGCTTTAGCAGGGTGAAGATAATGCCGTTAGCAACCCGTGTCGACTGGCGAAAATCCAGGATCATTTCACACATTTTTTATATCCAGCTGTAGATTTAAAAGCCTGATTAATGATGATGATGATGATATTAATACTGTTAATGTGTTTCGGATTGTGGTCACATATAATATTATATCGTTTAGCGATATTGGCGAAGGCTTATTTATCAAGCGATAATTCATGTAATAATTTAATTTAAAATAAATGACATCTACAAAAAATGCTGCTAAATACATTAGCTGGATTATTTTAAAAAAGCATAAGAAATACAAACGTACATAAAGTTGTTTACTTACCTCCGTAAGACATAACAAATTTCTCCACTGTGTTCAGTTTATGCAAGCGGAACTTATTAGCTACGGCACTAAATATGTACACACCTAAAAATGGGAATTTTTTAGACGACTATAATTTTCAAACATGAATTTCAAATTTGATAACAATTATCATACCTATAATCCGAAAAACTGAGCAAAATACAATAGTCAGTAACACGAACCAAGTGTTCCAGACGTGATTATTATTGACTGTCGCTACACCGAGGAACATGAATATGATGGTCTCTGACGAAGACGACAGCATCTTCATAGTGTACTTAATGGTCGTGTGCGATTTGTGAGAAATATTCGCTTCTACGTAATTCTTCATTGTTATACCGCAAAATGTTATACTGAAACAAAATCGTTATATTCATGTTAATTTTGAACATTTTCATTCATAAATTACATTTTTCACAGCCTATCAAAGACTTCTGATGAACATTGACTTCCCTCATACAATGCATATATGGGGCATATTTGTCATAGTTATCACCATAGAATACTATAATACACAATAAATTGGCTATAAACCTTATTTTGTACGAGAATAGGCGTCGCCGGGAGCACACATACAAGCAATAACGTCGTATTATCACTATTACAAACTCGATTCGCTGTGTTGACATACATATTTAGTTGTAAATAGCGTGCAATTTGACATTTTCTAAATAATTTGCATGGGAAATTTGGGAACGATTATAACGTCAAAACACATCTCGTGTTGACATTTATACGTGTGAATTGACGTGTTAGTGGCATTTTAGTGGCTACACGGGCTTCGCCCACTCCCCCGTTCTATTATGTATGTATATCGAATACATATACATACATAATAGAACGGGGGGGGGGGTTACCATGCTAGTAAGTGCATTGGTAAATGCAGTTTTTATTATTTTGGTTTGTTGTCAGAAAGATGCTATAGACCGTTTGTTGTTTTAGTTTCCTCAATTACCTGTTACGACACCCGCGGCATAATGTGGGATAGTGAAAATAAAGAGTCAAATAGAAAAATGAGTTTTAACATTTAACCTTAACCATCCAGGGATCCATACAAACACACACAAAAATTTCGTCAGAATCGGTCTTGCCAGTTTCCAGTTTTACTGAGAATAACAGACATCAATTGATTTGATAAATATAGAGATGATAATAACAGAACTGAGAAACAAATAGACATGTATTGATACACTTTCACATTCTGAGAAGGAAGTTCTTGTTAACCATTTCTATATCAGCGTACGGTTTCAGTGGCTTCATAAGCTTGTTCAATTTTAGTAATCACTAGCTGCACTGGATCATTCGGTTATTCGTTGTCTATCCATTCAAAATAACTGTACTACAATATTCATTAAGTTCAAAAGCAATTTGAAGATTTGTAAAATGCCTGATTGCCCGCATGAAATCGATGGCAGAGTACCTGGCTACTGGTAAAGTAAACTAAAATAACATCTTTTAACTGTTGTGAAGTTGGGTCAACGCGACGTCTTCGTTCGTTTGTTTAGATATGCGGTTTCCTCACGATTTTTATGACATCACTACAAGCGCGTCATAAATCATTACTTAAAATAGAAATTCATTGATATCTACCGACAGGAAAGAAACCACATACTGTGGATATTACAGCAAGCGCTTAGCCACTAAGCTACCCAGCCGTGGGTTTGAATCACAACCAGAGCAAAAACTTGAATTCTGGTTTTCGGGTCTAGTTCAATTGTAATTTTTCCTCTGGATACTGCATCCTAGTTTTTCTGTGATCTAATTGCATTAACATCAGGCACGTGTAAGTTAGATAGAGTTGTACCCGTAGAGCACTACAATATCTCCTGTGCAATTTACAGCTTCAGGTATTTGAAAGTTAAATAATTTTAAACTGTGGGTAAGTGATTAAGTGAGTGAATGCTGTGGCCATATACATCTGCAACGCATCTAAATCAAAATTCAGATGCTTTGTCACCCCTGAGCATTAAGATGGAATGCCCCGTTTCCAGTAAAAGGACGTTTTCCGACGGACGGACGGATTTTCGTTTCTCTACACGAAACGCAGCAACATTTAGTTACTATTTTATGCTGGTATTTTGTGAGAGTGTGGTCCCATCCCAGCTGAGCTGACCCATTTGTGCTACAACATTATGGTTGTATAACTGCACTCCTACTACGTTAGAAAACTTGAAACTTCGGGAATATAGAGATAAGTTAGTTGAATTCGATTACAATCTGTACAAAAAACTAGTTTCATTGAGTGGAATGTTCATGTTGTAGTTTTTTATTATAAAAGTGAAATGACAAAGGAACTAACAGCTCACCTGATCGTAACGAGAGCATCCACGTCTTTTTCTGCCACCAGGGCGTAGCACGAAGAAGTCCACTAGACTGGATAGTTGTAGCACGAATATGTCGGCTCGACCGGGGAAGGACTAGCTCTCACAGAATACCAGCATAAAATAGAAGCCCAATGCTGCTGTGTTTTGTATGTCGAGTGTAAAACACCGAAGACCCTTTAATTTTTACTGGTTACGAGGCATTTCATCTAAGTCCTCAGCCGGGCTAGCATGGGCAGGGGATACAAATTTTATCCACCAATTATATCCACTGACAAGGGATAAAATTGTCTTATCCCTATGTCAAAGCTTTATCCACCCTGCGAGCATGGGCCTATGGTGGATATAATATCGACAATAGATAAACTTATCCCCGCGCATAGATAATATACCATAGTATAAAGCTATAAACTATACTAGCTATAAACTAGTTTTAAGATTAAGTAGATTTACATTAACTTATATTTTCTTTTACCTTTGGTTTATTACATTGCTAAACTGTTAATAATTTTTGTTAAACAATATGTCATTTATAATATTTGTTATATTTATTTTAAGCGTATTTCTGCCTTGTTTTTATATTCTAATTCTTTCTTTATTATTCTAATTCTTTCTTCATTTTGTTTTGTATAATATTTTAGTTAAGTATACATTGTTTGTATCAAATCGCAGGTATTACTTCGCTTGTGATAGCATTTATTAAAAATATGTGTCTAGAATTAAGCTAATTGTGAAACTGGACAATACAGACCCTTTGGAGGTGGTGTAACCTCTTGAGGAAATAAAAAAAAATTATCCCCGTAACTACTGCCATTATAAGAAAATTACAAAATACATCAAAATTGATGTCTACTCTAAGTCACAAAGATTTAATTTTTTGAAAATGATGAAACATGAAGAATAAAAATGTAATGATTTCAAACAAAACAAGGAATAAATAATTTTATAATCATGAGTATTGTGTTATTTGTATTCCTAATATTATGTATATTAGTCTTTAAAATATTTAGTAAGCTTTGCTAAAGAATTAACATATTTTAATTTAAACCTTTGAATTGTAACTTTACTAAATTTGATAACTTTATTTTAAAACGTTATAATACTTACCTAAAATATAGTATAGACCGATTCTATTATCATTAAATATGACTTGACCATGGACTCGCCTTGGGTATTGTTGACACAACCTATGTAATTAAATCATGGTATTAAGCTATTGAGACTCAATAACTCAATATTTAAGGGGTGACTACAATCTGAAAGGTTGTAGAATCTTTAATCGGGACGACTATAGTCTCATGGGACCACCTGTAAGACTATTGTGGCACACATGCATTACAGTTATTTTTTGGGGAAAGGGGAATATTAGATTAATATAATACTACTATTCTTTATTTGGAAAAAAACTTGATTATTAGGTTTTAGGTTTTTAAAAACTATAACTTGTTTGCTATTACCAGTTGAACAATTTAAATTAGAATTGTAGACCGCCCTTTCCTTGTACTAAACCCCAGTTTGGGATGGTAGGTGAAATATATCAACATAGGTGCAGTCAATAGCCCTAAGAATATCTGGCAGACCATGCTCTGCTAGGTATCCTCTAGCTATATTTTGCCTTGCTTGCTATACGCCCGGAAATAACATTCACTTCAATATTAGTTAAAAATTTTAATGAAAGAAGTAGATGCACTGAAACGTATTTACCTACACAAGAGGCTAATTAAAGTATATTACTCCCCACATTCTAATGATGGCCCCAATAACTTGAGTCAAGTAGTTGCTGATTATTTGTTGTTTGAACAACAGCCATACCATGGTCTTGACTCGTACCTCTCTAGTAGGTACCTACCATCTGCCAAGAGACTGAAAGATGTAAACTACCTACCTAGAAAAAATATTAAGATAAGTTACATAAGACACATGTATTGATTGCAAATACACGATGTTTTTGGACAAGGTGGTAGTAATAGATGCTTACTTCAATATGCACTGGTAGTCCATCCACAGAATTAATAGGCTTTAAAGCCTCATAGAGTTCTTTACACAAATACAAAACAATCTTTGAGCATCCGAAACCGGCGTAGAAATTCGTTGTCGGAGAATTCCAATAGATTAAGTATTCTGATCACGTATCGATCGCTGATGTATTTTTCTTTCTTGTTTTTCAATTTCTTACACGAAAATGTAGTTGCAATAGGCTCGAGACATCTTTTTTGTATTAAAATGGTTTGAAGATAAACTTAAACCCACGTCTGCGAAAGAGGATAAAATTGTCCCTTTCAAAAGTCAAAAAGGGATAATTTTTTCTCTTTCCCTTGGCCCCATGCTACGGACGGGGAGATATATGTCTACTCGTTATGTCAAACGGAGATATAGTATAGAGATAAAATAATTTTATCTCTTGTTAGTGGATATAATCGGGGGATATAATTTTTGTCTCTTGCCCATGCTCGCAGGGTGGATAAAACTAAGCAAGGGATAAAAATTTTATACCCTTCACCGGGGATATATTCTCTCCTGCCCATGCTAGCCCGGCAGGTGTGACAAAACATCTTTTTCTGCGTTTTGATTCTTATTCGAGGATAGGTGTAGATGCCTATGGGCCACAGTATCCACTTACCATCAGGTAGGTTTTGTGCTCGCTTTTAGCACTTATTCTATAAAAAAACACTAGCAACTTATGACCTGAACACTGATTCTCAGCGGAGTTTTTGAAATAGTTAAAGACAACGTGTAGTAATTGTTTTGAAAGTAAGGGTGCAAACGCACACGTAGAGCAGGTAGCTATGTGCTCGTTTGTCGTTTATGTCACTACGTTTATTTTCAATTAAGAATTTAAATATAGTGTTGTTATCTTTAAGGACTGGATGGTTACCAGCAAGAAGGGTTTCCGGTTCTCGTCATTCTCTTTGTTTATTTATTTATTACGTTCCATTCGATCCATTATTGTTGGCAACGTTTGCCTACCTACTACCGGTGAACTACCTTACTGATTATAAAAGTAATTGATTTATAATAGGCTTTTAACTAACCGAGACGGCTATGCCTTAATATTATTTTACGGAAGATATTTTGTAAATATTACCACTTACGCCAAAATTCCACTCATATGAAACATTTCAGCATTCAAATACGCTAGGTATGCCATGACGAAGATGAAAATAGGTTCGATAACTCTAACTTCGTTTGTGAAACGGGTGACCAGTCCAGTGGCGAAGCCCCACACGACGCCTATGCAGGTTCCTCCCACAGCAACCACAAGGAAGGAAGCGAATCCCGCCAAGAAGTCTGTGTACATAAGCCGAGATGTACCCATTTCCCTGAAAATTAAGAAAAACAGCATGGTATTACAAAATTTTATAATTTATACTTGCGGTTGCTGTTATTTGGTGAGCTTTTGTAATCTTGATAAATACTTGTACTAGTTTTCGGTCGGTAAATCTTACATATTAAAAAATTTACATATTAATAATCTTAAGTGAAAAAACAAATTGCTATCAATGGACTAATGAGCCTCGCTGAAATTCGAAAACAGCTCGAACAATTTTAATAATATTTGTGTATTTGAGTTTGGATGGTTTAAAAACTCAGTTGGACTAGGAAGGTGGCGCTGCTGTCGAGATCCAGAAATCACCCATGCAAAGCCGGGGTGAATAGCTAGTTTAAAATAAATACTGTGAAATTAGTAAGTACAAGCGTTTATCCAAATCACAAACACTAAAAAATTTTTTTCTTTGTAACAAGCCCTCGGAAGATTCCACACATACTCTTTGTTTGTTTTAGTGGTGGTTTTATGTTTTTTTTTTTGGTTTGTTTACATTGTGGTCAAGCACTGGCTTAATAAGTAAAAAATAAATAAACGCTGAGAATGATTTCTTATAATGATAACAAAAACTATATAAACAATCATATTTTATAAATTAAGCTGTCTTTTCACTATGGGATATAATATAAATATTATACCCCGAAATATAAATTATATCCCTCGATTGCCCTTCACACTGTGAGATATATCTTTTAACCAGTGTGCGTTCCTCATTGGAAGATCTAAGAACGTAGCGGAGGCGCGGAAGGGTGTGCGGTGTACTGGAGGTGAAATATAAAGCCGACTTTCCGTTATGGGATATAATATAATTTATATTACATCTCGAGATATAAATCGCACACCAAACTTTTAAATGGAACCATTTCCACTGAGATATAATC
Organism: Parnassius apollo; assembly: GCA_907164705.1. Taxonomy (NCBI): domain Eukaryota; kingdom Metazoa; phylum Arthropoda; class Insecta; order Lepidoptera; family Papilionidae; genus Parnassius; species Parnassius apollo. The sequence goes on from CAJQZP010000212.1 coordinate 13,622,778, forward strand.
CGGGGGCACGGCAGTGCCACCGCCAAGTCTAGCAAAAAAGAGGCATGGCCGTACTATACGTTTCTCGTATACTTTTCTCGAAGTCGTATACTTTTTTCGAAGCGATTCAGGCCATTTTCGACCTCCTATAACTTCGTAGTGGATAAAACTAGAAGTCTGAATTTTCAGTAACCGAGTAGAAATTATATAAAAATGGTATATTTCAAATTACATTCAATTTGAACCAGTAGTTTAAGAATTATAGCTAGTTTCTTAATTTTGTCACTCACTGACTGACCGATCATCAAGACTCTGAGACACTTCTAGCGACATAGAAGCTTCAAATTTTGAACACAATTAGTGTTTAATGCACATCATCATCATCATCATCATTACAGCCCTTTACAAGTCCACTGCTGAACATAGGCCTCCCCCAAGTAATGCCACAAAGCACGGTCCTGAGCCACCTGCATCCATCGACTTCCTGCATGTCTTACCAGGTCGTCACTCCATCTAGTGGGGGGTCGCCCTACACTACGCTTACCGGTACGAGGCTGCCACTCGAGAACCTTTCTTATGCACATATCAAAGAAAAACTAAAATATTTTTTAATTTCGGTCTAGTTTTCTAGATACACAAACTGCATAAATAATTTTGTAATCCCATATACATATATAGAATTACAAAGTTACATTTGCAGTGAATGAATCAGTGTACTTGTATGTGTTAGGTGTGGATAGGTACGATGTCGGTATTCAAAAAGTAGAAGGTATCGGAAAGGTAAAAAAGTAGTACTATCTTATCTACAAAAAGAAATGAGATGCCATCAAAAACATAACTTGCAAAAAAACCAAGCCTCGCAACTCAGTTTTTCTATCGTCAAAAGTTGTGAGATCCATGTAATACCAAGTCGGTTTATTTATTCAGTCCCTACTTAAGGGTCCTTCTGTTTTAAGGTATTACCTAATTAGCTAACCTAATAACATTTTATAGTGACCATATCAATGTTAAAAATCTTTTATGTTTAAATATATAGATTGACTTTGCAATCGTACTAAGCAATATGTATTACTTGTGAGATATATTTTGTTTTCATTTGATGGCCAAGGCTATATATTTAAAACATAAAATAAACATATAATTTATATAGGATTTATACGGATAAGAATGATAGAAGATTATCGGATAACTTACAGGCAAATATTAAAATGTTCTGGAAACTCGTAAGAACTGCAAGGGGACATTCAAAACAGCCTATAATGAATGGTATAAGAGATGAGAATGGCTATATTCAGAATGATGAAGTTTTGAGTTTAAAGAGATGGAAGGAATATTTTGAAAGCGTTTTTATGAGTGAGGAGATAACGTATAAAATAAATGAAGTAGAAACTCCGAAAGAAGAGAAAATAGGTAGCGAGATAAGTATAGATGAAATAATGAAAGCAATGAAAAGCATGAAAGCAGGTAAGGCTGCCGGATATAATAGAGTTTCACTCGAAATGCTAAGGGCTGGAGAGGAAGTGGTGGCAGGCCTGCTGCACACCTTGTTTAATTTATGCTGGGAACTGAAGCGGGTACCGGTAGACTGGTGCAAAGCCGTGATAGTCCCAGTATATAAAGGAAAAGGGTCGCAGCAGGACTGTAAAACTACCGTGGTATCAGCTATCTTAGCATTGTGGGAAAACTGTATGCTAAAGTACTGATTGAAAGGGTCATGGAAGAAACTGATGAAAAAATTTGGGATGTGCAAGCGGGATTTAGAAAGGTAATGGGATGTACAGATCAAGTCTTTTCCATGCGCATGATCGCGGAAAAGTTTTTGGCCAAAAACCAAAAGGTTTTTTGTGCTTTCATGGACTTGGAAAAGGCCTATGACAGAGTGGATAGGGATGTGCTATGGCAAACACTGAATTCATTTGGGTTGAACGCTGGCTTGATACAGGCATTGGAGTCGCTTTATAGAGACTCTAGTACTTGTGTTAGGATCAACGGGGTCTACTCGGACTGGTTTGGCATCCATAAAGGTGTCAGACAGGGCTGTGTGGCTTCCCCGTGGCTGTTCAACCTATTTATGGACAGTTGTTTGCAAAATTTGAAAGTTGAATAATTTGGATTAAGAATAGGTGAGTTAACCGTCAAATGCCTTTTGTACGCCGATGATCAAGTTATTCTTGCATCGTCGGTGGCCGAGCTGCAAATGATGGTTACATTAATGAACAGATCAAAAGAAAGGGGTATGAAAGTGCAAGTAAGACGAAAGTTATGGTTTTTGAAAGAGAAGAAAGTAAGACGATATGTGAAATAAGAATAGAAGGGGAGTTGATCGAGAATGTAGATGAGTTTGTATATCTGGGTTGCGTATTTAGCAGGGATGGGAGATGTGATAAGGATATAGAACGACGAGTAAATGCAGGAAATAGAATAAATGGGGCCCTACACTCTATTGTGAAGATTCAAAATGTGTCGAAAAAGGCACGTATGGCAATTCACAATGCTATGTTGGTTCCTACTTTAACGTATGGTAGTGAAAGTTGGGTGTGGCAGAAGAAGCACGAGAGTAGAATGAACGCAGTAGAAATGCGGTCGTTAAGGAGTATGTTAGGGCTGAATCTGAATGACAGGGTAAGAAATTGTGTAATAAGAGAAGAGTGTGGTTTGCAAGATGATGTTGTGACCAGGATTAAGAAAGGAATGCTTCGGTGGTTTGGTCATGTGGAAAGAATGAATGAGGAAAGAGTGACAAAGAAAATTTATGTTGCAGAAGTGAATGGCAGAGTCGGAAAGGGACGTCCTAGGCGAAAATTTGTCGACCAAATTGGCGATTTATTGAAAACGGGCCAAATTAGGGGTACCCTTAACCGACGAGCATGTTTGCGTAGGTGTAGGTGAGATGTGAAGGAGGCGAGAGAGATGTGTCAGGATCGTGCCAAATGGAAGTCTGAAGTCTCTGCCTACCCCTCTGGGTGACAGGCGTGAGTGTTTATGTATGTATGTATGTATAAATTATATTTCGGGATATAATATATATTATATCCCATAGTGGAAAGCCAGCTTAATATGAAAATATCGCTCGGTCGATCGAAAAAATATTTATAGTTTGGGATGTAATATATATTATGTCTCAGTGGAAACGGTTCCATTTAAAAGTACGGTGAACGATGTTAATTTATATCTCGAGATGTAATATAAATTATATTATATCCCATAGTGAAAATTAGGCTTTACACAATTTAATGTGGTCATTCGTACGTACATACGTTGTAACCCTGAATGATTTTGTGAGAATTTTTCTGTTATGATAAAAGTGTTATTGAAAAAAGATATTGTGACCAGGCTTAAGATGCTTTCGTGGTTTAGCTACGTAAAAAGAATAAACGAAGAAAGAGTGAAAAAGCAAATTTCAGCAGAGGTGAACGCCAACGGACTCATTGAAGAAGCGTCATTTTATGAGGTACTCATAAGCGACGATCATGTATGTGAAGATATAAAAAAGCGAGTGATATGTGTCGGGATTGGGCCAAATATTACTAAGTCCGTAGTCTTAACCTATCCCCTTAAGTGACAGGCGTGAGAGTTTCTGTATTTTTCTACGTTATATTATAATTATTTTTAAAGAATAGTTACGAAGTTTATATAAGTAGTACATAAAATTAATTTTTATGATATCAATGTGCCGGCGACCATCGAACTCTCTACGCTATGAATTTTAAGATGATCGGTTAGTTCTTGACCTACCACGGCTCTTTGTTGTATTTTGGTAATTTATATATTTTATTTATAAAGAAATTAATGCCTTAAAACTTTGATGGAACATTTTGGTAATATTCCATCAAAACTTATTGCACATTTATTTCTTTCATAATATATTCTTTTTTTGTGAAATATATATATATTATATTTTATTTTTATAATATCATGAGCCATGTAGTGGCGGTGTCAGAATATCCACTACCCCATATTATCATTCCGTGGGTGACGTAAGAGGCGACATAGGCAAAAAATTAGGTGCTAATAACGACTTAAAATAACTACAGTTGCCAACCCGCTTGCCAAGCGTGGCAACCATAGCAAATATCCCCTATGAGGCAACATGGGGAAAGCCTATGTTTAGCAGTAGACTTTAATAGGCTGCAACGGTATACATACATATGTACTGAAAGGAATATACATTAAACTGTACATTTAAATATAGAACACAGACATCTAATTTACAAAATATACATAAAATAAATGTCTTTTTTGCCATAAACACTCCACAGACTGTTGAAAAAATTTTTTTTTATAACACATATTATATTACATAAATTTTTACTTTCTCAATAATTCTCTTTCCCCACCGTGCGAACAATATGCTTAAAAAGGGGTATATACGATTACTCGTAGTTTTTCCTTCACGTAATAATGTTCATAATTTTTAATATTCAAAATATCTACATAGATATGATCATTTTTAAAACGATTATAAATTTTGTTCCAGTCCCGAAAGACATGTAAAGTTTATTGATTTATCCAAATTAACAAAATTGCAATAAACAACGTAAGAATAGGTATTGGAATTGCACTTACGTATATGCCTCGAACATATGGTATAGGACGACAGTAACCGCATCATTCAACAGTGATTCACCGAAGACAACAATATACAGTACTTCATTCACATGGATTTCTTCAAACACTGCCAGTACAGCGACAGGGTCCACCGCCGAAATAAGTGCCCCGAATAAAAGCATATCTAGGAGTGGTGTAGTACATCCAAAAATACCTGTCAGACCACATGCCCAAAGAGACGCTCCTTAAACAATATCAAGCAAATTAAATTAAACTATAAGTTTTTTTTTTTAAATAGTATAAGGGTGAAAAACGAGCACACAGTCCACCTGATGTTAAGTAGATTCTGTGACCCATAGACATCTACGTTTATCTTCAATAATCTAAAAATCAAAATGCAAATGCGTTGCCAGCCCTGAGGACTGAGATGGAATGCTTCGTTCCTAGTAAAAAGGGTCTACGAAACACAGCACCATTAAGCTGCTATTGTACGCTGCGCTGGTATTCTGTTAGAGCGTGGTCCTACTCTGGTCGAGCCGACCCATTCGTGCTTCAAGCACAATATAGCTGCAACATGGCTCTACTAAAAAGAAACTCTAAGTATAAGAATAATATGGTAGTAATAGTGCCCTCCTAATGATTTCTTATATTTACGCGAACACTACACATTGATTAAAACTACTTTTACGGATTTTATCGCGTTTAATTTTAATTATTTTAATTTTTAATTACCGACGTTTCGGGTGCTTTCCAGCACCCATGGTCACGGGGGACTCCCGAAAATAATTAAAATTTAACGCGATAATATCCGTAAAAGTAGTTTTAATCAGTGCCCTCCTAACCCAATTTCGGTCATTGGAGCCAGGTTCAACGGAGACAAACCATCTATGCGGGATAGGATTATAATGTACGAGTGTTTGCGCAAACACAGGCACTCTCTCTTTTTTCTCACTTTCGTAGTCCGATGAGCAATGGGCAGCAATCCCACACAACCAATTAGAGATCAAGCAAAGGACCAACGGCTGTACATGCCTTCTGAGGCTCGGGGGCACACGGTCAACCTCCTAGCTCCGGACTGCTGCTAAGATTTTTCTATTCAAAAAACTCCACATCTTATTTTGGACAAATTGGGGATTCGAACCCGGGACCCCATGGTCAGCAGTCATACTCACGAACGTTATAAAAATTTAATAATAATAATTTATCAGTAGTAATACATGAATGTATTAAAAAATTCTAAATACGTTTACAAACAACTTAGGACTACTACTGTATACGAAGGAAATATTCTGGGTAACATTTAATCTGCCTCATATTCATTATCATGCCCACCGAGCCGTGGTAGCTCAGATGACAAGCGCCCGCTGTAAATTTCACACAGAACGCGAGCAAACCGGGTTCGATCACCGCCGGCACCAATGAAATTGTTAATTGCAATTTAAGTGCTGATTTACCACGTGCTCAGCAGTGAAGGAAAACATCGTGAGGAAACCTGCATGTCTGAGAAGTAAGAAAAAAATATATTTCGAAGACTTGTGAAGTTCGCCAACACGCATTGGAGCAGCGCGGTGGGTGAGCGGCGACATGTGCCCAGAAGTGGGAAGTATATAGGCTGTAACTTTAACTATAATATATCCCACAAAAGATAAAAAAATTTGTTTAATGCCTAAAGCCACTTCCGAATTTTTATGAAATAGTTTTACCAATTATGATCTTAAAATAATACAAGTAATAATCTAATCTATTTACTAATAATCTTTGCAACCCATTATAAGACCACTGCTGAAAAAATCCCTCCCCCGATGAACGCCACAAAGCATAGTCTTAAGCTACCTACATCTTTTACCAGGCTATAATTCTATTCAGTAGTTCTATTCTGTCACTCGAGAACCTTTCCGTCCCCCTATATATATATATATATATATATATATATATATATATATATATATATATATATATATATATATATATATATATACTGAAACTGACCTCTATATATACAAAAATAGGAGGTCTGAGTGCTGCAAGCCAAAGCTTTACTCAACAGTCGAATTATTTTTAAACTATTATTGAATTTTCTCTGAAACTTTAAATGTCCTTAAAAGTTGTCCATGTTATTTATTTTATTTTATTTTTATATCTTACCATCCATCTAAAGCTTATCATTTTATCGTAGATAAATTTCGTCCACAACATTACGTGATTTTAAATTATTTCTTAACATAAACCGTCAGACATAAACAGAATGTTTTGAAAGGGAAATAAAAAAAACAATCAAATTTCACTCACCTATAGTTAGTGTATTGAATACCGTTCCCACAACTGCAAACAATAATATCGTTCCAAGATGGTCAAAGAATAGCCTATTAGGCATAAAATAACCGGCATCTAAAATAATTGGTGGCAACATATATAAGAAAAATGTATCCGGAGTCAGTGGTTGTACGTGCACACTATGTGTGCTTAGAAGTAGAGCTCCAATAAGTACTCCAACAAAAATCAATAAGCAAGATTCAGGAAACATCTTCGAAAATTTTGGGACCATGTGAAACCCTGAAAAAAATTGCCACGATTAATACCTTTAAGTATAGTGAAGGAATTATAAATTAAAAATGACAATTAAGCATACTGATTATATACTCTTTGATGATAACATAATTTTTATGTCAAAAATGACATAAATTATTAAATTTCAGATAAGATATATAAAAATTGTAAAATTAGAAAAAATATATGATAAAATTATGTAACCACTTTATCTAAGAGAAGAGAATGTATTTATTTTTTTAATCTCTGCATTTCCGAATAGTTCACGGTTATTTTTGTAAATTCTAGTAATTAGATAATTAATAATCGTTTACTGACTCAAGGAATGTATATGCACGTATATGCGACATGAAGAGAGAAGAGGAGTCTCGAACGGAATCATATAATAGTATTTATGATGAATATATATCTACTCTAAATTTACAAAAGCGAAAATCGATTGTAAAAAATTTGGTTGAATTACATAAGGATCCAACTATTACAATAGAAAAATATCACACATTAAATGAAGACAGTAGTAATAAAAGGATCATTAATTCATTAAGTACGTTATTTTATGATTTAGATATCATCGCAAAAAGAAAGTCTCATGATTGTATTACAGACTTAAATTTACTGAAAAATGAAATAAAGAAGCATACAAATACTGATAAAAAATATTATGTGGGAAAACTTAGATTAAAAAATAATGTTAAGGAATATCATGTTTGCAAAAATCCAAAACAATCAACGTCAATCAACAGCGAGCTTGATTCTCGTTTAATTAAAAACATATTTCCTCAGGATTCTGAAACATCTTCTAAATTTCACCAAAAGTATAACTATGACGGTAATTCCTATTTAAAAAAATACAAATATTTTAAGGAAAAAAATATGAATGATTCAAAATTACGACAGTATAAAAAATATCATAGGCAAAGTTATGATCCTGTAATACAAAGTGAAAATAAAAAATATCAATATCAAGATCACTCATCTGTAAAAACCTCTTGCAAATTACCAAAGCCCTCTAATTGTAATGATAAGATATCAGCAGAAGTAAATAAAAATTTGAGATCAATTAGCGCAAAAGATCAAAGTTCTATTTCATTTGTGGGTCATGAAAATGGGGAAGGAAAATCAAATAGAATGAAAATATTTAATTGTGAAAAGAATGAAAATTCTGTTTCTGTGGATAAAACTGAGCTTGATACTAAAACTCCTGAAACACCTTTTATCACAGATCATTCAGTAGATTCTCAGTATTTTTCTAAAAATAAAATAAAAAGAAAGAGAATAAAATATCAAATCACGTGTCCTAATTGCAACGAAAAGGTCCAGCTTGTTACCAAAACAAATGATGAAAAAAATTCTGATTACAAAAATTCAATTTTGCGTTACATTAATCACATGGAATTTACTCATTCATATAATTACAGACCGTTATCCAATAACAAGAAAAAAGTTATAAATTGCAATCATAAACCACAATGTGATCTCGTCCCTGTATGTCAAATATATCCAAGTAATAAAATTATCGATAAAATAAAATCTACAAGCGATAAGATTTCTAGAAGTTCCAGTCCCCGGATCATTCGAATAACAAAAGCCTGTAGACATCACCCACCTTGTACGATGGTACCATTTTGTCAGAGGATTAAAGTTTTAAAAAATGATTGCCAAAACCTCGCAGAGTGTCCTCATAATCCTCGTTGTATCAATGTACCTTTATGTGTACCATTTTCAAAAACAATTAATTATGGGGAATCGTCTACAAAAGACACAGATGAGGAGGAGGGAACTCAATGTCAGTTTTCTACTTGCAAGTATAAGAAAGCGCTGGATCAGGACATATATTATGCTAATTCAATTTATCAAAATCACTCAACAGGTCCAGTACAAGAAACATGTAAGCACCTTCATGAATGTGCGCCCACGTTTTTAACGCATTCAAGGGTTAATCCAAAATCATTTTCACCTTATCAATTATCAACCGCTACTAACGACAGCTGTAAGATTAATCAGTCATGTCAGTATGATTGTTTTTTAGGTAATCATAACAAACATATTGATAATGTGAAAAGTGAGGGTATTATATTTATCAGAGATGTTGGTTGTCAGTTTCGTAATAAATATCATACAGCTAAAAAAACATCTTCAATTGCTGTTGTTGATCATAAAACCAGCGATAGAGGAACAGTTTCAAACAAATTAAGATATGAGGATAAAGGAACAAATCTCATATCAGAAGGTGACGTTGATACGGCTGATCTAAGTTCTCTTGATGGAAGTGTGCGGAGCGTATCAAACGGACGAAAAACTAGTACAAATAAAAGTAAGAATCGCCCAACTGGCTTTTTACCGAACTCGTCAAACAGGTCTCATTTTGTTGCATATAGTACGCATACAGAGCCATTATTAACATCTTATCTATCAAGGAATATTAAAAAATTTGATGCCTCCCACACTGAAACTTTTAGCAACGTTACACCAACACATGCCGTATCTCATAGAAATTCCCTAAAATATAAATATAGAAAAATGTTATGTATACGCCGACGACAAAAATCAAGTACTAATAAACCAGACTGATGACAGACAAGAAAACAATTATTGTGTAGCATGTGTTTTTAGATGAATTATTAAATTAATTATATCAAACATTTGTTTTTCATCCTTTATTTATTTTAATACTAATCACTGAAGTAAACATTAACATGCTTAGTATGCTATAAAGTGTTCTAATCAATTTCATTAGAGTTGTGTCTTATTTTATAAATTTTATAATATTAAAGGTAATATTATAAATGCGAAAGTATGATAATTTTTAGTTTTTCCATCTTTCGTACAGCAACGGGGCAACGAATCGACATGATTTAGCGCATAGCGCTAGTTTATGTGCAGAGAAACTTAGATTCTGATGATGTTAGTGCTGTTAGACTTTTGGCTCTTACAGCTTAATATCTAACGCAAATTACGCCTTAGAAATGATAGGATGATCAGTCGTGAGGCGACACCTTGTTCTACTACAAAACGTCATTGCACTGTACAGATCGACGCTTTGCCGTTAATAAATTTGCAGGATAACTCTGATTGGCCATCTGCCATTAACCATTGTATCATAACCACAGTGAAAGCGACAATTGTTAAGCGACTTTGTGAGGGAGATAAGCTACAATATCGATGATTTGGGAATTCGTTTAAATAAAATGGCACAACGTTTGATACGAACATACATATAAAAGAAACGCGTCGAATGTAGAACCTCTTTTTAAATCAGTAAAAAGGACTGTAGATAAACAACTGAAAATACAATCAGTACCTATATAAGATAATAATAGTTCACTTACGAAGCGCTTGCCCTAAACTAACTTAAGACGTTTTAAATGGCTTCTGTTATTTATTGTCCAATATCCAGGAACACCGCAACAGTATAAGTCTTCATTATCACCAATGAAGCCCTACTTAATTTCTCAATTTACCAAACTAATTATTCAATTTATTTTAATGAATAGAATAGAAACCGTTCAAGTACTTGTCAATACATTAACAGAAAAAACACATGTAAAAAGTCGTCTGCATTCATAAAGCTTTAACCAACAAGATTTATTTCCGGTTTTCCTTCAGTGATCTGGGTTAAGAAATGGAAATTTCCTTAAAAGAAGTGAAAAAGCTTTTGATTTTATACCTTTGATAATAGACGTGCGTAGTAGTCATCGAAAATTCAATATCGCCATAATCATAGAACAAAGCACAATACACGCATGTTATTTTGCAAAAAAAAAAAATATGTATTTTTATTTAAATAATTGGTATAAGAAATTTCAGTACAAAGTACGGTCGACTAACTTTGAGGCATGAATAAGGAAGTAGTCCCTCTTTGAAGGTGTTACGAAAGGAAACGTGCTAGCAGTGATAAAAATAATTAAAAAGAAAAAAGTATGATCAAGAGTTTGATTATAATTATATTGCAGATGAACAAAAAGTATAAAAGGAAAATTGTGATATCTGATCTATTATAAATTGAGTCTTTACTACACTGTATTGCTTACTTTTTAAGTATAAAGTTTAAAGAAAGTTAAAATTGATTTTAGAATAATATCATATTCTATGTGTATAGAGCTGAAAGGTGAAAGGTATGTCGTAGCTTAGTTTTGATTTAGCAGACATTAGTGTAAGTATTCTCTTTTTAACCAAGATCGATTTAATATTTAAGCAAAATATCTAAAAGGTAGTGATTGTATACTCTTTAAAGAACCATAATATCATATATTATAAAGACAATTATAATGGTAGTTAGTGTTTATTTCTACTTCTAAGTTTTTATATAGGATCTAAATATTATAGAAAATAAATAAAAAGGTAAAAATAATGTTTACATATTAAAAAAATTCGTGGAAAAAATGAATGTTAAATTTTCAATATACCCAAATAACGTTATGACCGTCAGAAATAACGTAGACAGAGAAACCTATAGACTAATGATTAGCGTGGCCTCGAATGAGAAAGGACGATAACGTAGTTTTAGGTTATACAATAATCTTTATGACTTTTAAACATATTTAGATAAAAATTTTAATTGTTCTAAGAACTCAACTGGACAAGATTCACCGATCTAAAGCTCACAAAACACTTTGTTCTCACTTAAACCAACTTGTAAACTCCTTATATCGCTACGAACTGTCAAAGTTGTTAAGCAAGGTGCAGTTTGCTAAACAAAAAACCGGCACGGAGAAAGGGACAAACAATCACACGGCTCTGTCTCGTTTCTATGCAAGACCTATGCATAAATCTATCTTTTTCGTGTGTGAATGCAAAAGATAGCGTCAATTTGTCTATAGGTTTCTCTGTCTACGAGACAGAACGACTGATCGTTTAATGATTTCCGCGAATAACTGGGTAATCCTTTTCCAATCTAAATATTCTGTGTTTTATCAAAGGAGTAGAGAACTCATAATGAAAATCATACTTTTATTTCTTTCTAATTTTATAAGGAGCGAATAGAGGAGGAGGAGGTTTACACAAACTACTATGGCTCAAACACGCGAGAGGTAACGTGATATTGCAGAAAACAGTGTTGCACCAGAAATAATTATGAAATGAATAAATTATTTCGGGATTTTTTTGCTATAAGAAATCGATAGTCACAAAACTGCTGCGCACAAAACGGCATATGAGCCTTTTGCAGTAAAAATGTCAAATTTTTATCAATTGGCCTTGTTTTTTTAGAAACGGCGAATCATTTAACTTTAAAATCTAAGATATAACTTTATTCCATGATCTAATCTATTTATTTATGTTCCTGATTGTATGATCAAATGATGATCTAAAATTCATAGGATCAGTAAGTAAATTTATAAAATTCCTACGTATTAGGCCTAAATTTCCTAGAATTGTATGTTATCTATATAAAATATTTTACACATTTTCTAAACCAGCTTGACATTTTTTGCTTCTTATGTATGAAATATGTATACATTTTCACATTAATAGTGGATTGTCAAGGTGGGTAATTAATAATATAAATAAGGAGAAAAAATCCACGCCTAATGGTGGGAAAACAGGGGATAAAGTCTGAATGTAACTAACAAGAAATTCGAGTTGTTTACATTGAGATTGTTATATTCCTTAATCATATCTTTTTAACATTTAATTTCTTTAATTCTTATTAATTTTATGACAATAAAGGTACTAGGTGCACAAACAAAACGTACTTTATTGATAGTCTCTGGCTTAAACAGCAACTATCGATAAAATACATTTTGTATTAGACGAATAGTATTCTTTACCAGTAGGTAGTAAGTGCTAAGTAATGTACCCGAGTCGTCATAATCTTCATAGCACTAAAATGAGTTGTTACCTTGAAAAAAATATACTTATAATGTTATATAAAAATACCGTTTATTGTAAATAAAAATGCACTTATAACACAATCTATATCGCGGAAATACATCAGAAGATCCCACTTCTGATGTTAGACTATAACAGGAGATCCCACCTTCGATCTCGGAAACACAACAGGTGAGGTTAATTGCTAAAAATAATAAAAGTGTGAGAGCGGATGCTCAACCCGCTCTAACGCTTATGCAATTAATATTTTATTTATTTAACTGGCTTTACGGCTCTGGGCACTAGCCCTTCTGAGCCTATCATTTCTTCCAGAATCTTCATTTTATATATTTTTTCTTCACAATATGCTGATGCATCACATTGCGAAGTTTTTGGGAGATTTTGACGACAGCTCAGCCCAGCGGGCTGTTGATGATGACAGCCACTCAAGTTCATAAGGCGCCCAAGCGATCAAATTAACTTGAGGTTTATATCAACATTAAAGCACTTGTTTCGTCGTTTTCTCTAATAGTTCACACGCGCAGACACTTAATTCACAAAATCACATCACTTTTACGAATTAAAATCCACTTCAAACCATTATTCAAGCGACTAAACAGGAGCGACAGTCCGTCGTCGGCCAAGTTCCCGCCAAAACTCTATCAGTAACAAGACAGCGTATCGCCACAGTATAATAATATGGATTTATAGACTATGGTATCGCACTATACAATCAGTACAGAACAACCACTGCTCGACCAAACCGTAACACGTCCCTGCCACAACGTGTAACTTGAGGGATGTAATTACATGATAACACCAAAGCACGCAAACCAATAACAACACCATACGTCTCAGTGCAACACAGAGCAGCCTCTCAGCAACACCATCATCCTCGCCCACACCAGAAAAACCACCAAAGCGAACAGAACCATGACACCATCCCAACACTACTACTACGTAGATTGACTAAGACTCTTCCACGCTCGGCACCTATTTTGAAATTTATAATGTTACTGGCTTGCCAGGCAGACGTTGTTCAGTCTTTTTCGACGACCCTGTAATGTCCTATTAAAAATCCCTAAATTCGCAAAAATAAAATTGTGAGTCAATCATGGGCAAAACAAACTATCCTGTCTCTCAAGTTGGACCAAACTGTACACGGTGTGCAAATTTGATTAAAATCGGTTAAGTAGTTTAGGATCGTAGACTAGTATATAGTGATCTGTGATTTAGGAGTCCATCGCGGACAAACAACGTGACACGTAATTTATATATATTAAGATTAAGATATGCATTTAGTAAAAAGCTCTCATCTTGACATTACAAATAGGGATGGGCCGAATATGGATTTCACCGAATACGAATATTCGGCCGAATATTTGGTAAAACTTTTACTGAACCGAATATTCGGCCGGACATTATTCGACAGGATAACCTCGGGACCCAACCAATTTATGACGAAACTTGTAACCGTAAAGCGCGTGGGATTAGCACCGGATCCTGCCTCTCGCTCCCCGCCACACCTGATAGTTATTGCATCATTTAGTACTGAACAAATTGCCGGCTTATGCTTATGTTTTGACTATTCTTGTGATAAAAATACTGCAGAAAATTTTAAACATGCCTCCTTGAAGTATATAAACTTAAGAGACTTTTTTTTAACGTTTTAGTATAACTCTAAAAAAATAAATAGTTATGAAACTTCACAACCATAATATCATGTTAAATTCCAATATTAGATGAGTGAATGATAGAGGCGATTGGGGAACTCGAAATTCTAACGACACCCATGTAATAACTCAGGGAGGAAGGGGTGCCTGAAAACTAGCGCTTCATGGGATCTTAGTTCCATGTAAGCAAAAGCTGAGTCACCTCCGTTTGCCTAAATTTAATTAAATTTAAGTACTTAGTTCATATGTAAACATGTTTTTAAATGTGGCAATAAAGTGATATTTATTTATTTAAAAAAAGTAATTCGCTGTTTTATTCTTAGTGAAAATTGATAATTAATATGATAAAAATGAGCGGCAGGGGATTTACTATTTGGACTTGTTTTAGAGAAACTGACGACAAAAGTAAAGTGAAATGTACTAAAGTAATGTAATGTTTCTTTGTTTGATTCCAAAAACATTTTATCAAGTTTCTATTTGCTATAATCGGAAATAAATCTACAGTGCCTCAAAAATATAAATGTATAGATTTATGCATTTGAAGCACTCTAGAGTAAGTAGATTTAACCCATAAATAAAATATACTTTCAACAGTAAAAGCCATTGCATTAGTCAATTCGTACATTTCAATACATTGGACACTATGAAGACGAATGTTCGGTGATTTAGCCGAATATTCCGCCGAATACGTAATAATAAATATTTGGTAAAGCTGCCGAATATGCCGAATATGCCGAATACCTAATATAAAACGAATATTCGGCCTATCTCTACTTACAAACAGACAAGCTTCGATTTTATTTATTTGTATAGACAAACTACCGTTGTGTAATGACGTCGGAATTGTCTAACCCATATTATACCGTGAATGTCGCAATAGTTGACAGAGGTAAATAATGAAATAAAACCGAAGTATCTTCCTAAAAATACACCTATGTACAGCAGTGGACTTTAAGTAGAATATGTTGAATAATTAACTACTTAAGCAAAAACTCGAAATAGTCAAGGAAATTTCCAAGCTTATCCTTAGTAGACTTTAACATCAATCACATAATATTAAGAAGACGGGGTGTCAATGCTCGTTTATCGCATGTACATTTGGGATTGACAACTACGTATTTTGATTTCTATAAGTATTAACTACCTATCTTGACAATCCATTATTAATGAAAAATTTATAGAATTTTATACATAAGAAGTAAAACATGTCAAGCTTTTAGTAAATGTGTAAAATATTTTATATTGATAACATACAATACTAGGAAATTTAGGCCTAATACTTGCGTAGGAATTTTACCAACCCATGACTCTAGAAGTATATTAAGTATATTTATTTATTAAAAAAATGTCTGCTTACAATTGGTGAAGATATCGCGTAACAAACATACAAATAAAGAACATATAGTCAAATTGACCCTCCTTCTTTTTTTATTCGGAATATATATATTCTATAATAGGAATTAATGAAAGCAGAAAATAATGTGCGTGGCTTAATGCTTATTTTCATTCATCATCAGGATATTATTGCAGCCCATCACAAGTCCACTGCTGAACATAGAGCACTCCCAAGGATTGCCACAAAGCACGGCCCTGAGCTATCTGCATTGTTCGATTTCCAGCATCTGTTACCAGGTCGTCTTTTTATTTATTACACACACATGACATTAGAATTTAGTGTCTATTTGATGATAAGTGGCTATTGCAGTCATGAACACGTGCAGCCAACACCAAATAAAGAACTAACCTTCCTTTTCGATTCGACCTTCTATTCGAGATTCGTTGTTATCTCTGAGGACTAAGATTGAATACCTTACATCATGTAAGGTATTCAATCTCTAATTATAAATTAAATATTAAAAGTAATCATTAATTATATATTTCATGGCAAAACAATAAACAACAATAAACAAAAGTTTCAAAGTGCCACTGTCTTTACATTAAATAATTTTCAACTAATTTCAAAACAGAATATTACCTCAATGACTTACCAATCTTAGCTAGACTTGCAAAAAATATCCAAAGTCCGATCAGAAACGGCGTTTCGACACGATGGAACTCAACGGCCGCTATGACAAATGTTCGTTCCTTCTTTGGTTTGACTGTAGTTGGCGATTCGGTGGTAATCTCCTGCTTCTGGCCAAGTTGGGTCCCAGGAGGATCACCTGGGAGTGGCACCACGGGCCCCATTGGGCCGAACCCGAGTCCAGGATACGTGGACATGCCATCGACTGTTATGGACGGAGTTTGTTTTGTGGTGCTCTGGAAACAATAAATAAATGTTATTAAAGTCCACTGCAGAACATAGGCCTCCCCCATAGCCTCATAGGAGAGATATTTGCCACAATTGACACACTTTACTATACGTGGTAGAGCCATGTTGCAGTTATATTAGTAGTATAGTTGTAGCACGAATGGGTCGGCTCGACCGGGAAAAGACCACGCTCTCACAGAATACCAGCGTAAAATAGTAGCTTAATGCTGCTGTGTGATGGTGAGTGTGGAGAGCCGGAGACCCTTTTTACTGGAAACGAGGCAATCCATCTTAGTCCTCACACAGTATTTTGATTCGTAATCGAGGATAGATGTAGATGTCTATGGGCTACAGCAACCATTTACCATCAGGTGGACTGGGTCGTTTGTCACCCTATACTATAAAAAAAAAACTTGGTAAGCGGGTCGGCTACCTAAAGTTGTTTATTTTAGTCGTTATATGGAAGACGCTGCTGCCCATCTCCTGATTGTGGTGGTGAAGTGGAAACACCCTCTGTCACCTCTGACGACACCCACGGAATAATATAAGGTAGTGGATATTATTGCACCGGCACTACACGTCCCAATATAAAAATTATATTAAGTAATAATTTTTTTAAACCCTCGATAGCCGTGGTAGCTGAGTAAACGCTTGCCTTAAACCCAATATACAAGCAATTCAAGTTACATCCCCACCATTGTAATCATCAATTTCGTTGGTGTCAATGAAATTGATGATTGCAATGTTGATTGCTGATTTACCACATGCTTGGTGATGTGAACCTGCTCGTGTGAAGTTTGGCGCCATGCACTGTAGCAACGTGGCAGGCTTAATGCCCAACAACTCTTCAGGCCACGCCTCAATCTTACTGTTAGTTGGTATTCCCACTCGAATGTCGGGGTCATTTTGGCCAATATGGCGCATCTGTCGAGCACTTTCCGAAGTTCTTAGTAGTATATAACAAGTATACTAAGTATATATGTATATATATACTAAGTGAGTATATTGAAATCATATATCAATGGAAACGTTATTAAATAAGCTATCATATTATGCATAACAGATATATATGTTATATATATGTATGTTATATATATATCATATATATGTTACAAATAGTTTGCTATCACTCGACGCCATATTATGGCGTTTGACAGATGCGCATATTATTTGAGACGCCAGAATATGACGTTTGTACAGACGAGGGGGTAGGTATTAAGACTACTAAATAGTACGAGTACGAGTACGAGTACTCGTATGAATGTACCGGCGTGGCCTTTCTTGGCAATCGATCTATCGCTATTAACTCGCTTTGCTTCCGCCCGCCATGCAATCATTTCCCGCCAAGTTAGTGGAATCCGTATAAAACTGCCGATTAGTGAGTTATTATTTATTACATAAAGTCGTGGTTTCTTTACTTATAATCACGTTTTACTTTACTTACCTGCTGACTTTTACGCATTTATTTTGTCTGTCATACAAACAACCTTTTATAGGTTATTTAGGTAACATTTATGTAATTATAATTCAAATAACGATATTTAACTTAATAAACAGGTATGTAATAGAATAAGAATACAACTAGAGGAGGAAACACCCGGTAATAACGTGATATAGAAAATGATAAAAAAATGATTCTTCTTTATTTTCTAGTGAAGATGAGCGTTGAAAATTCAAATTTTTCTTAAGAGTGTGTAGTTTTCTTAACCGCCGCTACAAACTTAATTGTTAATGTAGTTATCTTTTAATAATCACTGAAGACTTAAGAGAAACATTTATTGTGCCCACGTAAAAGTTAGTAAAGTTACAGCTTATATACGTCCCACTGCTGGGCACAGGCCTCCCCTCATTTCTGAAAGGGCTTTAGGGCAAGAAAGTGTGCCGCGCTGCCTGAATGCGTGTTGGCGAACTTCACATGTCTTCGAAATATTTTTTTCTTATTTTTCAGACATGCAGGTTTCCTCACGATGTTTTCCTTCACCGCCGAGCACGTGGTATATCAGAACTTAAAATTGCAATTAACAATTTCATTGGTGCCGGCGGGGATCGAACCCAGGTTACTCGCGTTCTCTGTTATATTTACAGCGAGCGTTAACCATCTGAGCTACCACGGCTTCTGTGCCCACGTACGCATTAATTAAAGCAAAATTCAATGTTGGCCAAGTTTCCGTGCTGATGAGTGTATTTAGTTTTGAAAGTTTTGTATTATATCAGAAAATCATCAGTTAAAACAGATGAGAAACAGGCTTGCACAAAATACCAGCGTGAAATAATAGCATAATGTTGCTTTATTTCGTATGGTGACTATAGATAACCGGAGACACTTTTCTAAGTAATCAGGCATTCTGTTTTAGTAGGTTCACAAATATAGTGAAAAAAGTGGATTAAGTGTCTGAATGCTGCATTTTGATTCTAAATCGATGGACCTTACTGTCTATATGATGTTTCGTCTTAGACTTTAGGCTTTAAATTATAAATTGAACTAATGTAAATACATAAATTGAAGTAAATAATTTAAACCAATAACACTTATGCATAATTTTTGTCTAATAGATTCTAGGTTTTAAATTGTAGATTGAACTTAAAGCATAAAACAATGTTAAATAAGCATATTAAAACACTTGTGCATAAACCCAGATTATTCGACTTTTGGTATTTTGTTTTCTTACATTAGAGTCACAAACGCGTTACCGTCCACCTAATGGTGTAATTTGCTATATCAGCCAGTGAAAACCTGATTATCCCCGTGGCTTTCAACCCAGTTTTGTAGGATTTCATAAAACAATGGTTCAAATGGAATAATAACTATAGTGAAGCCACAGCGTTAAAGTATTATGTCACGGCAGTTAAAGGGTTAAATCAGGGAAACACAAGTAAGTTTGATTATATGATTATTAACATTAAACAAACCATCCACGGTGTAGTGGCGGTGCAAGAATATCCACTAGTCCATATCATCCCGTGGGTGTCGTAAGAGGCGAAGGAAAAAGGCAGAATTAGCAGAACCTCCAAAAACACCAAAAACAAACCCAAACATAAAAAAACTACGTCCCCCCCTCAACATCCCCCCAGGGAAGTCTATGTTGAAAAATATTTATGGAATAAAGTTTGTTGGTAAATTGTTTGAATCCTCCTACGTTGTAAAAGTAACTCTAACTCTCATATATGCATATATTATACTTGTATGTACAATGTACATACTTACATTTACGGCATTGATTGATGGATATCGTGCGACCTTTGTTCAGTCTGTTGAAAACACACAAAATTTGTAAAATGAAAGCTTTTTTTACTGTCTCTATCGATTCTCTCATAAATTATGTATGATGGGTCTTCTGCCATTTTCATTTAAATTTTCGTATGGTCCAAAAACGAGGCAACATGACATTTACCTTGCTTCTTCAACGAATGAAAGGTTTACTTTAGTTATGTTACATATATCACTAGGGACACTCAGAAGTAAGAAAGGGCGATAATTTGACACAAGAAAGATTTCTTACACCGATACAATACGATATATCAAATAGGAAAAGTATGTAGCGAAAGACGCTGCCGGCTGTTAGATTAACGGATAATTTAAAATTTCTTCTAAAGGTATATAAACTAAATAAACGAAATATGCAAATTAAAAAGATATAAAACTACTCTACACGTAAGGTTATAACATTGTGTTACAGTGGATGAAAGCAATGACGAAAAAAAATACATAAAAAATTAATCATAAATAGGAGTTAATATCAGCTTTGTAGATTCACCTGCATAAATATGTTTTGTTATTTTTTAATTTGCAAAATAGTTGTACTCTTGGGGAAAGTACGTAAATGAGGAAACAAAATAACTAAAAGATATTCAGATAAATGAAGAGTTGAAAATTAAAATCAGTAAAGTAAAGGCTCCATAGTATCAATTGATTGGTAAATGAAATAACCAAAATAAGTAAAACAGTTAAAATTTGTTAGCGACGCTATTTAGTTCGCTGCCGGAAATGTAAATGTACTTTTGTTAGTTAATGGGCGTCCTAAAGCTGCATAAGGGATCCAATATATATGCATATATCACGTAAATATGACTAATATTTTTTTATTAGCTCTACAATTAAGTGGCATTATGTTGTAAACCGAACAATCGTAGTAGCTCAGAATATAAACGTTCGTCTTAAAAATTGATAGTATGCGAAAATCGAGTTTGACATAGTTTGCCAACACTGAAATTGATTACAATTCAAAACGCTGTTTTACCACGTGATCGGCGATAAAGGAATAAATACATCGTAAGGAAATCTGCATGCCTGAGAAAATAAAACAATTAAATTGAGGATGTGTGAAGTCTGTCCTTCCTAAAATTCTTAGGATTATATAATTTTATAATACGCGAGGAGTCCGAGTTCAATTCCAGCCTTTACTAATAAAATATTTTCATTTGCAATTTTACGAGCTGATTGATTGCTGCATGTCTAAATAATAAATATTTCGATAACATTACGTTGTCCGCTAATATGCACTAAAGCAGCGCGGTAGACCAAGTGCCCCATAAACCAATCAGATATGAGTATAGGCCTAGGTAACTTGTGAATATAACTATATATAAAATCGAAGAGATTCATCATAATCATTATAAGTAGCCCATCAAACGTTCACTATTTAACATAAGTCTCCCCAAAGAATTCCACAAATCACAGTCCTAAGCTACTGGATGCATCCATTGATTACTAGCATTTATTATCAGGGCGTCACTCCATCTAATGGGAGGCCACCCCACACTTGGCTTACCGATACGGAGCTGCCACTTGAAAACCTTTCTTTCCCATCGTTTGTGGGGTTTTCGAGCTATATGGCCGATTCACGCCAACTTCAGCCAATTATTTGTGCTATATCGGTTACTCTGGATCCACTGCGAATATTTTCATTAAGAAGTCTATCCAAGAAAAAAGAGACCTCGTCTCAGATCCATATGTAAACACTGGCAACACGCATTTGTTCTTGTGTAGTTAAACTACATACCATATTGCATCTTAACTTTTTTTATATAAATAATAAAACCTTGAACGAATTAACCACTGGACCCGACATATAGGCGGACTTACCTATACCGGTCTTGTCAGTAACCAGGAAATTCTAGCCTTGGTCGTTTGCTTATGCGTCAGTCTCAAGCACTTACTTGTCAACAAAACATCTCCCAAAAATGACTAAATGTTCAGTTAAATGGTGTAAAAACTATAGCGGAGGAAGCAGCACTATTTCTTTACACTTGTAAGTACATTATTTTATTAATTATCACAAAATTTAATAAATGTAAAATAAAATTTTGTATTATCCAACTATGTTAAATATATTCGATATTTCTATGTATTGTTGACATCTGACAACCATCACAAAATTGCTGGATTATACCATTCAGAATAAATGACTAAAACTGTGGAGTCAATTTGACATCGACTAGTGCTTGACCATGATATTTGACGATATGACCGAACGAATGATAATGTTATTTGTACAATACAATAACACTTAAAAATACTTATATAACAGTGTCCTACAATCTGATGTCGTTAAATTTATAATAGTAATGTTTATAATTAAATAAAAATATTATAAATGCAAAAATTCTAATTAGTATCTGTACTTAAAATATTTAAACACATAAATTACACGAATTTTCAGATATCCTAGTGACCCTTCTCGGAAAAAAAGGGGTAGAAGCAAAATTCTGACGTCTGGATTCCGACGAAACACAGCGCCATATGCAGTGTACATTTCGATACTGTCTGTTTTAATACTAATGCAAAGAAACACAAAATGACACCAATGAAGGCAGTCTCATTGCCCATAAAGACAAGGGAAAACTGATACTTCCCTCAAGTGATATCATAGCTATTTGTCAGCACTGCGAACTCGAACTTACGAAGGGTGTTTAGAATAAAAGACTAAAAAAGATTACACAACAGACTCTCTACTCCTGCCGAAAGTAACAGAAACATTGCTGCAACTTCCGTTGTATGAAGATATTCATTTCCATAAATTTGAAAACAACGACGTGAATCATATCGAAGAATTAACGAAAGCCATTGCTGAAAAGTATATAAGTATTAGAATTGCTTATATAAGAAAACAAGCGAACAAAACAAATTCTAAGAAACACATTTTAAGAAAGATGATACATAATAAAAGTCAGTAAACCTATTTAAATAATTTTAACTTAACAAAACAATTGACGTTTATCATAACTAATTGAATAAAAAGTCCATAACAACGTCCTGCTTCTTTTTTATTTTATTTAATTTAAATACCGGAAGCTTACCTCACCTTCATTCATCATCCTTTTATTTCCTTTGTCTTACAGCTTGTTTACGATACGCCTTTTCTTTCTCAGTCGTTAATCGATATATTTTATCGACTACGTTCAAGCACTAGAAATAGAGTGAACTTCTACGAATTTCGTACCTGTGTTTATATTAATGTAATAAAATCTTTGTATGCGTTATTCTCCACTTGGTCTTGGTTGAACGAGTTTTCATACATTTGTGTTTTATGTCGGGTCCAGTGGTTAATTCGTTCAAGAATAAAACCATCTTCGACTAAGATGGAATGCCTCGTTTTTTCTGGTTAGGTTAGGCTTAGTCTCGAGCGGAATTTCACTCCCCCCCCCCCCAGAAACACGTGGGGCAGCCTAAGTATCCACGCTCAGGAAGAGTAAGGTAGCCGTGGATGCTCAGCGAGGGATTCTCCGTCACCGGGGGTGCTAGTACCCTCCTGGGGTAGCGTTATATTTAATTCCGCTACCATTTTAAGGGGGGGGGATTGGGCTACCGGGCAAAATAATTAAGTTTTGTTAAATACATCTTTATCTTTATAAATATATGTAATACACAATGTAAATATTATCTTGGTGTAACTCCAAAAAGAAAATCACACAATCTGGACCCAATAGGATGTATTTTTAGTAAAAGTCCGGAGTGAAACTCTTTTCTGCATCTTCTGGAAAGAACAGAAAACCTGCAATAAAATCCTTATTATCATCATTAGAACCTGTGAAAGTCCACGACTAAACATAGGGCACTCCATAGATTGCCTCATATTATATTCTTCATGGATATTCGCCATACCTGCCCCGCTTAAAGTAAAAAGTAAAGTTACAGCCTATATACGTCCCACTGCTGGGCTCAGGCCTCCCCTCATTTCTGAGAGGGTTTAGGGCAAGGAAGTGTCCGCCGAGCTGCCCAAATGCGTGTTGACGAACTTCACATGTCTTCGAAAATTTTTTCTTATTCCTCAGACATGCAGGTTTCCTCACGATGTTTTCCTTCACCGCCGAGCACGTGGTAAATCAGCACTTAAAATTGCAATTAACAATTTCATTGGTGCCGGCGGGGATCGAACCCGGGTTACTCTCGCGTTCTGTTATATTTTACAGCGAGCGTTAACCACTGAGCTACCACGGCTCCCCCCCGCTTAGCATACAGGTTTAATTAACTGCAAATTTTGATTATTTTGAGTTGTGAGGAAGATGCTGCTTGCTACCTATCTCCCGTTTATTTCATTACGAAATATTAGAGATAATTTTCTCTTCAGTTTTAAGTGTCGTTAAGTACGGTTTTTCCGAGTAACCATTTTGGTTTACATAATTTTAAAAATAATTAAAGACTTTACAAAGATTTTTGTTTAAAGTAATAAGCAGGTTTTATGTTATTTGTAAAAACTTACTTTCAAAATGCTTATATTTTCTAATACATACAATAATTTTCCAATGCTCAATAAAATAATTGAAATGCTATTTGAGAACACTAATTCGTTTTAATGAAAATGTTTAATCATATTCACTGACACTTTGAATTTTCTGAAAGAGTCTCTACTTCACATTTTAATCTTATCTACTTCTAGTTCAGTCTTGAGATCACTTTAAAGTGAATCAATCGAGTTTGAAGTTATTTAAACTTACATTTTTAACGATCATGACCTTTACAAGGATTTTCTCAGATATTTTAAAGGTTACTTTAATGTTTTAAATGAAAATAATACCTCGTCTTATAAAATCGACTCTGATGTATTATTTTTTAGTCTTTCACAAAAATGATTGGCCCGAGGAAAATACCCAAAATAGGATGGTAGATAAATCAGCGATCCACAGCCAGTGAACGCAACTGTCGGCATTGCTACAGGCCAGTGCATGTATCAAACCTCGGACTGACCCCGTTGCCCACGCTTTCTCTCAGTTAAGATACTGTTCATGACTCCTGCTTCTGCGGTTTTTCACGGTTGACTGTGTATTTCACAGCGCCTCGTGGAGTGGTGTTACGTGTCCTGATCGTTTTACCTCTGTTACTCATCCCTAGCCCCTCGACCGGACGGCTTTAGGTACTTCTCCAGAGAGTGCCGTGGCAGACGGCAATTCCTAGCCACTGCGCTACTGTCGTCATTTATCATTTATTGGAATTCTCCAACAGTCACTAGAGGGGCACGGTGGACTAACCCTATCAGAAGTGAGAGGAGGTCTGTGTCCAGCTGTAGGACGTATATAGGCTACAAATTTACTTTACTTTCTAGACCACTGTTCTATCGCTTCCTCATACGGCCAATAGTGAACGACCAGGATTTGGTTTCGTAAGTCGGCACTGGCAAAACAAAATGACAGTAGTAAGCGTTATACATTTTTTCTCTTGAGGCTCCAGGTACATTGGACAAGAAGAGCTTTCGCAATTTCTTGGTCGAAGTTGGACTTACCCAATCGGCCATCTTAACCCAGATATTTTCTCTCGTTAACAATTTCGAGTATAGTGATTCCAAAAACACTAGTGAAAGACTAGTGCCAAAGTCCAGGGATTTAACCATAACTAATAATTTCGTCAAATCTAAGGTGAGTGATGTATTCGCTATTGGTGTTAAAACCGTTTTCCTTTCAGTCCAGTAGCTTAAAATTGTTTTCAAATGGAGCGGTGAAAAGTTTCAAGGATATAGTGTACGATATAAGTTTTTGTTCATCTTAGTGTTCCATTTTTCGATCGGTTACTTAGTTATTTTTCTTTTTTTATGATAGACTACAACCATTATTTTTTTGGTGTAGTGGCGGCACAGATATTTTAGCTGTCAAATGTATTAAGATTTTCCATAAATACGCCAATATTTTTTGTTCTGATAAAAATATGTCTCATCGGAAAGTGTAACTTTTAATTGTTGTCACCTTGTAACCAAAGGAAAAAAAACAACTTTGTTGTTAAAAAGGGTCATTCCGTTTATCCACCCTAAGGTAAAATAAGTTAAATATGTTCTTTATTAGTGTAATAAAGTAGTATATCTTTCAGAGTGTATAAACAGAATAACTCGTTAAAAATTCAAACATCATCAATGTTACTTTGTTTTATTAAGTACCTACCTAGGTAACACTTTGTACTTACGCAATAATATATTTATGATTACAAAATAATAAATAAATAAAGTGCATAGGTAATTTTCTATTCCGATTAGGTATTTTTCGATTAGGTTAAGTAGGGTTAGTTTAGGGATGGTAGTTATAATAGTCTGACAACTTTGGCATGATTTTAGACTTATAAATCAACATGATAAGGCAGGTAGGTACATAAATTGCTAAATTAACAAATTATACTTAAAATATTTAAAAATTACGTTTACAAGCTAAAACGACGTAGCCAACGTAACGAGGGTCTACGACGTAGCAACTCTCTACGTAGACTTCAAACCTTAAACTACCACTAAGCTTTATGCTTTGTCCGACTTTGTTCACAAACGCGCCTTATCTCTTTATTAACGATCTTTACAGTTTCATGTCATTAAAATATCTTGTAATCGTGTTTAGTAGAATGATGTAACGTTTTTAGAAATCCAATTTACTTTCGCAAGAGCCTGCGCCGTAGCGTCATGCCGCATTGTAGTCTCCAAGCGCTAATCTGGCGTAGAGCGTATTGTGACCTTGTACACGGACTCGTTTCGTCCCGGCACTGTTGACCTTCACCGGTTAATATTTCACATATTCAAATATTTAAGGCATTTTTAACCTTAAGAACCATGCAATACTTAAAATATTTGACCTGGAATGAAAGTGAATACCCTAGCATGGTATCGTCATCGTCGTGGTCACAGATAATACTGCACAAAGAACTCGTCGTCCCATATCTTCCTATATCATCCCGTGCGCGTAAAAGGAGGCGACTAAGGTAAATACCTGAAATTTCTTGGCATGTGTCTCAGGCTTATGTATTATCATTGATGAAGTGGAGCGTCTTAGGTAGTCTTCTGAAACTTCGATTAATCCGCCTTACAAGCTTGATGAATATATTTTTCTTCTTCTTTTAAAAAAAAACGTTACCCGCAGACTAAGATTACTCTTGTATCGTGAAAACAGTTAACACGCATAAATTGCACAAAGACAAACATCCAGACCCGGAACAATTATTTGTAGGCCTTACAAATACTTTTCTACACTGCAACTCAAGGCCAAGCCACTGCGCCATGGAGGCATTAAATTTTTACTCACTACAACGCAATTTGAAATTAATCAAATTATGAAAATTGTTGGTTTCCGGGTCAGGTCGAGTTGTGATTGTGCCTCATCTCGAAGACACTGCAACCACGCTTACTTAGTAATCACCATAGTTAAAGGTTGACACAGAGTAACATCACCATGGGAATAAATGAAACCATCACATGACCTTACATACAACTATTGTGTAAATAGGTCTGAAAACTATTTTTATTTAGATGAAACTAAGTTTTACGGATTATATAGCAGTACGCGAATTAACTTATTCTAAATTCCAGACGTTACAAACACTTTACAGCACCCATGGTATAAGTTAAATAATATAAGCGATAAAATCCATAAAAAAGCTTTTATTTGAATGTTTTGTGTTCGCGTAAACATAAGATATTATTATTTTTATTTAACTCCTTTAGTGTCGACAAAATTCTATGAAATACAACAAGCAAATTACCTACATGTTCGACATTGATTTATCGGTGTCATGTAGTAAGTGCATTTTGTATGTAGGGCTCAGAGATTAAATTTCCAATCGAAACTTTAGCTTAGTGAACAGTTCACTTCAAAGCGAACAAGTTTTGAATTTCTAAAACGAACAGGCGGTGTAAGAATATCTACTAGCCCATATCGCCCCGAGGGTGTAGTAAAAGAAAACAGAGTGAAAATGAAACTGGAGATGGACACCAGCATGTTCCTGATAACAACGAAAAATTATAAAAAATCTTTTGTCACACGCGGCTACTATGGCGAAATCCCCGCACGAAGCAATCTATGAAGGAGGCCTGTGCTCAGCAGTAGACCTTTATAGACTGTAAAGGATGGATTGATGAATAGAAAACAAACAGCTTGTTGTTGTCACTGATTAATTTGAATTAAATTCAGGATGTACGAAAAAATTTAAGATTTTTTTTCCAAAATAATGCTCTGAACCGGTATGGTATTGGTTCATATTTAGGACCACTCTATCACAGAATACTTACGTAAAAAAGCAGCGTGATGCTGCTGTGTTTCGTATTGTGAGTGAACCCTAAGAACCCTTTTACTGGTAGGAAAACATTCCATATTTTGTCCTTAGATTACACAACGAATCTGTATTTTAATTAATAGTTGACCGACCCGGTTGACCGAGCTTTGCTCGGTATTTTTAATTCGTGTGTGTTGGAAATTATATTTAGATACAAATTACATATTGATGAAATACGAATAATATTTTTTGATCTTAGTGACACAATAGAAAAAACAACTGGTTATTTGAATAAAAAACCATGAGTGCAATTAGTTTAAATTGTCGTGTTGTTAAAAATACTAAAAAAAAGGGCTCATAAAAATTGATTTTCTCAAAAAGGAAAGAACTTGAAAAAAAAAACTTAAAAAGTCGGTCGGTCGGTCTGGGCTCGAACCATGGTATTACGATTTTGTGACCGCCCAATATACCAATTAAGCTATTTGTAATCATTAATAACCTGTCAAAATTTACCTTCTTATTCTAACGATATTGTAGCAGTTTTTCATTGCCTAAAAACACGGACAAAAAGACATTTTCTAAAAATAAATCCTAGCTAGATCGATTTATTGCCCCCGAAACTCCCTGCACACAAAATTTTATGAAAATCGTTGGAGCCGTTTCCGAGATTCCGATTATATATATATAAATATACAAGAATTGCTCGTTTAAAGGTATAGGATATGGATTATAAATACGTACGAATATATAAAGATGATACATGGAGCCGTAGTAGCGCAGGGGTAGAACAACCCAAAAAAGGGTTAAATTGTCAGCACGCATTGAGGCAACGCAGCGGACATTTCTTAGCCCTAAAACCCCCTCAGTAATGTGAGGAGATATGTTCCCCTCGGTGGAACGTACAAGTATATAAGCTGTAACTGTAACTGTACTGATATATGTAGTAGTCTATGGGCCACAGCATCCACTTATCATTAGGTAGCCCAGCTAATTGTGCGTCTTTGT
Organism: Parnassius apollo; assembly: GCA_907164705.1. Classification (NCBI taxonomy): domain Eukaryota; kingdom Metazoa; phylum Arthropoda; class Insecta; order Lepidoptera; family Papilionidae; genus Parnassius; species Parnassius apollo. The sequence continues at coordinate 13,652,041 of CAJQZP010000212.1, forward strand.
TTGTCACCAGTTCTTCTATAAAAATACATCCGGGGCACTCTTAGTTACATTAGCATTTATTTATGGTTACATTCTCTCATCTACTACGAGTATTTCTAATTTTATTATTAACTATTCATAATGAGATCCTATATTTACGCGAACACTTCATGTTGAGTAAAATTACTTTTATGGATTTTATCGCGTTTACTTTACTTATTATTATATTTTGGGTACCTATCATATCCTAGACAACCCCGCTATTACATCGAATTTGATAACCACAATTCCACGCGAAAGAACATCGAGTCTACCAAGGATTGAAATTGCTAATTTTAATAGAGAAGGAGGATGTGTGACATGTTTGGAATCCTGTAATAAATAAAATTAAAAATGAACCAAGCATACCTTTGCAAAACCTCTATACACAGTAAGCTCATTCTAGGTATTCTGAACCAATAGTAATAATTAAATGCTAAAAGTACTCCGGGTAAACTTTGATATCGTGACGTCTTTTATCTCAGTCCTCTCTCCCGTGACTAAAACGAACATTAACTACGTAAATTAAACGCTATAAAATCCGTAAAAGTAGTTTTATTCAAGTAAGTTAAAAGTAATTAATGAACTACTCAATTAGGCAATGTCCACTATTTCTAATTTCTAAAGTCATTGAATTCGATTAATAGGATAATAAAAATAATTATTTTGCATAAAAGAAGTGTCTCCCGTTTGTAAGACGATTTGCAATGCTGTCAAATTTTTATTTCTTAGTCTGATCAGGTTAATTTTCGTTTTCAACACTTTTAACACTTATAAAATATCTCTTATATTCTTTTAGTTTAAACCTGAACTTAACACATAGGTAGATACATCCGTTACTGACGAAATAGAATCAATAGTTACTATAATCAAAACTAGTACAACAGCTTAGAACTGTTTGTAAGTTCTATAAAACCGACCAAGTAGAAGGAATAGTACTATTGGAGTGAATATTGAATGAAAATTACTGGTTCGGCGCGACTTTTCAGGTGTCTTAGCAGGTCCAAGACTATTCACCACTGAGGCTTTAGATGGGATGGTAGCTCAGCCTGTTATAATACTGGTTTACTATAACCGTCAGTCCGGAATACAGTAGTCAGCAATTAAAATTACGGTTAACTACTTCAGTGGTTACATTTGTGGTTACTTCAGTGGTGCCGGTGGTTATTGAACTCTGGTTATAATTAAGGGACTGAACCACTGAAATTATGTTATTTTACTGGGTAGTAGGATTTTTTGTCTACTTAAGTTTACCTTCGTTGTTCAGTAAGTTGGCGCCTTAAGACCATCAACCTCTTTATGCTTGTGGGCGACTCACTAAGCAAAATTACAAAAAATTAAATTTGAATACAAAATATCGAATTTTGTGGTCTGTATTTGTTTACTGAGTAACGGGTTTTTACTGAATACTTGCAACCCGCCCCGGTTTTGCCTAAGTTTGATCCATCTATGTAGACACCGCTAAGATTTTATTATTACGTGGTAGAGCCACGTTATATTAGCATTTATTTTAAAAACATTATTATTAAAAACATTAGCACAAATGGATCGGCTCGACCGGTGCAGGACCATGCTCTCACTGAATACCAGCCTAATGCTGTTGTGTTTCGTATGGTTAGTGTAATGAACCTGTGAACTTTTTTATTGGAATCGATGCATTCCATCTTATTCCTCAGGGGTGACAAAGCATTTGCATTTTGATCCTTAGTTGATGAAGATAAATGTTGATGTCTATGAGCCACAGCATTCTCTTACCATCAAGTGGACTGTGTGCTCGTTTGTCACCCAATGCTATAAAGAAATTAAAATAATCATCATGGACATTTATTTTATTAATTTTTCGATATCTTTTTTCCGTCAAAATATAGTATGATTACTACTCCTACTCCTACTCCTGGCATTGCTCTCTTCTTCTTCAAGTTCAAGTTCTTTCCCTTTCCCCGTAATTCTCAGTCGGTTTATTTCCCCTGCCGAGGGCTTCCATCTGGTCCATTGTTGCCCATCTTGAGTACGCCTTCTCCAGTTCAGTCCTGTAACTTTTATTCCATCTTCCTAGCTTTTGTGCAGCCTTCCTCGTATTCTTTCGTTGTATCTTGGATACCATTCTGTTACTATCCTGCTTCACTTCCCCAGTTTATCACGCATCATATGTCCTGGCGCTATTCATGTCCTAATGGTATGCGAATACCCAATGAGCACAATAGTAATAAAGAAAATAAAAAACCGTTTATTAGCTGCATAGCCAAAAAGGGTCGAGGAAAAAATGTTTAGCTTTACAGTATGTCTTATAATTTAAAGTTAGGAAATTTGAAATGCTTTATCGGCTAGCTAAATATTTTCTTATTTGTTTAAATTTTAATTTCTAAAATTCTCTACAGGTGAGGGCTTGCACTAAAGAAATCCATTTATGCCTATCTTGAGCTACCTGACGCCAGCGAAGGCCTGCAAACTTAATCGAGTCGTCTACCCATCTCTTCCTTTGTAACGTTTCCCTTTTGGGCCCTCTATAAGTAACCTTTTTAGACTATCTTTCATCTCGGACTCGTATACGTCTTGCCCACTGCCATTTAACGGCAGTTTAATTTTTATGTGTCGTATTTTTTGAATTTTCCAATATTGAGCACGCTTGGATCCAATTCTCGTTGACACTTTACTATTTCATTCTTTATTTTAATTAGGTGTATTTCCACGTCTGACAAGCATACGCTAAGCATGGTCGGAGGCTTTGAGGAGTTATGACGTCACGACTTTAGTAAATATGTTTATTGGCATGTCAAAGTTTAAATATTCCCTAAAACTCTAATTTGTTCCAATGAAGGCTAATAATTTTCCATTCAAAAGTAAAGTATATTACATAATGTCAGCTAATTTATTTAATATTTGCCCTCATTGTGTTGTGTTCTCGTTCGTTGTTTTACCTGTCGCGGCCTATTTGCTTGCCTAAATAAATGAATTGTTCTGTATACCGTGAAACCTTACAAATTTGCCCTCGGGGGACATCATTGCCCAAACACGAAAATTAACTAAAACTAACGATAGACATTTTATTTTAACAAATGTCAACTTTGTATGGTGTCTAGGGAAAACTAGAGTATCTGTTTGACAGCACTGACTACTACAATCGCAGCTAACTATATTCAGGCATCTGTCAGCAACCGTCAAAGGGACAGTGTCGAAGGTGGTGCAAAAACATTGTTGCATTTTTACATTCCGCATTGCCAAGAAGCACTGCGCGGGTAAGATTCATTATTATTTACGTGTAGGGCATTAATTGTTGCTGCTTTTAATCAAAGTCTCTTTCTTACACTTGTCTTAGTTAGCGAGAAAATTGTGAGGGTAATGTTGTAAGCAATTTTATAAACTGAGGTCGACAACATTGCCCAGCTCAAAAATGTTACTAGGGTTGACACTATTGAAAAAAAAACAAGGAAACATGTACCTAGGTATAATAAATAAAAATTATATATATGTAATAAAATGTTAATATATAGGTATACTTAATAAAATAAATAAATGTATATAGGTATATAAGAAAAACCGTATAAAAATAACCACTGTTAACTGCAAACTAAACTACTGTTCTGATAACTACATATGTAGGTAACTAGATACTGTTTTATATACTATTTTAAACATAATAAATAGGTTTATATTTGTAGGGAATTTTTGTCAGAAACCGCTAGTTTCCCAAAAGAGAGAGCTTAAATATTCTCAGCTTCAAGCTAAAGTTTTAAATAAGATTTATGAGGCAATTCGTTTGCAAAAAAGTCTAAAAAGAGGAATTGTCTCCTCAACGACAGACATTAACGATCGCAGACAAAATGGATTGGTACGCAAAGTAGGTGAACCACGCACAGCACATCATTGGTAGCAAAATCAGTATAATAAATAAGTATCGTCGCTGTCTACTTTTCCTTATCTCAACTATCAGGGTTAATTTCTGAGAAAATTTTCTAGAACTTTCCTACCTAAACATTGATTTTCTTGATTTTTTTTGTTCAGTTAGTTTTTGTTTTTAATTTTTAAAATAAAATATACATTATTGCCTTAAAATCATTAGGTAGTGCCTTAAAATCATCAACTTTCACTGGCAGATAGCTGATGATATAAGGAAAAACTTGAACTACTTTTGTTTTAGAAAAAGAATTAGGGTTCCGCGCAAAAAAATTAAAACCCATGAAATCCATATTCCACGTGGGCGAGATCGCGGGGAATAACTAGTACTCAATATCGATAAATTCCAAGTTTATTATTTTCCTTTCATCTGATGCACAGCCCTAGCACCTCAAATCTCTTAGTATGAAAGTGTGACTAAATGTGGTGATAACATTGCCCACCGCCATTAAAACTTAAAATGGACTTCTATGTATTTGAAAATGTAATGGTATACCATTTTGCCGGTTTGCTAACAATATATCTTAAAATCAAAGTCATACAACTTGTAATTGCTGAGAAATTTAGATTGAGCAAAGATGTAAGAAAGTAGAGATAACTTTGCCCGCGTCTGTTTTTGTTTTTTTCTCAGCATCTGTTAGGAATTATGTCACCCGGTTTTTACAGTTTATTTGTTGCATAAAGTGTCGTTTAAAGCTTCAGCAACCATCAAAATAAAGTGGCTATTTTTTGAAAAAGTAATAAAACCGAAATATGTGGCAAAGAGGTTTCACCGTACGCAAGTATTTCGTTATCTAACGACGTTTTCCTTTTTGTACAGTTTGTGATTAAAAATTTTTTGAGACATACATTTTTAAATCTATTTTTTTGCTATTTTATTCGACGATTCGATCATAAATTTTATTTTTGAACCTGATTCTGACAGAAGCACAAAATAGTCTGCGAATTGAGGGTGACCCATATGTTTTACCGTTGATATTTAATCCAAATTCCTTCCAATTTAATTTTCCAATAATTGATTTTTTTATAGTATTGGGTGACAAACGAGCACACAGTCCAACTGATGGTAAGTGAATGCTGTTGATCATAGACATCCATTTATCCTCAGCTAAGGTTGGTAAATTATTTATTAATCTGTGGCTAAGTATCAAAATGCATATGCGTTGTCATCCCTGAGGACTAAGATGGAATGCCTCGATTACAGTAAAAAGGGTCTTTGGTTCTCTACACTCACCATACGAAACACAGCAGTCGTGGTCCTTCACCGGTCGATTCGACCCATTCGTGCTACAACTATAATATAGCTGCAGCGTGACTGTACCAGGTTAGGAAGGTAGATTCTAGTACAGCAATTAATAATATGGGTTGACTGAGCTCGATAAAGAGCAGTCAACCCATATTATTAATTGCAGAACAGACACTTCAATTTTATTGATATGCAAAACTAGCTTGCCAGGCAGACGTTGTTCTACTCTTTTTGACGACTTTTTGTCGTATCCTATTAAAAATGCGCAAAAAATTGTGGGTCACTAATGGGCAAAATAAATATCTTATCTCTCAAGTTGGGCCAAACTGCACACGGTGTGCAATTTGATTAAAATCGGTTTAGTAGTTTAGGAGTACATCGCAGACAAACAACGTAACGTAACGAACTTAATTTATGTATATTAAGATTAAGAATGCCTAGACCCTTAAAATTTTTGTACCACAATCATAATAAAAATTTAGTTTTGTTATATATGAAAGAGTGACGAACATGTGTCAATCCGAAATCACTCTGGTACATTTCGTCACGCGTTTCGGGCTCCAGTACCCTACACTAAAAACAATTCGTTCATTATTCGGGATTCGGTCGGTTTTCGACTCATTCACAATTCACATCAATCACGAGTTAAAAAGATTTCGTCAATTGTGTGGGATTCGTTGTACCAGAACATTCAAAAACAGATGAATGAACCATCAATACATTACACGAATACTTACTAAAAGTTATTTACGCTTTACCACTGGTTCGGAAAAAACCTCCATCAAGTTATATCTCACGATTGAAAAAACAGTTAACAGTTATTTATTCTGCAGATATAATAACATTATTTTTGTCTTCCACAATTAGAATATGCTAAATTAGTATCGCGCTAAAACTTTCACAGATTATGAATACAAATATTTACAAAAACAATAGCGTGGCATTTGTAACGCTCCATGCAACTGTAACTAATTACAAACGTGAACTTGAAAATAATCCAACCGCTGATCTTTTAAAATATCACTAGATTAAAAAGGAAATGGTATTTTAATATCTAGTATTAAAATATATTATGAGATCTATTGTTTCTGAAGAGCATGGAAGCATATTTCAAGAATGAGAGGAATTTAATTAAATCTCGTTAATATATTCGTAAAATGAAAAAGATGTTTAATTTCTAGAACAGTCTTATGGATATTTTAATTAAGTAGGGAAGGTCACTTTAAGGTATATGTTTATTCATATCGCTAGAACAATACCTAAGTACTGCCATAACCATTGCTTTTTGTATATGTAAGATTTCAAATCACAGATTAAGAATCAAAATGCTCAGTGGCGCAGTGGTTTAGCAATGAGTTTCAGCGCTGAGAGCCGCGGGTTCGAATCCCGCACGGAACAAGTATGGCCTACAAATAATTGTTCCGGGTATCGATGTTTGTCCTAGTCAAATTGATTTATGTAAACTCGTGAGGGCAGGATACAAGACAAAATCTTGGTCTGGAAGTCAGGTTCTTTTTAATAAAAATAAATAAAAAATAAATGAGTTGTCGTATTTAAGGACTAAGATGGGATGCTTCGTACCATATGAAACATTGCAGTTTTATGCTACCACTTTACGCTGCTATTCTGTGCAAACAGTGGCGGCCCTAGGGCGGTGCGAGCGGTGCTAGCGCACCGGGCGCCGTCTTCGGAGGAAGGGGGGGGGGACGAAATCTACCGAAACGTTACAACCGGGCACCGGTCACCAATTCACTCACTCCTATCACTAACATTCCGTCTTGTTGATGCTATTTAGGAATTAAAAGAACTAGTATTTTGTTGCTTACAAATAAGTTAATGCGCAAACGTCTCCAACATCATCAAACTCAAACATCTGGGAAACTATCTACTTCACCCAGAAGAAGTGAAATTGCTCACAGCTAAGCAACTTGTATTCATAGAAGACACAGGGCTTAGCTGTGAACTATAGCCATAGCAGCGATCACAATACATATTTTAGGTCACAGTGATACTGGTCTTTTTAGACCTGCATAGCTGCTCACACAAAAAAGCTATGCAATCTGAATCTATAGATTTACCAAAGGTGTCGTATTGCTTTAAAATTTTATCGGAATTTTGAAACAGTACCAAACGTTTTCATCTGCTCTAATAACAGATAGACCCAAAATTTAAGCCAGCCCGATCCCGAAAAAAAAAATATTATTTGTGTACGAAGCCGTAGGTAAAACACCAACTGATCCTAAAGAATTGTTCAAAATGAACGTTTCTTACCCTGCGATTGATACAATTAAAAGTGCATTGGTTACTTGACTTAAACTATCAAAATTCTATGATACGTGTTCATTTTTATACAAAATGAAAATAATTCTTGAAAGGTCAAAAAGCCTGTGTGGATTTGCAAATCAGTTGAACAGTTGGGCATTATATGAATTGTCTAGTTGTAAATTGGTTCAGGAACTTATGAGCTTGAACCCATTATTTAAAGATTTTCAGTCAGCAGAGCCACATAAAGTTCTCAGACCTATTAGCACTTCGTATCTTGTTGACTATAAACTGTCGCTAAACGGAAACGAAGTTTTAGTACTTTCATTTTTTAGATAAATTCACTTACGTTTCTACTACGTGTCAGGAATGACTGTCATAGCTTGGAATCTTATCCATAGAAAAATCTATTGCCCAGAAGTTAAATTACTCCGATTTAATAAAAAATTGCAAGCGCATAAGCTAGAAAGCTAGCCATCTAGGCTTTTCATTAAGTTTGTTGTTTGTAGTTCTTTTAAATCTTTTTTAACACTGTCTGCAGAATAACAGTTTAAATAAAAGTTATCAAACAAGATTATTAATTATTATTATGAGAAATAATCTGTACAACAGTCACCGCAGCAAGGCAAGGCATAGTGGTGTTGTCGAGCGCAACAGAGTAGTGCGAGCGGAAGGGACAACATTTCTTTAACGCGAATAAGCAGAACAACTGCTATGGCTAGAGCGACGGACACAACTGTGCTTGTCCCGCATATACATCTGTAGATATTTGAACCAACTATATAAAATGAACACGAAAAAGCAACTGCATAGTATAAGATCACTAAGGTTTTGTATTTAGAGGAGCGCCCCAATGAGATCTCGCACCACCTAAAAATTTTGCTAGGGCCGCCACTGTGTGCAAACGTGGTCTTACCTCAGCTGAACCGACAATTCAGCCATACACTGCAGCATAGCTCTATCACATAAAATAACTTAGTAAATTATATATAATTATTAGCGTCTCAATTCGATGTGCCTGCCCCTCCGCGGACAACCTCGTACGCACACGAGGCAGAGCCCACAACAGACGACTACAACACGCTATACTCCGCGATTAGGAATATAGATGTTAGAGAAATTACAGTTATAGCACGCAAACTGCGCGCGGCGAAATCCCCCCCAAGAGCGTCTCCTCGCTCTTGCCGAACATAACGATCTTCTACTAGCGTTGTAAGTTAAGTTAACGTAATTAACTTAACTCCAATGCCTGAGCAAACTAACCTACCTAGATCTCACGGTCGTATCAAACCTAAGGGTTTATCGCTTGTATCATTTAATATTCGCGGCTTGCGAAATAACCTCCCAGAGCTCAAGCTCTTTCTTCGGAATCGTGAAGTCGATTTCCTCCTCCTACAGGAAACCAATCTCAAAGATAAGGACACTAGAGGCCTTTCTATTAAAAACTTCTCTCTTCTTCGTAACGACAGACCCGACCGCCGAGGCGGCGGAACGGCCATCTATTACAAGAAGACACTTCATTGCTCGCCCATTTCTACTCCGCAGCTTACCAACATGGAAGCCACGGTATGCAGGCTAGCTATGACTGGACATCAGTCCATCCTCATAGCCTCCTGTTACATCCCTTCAGGAACCTATCCCCTTAAAAAGGATTTTGAGGCCATTTTATCTTTAGGCAATTCAGTCATTATGTTTGGAGATTTTAACTCCAAGCATACTGAATGGACATGCCGCACTACGTCCCCTAGTGGCAAGATACTGCTCGATATCACGCAGTCTCTTGATATTACCGTCCATAGTCCTCTCGGTGTTACTCACTTTCCCGATAACACCGATCACGCCCCCGATGTGTTAGATTTTGCGTTACTCCAAGGAGTTTCTCTCAACCTCGGAGCAATCGAGACACTAGACGATCTAGGATCAGATCACCGACCGGTCTCCCTCATTCTTGGCCATCAGCCACCTCCCCCAACACACACGAAAACCTTCACTAACTGGAAGGGATTCAAGGAGTCCCTAGCTAAAGCTTTGGACTCACAGGACTCTACCATCTCCCTACCGTCGGACTTAGATAGTCCCGAAAAAATCGACACCGCGGTCGACTCACTCTCCACCCTTATTAAATCCTCCCTTAAGGAGAACGAAAGGGTCGTCCCGGTTGCTAACAATAGTGGGCTTCCCCTACATATTAGCAACCTAATAAAAGCCAAAAAAGCTGCTTTCCGGAGAGCAGCAAAATATCCCACCCCCGAATATAGGCGCGCGGCCAATCGTCTTCAACGAGAACTCCGCTTCCGCCTCTCTGTATTTCGAGACCTCGAAAAGAGTAAGCTCATGGAGAATATCTCTCCATCTCACACAGCGTACTATCAGATGGCTAGAGCCCTCCGCATAGACGCTATCACCCACACCCCCCCTCTCTCCCGTCCCGACGGCACGGTTGCTTTCGAGGACGAGGAAAAGGCTGAGTGCTTTGCAGATAGCATTGCCGCTCAATGCTCTCCCAGTTCTCAACCCGTCGACCCCTCACACGTCCAGGCAGTGGAGGATGAGGTCCGCCGCCGGAGCTCACCCCCACGGCCTCCGAACCTATCTCTGTGTCCAATGATGAGATCTCATCCCTCATCAAAGGACTTAAGCCTAAAAAGGCTCCGGGCGCGGATGGCATCTCCAACCAAGCCCTAAAACACTTTCCCGAGCAGGTGTTAACCTTTTTATCTATTATCTTCAACGCCTGCTTCAACCTTAGTTATTTTCCCACTACGTGGAAAGAGGCTACTGTGATTGGAATCCCCAAGCCAGGCAAGCCTCTCAACCTCCCCCTCCAGCCATCGCCCCATTAGCCTCCTCAAGGCAATGGGCAAACTCTTCGAAAGAGTCATCCAAAGTCGAATGAGGTGCTACCTGTTTCCCACAGACGGCGACCCTCTTATCATTCCCCATCAATTCGGCTTCCGAGCCAAACACTCATGTCCCCAACAAGTTCACCGCATTGTGGAATATATCCTCAGCGGTTTCTATCCTCGTCGTCATAAGACCATCGCGGTCTTTTTCGATATAGCCAAAGCATTCGATAGAGTCTGGCACACAGGCCTTATCTACAAGCTCTATAAAATAGGTCTCCCCGATCGTCTAGTTCGTCTCGTGGCCTCCTATTTAAAACATCGTACCTTTCGTTTCAGACACGAAGGCACGCTCTCTTCACAGCGAACTATCAAGGCTGGTGTCCCCCAGGGCTCAGTACTTGCTCCTCTGCTGTACATCCTGTTCACCAACGACATTCCCATCCCGTCGAAAGGTGTTCAACTCTCCCTCTTTGCAGACGACACTGCCATCTACTGCAAAGGTGTCTCACTACCCTTCATACGGAACAAGATCCAAAAGTCAGTTGATGACCTAGGAGCTTGGTTCAAAAAATGGCGCATCGATGTGAACCCGGAGAAGAGCTCCGCCGTTCACTTCGATTATAAACGACGCCGTCTCAAAAACACTCCTCCAATACGTATGCTAGGGACCCCTGTCCCCTGGCATACGTCCGCCAAATATCTAGGTGTCACTCTAGACACAGGGCTTACCTTCAAGCCCCACGTCAAAAGAGTAACCCGTCACGCACGTTTTTATCTGAGTAGGCTCAACAGTATGTTGGGCCGACACAGTAAAATGTCCCTTCGAAACAAGCGTACACTCTACAAGGTATGTATACGACCAGTCATGTCCTACGCGGGCCCCGTCTTTGCCCACGCAAACCCTAACATTTTAAATGAACTCCAAATAGTTCAGAACCTATTCTGTCGTCGAGCTGCGAACGCACCGTGGTACGTTCGTAATGCCGACCTTCATCGGGACTTAGAGCTCCCAACAATTCAACAATTTCTTAAAAAACTCTCTGAGAACTTCTTCAAAGCCTCAGAGTCGCACCCAAACCATTTAATTCGTGAGGCAGCTTCTTATGCAGCCCCACCCCCCTCTCGCTATCGTGTCCGCAGGCCGAGAAACTCTCTCTCGGACCCGCCTAATAAACTCTCAAACGACCTGAACTGTCTCCTGGCGGCTCAGGCCAACTCTAATTAAATAAAATTATTGTAATATCTGACATTAATTTGCCTTCGTAGGCACTCCCTCAGCGGCACTTAGCCGCCTGCGCCCTCTTTTCCCAAAAGAGGGTCGCTCATGATAAGGCACAATAGAGCTTAATCAGCCGGTTGCCTGTCCCTAAAGGCGGTTTTTAGGGGGTATCACTTAGGGTCCCCGGTAGGACAGTGAGTCCCCCATAACCACGATAGACCGGCTATCGTGGTATGCGTAATGCATTTTCCGCCTCCCTACGTACAGGGTAGCCCTTTAATTGCTTCGGGCGCAAAAAAAAAAATTCGATGTGCCGAAAAATAAAGTTTCGACTTCAAGAAAAAAGGCAAGAAGCACATACAAACTTCACAATCGAGCCACGACAATAATTTTGAAGTATCTATTTTAATTGTATCAAAACATCACTGTCCAAGATATTGTCCGACATTAATCCGGCATGATTTAGACAGGTTAAATATTTGAAATGGATACGAAAATCTTGCGGACACTGCGTTACGTTTTCGCTCCGTTTTTTCGTCAAGTTAGTTACATTAGAAACTTTATCGCCTATTTTGTTCATCCTTGGAGTGAAATTTTTTCATTAGATTTATATGCGGTCACCCTTTAGGTATGATATATTTTATATAAATGAAAATCGGTTTACAGTTGGCTAAAATATAGCGTAACTTACACACAAAGAAAACATACAGTCGATTTATAAATCTCGTCCTTTTTGAAGCCGCCTATGAATGGACTAACTTCAAAACTTAATTTGTGCGCTTTAGGTGTGTGATTATATCAGTTTAGCTTACTATGTGGTTATTTTTTTTACATAAGAGCCGTGGATTAATACTATCCTCATATTTACATATTTCAGCCATCTCACTCTCACTCTCTCTCACTGTATTCTGCTTCGAAAGGAAAAAGAGCCGGTATGATTACATGCCAAGAGGCATATTTTCTTATTCGTTCGGGTTGACTATGTATTTGCAACTTTCTTTGTTTGAGGTTGAGTAAAGGTGCCAATGGCTACAGTAATAACTATTTACCATCAAATAGTTTCTAAGCCTGTTATGCACTCTAGTGTTACAAAGATTCAATACCGTGATCTTGTGACCTAGTTGACTGACCAAAGATCAGGGCTTTTTTACATAATTCGCATGTACATTTTGTTTCATTGTTTGTGAGGTAATGCAGTAAGGGGTTACGTTACTGTAGTTATTAATAATATTAAATTATGCCAAGTCCAATAAAAATATAAAACTCATTATAAAAGAGATAATGGTAATCATCTGATTAAGAAAGAAATATTAAACAATGCCAAAAATTACTATAAATAACTACAAACTATCAATACAACAAAAATTAATCGGTTATAAATTATAATACTAATTTATTAAATTCTACTTACTTCAATAGGATTGCAGAAAGTGCTTGCCACGAGAGTTGCAGCAGATAGCAGCGTGAGAGCTCGCCTGCACGCTCTTCTGCTGAGATTGACTCCATGTTTAAGTGACGTCATGACTTCTTCTTACGTCATTCGTTCTTGATCACCTTGTGCACATTGATTTAAGAACACAGCTCAGAGATTAATAGATTCATATTTGTTAGTCTTTTAGAAATACTGGATGTTTCACTGAGCAAGAATTTCAATGACTACTCAAAAATTCAAAAGGAATCTTTAAAAGAAAACACCAATCCATAAACCGTTTCCAATTTAACATTCGCCATGCTGATAAAACATGTGTGTCTAACCTTATCATATTTATTGCACCTGCATACTGTGTTTCAATAAATGTACATTATTAGTCAATAAGTTTTTATTAGGAGACTGCAACAAAATATTACTATGGAATTTTTGGTTTTAATTGTATAACTGCTAGAAGCCTGGAATTATATTTTCTGTGGCCATAGATACTTAGAATTATCCTTAATTAAGAGTTAAATGCAAATGCTCTCACCAACTATGGAAGTGCCTCATTACTAGTAAAACGTTTCTCCGGTCCTCATTCCAGTTTTATGCTGATAATATGCTAGAGTGTTAGTGTGAAGCTGTTTTTTTACGTGGTAGAGCCATGCTGCAGTTATATTAGTAGTGTAGTTGTAGCATGAATAGGTCGACTCGACCGGGGAAGGACCACGCTCTCACAGAATAATAGCGTCAGATAGTAGCTTAATGCTGCTGTGCAGTACCGTCTTTACCATAAGGGCACACGGGGCAAGTGCCCAGGGCCCCTATCGTCACGGGGGCCCCCGTGACGAAAGGCATCGGCCTTATTCGCTTACGCTATACCAAATTTTTTCTATTTTAAGAAAATATAACCCGACAAAACAAAATTATAGTGTAAATGAGATCGTTATTAGCGACTTTCTGGCAACCCTGAGCAGTGACTAGCCAGACATTATAATATAATAATTTAATAATAAATATAATAATTTTCAACCACTAATATTAGATTTTTTAGCCAATAATTGTTACGATCCTTATTTTAGGACAAGTGAAGTCTAAGTCTAAGTCTTTTTTTTTTTTTGAAAGAAAGTTTAGGAAAAAAAACAAAGTTTACATTTTCCTAAGAAATTGTCGTTCCCACTATGAAATCTGTCAAATATTTTTGGCAGAAAAAATCGTGGATGTCCTCATTAATTACATATTATTTGATTTTTATCAATTAACTATAATAAATATAAGATCATGAAAGAAAAATGTTTTTGTGATTTACTTTTTTTACTTTCCAACAGGGCCTCAAATTCTTGTGTGCCCAAGCGCCCCGGTATGGCCCAAGACGGCATTGCTGCTGTATTTCGTATAGTGAGTGTAGAGAACAGGAGACCCTTTTTACTGGAAACGAGGCATTCCATCTTAAGTTCTCACGGGTGAAAACGCATCTGCATTTTGGTTCGTAATCGAGGATAGATGTAGATGTCTATGGGCCACAGCAACCACTTACCATCAGTTAGACAGTATGCTCGTTTGTTATCCTATCCTACAAAAAAATGATGATGCGCCACTCGCCCTATCCTCGTCGACTGTAGTGGGGCCGCTCTGTTGATGCGGTGTTGGTGGAGCTCCGGACGAAGAGGAGTGAAGGTATCGCGAGGCAACGCTCTCTCTACTATCCGCGACCGAAAGTTGGTTAGCGGCGGAGTCACATACCAGATCTGCCGCGGGGGTCAGACAAGTTGGTGCTTCCGAGTGCTGGCTTTTTCCTGGCCCTATGACCTTCGAGTATCGGGCTCGTGAATGAAGGCGCACCTTGTGTTCCTGGTGCGCATTAACTGAGAAGGCAAAGAACCGCCCCTCCTTGGGGAGGAGAAGTCCTCCCCAAGGAGGGGCGGTTGGCGTCGCTGGGGCTGCGCATGTGTTCCAATATGCGGCAAAGGTACAACACGGAACACCATGGAATTTTAGTCGGTGCGAGTCCGACATAACCCGTCCTTGGCCTCGTGAGGTGAGTATGCGTAGACGTTTCCCCGTGTAAAGAAAACTCGAGCCGATTTCTACCCTAGTGCATGACTACAACGTTTCATACGATGACCGTTACCGATTCGGCATATGCAAAAAATTATAAACTAACATGCAACGACGCCCACTAGACCGCCCCTTTCGCCAACGACCAACACAGGAAGAATATTTACCGGGTACCGATACCTCTTCATCTTGTGCTGATAAGCTCCATGCATAGCACGCGACGTTAACAAAATGGAATAGAAAATATTAATAGTTTTTTAATAACTTTTGTTAAAAGTGATTGGTACGACAATGTTATTTAAAGGTAAATAACAATTAATTGATCGTTTTCTCCTTAATTTTGCCGACTATGCTACCAACATTTTTATTTTTCCATCTTTCTTAGAGTTGACTGGTAGACAAATAAAAAATAGATAAAAAATCACTATAGTTTATAACAATACTTATTGTAAGTCATTCATTCTTTTACCGCTGGTTCAGAAAAAAACCTCTTTCCTTGAAAGAACGAGGAAGAAACCTTGTGGGAGGTCTAAGTTACATAATTATGCGTTAAATGAAACTGGTCCCATGTCAATATTACTCTTTGTTCTCGAGATACACGTGGCGAAAATTGAATCCGATCATACAAAGATACATACGTACATGTGCACACGCGGATATCCTCTTAAAAACCATACTATTCGACTCTAAAGACCTTGAAACGTGGAAATATGTTAAAATTTCCAATTTGCAAAATCGGAAACATTACAATAACTTCCCATTGGGAAGTTATATATCTCTGTAGTAGTATAATTAAACAATTTTTGATTAGTAAAAATTTTAAATTTACTGATAGGTCCTGCATATTTCTGACTATTTGCTGTAAAAATGTATACATTGTCCCATGAAGTTACTGACTCTTTGAAGTCGAGGGACTGGTATAACTAGCTTGAGTTTGTTCCTAGTACATATTCAAAGAATGTACGTTATTTTTTTATTTTTATGCACATACACATTACATTTTCCTAAACAAACCGAAGGGTCAGTGTATATATTTATTACCTTAATTTTTTTCTCAAAGAACCTCTTTCGGACTTAGGTTTTAAATTATAACCAAATGAAACCAAACCGCTCTTTTCAGCCGACCAAACGTGTTGTAACCGCGTATGCTCACCGCTACACAAAATAAAAGCGATCACTGCTAGTTCTATAACAGATAATCCTCTAATAGACACGTCCTTCTGAACAAAATGAGTTACAACCGATAGAACGATCACCCCAATCGTACACATATTGTACGGGGATGATACGGGCACTAAAGCTAAACGCGTTGAAAACGGATATTACAATACGTTATTGATACATTCTAGTGAGCGTAGCAGTTATCTAGGTATTTTTTCGCGGCGGATATATTCGCAGCACGTTTGTAACATGAGACCTCTAATCAAAAATAAATTGAATACGAAAGATAAATAAATAAAATAAAATACATTAATATCTACTCAAGAGCTTATTCATGATATTCGGTGTTAGTACGATATTTTTTGAATTTCCTTGACCGAGTTGTCGTGCCCTTGGTTTTGCTGTCTCGTGCAATTCGTAGTAATTTATCGCTTGGTTATTTCATTTCTACCGACTATTCCCTTAGAATACGACCTTATAGGTTATTACCTATTTTTTCCTACCCGTTACTACTAAGAGCCGTGGTAGCTCAGATGGTTAACGCTCGCTGTAAATATAACATAACACGAGTAACCCGGGTTCGATCCCCGCCGTCACTTATAGAATTGTTAATTGCAATATTAAGTACTGATTTACCACGTGCTCGTCGGTGAAGAAAAAACATCGTGAGGAATCCTGCATGTCTGAGGAATAAGAAAAAATATTTCGAAGACATGTGAAGTTCGCCAACACGTACTGGGGCAGCGCGGCGGACACTTCCTTGCCATAAATTCCTCTCAGAAATGAGGGAAGGCCTGTGCCCAGCAGTGGGACGTATATAGGCTGTAAGTTTAACTATAAACTAAGGGCCGATTATTGATGATTGATCATCAGATTAAAGTTTTTCGTAAAAAAATATCACCTTACTGAATATGAAAGAGATAAATCAGCTTTTAAAAAAAGACTAGACCGCAATCAATGTTAGTGGTAAATATTTGAAATATATTGAATAATATTATAAAATATTAGGCCCGAAAAACAATGATTGTTTAAAGTAATATGATTAACATTCAATTATTTCTATAGCATTGTCATAAATTCTAAGGCTGTCTAGAGAATTTAGATAACATAAATTAAATAAATAAAGTGATGGCGGGGAAGATATTAATCAATCACCCCATTTCATCCCTTATTTCTCAAGTTGTAAGAGACGAATATGAGAATTATCGGCTATCCTATGGCTTCCAGTAGACGTTTTATTCGTGGTAGAGCCATGCTGCAGCTATATTAGTAGTAGTTGTAGCACGAATGGGTCGGCTCGACCGGGGAAGGACCACGCTCTCACAGAATACCAGCGTAAAATAGTAGCTTAATGCTACTGTGTTTCGTATGGTGAGTGTAGAGAACCGGAAACCCTTTTTACCGGAAACGAGGCATTCCATCTTAGTCCTCACGGGTGACAACGCATCTGCATTTTGATTTGTAATCGAGGATAGATGTAAATTTCTATGGGCCGTAGCAACCACTTACAATCAGGTGGACTGTGTGCTCGTTTGTCACTCTATCCTGTAAAAAAGACGGCAGTATGATCGTTTCGTCGGTCAAAAATGTCCAGACCGGCGACGGCAGCCACGTAAATAGTTTGAGATTTCTGGAACAGTAATCATAAATCTGACTGCTAAACGTGACGATTATGCAACGATAGATCTTCATGTCCAGCCTTGGACTTTATAAAGATAAAAATATTAAGGAAAAAATATGAAGACGAGTCTTTTCTACGGTAAAGACTCGGCAAGCCATTTTTATTCAGTCCAATCAACCTTAAGTAATACTTAGATATATATGTTATAGTTAAAACCCGTTTTTTGGTTGAACGCGTTTTCCCTAGTTAAAACTAGTTTTTACTAAACGCCTTTGTGAAAACTAGAAATATCTAGTCAAAACTAGAATTTACACGGTGTTGGTGGGAGACTTCAACGCAAAACTAGGCACAAGAGAAAGCGGTGAGCTGAAGTTAGGGAAATTTGAAGTAGGGCAACGGAACCGAAGGGGCCAGCAGCTGGCCGACTTTATGGAGAAAGAGGGACTCTTTATGATGAACTCTTTATGATGAACTCTTTCTTCCAGAAGCGGTCCCACAGGAAGTGGACCTGGTCGAGCCCCGACGGTTCGACATAAAATGAGGTTGACTTCATTGTGACGACCAGACGCTGTTCAGTGATGTCTCAGTGATCGCAAGTGTGAAAACTGGCAGCGATCACCGAATGATTAGAGGCACAATGAACCTGAACGTTAAGTTGGAGAGGTCACGTCTAATGAAGTCAACGCTCCGTCCCCCTCGTGCTCTAATGTAGAATCCCGAAACCTTTCAGCTCGAATTACAAAACCGCTTTCAGTGCCTAGAGGATTGCAATGCAGTGGACGATATGAATGACAAGCTCATGGAAACTGTCCATGCGGTCGGAGCTAAGTTCTGCAAGACCCGCCGCAGAAGAACACAAAAATTCTCGGATCACACTCTTAATCTCATGGCTGTTAGACGGGAGATGAGGCTGCAATCGTCAACAGATTTGATAACATACAGGCAACTGAACAGACAGATCTCCAAATGCATGCGGCGAGACTTACGCAACTTTAATACTGCTCGTATTAAAGAAGCAATCGAGCGGAACCAGGGCTCCAAAGTCTTTGCCAGAGATTTGTCTGCCAGAAAGAGCCAACTGTCAAAGCTGAAGACTGAGTGTGGCAACATCATTTCCGGGACACCTGAGATTCTGAGTGAGATTGAGAGGTTCTATGGGCAGCTGTACACATCATCGTTGGAAGCAAGTGTGAGTAATGATCCAAGAGCAAGTCTTATCCGACACTATTCCGATGATATCCCAGACGTCAGTCTGAGCGAGATTAGAATGGCTCTCCACCACCTTAAAAACGGCAAGGCCCCAGGCGAGGATGGAATTATAGCGGAGCTTCTGAAAGCGGGTGGAATACCGGTTCTTGAAGTCTTTCAGAAGCTCTTCAATTCCGTCCTCCATGGTGGCATTACTCCGGAGGCGTGGAGCAGAAGCGCGGTGGTCTTGTTCTTTAAGAAAGGCGACAACGCTCTCTTAAAGAACTACAGACCGATTTCCCTTCTGAGCCGCGTCTACGTGCTGTTTTCGAGAGTCATTACGAATCGTCTCGCACGCAGACTCGACGACTTCCAGCCTCCCGAACAAGCCGGTTTCCGAAAAGGCTTCAGTACCATAGACCACATACATACCCTGCGGCAGATTGTACAGAAGACCAAAGAGTACAATCTGCCACTATGAGAAAGCCTTTGATTCCGTCGAAATTTGGGCGGTGCTACAGTTCCTTCAGCGGTGCCAAGTTGACTGTCGGTATATCGAAGTGCTGAAGTGTTTGTACAGTAGGGCTACGATGGCTATCCGAGTACAGAACCGGAGTTCGAAACCTATCCAACTGCAGAGAGGTGTAAGACAGGGTGATGTTATATCCCCGAAACTCTTCACCGCTGCGTTGGAAGACGTTTTCAAGCTACTGGACTGGAAAGGATACGGTATTAATATCAATGGCGAGTACATCACTCACCTTCGATTTGCCGACGATATAGTCCTTCCGGCAGAATCGCTAGAGGACCCTAGCACTATGCTCAATGACCTCAATGGTGTCTCCCAACGGATAGGTCTTAAGATGAACATGGACAAAACAAAGATCATGTTTAATGTCCATGTCACACCTATGCCGGTAGTTGTTGGGAGCACTATGCTCGAAGTTGTTGACGAGTACGTTTACCTGGGACAAATAGTCCGACTAGGTGAGTCTATCTTCGACCGAGAAGTCAATCAACGGATTCAACTCGGCTGGGCAGCGTTCGGAAATTACGACATATCTTCTCGTCAGTTATACCTCAATCTCTAAAAACTAGATTGTACAACCAGTGCGTGTTGCCAGTGATGACTTACGGATCTGAGACGTGGTCCTTCACTGTTGGCCGTATGAGGACGATCAAGGTCGCTCAGCGACCTATGGAGAGGGCTATGCTCGGAGTTTCTCTGCGTGATAGACTCAGAAATGAGGATATAGGTGACCGACATAGCCCAACGGATTAGTAAGCTGAAGTGGCAATGGGCCGGCCATATTGCTCGAAGAACCGATAACCGATGGGGAAGAAAGGTTCTCGAGTAGCAGCCTCGTACCGATAGGCGTAGTGTAGGGCGACCCCCCACTAGATGGAGTGACGACCTGGTAAGATATGCAGGAAGTCGATGGATGCAGGTGGCTCAGGACCGTGCTTTGTGGCATTACTTGGGGGAGGCCTATGTTCAGCAGTGGACTTGTGAAGGGCTGTAATGATGATGATGATGACGAAACTAGAATTTACTACTGATATATTGTTGATTTTCAGATAAAACTAGGAGGAACTAGTAGGAACAAGGAGTGACAAACTCCGAGCTTTAGTTAAAACTAGCACTAGAGAAACTAATTTGGGATTGAAAACAAGATATACTTACCAAATATTTATAACAGTTTTTTACACAGGAATATTGACACAGTTACTTCAACTATGGCTTCGGCGCTGCGGGAAGTGCAGCCCCTTCGCCCTTGCGTTTGCTTGTGCTTATTGGTTGCTTTCAGCGACCAGCCTCAGCCACAACGCTTTGATATAGCGAGCGAGAGCTGATCTCCCTTCGCGCCTACAACTATACCAAAACACTCCAGGGTAGGGCAGAGCAGACTTCGTGAAGTCGGGGCTTACTGATGCGCTTTTAGTACAGATTTGACCTATCTTATCTATAAACATCGCTCATTATCAGGTCCGGTAAGCAATCCAAAGACCAAAATAACGCAATCAAGTCAAATCCAGAACCAAAGCCTCCGTCGTTTAACATCGTCGTAACAGTTCTAACTGACTCGCTTCGGAACTTTTCACGACTTTACATGGTTTGAAATTGTTGTTATGAGAACAATGTTTTTATTTTCATTTCCCAAAGTAATGTTTTAAGGCACGTGCACCAACTTCAGCCGTTAGTTAGTTATTTCTAACCGTCAGTTGCGCGCAACTTCACGTGACGCGCAACTTCACGTGACGCGCAAATAATTAATTTTATTTGTTTTGACGCACTGCAAATACACAACTTTTTATTGTTACTTAGAAGGGAAACTAATTTATAAAATTCAAGTACTTTATAGCTATTAAAGTTAAATATTTTCAATAGTATCATCGTCATCGACAAATACCAAGTATACTTACGTCTTTTGACATCTTCTATCGCAGTCCAGTCGCAGTTTATAAGATATTCCTTCCTTCCATATCTCATTAGAAGGTGTCGTAAGATTCGACTTGACCTATCTTGACCCCTCCTACGTGAAATTTTTCTAAATGCGTATTTTATTGTAAGTACGTTAACCTGTTGTTATTAATTACGTTGAATTTATTTTAAGAAAATATAATTTGCTTAATGATTTTTATTTATGACTAATTAAGTAGTATTTAAGACTACCAGGAATATGGTCTAGAATCACAGAAAATCGAACATTAAAATACTTAAATAGGAACAACTACATGCTAAAATTATATTCGTAAAAGAATATTCATTCTAATTCAGTTCACAGGATTCGGTAAATATCACGTTGTGTGAGTTTCGACTCGGCCCCCTCCTCTCCCCCCACTACCCTAAACGCCTCGCATAATTAATGGACGTCCCCTTACCAGCTCTTACTTTAAAGTTTATTCGTAGAGTAGAGTAGAATTCTATAAGTATTATAATCTAAAGTAATTAATACAATACGGAAAATAGAAAACATGACGTTACGCATTTTCTTTGATAAATACTTAAGAGGATATCTCGGCTACAAGTAATATGAAGAATAGGTTTTTAAAGATCTGTTGTCTTATTGACTCTGTTAGAGTGGGCCCGAAAGACCATGTTAGACTAGTGAGATAGACAACTGCCGCTATATAAGTCAATGAGGGAAATTTGATGAAATCTTCGTGTCGTATTGGGCCGTTGCCTTCTACAAAATTGTACTAGTCTAGTGCAGATTCAGTCATATTATGTGTATATATATATATATATATTTTAATTATTATTTATTAGGATATAAATTGTACCGTACGAAATAATCGTAAGAAATAAAAAAGAAGTTAAAAATTAAACGCAAAAATCCGTATTCGCGTAAACATAAATTTTTTACAATTTTTTTTCATTCTGTTGTCTTAAAAAATAAAAAGATAAAAGATATAACATTACAGAAATCAAACAAAGAATACTACACCAGCATATACGCTTTGTCTTCCATATTAACTAAAATTCGGGAGCCTATTTAAAATGATGGCAAAACCAGTTTTTTTTTTAATACGAATGCGATTTATTGTTTAACCCACTTCCCTACTATGTGAGTATAATAGTTTAAGGGTGCGTTTATTCGTTCCCAATCACATTGTATATGGCCAACTCAATTTTATGATGTGGTTGATTTTCATAGTGTCACGGTCACTTTAACTTAATGTGATAGAGACAGCACGAGACCCAACGGCGTCTTAAATTGAGTAGTGTTTGAGTAATAGGACGTTAGTCTCTTTATCTACGAAGGATAATATATTACTTATAATTCGACCTATCAGATCCGGTCTAAGGCGCCACTTCAATTTGCTACAGACAGGTTAAACATCTATACATACAAACAAAATTGAGGTGTCTGTCTTTAATATCAAAACAACTGCCTTATATAAGTAAAGCTTATTTGTCCTATGTGGAACGGAACGTAAAGCAATGAAGTGAATGAATGTATGATAAAGATAGCAAGATGACAGTATGAAAATGAGTGAAAGAGCAAGTAATAAAATGAGTGAACAATAAGCGAGTAACTGATTGAGAAATAAGGATGAGGGGAAGATAGATTTTAAAACTAGCACTAGCGAGCGGGAAGCCATTGTAATAACCGATATAGCTGTGAAGAGAAAGAAATTAAAACTTCAAGTCAAACACCAAGCTGTTTTATTCTAACCAAATCTACAACAATATTTATTTTTTAATTTATCTGCCAGTCCGTCTGTCTGTCCGGGCTAATCTTCGGAATGGCTGAACCGTTTGTGATGAAACTTCACCAACAGATAGAGAGCAGTGCCAGTAGTAATCTAGGTTATATTTTACCCGAATTACTAGGAGATTTTTTTATCAAAAAAATTGGTAAAATACTAGGAGATTTTTTTATCAAAAAATTGGTAAAATTAACGATCCCACCGGGTCGCTAGATGCATTGTAATAAAAATGTTATAAGTGCAGGTGCTTGCTTATGCCTCACCCAATTACAATGACATTGTTATGCCAAATTTCCATCAACCAAAAGTAGAGAATGTGTGATTGAGTAATAAACATTCAAACATTTTCACCAAGATACATATCGGGTGTGGCGTAATAAATGAATACTATAGTACCTGCAGGTAGAAGACTTTGTAGCGGTTCAGAAAAATATGTTTTACGTTTAGTTAAAGTTCCTCGGTTTTCTAGATAATTCGACATTTTCAAAAATAAAAAATACACCCTTTGCCATTTTTTTTTTGGTGGCAAGACTCGAAATGAAGGCA
Source organism: Parnassius apollo (assembly GCA_907164705.1). Classification (NCBI taxonomy): domain Eukaryota; kingdom Metazoa; phylum Arthropoda; class Insecta; order Lepidoptera; family Papilionidae; genus Parnassius; species Parnassius apollo. Next base: position 13,675,726 of record CAJQZP010000212.1, read on the forward strand.
TTTCTTCAATCTATTTATTGGATAGTATTCCTGTGACGTGTAGTGGCGCTTAAGAATATCCAATACCCCATATCTTCTCGTGGGTGCCGTAAAAGGCGACAGAGGGAAACAGGCAGGAGATGGGCAGCAGCATCTTCTTGATAACAGAAATTACGATAAAATTACAATAAAAAACTGCGGTTGCCAACCCGCTCGCCAAGCGTGGCAACTATGGCAATATACTCCACCCTCCATGAGCAACGACACAAATAGATGGCCCCTAGTACCTTTACGGACATCCTTTTTCTATGTGTAGTTTGTGGGCTAAGCGCTTTTTTAAGTCATACTACTGTCATACTATTCCCGTGCAACATCATTTTACCCTGCTTTGGATTGAAATTCATCGATTTGTGCTGTGATCTTGGACTTAATTTAGCCTAGCGATTTGGGCTTCTTAATTTGGTGTAACGACTTTGTGCTGTGACCGGACTTAATTTGCTTCGTGATTTGGATTTTCTATTAACTGCAATGTCTCAGCTATACACTAGTTCTGATTATGCTCAAATGCATTTAATCTACGGCGACTGTGGTGGTAACGCCAATCGAGCACCGTCCATACAGCACCGTATCGGGAAAGATTTCTTAATGCACACTCGATCCCGATTATTGAGAGCTTCGGGAGGCCACGAGTACATAATGAAGAGGATGTGCGTGATGAATCGCAGCTGATCCGATGACTTCTGTGCGCACTATAGCAAGCACAGACATATCAGCTATAACAGTGCATAGAATATTAAAACGAGAGAAGTTACAACCATTTCATTATCGGCGCATTCAATGTTTGCTGCTAAGAGATAATCCTGCAAGAGTTGAATTATGCGAAAACATGCTAAGAAAATTGAACAATGATCCCGAATTCTTGGATAAAGTTCTGTGGAGCGACGAGTCCACGTGCAAAAAAGACAAATATTTTAATATGCACAGTCTGCCCAGTTGGCAGCTCACCAATTCTCATTTGGTGAGAGAAGACCGGTCCCAGTATCAATTTAAAATAAACCTTTGGACTGGAAAGCTAAACGGCAACATCATCGGTCCATTCGAACTGCCAGAAACATTGACCGCAGAGAGCTATTTGCACTTTTTAACACAATCTCCTGACTTAATTGGAAAATATTTCGTTGGAAGAGAGAAGAAGAATGTGGCTGCAGTACGATGGTTGCTCCGCACATTACGCCCGTTGCGTTCGAGATTATCTCAACGAAATATATCCCAGAAGATGGATCGGGCGGGAGACAATTTTGTGGCCCCCACGATCAACGGACCTTAACCCACTTGACTGTTTTTGATGGGGATGCCTCAAAGAGAAGGTCTACAAAGATTCCCATTACCTCAGTGGACCAGCTACGGGAGCGTGTGCAAATGGCTACACAAAAAATAACTGAAATGAGACATGTAAGCAGAGTAAAGCCATCATTCATTAAAACTTTGAACACATTTTATAAAATTTAATTTAATAAAACAATATTTTAAAATTATTATTTGCCCTCGTTTTCTTTCATTATTAAATCCCACAGTTATGAAATCAATATTTTTAAGTTAATTTCAAGTAATGAAGTAAATTTTATCACTATTGTAATAGGAATTTATATTGTATTAAATGCTGGAAATACAGTGAATTTCGGATTTCGGAATCTTAATGAAACAGGCATGTTTTTTTTTAAATTTGGCACTCAGGTGACCATTACATAAGCAAAACATGAAATTTGAGTTAGATCTTTGTTTAAAAAAATTGCTATGCATGCGCCCCAAAAATCATAGTTTAAATTCAATAGCGTTTTTATCCAGGAATATTATCCAAAAAAAGATATTGAAAAAATTCCTTCAATTGAAGTATTGCCAACAAATATAGTGGCAAAGGGTGTACCTAATGTTTTAGAATTTTTTAAATTGTCGAATTTTCTCGAAAACCGAGGGACTTTTACAAACATAAAACATATTTTTCTGAACCGCCTCAATGTCCTACACCCGCAGGTACCCATATTATCCATTCATTACGACACACCTGTATAATAAAAGTACCCTCTTACTGCTTATAAAGTGATTTAAGATTTTTCTATTTTGTATTTTTCGACATCAAAGAACCAAATGAAAACAGATTAAGTAAGTTTATAAATGTGAAAAATTTCACTTTTCTCTAAAAAATGGGTATCATTAACTTTCAAACGACTGAGTGTGAATGAATATGACGTCGATTAGTAGGTATTATTTAATATACCATTGCGTTCTCATAATGTAAAAAATAAAATGTCGATCAAGTACTTTTTTCCACTCATCCCACTCATCATGTTCTTCAAGAAAGGCAGCAGCGCCGTATTGAAAAACGGTAGATCGATTTCCCTTCTAGCCGTGTCTGCGTGCTATTTTCATTCATTTCATTTTCATTTGAGAGTCATTACAAATTGTCTCACAAACAGACTTGACTTTTTGAAAAGTCACACATTTTGTTCGGCAAATTTTACAGAAAATTACAATCTGCCACTATGTCTTGTATTGTATTGACTATTAGAATAGTCCTGTCAGCGATATCAAATTGACTATCGGAATGTCGATATGTCTGACGTGTTTGTACAGTAGGGAAACGACAGCTACCTGAGTACAGAACCGAAAGTAAAAAATCTCTCCAAAAACAAAAAGAAAGTTGTGTGAAAAGTGTAAAAAAGTTTAGTACAAACGACATTCGGGTTTGTCGATAAAAGAGTTGAGAACTGAACGAGAGCCAAGCTCTACAATAGATACAAGTACTTAATTCATAGAATCTATAGGAATGTACAACGTCTTTGGAACTGTTCGCAATATGTACTTGACCTCTAATGTTTTTTTCTTGCCTTTATGCTTTATTGTTTTATTTTGAACTATAAGTACATGTGATGCGATTAGTTTCAAGCACAGTACTTGGAGCCACAGCGATAACTTCCCCGACACTTCGTCGTCCCCAAATCGATAATTTCCAGTTTTCAGATTTTTTACTATGTATTAGGCGCATACATAGTAATGTAATCTAATCTACCTTGGTGCCAAATTTCATGTTTCTTATTAACCTAAAAGTGACTAATATAATGATATAAAAATAATGAATCTTGGTATTTAGGGGCTCCTGCCTAGGTATGCGAAATTAAAAGTATGTATATAAGTGAAAAAGTTTTTGAGTTACGAGTTCGAACGTAGCTTGAAATTATGACGTTAAATATACACACTGCCGATGTGTCTCCCTTTCATTTTTCGAACTAACCATGTGTGTAAACTTATCCAATTACGGAGAGGTGTAATAAAGGGTGTTATTTCTCTAAAACTTATTATCGCTGCATTGTAAGACGTTTTCAAGATACTGGACTGAAATGGATATGGGATTAGCATCAATAGCAAATACACTATTCACCTTCAATTTACCGTCAACATAATCATTATAGCAGAACCGATAGAGGACCTCATCACTATACTTATTGACCTCAATAGTGCCTCCGAACCTCCCAACGGATAAGTCTTAAGATGAATACGGACAAAACAAAATTCATGTGCTACGTGCATGCCCACCCCTTGCCGATAGTTTTTGGAGCACTACGCTCGAAAAGGTAAACATACTCTTCAAAAAAGCAACACATTCTTCAACGTATTAAGTCCAGTCGATTGATGAATTTCACTCGGCTTACGGATTACGAAAAATTTTGTCGTCACGTTTTTTTTTTTAAATTAAAAAATCAGTGTGGTGACAAACGAGCTCATGGTTAAAAGATGCTGTGGCTATATATGATATCTACATTGTCGATTAATAATCAAAATTTTTGCCTCGTTTTTATCAAAAAGGATCCTACACCGACTATACGAAGCACAGAATCAATAAGCTGCAATTTTATTCTGGTATTCTGAGAAAGCGTGGTATTTCCCCGGCCGAGCCAACCTATTCGTGTTACAACGGTAATATAGATGCAGAGTGGCTCTACCACGAATCTGAGATGTGTTCCTTCACCACTGGCTGTTTGAGGATGTTCAAGGTCAGCGAGCTATGAAGAGGGCTATACTCGATGTTACTCTGCGTTATAGAATTCTAAATGAGGATAACCGACTAGCAATGAGGAAGAAAGATTTTCGGGTGGCAGCTTTATACCGGTAAGTTAAGTTTATGGCGATCCTAATAGATGTAGTGAAATAAACAGTGGATGAATGGAAGTGGTTTATGAACGTGTTTTTAGCATTTCTTGAAGGTAGGAGTACGTTCAGCCGCGGACTTATAAAGACTGTAATGATGACTATGGTGATGATCACCATATGAGGTCCCGTAAGTCCGATTAATCCCGTTTTTGTAGTTGTTTCTGATTAATTGTGTAATATACATAATTGTGAGCTGTTATTTTTTGAAGTACCACTGCGTTTCTTGCTGGTTCTTACCGGGGCAGAGGTTTTTTCCGAACCAGTAGTAAGTTAAGTTTAGGGTGATACCAAAACACTAAACAAAAGGGTGACTTTCAATAAGTATTATTTATAAACTATATTGAATAAAAAGTTTCTGTTTCTGTTTTAAATGGATAAAGTACAATTATTATTACGTAGATTCTTACGTGGTAGAGCCATGCTGCAGCTATAAAATTGGTTAGCAAGGATGGGTAGGTTGGCTCGACCGGGGAATGACCACACTCTCACAGAATACCAGCGCGAAATAACAGCTTTACGCTGCTACGTTTCGTTTAGTGAGTGTAGAGAACCGAGACCCTTTTTACTGGAAACGAGACATTCCGTATGTGTGTATTCCGTGGTCCTCGCGGATGACAACTCATCTGTATTTTGATTTGTAATCGAGGATAGATGTAGATGTAGATGTCAATGGACCACTGCAACCAATTACCATCAGGTAAAATGTGTACTCGTTTGTCACCCGTATCCTATAAAAAATTCTACAAAATGTAACATTAAAATATATACGTTACGTATAATAAATACTTATGAAGGTTTCTTTAAAACAAATTCAGCATTTTTTTTTAAGTAAAGCTTGGCCTTAAGACCGATTTACACTTCGAGAAGTACAGTAGCGAGTTAACTTGCGAACCTGGCGAGTTAAGTTTGAACCTCGTTTGAACGGCAATAAGCGAGTTAAGTAGCAAGTTAACGATTAAGTTGAACGGGATAGCCGGCCGAGCTATTTTTCGGCGAGTTAAGTGCGAAGTGCTGTCCTCCCGCGCGTCTCCCGCCACCCGCAACTAAACTCGCCGTTCGTGTAAACGAGCGAGTTTAATTTAGTGCATAAGTTGACAGGCCGCAACGTTTGCGCGCCAAAACGTACAATTTTGTTGTACTTTTATAAATAAACTCGCCACAAAGTTTGTACGATACTGATTATTGAATATTTATACGTTTTATATTGAGTTTTAATTAAAATGGACGGAAGATATCACGTATAAATTTGTCAGGAGTATCTAGAATACGAATGTTTATATAATAGTAGAAGTTCAAATTGTAAAATTAAACCTGCTCGAGATGCTGCACTCATGAAAATTATTAAAAACTTCTTTAACAACAACCATTAATACTTCTCTGACTGGATCATTTAAGTCTTGACGTAATCCTAGAACCATCTTAAACGAAAACCATTAAAATTCTGTAGTCTTGAAACGTCATACTCTAACAAGCTCTATGAACTAATGTCCTTAACTAAACTCGCCACGAAGACATTGTTTGAACGCTACTGCCCACTTAACCTTTCCCTGTCAACTGCCTTGTAACTAAACTCGCTACTGTACTTGTCGAAGTGTAAATCGGCCTTTACTGCTAGGCCAAACTCTTTAGCGTTAACCGATGCTTAGTTTCTAAAAGCGCTAAGAACTTACAAATATTCAAAAATTAATTTAAAAAAAGAATATATTGAAATAAAATAATATTGCAAATAGAGTTTAATTTAAAAATAAACATTTTGTACAATTTCACAAGTAGATATCCAGAATTTTTTCCATTTCGTTGAAGATTGAGAGTTGGGCACATGTCCAAAAAAAAAACCGTTTATCATGTTCATGACCAAGGACTTCACAAGGACAGTGGAAACTATAGTATAACAGCACGTACTTAAGTAGCGTTAATAAAAATATATGATCATCTCCCTTGTTCTATTTTAACATAATATTATTGTTACGAGCTTGAGGTTCGTGACAATAAAAATTGCCGATAAAATTACCTAAATTAACACTTGAGTTTACTTTACACAAATTAAAACTAAAAACACTAATAATTAAACACACTAATTCACTTAATTCCGTTCCGAAGCTTCGCTTGTGTCGCCGAGTTCAACTCTGCCCCGATCGCATCTTGCAGCGCCTATTTATATAATTAGCAAAGAAGCGTCCCGAACATTCAAGTAATTGCGCGCCAGGCAACGAGTATTCGAGTGTAGATTTTCCAGAAACTTAGTTCTTCGGGTGGCGCTGTCGGTCGAAAGATTTGTGATGTCATTTACTGCAAAGCTCCCCTCGCTCTCGTTCCTGACAATAGATGGCGCTAGTTGACTTATTCATGCAACACTGCCCCCTTCTAAGACATGCTCGTCCCGAGCATTATCGGTCCCATAATAACGCGCCAAGCGATCCACATGGACGATCTTAGGAGTCCCTCTTGCGCCTTTCTGTATCTGGTAGGTCACATCGTTGATCCTGGTTACAATCCGGTACGGGCCGTCCCATTTAGCTTGAAGCTTAGGAGATTTCCCTTTGCTGCGGACTGGATTGTGCAACCACACTAATGAACCTTCGTTGAACCCTTTATTGTTCATCTTGCGGTCGTACCGGGTTTTCATTTTCTCAGACATTTGCTGGCCCGATTGTCTGACGTGCTCATAAATGTCATTCATTTTGTTCCGCAAGTCATTTGCATAATCGGTTATACTGCGTGGGGCATCAGGTGGTATCCCGGTGATCAGGTCCGCAGGCAGCCGTAATTCTCTTCCAAAGTTTGCGAAAGCTGGTGTCACTGCTGTACTTTCGTGAACAGAACTTCGATATGACAACAAAAACGGTTGTATGTGCTTGTCCCAATTTCGTTGCCGATTGTCTACAACTTTTGCTAGGTACCTCTCCAATGTCTGATTAAATCGTTCCACCATTCCATCAGATTGCGGGTGATAAGAAGTCGTTCTTGTTTTATGAGTACCCATAACTCGGCAAGTTTCCTGGAATATTTGAGACTCAAAATTCCTTGCTTGATCGCTGTGAATTTCTAAAGGTACTCCAAAACGACAGAAGACTTCATGAACTAGTTTATCTGCAACTGTTGAAGCTTCTTGATTTGGAATGGCGAAGACTTCTGGCCACTTGTTACCGCTTTCACTCTCCGGAAACGGCCCCGCCACGTCAACGGCTATTCTCTCCCATGGTGCACCCACATTGTACAACTTCAATGCACCTCTACTACGAGTCTGAGGTCCCTTTACAGCCGCACAACTTGTACATTTGCGACACCAGTCCTCGACATCGTTTCGACAGTGGACCCAGTAAAACCGTTCTCGGATCTTCAGTAGAGTTCGTTTAACTCCCAGATGGCCTCCTGAATAATCATTATGGTACAGCTGTAGAACATCCGGTACTTTAGTTTTAGGGACAACCATTTGTAAATGACAGCTGTCTCCCCGAACATTTTCCCATTTACGGCACAGAACTCCATCCTGAAGCAGCAAGCTGTCCCACTGGGCCCAATAGCTTTTAGTGGTTGAACTCATTGCTGAGACGTCGCTCCACTTAGGCTTGGGAGCACTGGCTTTCATCCATTCCAGGATCGGCTTGATGTCCGGATCTTCCTGCTGTGCACGTTGAAAGCTGTCCTTCCACTCGTTGCTGAGGTGGTCTGCCCTGAGCATCCTCACGGATACTACTTCCTTACTCTCTTGCCTAGTACAATGTTTGCAATCTTCAGGACAAGGTCTTCGTGATAATGCATCTGCGTTGCCATGAGATTTCCCGCTGCGATGTTCGATCTCAAAGTCGTATTCCTGCAGTAGTTCAATCCACCTTGCAACTTGTCCTTCTGGATTTTTAAACTGCAATAGCCATTTTAGTGCAGCATGGTCAGTTCGTAAGTGAAATTTTCGCCCCAGAAGATATTTGCTAAAATGCTGCAACGACTTTACCACAGCTAGCAATTCGCGTCTTGTGACACAATAGTTCCTTTCCAGTTTTGACAACGACTTGCTGAAGTACGCTATCACGACCTCTTGGTCACCATTCCGTTGAGACAACACACCGCCAAGTCCTATATCACTTGCGTCTGTGTCAACTATAAATTCTTTGCTTGCATCAGGGTATCCCAAAATAGGTGTTTTGCACAGACGGTCCTTGAGCTCCTGGAATGCGATATTACAACTTTCATCCCAGCAGAAATGTCGCTTCTCCTCGGTTAGCTTATGCAGAGGTTTGGCTATATCTGCAAAGTTCTTCACAAAACGTCGGTAGTAGGAGCACAAACCCAAAAATGCTCTAACCTGCGTCTTGTCTTTTGGAACCGGCCAATCCTTTACAGCTGCGATTTTCTCTGGATCCGTGCGGATACCTTCTTCCGACACTACATACCCCAAAAAGTTGACTTGCCGTTTGAATAGTGAACATTTCTTCGGACTCAACTTGAGGTTGGCACTCTTAATCTTCATGAGCACGCGTTCCAAGTTTTGAAGGTGTTCCTCAAACGTACGGCCCACGACGATAAGTAAGTACAAGTTCCATCAGCCTTTCAAACGTTGCTGGAGCATTGCACAACCCAAACGGCATTACTTTAAATTGCCACAGACCCTTTCCCGTCGAGAACGCAGTTTTCTCCTTGTCCTTAGGGTCAATTTCAACTTGCTAGTAGCCACTTTTTTAGGTCCAGCGTCCTAAACCACTTTACTCCTGTAAGCATGTCCAGCGTGTCATCAATTCTTGGCAAGGGATAGCTATCCTTCTTAGTAACGTCGTTCAGACGGCGGTAGTCAACACAAAACCGCAAGCTGCCGCCCTTCTTCTTTACCAGTACCACGGGTGAACACCATGGACTAGATGAAGGTTCAATAACACCATCCTTCACCATTCCCTTAATCATGGTTTCCACTTCCTTTTCACGTGCTACCGGCAATCGTCTTGGCCGCTGACGGATAGGCAACTCTTCACCTGTGTTTATTTTGTGTTGAACTAAACCAGTCTTTCCTATGTCAGCATCGTTTGATAGGAATACATCGGCGTACTCGAGTAACAACTTCTTCGCCTTGACCAATTCGTTCGGGGACAGAACACTGCGACAGTCTTCCAAAAGTGTGGTCACTCTCGTTTCTGAATCCTTGCTGGGGGTCCCACTCGATATATATTGGCACTGACGTAATCAATCCACTTCCTCACAAGTACCAACCAGTGTGCCTTTTTCTATAATCTGTTCCCGGTCGCAAAGGTTCAGCACACGTACTCCTGAGATGTCAGTGGTCCTGACCAAGGTTCGAGCTACTTTCCATGGAAGGTCATTGTTTACCCTTTCCACAAGTACACAACGGTGAGCTTGCCCAGCGTTTCGAGGAAGACTAACCGGAACAATCGTTTCCGATCTCGGCGGAAGAACAATCTTCTTGATGCTGTACACGTTCCCTGGTAACGCACCTTCCATAAAAAGTTCCTCCTGTCCACATTTCAAAACACCTTGCTTAACGTCGATCTCACAACAATTATTCCTCATAAAGTCTAGGCCTAGGATGCAGTCGTCCATTATATCAGCCACGATGACATTATGCAGGTAGATCACGTTGCCTGGCTTCAACTCCATCTCCTTCTCTCCACGGACGGGTATACACTGACCGGTGGCTGTTACCAAATTAATGCGTTCTCGGTTGTATGCGGAGTCCCCAAGGAACTGACTTATAAGTTGAGAAGTAACAACCGTACGGGAGGCTCCAGTGTCTATGGTCAGCTTACACGGCATTCCGTTGATCTCGCCCTTTATGATTAGGCTGTTCCCATCATGGGTTTGTGAGATCGAGATCCTTGGGGCTCTTTTAACATCAGCCAGCACCCGCCCCGCAGTTCTGGCTTTTACTCGTTTCCCTGTCGCTGCTGGGCGGTGCTGTTGGCCGCACTACCCTCCTGAGATCGTTCAATTTCCCTTTCTAGGGTTCGCTTAGGGCAGCTGGATCGAAGATGGCCCTTTTCCCCACAGCCATAGCACCTTGGGCTGTATCCTTTGTTGTGGTCGCGAACTGTAGCTGCTGCAACCTCCCTGACGCGATGGGAACGATGATCCTGCCGCACGGCTTCCACTTCCAGTGCATGTACCAAGGCGTCCTTAAGCGTCTCGTGGTGCCCGAGCCTCACAGCAGCTCTGACTTCCAGGTCGCGGATGCCGTCGATGAATGTCTGCACCAGGTTCCCTTCAAAGAGCGCAGGTACAGACCGGTATGCTTTTCCCACCAGCCTCTCCACTTCTAGAGCCCACTGCTGCAGGTTTTCGTTGATGAACTGCACACGATCTTTAAGCTGCGCACGAAAGACGTGTTCCAGGTGAGCGTCGCCATATCTCGCCTCCAATGCCTCAAGGAGTTGCTCATAAGTCACTTCCTCACCGAGAGCTTCCAGAACTGTTAAGGCCTGGTCACGCAGGCCTAATGTGAGAGCAGTCATGGCCTGATTTTTATTCCAGCCGTTCGCCTTCATAACAGCTTCGAACTGGATTTTGTAGGCTGACCAGGAAGAAGTCCCGTCGAATGGTGGCACCTTGAACCCACGTAGTGAAGGTGTAGTAGCTACTACGGGAGCTGTAGTTCCCTCCCCAAGTTTGAGTTCGTCAAGTGATTTCCTCATATCAGCCATTACGTTGTCAACCCGATTGTTCACTTGGTCAATTCGGGTTTCAGCTTCCGACTGGCGGTTTTCATGTTGAGCAACCTTATCCTTCACCTCCCTTATCTCTTTCCCGAAGGTAGCGTGAAGGTCCTTCATGAGAAGCATCTGTTCCTCCTGTCGGCGGGCCTGTTCTGCCTGTCCGCTCTGCAGCTGCTCTTTCAACTGACGGACCTGTTCCTCCTGTCGGCGAGCCTGTTCTTCCTGCTGCTCTTTCAACAGATGGGCCTGTTCCTCTCGTCCGCGCTGCAGCTGCTCCTGTAGCATCGCCATCAGAGCACCTAAATCAGGTGCTGCAGATGCAGGAGCTACTGACGAACCGGCCTCCGTAGCCGGCGGCTGGCCCTCCGACGTCTGCGGCGTTGCACCACCAAATTTTCTCTGGTCCGTCTCATGCTGGCGTTGACTGCGGGTACGAACACCCTCCGTTTCCTCCTTAGGTAAAATCGGCATGATTTTATCCCAATTCTGACACCAATTGTTACGAGCTTGAGGTTCGTGACAATAAAAATTGCCGATAAAATTACCTAAATTAACACTTTAATTTACTTTACACAAATTAAAACTAAAAACACTAATAATTAAACACACTAATTCACTTAATTCCGTTCCGAAGCTTCGCTTGTGTCGCCGAGTTCAACTCTGCCCCAATCGCATCTTGCAGCGCCTATTTATATAATTAGCAAAGAAGCGTCCCGAACATTCAAGTAAATGCGCGCCAGGCAACGAGTATTCGAGTGTAGATTTTCCAGAAACTTAGTTCTTCGGGTGGCGCTGTCGGTCGAAAGATTTGTGATGTCATTTACTGCAAAGCTCCCCTCGCTCTCGTTCCTGACACTACTTAGATGGCGCTAGTTGACTTATTCATGCAACATTATGTTCAAAACTAGCTTCCCACCCGACCACGCTTGGGTAGGATCTATAGATGTGGCACCGTTTTTTTTTTATAAAGTCACCATTTTCACATCACATGACAATTAATTTTACTAGGTACTTTTTTTTACAAATGTTTATTTATGTATAAATCGGATGCAAATAACCCCTGGACTCGATAAAAGGCATTTATCTCGATAATAATGACAGATAATTCAATTTTATTTCATCATCATCATTAAACAGCCCTTCACAGGTCTACCGCTGAACATAGGTCTCCGCTAAAGTATGCCACAAAGCACGGTCCCGAGCCATCCGCATCCATCGGCTTCCTGCACGCCTTACCCGGTCGTCACTCCATCTAGTGGGGGGTCGCCCAACACCTCGCCTATCGGTACGAGGCTGCCAGTCGAGAATCTTTTTTCCCATCGGTTATTTTATAGGCCGACCCATTGCCACTTCAGCTTACTATTCCGTTGGGCTATGTCAGTCTCTCTGGTTCTACTGCGGATCATTTCTAAGTTTGTCACGCAGAGAAACCCCGAGCATAGCCCCATCAATAGTTCGCTGAGCGACCTAGAACGTTCTCATACGGTCAGCAGTGAAGGACCACGTCTCGGTTCACTGGCAACGTATAAGTTATCACTGGCAACAAGCACTGGTTGTACAGTCTCGTTTTCAGGTTTTTATTTATTTATTTATTTATTTATTCTTTTTTGTACGCCACAATACAGAAACATCAAATACAGTTAAAACTAAATTAAAGTATGTACAATAGGAGGTCTACAAATTCTTCCAGACAACCTTTGCGTAGAGGAATGATGCAAACAAAAGTTAAAATAGAGGGGGGCATACAAAATAATAATAAAAATATAATAATACATAAAAATAAAGATAAGTGAAAGTTATGTATAAAATATCATATAGTGGATTAAATAAGAAAAGAGTACGAGAAAGGTAAAGTAATTTATCTAATAGCGTTCTAAATAATACGATTTACCAAGACTTTTGAAAGAGTGAAGAGATTTAGCACGACGAATATGGAGAGGTAAGGAGTTCCACAATCGCACAGCGGTTACGGTGAAGGATTTCTTGAAAAAGGAAGAAGAGTGCAAAGGTGTAGAGAGAGAAAGATTGACGGAGGATCGAAGGAACTGATTATGGGTAAAAGAAAGATACTGGAAACGGTTTTTTAAATAAAGAGGAGTGGAAGGATTAAACAGCACACTATACAACGCGGAGAGAATGTGAGTATTCCTGCGAAGGCGGATCGGGAGCCATTTGAGCTGTTAGCGAAATTCGGAGATATGATCATATTTGCGAAGCCCAAATATAAATCTAATGCATAAATTTTGAATGCGCTCAAACTTATTAAGCTGCACCTCGGTAATGTCAAGATAGAAAATATCAACATAGTCAAGGATAGGCAGAAGTAGAGACTGGGCGAGCGTAACTTTAGTTGCTGTGGGAAGAAAATTACGTAATCTACGTAAAGAGCTTAACGCAGCAAACATTTTTCTACTGACCTCATTAACCTGTGAGGTCCAAGACATACAGGAGTCAAGATACAACCCCAGGTTTTTAACCTTGTTACTGTAAGCGATTAGAGTGCAGTCTAGTATAATAAGGTGTTTAAGTTTAGCTGACGAGAAGATTATTGGTATATTAATTATTCGCGAACGCTAATTTCCCGCACGCTGATTGATTGAGCTTTCGGTCGAAGTTGGACTTACCTAGTCGGACTATTTGTCCCAGGTCTCGTCAACAACTTCGAGCTTAGTGCTCCCAACAACTAGCAACATAGGTGTGACATGGACGTTACACATGATCTTTGTTTTGTCCATATTCATCTTAAGATCGTTGGGAGGCACTATTGAGGTCATTGAGCATAGTGCTTAGGTCCTCCAGTGATTCTGCCATAAGGACTATATCGTCAACAAATCGAATGTGAGTGATGTACTCACCATTGATGTTAATACCGTATCCTTTCCAGCCCAGTAGCTTGAAGACGTCTTCACCACTGCATGGTAGACCAATGCAGCGGTGAAGAGTTAGGGGGATATAACGTCACTCTGTCTTACACCTGTCTGCAGTTGGATAGTATTTGTATTCTGGTTCTATACTCGGATAGCCATCGTAGTCCTACTGTACAAACACTTCGGCCGTTCGATATACTGACAGTCAACTTGGCACCGCTAAAGAAACTGTGGCACCGCCCAAATTTCGACAGAATCAAAGGCTTTCCCATAGCCAAAGTGGCAGATTGTACTCTTTGGTCTTCAGTAAAATTTGCGGAAGGGTACGTATATGGTCTATAGTACTAAATTCTTCTCGGAAACCGGCTTGTTCGAGAGGCTGGAAGTCGTCTAGTCTGCGACTTCGTAATGACTCCTGAAAACAGGACGTAGACGCGGCTCAGAAGGGAAATCGGTCCGTAGTTCTTCAAGTGAGCGTTGTCACCTTTTTTGAAGAACAAGACCACCGTACCTCTGCTCCGGAGTAGTGCCACATAGTTAGATATAAAGTCAAGAATTTAGATTTTTTATAAAATTAAAATGGCAAACGATCTAATTAATATACAGCCCCTCCGATCCTGATGGAAGCGGCTATTGCATGGGAACCAACTTATATCAAGGTAAGTATGGCTCATAGCTTGTTTAACTGATTTATGTACCCTTCAGATAGGAATATGGTAATGCTGTTCGACGACAAATGGGTATGAGGGTGGTAGAGCTAGCCGGATGGTCTCCTTGGTAGCAAGTAAGTCCTGCTACGTGTGTGACTAACTTTATATGATACAACTTTATTTTGTTTAACATCATACATTCAATAAATACGAAAAGCCGTACCATAGCGAGAGGAGTACTCTCTGAACGGACCGTTTCATATTACAAGAATAGCTCAAACCCGCGTTCAGCACCACTAAAATTGTTAATCGCAAATTTAATTTACTGAAATGTTTAATCGCAATCTACCACGTGATAAAGGAATACTCGTACATCGCGATGAAATTGCTTTTCAGAGGAATATAAATTTAAATTTAATTTAATTTTGACTTAAATTAAATTTACCGCGGCGTACTTTCCATTGCCCCTAAAATCATCGCCGAAATGAGAACAAGCTGGTGCATGAACGAGTAACATTTAAGTATTTAAACGTAATATTATAAGTTAGACTTCAAAAGAAAAACACATATTCATCGTCACCTCTGAGGACTAACATTAAATAACTCGGAAATGTTAATGATTCACAATAGTGTTAACTAACTTACAGTGGTGAGAGCACTGTTTCTGAGTAGTAGGTAAAGAAGGTACATGAAAAATACCGAATAGTTTCTTTTATAATTTTTTTAATATTGTCACGATATTAGTTATCCGATCTTACACCAAGCCTAATCAACGAAATCCTAGATAGAAATTCGATCCAACATATATACTCAGCATTTCTATTGCTCCTTGACCGAGTTTCTTAGTCCAATGGACGGTTCGCAGAACTTTATCACTTCACTTCTGACAGGTGCTGTTTCTTAACGTCGACATGACCTACTTCTTCACCATGTGAAATATAACAAATATAGCAACCAAATGAAACGAAGTCCCTCCCTTGAGTATAAATAAGCTAGCTAGTTTTGCAACATTTTTCATCGTGGTATAGCCACGCTGCAGCTATATTATAAAACGTGTACCACGAATGGGTCGGCTCGACCGGGGTAAGCCCACGCTCTCACAGAATACCTGAGTAAAATACCAGTTCAACGCTGTTGTGTTTCGTATGGTGAGTGTAAAGAACTGGACAGCATTTTACTGGATACAAGGTATTCCATTTTAGTTACCAAGGGTTGACAACATATCTGCATTTTGATTCTTAATGGAGGATAAATATATGGGCCACAGCATCTACTTACCGTCACTTACCATTTACTACATATTACTACATTTACAGGTGGCCTATGTGCTCGTTTGTCACCCTTATTCTATTTTTAAAAAAATAACTTTAAACCTAGGCGCGTAGGTAAATAATACTTAATCGTACAAATGATTGGTTGCATGAGATATCCATGAGAATATATGAAGGTGCGCATATTATCAAACGACTAAAATTTTAATAAATCTCATCGATTGCATTTCGATTAATCAATCGGTCGATAGTTGTTCGACTAAAGAAAAGTGATGAAAGTAAGAGGAGGAGTAATGGAAATTTGATGTACATGTAGTAATGTTATCTTATTTTCTGGTTATCACTTACAAGGTGGGCATAATAATATAATTTCATAGAATTTTTATACTCGTGAAGTACTCGTACATGCTACTTTTCTACTACCTACAAGTATGTACACAACGTGCTGAAAACCTTTAAGCTGTTTGCACAGTTTTACTGCAAGTTTATTCATCACTTCAATTTTATAAAGTAAAAAGTAAAGATACAGCCTAATACGTCCCACTGATGGGCACAAGCCCCCTCTCACTTCTCAGAATATTTTAAGATAAGGAAATGTCCTCCGCGATGTCACATTGTATGTGGGCGGAATAACATGTCTTTAAATAATATTTTTTAAAATATCCTAGACATGTTATTCCTCACGAACTCGGGATCAAACCCGGATTGCTCATGCACTGTGATGTACGCTTAGACCCTAAGCTACGGCTCTACAGTTTTATGAATAAAAAAATACTTTCATTCGTATAATATCAAGTGATCGCATCGAGATTACGGATCGTTGATCTCAAGATGTAAGTCTGAATCGCAATAAGGTTCAACGGATTCCCTCAGTGCACAGATGACGTTAGAGTGCGTCGACCTAGAGTTGTCCAGACTGTGTTTGCCCAGAAGTCCCGCGACAGCCGCCCACGATGCATTAAATTCACTTATTTTACTCACAGTTACAGATAGTTCATTCTATAAACAACGTTCGCTGAATCTTTTTAGTCTGAATCGTCTGTCAAATTATATAGACAATGGTAATTAGCACTAAACTTTCTACTGTACTGACCTTTTCAACAATAGAGAGAGAACGACAGAGTTTCCATAATCGCTTTCACTAATAGGTCGATTGATGATCGCAGCAACGTGAATTAAAATAATGTGACCTTTGCCACTGCATAGATGTAAAAGTCTGATTATTTTAGGTTTCTCCAATACTACAATTATTTTAATTGGATAAGGGTGACAAACGAGCACACAGTCCACCTGAAGGTAAGTGGATGATGTGGCCCCTATGCATCTACATATATCCCTGAAAATTTAGATGCGTTGTCACCTCTGGGGACTAAGATGGAATCCCTCATTGCCAATAAAAGGGGAGACCCCTTTTCTAGGGTCTAGGTAAAAGGGTCTCCAGTTCTCTACACTCACCATACGAAACACAGTAGTATTAAGCTGCTATTTTATATTGGTATTCTGTCATAGCGTGGTCCTCCCCCGGTTGAGAGGACCCATTCGTGCTACAACTATAATGACATCTGGCATTATGGCATTACTTTTAGTCGACATAAAGCACCAGTACCGCATAGTAAGAACATGAGTTAGTTTGGTGAGCGGCTGCCACCCAGGACACTAGTACAAATGTTTATGTCACGTATGACGTACGTAAGTCACCAGTAAAAATCTACTCTTACTGCAATCAGAACTAAACTTATAAATATGCTGACTGACTTATTGCGTGTGCTTCAAGCGTTTTCCAAAAGTTTTACCATATTCTATTTATTCATTTTTTTAATTGACACACCAATAGAGACTAACTGAACTCGAAGTTGGTTAGAGACTGCGTGAACCGTCTAAACGCCCTGGGGTGTAACAACGAGGTGGTTTTAATATAGCTTCTGGGTCATGCGGGAAGTGTAGGCAATAAACTTGCCGACAAGCTTGCACCGCAAGGCACAAAGAGTACAAAATTTGGACCCGAGCCATTTTGTGTAATCTCAAAAAGCCTAGTCCGATTGAACCTTGAAACTCTTTATCATATAAATCGTTTAAGATCTGGTCTGAAACACATGGCTTAAAATATTCTAAAACCTTAATCCAGTCTTATGATCGTAAATTTGCTTCAGAAGCTCTGGGATTAGTTAAGAGTAAACTACGAGTTCTGGCAAGAGCCCTGAGTGGAGACTGTTGTTTTTAAAAGCACATGTCCATCCTGGGACTAAGCAACTCAAGGATGCGCTGATTCCGAAAGAAACAACTTTGCACATCCTAACTGATTTTGGACCCTTAATGTACAAACGTAACACTCATCTGTGAAACTATGTACTTCGCCCAGAAGAAGTGAAATTGCTCACAGCAAAGCAACTCCTTCTATTCGTTGAAAACATAGGGCTTAGCAGTAAACTATAGTCATAGCAGCTATCACAATAGATTTTTTTAGATCGCAGTGATACTTGGCTTTCTAAACCTGCATAGCTGCTCGGACAATAAAAAAATAGAGATCATATATATATATATATGGTTATTTCAAAAAAAAGAGATTAAATGTAAATATAAAATTATCGCACAAAGGAAGACAAAAAAAATGGTTACAATTTTACACTAAAGTATCCATAAAGATCTACAAAGCTTTGATAGAAGATCGATTTACATTCTAATTTAATAACATCAACAAAAATGTGGGTCTTAAGAGATAAGGTAATAAGACCTTTTTACGTAAAATTAATAAATCTTTAATTTTCGACTCATATATTTTTCAAGTTAATAGCAATAAAAACTAATTGAACTGCTTGCCCAAAGACCATTGTTAGGTATAAATTTGCAGGTTTTTTGTTTAAGTTCTGCATAGACGAAGTCACGCGGGTAAAAATTAGCATATTTTAATATAACAAACGGTTAGGTGATACAGATGTATGCATCACTCCAATTATTTGTGAGCACAGTAAAATTTAACGATGACGTTGAGATTAACAAATAAGATTAAACAAACTAAGTAACCAAACTATCTAGTATTGCTAAAAATAGTTTCGTATTTCAGAATTTTTTAAGGGTTAATAATATCAGGTCAATTTTCCACTACGATAGATCTCTTTTAGAAGAATCCTCGGAGGGCTAACGACATCTAATTTTGTTTTACTAGTTTTTTTTAATTTATAATGTCTGCTTATATTAATTTTCGATTTTGATTCGCCACGGGAGTCATTCCTAACATATTTACGTAACATATCAAACATGAATTCGTCACTCGATACTTTTTAATACGGATCTCTAAAATTAAATACAATTGTGTTTATGACGGATTATTGGAAGAAATATAAAACTTCTATACTTATGTTGATATTATGGTTCATAAAAGATAGCTTGATCTCTGCGACAGCTGTCAGTAAAATTCGTACCTATGAAGTCCTGAATTTCTTAGTAGTACAGACAGAACCTGTCAATGTCATACTTGATGGCATCTGACATTAACAGGTACTGTCTGTACTACTAAGAAATTCAGGACTTCATAGGTGCGAATTTTACTGACAGCTGTCGCAGAAATCAAGCTATCTTTTATGAACTATAAATTATTACTATATATAATATATACTGTATTGAGTCTCTGAGAGATTACTACATATTTGTACCATTTACTGTAGAGATTACCGGTCTGTGGGGTCCACATGTGGTGAACTTTTTAAAAGAACTGCATCCGCGATTTGACACGAAAACGCAGCCAGCGTTCTTGGCATCGTACCACGGGGAGTTGGACTATGTAATAATTTAAGTTTTTTTTAATAATAAATATTGTTTCTTGGATTGACAGATTACTACCCCACCTGATGGTGGTGATGGTGTCGAAGATTGTTAAACGCATAAACTTATCATAACAAAAGCCTACTCACACTTGCTTTGAAGACATGTGTCTTGAAAAAAATATTTTTGGTTTTATTTTTGGAATCAGTATTAGCTTGTAGGTGCCACAAAATAAATATAACAATATTTTGTCCTATTGTATTATGTAGTTTATAAGTTATACAATCCCACAACGACTCTTTGTTATATAAATAATAATTAATGTTCGTAAAAGGGACAGTTACTACTGAATGCATCAATCATCTTACCGAAGGACACTTGTTTAATAAAACTTTATGTTCGGTTTATGTTTAGCCGCCTCTTCAGTGTTTTTGTTCTACACATTACACAAAATATTTATTTACGTAATACATATTTTTTCCAATACATATACCATCAACTCCAGTTATGTATCTTTAAAAAAAACTGTTATGAAAATGAGTTCAGAATGAATGAATGAAAAGAACATACAAGTTTTACAAACAACAACTTTAATAGTGAAAAGAAGGAAGCCTAACTTAATGCATTGAAATTGAATATTTGATAATAGAACCGTGGTAGCTCAGATAATTAGCGCTCACTATAAATGTCACAGTACGCGAGCAACGCTGGTTCGATTCCCGCCAGCACTAAAGAAATCTTTAATTTCAATTTTAGGTGCTGATTTACCAGGTGTTCGGCGGGGAAGGAAACATCGTGAGTAAACCTGCATGTCTGAGAAATCATCGGACACTTCCTTGCCCTAAAACGCTCTTAGAAATGAGAGAAGGCTTGTGCCCAGTGTTGTGGGAGGTATATAGGCTGTAAATTTAACTTAAATAGATACATATAGAAAAATCATTTGATACAGAAAATATGTTATTTGTCGTTTCAAATCAGACGTGTGTCTATATGTCACTACTAAGACAAGAATCTTGCTACTTTTAATCCCGTGAGGGAATATGTATTATTTTTCAATAGGCAAAAATTATAGCGAAAAGAGAATAAACTGTTAACACACTTCTGATGGGGAACGACTTCACGTTGATATCATCATCTACAAAAAGTACTGATCGCTGAACAATGCCTTCCTAAATCAATTAGGTTGCGAGTTACTTGAATGTTTCTAAAAAACGTTCACGTACCTAATTCGTAACCTAATTTATTTTGAAAACGTGACTTTTTGAGATTACATTATGTAGGACCGTCAAGCAGAGTTATCGACGTCGAAACGGACCCTTGTATTCTTTTTGTAAGGAATACGGGATACACAAGAAGCATGACTTTTATTAGACTATTTTTAGGTCATTATGAGATTACTTATTATTGATAATTGACATTTTTTAAAACCATAATATATTGGAGTTTTTTAAAAACAGGTATTTATCGAACGTGTACAATTTCTAAGTTGAATAGTGTACGTGTAGAAGATCAAAACTCAATATAGCGGACCACCGATAAAATAGAGTTACAACTCGAAGAACCTGGATTTTTAGAAATAGTATTTTAAATAATTATTTAAACTTCTACTAACAAAAATACAGTATAACAAATGTAACAATTCTTATAAAAAATTATAGCATTAGATGACAAACAAGCACACAGTTCAACTGATGGTAAGTGGAAACCGTGGCTCATAGACATCCACATTTATCTTCAACTATGGGTCAAAATGCAGATGCGTTATCACCCGTGAGGACTGAGATGGAATGCCTCGTTTCCAGTAAAAAGGGTCTCCGGTTCACTACACTCACCATACGAAACACAATAGCATACAAACATTTTTACATTTCTAGTCATCACAATTTCAACAAATAACTTTACAGTACCAAATTTAGGTAGTACTTAATTAAGTTACGGTTAAATAATATTTGGTTTAATATTCTCCTTAAAAATAATATATTTAAATACTACGTAGCAACTATAATCATCACTATAAAAATCAAAATCACTTACAATATAAGTTTCAGTAATCTATTAATTAGGGTGCATAATTATTTAAAAAAATACTGGTATTTATTCAATTTCAATTGGATGTATAAGAGCGTAAAAACTGTGGTATATGATCACTATTAATCAGTTTGTGATAACTGTGATGTTTGCTTCCTTTATCCTCTTCAACGAAACCAGCAGATGTCCTCTTCTTGACTACTGTCTTTATTACTCTATTATTGATGTAGGTATATTGTATTCATGAAGAATGTCTTGCAGATTTGGATTTGACATACCATTTTGGTCAAGTCAAAAGCATGGTTTGTTTTCTTTCGTAGTAGTAAGTAGTCGTGTATCTATATTTTTGTTTCTGTGGTGCCATATGCCTTCCGATTAATTCTCTTTGGCTGTTAATATATTTAAGTTCCCAGAATTGTTTAAAAACCGCTTGTCTATCTGCTTCTGAAATTTATTTTTGCACCTTAACCGTCAACGTTCGCTACACGGTAGCTTAATTTTTCTATTTTAATCAAGGCATAATTACAATCTCATTGAAATTATTATACGATAAGTAGAATTTTACTGTGACATTTTTATATTTTAAAGGACATTGTCCATGTTGCATACATTTTGAACCACTGACCTCTATATATACAAGTACGCTGGACCGGCTATACCATACAAAATGACTGTGCCAATTTGAAGCGCCAGTAAAGGATGTCTTGAAAAATAAAATTGATATAATATGCCAAAGTATGTTGTCTTATTCATATTGTCATATTTAATAAGTCTGTATTTTGAACTTTTAAACTAAAAAACGAAAGTATTTTATGTTGTTTGATTGTGTATAATATTAGTTACATAATAAGAATTATTTTTATTAATAATGAGAGGGTGCGTAATCTGTAAAACTCGTTACCAAAAGGGAAGTGGTATAATATTTCACAAGTAAGTGAATTTGCAGTAAATATTAAAGAAATTAAAACTATTTGATAATATAAGTACTTAGAAATTTGTTACTAATCTTAATATCATATATACAAACATGTTTGGCGGTATATTACTGAGTTTTGATAAACAATAAAATTCAATAGGGCTGTCGAGTTCCTTGTCTATAATACTTATCGATGTTCTTTCCTACTCATATCTGTTAACAAACAAAGTCAACAACAACAGATGATTATCAAATGCTTATTAACAGGTTTCCAACTGAACCTAGGCTAAAATTATGGCTTAAAATCATAAATATTGTGAATTGGCGTCCGAAACAAAATGATCATATTTGTTCCAAACATTTCACAGACGACTGTTTTATTAAACATGAGAACTGCACCACTTTGAAAAAGTGCAGTATACCGACCAAGTATAAGTACCAAGCACTACCAACTACCAAGTACAAGTATTAGATTATTGTTTCGAATGTTTTTTTATTTCTTATTTCCTCATTTTCCACCAAACTCAAGGGCCATAGCCAAGTGTCTAAAGGTCACTTGATGATGTTGAGCCACGTTGGACGTATGTTAGTGGGCTGCGGCTGGAGGAGAT
Organism: Parnassius apollo; assembly: GCA_907164705.1. NCBI lineage: Eukaryota > Metazoa > Arthropoda > Insecta > Lepidoptera > Papilionidae > Parnassius > Parnassius apollo. The sequence continues at coordinate 13,698,669 of CAJQZP010000212.1, forward strand.
TCCTCTCCCTGTACCGCTGTAGTCGAGATGGAGTCGTAAGGGAAGAAGGAGTGTTGCTATGGCGATCACTCCACTCGACTGTCTTTCGCGATTTTGGTGAGGCTGCATCACTTGATGCTTCCGAGTGCTCGTTTTTGCCTGACTCCATTCACATATCGGGCTCGTTAATTGATAATTTCAGTTATTTTTTTTTAATATTGTAATTTTAATTTCGAAAATGACGTTGTAAATAACTGATAACTATGTAATTCAAAGTTTATATTTTTTATATTATCTTACTAACTTGCGCATTGCTGCCGCAGAAGAAGTAATTGTGGAAATATCGTTAAAAATGTGGAACAGTTATATTGTATAATTAGGAATGATAATACAATCATTGAAATAGAATGATATAGAACTTTCTATAACTTTCAAATAAATAGTCAGTATAATACGCACGCCACCTAGTGTCAGTTAATTGTACCATGCGTATAACCTTCGCTCAAGTGCAACCAATATCATCGTAGAAAGTACGAACAAACATAAATTTTTATATAGTAGAAAATATTTTACTGTCTATAGACAGACCTGTAGTTGATTAGAATAGGCGTTATTATAGCAGCTGATTTGTTTTTTATAATACTAAAACTAAATGAACGGTTGACAATAAATTATTCTAGAAATTATGTTTTTATTTTTATTTTGTGTACTTAGTTTAATCTTAATAATTTTTAGTTGAATGTTAAGGGCTATGATGGCTATCAGAGTACAGAACCAGAGTACAGAACTAATCCAACTGTAGAGATGTGTAAGGCGGGGTGACATAATATCCCCGAAATACTTTAGCGCTGCATTGGAAAACGTTTTCAACCTTCTGAACTGGAAAGGATACGGTATTAACGTCAGTGTCGTGTACGTCCCTCACCTTCGATTTGCCGACAATATAGTCCTTATGGTACAATCGCTGGAGGACCTACGCACTATGTTCAATGACCTCAATAATGTCTCCCAACGGATAAGTCTTAAGATGAACATGGACAAAACAAAAGTCATGTGTAATGTCCATGTCACACCTATGCCGGTGGTTTTTAGGAGCACTTAGCTGAAGTTGTTGATGAGTATTTTTATTGGGACAAATAGTCCGACTAGGTAAGTTCAACTTCGATCGACAGGTCAATCGACGGATTCAACTCGGCTGGGCAGCGTTCGGGAGATTACAACACATCTTCTCGTCAGTAATACCTCAAAACTAGATTGTACAACCAATGTGTGTTGCCAGTGATGATATATGGATCTGAGACGAGGTCTTTCACTGCTGGCCGTATGAGGAAGCTCGAAGTTGCTCAACGAGCTATGAAGAGGGCTATGCTCAGGAGTTCAAACTTAGGAATGAGGATATCTACAGCAGAACCAAAGTGACCGACATCGCCCAATGGATTAGTAAGCTGAAGTGGCAATTGACCAGCCATATAGCTCGAAGAACCGAATACCGATGGGGAAAAAGGTTCTCGAGTGGCAGTGGCAGCCTCGTACTGGCAGGTGAAGTGTAGGACGTTCCCCCACTAGATGGAGTCAAAACCTTGTAAGACATGCAGGAAGTTGATGGATGCAGGTAGCTCAGGACCGTGTATTGTGGCATTCCTTGGGGGAGGCCTATGTTCGGCAGTGGATTTGTGAAGGGTTTTAATGATGATGAATGATAATGGCATTATATTAATATGATACATAAATAGAATGGACGTTACGGGTAGAGTCCATCTATCCATAGAGTCCATTCTATTTATTAAGGTATAGGTAGGGTATAGAATTTTTATCAATATAATTTGGTACACTCTTATCCCTAGTATTAGTTCCGTGGACGTGCACTTCTGCTGTCAGCGCCAAAATGGCGAAAATCAAATCGCTTCATCATGTTACGGTGTATAGCCAGTCCAGCGTACTTGTACATATAGAGGTCAGTGATTTTGAACCAAATGTGAAAGAGCTTGTCAAAAAAATCTATGGTAGGTATATTTGGTTAGAACTTTTCCGTCTAACATTTGATATAATGACATTAAAATGGTACGGCATTTTTACATCTACACATCTCATGGAATATGAAAAACAAATGAATTGTCCTATAACCATGCAAACTTGTGTCTTTTAGGTGCTGGACTAGATTTAGTCGCTCCCAATCCAAGACTTTGTTTAACAAAGACTGGACTTCCGGCACAGGTTTATTCCGGATGGTAGACGGTGTGTTTCCACCGCCATCAAGAGTTGGACTCTAAAAGATAGCCTAAACGATAACATTCCTCCTTTGCGGCATGAGCCAGTAAGTCTCTGCAGCGATAGAAGAGATGGCTGACAGTAGTTCCCGTGGACAGCCTTGATGAAAAACCAGGATGCGCGGGTTTTATAAGGATCCAAACTTGTTTCTCGCTACTTCTATTTAAAGACTTATCAATCGCAATGTACGTCAGATGTGAAGTCAGGATACGGCATAATTATTTTATTGATGTGGCTATCGCAAGAAACCTAACTATAAAAAATATACTGTAAGCGACGGCTATAAAACTTGCTTGTTAAGATACAGTAATCCGCCTATTATTAGTAGATACGCTTAAAACGAAATATTACATAAAGGATTACATCGAAAATGTGAAGACAGTTTTTTTCCAACTCAAATAAAACCAAAGACAGTGGTTTTACGAGTACAGCTTTGGTGCCTGTAATAACAAATACTTACGCGGATAAGTTCTAACAGACAATAGAATCATGTTTGTTTGGTATTTTATTTTTGTTCAAAACATATCATATATCTTTTAACTACTAGTTAGCTATTTTTTGTTATGTTAAAATTAAATTGTTATTAAAATAAAATATATTTTAGTTATATCTTGTCTAATTTATTGCCTGGAAATGTCCATTAAGTTGTAAAAATATATTATATTGTCACTGTCGCCTAAGACCTTTATACTATTTAATAACAAATAAATTAATTGATTTAGCTGAACAACTTTTTCAAATAACAAACTGGATAGTGCCTAATTTTAATTTTAGTGTTTTAAAAATGTGATGTTAGCGCAAAACTTAAAAAGAACTTCTCGAAATAAATTATTTCGAATGTAACGTTTGATATGATACAAATGTTTAAAAATGTTTATTACCTTATAACATATACATAATATATATAACTTAACGTTAAATTAACAAAAAGACGAGTGGCTTAGCTCTATCTATCTGGATATATATATATATATATATATATATTAGTTTTCTTCAAATATTTAAATTTATTATCGGCGTCCTTCCATAATTTGTTTTTATTCACTTTAAACGTAGAATATTTAATATATTGAACAAAATATTAATTCGTAAAATTCTTCAAACGAAATAAAATTACGAAAAATAACTGGCTATGAGAGAAAGAGAGAAAGAAAATATGCGTGCGCACTGCTCTCTCTCTCTCTTGCTTATATCCCTCTTGCAACTCCCGTTCGCCTCGCCCGATTACAATTTTTGTAACGCTTTCGTCACGCGTTCGCCAGCTTACTCCCCAAGTCAAGCATGTGCGAAGAAGTTTTACTTCAATAGAATGTACAAATAGCTGTTTTGCCTCGACTCTCAAATATGTAAAAAGCTAAAAAGGATGGATGGAGTAACGACTCATGGTATCACCGTGACCATTCTTCGTAAAATTAATAGATCATTCCTTTATGTTAAGCCCATTTCTAACACCAAAATATTGGTATTTTATACTACATTGTTTGGCGGCCGCAAAACGCACATTCAAACACTAACAACTTTATAATTCTAATAAACTTCACATATTTATGATGGCCATTAAAATTCATTTTTTTACTTATTAAATGCGCTTAACTACATTTCAACCAGTTTTATCAAGAGTTTAGAGAAAGCCCTAGTTAGTAAATCGCGCTAGCTAAGCTTTGTAAAAACCTATTTACTCTACCATTTACGGTATCTACGAGTATATTAAAATCGGATTGAAAAATAGACCCAAGCAAATAATTTCACTCCTTTGCCCTATACCTGAGGGTAAAACCTCAATCAAGAGTGTTCTCCGGGACGGATCGTTCAGGTTACATGATAAATAACAATTAAATAAAAAAGTAAAACAAACTTATTAATTATTTTCACTTAAAAGCTTTTGAAGTAGATGCATATCGAAGAAAAAACCAAGTCTCAACTTCAGAAGTTATTACACGCAAATTATTTTTTGTGTTTTTCAAAGAGTTTATACTTTTTTAATTTAATGATTATACCGTTCTACTCATGGCATATCACACGTTCATGTAACGTATAGAATGTCTTCCAAATAGAAAAATCATTGAAATAGGTTCGGCCGTTCCCGTAAACTTCGTGAATAAAAGACTTTGTTGTTTTTAGAAACTCGGTTTAAAATACAAAAAGATGCAACCATTGAAAATGTTTGCAAAATACATCATTAAACCACACGCCCTTTCGATTGACCTCCATGGTAACCATATGTGTCAGTGTCTATGAGTCAGTCTATATTTTTAACTATTTTTTTTTCATTTATAAAACATTCCCTCTTAACACCTCCATTTTTATAAACATACATAAATTGCTCAGAAATAAACAGCAACTGGAGTCAAATAATCTAATAAAATAAACAATTAAAAATATCTAAAACCCGACTGCAAAAAAGACAATTTAAAAATAATGCACTGAAGAGACCGAAAAAATAAAATAAAAACTATAAACAAAGATCTTAGCTTCGGTTTAACAGACTCTATTATGAGCTGAAAGCCTAAGTTAAATACCCGTATTAGGTATAGTAGCAGGCATAAAATTATAATCTGCATCACGAATGGGTCAGCTCGACCGGGGAAGGACCACGCTCTCACAGAATATATAATATAATAGGACCTTCAAGAAAAGAGCTTACTCCTTTCTAAAGGGCCGCACCTGCAATTCCCCTGATGTTGCAGTTGATCATGAGCGGCGGTAGTCACTTAACATCAGGTGAGCCGCATGCTCGTTTGCCCCCTATAAAAAAAAGAATACCAGCGTGTTGTGATTCGTATGGTGAGTGTATAGATCCGGAGACCTCTTTTACTGGAAACGAGGCATTCCATCGTAGTCCTCACGAGTGACAACGCATTTGCATTTTGATTCGTAATCGAGGATAGATGTAGATGTCAATGGACCACAGCAACCACTTACCATCAGGTGTACTGTGTGCTCGTTTGTCACCCTTTCTTATAAAATAAATAAATAAAAATAAATAATTTCTTTCGGTTTATAACTTGCAATTGGGTCGGTAGATATGTCCCGCCCAGTCTCATTTTAGAGTAGCAACCTTTCATGTGACATCAACAATTTTTGATCTTTGGACCTCTGCAGAATCGTCAAAGAACATGTCTGAGCATCATAGGTGAGGATGGGAAGTATGCACACGTCCATGAGTCTCCTTGTCAGAGGCAGAGAAAGATCACCCTTCATAAGATCATTCATAGACCACAATATCTCTTCCATTCATTTTCGGTGCTTCTTGAAAATTATTTGTCCTTTCTTGCCTGTAAACTATTTGGCCCAAATAGAATATATTCTCATCGACGTATACAATTTCCAAACTCTCTACATTAATCTTGTAGCGTGCTGTCCGTCATCGACAATATCTTTGATATGTTACTTTGAAGTCCAACAGCAAGGCTTGCCTTGCTAAGATCGTCTAGTATCTGAGTCAACTCATCGGCAGAAGACGAAAATAGGCGGCGAAAGATTGGATGATCGTACATGTCAAACTTGAATGCCCCTATAAGCACAGCTGGTAGCCATCATAAAGGTCATAAAGAGTATAAAGATCTCTTCTAATACGGCTCTAAATCGTTTTGGAGATAGCGGGTCTTCTTGCTTCATAGCTTTACTTGCGCAAAAAATAAGTCTGTCATAGAACTGACATCTTAATGGATGTGATGTATATATCTTAATTAACAATCTTTATTATTATTAACTGACCTATATTTCAGAAGAAACTCTTGTGAGGGACTGGGACTTTATCAATATGCTTAATTATTAAGTGAAATGCCTTTCTTTCTGTCTAAGATTTTGTCTGGATTAGCATCCTCTTATCTGTTTCTAGCATCGTTCACATACTTATGAACGTCAGAGAGAAAAGAAGTTAAAAAGCCAACATAATTGCAGGCTGTGGTATTTCATTTTAGTCCTCAAAACTGACAACGCAACTGTGGTAATTTTTGTTTGAACATTTGCTCTTTATTGTGAAGATGTTCATTAAATGCATTATCCACTTACTAACAGGTGAACTGTTGTTATAAAAAATACTTTTCTATGATATTCATATTAATATCTACTTACCATTTTTAGTCATCGATACCGTGAAGTGGCGATGTAAGAAAATCCACAGATACAGATGGGGTATCTCATCATCCCCACCAAATCACCCCGTGGCTGTCGTAAGAGGGGACTGAAGGAAACAAATCAGGACACGAACAGCCGTGTATTTCTAATAACGACTAAAAATAAAAATAAAACTGGGGTTGTCAACCCAAGTTGCCAAGCGTGGCAACTATGACAAATATACCCGTATGAGGCGATTTAAGGGGGAGGCCTATATTCAGCATTTGACTTTAATAAGCAGTAACGATAACGGTACTCGATTAGATAGAAAGCCGACGTTTGTAAAAGTTAAAAAAGTAAAAGTTACAGTATATATACGCCCCACTGCTGGGCACAGACCTCCTCTAACTTCTTAGAGGATTTTAGGGCAAGGAAGTGTCCGCCACGCTGCCACAATGCGTGTTGGCGGACCACACATATCTTTGAAATATTTTTATTTCTCAGACACGCATGATCACGATATTTTCCTTCACCGACGAGCACGTAGTAAATCAGCACCCAAAATTGTATTTAACAATGTCATTGTCGCCCGCAGGGGTTGGACCCGGTTTGCGGCTTACAGCGGGCTCTAAGAGCCGTAGCAGCTTAAGGACCATTGTAAGTCTATGATTAAAAGGTTATAAGTTTTACTAAGTAGTAGAATTCCTTTTTTACCTAGGAGTCTGTCTGGATATATATCACGCTCTTAAATATCTCTGTCGCTAAAAGACAGTGTGTGAACTGTGTTCCGGTCTGTGATGAACAAAGGGCTAGTGTAATTACAGATTATAAAGAATTCCATCTTAGTCCTCGAGAGGACAACGCATCTATGGCCGTATTTATTTGAAGTTGGTTAAATGTCATTAGGCTGCTGTAATTTCGACTTATACAAAACAAAGGAGCCTTGTTTTGTAAAAAATAAATGTATTCTCATAGAGTATGTTTCTGTAATAAATTATCTAAGGTATTTTTAGGATTATTATTTTTTTTTCTTTAAATTTAGTGATTACAAATTCTTCCGAACAATATAGAGGAGTTGCCGCTATCAATTACATAGCTCAGCAACATCGGAAACGGAACTAATTAAATTCCAGAAGGTTTCCTCAACGGGTATAAACAGGTTACCTACGCTCCACTTACGTCACAGCAAGGATAGGTTATATAAGATTTTTTTTGTAGGACATACAGCTGTTATTGACTTACAGAATAGAACTGTTTGTAAGGCATTTACGGCTATTCATTTTTTATAAAAATCTTTAAATTAAATTATTATAATAATTATAGTACTACTAACACCCTTACTATTAAAATTAATTACTAACCCTTATGGATCTATGTTGTCCGAAAATAAAGTGATTTCATTTGATTTGATTTAATAAAAACTAAAAACTTGTTGTATTACATTTATGCCAAAATTGACGAATTGTATTTGATCCAAGATTCCTTTAATCGAAATATCTTATTGACTTTCGTACCAATCCGTAAGAAAATTAGTATCGTATCGATTTTCAAGTTCATTCCGCGTACCATTTACGTAACCCAAACAAAAAATTAGCACACAAGCCATTCAATAAACACATAAATTATAATATAGGGTTCTCCTCGAACAGGAAATAGCTTCTGCAGCTATTAAACGGGATTGACGATCATGTGTTTGTTATGCGGTATGCTTATGGTGTGTTTATAGAAATAAATTCAGCATTGCGAATGTATCACTCACTTGGTTTCAATACAAAGAAGACGCGATATCGGGGATACACGATTGATGGATTGAGTTAGAAGAAGGGTAATAAGGAGTAGTTGTAGGTTAACTGGGTATTGATCGCGGGCGCAGCTGGTAGTATTCCGTGCGCGCTAGCGGCGGACTTGGCCGCGACTGCTAGGGCGGCCGCCCGCCCTATAGAAATGTTCCGAGTACGGCTGCGCAGGCCATGTTTTGTTTTGCCACACGACTGCCTCGATAAAGTCTATCGAAGCCGGTTGAAATCGTCCACGTGAATAATATTGCCTACAAAATTTGAACGTTTTTTTCATTAAGTTTTGCAATGCTATGACTTTGAAATAAATTAATTTCCAGTGCTTCCCAAACAATCGCTGCTGAAGGTTCGGTAATAAGTGTGTGCGATTCACAAGATATGGTCAAAACAATATGTACAACCAGGATAATTAATTAAAATTGGTTTAATATGATTTATTACCAAAGAGGAGTAAAGTAGAACAAAATCAATATCTTATCAAAGCCACTGTCAACCTCACATGCACTGTGTGTTCCTGTTGAACAACGAAGGAGGCTCTGCAGAATAAAAACCTATTAAGCCTTTGTAATAACATAAATTCATAAGCATTGATCCTGGTGTAGTTCGCCGCCATATGTGTACCGGCGCTGATTAGGTTAGTAGGTTTTGTTTCGGCAGGTGATATGGACACCCAACTAGTCTCTGTTCTCTGTTATAAAACTTTGAACGCAGGAGAAACAACTACTTATGTATTGACAGAGTCATATACCCTAATCATATATATTTACTAGCTGTTCCACACGACTTCGCTCGCGTGAACTGGATTTCATGTGTATTATTTATAACGCCCACGTAATTCCCTTTGTGAGTGGAATTTCATAAAATTTGTTTTTAATTGAACTCAAGATGACAAAGTCTCAAAATAATAATTTCACCGAATTTCAAACCTGTAAGAGCTATAAATTAAAAAGTAATTTTTTTACGCCCTTGCACTGCCCTAATGGTATTTTATAAAATTCGTTCTTATTAATTTTTAACCTGCCAAAAATAATGTTCTGGCCACGTTTTATATCAATAAGAGCTTTAGTTTGAAAATGTAATTTTTTAAATTAACGCCCCCGTAACCTTCCTTGCGGCTGGAATTTCGTAAAATCCGTTCTTAGCTAACCTCTACTCGGCAAAAGGTATATTGCTACCAAATTTTAAGTCTCTAGACCATCCAAGGTGTAACATGTGAACGGAGTAGAAGACTATGGCACTGATATTTTACAAAAAATAAAAACAAAGTTTTTTGTTAAATTTATTAATAAATTAAAATCTATCGAAATTCAAATCGTATCCAGCCTGCTTTACAAATGGCAATAGAACAATAAATTTAGTAGGCAATTTTGACCGTGTCACTTCGCAGGATCACAGGCGCACGGGCAAAGGGCAAAGTAATTGTTAAAAAATATGTTTTTTCAAACATTAAATTAAAAAAAATTGTTTTTATTTTTGTAAAATATCAGCGCCATAGACTTTCACTCAGTTCACGTGTTACACCTTATTTTTTTCCAGACGGTAAAAAAGATCAGCCAGTATATATACATTACTTTTTTATTTAAAAATGTACTTGAAAATATGGTTACAACATAAAAAATACTAACAATTTAAATCATCATCATTATCATCACGATTCTTCACAAGTCCACTGCTGAACATAAGCTTCCCCCAAGGAATGCCACAAAGTTTGGTCCTGAGCCACCTGCATCCAACGACTTCCTACATGTCTTACCAGGTCGTCACTCCATGTAGTGGAGACCGCACTTCGCCCACCAGTACGAGGCCGCGACTCGAGAACCTTTTTTCCTCATCCGTTGTCGGTTCTTCAAACTATGGCCGGCCCATTGCCACTTCACCAATGTCAATAGATATTAAATATTTATTGGAAGTATTTCTAATTCCATTTCTGCACATCTTCCACAACGCATTTGAAGTTATTGCACAATACGAAGCAAAATGTTTCGTATTACGTACTAACTTCAAATTGTTAGAACAGGCCAATTATTTAACGCGCATAAGAGCCGATTGCATTTTATCCACTGAAATATCTTTCATCGTAATAATTATTTAATCGGCCCTAAATAACTATGTATTAAGCTAATGTGTTAACTTGTTTAAACAAATTATACGAAAAAGTTATAAATAACGGGTTAAGCACGAATCGCTCGTCTCTACCTAGGTACTGTTAAGGTCGCCACAAAGGGTCAGTTAAACTGATCATTCCATCTGATCAGTTCAAACTAAACCTGTTGATATTTTTTAAAATAGAGGATTTTCGATATATCGATAATTATAAATATATCAATATCGGAGATTTATATAAGTATTTATCGATATATCGAAAATCCGATATTTTAAAAAAACAACAGTTTTAGTTTTAAAACTGATCAGTTGGAATGATCAGCTTAACTGACCGTGTGTATCGTCCATTAGACAGATGTTCGCTTTGACAATGGTTACTGAAAATTCCAAGCATTCCTTTACAAGGCCTTTGACCCTGTGTCCCAAAACACCCTATAGAAGCTACTCACAAAAAGAAAAAAGTAATTGCGTTTTAATAGATACAATTTTAAGTTATTATTTTAATATTTACGTCGTATCAAAACCAAAGTAATTTTTTTTTAAATAATTCTAAATCATATGACGATAAGGTTCTTTTAAAAATAAATTACTAAATAATTATCAATTTGTATTTAACAAGGAAGTATTTATTCGTCGCCGTTGAAGAGCTTATACAAAATGTAATATTTTATCAAGAAGTATATCAAAAGTATATTTGGGAATATTCACAGGATACTTTGGACAAATTATGCCCATAAATTATAAAATCGTATTTCTTTCCTAGGGCATCCTCTGTTTTCATTAGAATTAATCAAAAAGATTTACCGAATAAAGGATAGCCATGATAATATACTTCTTTATTAGTTTGAACCATAATTTTTTTATTAGGTAATTCAATGATTTTCAAACTTAAAGGGCAACTATTAATATATTATTATTTGCATATTTTATCGCATCTACCACGAAGAGTGATCTGAGGAATTATTCTGACTAATTCCAGCCACTCAATTTCACCATCGCTCATCGCCACTAAACTCGCGATACCATCAATACCATCTGGATGATTGGCGGTCCACCACTGGATGATTTAGAAGAAGTTTACTTCCTCGCACAACTTCCTTGTGGAATCGGCTACCACCAGAAATACGACTTAGGGACCTTGAAGAAAAGAGCCCACTCTTTTTTAAAAGGCCGGCAACGCATCTGCAATTCCCCTGGTGCTGCAGTTGTTCATGGGCGGCGATAGCCACTTACCATCGGGTGAACCACATGCTAGTTTGTTTCCCCTCTTCTATAAAAAAAATTACGAAGAGAAAATGTATCAGTATTACTTAGTAGTATTTAGCTATATTAGTTTAATAAAATCAAAATCAAATGTAATGTTAATACCCGCACACTAATGTGCTTTTAATTGTTTTGCTTGCAATTGCATATATATATATATATATATATATATATATATATATATATATAAAAAAAAAAAAAAAATGTGTGTGTGTGTGTGTGTATATTGTAGATAGTGATATAGTTTTCAGTGGTACCACTTCACGCTTGTGCTAGAGCCACGCGGCAGCTTTTGCTGTCGCATGAATGGGCCGGCTCAAACCAGAAAAGTACCTATCACTGTTGTTGGTAGACTTAAAATATTATGTACTGGGAAACCTTCTTCAATAATAAAGAGAGTTTTCATCTGAACTCCGTTGTTTCAATGTCGCTACATGGTGGCAACAGTTAATTATTTTATTTTTATTTTTTATTTTATTTATTAAGTTTACCAGTAATTGTAGCAATAATAAATCAATGAGTATTTAACAATAACATGTACAGCCAAATGCACAATTAATTAAGGTAAACACCACATGCACAAAATATTAAGGGTAGTAACATCCAATAATTTATAAGTGACTTAATGTGTTCACAATAAATGAGAAAAAGAAAGAGAAAAAAGGAAACAATAACAGCACAGTATATAAATGAACATAAAAATTACTTAATTATAACTCGACTATGGTTTTTTGCAAGTGTTTGCGAAACGTATTCAGACTTGTAGCGTGGATATCTATGTTTTTACCATAACAGTTTAGAACTCTGCTTGCTCTAGGGATAAATGAACTTGAGCCCAAAACTGTTATGCGCAATGGTGGTACTAATGGTGATATTTTAATTCTAGGTAATTATATAATTATAACTACAGTTAATTAATATATATATATAACTTTAATAGTTTTGTCTTTTGCTACTTGACATTGAGCCATAATAATACTCATACATCTTATTGGCAATTTATTTTTCTGAGGCTGTTGCATAATTAATTAATCATCAAATCAACTGAGTAATGTATAAAAAATTATGTTGTTAAAAATTCGAATAGTATTGTTGTATAAGTTACGAGTACCTGTCTATTAATATTTGCACACCACTGAAGAAGAATATGTAGAATAAATTATACTCGAACACCATCGTACAACCACATTCTTGCAAATAAATATTATTATTATGGGGTATTTATATAGTTTTCTCATCTGGTTGGGTTCTATAAATATATAATTATAAATGAAAATGAAAAAATAAATATACATAAATATCAATAACATAAAATAAATATAAAAGTACATAAATAAATAAAAGCCCAACCAGATGGAGGCCCTCGGCAGGGGAGACCAAACGGCCGAGGGTTAGGGGGAAAGGGAAAGAAACCGGCGGACGATGCAGGCGGTATCGAGGAGCACCGCCTTCTGCATTTGAACCTGGAGCGGTCCGCCACGTAGTCCCAGCCGCCTCAGATGACCCGAGAGGCTGACTGGGATTAGCCCGTTTGCAGAGACGACTACAAGAATAATTTCGGTCGGCAGACCACCCCACATGTCGGTCACCTCGTGAGCCAGGTCCAGATATTTTGTTTGCTTGTCTGTTTCGGCTTTCACGAGGTTCTCGTCATACGGAATGGTAATGTCGACCAAAAATATCCTTGACTGTGCCCGGTCCATCAGCACAATATCAGGCTTATTCGCAAGAATAGTCCTGTCTGTGATGATGGCCCGGTCCCAATAGAGCCTGGCGCGATCATTTTCGAGCACGGCTTCCGGCAAGTACTTGTAGTACGGCAATTTCCGGTCCACGAGACCGTATTTCAGAGCGAGCTCCTGGTGTAGAATTCTGGCTACTAGGTTGTGCCTGTGCAAGTACTCAGAGTTAGAAAGCGCCGAACAACCGGAGATAACATGCCTAAGTGACTCACCGGGATGGCGACAAGCTCGACAGATGTCGACGGTGCCATCCTTTAGGATGTATCTCCGATAGTTGTTGGTCTTAATAACCTGATACTGTATTGCACAGACAAAACCCTCGGTTTCCCCGAAGAGATCACCAAAGCGTAGCCAGTGGAGGGAGGCTACTGTGTCTACGAAAGGCTCATGTAGAGCCTTGTAGAACCTCCAGTGGAGCTCCTTCTCCTTCCATACGGTCTCTCGGTCGGAAATGCTCTGCACTGCCGGGTCTTGCCATTGCTCGTTGGCTAAGGATAGAGGGGTAAGTCTTTTATCACAAAAAATGACGTCCTTATAGAATGGATCATCCGATCTCGCCAGGAAGTAATCACGGATTCTGCACACTTCGCGATTATGCATGGTGAGCGCGCTCAAGAAGCCACGACCACCATGCTTCCGCGACAAGTACAACCTCATTACCGACGATCTCGGATGATGCATCCTATGGGACGTCATGGTAGTGCGGACATTTCTATCCAGGGCGTTAAGTTCAGTCTGAGTCCACCTGAGTATGCCAAAGGTATACATGAGGACAGGCATGACCCAGCCATTATATGCGTGTGCCTTATTCACACTGGACAAAAGGCTGTTAAGCACTTTGGTCAAGCGTGCATAAAACACGTCGCAAACTGACTGTTTCATCGATACCGATGTTTTGTGACATACCCAGGTATCGGTATGTTTCAGCCTCGGAAAGGGTCCTTAAGTTGACGGGCATAGATAAGTCTACGCCCTCAGAGTTAGCAACCCTTCCCCTTTCAACATGGAGGACCGCACACTTATCCGTCCCAAGCTCCATTCCAATGGAATTGCTAAATTCACAAGTGATGTTTAGCAATTCCATAAGATGGGAGCGACTGGAGGCGAATAACTTGAGGTCATCCATATAGAAAAGGTGGGTCACTTTTGTCCCTCCTCTCCGTAGCTGAAATCCCCTCCCGGAGCTCTCCAGTAAGGTACTGAGAGGGTTCAGGGAGAGGCAGAACCAGATTGGACTCAGACAATCGCCCTGGAAGATACCCCTTCTTATCCTTATGTGGTTCTCCGCAGCCATCATCCGCTCGCCCAGATGACAAAGGATCGTACTCCACTGCCCCATACACTGCTCGAGGAAGTCTCTAACTGTACAGTCTATCTTGTACAGCTCGAGGACTCTCTTTAGCCATGTATGGGGCACCGAGTCGAATGCCTTTCTGTAGTCTATCCAGGCGGCGGAGAAGTTCCGACGGTTGCGTTTCACCACTTTGCCAATGACCGCGTCAATGAGGAGTGGTTCCTTGGTTCCACGACCACCGCCCCGACATCCATTTTGAGCGCGCGACGTCACCTGATTTGAGTCCAGGTGACAAGTGATTCTCGCGCTCAAAATGGATGTTAGTGTCTTGTATATGGTCGGTAGACACGTGATGGGGCGGTATTTGCTCGGGTCTGTGGTACCCTGGTCTTTAGGAACCAAATGAGTGATCCCAGTAGTGAAGAGGCTTGGGAGCGACTTCTGGTTGAGAGCCTCTTGAAACTGTCGGGCAAGCACAGAGTGACACACCATGAACCCCTTCAGCCAGTAGTGATGCAGCCCGTCAAGCCCCGGACTTTTCCAGTTCGGGGCCCTACGGACCACCTCAGCTACGTCATCCGGCGTTAATTTTGACGGGGTCCATGGGCGTAATACCCGCACACTGACTCGCCACAACTTCCGTCCAAGGGCCCTCGCTGTGGTTTACGGGCTCTGACCACAGGCCGCGCCAGAATGCTACAGTGTCGGCCTGATTCGGTGCTCGACCCGTTCCACTTACCATTGGTCGCTCCAATGATTCATAGAGCCTCTTCTGATCACTCTGGAAGAGACGATTCTGGTTGAACCGTGTCGACCTCTCGGTATATCGCCGAATCCGCTTTCCCCAAGCAGCGATTCTCTGCTCTGCTTCTGGACAAACTGACATTTGTCCCAGCAAACGCCATCCTGACGGTGCGCACAATTCTTGGCCTGTTGTTGCCTGATCTGAAGCATATCAGTCTGCCGATGAGAGCTCTAGCCTTTGCGATACGTTCCTCAATTCTTCTTCTACATGCTGGGATAGCGCTACTATGGCCAGTAGCGCGTCCAGCCGTGGAAACCTTGGCGCCTATGATACGGCAGACTGCCAGCGCGGCGCCAAAAAGAATTGAGTCCATCTCGCAAAGGAGATCCCGGCTGGCTTCCAAATAGGTCACCAGCATTGGGTTCAGAGCCCTCACGACAGCCCGATTCCGCTTGCTTAGGGCTATGCGGGGAAGTCGCGGTCGATATTCGAGAGGCGTACTGCGCGTTTCCACAATCGCCTCTTCCAATGTACTCCTCATATGCTCTAATTCCAGTTCCTGGGCGACTGTTCCATCATCATTTGAATCAACCACAACTGGGGTATTCACGGCGGCATCCACGTTTGCGAGTTGCTCTACCATTTGTGGCGCCGCATCCTCAGCCGTAGCATTCTCATCCGACGAGGGAACAGCCTCACGTCGTAGCCGTTCGAGTTCGGCGACATCAAATATATTTGATCGCAAGATATACCGAACTCGGTCTGCCAGGTTTTGCTCTGTGACGGTTAAAGATAGCTCCAGCTCAGCAAAAAGACGATGCATCCCAGCCCGATACGCCAAACATCCAGTTTCTCCCCCTTTCGCCCTAAAATACGCCCGCAATGCGTTGCTGTTCATCTGGGTTGTCCAACGCATGCGGCGTACTCCACCAGAGGCGGGTGCCGATTGCTGGGCCCGCGAAGACCCTGCCGACACCAAGCCAGCTGGTGGGGATGATGGATGCGAGGGGCTGCTGGGTGGTCGTGCAGCACCTCGCGCTCGGCTGGCGGTTCGCATGCTGCCGCGTCCAGCGCCAGCTCCAGACGCGCCCTGGCGACCTCCAGGCAGCGGCCCTTTGCGCGTTCTTCCGTATTCCATCATCCATAGTGGTGGGCGTCATTTAGCGGGAGACGCCCAGACCCGGCGCCGTTTCATGGTGAGGCCATGTGCACAAGCGGGCCTTTGCACCTTCAATTTTTGCCGAGGCACGGCACTAACACCTCTTGGCAAGGTGCTGACTGACTGCGTTGACGTAGCGGTTTTGTCACATAACCGTTACGTCAGCGGGCGATGGGGTCGTCACTTCCCTACGCCTAATTATTATTATTATTGTTATATTTTACGTTAAAATAAAGTTGATTTGTGTACTTAATTATGTGTAAGGATGGAGCATGCAAGACCGCCAACCGTATTGAGTTTAGATGACAACTCCGTCAGCCGGACTGACGCATTGAAGAGGTGGAAGGCAAAATTAAATCCTTTTCATAAAGCCTCGGGAGTGCACAAATAGAGAGGGATGCATACAGGCGAGTTTGCTTATTAAGGCGGTACCCCGACCAAAATTTTGCAAAAGTGCGTTTTTCAGAGACTATTATCTCATTAGTTATGAAAAATAAGCTACATATAAAAGCACATTATTAATGTTCGATATCCTTTCATCACATTCCACGTTCTAATTTGTTTTTATGTGTTATAAATACATTTAAAATCTACTTTTAAAAAATGACTAAAATTACTGATTACATGCATCTGTTGCTAAAGGCAACACTCTAATCATTTGAGGATTACACTAATGGATAGATAATTTAAAAATCTATTTTATCCACGTTTTATTTAATTTGTTAAGTTCGCTTTTCCTTTTTAATTGAAATAATTCCAAAAATTCTGGCGTATTTTTACGCGATACATTGTAGCGAGAGCGCGTGGATTGTATAGGACTGAACGCTCAAGGTTGTTCGCTAGGGGAAACGTCTTAATATGATTGAATCAGATGTGTTTGATGTTTACGAAACGTTTACATTTCGATTCAAAAGAGCAGCGTGAGGACAAAAAAGTGAGAATCTTATTTACTCGTATTTTCAAAAACTGCAATAACGGTCTATCATTATTTATATATTTGAACTTCAGTATAAAATTCGGCTTCTCTAAAAACTAACCCTTTGTATCCCACTACTGAGCAAATCCACTCAATTTAAGAGCTTATGGAGCACATGGGACAAAATTGTAACAAACTCTATATTCGTCTTTTGTTTTTTTATATTCGTTTATAAATACAAGACAAAACATTACATTTTTAAAATACCATTGTGTTCTCCACTTTTATTGTATTCAAAATCAATTCCCAAGTTCTATTTAACCCTGAAAGTACTATGTGCTAAAGAACTAAGGACCCTTGTGCGATACAATCTGCTGAAGT
Source organism: Parnassius apollo (assembly GCA_907164705.1). NCBI lineage: Eukaryota > Metazoa > Arthropoda > Insecta > Lepidoptera > Papilionidae > Parnassius > Parnassius apollo. The sequence goes on from CAJQZP010000212.1 coordinate 13,716,374, forward strand.
ACCAAATTATCACTGCGCCAACTGCAGGTTGCCGAGATATTGTAGCTGTAAGTTGGCAAGCCCAGTAGAATATCGTACAAATGTTTTTCTTCTTGCCGAGCACAAGTGGGAAATCAGCACTTAAAACAATTTCACTAGTACTGACCGGGATCGAAAAAGCCTATATTATTAAATTTTCACTTTCATAGTAACTCGTTTACTTTTACAAAATGTTGCGATATACAGATATTCTGTATCGATTACCTAAACCAAGAAAAATAAAAAAAAAATATATTTCATTGTAATCCACTTACCAAAATTCCGACGGTATAGAATAAAGAGAACGTACATACGAACGTACAGGCGCGTCTAGACGACGCACGTCTATTGTTGTTGTTTTAAACCATAACTCCTCATTATATCGCTGTAAAATCCGTCTGGGAATTAATAATATACGATGTGCGTCTGTAAAAAGAAGAGCTGGACCATGCTTAATAAACTAGTACACTTTCCGACTTATTACCAAGATTTGTTTATAAGTATTAGTCTCAAGTTTGAACTAGGATCTGTTTCTCGAAAGAAAACCTGCGAAAATAAACGAATTAAAATCTAAAGTATGGAATGCATTGCTGAGCTGTCACATTTGCGACGACTGTGACGCCGTTGCCAAGGGACTTACATATTTAGTTTAGTTTAGAGTAAAAACCTTAGTTTGAGCCCAAGACTATCATGACTGCACGTTTTTTTAAAAGATGACTTACTTTTTTATTTCATGGAATTTTACTGACTGAAGTGAAATGAAATCTTGATTAAAACTAAATATTTAATTGCGTTAAATGTACTTATTTTAATAAATTTTGGTATTCATGACGTTTCCAGTGCTTTACAGTGTCAGGCACTGTAAAGTCACAGTAAAACAAGCAAAAGAAATAAGGTTAAGTATTAGTGTAAACACAGGAGGATTTAAGTCTCTTTATTTTTCAAAGTAGCCTCCGTAGATATTTTAAATTTGTCGCGTGATAGAAATCGACCGATAGAGTATCCTCAATTTCTTGTATTTTGTTTAGCTAAAACGTTTCTTTGATAGAAAATATGCGTAATTCCTATATAGAATTTATTCTGAAACGCTGAAAGGTTTTTGCACGCTTAGCGATTTTTTATTTTCTTTACAAATCCATATTTACCTAGGGTTGATTTAACTTCAAAAATCCCTAAATTTCTATTGATACAAATATAAATTTTGGGATGGATGATATAATACTAAATTGTGATGTATAATTACTAATTCTGAAAACATTCCCTTTATTTCTATTTTATTTATTTATTTCATCCAACAAGGATCATAGGGTAATATTACATTCATTCAATTCTAGTCTAATACTAAAATTATAAATCATTACTAAAATTTATACATCAAGTGCATAATAAGTATTCATAAAAATATTCAAAATATAAGAATTATTTAATAATAATAAAATAATATAAACCGATGTCACGGTAACTCACAACAGACCCGACTTAACACTGCAGCATAATCAATTGTAAAAATTATATATTAACAAAACTTACTTTAATTATATAATAAAAATAACTAACAATTTGTTTGTTAAAAATACGTAGAAAAACTCTTAAATATATGTTAGTAAAAGTAGGTAATAAATTAAACATTAGTTCATATAACTGGGGTGCCTGTCCGAGGCAATAGGTACATGGACATGAACATGCACCCAGTACCTCAAAAAGAACACTGGGATTTCTCGCTAATGCTGTTGGCGCTCCCACGAACCCTGTCATCATAAGGAAAAATTTATACTGGGTAAAAAATATACCTGATGCACTACAGTAACCCCAGCAACAATCTAAACATTATTATATTTAATTATGTTTTACCAATAAGCGCACGTATAGAGGGATTGGCAATACGAGAAATAAAATAAGTTTTTCCTCGGCTGTACAGCGTGAGAACCGGAGGGCTAACATATTGCAGAAGACGGCCATTGCCCTTCTTTCTCTTTTAATATCTTTATCATCTTTTAAATCTTCGGTATAAACATGGCCGAGGTACTTAAATTCAGTTACTCGTTCACCCCCTAAAGTTACAGGTGGTACGAAATTAGGTTTATTCGTGTCAACCTTAAACACCATGAGCTCATTCTTCGCAAGATTATATTTTAAACTGCGGGCTTCTGCATAAATCTCACATATGAACAAAAGCCGTCTGAGTGCACGGACCACAGAAATCGTAATAATAAGACAATAGAAGTCGCATAGACGCGTGACCTTGTCGCCGCTTATATGGGTTGACGAACATAATTCACCACTTTGTGATTTAGTTGTGCGGGAAACGTCGTACGTGAATTTTTGTTATTAGAAATTATAATGGTGCACTGCAGCATAATCAATTGTAAAAACTCATCAAGGACATGTAATTAAACTTATTAATGCATAACATTTCATCAGTAAGTTGATTATTTACTAATTATCATTGTTTTAATTAATTTACATCCAGATTAATACTTTACTATGACATTTACCTTTGCAAACTCATTTATTACTTTTCGTATTGAATTACCATTGCTGATTTTGTTCTATCGTAATACGCAACACACGCGACGTTGACAAACTCGCCAAGCAATGTAATGTGAAACATTAGATATCATTGTGCATTGCGTATTTTTATTATACGGTAAGATGTGGCGACATCGGTTTTGGAAGAAATTGAGCGCTAATTCATTTCTATTGTCTATGGCACGGACGGACGGGCTCAGAAGCACGATATCGTCTGATGTTGTTCATTGAGCAACATACAATTGCACTTCCGAGTCTATGAACCAGTTCATTTATATATAGATTAAAAAGCATAGGTGATCTTAACCCCCCTTCTCTCACACCGCATTCTAACCTGTACTCGTCCGACAGTGCACTAGACCACCTGACCTGATTAATTTGATGTCCGTACCAATAGCTAAAAATACTAATGTACGAGACAGGTAGACAAGCCTCGCAATTTATGCCACAGAATGTCATACCTGTCACGGTCGAAAACTTTTGAAAGATCCAGGAAGGACGCGTATTCCTTACAGTATAATACCACACAATGTGCTTCAGCGACAGTATTGCACACTCAGTGGATAGATTGGTCTAAAACCAAATTGTGCATCGTTTAACTTAATATGTACTTACCTTTAAATGTCTCTGAAGCACACTGTCAAGTATCTTAAACGCAGTTGTCGATAATGAAATGGGCTGATAGTTGCACATGTCTGAAACATCTCCGGTTTTGTTATTCAAAAATCGAAACCAGCAAATAAGAGTGCCTCATGCATAGGCTGAACAAGAGCGCAGCAGAGCAGTCTAGGTAAGTGCGGGCCAGCGTGCTGAAATTGCTCGATGCTAACGCAATCGTAACCAGGTAATTTTCCTCCAGTCATGCCATTTATCAAAACAGTGCCTTCCCTTGCGGTGATGCGCTCGGTCACATGAGTAAATGCACCAGTCTGGAGACTCAGCATCGACTTCAACAGGATACTAAACCCGGAACTGACTCTTAAAAATATTGGCTATCCACGCCGCGCCGGCGCCTCCCCCCCCCCCACCGCTCACCGGGGTACCTGCTCTAGAACTCAACCGCTTAGTTGCTCACTCACGAAAATCTTTATTCCTATGTTGATACGCTAGTTTATTCATCTTGATTTAGTCTTGATTATTTTATTACGGAAATAACAGTGGAAAAAATTAAACATAAGACGGAACGAGACTATGCGTCATTTATAATAGGAGTTACAGAAAGTTCATACGAAATACTATGTAAACCAGAATGTTGGACAGTTAACATTGAATTTTTTGAATGGGTGTGCTTTCGTAAACCACCCAATAAGTAATAAGAAACCACTCAATTTTGTGGAGTACTATCAGAACGTGAGATTGAGAACAAAATTACACGATTTTTATGTGGGAATTTCTTCCCATAGTTATGATTTTTTTGCATTAACAGAAACAGGATGCAACAATTCTATCTATGATTCAGAACTCATCCCACCTGGATACATGATACTTCGGTGTGATCGAGCAGACGGGCCAAACAGGGTGGTGCGTGTTTAGTGGCCACACCACGATACGAGCTGCGGCAACTAAATACCCCGAACGATGTACGTATTCAAGATCACGCATTTGAACTGGTTAGTGCTGCGGTTTATCAACAAAATAAGTTCATGTTAGTTTAGTTTAGTTTAGTTTTCGACGGGCTGTTTTCCGCAACACTACATCTAAGCGCGTATTTTACGTGTGGGCAGGAATAATATGCTTATTCAAGCCATGATATCTCCCCGAAGAAGCTCAGCAATCCCTTGACGTTGCAAGCAACTTCGGGGAGCGATCCCGGCGTGCCGAGATGTTTAGCCCTGTATGAAGCGACTTCTGGACATGTCAGCAACACGTGAGCCACCGTTTCTTCCTCTCCCATGCATGCCCTGCACAGGGGGCTGTCAGTAACACCTATGGTGATCAAATGTTTGTTAAAAGAGCCATGTTCTGTGATAGCACTTGCTACTATCCTGATCTGTGGCTTGTTCAGTCTCATTAGAACCTTGGTTAGACGATTGTTTATTTCAGGTAGGGCCTCCCTAGCTTGTCTACAGTCTACTAAATTTTTCCAAAGCTGAGAGAGTAAATTATTGAAGTATCTACGTACCAGTGAACGAACGTAGCCTAAGGGGATTGGTATTATAGGTTCCGGTCCTATAGTTGCTAGGGCCGATCCCCTTCTGGCCAGTTCATCTGCTGCATCGTTGCCTCTAGATCCACTGTGTCCCTTGATCCATTGCAAATTCACATTGTTGTGCTTACATACCTCATTCAATCGTTGATGGCACTTGTATATCAGTCCCGAGTTCGTCACATTGCAACTCAGAGCTTTTAGTACCGCCATACTGTCGGTCAGTATTCTGATGGAGAAGTCTTTCCCCTTCCTAGCATCTATTGCTATGGCCGCTTGGATGATACCCATGCATTCAGCCTGGAAGACTGTGTTGTGGCTACCCAGCGGTGTGCATATGTGGATATTAAGGTCTTCAGAGAAAGCCCCAGACCCCACACCTTCATTTGTCTTAGAGCCATCCGTGAATACTTTGACCTCTCTTGGACCCAATCCTTCCAGATGGTCAGTTTCCTTCAATTGTATCCTGTACTTCTTATCGAATACAAATATTTTGGGATCCTATCATACTTGGCTTGTAAGATAGGAATTTTTGAGTAAATTCTATCGATTATATCTGTATGAGGGACTCTACTCTTACTTAAAAGATTTAGGGTCTCGAGTCTAATGGCAGCTAAAGTTGCTTCTTGTTGTATATGTAGATGAAGCGGTGTTAGCTCCAGCATAGCCTCCAAATGTAGTCCTTATGCAGCCCGTGGCAGCCATACAAGCTAATCTCTGGTAACGCTGAAGCTTTTGTATAGTGGTGGCTTCATTGGTTTCGGTCCAGAGAGCCGTATGTGATCATGGGCCGAATTACAGTTTTGTAACAGTATGATTTTTGGCGTTAAACCCCATCGTTTTTATCTGCATTTGCCAATCATGTTTCTGCATTGCCAGAAAGTTAAACTAGCTTTGCTGATTTTGTTTTCTATGTGTTTGTCCCAGCTAAGTTTACTGTCCAAGGTAAGACCTAGGTATTTTACCTCGGAAGAAAGTTGAAATTTTGTGCTGAAAAGACTTGGAAGATGATAGTTATTCAGCATTCGTTTTTGTGTGAACATTACTATAACCGTTTTATTTGGATTAACGGTTAGGTCATATTCCCTGCACCAATCTCTCCACAATACGGAGAGCCGCTTGGGTCAGGTCGCACACAATGCTTGCTGCCTTACCAGAGACCAGTATTGTCAGATCATCTGCATAACCGATTGTGTAGAAATGGTTAGCGTTTAATATGCTGATGAGTTCATTAATGACCATATTCCACAGGAGAGGTGAAAGAACCCCACCGTGCGGGCATCCTTTCATGATCTGAATTGTCTGAGATTCACCAGCAATCTTTATTGTTCGTGTACTGACATGCTCATGTTTACTGTCCAGTCAATCAGTGCCGGTTCAACATTATGTCTACTTAGGGCACCTTTTATGCTGGAGAAATTTGTTCTATCAAAAGCACCTTCTATGTCTATGAAGGAGCCTAGACATATTGCTTTGTTTTGGATGGCCTCATCAATCTTTGTTACTACCTGGTGAAGTGCCGATTCTATTGATTTACCTAAGCTATAGGCGTATTGTTTTTCGTGTAGCGGTAAGTTAATTAGCGCCGACCCTCTCAACTCCCGTTCACACATCCTCTCCATCGTCTTTAGGAGAAAGGATGTGAGGGTAATAGGTCTGTAGGATTTAGGGTCTCTATAATCGTACTTACCTGGTTTGGGTATGAACGTGACTTTCACTTCCCTCCATCCCCTAGGAACATATTTAAGAGCCAGAGCTATCATTATGGCAACAAGTCTGACTATTAGGACTTTACGCCCCCCCCCCCCCCCCACTGTAGAAGTGCCGGGAATAAGCCGTCAGGTCCTGCTGCCTTATAGGGTTGGAAACTATGAATGGCCCAATGGATTTTGTCCATAGTCACCACTCTTTTTGCTAATTCCCAGTTCTTTTTTTGTTGGTGTCAGTGCATCTTCATGCCGGTTCACGCTTTCAACTACACAGCAACCTGGGAAGTGAGTATCAATTAGGATGCGTTAGGTTTCATCCGGCGATGTTGAGTAGCTTCCGTCGGGTTTCTTTAAAGAGATAGATCCCGGAGTGTTCTGTTTAGCTAGGATTTTCCTTATCCGAATTGCTAGTTCACAGGTTTCTATGCTACCACAGAATTTGCGCCACCCTGTTGAGCGTCGATACCTGATACATTTTTTGTATTCAGACTTAGTTTTCTTATATAGAAGCCAGTCCTCATCCTTTGAGGTATTCATTGCCCTATTTAGGGCTTTTCTTACCTTCTTACGTTTCCTGTCTAGTTCTTTACCCCACCACTGTTGCTTTTGCTCAGCATTTTTTGGTGGAGTGATTACTGGACATGATTCATGGTAGCTATCGATTATGGCTTTAATGACAGCTGCTACCTGTTCTTCTAGGAGCGATTGATCTGCTATGGTATTAGTTCCCCCAACACCCGCGAGCGAAGACGTCAGCCTATTGAGGTATTTTGTTTTATCCATCATTATCCGTCTTGCGGGGATTTCTCCATGGTAGTATAGCGGGGATATCGACCTGTAGTACGCAGCAGATCCATCTGTGGTCTGAGCATGAGGCCTCTTTCGACACATGCCATCCCGTTATTAGCTTAGCTGCTCCTTCTGTTGCAAGTGTGAGGTCGATTATTGTGCGACAGCATTTATTTATGAAAGTTGGTTCAGAACCAGTGTTTAAAATGGTTAGGTTAGTGCTAAATAAATATTCAACTAAAACCTTACCTCGTTCATTAGGTTTTTCCATTCGCCAAAGGGGATGATGCGCGTTGGAGTCCGTCTCGACAACCTCTAGTCCGGCCCTCTCACAGAAATTCACCAGCCTGACGAGGTCGTGAGGGGGAAGGGTGTCTTCCTCAGGCATGTAGACCGAGGGACGACTAACCTTTCCTCCTGTGTGTTTTGTAATGTTACGGTATACATGTCTCTGGAACAGAAATCTGTTAATGGTTTTGCACAGATATCTTTAGTAGTATAAATACACGCTCTAGGCTTGTCGTGCTCAGAGTTGTAGAATAACTTACCTTTTAGGTTATTTAGGCCTTTAATTTTACCAGCCCCAAGCCATGGCTCTTGGATTAGGGCTAAGGCCGTCCTTTGTGCCTCCAACCACTTGCGTAATTGAGCCGACGCTGTCTCACTGTGGTGGAGGTTGGCCTGCACTAGGCTAGTTTTGGACAAAGGGCACACCATCATCGATCGCGTCATCTCCGTCCCCACCGAAAAATAAGCCTGCCAGCAGATTTCGGGTCTCATCGTCAACCACCGAGTCGGAATTGGACGGCAAAATGCAGTCCTCTTCGTCGCTCAATGAGCTGCCGCTGAGCTCAGTGGGGGCTTCGGCTCGGTTGTGCAGGCAGTTTATCCACTGGACTTGACATCCAGTGATTTCGATGTACCGGCAACAATGGCCACGGTATCAATGACTTCCGGTTCTTTTCTGCCTCTTTGCTAGGTGGGGTATCAACGAATTTTCCTCCACGAACCTGGAATTTAACGTATACCGCCCCACATACACATGCGAGATGGCGCCCGACTTTCATCAGGGTCGGGATATGATCCTCCTGCACCGAAACAACAAGGAACCACACGTCCGTCTTTTGTCCGCTTTGAGTGGTAGCCAGTCCTTGATGGACCCAGCGGTTCTGGTATGCAAGCACACGACCAATGTCGCGTGAGTCCTTCCAGGCACCTTGGGCATCAGGGATAAGGATACCACATTTGATTCTTTGTGGTATCTCTGACTGTTTCTTAATAGTCAGCGAGGTGTTGGATTTGAGGTCGAGGGTATTAATATTCCCCTTCAACCAGTCCAGAGCCTTCTAGTCATCGCACCACAGCTTTAGGACACCCTCCGTTTAAACGGGCTTGCCTCTAAAAACCGGGCCCGACGCGTCAGGGTCCTGGTTACTCCAGGCCTCGCTAATCATCTTCCTCTGTATGGCCACGAGGATGTCATCAGCTACCTCCTTTGTTATCTGACCTGAACGCGCACACGTTAAGGCCACACCCAAATCTGCTTTCGCAGCAGAAGCGTAGCTTGTTCTTGCAGTCTTTGGTTGCTGTTCAAGTCGCACTTTTCTGTGCTCTCCTCTCAGCGAGGTGGACTCCTCCAGCATTCTTTTGGCTGCTCTTTCCTTCTTTCCAGGACGCTTGGCTGCTCTCTGGTTCCTGGCGGATTTCTTAGAGCTGGTTCCGGCGGCCGTGCCTACTGCTCGGGCTGGATTTTCATCCTTCCCAGTTTCAGCAGGACAACTGGTTCCAGCCCCAAACACCGCAGTAGCAGTAGCTTGCCCAGCTCCCTGAGTCTTGCTCTTGGAAGCAGCGAGCGCGGCTCTTTCTCCGCGGCCTTTTTCTAGCTGCTTCTTATTCTTCTTTTTGACCTTTGCGCTACTGCCTGCTGGGATAAACCCACCTGATGGTGCGTCGGGTCGGCAAGTCACCATTTTGGGTGCCTTGCGCTTCCCCTTACGGCTCACCACTTGCCACTTCTCCTCCAGCTCCTTTTTTTTAAACTTTACCCCTATACTAAGATTTTCTCTTGTATCGTGGGGTCCCTTGTACAAACATAAATTGCACAAGAACAAACATCCAGACCCGGAACAACTATATGTAGGCCATACAAATACTAGTTCCGTGCGGGATTCGAACCCGCGACCCCCAGCGCAGCCACTCATTGCTAAGCCAGTGCGCCACGGAGTCGTAAGCTCCTTGGATTTGGAACTGGATTTAGATATATCCAGCGCGGAAATTTCCCCCTTGGTGGGGCCATCTACGCTGGGTAGTATGGTCAGTGGAACAGCCGATTTAACGGCGGTTCTTTCTGGTTTATCAGTGTCTAAGGTAAACACCTCTGACACTTCTCCCTCTCTACTAATGGGCCTTGTGTTGTCCATAGTTTTTGACATGTGTAATAATTCGCCGCCCAGGCTTCCCACCCTCCGTGGAGCCCGCACTTTTGGGAACGCCCTACTTTATTAAAAGAATTTCAGGCGTTAGTATTACCGGGGGTATATAGGGACGCAGAGTTGGCTCACAGCGCGACATCGGGAGCTCGATCCAGCTGGCAGTAGGGCTGAAAAGGCCCATCCCCATTGCCCGAGTTGACTTTCCGCCCCCCTTCAATGGCTCCCATTAAAAGAGTTTTTGCCATTAAGCCTGATTTACCACATAGCCGGTCTATCTGTTATGAGGGAATCACTGTCCTACCGGGGACCCTAAGTGATACCCTCTAAAAACCGCCTTTGGGGACAGGCAGCCGGCTGATTAAGCTGTATTGTGCCTTATCGTGAGCGACCCTATTTTGGGAAAAGATGGGCGCAGGCGGCTAAGAGCCGCTGAGGGAGTGCCTAAGAAGGCAAATTAATATTAGTTAATACAATAATTAATTTAATTAGAGTTGGCCTGAGCCGCCAGGAGGCAGTTCAGGTCGTTTGTCAGTTTATTAGGCGGGTCCAAGAGAGAGTTTCTCGGCCTGCGGACTCGATAGCGAGAGGGGGGTGGGGCTGCATAAGAAGCTGCCTCACGAATTAATTGGTTTGGGTGCGACTCTGAGGCTTTGAAGAAGTTCTCGGAGAGTTTTTTAAGAAATTGTTGAATTGTTGGGAGCTCTAGGTCCCGATGAAGGTCGGCATTACGGACGTACCAAGGTGCGTTCGCAGCTCGACGACAGAAAAGGCTTTGAACTATTTGGAGTTCATTAATAATATTAGGGTTTGCGTGGGCAAAGACGGGGCCCGCGTTGGACATGACTGGTCGTATACAGACGTTATAAAGGGTACGCTTGTTTCGGAGGGACATTTTACTGTGTCGGCCCAACATACTGTTGAGCCTACTCAGATAAAACCGTGCGTGACGGGTTACTCTTTTGACGTGGGGCCTGAAAGTGAGCCCTGTGTCCAGAGTGACACCTAAATATTTGGCGGTCGTATGCCAGGGGACAGGGGTCCCTAGCATACGTATTGGTGGAGCGTTTTTGAGACGGCGTCGTTTATAGTCGAAGTGAACGGCGGAGCTCTTCTCCGGGTTCACATCGATGCGCCATTTTTTGAACCAAGCTCCTAGGTCATCAACTGACTTTTGGATCTTGTTCCGTATGAAGGGCAGTGAGACACCTTTGCAGTAGATAGCAGTGTCGTCTGCGAAGAGGGAGAGCTGAACACCTTTCGACGGGATGGGAATGTCGTTGGTGAACAGGATGTACAGCTCCAAAGAGGGCGTGTTGCCTCTCGACACTATATAACCCAATGACGATCGGCTCAACTCTCCAGGATTCCTTCACCCCCGCATACGGCGCTCAAGTGCGCAGGTACTAGCGCAGGTGGGTGTGTTAGTCCACCGGATACACCCTCTCTCTCCGGCGAACCGTTCCCTCCTCTTTTCCGGGCTTGGGACCGGCAGCAACAAAAAGCATTGACAAAGTTAGTTGCCCGTGCTTCCTGTTGCAGGCAGAGTTAAGTTCATGTTTGTGTTGTGTGTAGTATACATTCCACCGAGTTGTAGTGATAATGAATACATGTTGTTGTTTAGTATAATAGAACATTATCGTGATGATTACAATGATTTAATAGTGATAGGCGATTTTAATTTATATTCTAGCTCAACAAATGCACGCAATCATTTTGAGTACTTTTGCACATATTGTGAATTCACCCAGTACAACAAAATAGGAAATTGCAATGAACGACAATTAGATCTTGTTTGAGCACGCGTTTAGTGGAAGACGGGTTAGAGGTGAGCGCGGCTGAGCCAATCGTGCCGCCCGACCCGTGCTGTAGTGCCACAGCGGGGCGAGCGCGGTGGGGCGGGCAGCCCGCGCCCGCGCCGCTGCTAGCTGAGTCTGAGGGGAGCACCTAGACGCATACTGCATGAAACTTCCATAAAGCAAACTTTTCGTTATGTATTCGTTAATATCGACCATAGATTGGACGCCAATGTATAGGTTAGATGTAAATAATAGTTTAGATTATTTTTATGAGATTTTAAACAAAGTTATGGATGACTGCGTTCCAAGAAAAAAGCGAAGACGTTTAAACTCGGAGTACAGTTACCCCGAGTGGTACACGATAGACATTATTCGCAACATACAATTCGAAGTCGGAGGCTTCATAGGCAGTTTAAGGTTAGCAAATCAGGGGCCGATTATGAGGCGTTTGCTAAGTGTAGAACGTATATAAAATATTTAATAAACTCCACGTACAAAAATTATAAAGACCGGATGCAGAGTGAGTTTCAGGAAAATCCAAAGGCGTTTTGGGCATACATTAACTCAGAAAAAAGACAGCAGAAGTCCACGCAAGATTTTAAAAGATAATAAGGTACTTACTAGTGAGCAGTGTGCTACTGAGTTTGCTCAGTATTTTTATTCTGTATTTAGCCCTAAGATGTCTAAGCTGGACCTGGAGGCGGCAGTGAAACAGGCTGGTGGTAAGAATGGAGCGGCTAGGGTACACTTAGAACAACTAAAGCTTGATGAAGTACTTTAAGCTCTGCAAAAACTCAAGCCAAAAAAGTCAACGGGACCCGATGGCATACCGCCCTACATTTTCAAAGACTGTAGACTAGTACTTGGTGAGCCACTTCTCTACATCTTTAATCAGTGCCTGGCTTAGGCAGTGTTTCCAGATAGATGGAAAACAACCAAGGTAGTCCCAGTACCAAAAGGAAAGTCAGCATCAAACGTGGACCAATATAGTCCGGTTGCTATTCTTTCGACACCAGCTAAAGTACTGGAGGCTGCCGTACACAAGAGCATTCTCTGGCAGGTTAATGTACAGCTTTCAGATGAGCAACACGGTTTTAGACCCGACAGGAGCACCACCAGCAACCTAATTAGTTATATGAATTATATTGTACCTGAAGTGGATGCTGGAGGACAGGTAGATATAGCTTTCTTGGATTACAAAAAAGCTTTCGACCTAGTGGATATTGACATACTGCTAACAAAACTGGCAGGTGTAGGATTTACTCCCCATTTACTAACATTTTTGCTAGTTACATGCGGGACAGACAGCAGTATGTAGAACATGCGGGGTGTAGGTCAGAAAACTATTTAACTAGGTCCGGAGTAAGTCAGGGCAGCAATCTCCGTCCATTGCAATTCATATTGATGATAAATGACCATTCCAACGGTTGTCAAAGATTCTCATTGCACACTATTTGCAGATGACCTGAAACTGTATCTTGCTGTTAGGAACAGAGAGGATTGCCAAAAGTTACAACAAGATATAAATATATGAGGAACTATATAAAAGAAATGGCCCCGAGTTCCCGGCGCCCCTTTAATGGGGCAGGGGTGCGAAGAATCTCCGGGAGGAAAACCGGCGACGAAGTTCGCCACCCGTAATGTTCTGTCTTCCCGGAGAGGCGAAAAGTGGATTGCAGAGGCCCGTCTGGCTACGTTGAATGTATGTGGGGCAATGAATGATAAAATGGATGAAGTATGCGATATGATGTATGATAGAGGAATAGATGTGTTATGTGTAAATGAGACGAAATGGAAGGGGAAGGATGTCACTACACATGGCACGGATACCGCATACTGGTCTGGTGTAGACGAGATCGAGCGGGCATGCCAGGGAGTAGGTATCATCCTTTCAGAAAGAATGGGCCAATGTGTGAAAGAGTATGAATGTGTAAGCCCAAGACTGCTATGGATACGAATGAAAGTGGGCTTAAAGAAGTTGTTTGTGTTAGGGGTCTACGCCCCAGACATGTCTAAGCCTACTTATATCCGAGAGCAGTTTTGGGAAATGGTAAGGATGGTGTTAATGAAGTGTAAGGGAAATGAAAATATTATTATGCTAGGAGATTTTAATGGAAGGGTTGGGGTGAGGAGGCTTGGTTATGAAAGGATATTGGGAACGTTTGGTGATGAAAGTATAAATGAGAATGGTGAAAGTCTCCTCACCGTATGTATGGAAAAGAATCTTTTTGTGACGAACACTTGCTTTCGCCACAAGAGGATTCACATGTATACTTGGGAAAGAGGTGACGATAGAAGCATGATAGATTTCATAATTGTGGATGAAAGATTGAGGGGCGCAGTGGTAGATACAAGGGTTTACCGGGGTTCTAACGTAGGAACGGATCATTATTTGGTTTTATGCCGAATTAATGGTCTATTCAGGCGTTGGCGCCATCGATCATCTGTGTCTACCACTGCGTTACAGCGTATTAGAACAGAAAGGTTACAAGATGAAGGTGAGAAAAACAAGTTCAAATGTAGACTGAAAGAAAATATAAGTGGTTTGGATGAATTATGTATGAAGGAGTTAGACTTGGAGAATATATGGAAAAATGTAAAGAAAGGTTTAGTGGATGCAGCTACCGAAATATATGGTGTTAGTAAGAGGAAGAATGAAAGAAAAATAATACGTTATGGTGGGATGATGAGATACGTATGGAAGTTGAAGCAAAGAAGAGAGCATGGCTAGATTTACTAGCAACAAAGGCTGGTAATTCTAGCGGTACGAATGATGAGAATGTTAAAGAAAAAAGGCAGTCTTTAAACATCTTAATAAGAGAGTAAAAGAAGTAGTTGAAAGAAACAAAAAGAACGGATAAGAATGATAGAAGAATATCGGATAACTTTCAGGCAAATATTAAAATGTTCTGGAAACTTGTAAGAACTGCCAGGGGACATTCAAAACAGCCTATGATGAATGTTATAAGAGACGAGAATGGCTATATTCTGAAAGATGAAGTTTTGAGTTTAAAGAGATGGAAGGAATATTTTGAAAGCGTGTTTATGAGTGAGGAGACAACGTGTGTAGAAACGAGTGAAGTAGAAACTCCGAAAGAAGAGGAAAGAGGTAGCGAGATAAGTATAGATGAAATAATGAAAGAATTGAAGCGCATGAAAGCAGGTAAGGCTGCTGGATATGATAGTTTCACTCGAAATGCTAAGGGCTGGAGTCGTGGCAGGCCTGCTGCACACCTTGTTTAATTTATGCTGGGAACTGAAGCGGGTACCGGTAGACTGGTGCAAAGCCGTGATAGTCCCAGTATATAAAGGAAAAGGGTCGCAGCAGGACTGTAAAAACTACCATGGCATCAGCCTTCTTAGCATTGTGGGAAAACTGTATGCTAAGGTACTGATTGAAAGGGTCATGAAAGAAACTGATGGAAAAATTTGGGATGTGCAAGCGGAATTCTGAAAGGGAGTGGGATGTACAGTCCAAGTCTTTTCCATGCGCATGCTCGCGGAGAAGTTTTTGGCCAAAAACCAAAAGGTTTTTTGTGCGTTCATGGACTTGGAGAAGGCCTATGACAGAGTGGATAGGATGTGCTATGGCAAACACTAAACTCATTTGGGTTGAGCGCTGGCTTGATACAGGCATTGGAGTCTCTTTATAGGGACTCTAGTGCTTGTGTTAGGATCAACGGGGTCTACTCGGACTGGTTTGACATCCATAAAGGTGTCAGACGGGGCTGTGTGGCTTCCCCGTGGCTGTTCAACCTATTTATGGACAGTTGTTTGCTAAATTTGAAAGTTGAAGAATGCGGATTAAGAATGGGTGAGTTAACCGTCAAATGCCTTTTGTACGCCAATGATCAAGTTATCCTTGCGTCGTCGGCGGCCGAGTTGCAAATGATGGTTACATTAATGAACAGATCATTAAAAGAAAGGGGTATGAAAGTGAACGCAAGTAAGACGAAGGTTATGGTTTTTGAAAGAGAAGAAAGTAAAACGATTTGTGAAATAAGAATAGAAGGGGAGTTGATCGAGCAAGTAGATGAGTTTGTATATTTGGGCTGCGTATTTAGCAGGGATGGGAGATATGATAAGGATATAGAACGACGAGTGAATGCGGGAAATAGAGTAAATGGGGCCCTGCACTCTATTGTGAAGAGTCAAAATGTGTCAAAAAAGGCACGTATGGCAATTCACAATGCTGTGTTGGTCCCTACTTTAACGTATGGTAGTGAAAGTTGGGTGTGGCAGAAGAAGCACGATATTAGAATCAACGCAGTAGAAATGCGGTCCTTAAGGAGTATGTTAGGGCAGAATCTGAACAACAGGGTAAGAAATTGTGTAATAAGAGAAAAGTGTGATTTGCGAGATGACGTTGTGACCAGGATTAAGAAAGGAATGCTTCGGTGGTTTGGTCATGTGGAAAGAATAAATGAGGAAAGAGTGACAGAAAATTTATGTTGCAGAAGTGAATGGCAGAGTCGGAAAGGGGCGTCCTAGGCGAAAATTTATCGACCAAATTGTCGATTTATTGAAAACGGGCCAAATTAGGAGTACCCTTAACCGACGAGCATGTATGCGTAGGTGTATGGATGTGAAGGAGGTGAGAGAGGTGTGTCAGGATCGTGCCAAATGGAAGTCTGTAGTCTCTGCCTACGCCTCTGGGTGACAGGCGTGAGTGTTTATGTTATGTTTATGTTAAGATATAGATAGGGTGGCAGCCTCGAGCAAACATAATAACAATTTAACATCACGAAGTGCATAACTATGACCTTCAGCCGTGTACTATCTCCAGTTACGTACCAATATCAGATTAACTGGGTACCAATAGCGAAAGTGTCAAAAGTCAAAGATCTAAGGATTAATTTCTCCTCTAAACTAGAATTTGGAGAGCATATAACCAAAATCTGTAAGAAAGCCTACAGAAATTTGGGATTCGTACTACGGGTAGCTAGGGACTTCACTAATATAAAGCAGTTATTGTATTATATAATTCTTTAGTGAGAAGCCAATTAGAATTCAACGCGGTCATCTGGTTTCCACATGAAACTAAGTATAGTATCATGTTGGAGAGAGTGCAGAATATATTTATTAGATATTTATATCAAGAAATGTATGGAGTATACCCATTTTACCCAAATAAGTATCCTACCTTATTCACCTTAGGTATGATAGGATACAATGAGCTGAAAGTTAGGAGGAATTTAGCGCTTGTTTCATATATCTTTAAGGTGATGAGGGGAAAGATTCACAATCCAGACGTATTGCAACAAGTGCACATATGTGTTCCGGACAGATACGTGAGGCGGCGGCGGCGGCCGCAGCTGCTAGCTGTGCCGCGCAGCCGCACTAAGCTGGTGACTGAAGCGCCGTTTACGCGCGCCCTCCGTATCCTCAACCGTATAGCAGAAGATATAGATATATTTTGTTGTACTCTGGGTGTGTTCATAGTAAGAGCTCTATTTGAAATTAGTTATGGTCCTACGGTGTTTGAAATAGCAATAAGCACATATTTATAATCAAAAATTATTAGCTTGTAACGGTGTAGTTGGAGTTGGTAAAAATAGTTGTCTACGTTATCGCATTAGGTGATAAACCTGTAAAGATAATTGTATAGTGGGAAATAAATAAATAAATAAATAAATTTTGAAAAATTGAGTTTTCGTTTAAGCACTCTTTTAAATTCCATCATATAATTATAAAAATACCCACCAGGCGGTTTCTCATGCCAGATGCAATTTAGGAATTTTTGTCGGGCATCCCTGTGAGCATCACGCACGTGCCAGTCGACCACGCTATTCTCCCGGTCGCGATCTCTGTCGTAACTGTACTTAGAGGCCTCACAAACACAAAGTATTAATGCATGTATATGTATGTATGTACGTATAAATGCATGCTTTTACTCGTGAGCAATAGGCATGTAGTGGTGGTTGAGAATATCCACTACCCCATATCTTCCCGTGGGTGTCGTAAGAGGCGACAGAGGGTGACAGGCAGGGATAGGCAGCAGCATCTTCCTGATAACAAAAGTGATATAATAAAAAATTGCGGTTGCCAACCCGCTCGCCAAGCGTGGCAACTATGGCAAATATCCCCCCATGAATAACGACGCAAACAAACGGCCCCCAGTCCCCGGCGGCCCCGCTATTCCTGGCTACGATGGCAACCATCGTAACGGCGGGGCAGGGGGTGCTAAGAATCTCCGGTGGAGGTTCTGTTGCCACCTACGACGACTCGACCTAGCAACATATAACGCACGCACCCTGAGGACTGACGAGAAGATACTGGAGCTGGAAGTAGAGGTAGACAAGTTGCGCTGGCATATTATTGGATTATCCGAGGTCCGAAGAGAGAGGGAGGACACGGTAATCCTCGAGTCCGGCAACTTGTTCTGTCACCGGGGGGGCGACCATCTGTCCCAAGGAAGGTGTCGGATTAATCATCCACAAGTCTCTCGTCAACAACGTTGTAAAGATTGGGATTGTGTTGACGAGGGTCGCGTACCTGATACTCAGAATCACCAAACGGTATTCGCTGAAGGTCATACAGGTTTACGCACCAATCTCGGCACATCCCGATGAGGAGGTGGAGGAAATGTATGAGGATATTTCCAGAGCCATGCATTCCTCCAAAATCCACTACACGGTGTTGATGGGAGACTTCAACGCAAAACTAGGCACAAGAGAAAACGGTGAGCTGAAGTTAGGGAAATTTGGAGTAGGGCAACGGAACCGAAGAGGCCAGCAGCTGGCCGACTTTATGGAGAAAGAGGGACTCTTTATAATGAACTCTTTCTTCCAGAAGCGGCCCCACAGGAAGTGGACCTGGTCGAGCCCCCGACGGTTAGACAAAAAATGAGATTGACTTCATTATGACGACCAGACGTCAACTGTTCAGTGATGTCTCAGTGATCGCAAGGGTGAAAACTGGCAGCAATCACCGAATGGTTAGAGCACACTGAACCTAAACGTTAAGTTGGAGAGGTCTCGTCTGATGAAGTCAACGAACCGTCCCCCTCGTGCTCTAATACAGAATCCCGAAACTTTTCATCTCGAGTTACGTAACTGCTTTCTGTGCCTAGAAGATTGCAATGCAGTGGACGATATGAATGACAAGCTCGTGGAAACTGTCCATGCGGTCGGAGCTAAGTTCTGCAAGACCGGCCGCGGAAGAACACAAAAGCTCTCCGATCACACTCTTAATCTCATGGCTGTTAGACGGGAGATGAGGCTGCAATCGGCAACGGATATGACAGCATACAGGCAACTGAACAGACAGATCTCCAAATGCATGCGGTGAGACTTACGCAACTTTAATACTGCTCGTATTGAAGAAGCGATCGAGCGGAACCAGGGCTCCAAAGTCTTTGCCAGAGGTCTGTCTGCCTGAAAGAGCCAACTGTCAAAGCTGAAGACTGAATGTGGCAGCATCGTTTCCAGGACACCTGAGATTTTGAGTGAGATTGAGAGGTTCTATGGGCAGCTGTACACATCATCGTTGGAGCTACACGCAAGTGTGAGTAACGATCCAAGAGCAAGTCTTATGCGACACCATTCCGATGATATCCCAGACGTCAGTCTGAGCGAAATTAGAATGGCTCTCCAGCACCTTAAAAACGGCGGGGCCCCAGGCAAAGATGGAATTACAGCTTCTGAAAGCGGGTGGAAGACCGGTACTTGATGTCCTTCAGAAGCTCTTCAATTCCGTCCTCCATGGTGACACTACTCCGGAGGTGTGGAGCAGAAGTGCAGTGGTCTTGTTCTTTAAGAAAGGCAACAACGCTCTCTTGAATAACTACAGACCGATTTCCCTCTGAGCCGCGTCTACGTGCTGTTTTCGAGAGTCATTACGAATCGTCTCGCACGCAGACTCGACGACTTCCGGCCTCCCGAACAAGCCGTTTGCGAAAAGGCTTTAGTACCATAGACCCCATACATACCCTTCGGCAAATTGACAGAATCCGAAGATACAATCGCCACTTTGCCTGGCATATGTGGACTATGAGAAAGCCTTTGATTCCATCGAAATTTGGGCGGTGCTACAGTCACTTCAGCGGTGCCAAGTTGACTGTCGGTATATCGAAGTGCTGAAGTGTTTGTACAGTAGAGCTACGATGGCTATCCAAGTACAGTACCAGAGTTCGAAACCTATCCAACTGCAGAGAGATTGTAAGACAGGGTGACGTTATATCCCCGAAACTCTTCACCGCTGCGTTCAAAGACGTTTTCAAGCTACTGGACTGGAAAGGATACGGTATTAACATCAATGGCGAGTACATCACTCACCTTCGATTTGCCGACGATATAGTCCCTATGGCAGAATCGCTGGAGGACCTTAGCATTATGCTCAATGACCTCAATTTCCACGGATAAGTCTTAAGATGAACATGGACAAAACAAAGATCATGTTTAATGTCCATGTCACACTCGAAGTTGTTGACGAGTATGTTTACCTAGGACAAATAGTCCGACTAGGTAAGTCCAACTTCTACGGAGAGGTCAATCGACGGATTCAACTCGGCGGGGCAGCGTTCAGGAAATTACGACACATCTTCTCGTCAGGTATACCTCAATCTCTGAAAACTAAAGTGCGTATTTCCAGTGATGACTTACGGATCTGAGACGTGGTCCTTCACTACTGGCCGTATGAGGATGCTCAAGGTCGCTCAGCGAGCTATGGAGAGGGCTGTGCTCGGAGTTTCTCTGCGTGATAGACTCAGAAATGAGGATATCCGCAGTAAAACCAGAGAGACCGACATAGCCCATCGGATTAGTAAGCTGAAGTGGCAATGGGCCGGCCATATAGCTCGAAGAACCGATAACCAATGGGGAAGAAAGGTTCTCAAGTGGCAGCCCCATACCGGTAGGCGTAGTGTAGGGCGACCCCCTATTAGATGGAGTGACGACCTGGTAAGACATGCAGGAAGTCGTTGGATGCAGGTGGCTCAGAACCGTGCTTTGTGGCATTACTTGGGGGAGGACTATGTTCAGCAATGGACTTGTGATGGGCTGTAATGATGATGATCAATATGCATGTATGATATTGATAATCTTAATATACATAAATTACGTGTCACGTTGTTTGTCCGCGGTAGACTCCTAATCTACTTAACCGATTTTAATAAAATTTGCTTACCGTGTGCAATTTGGCCCAACTTGAGAGATAGGATAATTTTTTTACCCATGAGTGACGCACAATTTTTTTTTTGCGAATTTAAGGATTTTAATAGGACTTAAAAAAGGGTCGTCGAAAAGGGCAGAACAACGTCTGCCTGGCAATCTAGTCTTAATGTATAGAAATTACGTGTCACGTTGTTTGTCCGCGAAGGACTCCTAAACTACTTAACCGATTTTAATCGAATTTGCACACCGTGTGCACTTCGGTCCAACATGAGAGATAGGATAGTTTCTTTGCCCGTGAGTGTGACCCACAATTTATTTTATAATTTTTTTTAGGATTTTTAATAGTACACGACAAAGGGTCGTCGAAAAGGGCAAAACAACGTCTGCTTGGCAAGCTAGTGATATGTGTATTGGTGTACATATAAATTTATATTTTTAATACGACGGTTTGGTTTTGAAGGTTGAAACTAAACTGTGGCGTAAACTATACGATGTATCAAAATGTTCGTGCTAGGGCTACTGGACTGGAAAGAATACGGTATTAACATCAACGACGAATGGGTACATCACTCACCTTCGATTTGTCGACGACATAGTCAAGGGTGGACTGTGAATTTTTGACGCTCTGGGCTAACACTACTTGGGAGCCTACCAAATTAATCAAACTGATAAAAAAGCTGTTTTCTATAATGATATATTTACGGTTTGGAAGAAAAAATGAGGACAATGGACAATGTTTTATTTGTTTAATATGACTTAGATACACAAGCAATTGTAAAACATTTCAAAAGAAATTAACAGGATAAGTATAGTAATGTTAAATAAATTATAAGATTTATAAATTTTTGCTGCCAATTCTTTTATAAAATATGCACGTCAAATTGTAAGTCCTTTGTTAAGTTAAAAATTATGGAAAGACAATTTAGACGTCGCAGAGCCATGCTGCAGTTATATTAGCATTATACTTGTAGCACGAATACTAGCGTAAAATAGCGGCTGAACGCCGCTGTGTTTCATATGGTGAGTGTAGAGAACAGGAGATTAGTCACGGGTGACAAAGCATCTGTATTTTAATTCGTAATCGAGAATAGATGTACATGTATATGGGCCACAGCAACCACTTACCATCGGGTGGACTGCGCGCTCGTTTGTCAACCTTATCCTATAAAAAAGATCTGATAAATTATCTAGACGATTGTTCAACATTGTGGTCCCATATTTGTTTTCTATATACGACAGCCTGGAGAGCGCTCCGCTCCACAGCTAGTGCTTGTTGAAAATATCAACAACTTTCTTTTCATTAATTAGCATAAACATTGTACTGCAAGAGGTATAAGACTAGCTAAAATTTTAACCGAATCCACTCATTCGCTAAATGTTCGTCTACGTCGTCTGGATAATAATCAATAATATTGCGTAAACATTCCAGATCTATGTTTTCCATATTAAAGTCTTGCTTATTTCTTAAAAATTTGAATTTCTTACTGTATGTCTCATAAAACTGACTTCTATTTAAATCTAAAATCCAAAACAGCTTATACAACGCTTTTTTCTTAAGTATAATCGGTTCGTTAACGTCTCTGACAAGCGGGGTTTCAAAATTACATGAATATAGTTGTACTCATTTCGGTACATTTCATTTAAAGTTGTTGCTACGACACCTACAGAATATTATTATGTCGTAATGAATAAATTTATAAGTATCACACCTCTCACGCTTCTTTCATATCCATATTTTATGCTCATCGGGTAAGCTTTCACAACACCAACTTTTAACAGCCTATTATCCCTTTACTACTGTAGGGTGGAAAACAGACAGCCCTTTACAAGTTCTCTACTGAACATAAACCTCCCTCAAGCAACGCCACAAAGCACGGTCTTAAGCCACCTGCATCCATCTACTGCTTGCATGTCTTACAAGGTCGTTATTCCATCTAGTAGGGGAGGCCTATATTTTGCTTAACCGGTACTAGGCTGCCACTAGAGAACCTCTTTCTTGAACCTCATCGGTTGTTGACTCTTCACCCTCATTAGCGTTCCATTGTCGTATCATGGACGTCGGTCAGAGCCATTGATGGGTTTAAAGGAATTCAGGGACGAAGCACCATTATTTGTAATTGATTGTTAAAGACAACACGAAACTTTAAAAGGTTCGATCGATGTGAGAGTTGAAATCGAAACAGTCCAAGAAATACCAGATCACAAAACCGTTTATTGCTTGATTTGAAACGATTGTATATTCGAATACAAACCACTGAGTAATATTGTTAAGAAAATATCATGAATAGCAATACAATAATCGTAGATCTTCAATGATTCAAAAATAGCAATGTTGAATTTATAGTAAAAGAATTTTTTATAGCCACTCTAGAGTACATCAAAATATTCCTAAGAGTACACTAAAATATCCCTAAGAATATGTTGGTGTACTCTAGAGTGGCTATAGAAATTCTTTTACTATAAATTCATCTTTGCTATTTTTGAATCCTTGAAGATTAATTAGTTAAACCTGATCCTGATCCTGTAAGTTTAATAAAAACCTCCTTACCCATTCACTTCACTATCTATTGAAGAGAAAAAACAAATTGGCTGTATTGAAAAGCAAAGAGGGTATCGATTGAGTGAGGGTTTTGTTGATAATTCTATGAAATTCTCTATGATCAAGACATATTTCAAAGATAAAAAGATTTTTTAAAAGGATGAGAAAAAATTAAATGGGTACAAGAATTTGTGATGAAAATAATACTATTATATCATACTAAATACTCTTAGTGAACTTTATTGTAAAAATACTTTACTGTATAACTGTTTTACTCATAAGAAAATCTGTGCGTTAAAAATGTTTTATGTATTAATAAATGGTTATTTCAAAATAAAGTGATTGTTTGATTTGCAATAAAATATATGTAAATAAACACTTCACCTCTTAATTTAAACTACTTTTGTGTTCGAGAAGAAGAAAAAACTTAGTTTCAGACCAGCAACGATTAGTATTATTAAAGTAACTGGGTTTTTTGTACAACCCTGCTTTTTAACGATGAAGTAGATTAGCCTTCATAATTTGTTGTTATGTTTTTGAACTAGTTGTATTTGAGATACGGTATTAGAAATGAATGAAACGGTATTAGAAATGAAAGCAAAGATCTAAATAAAAGTCAGATCGATTCTTAGTCTAAAAATTTAGACCCCTACTGGAGAGAAGTGGGGCCTTCAGCGGCTTGTCAAAATGCAAGGTGGTACAAAAAACCCAGTTACTTATTTTCAAAATGTTCAAAAAAATAGTAGCGAAACATCTCATCCACTAAAATATCGTTGCACAGTGTGTTCCCTGTAAATATACTCGTAAAACTATGCATTGAACATCCTAAATGTCACACAACAATCCTGATCATGAAATTTATATAGCAAACAAATTAAGCAATATTCACCACAAACTGAAGTCCAATCATCCTGAATCTTATCAAGATTCAAAGGTCAATATTTTGATACGAATTATCGATATATAAAGTTACCCCAATGTGAGCTTGCGATGGTGGAAAAAGAAATTCGCAATCGACTGATAATTTTTTTGAAGTTAAATAAAAAATAAAAAGAGGAAGCTGTTATCGTCAATCGTAGTACGAGCAGCTAGAGATGGTGTATCGTACAATTCTACTAATTCTGACGACGGAGACCAAGCGACGCATCTCATAAAAATTGCAATGTACGATATGAAGAAGCTATCCAAGATTCCAACTACTAATCATTGGAAACATGCTTTCTTCAACCATAGCACGAGCAGGTAGAGATGGTGTATCGTACAATTCTACTAATTCTGACGACGGATACCAAGCTATGCATCTCATAAAAATTGCAATGTACGATATGAAGAAGCTATCCAAGATTCCAACTACTAATCATTGGAAACATGCTTCGCAATCGACTGATAATTTTTTTGAAGTTGAATAAAAAATAAAAAGAGGAAGCTGTTATCGTCAATCGTAGTACGAGCAACTAGAGATGGTGTATCGTACAATTCTACTAATTCTGACGACGGAGACCAAGCTACGCATCTCATAAAAATTGCAATGTACGATATGAAGAAGCTATCCAAGATTCCAACTACTAATCATTGGAAACATGCTTTCTTCAACCATAGCACGAGCAGATAGAGATGGTGTATCGTACAATTCTACTAATTCTGACGACGGATACCAAGCTACGCATCTCGTAAAAATTGCAATGTACGATATGAAGAAGCTATCCAAGATTCCAACTACTGATCATTGGAAACATGCTTTCTTCAACCGTAGCACGAGCAGGTAGAGATGGTGTATCGTACAATTCTACTAATTCTGACGACGGAGACCAAGCATCTCATAAAAATTTAAATGTACGTTATGAAGACGCTATCCAAGATTCCAACTACTGATCATTTTAAACATGCTTCCACGAGGATTAAATATTATGTACATACTAATAAGGATAGCATCTACGACAACACAAATGCCCTCGTATACAATATTACAAAGAATATAGCAGAAAGTGAAAAAGATAAAAAAATACCTTTTTAACAATGACAGTCATTAGCTGATTACTAGTGAATGTGATTCTGTTTACTTAAATTACTTCTGTGTACTCATTATATTCAACGACCTTCGTCTTGTGCTGCTGAGAGGAAGACAAAAGCAGAAGGAAGGGATGAGTGTGGAATACGTGTACAGAACGCGTCATTGAATATCATAACTACAACACTGAGTGAAGAAGAAAAAGAGGAGAATATGCAGTACTCAATAGCTTAATATCCATTCTTCAGTTCAAAATCTAGCCGGTTGCTCAGTTTCGAAGACTGGCCTCTCGTTATGCGACAAAAGCCTTGATCTTGCAGAAGCCGATTTATTTTATACTGGCAATGCAGACAGACACTTGGTGTGTTTCCATTGTGGTGGTGGTTAAAAAATGGGGAAGATGATGATGATCCTTGGCAGCAGCATGTTCAGTGGTTTAGTCAGTGTGCTTATGTAAAGTTTAAACTCGAACAGTGTTTTGTATAAGATTAAATAGGGAGTTTATAAAGAAATAAAAATAATATGTTGCATACAATTTGTTTTATTTAATTTTATAATGTTTCACATGATGACATACACATAAAATGCATTGCGCATAACACATAAATTAAACATACAACACATATTATAACACTAGCTTTTTACCCGCGGCTTCGCTCGCGTGGGCATCCGCTGAGGAACATCGTTAATACCAAAGATACAATTTAGTCAAGAGGTATCTTTGGAATTCTCAGTGATTATTAGACGTATATTTTTTTTAGAATTGCGTTAATATCATACGTCTAGCGACCCCTGTCACTTTTTACTAGTATATCAGTCGTGACTTCCGAGGTATCTTTAATAAGGGTAAATTATGTTTGATTCAAAGTTACATTATTTACTGTTTACTCTTTACATTTAGGTAATTTAATTTTGATCAAATAATGTTTAATTTCGTTGTCTTCTATTAATGTACGGCAGAGTATTTATTTGCAATATTCGTTTTATATCATTGGCCTATTGAATATTGATTGGCACTATAAAAAAAGTTGCTTATATTTTTACTAATCCATCAGATAGAGACAAAAACTTACATTGGATAACTTAATACCAAAGAAAGTTAACGAAATTGTTGATATGCCGATATAAACCCAATAAGTATAGTTAATAAAAAGTTTCTCTTTTAATCGCAGTTTTGTATACACAGTACCTATGCAGTATTACAGTTTAGTTAGTTATTTTGTTAAACGTGGCAATTACGGTTAATCATCTCGATAATGGCTGGATATTAAAATTTTTTGATCCTGCAAGAATAAGTAGGTTCAGTAGCATTATATTTAATCTTATCAGTTAAAGACCGGCCGGCTAGAGTTATTATTAGTTTATTTAGCAGTAAATAGATGGTGCTAATTTTAGATTATAACTATGAAAGCCAAAATTCTCAAGTTACGTAAATGTGGTCAGAT
Source organism: Parnassius apollo (assembly GCA_907164705.1). Lineage (NCBI taxonomy): Eukaryota > Metazoa > Arthropoda > Insecta > Lepidoptera > Papilionidae > Parnassius > Parnassius apollo. Next base: position 13,742,898 of record CAJQZP010000212.1, read on the forward strand.
CGTAGAATTGATCACATTATCATGAAGTACTGGACCACTTCAAATATCGCAATAATTTCATGATAGTCTATTATTACTGACCATCTCTCCATAGTATAAAAACAAAGTAGCTTCCCACCGTCTGTACGCTTAGATCTTTTAAACTACGCAACGGATTTTGATGAGGTTGGAGAGAATGATTCAAGAGGAAGGTAAATATATTTATGCATTTTATAGTAATCTATAAATATAAAAATCAATTGCTGTACCATAGTCTCGCTAAAACTCACCGATTTTGATGAAATTTTTTTGTGTGTATTCAAGTGGGTCCCTGTTAGTTTGGATTTTATACCCGGTAGATGGTGCTGTTACCGATATCCAGAAATCACCCGTGCTAAGCTCTTTAGTATCGTATAAAATCTTTAGTATCGTATAAATGTTAACGTTTGTTAAAATTATCCTCAATCTACAATTGAATCTACGAAGTCAATTCTCATTTCGCCATAATATCATGCGAAAGCACCATCTTCGTATGATATTATGGCGAATATCATCGACAGTAAATTGATATGCGGCTGGGGTGATCGTTGGGCTACCTCAAAGCCGCGAATATATTATTTAAATGTTCGGATTCGACTTACGAGGACTTATGAGGATTCTGTTAAAAATTCTGTTTCTGTTAAAAAAGCGCCGTCCGCGCTGAATAGTGAAACTATTTTATGATTTAATTAGAATTTTATAATAAGCAAAGTTGGGTTTAGTTGTTAATTTCTTTAAACAATGTTTTTTCATCGATTTGGTCAAGCCTTATCATGATATGATCATGATTTCTCGAAATGCCAAAATTTCATGTAATGATCGAATATTCATGATGAAATCAATTCTACGATCTGGCCACGATATATACAAAAATATCTTTTATCTTTAACTAAAGTGTAATGAGAGTTTTAAAATAATCGCAGGCAAACCAATGTTAATCAGTTCATTATTTTAGATTGGTAATTAAAATAAAAACCATCTGAATTTTCTTAGATTTCACTATTATCTATTTAAATTATTACTATTAAAATGAAATAAAGAAAAACTTAAAATAAATCTTAGAAGTTTCAAATCATTTAATAAATATAATAATTTAAACATATAAATGTTAGTTATTTATATTGTTTAATTTATTAGTAAGTAACTGATAACCGAAGGCTAACCTTTTTACTTTTTATGACAGATGGCGCTGTTTCGGAAACGTACAATGTAGATCGTTAGCATAGTTTAAATTTTTTACATAACAGTTAAAACTAATTTTAAACTTCAATTATAAATATTCTAGTCGTTTAAAAAGACACTACGTTATCGCGCTTATAACTAACAGAATCATACATAATAAAAAATAAACTTCTAAAGAAATGAAAATAATTAACCCTCCTTTTTTAAATTCAGTAATCGGATGAAAAGTAGCCTATAAGTAGCCCAGGGTCACTAACTGCCTGCATACAAAATTTCATGGAGATCTGTCCAGTAGTTTTTGCGTGAATCTTTAATACACAGACAGATAGACAGACAAAAATTCTAAAAACCAGTAACTTGGCTTCAGTATTCTTTATTTAGTCCCGTGGACTTGTTTTTTACAGGAAATATTAGAATTACAGACATGACTTTTCTACAAATTTATTATATGTATAGATTAAGGACTATAGTCTACAATAACATTTCTGTTTTTATCTATTTCAATAATATTACCAAACTCAAGCAGCATAATTACTATACAGTTAATTGTTTGTATTAGTGAGGATTCGAATCGTACTTCTAATCTAACACTACCTACTATGCTTTATGAGATTCCAACGAGTTGATAAGTTAGCTGATATATCAGGAGTTAAGTCAAATCATAATAGACAATAACCTTTGGAATAATGTTCTAAATACCATAACCGCGTTGGTATGGTGAACCCTTATAAATTACTCCAACTCTGGCCCAATTTGATGTGTATAATAATTTTCATAATGACATTAATGATGATCACGATGAGACTTCATTATTATAATTTTCGGAAATATAGTTTAATTAATACACACGGTTCCAAACTAGAATGGTAATTTTTGTCCTGTGTTCGATCTTATAACTATTTCCAGCGTATAGAATTCTCTCTTCGCATAACAGGTAAGTAGTGAGGTGGAGAGAAAACGTGAATTCTATTTGCACCAAAAATTTATTTTGTAGGATCTAATGAAATGACTCTTAGTAAAGGAGTCATAACATCACCCACGATCTGAGGATCGATAATGTCGCAATATAGAAATAGTTGACATGGTAACCCTAAGTGGAAATTAGTATATTTTCCAAAATTTCTGTCTAGATTTTTATTTGATTCACAACCAAGTTGTAAACTTAATTTGGGTGATAATGTTACGGATGAAATATTTTTACCCAAAACAGAAACAGACACAAATTTTGTTATTTCATCATAGAGCAATTTCAAGTTCTCTCCAATACCATTTAACGCTTTTAAAATATGCTCAACGTTATCATAGTTGGTAACTGGAATATGTTTTGCTGTACACTGGATGGTTTATCTTCACTAGGCATTAACATGGATTTTGTAATGTATATAACATTTTCATGATCTTGAACAGTAAACATGGTACATAGATATTGAAACTCGACAACTCCAACCATTCACCTTCTAATTTTATATCTTTTGGTAATTTCGTTGAAAAATTTATGGTCTTGTTATTAGGAAAGTATGCCACTGAACTATTGCTGAGCAAATTTTAATAAAAACTTTCTTTATTCATATTTCTTTTAAACTATAAGCTAAAATCCAACTGTTGAATTTATCTGGATAACCTTTCCACTTCACTAATACCTTTTTTCTGTTACGTGTATAACGAGTGTCAATTATTTTATCTATTTTATATTGTGACGTGGGGTTGTAATTGATTTTAAATAGAGTCAAACAATGCTTATATAAATACTACATATTACAATTTAAAAACTCAAGAGTGTAAACTTATTCACAACATTATTAATTTTATAATGCAAAGGAAGGCGTAGCACATTGCTGCTATTTGATACTGCGAAGTGGTTTCCCCTTCCTTTACATTTTACATTAAAACTTAAGTTAAAATTTTAACTTAAGTTGATTTAATATACTGTAAAAAGGGGCACCGCGCTTCTTGCTAATGAATACAAGAGCGCGATGATTTAACCCAATCTACAGTCCTATGAAATATAAATATTGATGAAATACATTCAGAAGTGGGCACCGCAGCACTGTTATTGGATACTGTGCTGAGAATGTAACGTCTTCTTCACGTACTTAATTTAGTGAAAATATTTACACGGTAATTTTAAAATTTTTCAATCAAATATCCTAGGTGTCAATTATACCTAAGATTATTTAATGCTCTAACGGAAAGGGGCATCGTGCTTCTTGATATTTGATACATGAGCACGGTGATTTCATCCATTCCACGGAGCTGCAGTTCTAAAAAGTTATTTAAGGGGATATAGTAAGTCAGCTCAAATTCTAATTTCGCCCCTACTTCCCCGCGCGTCGTATGCTATGTACCGACATGTTTGTAATCATTAATACTGTAAGTAGATAGGTCGTTAGACACTTATTTCATTAGGTTTATCATATTTATGCCTGTTTCTTAACGCCAAGCCAGTCGCTTCTTATTTTTATTACGGTTATTTCCCATTTTAATTTTACGTCGTCCTGTTGCGTAATGTGTATTCTGATCGTAAGCGATACAACCTCCCCCTTCAAAGGCCGAAGCGAAACGGATCGGGCGGCAGGAATCACGCTTCAAGAGGCCGATAGTTTAGGTAATTTCTTTTTACAGTGAAAATAATGGTATTTTAAAAAAAGTTAATAACATATGGGATGTGTATTTAGCAGGGATGGTAGATATGATAGGGATATAGAACGACGAGTAAATGCAGGGAATAGAGTGAATGGGGCACTACACTCTATTATGAAGAACCAGAATGTGTCAAAAAAGGCACGTATGGTAATTCATAATGCTGTGTTAGTCCCTACTTTAATGTATGGTAGTGAAAGCTGGGTGTGGCAGAAGAAGCACGAAAGTAGAATAAATGCTGTAGAAATGCGGTCTTTAAGGAGTATGCTAGGGTTGAATCTGAATGACAGGGTGAGAAATTGCATGATAAGAGATAAATGTGGTATGCAAGATGATGTTGTGACCAGGATTAAGAAAGGAATGCTTCGGTGGTTTGGTCATGTAGAAAGAATGAATGAGGAAAGAGTGACAAAGCAAATTTATATAGCAGATGTGAACGGCCGAGTCGGGAAGGGACGCCCTAGAAAAAAGTTTATCGACCAAATTGGCGATATTTTGAAAAGGGGCCACGTTAGAAGTACCCTTAACCGACGAGCATGTATGCGTAGATATATGGATGTAAAGGAGGCGAAAGAGGTATGTCAGGATCGTGCGAAATGGAAGTCCGTAGTCTCTGCCTACCCCTCTGGGTGACAGGCGTGAGTATTTATATTATATTATATATTTAATAACATAAGCACTGCTTTATAGTTAGTTCAGTTAGTATGCAAAGTTTCATGATCTTATTTAAAGTATTTAATGAATAACAGCGGTTTATTGTTTATTTTGGAGGTAACTTTGGATTTTTTTTCTATCGAGAAAGTTTTACGGAATCGTGTTTTCGTCTAACATAATCCTTAACATTAATCCTCAAATTTACCATATATTTATTTCAAAATTAATACTGCAATATTTTAGGCATAACGGAGGATCCTGCTAAGCCATTTGAGGTTATATTTCCCCTTAATAACGCTAAGAAGAAAGCACCACCAACACTGCATTTGCATACATGGTTGAGGTAATTTAACTTCTGTGTAGTGTATTCAATTTATGATATATTTACACAGTGTTATTAAATAATGTTTTCAAATTAGTTCGACACATGGCAGTAATAGGTTATACATAGTACAAAAAAGTAATAAAAAGTAAATCGAATCGAATTAGCACGGACGAGTCAAAAAATTAGAAATAAAAAAACATATAGAATAATATAATGAAATGGTAAAGGTTTTTTTTTTAATTTAATGTATACCTAATCTAAACTTATATAGGAAAAATACAAGATAAGTTAAAATAACAAAGAAAATAGTGTTGTTTTCAGACCATAGAAATAGACTAAAAGTTTTTTTTTTGTAATTAAAATAAGATAAAATTAAATTAAATTAAATAATGTTAAACCTATATATTACTTATACAAAAGCCTTTTTTACAGAGTAGACTACGGATCCGCTTAATAAATTAAGGCATTTGACGGTTAACTCACCCATTCTTATTCTGCATTCTTCAACTTTTAAATTTTCCAAACAACTGTCCATAAATAGGTTGAACAGCCACGGGGAAGCCACACAGCCCTGTCTGACACCTTTATGGATTCCAAACCAGTCTAAGTAGACCCCGTTGATCCTAACACAAGCATTAGAGTCCTTATAAAGAGACTTTAATGCCTGTTGTGAGTTCAGTGCTTGCTATAACATATTCCTGTCCACTCTGTCATAAGCCTTTTCCAGGTCCATGAACGCACAAAAAACTTATTGGTTCTTGGCCAAAATCTTCTCCGCGATTATGCGCATGTAAAGGCTTGGCCCGTTTACCCCATTCCCTTTCTAAATCCCGCTTGCACATCACAGACTTTTCCATCAGTTTCTTTCATGACCCTTTCTATTAATACTTTACCATATAGTTTTCCCACAATGCTAAGAAGGCTGATTATAATTCCATGCATCTATAATAATTATTAATAACGGTATAATATTTATTGGCAATAAAATATTTATTTATCAGCTCATTACATATTCTGTTACTCAATATATGCGCCGCCTATTAATATACAATATGTAACGTAATTAACGCACACCCTCAGACACCCCAATTAGTATATTATGTTATAATCATAATAGATACAATGAATTTTTAGTTAAACATTTTTATGCACAGATTATTTATCAAATTACTTATACTAATACCGGAAGAATGTTGTGGTCACAGTAGAAATCCACGAACGCAAAGACTTTAACGTGCTTGAAATAAACTTCATTTTTCTTTATTTTTATTGAATGACGGAATTAGTAATAATACAAATAAAACTGCACTTAAGTTACGGTCCATTTCAGTTTGTTTTGACTGTAAAGATTTAGTGTGACTGTAATTTACGTAGTTTTAATTATTTTTGGGATAAAAAATTACCTATATTAAAAATGATAGGATTCGATTCAGTAAACGATTTAGAACAAACTACTTTCTCAAAATGCGTTAATTATGTTACGTGTTGTATACGGCTAATACGAAAAAGGATTTGACCTAAAAATATAAGTAAGGAAAACATACATTTTTACCCGTAAGGATATTTTAGCCTAGTAGTTTTAGTTATAAATTACCTATTACAATACAAGATTCACAATATATGTACACGAGTCTAAATTAAACAAAAACAAGAAAATAAACAAGGAAAACTTCAATTATATTTCAATTGAATTTATATTATATTTCTACAATTTTCCACGATTTTATCGCAAAATATTTAAGCTAAAATTAGCTTCGTTACGTAGAATATTTCATTGTGCCAAAGTGACGTGGGCTGGAATATCTCCAACACGTGGCTGTGAATGTTATATTGTTTCAACTACGCTTTGATTCTAAACAAATCACGTGTTTAAACAATTCGCAATTAAATATATTGCGTACATCTTGTTTATTATCTTGAATATAATACTTATGAACGACAACGGAATTATCTTATTTAACTGTCTGCCTGCTAGGTCCCAAGTTCTTAAGTTCGAATCCCAAAAAATATTTTGTAAAATCTACAATACATTAATTTTCATGTCTATACTGTATCAATACTGTAAACTTTGTAATGGATACAACAGGAATTTCAGTAACTTATCTAGTAACCACCTTAATCACTTCAGTAAAACCACTTAGTTAATATGCTTATTGACTAAAAGTATTTTTAGATACCAGTGCTTAATTAATACACGGGGAAAATCACAACACATTCTGCCCCGTAAGAAATTATATGGGGTTTGTAGACGGGTATCACAAAACGTACCTACATTTGAACTATAAAGCGGTCTAGTATTTTGGCCACTGTACCAGATTTTGTATGATTGTTTAGAGTAGTCAAAAAATAAATATTGTGTTCCGATATACACTGTGACCACAGTGATGTGTGACGTCTATTCAGTATAGGTACTGTGAATCCGTTCCTTTTTAGTTTGTTATACTGTTTACTGGTTGCTGTTTCAAACGGAACGCAGCCCAGTATACTGTCATCCCCATTTTTCAAAACTGTTTTCAAATTAAAATATTTATTATGTACACGTTTTCTATTCAACAAGAAAAATTATTATTTGAATGTTGTTGCCTTTAAAACTTAATTACCTAGTTTATTTAAATAACAATATTAATTTATAATAATAACAATCATTCATGGAAGCTGTTAAATCTCTAGGCGCTGTTATGTTTTTTGATCACGTTATCAAAGTACTGGGAGCATCTTACCTCGGAAAACTGGCGATAAATACTAGAAAATAACCCAAAACTATATATATATATATATATATATATATATATATATATATATATATATATATATATATATATATATGTACTACTTTCTACTAATACTTAGATATTTTACAAAATATGCAATATGCTGTGCAGATACTTCTGATAAAAAATACCTAGGTAACTTCGTTATAAAATCGATAATGATAGCTAGGTACAATAGAAAAATACAAAATAGCTATTGTAGTAGCGATATTTTCCGAGACTGCAAATTCATTAATTACATGGCTAAAATGTATACCATCAAAAATTTCTTGTTCAATTGCTAATATCGCTAGCCCAATCTTTTTTGAAGCATTGTCGATCTTAAATAAATTTTAATGATTTTTAACTTGTTTCGAAAAAGATCGCTCGCCAGAAACTACAGATACAGGTAATGTCAGAAGAATTCTTAGTGAAATGCTTACAGTACAATAACGACGGCGATTTATGACGTCATATATTTCTCTAGGTCAGTCCATAATTGAACGAATTTTTCACCAGTAAGAGCATCAGTGCTGAATAGTGCTCGCAGTGTAGGTTATCGTAACACGGCCATTATTGGTCACCAAAGGTCACGTGCGTGAATTATTTTTCTCGACGATATTTATTTGAATTGTAAGCTACCATGGTGAAAGGTGCAGTGCTAAGCTGTAAAAACGATTCACGAAAGCAAACTAAGAAGAACAATGATATTTCTTTTCATCTCTAGGTAATATTTCGATAAGGAAATACGGATTTTAATAAAATTACTTGGGGTGTCAAAGGGCGTCAAAGTAGCGAGAGGCACGCGGCCGCAGGACACAGCACGTGCCCCGCGCCTCAAACTTCGGCTTTTCGCCGAATTAGAGCTAGTGCTGTGCCACGTTGTGCTCGAAAATTTTCTAATGACATGATTTCTTTCGTAATATTTATAAAATAATTATAGTATTAGAAATTAAGATACTTTGTATTCTTAACTCATATGGATCAATGTATTAAATAAAACTTTTGAAAACCTTTTTGTATAGGTATATCGAAACAAACAAAAAATATGTGTGAATTTTTTTTGGGAGTTAATTGTGCTTAACATATAAAATGTAATAAGATATAATAACATCTTCGCCTTTATTTATATGTTCAGGATCTGTTATAATAAGCGGCTTAGCGGTGGCTGCTGAAACACGCTGTCTAACGGAATACAACACAAATATAATTATAATTTAAAACAAACAACCCAACTGCAGTTAACTATTATAAGTTAAACATATTATTTATACGACTGCCTCGTTGGTCTAGTGGTTGTAGTAGTGCGACTGCTGATCATGAGGTCCTGGGTTCGAATCCCGCGTCGAGCCAAAAAATTATTTATTGAGTTTTTCCGTCAAGAAATTCTCAGTAGTTGCCTGGAGTCAGGAAGTTGACGGTGTCTCACCCCCGTGCCTCGGAAAGCACGTAAAGCCGTTGGTTCTGCGCCTGATCTCTCTCCGGTCGTGTCGGTTTACCGTCACATCGGATTATGAGAGTGAGGGAATAGAGAGTGCACCTGTGCTTCCGCATACACTTGGGCACTATAATCCTGTCCTGCGCCGATGGCTTGCCTCCGTTGAGGCAGGCCGCCGTTGCCGGAATTCGGTCTGGAGGACATTATTATTATGTCTGGAATGTTCTCATGAATATATATCATTTGATATTAAACACTATACATTTCACTTATTACTATCTATTATTTTTAGTTGCAAGTTTTTGATAGTTAATGACCGGTATATTCATTTTAAGTTGACGACTTTTCCATATTAGTCATAAACCGATGACTAGTATGTTTTACCAACTACAGCACATTATTATCATTTTATTATCATTTTAGAGCATAAAAAGCCGTTACACAGTACGGTAACAGATAAGGAAAGTGACCCAAAATCTTAGTCGGTGTGCTGCTAAAGATGTCTCTGCCCGTTGTCATGATGAAGCAATAGCCCGCTGAGCCCCGAGTTCAGTCACTTATCGCTCACAGCAGAGAACACTTCTGGCAAGCATTTGGTAGATATACTATTCAGCAGAGGTGCTTCTTCGACTTTATAAAGAAATTGGCACCAGATATTTCATCAAGAGAAAAAACTAGCAATCAAAATCTTCCTGCACTTCTCGATCGCTTCAATTTGGTAGGTGTTGGCTCATTTTGAAAAAGTCAAACCGTCGACTGGTGTTTCGGGCTCGCATTGAAAAATCCAAGATTTATTACTTATAATAAAAAGATAAATACGCTGAGTCGAGCCTACTTCAAATTTAGTTACCTTGTCACAGCAACATTCCACGTTGACTTCTGAGCACCGGTGCGATTGACCGGCACACAACGCGAAACTATCTTACGGGAGGGTAATCGTGTAAAATCTTGTGAACTCTTTTCGATCTAATCTGCAATATGGTCTGAATCTCTTCATATGTAATTCACCAATTCTCTCTCCACAACTCAATTTGAGACACACTTAAATTTAAGAGATGCTTAAAATTTAATTATGAGAATACGAATATAGAGTTTAGGAGCTGGTCAAAAATGTTTGAGAAACCGATAAATATTTGAGGGACGTTTCAGTATTCGGGCATAAAAGTCTTTGTCGACCATGTTAAATTTTGATATATCAGCAATAAACAATTTTAGCTGACATTTGAAATCAAAAAATACCGCAAAAATGTTCCCGACGCAGATTCATTTTTCAAAGAAACACGATATTTTAAATTAGTATATTTATAATTACGTAATTACTCTGAGCAAATTAGCGCGTCAAAAATGTGATGGTAAACTTCGTGTTTTTATTTGTAAATAATCGTATTTTAAATTATAAGTGGCCTGTGATTCATGCAACAAATTTTTGTCCCCATTGATATTACATAATATTTAAAAATCATTGCTTTTTCGTAAAACTTTCTGTGTAGTCTGTTGTATAAGTGTTTACAGAGGAAGTTGTACCCCATTACTACAAACATAATAATTACTCCGTCCGCCAATGTCATGGTGCTATAATTAATATATAATTGAATTAACACTTGTTTATTAAACTGGTAATTATAAGGAGTACTCTTCACAGCACATACCACTTTGTATCAAGACCGTGGAAAGTCATTTTATTCCGTAAAATGCCATCTGGAGTAGTATTCGTTGTGTGTATACCTTCGAGTAATTTTGAGCATATTTTGAAGTTCGGTAAACCCAAAGAAATTATTCCAGTTGAAGATCCTTCGCCGTACAAACATTGCCGTTTAGAAGTACAGTTAAGAAATAAAAAATGTAAGAGCATACCGATACATTTAATCCAAAATTATTACAATGAAGGATTCAGTCCATCTTTAGAAAATATTAAAGAAAATGATGAATTTATTACAATGGAAAGCGTAAGTAAAGAAATTTGGTTTCGTTTGCTTTGATAAATATTGATTTTATTTTATTTATTATACACCATAAAATGAAAAAGCCGTGGTAGCTCAGATGGTTAACCCTCGCTGCAAATATAACAGAACGCGAGAAACCCGGGTTCGATTCCCGCAGGCACCAATGAAATTGTTAATTGCAATTTTAGGTGCTGATTTCCCAAGTGCTTGGCGGGGAAGGACAACGTCGTGAGGAAACCTGCATGTCTGAGGAATAAGGATAAAAATATTTGGAAGACATGTGAAGTTCGCCAACACACATTGGACAGCGTGGCGGACACTTCCTTGCCCTAAAAACCCTCTCAGAAATGAGGGGCGGCCAGTGCCCAGCAGTGGCACGAATATAAGCTGTAACTTTACACCATAGAATACAATGTTATAATTATGAATGCATATTATGTTTGCATGTTACTAATTCAATATACGAGTATATCGATATTATACACAAAATCGAATCAAAATGAATTTTCATCATTAAAATAAGAATAAGGAATAGGATTAAAAAATATATTATTCTTTTTCTTCTTCTTGAACAGTGCATGTCTGGATATGCGTGTCTCGTCATCGTGAGGAATATTTGCTTCCCTTAACAGGCAGGTTAACGATCGTAGTACTAGGAATCGTACTATAGACGCTCCCAATCGCCGCGGCGATTGGTCGCTTTCTAAAACACTATCAGTAAATCCAAAACAACCAACCAGCGAAACGACCTAGATTTCCACTTATAAAAATCAACTTTACTGTTGCTACATGGTTATAGTCCGTAATTTTTTAAATCTTATTATATATTATAAATTAAAAAAACATACTGTTTTAGCATTTTACATTGCAAAAACATAATTTATAAACATATAATATAGAAACGCGGTTGACACTGAAACTATACTTATCTTGCAGAAAGGAATTGGAAAGGAACCATAGAAGCCATTCTATTCAATTCGGTCTTCTCTTCCCTTTCCTTCCTTTTTATTTCTTTTATTTTTTTTCTTAAATCGTCTATAATCTTCTGTTCTATTAAGTTCATTTCCGCTCTTTTCTGTTCTGTTCTGTTCTACACCTTTGATGCCCCGTATCTCTAACACTGCTCCCCACCGCAGTTTTGGATATTTTACGTTTGACGTAAATGAGATATCCGTCATATACGCGCACAGCATAAAGTAAAACGAGAGCTTGAATCGGTCGGTGTCAAGAAACTTCCATCAAAATACAGAAGGGAACCATATGAGCCATTCTATTCAGTTCGGTCTTCTCTTCCCTTTCCTTCCTTTTTATTTCTTTTATTTTCTTTCTTAACTCGTCTATAATCTTCTGTTTTATTAAAGTTCATATCTGCTCGTTTCTGTTCTGTTCTACACCTTTGATGTCTTGTATCTCTGACACTGCTCCCCACGGCAATTGTGGATATTTTGCGTTTGACGTAAATGAGATATCCGTCATCTCCACGCACAGCATAAAGTAATAACGAAAGCTTGAATCGGTCGGTGTCAAGGAACTTCCATTAAAATAGATATCTTTATTCTAAACTAATCATAGACAATGTGTCGGAATTAATGATGTTTATTCTTATCTGATCGCAAAGAAAATAAAAAAGACATTCCGCAAGGAAGTGTAGGTCAAACATTATTGCTTCTATAATAAAGATATAACCTTATTTACGAGCCACAAATGTATTTTATTTGCGGACTATCTCTTAGAAAACAGAATAGTAGGATAGATCCCGCGCCGCGCGGGACTTAAATGCCTACTGTTGCAGGGTTGTTACTGTCTTTTTGTTTAACAGCTAAGTCTCTTTTAGTTTCATAAACAGTTATAACATTTACAAACATAATATATACGGATACTTACCTATGCATCATATTTGTTAATCATTTCTTTAGTTTCCTCTCAAACAATCCATGTTTGTCAAAAAAAAATCCAGCTTTACATAACAACAAATGCCAAATAACTAAAATACGAGTAAATTAACACTGAGCATATGGTGTCTGCTCAGATTTAATATTTTAAATTAATTTGATCCGATGTTATATGATAATTAATGTACTTATGAGTTATATATCTATGTATAGAAATAGTAATATAACCTCTTAATAAAAAGCTTATTTACTTAAACAAACGCATATATTAATTTGTTTTACAAAAAAAGAAAGACTGCTAGCAAAATTTTATTAAAAGTCAACAAAGTCTCAAACAAAGGTGATTGCGGAGCGTGACGGTGGGCGTCCCCGACTCGACCCGATCTTCCCGACTTAGCAAGTGTCGTTGTGTGCGTGCTGTGGCTCATACGTACGAGTCCGTACTGTCACGTGCTAGGTACGCACACAAATTAGCGACGTGCGGTACATTTCTTACGGCGGCTCTACACGTTGGCCAACGTAGTGGCCAATGTAGTGGCTGCGAACGCCAAAGCACTGGAAAAAAAAAAAAAAATTAAAAGAAGGAGGGTAATTTTAATTAACTCCCACATATAGTATATATATTTATAAAAAGCAAAAGAAAAGATAAAGGAAAAAACAAATATTAAAAAAAAAAATTAAAGTTACAGCCTATATACGTCCCACTGCTGGGCACAGGCCTCCCCTTATTTCTGAGAGGGTTTTAGGGCAAGGAAGTGTCCGCCACGCTGTCCAATGCGTGTTGGTGAACTTCACATGTCTTCCAAATTTTTTTTTCTTATACCTCAGACATGCAGGTTTCCTCACGATGTTTTCCTTCACCGCCGAGCACGTGGTAAATCAGCTCTTAAAATTGCAATTAACAATTTCATTGGTGCTGGCGGGGATATTTTAAAAGTTAAAGGAGTTATAATCGATTCGTCTATGTTTTAAAATTGGGTTTTGATTTTAAAGTTTAGCAAAAGATGTACTTGCTTTTCTGTCGGACATTCAATGTATATAAAAAAAACACCTTATAATTTATTTGGTAATTTAATTATTTTTTGAGAAAGACAAAAACAAGCAATAAATATAATTAACACTGACTTAATAATGGGTACTAATTATAACTTATAACATAAATGAAAAACGCTTGACAAGGAAAGTGGCTCAGGACCATGCTTTGCGGCAGTCTGTGGAGGAGGATGTTCAGTAGTGGACTTGTGAGGGGATGTAATGATGATGATGATTCGAACACTCGCTCGATTAAATTATAAGAAAGCGATGTTTTTTCTTTTATAGGACAGGGTGACAAATGAGCACACAGTCCACCTGATGGTAAGTGGTTGCTGTGGCCCATAGACATCTACATCTATCCTCGATTACGAATCAAAATGCAGACGCGTTGTCACTCATGATGACTAACATGGAATGCCTCGTTTCCAGTAAAAGAGTCTCCGGTTCTCTACACTCACAACACAGCTCTACAAACACAGCAGCATTAATTGCTTTTACGCTGGTATTCTGTGAGAGCGTGGTCCTTCCCTGGTGGAGCCGACCCATTTGTGCTACAACTATACTTCTAATATAACTGCAGCATGGCTCTACCACGTATAAACAACGTGCTTCATTTTTTTCATTTTAAAATTGTAATAATCTGATTGTAAATAAATGTTCATTATTTCTTTTTTGATAAATAGCTTATTACATTAAAATATTTGTTTTAAAATAAAATTATTTTCAAACAAATGTGTGAAAATAATTAAAACGCGCTAATTAAAGTAGTAGAAATGTTTAAAGTTGAAATTGGCACTAAAAGGTTGGTAATAGGGGCATCCGCCATACAAAGCGTGAATAGCAAACTAAATGCGCGCCCAACGTGTGGACACGGCGGCCAAACTCTGCCAACAATCCTATGATCTTTTGTAAAAAACCGACATCACACGGATCTCACGCCAACTTGTGGACCATCATTCCAGTACATACCAATGAAGCCCAAACACCCGCTCTACACGATGGCCAATGCTATTGGCCACTACATTCGCCACTGTGTTGGCCAACGTGTAGAGCCGCCGTTAAAAGATAGTCTACTATTCTGTTTTACTATGGTGGTGCTGTTGTCGAGATCCAGAAATCACCAGTACAAAGCCGAATCGGATTGCTAGTCTATCAATATTGTAATCACTATTAAGAAACGAAGTAATTCAATAAGTCATCATGAAATTGACATTAACTAATTTTAAATAAAATTGTTTAATAGTTAGATGCGAATAATGTAAAAATGTTCCATAATAAATCAACTTAGACTTAGTTTAATAAATCAGAAAATACAAGTTTAATCACAAAACGCAGTAAATAATTAACTCCTAAGAGAAGTTATCGATCATGATTTTTGCCGGAAAGGCGACATAATATCTAATTTAGATAAAACATACGTATATAATTTAGAATCCTTACTCCTTGAATTGTAATACGGGGCAATAGTACAGTCAGATACATATTATTTATTGCATAATAAATGCATTAAGCTTTTAGTGGATTCGCACCAAATATCCTGCAATATTAGTTTAGGTTTTTTTATGAATATTTTGTTTTTACATATTTAGTAGTTTAAGTTTTAGTTTGTTGCCACTACCACTGATAAAAAGACAGAAAAACGAGCGAGCCTTATAGTAGTCGCATGTGATGTGTAACATCTGACATCTCACATTCTACTAAGTATAATTAACATTATAACATTTGCCGTGTAGTGGCGGTTGAGAATATCCACTACCCCATATCTTCCCGTGGGTGTCGTAAGAGGCGACAGAGGGACACAGAAAGGAGATGGGCAGCAGCATCTTCCTAATAATAACAATAACATATAAAAAAACTACGGTTGCTAACCCGCTCGCCAAGCGTGGCAACTATGGCAAATATCCCCCCATGAGGAACGACACAAATAAACGGCCCCCAGTCCCCGGCGGCCCCGCTATTCCTGGCTACGGTGGCGACCATGGTAACGGTAGGGCAGGGGGTGCTAAGAATCTCCGGTGGAGGTTCGATTGCCACCTACGACGACTCGACCTGGCAACGTATAACGCACGCACCCTGAGGACTGACGAAAAGATACTGGAGCTGGAAGAAGAGGTAGACAAGTTGCGCTGGCATATTATTGGATTATCTGAGGTCCGAAGAGAGAGGGAGGACACGGTAATCCTCGAGTCCGGCAACTTGTTCTATCACCGGGAGGGCGACCATCTGTCCCAAGGAGGATTATTATTATTAAGGATTTATTGTCCACAAGTCTCTCGTCAACAACGTTGTAAAGATTCGGAGTGTGTCCACGAGGATCGCGTACCTGATACTCAGAATCACCAAACGGTATTCGCTGAAGGTCATACAGGTCTACGTACCAACCTCGGCACATCCCGATGAGGAGGTGGAGGAAATGTATGAGGCTATTTCTAGAGCCATGCATTCCTCCAAACGGTGTTGATTGGAGACTTCAACTCAAAACTAGGCACAAGAGAAGGCGGTGAGCTGAAGTTAGGGAAATTTGGAGTAGGGGAACGGAACCGTAGGGGCCAGCAGCTGGCTGACTTTATGGAGAAAGAGGGACTATTTATGATGAACTCTTTCTTTCAGAAGCGGCCCCACAGGAAGTGGACCTGGTCGAGCCCCGACGGTTAGACAAAAAATGAGATACACTTCATTATGACGACCAGATGTCAACTGTTCAGTGATGTCTCAGTGATCGCAAGGGTGAAAACTGGCAGCGATCACCGAATGGTTAGAAGCACACTGAACCTAAACGTTAAGTTGGAGAGGTCCCGTCTCATGAAGTCAACGCTCCGTCCCCCTCGTGCTCTAATCCAGAATCCCGAGACTTTTCAGCTCGAGTTGCGTAACCGCTTTCAGTGCCTAGAAGATTGCAATGCAGTGGAAGATATGAATGACAAGCTCGTGGAAACTGTCCATGCGGTCGGAGCTAAGTTCTGCAAGACCCGCCGCAGAAGAACACAAAAACTCTCCGATCACACTCTTAATCTAATGGCTGTTAGACCGAAGATGAGGCTGCAATCGTCAACAGATTTGACAGCATACAAGCAACTGAACAGACAGATCTCCAAATGCATGCGGCAAGACTTACGCAACTTTAATACTGCTCGTATTAAAGAAGCAATCGAGCGGAACCAGGGCTCCAAAGTCTTTGCCAGAGATCTGTCTGCCAAAAAGAGCCAACTGTCAAAGCTGAAGATTGAGTGTGGCAGCATCGTTTCCGGGACACCTGAGATTTTGAGTGAGATTGAGAGGTTCTATAGGCAGCTGTACACATCATCGTTGGAGCCACACGCAAGTGTGAGTAACGACACAAGAGCAAGTCTTACCCGACACTATTCCGATGATATCCCGGACGTCAGTCTGAGCGAGATTAGAATGGCTCTCCAGCACCTTAAAAACGGCAGGGCCCCAGGCGAGGATGGAATTACAGCGGAGCTTTTGAAAGCGGGTGGAACACCGGTACTTGAAGTCCTTCAGAAGCTCTTCAATTCCGTCCTCCATGGTGGCACTACTCCGGAGGCGTGGAGCAGAAGTGCGGTGGTCTTGTTCTTTAAGAAAGGCGACAACGCTCTCTTGAAGAACTACAGACCGATGACCGACAGAAGGGAATTCTGAGCCGCATCTACGTGCTGTTTTCGAGAGTCATTACGAATCGTCGGCACACAGACTCGACGACTTCCAGCCTCCCGAACAAGCCGGTTTCCGAAAATACTTCAGTACCATAGACCACATACATACCCTGCGGCAGATACTGCGACTTTAACGCCCATCACGCCGAATGGCTTGGTTCACGTTTAACCGATCATGCGGGGAGATCTGTTCATGATTTTGCCTTGCCATATGGTCTGACACAACTGGTTACTTCGCCTACGCGGATTCCCGATGTGGAGGATCATGCACCTTCCCTGTTGGACCTTCTGCTGACCTCTCACCCGGACGGATATCAGATTTCAGTCGACGCCCCTTTAGGCTCCTCGGACCATTGTCTGGTCCGAAGTGTGGTGCCACTCACGCTGAAATCGCGGTTGCATTCTGCAGGCTGCCGCCGTGTTTGGTACTATAGGTCAGCCGATTGGGATGGGATGCGGTCTTTCTTTGCATCCTACCCTTGGGGGTGGGTTTGCTTCTCGCCGGATGATCCCAACGTTGTTGCGGATTCTGTTGCTGATGTGGTACTTCAGGGTATGGAACTTTTTATTCCTTCCTCTGTGGTGCCCATTGGAGGCAAGTCTCAGCCATGGTTTGGTCGCTCCTGTAAAATAGCATCATGCTATAAGCAGGAGTGCTACCAAGCCTGGGCTGATGCATCAGCGTCCCGGGATGTAAACACCAGCGCTCTAAAAAAGAAGTATAATTCCGCCTCTAGGTCCTTCAAAAGAGTCATTGCCAAGGCAAAGTCAGAGCACATAGGCAGAATTGGCGAGAAACTAGTTCGCCTTCCTTCTGGAACCCGTGCATTCTAGTCTCTCGCCAAGGCTGTCCAGGGGAATTTCTGTCAGCCATCTCTTCCATCTCTGCACAGGGAGGACGACTCACTGGCCCATACCGCAAAGGAGAAAGCCGATCTTCTAGGCTCTTTCTTTGCGTCTAACTCGACTCTCGATGACGGGGGGAGTACTCCGCCGACCATCCCGCGGTGTGAGTGCTCCATGCCGGAAGTGCACTTCACACAGCGCTCGGTTCGCAAAGCACTCCTCTCCCTAGACATCCACAAGTCGAGTGGGCCTGACGGAATCCCCCCAATTGTGCTGAGGACGTGTGCTCCAGAGTTGGCACCGGTTTTAACGCGTCTTTTCCGGTACTCCTACTCCCTAGGCGTAGTCCCAAAATCATGGAAGACGGCTTACATCCACCCGATCCCTAAAAAAGGCGACCGCTCTGACCCGTCCAACTACCCGCCAATCGCCATCACCTTCTTGTTCTACAAAACAATGGAGTCCATTGTAAACTGCCAGCTCATGAGGTACCTTGAAGATCACCAGCTGATTAGTGACCGCCAATACGGTTTTCGCCGTGGTCGGTCAGCTGGTGATCTTCTGGTCTACCTAACTCACAGATGGGCGGAGGCGGTAGAGTTCAAGGGGGAGCCTCCCGCATGCCTCCCGCATTGGCCGTTAGTTTGGACATTGCGAAGGCCTTCGATCGGGTTTGGCACAAAGCGCTTCTTTCGAAGCTCCCTTCCTATGGGCTTCCCGAGAAATTGTGCGATTGGATCACCAGCTTTCTTGCAGATCGGAGCATCAAGGTCGTTGTAGACGGTGCAAGCTCCGATTGCAAGCCTATTAATGCTGATGTTCCACAGGGCTGCGTGCTATCGCCAACGCTGTTTCTTCTGCATATCAATGACATGTTGCATACCCGTAACATTCATTGCTATGCAGATGACAGCACTGGTGATGCTCTTTACACCGGCCGAGCCAATATTTCTCGGGAAAACGTCTCCGAGTGCCGGAACAAACTTGTGTCTGAAGTCGAGTCTCTGCTGGACAGAGTCTCGGATTGGGGGCGACTAAATCTAGTCCAGTTTAACCCCCAGAAGACACAAGTTTGCGCGTTAACCGCTAAAAAGAACCCCTTTGTCGTATCCCCTCAGTTTCAAGGCACTCCCCCTTGTTGCCTCAGCCAGTATCGGAATCCTCGGCGTCGACATATCGAGTGACGTGCAGTTTCGTGGTCACTTGGAAGGGAAAGCCAAATTGGCCTCTAAAAAAGCTTGGCGTGCTCAGCAGAGCGGGACAGTATTTCATGCCGGCACACCGCCTGCAACTTTACAAGGCGCAGGTTCGGCCGCACATGGAATACTGTTCCCATCTCTGGGCTGGGGCTCCCCAGTACCAGCTTCTTCCACTTGACCGCATCCAGCGCAGAGCGGCTCGAATCGTCGACGACCGAGTGCTTTCCGATCGGCTCGATTCACTGGCGCTGCGAAGAGATGTTGCATCTCTTTGCATATTTTATCGCATCTATCACGGGGAGTGCTCTGAGGAATTGTTCGGATTAATCCCAGCCGCCAAATTTCGTGAACGCACTACACGTCAAACGTCCCGATACCATCCACACCATCTGGATGCTTGGCGGTCCACCACTGTACGTTTCACAAGGAGTTTTCTTCCACGTACAACCTCTCTGTGGAATAGTTTACCACCGGCGATTTTTCCGGACCGATACGACCTGGGGACCTTCAAAAAAAGAGCTTACTCCTTTCTAAAAGGCCGGCAGCGCACCCGCAATTCTCCTGGTGTTGCGGTTCATGGGCGGCGGTAGTCACTTAACATCAGGTGAGCCGCAAGCTCGTTTGCCCCTTCTTCTATAAAAAAAAAAAGAAAAGATTGTACAGAAGACCGAGGAGTACAATCTGCCACTTTGCCTGGCGTATGTGGACTATGAGAAAGCCTTTGATTCCGTCGAAATTTGGGCGGTGCTACAGTCCCTTCAGCGGTGCCAAGTTGACTGTCGGTATATCGAAGTGCTGAAGTGTTTGTACAGTAGGGCTACGATGGCTATCCGAGTACAGAACCAGAGTTCGAAACCTATCCAACTGCAGAGAGGTGTAAGACAGGGTGACGTTATATCCCCGAAACTCTTTACTGCTGCGTTGGAAGACGTTTTCAAGCTACTGGACTGGAAAGGATAGGGTATTAACATCAATGGCGAGTACATCACTCACCTTCGATTTGCCGACGATATAGTCCTTATGGCAGAATCGCTGGAGGACCTTAGCACTATGCTCAATGACCTCAATGGTGTCTCCCAACGGATAGGTCTTAAGATGAACATGGACAAAACAAAGATTATGTTCAATGTCCATGTCACACCTATGCCGGTAGTTGTGGGGAGCACTATGCTCGAAGTTGTTGACGAGTACGTTTACCTGGGACAAATAGTCCGACTAGGTAAGTCCAACTTCGACCGAGAGGTCAATCGACGGATTCAACTCGGCTGGGCAGCGTTCGGGAAATTACGACACCTCTTCTCGTCAGGTATACCTCAATCTCTGAAAACTAAAGTACAACCAATGCGTGTTGCCAGTGATGACTTACGGATCAGAGACGTGGTCCTTCACTGCTGGCCGTATGAGGACGCTCAAGGTCGCTCAGCAAGCTATGGAGAGGGCTATGCTCGGAGTTTCTCTGCGGGATAGACTCAGAAATGAGGATATCCGCAGTAAAACCAGAGTGACCGACATAGCCCAACGGATTAGTAAGCTGAAGTGGCAATGGGCCGGCCATATAGCTCGAAGAACCGATAACCGATGGGGAAGAAAGGTTCTCGAGTGGCAGCCTCGTACCGGTAGGCGTAGTGTAGGGCGACCCCCACTAGATGGAGCGACGACCTGGTAAGACATGCAGGAAGTCGATGGATGCAGGTGGCTCAGGACCGTGCTTTGTGGCGTTACTTGGGGGAGACCTATGTTCAGCAGCGGACTTGTGAAGGGCTGTAATGATGATGATGATGATGAACATTATAACCTGAAAAAGTTTATTAGTTTTTTTTAGTCAAAATTAAAATGTCAATTGAGTAGCGATAGAAGTAACCATCAAAATTTATAAAAGCTAAATACTGAAATATTTATAAGAATAATTATTCATTATTACTCACTTGCTTTTTATTAATAAAATACACTTTCTTCAGTCACTTATTATCAACAGCAAATACATTTACATATTACATTGAAGTAAGTACTTACGTACTAGAACAGCTATTTCAAACAAAAAATGTGCGCTACTCTGTGTTCGTGCGGTTGGTTTTTTATCATAGAATAAACATAGGTAGAATGATCAGTAGGTGATAATAGATTGTATTGTTAAATACGTGAACAATTTTTAAATGTTGTCATTTATTTTGTATATTATATTTGCTTATTTAATATAATATTACACAATATTATATCACAATTACATTTTAATTATATTTTTATCTGAATATTTTAAAAGGTATCTATGTCAAATATAAAAAAACATAAAACAAAACAATAGGGATGGGCCGAACATGGATTTCACCGAATACGAATATTCGGCAGAAAGTTCGGTAAAACTTTTACCGAACCGAATATTCGACCGAACATTATTCGGCAACATCACCTCGAAGTACCGGTCCCTAACCAATTTCTGTCGAAACTTGTTACCATAAAGCGCGCAGAATTAGCGCCGGACCCTGCCACTCACTCCCCCGCCACACCTACCTTTCATCATCTTGTACACAATTCCCGACATGCTCTTACAACAAAAAAAATTCCAAAATAAAGAAAAATGAGTGGCAGGAGAACTACTATTTGGACTTATTTTAGAGAAACTGAGACCAAGTAAAGGAAAAAATTTCTTTGATTACAAAATCATTTTATCAAGCTTTCTATTTGAATGGTTCTTATTATTATATCTAAAAATAATACAAGTAGATTTAACCCCAAAGAAGACCTCAACATCATATATGGACACTATATACTACTTTACTGAACTCTGATTTAACCGAATATTCGGCCGAATACGAATATTCGGTAAAGTTGCCGAATATGCCGAATATCGAATATGAAACGAATATTCGGCCCATCTCTAATTAATACAACATTTAAATTACACATATATTTATTTATTTATTTAGATAGATACACCATCAACAATATCAATAAACATTGTTACAATCTAAATACTACATTTTTAGATAAAGGATATGTCTTTACATCATTATAAGAGAAAAAAAACTAAACTACATGTAAACCATAAAACAAAAAGAAGTCAAACTAGCCAATCAAAGTAAAAAAAATGTGGGTGTGGTGCACACCCATTAATAATTACAATAAATAATAATTTTGAATCATTAATCTGCCAAGGCAGGTAACAGTAAGTCTTTACATTTTCTTTTAAATACACGTTCGGGGTCCTTAAAGATGTCGATGTCATGATTATTTAAGCTGTTGTAAGTTTGCATACATCTGCTTAAAGAAGAAAACTTGCCTAAATTGGTTCTACTGATGGGAATATTGAACAAATTAGCGATTGGGTGTCTAGGAATATGATAGGGGGTTTTAAAGCACACTTTAAATTAGAATAAGAGCCATTCATGGGCTGGGCACGCAAGAGTTAAAAATGGACGAATTTATTCCACTTTGACTTTTATGTGGAAACCTAAAAAAAATAAAAGAATAATGTGCAGATTTAAATATAAAAAATTTACCCTGAGAATAATAAGTTATATACGTTTCTACAAAAAAAATGTGTATAATAATATATTCGTCCTATACTTAAGTACCCACAGAAATGTCACATCTGAACAAATTAATTTCATAATCTATATTCCATGACACGAGATGGCGTCTTAGCAATAATTTGTTTTATTATTAATCTATAATACTTTTTTATTGATTAAGTATCTTATTAACCGGTGAAAAGTAATTCCTTAGTTTTTAATGACATTTCTTGAATTATTTGTTCAATATCTAAGTATACACAGCGGCATATTTTTGTCAAGACATTTTTTTAAAACACAAACTCAGCCTAATAGAGTGACTGATTACCAGTTGAATGGAACAGAGTAGCTGAATGCAGTGTCGCCTCTAGTACGTAGTACATAGTAGCTCAATGATAATATATTAATATAGTTTACACACATATATGTAATAATTAATTTAATTGAGTATTTGGAGAATAATGTATTAAATAATGTACTAAAATCGAACCTGACAGTTCCCGCGGCCCTCAGCGCTGCAAGTCAATGCCAGGCCACTGAGCCGTAGAACCGTTATTACAATCGAACTGACAGTTAAATTACTAAACTTAACTAATTCAATATTCGATAACTAATATCTTATTCGATCTACGATCGAGGAGGAGGAGCACGTGAGGAAGCCTGCATGTCCGAGAAATAAAAAATATTTCGAAGACATGTGAAGTGCGTATTGGGGCAGCGCAGCTCACACTTCCTTGTCCTAAAACCCTCTCAGATATGAGGAGGCCTGTGCCCAGCAGTGGGATTTATATAGGCTGTAACTTAAACTTATTAACTCTAACTACATTGAGATAATCTGCAAGTTATCATACATAAAACACGTATAGACTGAGAAAAGTCAGCAGAACTCTAAATACTAGTAAACAGTGCATATCCGAATGTAAAATACATAAAAATCTATTTTAAAATATCAGGGACCTTTATGCTAAAAGTCGTTTGAAATTTTTAGGAAATTAAAAATATCTATACTCGTAGCTCAGATGACCTTTTTTTACTTCATCTGAGACTCGTAGTAAGTGTTATATTTGTGATTTTAATTGTGATTTTTAAACCCCGACGAAAAAGAGGAGAGTTCCATATTATGTTTGACGTGTCTGTGAATCTGTCTGTGGCATCATCTCCTCAGCTCCTGTGCGCATGAACCTCCTTTTTGTTTCGGGGTTTTTACATTTTTTAATTTAAGTCAAATTATATTAGATTAGATTATAAATTTCAGTTGTATGTGTGTAATCCATGAAAATGTGTATGCTATGCAACAAAGATTTATATATTTTATTTGAAAATACCCACTTTAGTCGTGGTAATTTAATACAAATTCATATTATGTTAAAAAACTATAATATTAAAAAACTGGAACCAAAAACTTAAATCATCATACAGTCCTACATCGCGATATCGTGCCAAGAACGCTGCCTGCGTTTCCTCGCTAAATGCTTATGCTTATTATGCTTAGCCTTTGAACAAGAAAAGTACCAGCTTTCTCATCACCAGCAGCAATGAATAGTCGAGGACACAGTTCCTTAAGGAACTTCACTGCAGGTGCTCACCCCACGGACCTCAGAGACTCATATTTGCGCCACTTACTTAGTTCAGCTGCCCCTTTTTTAATATTTTAATTCATTTTTAACAACATAAATATAAACAAATGTACAAAAAGTGCAAGAAATTCTCAGTAGCTGCCCGGAGTTTAGGAAGTTGGCGGTGTCTCACCCCCGTGCCTCGGAAAGCAAGTAAAGCCGTTGGTCCTGCGCCTTATCTCTCTTCGGTCGTGTTGGTTTACCGTCCCATCGGATTATGAGAGCGAGGGAATAGGGAGTGCACCTGTGCTTGCGCATACACTTGGGCACTATAATCCTCTCCTGCGCCGATGGCTAGCCTCCGTTGAGGCAGGCCAGCGTGATTGAATTTCGGTCTTGAGGATATTATTAATTTCTTGGACAATTAACATACACTTTTCAGGTGTTGCAAGAACTATTAAGACAACTTCACGTAGAACATGTTGTGTGGACAAGCGACAAGATGGGGAACTACTTTCAAGTTACATTTCCACTACCAACAGGCGATATTTGTGAAACAATGCTACACTGTCTCACGCAATTGGGCATAGGAGTGAGGTGCAAGTCCATCGTGAAGTGAGTCTGCGTGTTTTTTTATTGTAGATAATGCAAAGTATATAAAGCATATCTGAAATCTCAATAATCGTAAAAAGAAAGAAGAGAAAGGGAAGCATGGTCTCAGAGTGATTTATATACTTTTTGGGGGCGCCAAATTTGACATACGTCTTTTTAATGTTAAATGTTAAAATAAAATAGCTGTTACTGAATACTTTTAATCAAAATATTACGAACATTGTAGCATATCAAATTCTGAATAATAAAATTTCTGCACATACGCAACTTGCCAAAGGATAGCGTTTTATTTATTTTGGTTATACCCACGGTCACGGGGGACTGAGTTGACTTTTTTTACTGAGTTAAAATAAATAAAACGCGATAAAATCCGTAAAAGTAGTTTTAATCAATGTATAGTGTTCGCGTAAATATATGAAATCATTATGTAAATCTATTTGGTTTATAAATACCCTCCAGATATTCAAGAGTTGAAAATATTATGTTACATAAAATAAAAATTGTTAATTAAAAATATTATATCAGGCAGGATTACTACCTACACTTGGATTACTATCTTACTATAGTAGGATTAATTAGTAAATATTTTTCAGTGTTCTTCCTTGTAACGTCGTGCACTCTGCTATGGACGAAGATGAATCAGACAGTGATACTTTATTGTAAGTATCGATTTAGTTATAATAGTGTGCAAAAAATATTAGGACGTTTATTTACCTTTCAATGTCCTCCAGACCGAATTTTGGTCACGGCGCTTGTCTCAACGGAGGTTAGACATCTGCATAGGACAGAATAATAGTCCACTAGCGTCCCGCCCCGGCTTTGCACGGGTGATTTTTGGATCGCGACAACATATGCATTTGCATTATACATATACATGGGTGGTCTGAAAAGTTTCCGACGTAACAAAGATACAAGGCATTTTTTTAAATTTACTTTAATATTCTACATAGTCTCCTTGTAACTCTACACACTTTTCCCAACGATGCTCCCATCTCTCTAACCCGGCCAAATAGTATTCGGTGTTTTTCTCTGCAAAGTAATAATTGTTCACGCCTCTTCATTTGACGAAAATCTCTGTCCTCCGAGTGCAATTTTTGACAAAAAGAAGTCGCTTGAGGCTAGATCAGGTGAGTAAGGCGGATGATCAAGCAGGTAAAACCGTAATTAGTGGATATTCGTCACGGAAACCGCTGAGGTGTGAGACGGTGCGTTATCATGGTGAAACAGAATTTTCTTTTTCTGAAAATGTGGCTGCTTTTTTGCAATGTCTGCCTTCAGTTTGTCAAGTAATGATGCGTAGTACGCTCCTGTAATGTTTTCTTCTTTTTTGAAGATAAACGATTAAGATAACTCCATGTCCCTTTTGTACTGTTTTGATCGTGTTTTTGTTTTGGGCGCATAATAGTGTATCCAAGTTTCATCTACAGTAATTAATCGGTGCCAAAACTGGGATTTATTACGCCTAAACTACGCCAATAGAGCGTTGGAAATGTTCATTCGAACACTTTTTGTCTAACGTGAGTAAACGCGGCGCTGACAGCTTTCTCATACCTAAACCTTGATTTAATATGTAACAAAGACGTTATTTGGACGTTTTCATAGCCTTTGCTACTCTTTCACTTTGATTCGGCGGTCGTCTAACACCATTTGGTGAACTTTAGCGATGTTATCGTCAGTAGTTGCAGTTTTTGGACGTCCCGGACGTTCATCTGCTCCCAAGCTCTTACGGCCACGCTTAAATTCAGCTACCCAAAATTTCACTGTGATAAATGATGGCGCAGAGTCCCCATACACAGAGTCCGATTCGTCTTTGATTTTCGTAGGCGTATTTTCTTTCAAAATCACAAAAAATTTATGACAGCTTGATACTCAATTTTTTCCGTTTTCACGAAAACGCTCACATCTACTCACCTAAACGACTGTCAAATAACAACTATGCTGAAATTGTGGTTCGTAACTGTCAAAAGATGCACAACTACATTAACTTTAATTGACGAGTGCTGGCATCTTCACGTCAAAGTTGGAAACTTTTCTGACCACCGTGGTAAACTTTCCTCTTGAATCACTCTGTGTTATTGATGAAAACCGCATCAAAAACCGTCGCGTAGTTTAAAGATCTAATCGTACAGACGGCGTGAAGCGACTTTGTTTTATACTATGTAGAGACGAGTGCGTAAAAAAGCACAGTTGTACTCTTTAATATAGAACTCTACCAACTAACCCGCTATTTCTTAAGGCCGAATACGACGTGAATGACCTTGCTCGTTTCGCAGCAAACCACGCGCCGCCAGTACCTACGCTTTGTTTATATAGACATGTATAATACCTATAATCAAAGCCGTACGGGCTTTGATTATATTTGACGGAGCTAGCTCAGATGCAGAGTAATGAACAACACAGAGAGCATTGCTTACTTCTTAAATAAATTTTTCTACTATTTATAATATTAGTTCCTATAGATTATAAATTCTGTACTTTATTCGTTATAAAATATTGTTCGAAAAGTTATTGAATTGATATTTTTTTTTCTTAATTGGTGCATCGTACGTTAAGAACCTCATATAACTGAAAATGTTTGTTCTTGTGAGTCTTACAAGATGCCGTAATGCAAATTGCATAAATAATAAAGAAAAAAAAACTAAAAAGTCGGTGATTGCCCCATAGTGGGGATAGGTACTGTGTATGTAAATTCTCACAAGACTACTCCGACTGGTCAATCACTTCACATCCGAAGTATTTCGGTTTTTCTTAATTATGTACTTTTACCCCATGCTTTCGGACAATACATTGACTGACAATATTTGCGCTCTCTGTGCTTGCACTACTCTGTACATTCTTTTCCGATTGGGTCTTGATATTTTACATTTTTAGTGTTTCTCACTTGAAACTAGAAAAGTATAAATGATCAGTTTGGCTAATGTAAATGAGTAAAAATGCAACCTATTAGGCAGCCTCAAACAAAAAATTACCTGACAAAAATATAAGTATTAACCTCAAAATACAACATTCGAGCAGCGTTCATGCGATAAACTCTCTTTGTTTTACCACTTAGGTAACATTTATTTCTTTTCCTACCCATATTTACATTTATAGACACTTAAACGCGTATAAAACAATAAATTAACGATTTTCGCTACAGACACATCGACTGTTGTTATCTTACGTCACACGTCGAAGCGCTTGGTAAATTATTACGGCAAACTTTTATCTGGCAATATACGATATTATTATTAGGTGTTTTTAATTAAAACGAATTATGTTAATAAATAATATTTTGTATCGAAAATAAAGATAGCAGGTACCTTCGGAATCACAATACAAACATTTTTACGTAAAAGAATTTTTCCTAAATTAAAATTCACAGAGTTTTGGAAGAACAATAATTTTATATATCATTTCTTAACATTTTTTTATTTGTTGGTATATTCATTTATTTTAAAATTTTAAAATGACGGTGACCTTGTGAAGGACCCGAACAAACCTACAAAAATGTTTTAAAGCTTAGAATTACTTCAGGTCAAAGTTCTAGTCAAGAGAAATACATTAATTTTCGCCAGTTTTCTTCGTATTCGGCCTTAAAATGTGTAGTGTGCACGATAGTAGTATATATAATGAACTTAAAAAGAAATTCATCACACCTAAGTAGACTTTACAAATTAACGAGTAATAGTCAACTAACTTATAAAATACACTTCTTGAATTAATAAAAAATTCGTAACAATTCCGTAGAAAATGACCTAACATTTTCTTTTTCTCTTATTTTTGTCTTCTTTTTTTCTCAGTAGCTGCATTATAATTTTGTAATGTAATGAAATTAAAACTGTAAGAAATAAACATTTTTTGAAGAAAACGACTTACGGGGTTACAACTATAGCTTTCCTTTTTCCTTTGCGGGGTAGGCAGAGAGGATCGTTTGCGAAGAGACCGATCCCGAAAGACCACAATCGCTTATTTTACATTCATACAGCCTCGTGCAGTTTTATTCGTTTACTCTTGGTTTAGGGTTGCACTTCCGGGAACTAATAGATGGATAGTTAACTATGATATTTTGAATACCACTCCTAATAATTTTACTTGAAAAATAAGTCCTTCAGTTACTTACGTCCCATTTAAGCCCATTTTAGCCGTTATAGCGGCCAAAGCGCGAACTTACTTAATATACTCATTACCAGGAAGCCCTTCTAAGTTCACTAATTGAGAAGGCCAACTACGGAACCCTACCCCTACATGCACTTGTCCAGTTTTTTAAATAATGTGATGGATTTTCCTTCATCCCCAACACTATGGCTCTCATAAGGTGAATTACTGTTAAGCCGCCACTACACATACATACTTAATTCAGTGTTATTAAGTATGTATGTGTAGTGGCGGTGTAAGAATACCCACTACCCCATACCATCCTCTGGATGTCGCAAGAGGCGACAGAGAAAAACAATCAGGGACGTCTTCCTAATAACGACTAAAAATTAAAAAAAAAAACTACGGTTGCTTGTCTTTATCCAACCCGCTTGGCAAGCATGGCAACTATGACTAATATCCCCCTATAAGGCGATCTATGGGGAGGAATATGTTCAGCAGTGGACTTTAATAGGCTGTTACGGTAATGACATGTAATATTTAAGGACTTTATCGAAGTATAAAAAAATATTAATAAAAGTGTTAACGAAGTTTTCTTTCTAATAGCCGTAAGAGTGAGGAAGCGAAACGTTGGAGAAGCTTCGTCGAGTCAATCCGATCCAAATTGACGGTGAAACAAGTGGTCGACGGTGTACGCGGTGGTGGCGAACTCTCCTTTGATTATCTGACTTTAATTATTACAGCTGAGTAAGTTATTCTTTATGCAAAATTCCATGTTTATTATTAAAGCAACAGCATGAAATAATTACCAGCTAAATAAAACGTAAAACGTACCTTATACAGGGTTACTGGGAACTCGACTACATCCTGGCAGGGCGTGATAGCGGAGTCAAAATGCTACAAATTTGACCCCCCATAATGTATGACCGAAAATGAACAGGTCTTAAAATATACGGATTTTAAGATTTTTCAATAATCACCCAGAATTTTGTATAAAATTCTAAATAAAAATAAAACCTTTTTTGTATGATTTCTTTTAAGTTTATTTATTTTTTTGAAGCTTCAACCAAGCGAATACAAGCACAAAAAATATTCACCATAAAAACTATGGGTCTTAATAAAAAAAATTACACTATAGGTATCATAAAATGTTACGTACTTCAAAAAATTACTGTGACATGAGATAAAAATCTCAAGACCTGTTCATTACGCCCTATCACGCCCTGCCAGGAAGTTGTCGAGTTCTCAGTAACCCTGTATATATTAAACAGTCGCAAATATATAATGGGAAAAAATACAAAGCGCGAACTTTCGTATTTTCCTTTCCATATCCAGTGTAAAAATACATGTAAATCAAAATAGCAATGTAATAGTATTTTACTCGACCGGAAATTTTTCTACCAATTACATAAATTACTTCCGTGTATAAAATTAGTTTTGGTATTATGTAATCTAAGAGCTATTTGACTGTTTTCTGTTTTCTTTTTAACTGTTTTCCAAGTTAACTTGTTAGTTGAAAAACAAACAGAAAACTGAAAAATTCGACCAAGCCTGTACAGAATAATTTATACTTAATTTAAGTGAAATGAGTACATGTTTCAATCCGTATGATAAATGAAAGTTGTAAGGATTTAAAGAAAATTATATTTGTAACAGCTAGATAGAGTGACAACCTAAGAGATACAGGATGTCGATGAATGCAGGAAGAGGGGGCAAACGAGCGTGCAGCTCACCTGATGGTAAGTGTCGAACGCGCACATGAACAACTTGAACAGTAAGCTCGTAAAGTCTCGTTTTTTCCGACCGCTAGTCCGGAAAAATCGCCGGTGGTAAACGATTCCAGTCGTGCGAGGAGGTAAACTCCTATCACACGAGAGTGCACCGCCAATTTATGTTTATAGATATTTTATTCTCAAAAGAAATATACATTTCACTTAATGAGAAGTTACAATATTCAAGTTAGAAATGGGTTATGAGCATACAGATTGCAAAAAAAATACACATTAAAAAGGAAGAAAAGAGTTTCGTGACCTACAACTTCTTACTAGTTTATTCATACAACTTCTTCTTATATTATATTTTTGTGTATTAATGAATAAGTTACCAATCTTTTAGAATACAAGTTTAACAAAGTGTAATAAGCAAATGTTTCTTATATTTACCGATTAACGCTGATTAGCGGTCGGCATATGGACAGGGTCGGATTTAGAATTTATTCATTATATGTTGTTTTAGTTTGCTTTTAAAGATTTTAAAACTATTTAATATTTTTATTTCTTGTGGTAGTTTATTATATATTTTAACTCCATCAAAAAGAATACTCTGCTTACCATAGTTTGTTCGTACCATAGGTATGTAAATATTATTAGTCTTGCGAAGCACTTTCTTTCCTTTGCCTTTATTTGTTACAAATTTTAATTGTGTGTGTATTTTATTATCTAAAATTTTCTTTATTAGAATACAGGTATTATAGCCATATGTTTGATAAATATTCATAATTTTAGTTTCACTGTACAGTTTGTCTGTAGGTGTAAAGAAGTCATAATTGAATAATAGTTTTAATATTTTATTTTGGCTTATTTGTAGGTAAAGGTAGGAAATTTCAACTAGATAATCCAGATGTGGTTTGACTAAAGTATTATAAATTGTACGGCGAACACGGTAAGGAAGGCATCGAATACAACTGTAAAGTGAACCCAGTAGAGAAGATAGTTTCGATCTTATTTTTCCTATATGACCCTTCCATGAGAAGGTTATATCTGGCACTAAGCCCAAATATTTTTCTTCGGCTGATTAGTGTATTGTAGAGTTGTCAATGGTGAGAGGGGAATAACTGCAAATATTTTTGTTTTTTGGGTTTAAATATCATGTACGAGGTTTTTGATGTAGTTATTTATTGAGTATTTATTTTATTATTTATAAGCAAATTGCATTGGAACCATTTATGTACTATATTTAGATCTACTTGGGCTCGTGCGATAACTTCATCTATGGAACGTCCAAAGTAGAAAGTATCATCTGCATATAAAGAAATTTCGCCATTTAATTTAAGATCTGTTATGTTATTTATATAAATCAGGAAAAGAAGTGGGCCCAATATAGAGCCTTAGGGAATACCATACGCAATGGGTTGTGGGGAACTTTGATAGTGACCAATCTTTACAATTTAATATCTTTTATTTACATATATTTCAAAAATTTTAAGGCATGGCCGTTAATACTTATATGAGAAAGTTTCTTTAATAGTAGTGAGTGACTTATTGAATCAAATGCCTTTTTTAAGTCAATAAAAACTCCAAGTCCTAAGTTTTTTGCATCAATGTTTTTATTTATTTTGATAATTAAATCTCCCGTTGCGGCTAAGGTATTTGACCTAGGCCGGAAACCATACTGACAGTTTGAAATAAAGTTAATTGATGTAGGTATTTATTTAAGCGGTTATATATAACTTTTTCAAAAATTTTGGAAACTACTGGTAAAACAGAGATAGGACGGTAGTTACTGGGGTTACTTTTCGTACCTAATTTGTATATAGGTGTGACTTTAGCCGTTTTAAGTTCATCTGGAAATATTCCGCTTTCAAGATCATCATTTATACAAGAAGTAAGCCTTGTAAGAATTAAGTCCTTAATACACTTGACTACCTTTGTTGTAACGCCATCTATTCACGAGCTCGTATTAAAGTCTAATTGGTCAATTATTTTAGCCACTTCACATTCGTCACATTTTTGAAAATTTGATGGATCATTAATTGCATTTTTATGTTTGTTACTAAAAATGTATAAATTATTTACCTCCGAAAAATTCTGTGGTATCTCGTTAGCTAAGACCGATCCAAATTTTCAATGGGCATCCCCATTCATTTTTACACACCACATGATGTTTGGCGAAGATGGCGGCGATTAATGTCATTAGTCGAATAGAAATACTTTTAATGTTCATTTAGGCATGCAGCTAGTCCGTGTTATTAAAGTATTTGCAACTAATATAATA
Organism: Parnassius apollo; assembly: GCA_907164705.1. Taxonomy (NCBI): domain Eukaryota; kingdom Metazoa; phylum Arthropoda; class Insecta; order Lepidoptera; family Papilionidae; genus Parnassius; species Parnassius apollo. The sequence continues at coordinate 13,776,223 of CAJQZP010000212.1, forward strand.
AAATAGATAATTTATTATCGTGTATGTCCGAAACTTTTATTTCACAGTGCGGTTTTGGACATTGTCTTTTCTCAAATCCCTTCCCGTGGTAAACGCGATAATAAAATGCAACGTGCGCTATTCATTCCTTCCTATTTTGAATAGTGGACTTGTGATGGGCTGTGATGATGACGATGGTGAACAGCTTCATGACAGATAATAAATAATATATCAATTAAAAGTAATAATTTTGTAAATAATTTCTTTTTCTTATCACAGCTCTCTCGCCGCTCTTGGTCTCGTTGAAAATAACGCTTCAAACATTGTGGCGGCAATGCTGGTGTCTCCACTCATGGGCCCAGTGATGTCCATAACTTTTGGCACGATTATAGCTGACCGAAGTCTCATTAGAAGTGGTTTTGAAAGTTTGATTTTAGGAATGCTCGTCTCCTTGCTATTTGGATTTATTTTTGGACTTATACTTGGAACAACTGAAATGCCTTGGGGCTTTGGAGATTGGCCTACAGAAGAAATGAAGTCACGGTAAATATATACAGTAATAGAAACGCCGTCACCCCTATTCCACCGGTGTATGTCTCAAAGAAAAAAGAAGCAACGTCAAAGGTGCGAGGTGTCTGGTACTTCCGAACATGGTGATTTTGTTAAATCCTCCCAGAATAGGAAAGGTTTATATTTTTAATAGAATAAGGGTGACAAACGAACACACAGTTCACCCGATGGTAAGTAGATACTGTGGCCAATACAGACATCTACATTTATCCTCGATTAAGAATAAGATGCAGATGCGTTGTCACCGCTGAGAACTAAGTATGCCTCACACCAATAAAAAGGGTCACTCCGGTTCTCTACACTCACCAAACAAAACACAATATGCATTTTGCAAGGTATTCTGTAAAAGCGTGTTCCGCAGCATGGCTTTACTACTTTTATATCTAGCAGTTAGCTTTTCAGGTTAATGAAGAAGTATAAACAGAAGAAATCTACTTTAAAAAATGACATTTACGATAAATAAATGCAATTTTTTATTCTATTGCCCTGAACTTATATAATATAAATAATTATGAAACTGATAATACTGAGTTCTTAAAGTTACATTCTATATACGTCCCATAGCTGGACACAGGCCTCCTCTCATTTTTGAGAGGTTTTTAGGAAAAGGAAATATCCGCCACGCTGTCCCAATGCGTGTCTGCGAACTTTACATGTGTTCTAAATATTTTTTTTCTTATTTCTCAGACACGAAAGTTTCATCACGATACGTGCCACTTAATAAGTTTTGAGATATACAAAAAGTATTCTATATCTAATAGTATCCTATATATATAATCCTATCCTATATATTGTTACGCGCCGAAGTCGACGGTACTAGCGCCATCTAGTATCGAACAGAAGAACTAAGCTTCTGGAAGCTGACTCTCGAACTTTCGACGCTTTGTCGATTGGTGCGCGTATTTACTTGAATGTTCTGGATGATTCGGTACTAATGTGTATTTATAGGCGCTGCAAGGTGCGATCGAGGAAGTATTGAAGTTGGCAAGACAAGCGAAGCATCGGAGCGGAATAAAGTGAATCAGTGTGATTAATTATTAGTGTTTTTAACTTTAATTAGTGTAAAGTGAATTAAAGTGTTAATTTAGGTAATTCTATCGGCAATTTTTATTGTCACGAACCTCAAGCTCGTAACAAATATATATATATATATATATATATAAGATATATATAAAAATATATCTATATATATATATATCCTATATAATATATATTTTACATCTTTTCAAAATATTCTCCATCATGCTCTATAAAAAGTTCCATTCGCCTAAACCAACTCTGAAATCACTTTTGCCAGTCTTCATCTGACAGGTCGGAAATCGCTTCTTCGTAGGCAGCCACGGCTTCTTCGGCGCTTGAAAAAAACTTGCCTTTTATTTTTTCTTTGACTCTTGGAAACAAAAAGAAATCACAAGGAGCTAAGTCAGAGCTGTAGGGTGGGTGACTTAGAGTTTCAACACCAGATTCCTTAATAAATGCTTTTGTTCTAAGGGCGGTATGTGAAGAGGCGTTATCGTGATGCAGCATGATACCCCGAAGCCCAGTCTTTGGTCTTCTCTCCCGCACAGCTTGAAAAGCTGGGTAATGCAACCGTATTATAGCATTCAGAGTTGACTGACCAATAATTAGATGTCCGCTTCGCGAAAAAAACTAGCTTTCGGTTACTGTCCTTCTGAATAGACCCAAACAGATGATTGCCTTTTATTTTCCAGGTCATATTGATAGATCCATTTCTCGTCACAAGTAAAGATTTCTGAAACACGCTTAGATGCCCCGTTTTCAAAACGTAGACGTATTTCAGGGCACCAATCCACACGAGTCTTTTTACGCTTTCGGAGAGCAAACGAGGGATCCATCGACAACAAAGCTTCCTCACTCCAAGATGTTGATGTAGAATGGTATGAATGCTCCCCAAACTAACGCCTACAATCTTTTCGATGTATATGTGATTCCTGGGTCTTCTCGCACCAAAATTCAATAGTCCATACATTTTCTGCCGTGTTTGCGGGGCCCCGGTTCTTTGGTCATCTTTAACGTTAATTTTACCCATTTTGAATCCAGCAAACCACCAAAAAATTGCTATGCGTGATGGAGCTGATTTCCCTAATGCTGATTGTAACCGTTGTAAACTTAATTGTTCGGTTAAACCAGATTTAAAATCATAACAGATCATAGCGCGCAAATGTTCACGGTTAAGATCTATCGTTTTCAAATAAAAAGCGCGAGAAGCGTAGCAGGAAAATTAATAAAACTTTTTTTTTTAATATTGAACAAATTTGCTTTTTAGAAACACATAACACGGGTGCGTTCCATTTTTAAATTTCGAGTATCTCAAAACTTATTGAGTGACCTATATATGTGTATTTTTCCTTCACCACCGAGCAAGTCGTAAATCAGCACTTATTGCAATTAACAATTACATTATTGCTAGCGGGGTTCGAACCCGGGTTGCTCGCGTGCTGTGAAATTTACAGCGAACGCTTAGCCCCTGAGCTACTAAACACTTATAACAAAGAAAAGAATAGCATAACATAAATATCTCAATCCTAATTTCATATATACGTTCCTCTACCCACTACAACGTGTCACGCCATTACAGTAGCCGTATCAGCACTTGCGAAGCATTATTCTTTTTATAATTTGGACCATGTTGTGCAGAAACAATCCAACTAACAAAATTAGCAGTTTATTTCCAAGTATAAAAGATTTAGAAAATAATAAGAAATCCTAAAATCTATATTCAATTTTCTATGAAATGATATACATAACATAATATAATACGGCTTCTCACACAAGCAAAATACATCTAAATTTCAGATCTGAATAACTTTGTATTGGAAGTTGAAACATATCTACATAACACGATCCAATTAATTACGTAACGACGCCCACTATATTGTTCCCTCGCCGATCAACTAGATACCATCAATTGTATCTGGTTGATCGGTGATTGATCGGTTGATCAACGTAGATACCAGATATCATGACATGAACTGATAGCGAATTCACAACGACAATATTTGGCAGCGCACCGTACATGCGTCGTTATCAAAATCGATCTGCGCAGGCGCAGGCAACCAAACGCTATATAAATGTAACCGCGTCTGTTCATTGTTGTACACGATGATTAGTGATCATTGTTCATATTATTACTGATAATTTTCTTTTAGCTATCATAATTTAAACATTTTTTACAACAACAAAGCTTCCCGCTTCCGGAATCATAGTTATACTTGTACACATATTGCACGAGTTTAATAGAGTCACTGAACGCGTTGTAAACGGATGTGGTTTTTTTTATATTCTAAGCCAGCGCTTAACTACAATCCCCATGCTCCCCATCCCAAATACAATCCTGACTGGTAAGCAAAAGCTGTTTACTTTTACCTTGAAGACACCCACATTGTAATCGGATGGAAAGACAGATGCTGGCAAATAGTACTGCATTGCTGTATCCATGACGAACGATGTTGCAAACCTTTTGGATCGAACGCGTGGTAAGTCAACAACGTGGAAAAAAGACAACGTCAAAAAGTTGAGACTGGCCGAACGTCTGGATGTCCCACGGTGGAAGGGAGAGAGAGGAATTAAGTTATGCAATTCCTGCACACGCTCTTTGAAACGCATCCTGTAGAAAACCGAAGACTGGCTACTTTGCGCCAGATTCGGGTAACCAGTAAGCTTCTCAGCACACCTTTTCATTGTATTCAAAGCTGCTAGGTAGCATTTTGCCACACCAGCCCATATATGGCAGCATTATCCATGGACGAACGGACGGCTTTATATAGAGTAAGCAGCTGTCCCGGCGTGAAGTGATGCCGCGCCTTTGCAAGGACTCCTAACTTTCATGCAGGTTTGAGGTTATCTCATTCCCCAACAACTGAAGGCGATCGGTGTATTCCAGTCATACATTTCCAAAAGAGGGAGCCAAGGTGAGCTGGCTCCTTTTTACAGTGAAGGTCGTAGTAGTGTCAATTGTTTTTTCGTGCCTGATGCATTCATATTCCATAACACGTTTAAAATATATAAAATATATTACATAAGTATATAATATGTTTCATTGCCAAGTACAGGCGTCTCTCGTTTCCGAAAGAGTTGAGGGTACTGACGCTGGGAAGAAGCAACTTTGCTGCAATGCATATTTCCGACTTTAACATATTATCTTTGAATTATTTTTAATTTTCCATACACGCAGGTTTGTTTACTTACTGTCCCGATTACGAGTTACAGTGGTAGAGACAAGAATTAGGGCCGATCCTCATTATAATGCCGTTCACAGTTCGTTCTCGGTCCGATCTCAGTCTGATAAAATATTATCAAGTAAAATGTATGTGTGTGCATTCATACTGTCCGTAACAGTCAAATTACGGTCGAACCCCGTTCCAATATAATAAATCAGACCGAGATCGGACCGAGACCGAACTGTGAACGGCAAATGAGGATCGGCCCTTAAAGGCTATCGCTCTCAGTTAAAATAAAAGCTAAATATTAAGTATTTTAATTTTAGGGGGAACGTCAGATCCCTATGGATGGGAGTTCTGTGGGCCTTGACATCAGGCACCGGAGTTGCACTAGCTCTACTTCAGGGCAGTGCTGGCCCACTTATTGGCATTGCAATCTCAGCTTCACTGTTGCCCCCTGTTGTTAATTGCGTAAGTAAACTTAAAATTCGCAATCCACAACTGCACTTTAATACGAATGTGCGAAGAGACACTGCAACATTTTGGACATTCTATTGAAATAACACAGCGGTCAATTTCTACCATCGTGCAATACTGATAATTGGCAATCGCGCATTTTTTAAGAATTCTTACTACGCACGACCTATGCACATAAAGTATGAACGTTGCAATATCTATCTGATGGATTAGATGGATATTGCAACATATATCGGTCTAAAAATCTTTATAGATTTGTCAACAGCCCGTAAAAGCCAATAAAAAAGAGATATTTAAAGTTAGCCGTAAACAAAATTGATTTTACCGCTTTTTATCAGAAGATACGAGTATAGGGTCTCATAGCTTCCGAGATCTTTTCTGGCATATCCTATAAATAGCCATTTCCAATTGATTCCAATTGCCGTGGTTTATTCGAAACATTTGTTGTTGCAATTGTCCACTATCCACTGCAGAACTGCAGAACACAAACATTGATCCAACGATAAAAGAACTGACAACCGATGGTGAAGAAAGGTTCTTGAGTGGCAGCCTCACTGGCAAGCGTTAAGCGTCTCCTCATCCCCACCCACTAGGTTCAGTGATGACCTGCTGCTGCTTAACGATATAAATTATTAGATTCAAATTTAACTTGTTGTTAAAGTTTGACATTTTGGTAGTCGGTTTTTTCTATGTTATTAAAGTATTTATATGTTGTATTGGGGAAAATAACATTTTCCATTTAATACAGGGTTTGTTTTGGGCACTAGCATGCATATGGTTATTATATCCTGGCACGAAAATACCTCATATAAAAGGGGAACCATATTTCGGGAATTCGTCGTATGTGCCGCTATATCACTCCTACATTCCTATCGAGTTTGCCGTTAATGGTAAGTACGTACAAATTGTTTCATTAATCGATTTTTGATGATACACGTGGTATTTTTTTCATATTTGTGTGCCTTTACATTGTTTATCACAGCGTTGATGTAGGTATGTTATATAGGTATAACACACAGCGGGTTTTGGGCCTAGGATGGAAAAATATAAGAAAGCAATAAAACTTGAGAGGGGATGATAATAGGTCTTTACCCATGAAATTTCCGTTCTGCAGTAATGGCCATTTTAAATCAAAATAATGTTTCTTTGGCTAAGAATTCTAATTTCAAAATAATTTTATTTTAAAAAAATGGAATACTTTTTTCAGAGTTTTTTTGAGTCATTTTTTTATTGATATGCGTTATGTTTTTACTGGATTTGAATCTTTTTCACCATCACGGATACGTTAAAAATTCGAGTAATTATGAAATATGAATACCGTCGTGACAGCAACGCGGCACAAGCGGCACGCAACACCAAACGACCTGTACGGAGCAAATTCTACAAACGAACACACCACTTCTTATTGGTTTGGCCGCTTCAGTTCGGAATTAGTAGTGGTCTGAAAACTTTGGTAGACAGTGACAAATTAAAGGCGATTGTGGAATCTGATGATACTCAATCTACGGCTGATTTAGCAGCAGCTTCCGACGTTAGCATCAAAACAATATTGTTCCATTTGCGTCAGATAGGCAAGGTATAAAACCTTGACAAATGGGTGCCCTGCGATGAAAAATGGATTCTGTTTGACAATCGTAAGCGCTCAGCAAATCGGTCCAGATCCCGTTTCAGCACCTAAACAATGCCCATAACAAAAATTTAACCTTAGTAAAGTGATGATCACTATTTGGTGGTCTACTGTGAAGAACTGAACACAATGATGTAGAAGCTCGCACGTCTCCCTATCTTTGGTCAATCTCCCGTCCGCGCAGCTCCTGCACGACAACGTGCGACCACATACTGCACAACAGATGGTATCCTAGTTACAAGAGCTGGGGCTGGTAGCTTTCCTTCATCTGCCGTACTCACCAGACTCCTACAGATCCTATTTAGCGGGAAAAAATTCAGTCCCCAGAGGCAGTACAAAATTCCATTGTAAAATTTGATGCCTCTCGTCCAGTTCTTCAAGAAGGGCATCAATAAACTGCCACTGCGTTGGCAAAGATTCATCGATTGCATAGGTGATTACTTTGATTAAAAGAAATAAAAATATAGAAAAAAAGTTAACTTATTTTATAAAAAAAACGGCAATTTCATAGGTAAAGACCTAATATTTCCAAAACTGTTTAGGTTTTTTATCTATATATATTGCACGAGAAATAATTTTCATAAAGTAGTTTTCTGTTTATAAAATAACCGTGGTAGCGTAAACTTACTTTTTTTACATAAAATTGAAGAAACAAACTTACAGACCATATGATAGTATGGTTGCTACTGACCAGAGATCAGACCTGAGTTGTCATATCTGAGGACTAAGAAGACAACCGGACAAACAATTTAAAAGTAATTAAAAAAAGGTTAGAAATAAATAATGTTTCGAAAACATTTTATTTCTCATCTTTGAAGAAGTCGTGCACGGAAGCAGCGCGGTGGACAAATTGCGCCACGACTAAAATTTGAGAGGAGGTTTGTTTGGCAGTGTGACGTATATAGACCGCAACTTTACTTTTCCATACTTTTAACCTTATAAGACCGTCTCGGCTTCGCCCAGATAGCATCTATTGTCAGTGGCGGACCTAGTAAAATATTTAGGTGGTGCGAGATCTCATAGTGGTCCCCTCTAAATACAAAACCTTAGTGTTCCTATACTATGCAGTTGCTTTTTCGTGATTTTAAGTAGTATTAGACATATCAAATATCTACAGATGTATATGCGGGGCAAGCACAGCTGTGTCTGTCGCTCTAGCCATAGCAGTTGTTCTGCTTATTCGCGTTAAAGAAATGTTGTCCATTCCGCTCGCACTACTCTGGTGCGCTCGACGACGCCACTATACCTGCCTTGCTGTAGTGACTAGTTGTACAGATTACTTCTCATAATTAATAATCTAATAAATTAATAATCTTTTCTGACAACTTTTATTTAAACTGTTGTTCTGCAGACAGTGTCAAAAAAGATAAAATAGCTACCAACAATAAACTTAATGAAAAGCCTAGATGGTCAGCTTTCTGGCTTATGCGCTTGGAATTTTTTTATTAATTCGGAATAATTTGACTTCTGGGCAATAGAATTCTCTATGGATAAGATTCCAAGATATGACAGTCTTTCCCGACACATAGTAGGAACGAAGGTAATTTTATAAAAAAAAATGTACTAAAACTTCGTTTCCGTTTAGCGACAGTTATAGTCAGTAAGATATATCGAAGTGGTAAATAAGTCTGAGAACTTTATGTGACTCTGCTGATTGAAGATCTTTAAATAATGGGTATAAGCTCATAAGTTCCTGAACCAATTTACTACTAGACAAAACAGATTATGCCCAACTGTTCAACTGATTTGCAAATCAACACAGGCTTTTTGACCTTTCAGGAATTATTTTCATTTTATATAAAAATGAACACGTATCATAGAATTTTGATAATTTAAGTCAAGTAATCAATGCACTTTTAATTGTATCAATAGCAGGGTAAGAAACGATCATTTTAAACAATTCTTTAGGATCAGTTGGTGTTTTACCTACGGATTCGTACACAAATAATATTTTCTTTCTTCAGGATCGGGCTTGCTTAAAATTTGAATCTATCTGTTATTAGAGCAGATGAAAAGGCTCGGTACTGTTTCAAAATTCTGATAAAATTTTCAAGCAATACGACACCTTTGGTAAATCCATAAATTCAGACTGCATGGCTTTTTTGCGCGAGCAGCTATGCAGGTATAAAAAGAACAATATCACTGCGACCTAAAAGATCTATTCTGATCGCTGCTATGGCTGTAGTTCACTACTAAGTTCTATGTCTTCAATGAATAGGAGTTTCTTAGCTGCGAGAAATTTCACTTCTTCTGGACGAAGTAGATAGTTTCCCAGATGTTTGAGTTTGATGATGTTAGAGACGTTTGCACATTAAGGGTCCACAATCAGTTAGGATGTGCAGAGGCGTTTCTTCCATTAAGGAACAAAACCGACACATCTTTGAGCTCCTTAAGCCCAGGGTGGCCATGTGCTTTTTAAGACAATGGTGTCCAGTCATGGCTCTTGCCAGAATGCGCAGTTTATATTTACCTAATCCCAGGGCTTCTGAAGCGAATTTACGTTCAAAAGTTCGGATTAAGGTTTTAAGCCTAGTGTATCAGACCAGATCTGTCTGATTTATTATGATAAAAATTTCAAGGGTCAATCGGGCTAGGATTTTTGAGATTTCGCAAAATGGCTCGGTTTAAAATTGTGTGCTCTTTATTATCTGTATCTTCTTTAAGCCCTCCTGTGCGAGTTAATTAGCAAGTTCCAGTTGTGCCCAACCATACGACTGCACGTACCTAAAACAATATTAGCCGTATGACATACGTTGCTAAGGTGCGTTAGTTTTTGGTCGATTGTTACGCCTAAATACTTAACATTTTCGAAAATTAAAAGGATCGGGCGTTACTTTGCGGAAATCCATTACATTGAAGTTGTTACAACTTCATTTTCTCGTTTCCGCGTATTAAAATACAATGATGTGTCCTGCCCAGTCTGAAGAGCACCATCCCACCCCCTTCACCACCATTTCCAGCACCAACACTCCCAGTACCACCCCTCCCAGCACCACGACACTAGGAACGACACACCAACCTTGATAATACGACATGTGTTCGCCTCTACACGAGGCATCCTCGGATAAAGTAGACTCTGCGGAGGCTGACACTATTTTCGTTACCACTAATCCCATCACCACCACTCTTAGCACGCTCTATTTATCTACAAACTCGTTGATAAGCGTGTTGTTTAAATAGCAACTGTTTCGGCTCGCCGCCCACTTAGCCTTCAGCCACCGCAGAGACTACTTCACCTGTAGATGCCTTGTGTAGAGGCGAAACACGTATCGTATTATCGAGATTAGTGTGTCATCCCAAATGTTGTGGTATTGAGTGTGGTGGTACTGGGAGTGGTGGCTACGGGGATAGTGCATGCGATTGAGAGGGGTTGGGAAGTGCTCTTCAGACTGGGTAGGACACATTATTTTATTGTATTACTCGAATATTAGCAAATTAAGTTCTAATAACTTCAACCACGTGGATTGAAAAATACCCGAGAATATCGAGTCAAATTCTGGTTTGAACACCTTTAATTTTTCTGCCACGTTCGCACTATTATTGTACCCTTGACCTCGACAATCATTCATGTCTAAGTCAAACGCCTGTACAATTGCATCAACAAAGAGCCCAGTAAGTCCTTTTTCCGAGGAGTCGCTTACTAAATAAAATCTACCAGACAGACAGATTTTATTTTTCAAAAAAATTTATGCGGATAAGCGCCTAAGCTCAACAGAAGTTATGTAGTCTGTGATAATAGCCAGTCATTTCAATATTACCTACAAAAAGACACTATAATTTTTTACACAATTTTTTAGACAATATAATTTTTCATACCTTGCAGGGGTCGTAAGTTGCTGTCTCACAATCGTTAACGTTATTTGCATATTCATAACAGCAATTATGTTCCTGAAAATCAAGGAGGTAGCGGCTCCATACACTTCCACACCGGACTTAAGACGTTTCTGGGAACAGGATATAAAAGTGGCACGTGATGCAAATAGAGCTCACTTACATCAAGCCGAAGATGACGAACGTGTCGAGTAAACTATCACTATTATCAAATAATTATAACTTTTAATTTACATTTTATGTCTATGGATAGGTGTACGTTAATTTATTCACTTAATATACAATATGTAACAAAAACCCTGTGGTTCTCGTTAAGTGTGTTATCAGAATCAGAATCCAAGCATATAGAAACATTTTTCTTTAAAAAAAAAAAACACATTTAAAAAAAATATTTTGATGAAAAAAATATTACAAATTGTATGTGGTTTCATTGCCGCTAACTCACACTAGTATCGGTACTGCGGGGTCTTTGACAATCCTCTTACTCTTCGGCCAATGCAGAGATAATAAAACCACATACAATTTGCAAATTCATTTTTTTTTCATTAATATTAATTTTTTTAAATGTGTTTTTGTTTGAAAAAAAAAATCTATATGCTTGGATACTGATTCTGATAACGCAGTTAACGGGAACCACAGGTATTTTGTTACATGTTCTCTACAGTTAGTCTATCAAAAGTGTACCGCTATACTACTAGCTGTTCTCCGCGACTTCGACCGCGTGGATTTTATGGTCTTTGCGCTCAACCTAATTTTTTTTAAATAAAATTATTAGTTACTCCTTATAACATCGGCTATCTGCCAATGAGTCTCGTAAAAATCGGTCCAGCCATTTTGGAGATTAGCCGGAACAAACAGACTGTCAGATAAACAGACAAAAATTAAAAAATATTACTTTTTTTGTTATAAGTACCGTACTTTCATATTATGTATTTAGTAAAAAGCTGTTATGTTGACATTAGACAGTACAATTTCACTTAATAGTAAAGATCTATAGGGTTGTCCTATAGGGGAGAGGGTATTTTTACCACAGTTGCAATGCCTGGCGGGTTGGAAATCCCCGGTTTTTTTTATTATTTTGAGTTAACAGAAATATGCTGCCGCCCATCTCCTGTTTCGTTTCCCTCAATAGTTTCTGACTACACCCACGGGATGATACGAGGTAGTGGATTATCTTACGCCCCCATTACAAGGCGGATTCGCAATATATAACATTATAAATAACCTTATGTAAGCTATCACGCCTGTCACCCAGAGTTAGTCAGAAACAACGATATTCCATTTAGCACGACCCTGACACAACTCTGGCTTATGCCGCGTATGTTTTGAATATACCTATTACAAAGAATTTCATAGAAAAAACGAACTGTGAACTTTGAAACAAATTCACTTGTAGCATATTATGGTTAATCTCTCTGACGAATTAATAATACATTGCTTAGGATCGTGTTTATGGTAATCTATACAAAATACCTATGTTCAGCAGTAAAAGAAAAACAAAATAAGTAACGATTTCAAACAATTGTTTGTGTTATTAGATTGGTTCTTGAAGACCTTAATGAGACAACAGACCCAGAAATAAAAGAAAAATTAGAAGCAGCAGTAAAAGAAGCTTTAGATGATGAAACTTATAGAAAAGTTAAAAGGATGAGCTACCAAAGCCACAACGCTGATGAGGTAATCAAACTAAGTCCATATTACGTCACACACATAGGTTACAAACTTATTCGTTAGCATTGGTAACAGTAATTGTCAGCTAATTCGCGAGTTCTAAATTCGAAAATTAGTTGCATTGATTGTCTTTGCTTGACCACACTATGCTCCTCACGCTGCTCTTTGCTCTACCCACACTGCTCCACTCGCGCAATTAATCGCGACGCTCCGCACAAGGTTGCTCGAGTTTGTAACATATCATGGTTGTTGTGTAGCTAATTATATCAATGTCATAAAAAAATATACGTAATCGTCCTCGCCAACGGAGATGGTGGATGACATCCATACATCGCAATAGAACGACGCTTCCGTAACGAGCGCTCGATTCGAACTGCGTTCCGCGATTATGTGCTCATATCGCCAGTCCTTGTGACTCGTACCCAAAAAAATCGACAAAACAGGGAGCGATGGGCATGACGAGGAGCATAACATGCGGCATAACAGGTATTGTTGCCACACTACGTCTCTGCCTCGCTATTTCTCATGCCGCATGAGTGTGCAGGGCCATAACATTTTTTCCAAATGTCAACATTACCTGACTACCTCATTCAATTAACGATCAGAGTGCACTGCTTGTTTTCCATATAATATTATAGTATAATTAGCATATCAATAATACTTAGAATTGTAATTATCAAATCACATTAACACGTTGACAGCCAAACCCAAAAACTATGTTTTTTCAATTTTTGAACCTGCTTTTTTTGTCTTAATTTTCATTGTTTTACTTATCTTATCGTAAAATCATGTTAAATTATTTTGGTTTTCCATGATATTCCACGATATTTCATGTGTGCCAAAAAGAAACACGGGGCCCCTGATAAAGTTTTTACTTAAAAATTTCTTTAGAGGCCGTGTGTATACTTTTGGAAACACGCAAACCAGCGATGGAATTGTCGTTATGAAATGCAGGGATAAGAGCATTTCAGTGCTGAATGTTTTTTTTTTGAAACATTCAAAACTGAAAACCGTTGCCAAAAACACAGGAAAATCTAGCATCGACTTGAGTGATCAGACGGCGACGTACAACTCAGCATTGAAGCGTTGTACAAAATAGTACAGAAAATTATTTTTTGAAGTATTGTAGGGTATCAGCATCGTGAATGCTCACTTTTTGTACTCTGAGAATACTCGCAGAAAGGCTCTCAAAAACACAGAATTTAGGGAGGCAGTTATCAGAGGAATGCCTCACAAATACTCACGTCAAGAAGACAAAAGCCCATTAACACCACGACCAACATCAAACAAGCGACACAGACAGGTTTTCAATATCAAGGAAAACCCTCTGAAAAAGATGAAAGGACGTTGTGTCGAAGGCTATATAAGATGTATGGAAGGCAAGGAAAACTTGTTGAAGTAAAACGCAAATTTTCCAAACAAACGAGAATATGCTCTATTGCCAATTTTGCTATGTACAGATCACTTTGACAAGCTCTACTAACTACTTTTTCGTAAAAAAAAACTATTAACTATAGGTACCAGCCTGTTATATTCTATCTATCTATCTACTGTTGATTTTTAGTGTTTCTAAAAGAAATGAGAATAATACAAATAAATGTCATTTCTAAAAATAGGTGTTTTTTATTTTGTCATAATTTTTTACTTAAAATACATATAAATAATAAAACCGGCCAAGAGCGTGTCGGGCCACGCTCAGTGTAGGGTTCCGTAATTTCCCGTCCGTCACAATAAGTGTTCCCACTTATGAGTTTAAAGGTGGGTATCCATTATGTTCGCGCTCCAGCAGCGCTCCGCGCTCCTGCAACTGCTCCCAGTAGTGGGTACTGTTGTGTCCATCCAAGTTCAAAATAATTTTCCTAGAAAGTCCTTACAAAGTTCTACTTTTCAGATTTTTTTCATAATTTCTAAACTTATGGTTCAAAAGTTAGAGGGGGGGGGGGACACATTGTTTTTTACTTTTGGAGCGATTATTTCCGAAATTATTGACATTATCAAAAAATAATTTTAGTAAACCCCTATTCATTTTTAAATACCTTTCCAACAATATATCACACGTTAGGGTTAAAATTAAAAAAAAAAATCAATTCCCACTTTACATATAGGGGGGCTACCCTAATAAAACATTTTTTTCCAATTTTTATTTTTCCACTTTGTCGGCGTGATTGATACACACAATTGGTACCAAATTTCAGCTTTCTAGTGCTAACGATCACAGAGATTAAGCGAGGACTGACAGACGGACAGACAGACATGGCGAAACTATAAGGGTTCCTAGTTGACTAAGGAACCCTAAAACCCCACTCGGTTCGAAACCTTCGTGGAGGCCAGAAGTAGAAGATTCCGTAGTAAAATGTATGAAAACGTGTTTCCTAGTGGATACACTGGCCTCGAACAAATGGGTCGACTGTGTATCCAAAAGGAAACATTAAAAAATTTGTAGATAATAATTTCATTTCAAATCACAATTGTAATTCTGTTTTTCGAATATAATTGTCTGTTTTATTAGATACAATTCAAAATATTGCGAACAAAATATATATATATATATAAAAGCAAAATAAAACTGTCACTCACAATATCTCTAAAACTATACAATCGATTGACTTGAAATTTTGTATACTCATTTCGCAATGTAGACGCTCACTAAGAACGAATTTTACTAGTTCCATAAAAAAAAATCTTGATATTTTATATCTAGGTACGTTATTAGTGTCTATTATCGTGAGCCCAGCCAAGCGAGAAGGCATCAACCGGTATATAATTATGGGCAAGTTTTTGACTTGTTATAAGTAAGTGCAGTAAAGTTATAAGCAAGTGCTACTATCCTGTATGTGGTGATGCATTATGCATAGATTTTTAAACTATAGGTACTGTTTTTTTTGTGTGGAGAAATTCTCACAGGTAACTCCATACCATTGTGGCAATGGAAAGAACTTACACAAGTGGAGCTAGACCTGTCTGTTAAGTTTTGAGCCATCTGCACAGCCCATAAGTGGCAGCAGCTCTCAATAACCCACCAGACCAGCGTTTTATATAATGTTTGAAGCGAAGTATCAGTGCACCTTTGAAGGTAACCTTACTTTAGCCTCGGACTTAAATAACTAATAAGTATAGTAAGAACAAAATCTTAACATGTAAAGTTCTATACATCAAAGGAAGACTAAATGCCTATGAGTATTTCTTAACATATATACACCACTGTTTGCCCTAACCACATCCACTATTTAGCTTAAAATAAAAAGGTCTCACAATAATCAATGTTTCAGGTAATACGCACTATTGGACTACAGGCATATTCTTCAAGCTCTCGGTGTTCGAGCATGATTAACTCAGGCATGAATACACCAATGCAGACCATGCAAAGTGGAAATGTGAATGAGATTGAAGCACTTGATAAATTGCTTACATCATTGCTTGGTTTAAGGGAAAACCGAGGTAGATCATTTTGTTCACATAAAGGTACACCAACAATAAGCAGAGTATCATCATTGCACAGAAGTCAAAAAAATAACAGACATTCTGAGTCTTGGCCTGAAAGAATTTTTCATCAAAATATTATCCACAACGTAATCAGTAATCTTAAATCTAAAAGAAATTCTCCAGTAGAAGAGCCTTTTCTTACTCCTAAGTAGAATGTTTAAAATAAAAATAATGTTAAAATTAATTATAGAAATATTTTATTGAGTATAGCACCATAGTCTAAGACTAACAGATTGTATCAAATAAATTAAATTTTATTTTATCACAGCGAAGCTTTTTATTTGTACCTTTAAACTACGAATTGTATTGCCATTTATACAAATATCAATTGCACATTCAGTTTCAAAAATTAACAATTATAAAATTAAATAAAAACATTTTAACTAGGTTTAATGACAGGTCATATTTCTTTTTGTTTCATCTCATTTGGTATATATTTTGTCTTTACTATGTTTCACTTGTGAAGTATATACATCATACCCTAATGATATTGTATTATCATATAAAACTCTAAACCTAGTTGGTAAGAAATAAAAATTTATAACTTGTGCTGGTGGCCAAACCATCCACTCTGCTTTGTAAAGTGTTATAAATTTATCTTTCAATTCTTCTTTAAAATTTTCTAAAGGGTTTTCTTCAAACAGAGCAACGCTTCCAAAAAATGTTGTTATCATAATTGGTGAAAAAATTATTTGGTCAAGTAATAGTTTTTTGACTACCATGTCTGTAGTTTTCCCAACGATAACCTTATCTAATACTTTGTACCAATGGTGGCACAACACACCAACAGCAGCACCAGAAAATGCCATATGCATGGTTCTTTTAAAGTCATACTCATCTTGTTCTTTTGTATAGATTTCATAGGTTTGTTCCATAACGTCGCCTAGCGATGATAAACTTATAGATATAGTAACATTTGTATAAAATAAATATTTATCACTAAATGCTACTTTCACTGCTCTCCTAAAATATGCCACAGGTCTGGATCCCCGTATATTTGATGCAAGTTTTCTCCAAGTAACACCCAAGGCTTGCATTGTATGATACCTGTAAAGAATAAGATTTAAGTTAAATTAAAACAGGCAAATAACTTTTTTTTACAATTTATTGCAGCATTTAAACAAAACTTCACAAAATTAAAATGAAAAAAAAAATTAAACATTCACACAAAACACCAGAACTATTTTTATAAATTTTTCACTTTAAACTTCAGAAGACTTTCTATGCTTTACATGAGATGTATAAACATCATATCTCTAGGATATAAAACTGTCATATAAAACTCTATATTTAGTAGGCAAAAAATAAAAATTTATAATCTGAGCAGGTGGCCATATATCAAAAAAAACAACCAATAAAAAACCCTTTTTTTTTTTTTTTCCTAATATTTTTCAAGGAAAAATACCAACAAATAAAAAAAAAAAAAACACCCCTCCAAATAAAACAAAAACAAAAAAAAAAAATTATATAAAAAAAAAAAAAAAAAAAAAAAAATGCCGAATAAAAAAATTCCTGCCACCAAATGCAATTTGTATAGTATTGTATACTCTAGAAATCAACCTTTTATAAACCATAAAAACTTTACTCTAAAACAAAAAAAATCAAATTAGCTTCTAATTTTAGAAACTAATTGTCAAATAATCATAATTCTCTAAACTCTAGTAATATATAAGTCAATGTCTTAACTATTAACACTCAATAAATATTGTTATTTTATTAAATATATATGTACTACTACAAAAAAAACTACTTAAATATCCTTATTATATAAAATAGCTTTCATTAGATAATACATTTATGAATAGTATCTTTTTTACAAATACTCACATATAACAGAAAACGAGGTAAACTAAAAAGTTTAGGTTAAATTGTAAACTTTTTTTAAAATAACATATTCATCTTAAAAATATCAACTGAATGTTAACTGAGCAATCATAATTCAAAATGAATCTAACACTTCTTGACCATCTATACTATTGAAAGGCACCATAATAATCTAGCTAAATCATTTCCACAGTTATCAAGATAGGACAAAAATCAAGCAAGACGATACTGGCAGGTGGCAGCTGGTGGCAGCTGGCTGGCGCTGGCGGTGGCGCTGACAGTTGTCACTTCACTTGTCATCAGTATTGCCAACATTAAAATCTAGCTCCCGTCTCAAACCCCTAGCGGCCTCATGATACCGCGACCATATTCCGTCAAATCCCTAGCGGTCTCATGAAACCGCACCCACCAACAACACTTTAACCCATAAAAACTTATATTTAGAGACTACTTTTCCATAAAGAAGATTGACATTATATAGACTAAATGTGAAATTTCCTATCCTATAATGCAATAAAAAGTAGTCTATGGTTTTTTATTTATAATTTCCGTTCATTTCTTACGCCTATTTCGTGTGGCGTGTTATTGTGTTGATTTTTGGATTTTTTCTACTGTTTTATTAGTGTTTAGTATAGTGTTTTATTATAAAATTGTTACAAAAGTTTTTGTGTGAATATAATTTATTTTTTTATGTAAAAAATTTCGAGTAATATTTAGAAAAAATTGTGATATTCAAGCTGCTGTCCTGTGCTGGGTACGTACATTTTTAACTATGAAAATACAATTAAAATCTATTTGTAATGGAGTAAAAGCACTAAATCAAGTACTTAATAAATAAACAGAAACAAGTATTATATTGAAATTTATAGTTAATATTATTGAAAATAAATGTACGACAAATTCAAGGTTAGGTTATTTTTAGCGACACCGCGTCGCGCGAAGCGAGCTTGCGCGAGCTGCGAGAGGCAGTGTCAATCGTTTTAGCTGGCGGCGGAGGGGTAGGGAACACTATAATCAGGCCAAAACCCGTCAAATAGGGAGTTACGAGATTTCATTCCCCCTAAATATTAAAAATGAATTGATTTAATATCGATTCTCGACACACATGGATTATTTTTCAGAATTCAATCTACCAAATTATATACTTACATCCGTTTTATAATACCTATAACCGTCACGTTAAAAAATCCCTTAGCCGTTAAACACAATTTTTTCCCATTACCAACCTCACTGACCCGTTAAATCTAGCGGGAAACCCGTCAAGTTGGCAGCACTGCTGGTCATCATGGAGGTTAGAGAACAGGAGAACGAGATATATATAATGTACTCTGTGAGGAGAACGATCGCTGATTGCTAAAGCATAGCGCGCCTGTCAGAAAGTATAATGAGTAAGAAGTAATAATAATTTAAGTAAACAGAATCACATTCACTAATGATCAGCTAATGACTGTCATTGTTAAAAAAGTATTTTTAACTCTTTCACTTTCTGCTACTGTCTTTGTAATATTGTATACGAGAGCGTTTGTGTTGTCGTAGATGCTATCCTTAATAGTCTTTACATAATATTGGATCCTGGTGGAAGCAGGTTTTTCGTTTATTTTTTGTAGTTGGAATCTTGGATAGCTTCTCCATATCGTACATTTCAATTTATATGAGATGCGTCGCTTGGTCTCCGTCGTCAGAATTAGTAGAAATGTATGATACACCATCTCTAGCGGCTTGTGCTACGGTTGACGATAACAGCTTCCTCTTTTTTCTTTTTTATTCAGTTTCTAAAAACTGATTAATCGATTTCAATTTTCTTTTTCCATCATCGCATGTGTTAATATTAATGACGATTTCATCACTCTCTTCTTGAGGGAAGAGTGGCGAGTAGTAATACTTTTTATAGGTATTTTCGTCGAAGCTGAATGATTTCTGCAACAACACAATTATCATGTTAATATCAATTTCTTTACACTTAATCACACACACGTGTGTATGTGTGTGTGATTAAATGTAGTGTTTTTGTTGTTTTCTTACGCGCGCGCGTGAGAAAACAACAAAAAGAAAAGTAAGTTTGTCAATAGAATAAGCACTTACTTCCATGGCAATTGATGCGTTGAAGTAATACAAACGTAGTATTGGTAGATCAACTGCGGTCAAACTACTATACACCTACCCCATGACTGCAGCTGCTTGGTCTTATATAGTACAAGTAAGTTATATCTAATCTAAATCATTTCCTAGAAACTACTAGCTTTATGAGTCAACAAGCTTATCTCTCATTCTTTCCTGTTGCTACTTACGCTACACCGATGACTCCTACAAATTATCACAAAAGAATGTGATTTAATGTTTACAAATCACTATAATTTATCATTCCTATGTTAACCATTGAATAGATAGGTAATAATTGATAGAATCAGGCATTACTTTGCGGAAATCCATTATAATAAAAATAAAAATATAAATTTCTTTGCAATCTTCCGCTAAATATAATATATATTCCGCTTATTTAGCGGAAGGTTGCAAAGAAATTTATATTTTTATTTTTTAGATAGGTAATGTAAAAAATAATAGCAGTAATATCATGGATATACTAGATGTGCAACAACATCTGAAAAAGATGCATGCCAGTCTAGAAAGTAATATTTATGCTGCTAATAGATTGTCCATGTATACCCATGTACCAACGTATATAATAAGAAATTTGGATACAGATGAAAAACCACGCTCACATTGGATAGATTTATTTAACAATACGAATGGCATCGGTCAATATTTTGATTCATATGCACGATTACCTGCACGATATCATCTAAAGTTTTTAAAAAGGAATTGTAAAAGTTGGGACTGGAATGTTGATATGATTCAGAATGAGTGGACTTCAGTTTGTGGTGAATATTGCTTAATGTATTTGCATAGTTTTATGAGCATATTTACAGGGAACACACTGAACAACGACATTTTAGTGGATGAGATGTTTCGCTGCTATTTTATAGACAATAAGGAATAAAATTTTGGAAATAAAAATTGTAACAAAATTAAGGAATGTGTTTTATTGGTGATTCAGAATAGAGTGGTAGTTACGAACAAAAGAAGGATAATACAATAGCACTGTGTAGTGTTATGCTACTTACATATCATTTTACACTATTTTAAATTTATTTTTCCATTCTGTTTTTGATTTTCTGCATTCACCTCAAAACTGGATATTTTGCATCACCTTTACTTTCATAGGATTCTGTAACGTTTTTAAACCATAAGAACACAATAACAAATCATTTTCACTTCGTATTTTCACGATATTAGCACTTTTTAAATCGGTGTCAATGGAGTCTACCTTTTTCGATCTTTTATTTAGTTCTCCGTAACTCTGCAATTTCGGGCTTCGTGCGCGCTGTTGCGCTACCTTTTTTTTCTATATCAATAATATCTCATTTTTAACTTAAATCTTGCCGTTTTTCTATTACGAGCCTGAAACCAAAATTTGACATGTTTTGACATCGTTGTTTATCTGGTTGTCATGGCAATTTTTATTCAAATTCGTTACCGGTCTGATGTTTTTACTTCAATACTTCCACAAAAATACTCTTTTCTTCTTGGCCATTTACAAAAATTTGCTTTTAATTTAAATAATTTCCCGTTCTTATCCCAGATCCGTCAAAAAGTATAAAAGCCGAACAATCGGCCAATAAAGTGAGTCTCGCTTCAGCTTTCATACTAGAAGCATCTCCTAAAGGCCTTATCCCGGGGCCGCACTGCCCCGGGATCCTGCAAGCCTCTGCCTTCATCTGAAGTCGTCGTCTAGCCACGCCTACGCCTCCACCTACTAGTGCCCGCGCTATCTTTAGCGGCTGTGCGTGCTTGCTTCAAGCACTGCGTGTGCCTACTCCGGGCGCTGCGTGTGCCTACTCCGGGCGCTGTGTGTGCCTACTCCGGGCGCTGTGTTTGCCTGCTTCAAGCGCTGCGTGTACCTACTCCAGACGCTGCGTGTGCCTACTCCGGGCGCGGTGTGTGCCTAGTCCGGGCGCTGTGTGTGCCTAGTCCGGGCGCTGTGTGTGCCTACTTCAAGCGCTGCGTGTGCCTACTCCAGACGCTGCGTGTACCTAGATCAGGCGCTGCGCACCTAACACAGGCATAGCCTGTGCATACTCCGTGAGCGGTGAGCACCACTGCCAAGCGCGGTGTGCCACCTTGGTCTTCGGGCTCCGTTTCAGTACTCTTTTATCTTTGTTATTTTTTTTAAATAATTGTAATTCACGTCACCATCCTTCAAAACTGTAATATCTTTAAAATTTTAAATAAATTATTCGTTTTTTTGTTGTTTCGTTGTTGTTAGGTTAGTTTCTTTTGTTTTTAATTGTCGCTTTACGACAACTGATTAAGCAGAGTGTACGACGAGTAATAGATAAGAGTGCAATGACGGTGAACAATAGATAAGAAGAAACGCTAATGAGGGTGCAGGCCCACCGGATATGAATTAGATATTAGTAAATTGATCTGCACATATCCGAACCTACGCAAAGAGGGCCGGTACAAAGTAAGTACTAATATAAAGTTGACCATAGAATATTGAATATAATGTAATAAATATAGAATTGGTAAAAATCGATATTCTTTCCGATGATTTGTGGTCTATCAAATCTGATGTAATGGAGGCCGTGTAGGATATGATCACAAACTGCAGACTTTCCGGAACGTTGGTACTTCACGTCAGCTATATTTTCTTTTACGCAAATTCAAATTGATTTTTTTGTTTGCCCTACATATGACAGATCACATTCACAGTCAAGCTTGTACACTCCTGTAGAGGGATATGGCACTTAATGGATTGTAAAAACTGACTGAATTTCTTCGGCGGCTTGTAGAATGTTCTAACAGAAGCTTGCCTTAAACTGTAATCAATATCAATTTCAGCCATCTTCTCTATTGAAATTAGGATGTTTTTTCATTTCAATGAAATCAATAATTTTACGTTTTACTCACATCTATAGTTAATATTCTGTATGCTTGTATTGGATTCCTTTATTATTGTTTGTAAATTTTTAATTTCTCGTAAGCGATTTGTAATCTTTTGAGAAATAAATAATATCTTAAACCTAAAAAACCTGTTTAGTGTATAAATAAAGGAAAAACTAAAATATTTTTCAATTTCTATCCAGCTTTCTAGATACACCAACTGCATAAATAACTTGTAATCTTTGTAGTCCCATATAAATATAGGATTACAAAGTTCCATTTACAGTGAATGAATCAGTGTACCTGTATATATAATGTAATGGAATAATAGGTGTAGATAGGTACGTTGTTGGTATTCAAAAAGTAGAAGTTACCGGTAGGACAAAAAGTAGGGTTATCTACAAAAAGAAACTAAACAAAGTTATTACTTGTGAAGATACATTGTGTTTTCATGCGATGGCCAACTTAATCTCTATTTATTTAAAACATAAAAGATTTTTAATATTGATATGTTCACAATAAGATGTTCTTATTGTGACGGCCCAATATTATTATTAATAATTAAATTCAATATAAAGGGGCGTCAAAAATAGTCTTAAAAGATATATATTAAGCAATTAAGTTAAATTAATAAACATAAAGTTAATATATTTCAGACATTATCCCAATAACATAGTAAATTAAAGGCAAAATTATTGTTTTTCGTAATAAATAAATTTATTTAAAAACTTGAAAAAAATATTTAAAATAAGATAAATAATAGAAATACAAGTCAAAAAATATTATAAAATTAAGTTAAATAACGTTTATAAGATAATTAGAAAATTTGTTAAAAATTGTTCAAGTCATGGGAGGTGTTCGTGTATAAAAGAAAATTTTTCTTAAGTTGTGGAAGGAGTTCACGTATAGATGAAATTTCTTAAGTTGTTGAAGGAGTGCATGTATTAAAGAAAATTTTCCTAAGTTATGGAAGGTGTTCACGTATAGATGTCTTGTATGGAGGAAGCTGTCGGAGGTACATACCTGCAGTTGTAAGAAGAAGAAAGAAAGAAAGAAAGCAAGGTTTATTCTCCAAAATGACGCCATCACAGATAACATAAAAAAAACACATAATTTACAAATAATATTGGCTATACAATACAAATTACAATATACTACATATTACAAACTATACAATACCTATACTAGTATGTGTCAAGGCGTCATCTGGGAACAGGAGCACACTCAGCATAATGCCATGAATTTTTTTTCCATGGCGCTGATTTTCAGTGTGTCCAACCAGTGACTTACCGAAATCAGTGCTATATGTATACTTATTTTATTATGCTTTAACAGAATTATGACTATACGAACACTACAAAAGGGGAGATTATTAAAATACTATATAGGGCTATATACTACACTATGTAATTATTGAAGAATATAAAAGTATGTACATAAGAAGACAAAAGCCGCATTCAAAAGGACGATTTTAATGCTCAGTTGTTAATAATCTACGACGATGAGGTACGTAATCGTGCAAAGCGTTATAAACTTTGATCAAAGTCCATCTGACTTTGCAGTAATTGTGTTCTATATATATTTTTAAATGTTTGTACTGCTTTCAGATTTCGCAAAGGAGGCGGTATATCGTTCCAGCACTTGGAGGCGGCGTATTTGAAACTTCCTCGGAAAGCGTGAGTGCGGTGACGAGGCACGACGAGAGTATTCCCTCTGATGCGCGTATTATAAGTTTTTACATCACGTGACCATATGAGTTTGTCAGCAAGATAAGGAGGTGTTTTATTTTTTAATACCCCGAATAGGAGAGTTGCCATGTGCAGTTTTCGGCGATATTCCATTTTTAACATTTTGGCATTGTTAATGTAAGGGGTGACGTGCGTGCGGGGCGGTATTGTAAAACTAAATCTTGCACATGCATTTTGAACACGTTGCACTAGACGTCGCGACCGCGCTAAAAGTCTCGGGCCATATACAATGTCCATATAATTAAATTTCGAAAGGACAAGTGTGTCACACAATTTTACCCGAATATCCGAATTTAAAAACTCCCTTATTTGATAAAGAACTTTAAGTCTATAAAAGCAGTTTCTGCTAATACTTAGTATGTGGTTCTCAAACTGTAGTTTGTCATCCATTAGTAAGCCCAGATTGCGAATCTCATTTACACGTTCTACGATTTCCCCTCGAATTTGGATGCATGCCCCTCTTTCTGATATATTTTTTATTTGATTTTTAGAACCCATAATTAGTAGTTTAGATTTAGTTCCGTTTAGTACAAGGCAGTTTGAGTCGCACCACGCGGCTATACTTTCGAGGTCTTCATTGATTTTATTAACGACTTCTTGAGTATCACGCGGATTACATGACATATAGACTTGCAAATCATCTGCGTATAAATGAAATTTACAGTGCTTAGTGTTTTTTACTAAGTCGGCACTGTAAAATGAAAACAATATTGGAGCCAGGTTCGATCCCTGGGGCGCACCGGCTTTGATTTTTTTTTGATTGCGAACGTATTAATGTTCCTCGGTCATCGCTCAGTTCTACAGTTTGTAGTCGGTTTTTAAAATAACTATCGAACCATTGTACTGCGCTGCTACTGAATCCATAGTAATGAAGCTTTGATAAGAGAAGGGAAACATTTATACAGTCAAATGCACGAGAAAAATCTAGTAATACTAGTATTGTGCCTTTTCCTTCATCTTGAGCGGTTAGTACATCGTCAGTAAGTTGGGCTAGGGCCGTCGTGGTGCTATGGTTCTTACGAAATCCCGACTGCATTTCCGGTAGAATTTTTTTTCTATCTAAATATATGTTTAGCTGTTCTGCGACGATTTTTTCAATAATTTTAGAGACACAGGGGAGAATACTGATGGGCCGAAGGTCTTTTTTCAGACAATGGATTTGAGTTCTTAGGTATGGGTTTGACTAACGCATGTTGCCATAATGTCGGATAGGTTTTAGAGTTAATGGATTTGTTCACCATAGCAGTAATAGTTGATAGTGTTTTCGGGAGGGTCATACAGATCATATCGAGAGAAATCCCATCAATGCCTATGGCTTTAGATTTTAAACTTTTAATGAATTTTAGTACCTCTAGTTCATCTACCTCCTTTATCTCAAATATGTCATTAACGCAGCAGTAGAACTCAAAGTACGTTAAATATGACAACGAGACGTTTCTATTTCCAGGCACGTTTAAAAAATAGTCGTTTATTTTATTTGGATCATTAAACAAGTCTATCGGGATATTGTGTTTTGGTTTTATCTTAACATTGGACTTTATATGTTTCCACATTGAAATAGGATTATTTATATTACGATTAACATAAAAATTATAGTAGGCTTGTTTTTCTCTATATATTGCGTTATTGACGTAAATTTTTAGATCTTTATAGTATTTAATATGTATGTCGTTTTTACTTTTTTTCATTTTAATGTATGCGTCATCTCGTTTTTTCATCATCAATTTTATATTAAAGGTTAGCCACGGGAATTGCTGATTTTTAATAATTTTTTTTCTAAGAGGCGCGTGAATTTCAAATAGTGTAAGTATGGCTGTGTTAAATAGCACTACCTGATTATTTACATCCGCGATACTCTCAATTTCTTTCCAATTTATTGATGTAAGGTCCTTATGAAAGTCTCCCTCGTCTATGTCAGAAATTCTCCTACTCATTATTGTTACTGGTGCCGGCTTTTTTTTACTCATATCAATTTGACATGTAATAAAAGCATGACTACTTAATTCACGTATAAGTTCTACAGTAACTGCGTTTACATTTATGTCGGTACATATTACGTCAATTAAAGTCTCGCTATATTCCGTGAAGTGGGTTGGCTTAGTTACATGCTGTTTCAATTTGAAGCAAGTAAGAAAATTATTTAGCTTTATAGTGGTATTATGCGTCATATTTAACATATTAATATTAAAATCACCGAGAAGAAGTAAGTTTTGGCTCCATGAGAAAGTCCCCATAGTAACGGTAAGCGCGTCTATGAATGTATCGACATTCAGCCACGGCGGTCTATACGCGGTACTGATAACGAGTTGCTTTCCGCCGCTAGAGGTCGAGATCCACATTTGTTCTACTAGCGGGGCCGGGGGGTGGGGCAGCTCGCGGACGCCGACGCCTCGCTTCACATAGAAGCCGACGCCGCCGCCGCGCGAGCGCACATCGGGCGGACGCGGCACGTGCCGCAGCCGGTAGCCGGGCACCGCGGCCGCGCGCCCCTCTTCGCCCTCCCGCAGCCACGTCTCATTGATGGCCATGATATCGACACTATGCCGTTGCATTGCGACAATAAATTCATCGTGCCGCGTTCCAAGGCACCCTGCATTTAAAAGACCAACTTTTACGTTACTTTTAGAAGCCATAAACGAATTTTAGATATACATATTTATTTGACATAATAGGTTCCGACGCAAAATTTAACTTTAGTTTGCTTCTTGTACAGACAAAATTAATTTTATGTGATTTGATAGAATAAATAATATTTATGGGGATATCACAAATTTTTAAATAGTTATCCATTGAGTAAATTTTCTTGTACCTTAATGTACTCGTATAGTAATTATTGTATGTATGTATTGCAGAACTTAAAGACAAAACGCTAGTGAGTCTTTTCAATACATTGATGTTAGAAATTTGTGCCGGAACTAACCAGGATATATTATTATTCCACATACGAGTATAGGCATAGTATATTTCATTTGCCAGAAATAGAATCCAAAAATAGTTCTTAAATAAAAATACAAACACAATTACGAGTATTAACGACTTACATAAAAATGAGCAATAGCAGAACAAGATAATATTTAAAAAAAAAATTCAGATAATTATAACTTTTATATTTTTTTTCCATTGCTTCCGATAGCCCCAACTGAATTTGTTCCAAAAACCCTCTCGAGATCTACTTCACTTTTTATGCGATAAGACGTTGTTCCGTGTTCTCGACGAGTATAAATTTTTCCCTCTTTCGACCATACGTAGCGCCAATCAAAACGCCGAGCGAATTCCTTAGTTCTAAAAAACACATTGCGGTTCAATTTAGTAAGCCGTTCGTTTATATAGAAGGCTCGTGTATTTTCGGAGCGGAGACCCAGACCTTCGGTAGTTAGGGAGCGGCGCACGCGCGCGGCCCGCAGCAGAGTGTCCCGCGTGTGCCTGCGCGCCAGCCGCACGACTATGGGACGGGGCTTCGCTAGCCTACTTTGCTCGTCGCGCATAGGACCGACTCGCACACAACTCACTATATCGCGCTCTTCTAGGGTTACGCCCAGCTTAGTAGCGCACGCAGTCACAATGTGTAGAACATTTTCTGCGCCCTCTTCTGGAATGCCTGCGACTTCGATATCATTGTACAGCAGCTCTTGGTCTCGATCATTTAAATCTGATCTTAAGTCCGCAATAATCGTCTCGAGATCCTGAATTTTGCCGCAGACATTTTTGGAATCAATTAGGGTTAGTTGTTCTTCAAGACGGATGTATTTGTTTTCTAATGTATCTAGGCGTTCTTCACACGATTTTATGGAATTACGCAAATCAAACATCTCCTGTCGGAAAGATCTAAATTCTTCCCTGGTTTCTCGCAGTTCTTCTCTAAATTTACGTAGTTCAAGAGCTAGCTCCGACTCTTTGAGACCTTGCGCCACAGGGCTTTGGGGTTTCTCTTCGCCTTGCTTGATAATATTCTCGGAATTAAGTCCTCGCACAGGCGTATTGATCTGACTTTCGAGGCGTCCGTATTTTACAGTCCGGACACAACCAAGTAGGTTGGACCTGCACACCTTCAGGAACTTTGACGCAGGCCCTGTGTGATTTTCTATCGCATTTAGGACACGTAACGCCCTCTGCCGCCGCCATAAACTTACCGCACGCACTGCACTTCATCGCGTTAGTTTAAGTTAATTGCAATTTAATGATGCAGATG
Source organism: Parnassius apollo (assembly GCA_907164705.1). Classification (NCBI taxonomy): domain Eukaryota; kingdom Metazoa; phylum Arthropoda; class Insecta; order Lepidoptera; family Papilionidae; genus Parnassius; species Parnassius apollo. The sequence continues at coordinate 13,804,747 of CAJQZP010000212.1, forward strand.
ATTATCACTAGGTGTCGCCGACTATATATTGTAATTGACACTTTGTAGTTCGAGGGTAAATAGGCAAAGTACATTAAAGTTATTAATAAAGGTACCTCTTATATTTCACTTTTAGATGTTTATTTCAATTTTCTTTCACCACAATCCTTAAGCACACACAAATGATTAATTTATTAACATATGCACCAGTTTTTAAAGTCCAGAAAAAATGTTTCAAAACATCGATATCACAACTTTAGACGTAGATATTAATTTTTATTTCGCGACAAGCTTTGCGTACTTCTAGTAGCACTGACATCCGCAACGTCACTGTACATATATATGGGGTGGTCGGGTGCCCGACTGCTTGAAGTACTGTAGCACAATGACTTGTCCTATATTAGGGAATTGATAAGGAATATTATGGTGGCGTGTGTGCTGCTTCACGAGCAATTGGTCCGAGGTAAACTTGGACTCGCTAACCGATGTGTCCTAGACATATCATCTTAGTGCCGGTGGTAAGCGGGTTTGTTGTAGCAATACGGCTTTCCCGTGGACATCACACACCCATACCGTTTGTGGGCGACGTCGTTGCGCATAGCGATGTGTCGTCTATCTTTCGGATTGGGATGATGAGTGTGTTTGGTAGCACTTTTAAGTGTAGCAGGCATACTCAACTTCATGTTTTAGTGCATTAGCGCTATGATACGAGGAGTTTTGTTCATTGGCGTCCTAGTAGCGTGCTACTATGATACGTTGGTGATATTTTTTATATAACAACAATACAAACTTTGTTACCAAAATCGATAGGGATCATGTTTGGTGTGTTGTGAGGGGGCGCCACCCGTATGATAGTTGCATTGATGCTTACTGCTACTTGCGGTATTGCGTCTTGTGATGGATCTGCGGGTGTGCTGCGCCTGATTCGACGCATTCTTGTGGTTCTGGTTGATGGAGGTATACAATTAACATCTTAGTGCCGGTGGTAAGCGGGTTTGTTGTAGCAATACGGCTTTCCCGTGGACATCGCACACCCATACCGTTTGTGGGCGATGTCGTTGCACATAGCGATGTGTCGTCTATCTTTCGGATGGGGATCATGAGTGTGTATGGTAGCACTTTTAAGTGTAACAGGCATACTCAACTTCATGTCTTAGTGCATTAGCGCTATGATACGTGGAGTTTTGTCCACTGGCGTCTTAGTAGTGTGCTACTATGATACGTTGGTGATATTTTTTATATAACAACAATAAAAACTTTGTTACCAAAATCGATAGGAGTCATGTGGGTGTGTTGTGAGGGGGCGCCACCCGTATGATAGTTGCATTGATGCTTACTGCTACTTGCGGTATTGCGTCTTGTGATGGATCTGCGGGTGTGCTGCGCCTGATTCGACGCATTCTTGTGGTTCTGATCGATGGAGGTATACAATTAACATCTTAGTGCTGGTGGTAAGCGGGTTTGTTGTAGCAATACGGCTTTCCCGTGGACATCGCACACCCATACCGTTTGTGGGCGACGTCGTTGCGCATAGCGATGTGTCGTCTATCTTTCGGATTGGGATGATGAGTGTGTTTGGTAGCACTTTTAAGTGTAACAGGCATACTCAACTTCATGTCTTAGTGCATTAGCGCTATGATACGAGGAGTTTTGTTCATTGGCGTCTTAGTAGCGTGCTACTATTATACGTTGGTGATATTTTTTATATACCAAAAATACCAACTTTGTTACCAAAGTCGATAAGAGTCATGTGGGTGTGTTGTGAGGGGGCGCCACCCGTATGATAGTTGCTTTGATGCTTACTGCTACTTGCGGTATTGCGTCTTGTGATGGATCTGCGGGTGTGCTGCGCCTGATTCGACGCTCTCTTGTGGTTCTGGTCGATAGAGGTATGCGGGTGGTGATGTCTGCTGGGATGTATGGGGGACCTTGGGATGGTGTAAGCCCGACGATAGTCGTATTGATGCTTGTTGCGTTCTGCAGCGTTGCGTCTTTGTGATGGTTGTTTGATGGGACGCTATTCTCAATGGCGCTCTCTGCGTCTTGGTTTGACTCACGCCTGAGTAGCTTTACCCAAGGTCCCTTCATTACGGGGCTGCAGACTGTCTGCCCTCCACAATGTTTTATATAACAACAAAATATTATATCTCTGTAACTTTCCCACCTTTGAATGATTGAAGGCAACTTGTTGGTGGGTGAGACAAACATGATCGAAAATGCATTTACTCAACGTCAGTGACACAAACCCTTTCTGATGGCGAATTATTACTCTTATCTTATAACTGCCTTCTGGCTATATCTGCCGTTGTATTGGTTGGTGGAGCATATGTGTCGACCTCATGTGGGTGGTAGCTGGCGGGAGGATCTGAGGAGACTCTCAAGGCTGCGGCCGAAAGCCGCACAACGTGGGACCCCATTCCCTTGAGGTGAGCGGTAGACTCATGACACGCTCTGCGGCTAGTAGCCGTGCTGATCATGCAATTGGTGGTAATGCCATACACTTACATCACGTCTGCAGGAGCGGCGGTCTGGCAGGTGGTGGCGCTCACGGAGGGTTTACGGCCAGTGTGCCTATTTGCCTAAACCGTGTGACGTACATTCACTGTGACTGGATTCGTTCGTATTCTGTATGGCGTTTACACGCATTGACATGCGCGACTTCGGTCGATGTTTGTGCTTACGCACTAACAAGGGGCCAAGCCTCTTTTACTGGTTCGCCAGTTATTTTGCTGTGGACTACGGTCCAGTTCCCGAATTAGCATTCCCTTCGGGGGGAGTGCATCAAAATGGTTGGCACTCACCGTGCACGGCGTGTGTGGGGCCGTGTACCTCCCCTACATTTTTTTAAATAAATGTAGGAGAGCGAAGCCCTTGTATCGGGTATTTTGTATAAATATATTTTGAGCCTTTTCCGAGCGGGAAGGGATAATTAATAATGTAAACCTGATGCAAGTGGAATAGGGACGTTTTATGTTCTTAACCTTTTTCGAGCCCTGTCTTCGTGAACGGGGTTCACTTAGCTTATAAGGCACTACCAACAGCTTTCAATTGCTCTAGTGAATATTCATTCTTCCAAAAGACACCTAAAAGAACTAATTTACTAAACAAACACAACGTAAATAAGGGTCCTAACTAAGACGATCACGCCAAAATATTAAAACCGGCCTATTAATAAACCTTTTGAAAGATCATTTAGAAAAATCAAAACATATTTTATTTATCCTGGTCACAATATATATATATATATATATATATATATATATATATATATATATATATATATATATATATATATATATATATATATATATATATATATATATATAACACAACCTTTCACAAAACTCTCGCATCAAAACCATTTTCGCTGGTAAACTTAGTAATTCACACTTGCGTATCTGAAGTACCCTCTTGCGGATGTAATACAATCAGCAACACAGATAACATCAGGTATCTAGGAGTGATCATTGATGATAAGCTATCATTTAAAAACCATCTAAGCCGCTTGTCGGGTAGTGTTAGGAAAACCATTTACATAATGAAAGCTTTACGACGTTGTGCTACTAAAGAAACAATGAAAATGGTTTACAAAGCACTAACCCAATCCCTACTATACTACTGCACGCTGGCTTGGGGTGGAGCTATCAAATCAAAAATGTTTGAAGTCGAGAGGGCCCAGCGAGCAGTACTAAAAGTAATGCTGTCTAAAAACTTTAGATTTCCTACTGACCAACTGTACAAGGAATGTAAGGTACTACGGGTTCGCCAAATCTACATTTTAAAGGCAGTAATACTAACCCACAGAAAAATAATAAATTCCCCGAATTATCTTAGCCTGTGCCAACGTCGGATCTTTCGAGTGCCGATTCCCAATTCACACAGTAGCTTTATCAAACGCCACTCACCATTTCTTCTGCCTAGCATTTACAACAAATTCTGCTGTCTCTTCCCAGATTTGAGGTCTTTGTCCACAAGTAAAGTCAAACACAAAATAACAACCTGGCTGCTACATGCTTCTTATCAGGAAACGGAAAACTTACTTTCCTTTCATAGTTGACCCTATACATGCACACGCGTAGACTCACACTCACTCACACACACGCGCAAGCACGATCCCCCCCCCCCACACACAAACACACTCACACAGACACACCCACCACACACCCCCACGCACGCACACACACACGTTCGCACGCACACAAGCACTCCTAGAGTAAATTAGCTATTTTTTTTTCTTTCTTTCATGCATTAATTTATACAAAAAAAAAAAAAAAAAATTATTTTTCGGTTTATTTTAATTTAATCGGAGTTCTATGTATTTATCGGTGTAAACGGTGTCAGTCAATGTTCTTGGTTCCTGCGATACAAGCCTAGAGCTTAGTGCAGAAACCAGTGTATTGCTTAATTATGTAATGTTTTTTGGTTAAATAAATACATTTTCTATTTCTATTTTCATATATATATATATATATATATATATATATATATATATATATATATATATATATATATATATATATATATATAATTATTATGTAAAGGGGAATTAATTATATTTAATCTAATATGAATATATTTATTAATATGAGAGGGGGGGAAGCGTTACATTATGTTAGCTAGTTACGTAATAACTTAAGATAAAAGGACCCTTAAGTAAGTAAGTTTTTACGGTAGAATAACTGAGTTATGAGATTCGGCTTTTTTACAAGTTATGTTTTTGATGACATTGTCTATGACACCTCTGACACATGGTAGTAAAGGCACACGCTTAACTGTGGCCAGCTTCACTCGGTCACCGTGACGTAGGCGCGGGGCCCGAAGTTTGTTGTCTTGCAATACTTGCTTGACGTGCTGAAGCTTAGCGACCAGATGTTTTTGTCACACTGTTTTGTTGTTTGTGTTTGTTTCATAGTTTCCCTTGTGCTCTCTGAAACAAAGATTTACTCACGGTAGCTACCTGTGAAGCACGATGGTGAGATTCACTATTTAAATATCGACTAAAACATCTATGAAAGCTAAAGAATGATTTGCCTCTTACTGCATTGTGCATTGTATTTTCGTTTATTGAGCTAAGGTGGTCTAAAAATGCAGTTACTTTGTCAGATGGTAAAATTGTCAAAGTGTCTACGTACCGCTTGTAGAATCTTGGATTAACAGGAGCAATAAGAAGGGCTTGCTTCTCTAAGTCTTCTATGAATATGGTGGCGACTATGCGAGATATAGGTGAGCCTATCGCCACACTATCTAGTTGCTTGTAGAAGTCCTCCTTCCACAATTGATAGCCAGATCAGTGTTCAAGTAATATTGCATATTCTTCAGGCATGTTATTTTCTTCCAGCTACCTGGTTACAATTGAGATGCAGTCATTAATAGGTAGGCATGTAAATAGTGACTGAACATCAAAACTGACCATAGTTTCATTGTCAGTGAGTGAGTCTTTTATCTCGCTAATAAAATGGAATGAATCCTTTATGTGTGCTCTGGTATGTCCTCTCAGCGGTGAAATTATTTTGCTAAGCGTTGAGCCAACTTATAAGTCGGTGAATTGATTTAGATCGTTATGGGACGTAGGGATGTATCTATATCTTCGGTAACCCATACCACCTCAGTGGTGGTTGAGATGCAGTCCTCAACAGTTAGGCATGTAAATAGAGACTGAACATCAAAACTCACTATAATTTCATTGTCAGTAAGACGTAGGCCTTTTGTCTCACTGACAAAATGGTATGAATCTTTATTGTGTGCTCTTACGTGTCCTTTGAGTGGTGATACTATTTTAGCTAAGTGTTGAACCAATCTGTAAGTTGGCGAAGCGATCTACTCACTATTGGAGGTAATGGAGCGTTAACATTCAATAGGGAGTTAGATCGCACTCCTTTTGCATGTGCAAATAAGTATGCAAAATATCGCCGATTTGTTCCTTGCTAATGCGTATGGTTTCGGTTTATCTACCACTACTTCATATGCCGATCTTCTAGAACAAGTTTCTTTAAATTTTCAATATTTTCGTCGTTAGAGGCAGTGTTTGGCCTCCCAGACCTGGGTTATCGTCTAGCGGCTCCCAGAGAGATGATCATGTGTAATCACTTGTTTGGCTCAATAAGCAATGAGCTTTGGAATAGAGTGCTCACATGTTATACATTAAAATTAAAGATGAGTATATAGTGATAGATAAAATATTAGATGAAAGAAGTGATCACATTTTATTGTGAGTTGTCAGTGACAGTGGCGAAAATGATAGTGACAGTGAGTATTCAAGTAACATTGAAGAGGATATGATCCCTTTACACCTTGTTGATCATAATTATATAAAGTGATTATTTTCAACTCTCTCTTAATTAATTTATCATGAATGTTCCTATTGATATATGAATTGTTTCTGAGAGTACACTTCGACACTTAAAAAGTCGCATAAATATAGTCATCAGCACCTCCGTAGTAATAGTTGAATTACGAAATTAATGCCCTTACAAATACGAAATAAAGACGTTTTTATAATAAAGGCTTAACTATTAGCGCTAAGTACGTGCGACTGTACATGCCAAGTTTGAACCGGGGTTTCGGGTTGCGGGTTGCGGGTCTGAGATGAATAATACTACTGAATAATACCATAATGCCTGTCCCTACACTTCGGGAACGCCATTCGCATTGAAACATACAACACTGTAAATTACAGGGCTTCAAATCGGATTACGCGTCAAGTTTCGATGAACGGACAATACAAGTACGCTGGAGTGGCTATACATCATGACATGATGAGGCGATTTGATTTACGCCATTTTGGCGATGACAGCAGAAGTGAACGTCCACGAAACTAATAGTGGAGATAAGGAGTGTGAAAAAATATATCGATAAAAATTGAGTACCCTACCTATACCTAAATAAATAGAATAGACTCTATGGATAGATGGCCTCTACCCGTAACGTCCATTTTTGAGCTTCCTATTAGGCCAGCAGTGAAGGACCACGTGTCAGATCCTTAGGTCATCACTGGCAACACGCACTGGTTGTACAATCTAGTTTTGAGGTATGCCTAACGAGAAAATGTGAAAATTTGTAGATTATTTATGAAAATTTATATTGATAAACAACCATTACACAACAATCAAGAAAACTACACATCACATTTGCAACGGTTTGCTACTAATAAAAAAAGAAAATAAAGTTCAAGATACCAACATAAAAAAAGAAGAATCTCTTCCCAGGCTCTCAATCTTAGGCAGGTCCATCTATTCTGGGGGCAGCAATGTACCGCCTTACATGGTTTCGAGATCAACATCCGGATCACCTTTGCTGATGCATACTGCACTAATTCAAATTAAAACCGTGAATGTAAACGATAACCAGATTTTGTAAATAAAAAAGAAACTAAAGTAGGGCCACTAAGAAGTTAAAGCACAAATTAAATCTCGAGACTTGAGAGAGAATTAAATCTCTAGACTCGAACTTACTACAACCCCATGGTGTTCTACCTCCGCCACACATTAGCAGGGTCATGGAACCTTTTCATGCACATCCAGACTTCTCCTACCCATTTTTCTTCTCAGATAAGGTGCATCATAAACACAAGGCGCACTGCCCTTCGCGGCCACAAACTCCACCAGCAGTACGGACTCCCCGAGCCCGATATGTGAATGGAGCCAGGAAAATACGAGCAGTTAGAAACACCAAGTGGTGCAGCCTCACCAAAATCGTAGAGGATAGTCGAATGGCGCATCGCCCATCGCCATACCAACACTCCTCTTTCCTTACGACTCCACCTCGAGTACAGCGGTACAGGGAGAGGAATCTCCTCTATCCGCAACTCACTAACACACATAAATGCTCGGAAAGCACGTAAAGCTGTTAGTTGGTGGTGGTTTCTTCACGTATAATGTCAATGACCTTAAAACATTTAGTGTAAGTATACCTCCCAGTAATAGTTACTTCCTACTAATGCAGCATAAATTTATAGATTTAGTATATACTTACGTTAGATTGACAATGTAAAAGAGAAATATGCTCTTTCTCTTACGTTAGAACGAGATAAAATGGCTAGACCATACACGTACATGCTATAGGTCTATATAGGGCTGACGTCAATCGTTAATGAAACAAATCCCGCTTATTTTCGTGGTATCTTTGATTTCGGAGTATTGATGTTTTTAAAAGGTGTGATTAAATATGGTTACCTGTGCAGTACCCGAATGCATGCAGTACATTTCACACGTAAGTACAATTAAAATGTTTAGCGCTCTAAATGGATTATTTTAGAACTGGTACAAATCTATAAATATTAAATATAAATGTATAAATAATGTATAGGGAAAAATATCGCATTTTGTTGCGTTAATACTCAATATGCGTAAGAATGATAATAACATTCTTAATAAATACGTGAACTTCCGCTATTTCTGGTCTAATTTTTGTAGAGATTGACACTATCGATGGCATCTTATCGATAATATGTTTATAACAGGTTGGTTAAAAATATTAAATAGTGTCCGGATTAAACATACACACCAATAAACATATTATAAAAATGTAAATTGTTAAGCTGTAGATAATTATTTTCAGTTATTATTATATTTAGTTTATTGTTCCTCGGTGACGACTAGATGGCGTTGTTAGATTTATGCAACTTTTTGAATCGCGCTGTGGTTTGGCTAGGCTGAAAATTATAAGGCATTTAAAAATTATTATTTTTGTATGAATCGTTTTACGAGTAAATAGTCGTTTATATTGTACTAAGTGTTTTATTTCTTGCATGAGTAGCCTGCCGGAAGTTTATTCATGGTCCTTCGAACCGGATAGGCTAGGCGTGTTTTTTGTGTTATTGCTGCGTCAGTGGTACAGTAGTACCACCCGTGTCACTACTGGCAGTGGATTGCTGTCCAGAACATCCCCTCAGCGAGGCGCCACGAGCGGCGCCAAGGCAGTGGAGGAGCTGGGTGTCTACAACCCGGAGGAGCGACGGACGGGAAGCGGCAAGCAGCAGCGGTGGAGGTTGCGGAGCGCTAGAGGGCGCCACAGGTGCATTATAGCGAAGACAAGTGAGTGAGTGTGTGCGGTGATAAATTGTGAGTACATTTTTAAATATTATAATAAAAGAAATTAACTAGAAAATTAAACCTTATTTTAAAGATTAGTGGAACTTAGAAAAATTTAAGATAGTGAAGTAACTTAGAATAATTTCAATAATTTAGGACTTGTAATAGTTTTAAGTAAATATTGGTTGAGACGGCGAATCCACGCCCGATTTTAGTTAGAATTTAAAGTTAAAAAGACTTGTAAAATTTTGCTCATCTGTTTCTTGGACTTAGAAAAAATAGGATTGTAAAAATATTGACTTAGAAAAATAATTCAGTTGTTTAGAGTTTAACTTTGTCAATTAGAATAAATTACTGTTCTGTTCTATATTGATAAGAATTATAAGTGATTAAATTGTCAAATTAAAAAATTTAAAATGGAGTCGTTTAATGACCTGCAGGAAGACATAAGGGCTAAAATGCTAAAAGTTAAGACTAATTTTAAAAAGTCTCCTAAGGATCGTTTGACGGTTGCTTATATTGAAACAAGGCTAGATAACTTGGAACAACAGTGGACTTTGTTTACAGACACTCATACTAAAATTATTAGTCAGGTTAAGCGAACTGATTTGTATAGTTCGGATTATCACAAAAATAGTGTGTATGATGATGTAGAAGAATTATATGTTCAATTCAAGACTGAGTTAAAAGAAATGTTGTATAAATTAAAAACACTTGAGTCAGAAGTAAAGTCAAGTTCAAATAGTCAATGTGAGAGTTCAGAAAGACGTTTCAAGTTGCCTGAAATAAAAATACCTACCTTTTCCGGTAAGTACACAGAGTGGCAGACATTCAGAGATTTGTTTTTAGGGCTTGTGCATGAAAACAAGTCACTGGATGATGCCCAAAGATTTTATTATTTAAGGGGACATTTAACCGGGGAAGCCGAGCAACTATTACGCAACATTAAGGTGACGTCGGATAGTTATCAAGTTGCGTGGGAGAAATTAGATAGTATGTATAATAATAAAAGGTTTTTGGCGAACGGCATCTTGAAGCGTCTACTAAGTCAAAAAAGTTTGTCGTCTGAATCAGCATCTGAAATTAAAAACTTAATTAGTACAACTTCAGATTGTTTAGACTCAATAAAAAATATTGGTGTGGATGTTTCATCTTGGGATATCCTGATTATCCACATTATAAGCGCTAAATTAGATAAGGATACGCGAAAGGCATGGGAGTTAAAGGTATCTTCAGATCCAAGTGACGAATTACCCACGTTTCAACAATTTTCCAATTTTTTAATAGGGCGTTTTAGAGGTCTAGAAAATATCGATTCTAAGGTACATCACAGTGAGAAAAAATTTACTAAATCTTTTCATGTTGTTAAAAATAAACCGATTATATCGTGTGCGTATTGCAGTGCGGATCATAAAATAACTGCGTGCAAAAAATTCGGAAAAGAAAGTAATGAGAAACGACGTGAGTTCGTGTTAGATAAAAACTTATGTTTTATTTGTTTAAATAGCAACCATTCCGCTAAAATGTGTAAAAATATTGTCCGATGCCAAGTGTGTAAACGTCGACATCATTCTTTATTACATCCCAGTGGTGATTCTGGTTCTGGTAGTGCTGAAGTTGAGACGATTCATCAAACAACCTCGTCGACCAGTCGAAGGTCAACTGAGGAGGATACTGCTGCAAGCAGTAATAAGTTATCTGTGCAAGCAGAAAGTTTAGATAAGCAACTTGTGTCTTGTTTTTCGACAGGGAACTGTTCTAAAATGGTTTTATTAACTACAGCTGTGGTGCAAGCTGAGTCGAGAGACGGTACTTATTTCCCAGTTAGGGCCTTATTAGATCAGGGGTCGCAAGGTTCTTTTATTACCGAGGCTATGGTGCAGCAATTAGGTTTAAAAAGGCGTGCGGCCAAAAATACCGTAGTTGGTGTAGGTGGAGATAAAAGTGTGACTTCCAAGTCCACAGTGAAAATTAATTTAAGGTCGAGAGTTGATCCTAGGTTTCAAGTTAAGGTTAATGCACATGTCCTGAAGTCGGTTACGTCTCTTCTCCCAGTTGCGAAGACAACTAGGGTAAGATGGGAAAACCTGACTCTGGATGATCTGGCTGACCCTGAGTATCATACGCCTAATAAGATTGACATCTTATTAGGTGCGGAGATATACAGTCAAATTATTCAGGAAGGCATTAAAAGAAACCTCAACGGATCTCTCTTGGCGCAGGATACTGCTTTCGGTTGGATAATATCTGGGGTCTGTGAGGTAGATAGCACGTCAAATATCCATTCTCACATAACTGTGATGCATTCGTATCTGGAAGTGGACAATATGCTGAAGAGGTTTTGGGAACTCGAAGCCGAACCACCTGTAACAAAAAAAAATGCTCACAGATGATGAAATTAAATGTGAGAAATTATTTGAGGATACTACGAAACGGGATGGAGACGGTCGGTTCATCGTAAGACTGCCGTTTCGTATGGCCAATCCGGACTGCATGCGTGGTGAGTTCAGGAAAATAGCTGAAAAAAGATTGAGAAATTTAGAATTAAAATTGCAAAAGAACATTAAGTTAAAAGAGGATTACACACAAGTTATAAGGGAGTATTTAAACTTAAATCATATGGTAAAAGTTACAGAGAAGGATAAATTTAAGGAAACAGCTATTTACTTACCACACCACGCAGTAGTCCGGGAAGATAAGGATACTACCAAGGTCCGAGTAGTGTTTGATGCCTCCTGTAAGGGAAGCAATGGGAAGTCATTGAATGATGATTTATTGATTGGGCCGCCACTGCAAGCCGAACTACGTCACATAATTATGCGCTGGAGACAATATAAAATATGTTTGGTGGCGGATGTGGTGAAAATGTACCGCCAAGTGTTGGTAAATCGGGAAGATACCCCATTTCAGAGGATTCTTTGGAGACATAGTCCTGAAAAGGAGCTTCAAGAGTTTGAATTACTTACCGTAACCTTTGGCACCGCATGTGCTCCATATTTAGCTGTGCGGTCACTGCAAGAATTAGCCTATAAGGAGTGTCAGAATAAGCCAGGAATTGCTAAAATTATTTTAAATGATTTTTACATGGATGATGTGATGACCGGGGCGGACAACCTAGAAGATGCTTATAAAATATATAAAGAGTTAACCGAAGTGTTAGCGAAAGGAGGGTTTCCGTTGCAAAAATGGAAAAGCAATTCTAAGGAAATATTAGCTAAAATATGGAAAGCAAAGGGTAATAAGGATGAGGAATTAAGGATTAAAATAGATGATACAACTAAGATTTTAGGACTTACCTGGGATCCGCGTGGTGACTTCTTCCGGTACTCTGTAGATCTTACACCGCAGGAGGAACCTGTAACAAAAAGGAGAATCATATCGGATATATCCCGATTATTTGACCCACTCGGATGGTTAGCTCCTTGCATTATAGCAGCAAAAATACTCATACAGAAGCTGTGGTTAGCTGGTATTGGGTGGGATGAGCAAGTTCCTACTAATTTAATAAGTGAATGGATTACTTACCGTAAAAATTTAACTGCCTTACAGAATATCAAAATTCCACGCTGGATACACACGTGCAATAAATATCAGCGCGAGTTGTACGGATTTTCCGACGCTTCGAAGGTGGCTTATGCGGCTGTCGTGTATCTGCGAGTGGTAGATGAAGTGGGAAATGTTTACGTCTCGTTAGTTACAGCTAAAACAAAAGTAGCTCCCATAAAACAGGTGTCTATCCCTAGACTTGAGCTTTGTGGGGCCGTACTTTTGGCTAAGTTGATGGTTGAGGTAGCAGAAGTCATGAAGGTTGAAAGGGATCAGTTACATGCATTCACTGACAGTGAGGTGGTTTTAGCCTGGCTTAACAATCACCCAAGCCGGTGGAAGACCTTCGTGGCTAACCGAGTTTCTGAAATCCTACAGATTTTGGATACACATCACTGGTTCCATGTAGCCACTAAGAATAATCCTGCGGATTGTGCATCACGAGGTATTTCTCCGGTGGAACTATCAGAAATGGTTGTATGGTTTGAAGGCCCAGAGTTTCTAAAAAATAAGGTAATTATTTTTACAAAACCAAAACACCTGGTTACAAATCTTGAGCAGGTTAAAGTTCATACAGCGGTCGTTAACACAAGCTTGTGGCAAAGGTTTTCTTCATTCTCGAAGCTTGTTCGTGTGGTTGCTTATTGTCGACGTTGGTTAAGAATAAGAAAAGGTTCAAGTAGTAGGCCAAGTTCAGAAGCATTAGAGCGACAGGAAATTGAGGATTCGATAAGGGTCTGTATTAAAAAATGTCAAGAAGAAGGATTCTGGAAAGAGTTGGAAGAATTGCGAAAACACGGCATAATAGATAAGAAAAAGAAAAAGTTAAAGACATTAAATATATTTTTAGATTCGGAAGGTGTAATTAGAGTAGGTGGCCGGCTGGAAATGTCTTCGCTGTCATTTAACGAGAAACATCCGATTCTCATACCTAAAGAATCTTTCTTAAGCGGACTCTTAATTGCTGATGCTCACCAAAAAACCCTACACGGAGGCCCGCAACTCATGATTACCTATTTGAGATCGAAGTACTGGATTGTGGGTGCGAAGGCTCTAATTAAAAAATATTATCGTGGCTGTGTCACTTGTACGCGTTACTCAAGCAGGTCCACATCTCAACTCATGGGACAGTTACCTTCCGCCCGTGTGACACCGAATAAGCCCTTTCTTGTCAGCGGAGTCGATTACGCAGGGCCTATTAATATAAGAATTTCAAAGGGTAGGGGTAACAAGTCTTACAAGGGATATATTGCTCTGTTCATTTGCATGTCGACCAGAGCCGTACATCTTGAAGTCGTGAGCGAGCTGTCTACTCAAGGGTTTATAGCCGCTTTTAAAAGGTTTGTCGCAAGACGAGGTAGGTGTGCTGAGTTATACAGCGATAATGGTACAAATTTTGTAGGCGCTGCTCGAGAGTTACTGTGTCTGTTCAACGAAGAAAAAACTAAATTTAAACCTGAACTGGCAGAGTATCTCGCGACCAATGGAACACAATGGAATTTTATTCCTCCTCGCGCTCCGAATTTCGGTGGACTATGGGAGGCAGGAATAAAGTCCACAAAGTTCCACCTCAAACGAGTAGTTGGAAACTCTACGTTGACGTATGAAGAGATGGCCACAGTATTATCTCAGATAGAGGCATGTCTTAATTCGAGGCCATTGTCTCGTGTAGGGGATCAAACCGAGGTCGTAGTTTTGACTCCTGGTCATTTCTTGGTGGGGGAACCACTCATAGTAGTTCCTGATGTAAATTATGAGTCGTCAAATATGTATACTTTGCGAAGATGGCAACTCCACCAGCGAATGATGCAGGACTTTTGGCGTCGATGGTCCCAGGATTACCTTCATCAGTTCCTTCAAAGGCATAAATGGGAATATCAGAACCCAGAACCATCAGTGGGTGATGTGGTTTTAGTAAAGGAGGACGATCTACCCCCCGGCGCGATGGTTGCTAGGTAAGATCGAGCAAAAACATCCGGGACCCGATAAAATCACGCGAGTCGTCACAATACGTACCAAAAGTTCTTTAATTAAAAGACCTACTTCTAAGATAGCAATTTTACCTGTAACTAAATAAATTATTAGTTGCTGATTCGTTACAGTTTGGACAGTTGCATGGTGGGCGGTTTGAAGGACATTTCTCATTATGTCCTTGGTGGGCGGTATGTCCGGATTAAACATACACACCAATAAACATATTATAAAAATGTAAATTGTTAAGCTGTAGATAATTATTTTCAGTTATTATTATATTTAGTTTATTGTTCCTCGGTGACGACTAGATGGCGTTGTTAGATTTATGCAACTTTTTGAATCGCGCTGTGGTTTGGCTAGGCTGAAAATTATAAGGCATTTAAAAATTATTATTTTTGTATGAATCGTTTTACGAGTAAATAGTCGTTTATATTGTACTAAGTGTTTTATTTCTTGCATAAGTAGCCTGCCGGAAGTTTATTCAAATAGAGAAGAATGAATTCCCAAAAAATATACAAATATTTGTATATTTTTTGGGAAAATATACAAATATTTGTATATTTGTTTGTTCAAAGTGCTTGCTACATATATAAATATGCTTTGAACAAGAACGTTTTTTTCATAGAAGTGCACAAAGAGTAAAGCTGCGTTCGGTTCGGTTCGGTTCGGTTCAATACATATGTCAATTTCGTTTGCGCATTTTTTTTGTACAAATTTGTTTGTACAAATTGTATATTTTTTTAATAACGAAAGTAACAAAGTAACTTACAGGGTCACTTGATGGAAGCGTCTACTGCAGTACATAGTCACCTATAGTCAGCTTCAAACAAAGAAAGCTACAAATGTGCTTTGACCCCTTGAAGACTAAGATAAAATGCCTTACAGCTTATATTTATGCAGGCTTTTTATACTCAACACGCCGGAATGCGCCGGTGTAAGCACTGCAGCTTAGCTGTAGAAATAGGTAAAAGGGTGGTTAAAACCTCATTTTATTCATTTTAGTTATAGATAAGTATGTTAATGTATATACTAATCATATTTGTTTGTAGGTTGTGTTGAGATATAACCGCAGTAGTCAGTACCTCTACTGCAAACGTTTCTGTTATAGACAATTCCCGAGAAAGAAAAAAATGAAGAAGACCATTGATATTCTTCGGAGACGCCGAGATATGAAACAAAAAAATATAAGAGCATAAAGAAAACGGGTTAATGATAAAGTGAAAAAGTTGTCTCAAGTAATAAATATTCTAGAAAGGCTTCCCTCGCTTCGAAAAAATAACCTTAATGCTGTAATGAAATCTTGTTCAAACGATTTGTTGCAGCATCTCATCGAAAGGGTGATCAAAAAAAACAAAAAAAAAATAAACGAGGGTACAAAACGCAATTAAAGACATTTGCCCTTACTTTACACTTTTATAGCCCTAGAGCTTACAATTACATGAGAACAAAATTTGACCTGTGCCTACCACATCCGCGAACACTATGAGTCTGGTACCAAATTATAGGCTGTAAATTCGGCATCACTAAGATAGCCGTAGAAACCATAAAGGCTATAAACAAAGAAAAAAATATTTGGTCATGGCCCTTACGTTCGACGAAATGTTTATTCGCAAGCACATTGAATTTGATGGTTGTAATCATCATGGCTATGTTGATGTGGGTAATGGTATCTATGGAGATCAAGTAGACAAAACTGAAGAGGTATTAGTAATCATGACAGTGGCAGTTAATTTTTTTTAAAATTCCAATTGCTTATTTTTTTGGAAGAGGATTTACTGCTTCACAGAAAGCAACACTTCTAAAACAGTGTATTGCTTCATTATCAGATTTTGTAAAGTTGCTTCTGTCACTTTTGATGACATAGCATAGCTAAATGTGCCACAAATATTAGGAGGTAATTTGAGCACTGCTACATTTAGACCGTACTTTTAGTATAGAGGACGAAAATATCATGTAATATTAGATGCTTGTCATTTACTAAATTTGGTTAGAAATACTTTTGCAGAATATTTTTTTTATTATCGTAATGATATTATTAAATACGAATTTCTGGAAAATCTCTGCCAACTTCAACATAATCAATTTCGTAAATCACAAAATGAACGTACGCTAAGCAGCGCAACTATTAAGTAATTCTGTTGTAACCAGCTCAGATTTCTGCAAAGACGTATTAAAATTATATTTGAAAATTGCCAAGCGACAGCAGGTTTTATAAAGCATATAAACAGCATATTTGACATTTTCAACTACAGACAGCTACGGATTTAAGAAGGCCTTAAATGCAAAGAATGTTGAAAATGTTGTAGCTGTATGTGACAAAGTTTGTGAATATATTAAAAATTTAAAATACAATATCCAAGCTTTGATAGAGAGTCGAAGAAAATTTGGTTTTATCGATTTTTTTTCGAATACAATAGCTTTAAAGTGGCTTTATGTCAATTTTATAGAGTCAAGAAAATTACAAGTTTCTTTCGACCTATAAACTCTCTAAATATCATATTATAAAAAATATCGTATTGCACTAAAAAATATCATATTTTTTAGTGCAATACGTTCTAGAGGAGGATTTTACAACAATTCTTCAGCCATACAATTCACAGCAGCATACAAAGGATTAATCTGCCATGTGGAAGGACAAATCAGCGATAAAGCTAATTGTTTGCTTTTGGTGAATATTAGTATGCTCAACCTACAATGATCGTGTACTATAGATACATTAAATGCTACAACTGGCCTTAGTGCAATGATGACGCCAAACAAGGATGTGGCAATAGCCTTATTCTTCATTATCGAAATAATATCGAAATTAGAATCTTCATTATATAATAATACGATAATGAAGATTCTAATTTCGTATCATCTATGCCATGGATTCCTGAAGGCATGGAATCTATAGTTCAGTTCATTGTTCAGTACATATGTGGTTACATGGTGAAAAAATTGCAAATAAAATTAAATGCGAATCCTGTGTAAATGTACTTTATGGTGAAGTTATGGAAAGGGTCACATATAAACATGAAGGATTATAGATGGCCTCGTTTATCTCTCTCACGACGTATTTAGTTTAAATTATACTAGATCCATTGTGAGAGCGGGTTCTTCCCCAGTCGAGCCGACCTATTCGTGCTGCAACCATAATACAGCTGCAGCATAGCTCTACCACGTACAAAATATAATTATGTTTTTTCCCCCATTTAATCTTATTGCTAGAATTATGTATATTATTATATCAAACTACATATATGATCGAATTGATTATGAAGGCTCAGTTAAAAAAATACTGTATTGTTCATACAAAGACCTAATAATTTTTGAAACCCTATATATATTGTTTATGATCCGCATAATAAATGTATTTCTTGTAAGTCACTTTCGTAAAATTGACGTTTATTTTTAATATTCTTTGATAAGACTGACGTTAATATAAATTATTAGTTAATAACTATTTGAATACTTTTAATTTAAGCGAGTGTGAACATGTATAAATGGCAAGGGTGACGTTATTATTCATGAAAGATCAAGCGCGTAAATTATTTCTCTTGAGTTGATAGTATTCATTCGAATTGTAAGTTACTATCAAAGAGATTTAAATATATCCTATACTATTAAACGAGCAATTCTTGTATATATATATATATATATATATATATATATATATATATATACAGGGTGTTTGGTGGGTGGTCCGACAAACTGAAATGGGAGATAGATGGGTTCGTTAGAAGCATATTTTCTTAGTAAATTTTTTTTCCATCTCTTACCATTTTTTTTTAATTGAATTTTTAAATTTTTTTGTAATTATCCCAATTTTCTAGTATTTTTGTTCAATAACTTCTACTATTTCTAGTTTTCTACCATTTATTTTTATTTTTCCCAAGTATAATGATTTGTATATAATTAAAAAAAAAAGATTTAACGCCCAAAAAGCATAAGAAAAAATACTTACGATACATTGAAAGTGAACAAACGAGAAAAATAATTGTAAACCTCTAAGTTTTCTCCAGCCCCAGAAAAATAAATAAAATTGTTGAGTAATTTAAAATGGCCTTAAAAACTTTCCTGATTTACCCTCTTTCTATCGGTATATCATATGTCAAATAAAACTTTAGATTATTTAACAAAATCATTGATAATTGAATGTGAGGGCGGGGGGAATTAAAATATTTCCGCTTAGGACCCGCGGGTCAGCTACAGCTACCAGCTCATACGAGCGCCTATTATTGTATTTAATACAAAAAAGTTAATGGTTGTGTCTACACTACACTAACCAGGGTCTTGCTCAATAATAATAAAAAAATAAGTACTAGTAATTTTTTACTAAATTTACAAATTTTGTTCAAAATATCCTCCTATATTATGCAGACACGCTCGATATCTTCGACGTATTTCAGTCGTGGTAGTTTTTAATCGTATTTCTTCTTTCATAATATGAAAAGCAGCATTTATTTTTCCAAACAACTCTTCTTTTGTTTGTATTTCATTTTCGTATACAATTTCCTTTGCTCGGCCCCAGACATAAAAATCCAGTGGAGTCAGATCTGGGGATCTCGCAGGCCATTCGATAGGTCCGAGTCTCCCTATCCACGTGTTCGGAAATACCGCATCTAAATATTCCCTCACGGTTCTGCGATAGTGGGCAGGGCAGCCATCGTTTTGAAATATTATTCTTGTGTCCTCATCCATTATTGGTACCTCGCTCATAAGTTCCGGGAGATCATTTTGTAAAAATGTAAATAATTATCTCCGTTTAAATTATCAGGTAGATAATGAGGACCGATTAAATATCTTCCGATCACACCTGCCCACACGTTAACACTAAACCGTGTCTGATGCGATATTTGTCTCGTTTTACGTGGGTTTTCATCTTTATCTGACCAATAATGTAAATTATGTTGATTGAAAATGCCTTCTCGTGTAAACTTCGACTCGTCGGTCCATAAAATGCTCTTCAAAAATTGATTATCGTCGACATCTTTGTGCAGTATAAAGCTGCAAAATTCTGTACACCGTGCAAAATCTCCTTCCACGATACCTAGCACAAAAAATAGTGTAAGTTACTTTACTCACTTTAAAATGTATGAAATAATTAATAATGTATAAGATAAACAGTAATTTTATAAAAAGAAGAAATAATAAGTACCTTGCACTGGGGTGAGGTGAAATGGGTGCTTGCAATGGTTGCGGAGAACCGACCACACTTTCCATACAGAAAAGCCGAGTTCAGTCGCTACTTTTCTAATGCTTATAGTGGGATCATCGTCAAAAGCCGCCAAGATACGCTCATCCACAGCAACATCAAGTGGTCTTCCACGTACTCCTGGTTCCCTGTGTTGCAATTTGCCAGTTTCACGTAGCCTTCTATAAGTATTTGCAAACGTATCATGGCTAGGCAACCTTCTCGTGGGATACAGCTCTCCATAAAGTCTACGTGCTCTGTGGCCGTTATTTAGGGCCCGGCCATAAACCAAAAGCATATCAGCGTATTCCTGGTTAGTAAAATAAGTGCGTTGAGCCATAATCACTGCAGTGTTTTGAATTAAGTTTGAACACTACCGTCCGAAAACAGAAACAAATAACAAACAAAAACTTAACAATCAACGAAACAAAAACTAAACTCAACGAAACTGTTCAACAATGAATGTCGAAAAAGAACTCGCAAGTAGCTTCAGAGACAGTCAAATCACGACTAAATTAAATAACAACAGAAGCAGGTAGCTGATCCGCGCGTCGTAACTTCGCCTGTACCACCAGAAAGAGACAACATCTACCTGGCTCGCACACGCATAAATGAAACCATAAAAATATTTACACGGGTAAAAACCAGTTTAGGGTGCCCTGGCAATTTTTACGGAACTTGTAATATTTTAATTCCCCCGTCCTCACATTTGATTATCAATAATTTTGTTGATAATTTAAAGTTTTATGTAACATGTGATATACCGATAGAAAGAGGATGAAATAGAATTTTTTTTATGGCCATTTGAAATTACTCAACATATTTATTTATTTTTTTAAGGGGCTGGAAACTTAAGGGCTTACAATTTTTTTTCTCGTTTGTTCACTTTCAATGTGTCGTAAGTATTTTTTCTTATGCCTTTTAGGCTTTCAATCTTTCTTTTAATTTAAAAAAAAATATATTTCTTAGGGAAAATAAAAAAACATGGTAGAAAACTAGAAATAGTAGAAGTTATTGAACCAAAATACTAGAAAATTGGGATAATTACAAAAAAATTTAAAAATTCAATTAAAAAAAAATGGTAAGAGATAGAAAAAAAATTTACTAAGAAAATATGCTTCTAATGAACCCATCTATCTCCCATTTCAGTTTGTCGGACCACCCACCAAACACCCTGTATATATATATATATATATATATATATATATATATATATATATATATATATATATATATATATATATATATATATATATATATATAATCCAACGATTTTCATAAAATTTAGTGTCCAAGGAGTCTCGGGGATAATAAATCGATCTAGCTAGGATTTATTTTTAGAAAATGTCTTTTTGTCTGTGTTTTTAGGCAATGAAAAACTGCTACAATATCGTTAGAATAAGAAGGTAAATTTTGACATATTGTTAATGATTATAAATAGCTTAATTGGTATAATGGGCGGTCACAGAATCGTAAAACCCCGGTTCGAACCCAGACCGACCCACCGTCTTTTTTAATTTTTTTTTCAAGTTCCTTTCTTTTTTTGAGAAAATCTAGTTTTTCGAGCCTTTTTTTTTAGTATTTTTGAAAAACACAAAAAATTAAATTAAAATAATTGCACTCATGATTTTTTATTCAAATAACCAGTTCCGTTTTTTCTGTTATGTCGCTAAGATCAAAAAATATTATTTATATTTCATCAGTATGTAATTTGTATCTAAATATAATTTCCAAAACACACGAATTAAAAAAAAATCTTTCCAAAACACACGAATTAAAAAAAAAAATCGAACGATAAATACTGAGCAAAGCTCGGTCAACCGGGTACTATACTATAGAGTGGACATTGGGAACATTTACATACAAAAACTGTAAGCTCGCGCGTATGTTACGCCCTCTAGCAAAACATAGCATAACTACGCTGAATATTTATTTGGAAAACATTTGTGCTATTCCGTATTAGGTGACGCTACTAAATATAAGGTAAAAATCCGCTTTAGGCACGTCGTCAATCATTAACACATTGGTAAATAAATAGTGACGTTACTGGATAACAGAGGGCGCATATTGCAATAATGATAAATGTTCTAGAACAAGCTATCAGAAATAATAAAATTTAAAGATTGTTTGGTAAATACATCGACATCTTTAGCGACCCCGAACGTATATTTAAAAGAAAATGTAAAGAGTTACTGTTACCTCTCTTGCCAGATTAATGATTCAAAATTATTATTTATGTAATTATCACTGGATTCGGTGCTTTTACTTTGATTGTTTAGTTTAATTTCTTTTTGTTTTAGAGTTTATATGTGGTTTAGTTTTTTTTCTCTTATAATGATGGATACGCCTGTAAAGACATATCCTTTACCTAAAAATGTAGTATTTTGATTGTAACAATGTTTTTTGATATTGTCGATGGTGTATCTATTTAAATAAATAATTAAATAAATAAATATACATTATTCTTACGATAATAAACCGAAATCACGACTTAAAAACTTTTGCACTAGGTGATATATAATTTTATTTGGAGAGAAATGACGTATTCTGTTGAGAATTAACTAAATTTTTAAATGATCTTACCTAAAAAGCACCTGAAACGTCGGGAAATAAAACTTAAAGAAATTAAAAGCAATAAAATTGGTGAAAGTAGTCGTTAAAAAACTGTATTTGTGAAAATAAAAACTTTTATATCATAAAAATCCTGATTTTTTTTTAAACCAATTCCTTAACCATTTCATTCTTTTAATTGCATATTATCATTTCCATATGCTTTTTTATGTGGTCACCCATGGCCTAAGTGTCTATGAACAGAGGGCATTCCCCTTTCATGAGACACAGTGTTAAAAAGTATTTCAGCATGCCTCACTACATCGAATACAATTATGAAAATTATTTTACTATAGAAAAAAATAAAATATCTTTGACTAAAATAAATACGGACACCCTACTTCAAGCATTACAAAATTATTTACCTATGAAATCATACACCACTTCACTTCAACCAACAAGTGAAAACCATTTTTAATTATTTGGACACGATAAAACATGAAATTTTATAGTAAAATAGAATATCTTTGATCGATTCACACAAAGTATACGCCATATTGAAGATTGTAAGACACTTAGTGTTGTTCAGTTATTGTTTGTAAAAATTGCCAAAACCACGACTCCGAAACATAGCAAGTAGTTAAATACGGTAGGAAATTACGCATCGGTAAAAATATTTTCTTATGAAGCTTTCTCTCCAATTTTATTTAATAATTATTTACAATTATTAGTAGAATAAAAATAAAAAATATCACTAATACCCCTATTACACTACCCTGAATCAGGGCTTAGGGAGCCTGGTGGTGTAATAAGAGAAAGGGAGTAAGGGTCCCTAAATAGGGCGTCAAAGTGTACCCTGTCTGCAGTACCCTTCCACCGTGCAGTGTAATAACACTAAGGGAGTTAGGGCACTTATTCGATGCGCGACTAGGGTTGCAAACGATACATTAATTCTTTCAAACATTGATATATCGTTCATAAACATGGTTCTTCATGAGCTGTGTTTGATGAACGATGTTCTGCCGTCAAATGTTACGAAATAACCAACTATTCGAAGGTATAAAATTCCGTACGTTGAAAGTTGCGAACGATGATTATCATGAATTTTATGTTGGCAAAAAAATAAATATTCGAAACAAAATATGTCAAAGTTTACAACAAACAACATATGTTAACGTCTAAATTATCAGAGTTATAAGGTTTACTAGTATTTATTCGAAATAACTCAATCCCGAAAATTTTAATTACGAATCAACAAACAGGCGAATGGTCTTTCAGCCGAAAATAAATATACTTGAACTTCAGAAGCACAATTGTTGTCATTTATCGATAATTCCATTTTCGATGCAAAGTTGTAGTTATTTTTATTGTGATAATTAATTAAGATAGGTTTACAAATATTGAAAATGGATTGAAATTGTTTCATTCATTTTCTTATTAATAATTATATTTTTTGAGCTTTAACTTAATGAATAGCTTAAGTACAGTCTTATAAGTTAATAGTTATTTTGTAATGGAAATTATTTTATCGGCTTACGGTACTTCTTTATTCGTTATTAATAATAATAACGAATAAAGAAGTACCGTAAGCCGATAAAATAATTTCCATTACAAAATAACTATTAACTATATTATTATTAATAACGAATAAAGAAGTACCGTAAGCCGATAAAATAATTTCCATTACAAAATAACTATTAACTTATAAGACTGTACTTCTGAAATGTAGATTTTTATGAATGAACGGTTATTCACCTGTTTGTATTTCGGTATAGTTTCGTAGATGTATTCAGAAAATGCGATAATACTGAAGATAACATATGAAACTACAATAAAAAATTAACGCACCACATCATCTATCTATACATATAATAAAACAGTAACGAAAGAAAAACTGTACATTGAGTATTTTCGAGAATAAATAAGTGGCTTTTGTTAGAAAAACGTAACTGATGACAAAAAGTGACTTTTTAGAATTTTTGTCTGTTTGTCTGTGTGTATGGTACGGCTTCACGCCAAAACTACTGGATAGATCGAATTAAAATTCAGCAAAAATGTTTTTTGTAAACCAAGGAAGGCTTTAGGCTACATATTATCACGCCGTATATTATAGGAGGTAAGCAGTATTGATTTTAAAAGGTTTTTTTTCGTAATTGAATGCACAAAATGACATGTTATTAGTTAAAATAAAAATAAAAATTTAACTCTGGGAACATAATAATCACGCTATTTTTATAAAGGAGCGGGGCAGTAATATTATACATTTCAAGGGAACAGCTGTTTAACAATATGTCACGGGGAATTTAGCGGTAAGGTCAGGCGACCGTTTACCGCATTAAATGGTGCGAGTTTAAATCCCATAATATTGTTTTGAAAAATCGTAATTTTAGTTTATTTTTTGCACTTTTTATGTGCATTAGGAAATCTGCGAACTTTACATGTCCTATCTAATTGTATGGAGTTATCACACCAATATTACTAAACAGATTGATTGGTGGTACAACAAGTTACACTTACAACTTACAAGTACTTATTCGATTACTTTTCATTGTTTTGAATATCTTTAGTATCGGATTAAAAAGGAATTTTAGCTACGTCTTTTAGAAAAAGATCAAATCTGTCTCGAAACTCAAGGGTTTCTAAGATGCGCAGGTCAGTTAGTAGTAGCAGTAGTTTCTCTCAAACCCACGCAGAGCATGAACAACCGCAAGTTCCGCAGTATTGAAACGAGGAACTAAGCTTCTAGAAGCCCGACACTCGAACTTTCGGCGCCTAGTCAATTGGCGCGCGTATTTACTTGAATATTCTGGATGTTTCGGTGATAATGTGTATTTAAGGGCGCTGCAAGATGCGACTGGGACTCAGTGACGGACTGCTCCGGGCTCAAATGCAGAAGGCGGTGCTCCTCGATATTGCCTGCATTGTCCGCCGGGTTTTTCCCTTTTCCCCTAACCCTCGGCCGTTTGGTCTCCCCTGCCGAGGGCTTCCATCTGGTTGGGATTTTATTTATTTATGTATTTTTAAGTATTTATTTTACTTTATTGTTATTTACGTATATTTATCATTTTCGTTCGCAATTATACATTTATGGAACCCAACTAGATGAGAAGACTATATAATAATTTCGTTAGTTTCTTGTTTTTTCTTTGAATGATATTGTAATCTTTTCAAACTAGTGTACAACAGTCCGCTTTAAGTGAGACAATTTAGCGATCGCAGCGCCTCACTTATTTTGTCCATATTTCTGGGACACTATTTTCTACAGCGATCGTTCTCCTGTTCTCTGACCTCCATGACTATTACAATGAACCTGGTAACATTATTTCTAAAGTGACATTAGTGTCTGTCAGGCAGCTTCCTTTAATTAAAAATACGACTTTTTATGAAAGTTACGAAAGTTATATTCCAGAAATAGATTTATTGCGAAATTTGTATTAAATATTGTCGCAATAAATAAAGATTTTAAAAAAAAATAGGTCTTTGTAAGATTAAGCTTAACATTACAGTCTTTTAACTGAGCTTTGGAAGTTAATTCGGTCATGTATGTATAATTTGATATAATTCTAGTAATAAGATTGTTACGGCCTTTAGTTGCCCCGACAGAAGTCGACTGGACTAGGGAACATCAGTAATCCAACTCGACGAGCAACCGAGGGTGCGGGCCCAAATGGCCTATGGATAATTAGGTAGGTAGGTCGGAGGTAGGGTCGACCACAAGGTACCGTCAGGGGCAAGTAAATGTTAGGTATGAGTGGTGTAGGAAGGTGTGTAATGTAACCTGACGTCACCGATGTAATCGTTCAGCAGAACCACATGCGTTGTCCCGCTCCACAAGGCGCAATCACTCCAGTGGGCGTTCCCCCGCTATCGGAACTCAAGTCTAACGTCACTTAGCAAAAAACTATAATCGAAGAGAACGCGATCTCATCCCGGATCACAAAGTTTAGCGTTCCACCCGACAAGGCAAAATTCCTTCGTACGATATTAAAATACTGCACAAGCCACTCGTCGACGCAAATTAATGTCAATCGAAGTTAAGCTAATCACTCAAACTCAAGGGAAGCCTCGTTGTCACATATACGTACAAAATAAGACAACTCAAAGGAGGCAATCTTAATACGACGTAACAATTCTTACGTAACTCCCGACCTCTAATCGACACGGCCGTCACGTCCAATCGAATATTCTAGACTAGCTGGCACCGCCGTAGGCGCAAATCGAACGCCCCCCCCCCCCCCGCGCAACTCGGTTCCTCGCCCGAGATGCGCGCCTTGCAAGTTTCAAGTCGCCACAATTTGGCGTAAACAAACCCCCCGTCCCGGGCATAAGAACTTATGTCCAATCTCCAACCAAAACCTCGGCCACCCTAGGCACCCCATCCAGTCCATACAATAACTTAACAATGCGCCCACGGCGCCAATACAAAGGCAAAGCGTTAGGTTCTTTAACTAACACGTCTCCAACCCGAGGAGGATCCGCCTTGTCAGACCACTTAACGCGCTGCTGCAAAAGATGTAGGTACTCCAGAGACAATCGGTGCCAAAAACTCTGAGTCATTTCTTGCAGCAGGTCAAATCTGCTCAACCACGAAGAGTTTGTTTCCGTGAAGGGGTACTCGGGCAAGGTGCTAAGCGGCTGGCCAATCAGGAAGTGGCCCGGGGTTAGAACCTCCAAATCATTCGTATCTGACCAGAGGGGACAGAGCCAATAACGCGACGGAGATGCGTTTTGCAACCTTAACCACCGCCTCAAAAATACCGCACCAGTGTGGGCAAGCCGGAGGGTCGAATTTCCACTGGATGCCCTTCTTGGACATCGCAGTACCTAAATAAGTCCTGTTGCTGGACAGAAATTCGACGACCTCTTTCAAAAATCTATCCGTGCCCTTATAATTAATTCCGCAATCAGACCGGATCAGGTCCTGCAAACCGCGACGCGATACGAAGCGG
The DNA here is from genome assembly GCA_907164705.1 of Parnassius apollo. NCBI lineage: Eukaryota > Metazoa > Arthropoda > Insecta > Lepidoptera > Papilionidae > Parnassius > Parnassius apollo. The sequence goes on from CAJQZP010000212.1 coordinate 13,831,950, forward strand.
CCCAGCGTAGCCACAAAGGCTTCAGTGCTGAGGGCACTTACAATTTCTAAGTGAACGACCTTAGTGGCGAGGCACACGAAAACTCACAGATAGGCCTTATGTGAACGTGCGTTACGAAGGTTGGAGGACTTGACGAGGAAGGGGCCAGCAAAGTCGGTTCCGACTCCAGCGAATGGTCGAATAGCCCTGACGCGGTCGGGTGGTAAGTCACCCATCATCGGCTGCGATATGGTGGTCTTTAGTTTATAACAAGGTATACACTTAAAAATGACGCCCCGAATGGTGCGTCGGCCAGCCAAAATCCAAAACTCCCGCTGCAAAATAGCCGAAAGAGCGTTACACCTAGCGTGGCATTCTGAACATGATGGTGAGTTACCAGCAACCGAACAACGTCGCCATCCTTAGGGAGCAGTAACGGGTGTCGAGCCCCGTACGGCAGTTGAGAATTTTTCAAACGTCCGCCAACACGCAGCATTCCGGCGTCGTCCAGGAAGAGGTTCAGGCGGGCCAGAGCGCCCTTGACAACGAAGCCCCGCTTCAAGATTACAATCACGGGCTCAAAATGTTCCGCTTGGACCATACGGGTCCAATGCATCAAGGCTTCCCGACGCTCGCTAGGGTACAAAACGGAATCAGAGATTCGGTTGGACGGGTCTCTCGAATTGGGGACAAATCGACGCAATCAAGCAGTCACTTCTAAGAGCTTATCGAGAGAGCTGTACCGTTCTAGCAGGGAGAAATCCCGAGTGTGCTTCTCCTTGCCCACTCCTACTCGGGCTCGTAGGCCAGGCAATTCAATCGGTTCGGAGTATTTATTCTGGGGCCAGAATGACTGAGACTCAGTCAACCAACTGGGACCCCCCCTCCTTCGGTTGGTCACAACCAAAGAGGGGGTTTCGCAGCCGCGAGAAGCGCAGTCTGCGGGATTCAACTCTCCTGGAACATGTCTCCAGTTTGGAGACGTGTCAGAATTCTGGATTTGAGACACGCGGTTCGTCACAAAGACCTCAAGAATGTGAGGTGCAGCTCTGAGCCAACAAAGTACTATCTCACTGTCCGACCAAGTGTAGACGTCCGTAATGTCGATTTCAGACTTCAAAGACGAGTGAACGTGGTTGAGGAGTCGCCTGAGAAGAGCGGCTCCGGACAATTCCAATTTAGGGTTAGTTAAGCGGGACCTAATGGGAGCAACCTAGCTTTTAGCAAGTACGAGATGGACGGAAGTATGGCCAGAAGAGCTCGCAGTTTGCAAATATACGACAGCAGCATAGCCTTTCTCATAGGCGTCGCAAAATCCATGAAGGGTAGCCCTGCATTTCCCTGGAGGGAGAAAGCATCTTGGCATGAAGACCCGGTTGATGTCCGGAAGGGAGGACACAATGAAGAGCCACTCTCGCAAGAGAGCAACGCTTATAGGGGCGTCCCAACCCAATCCGGACATCCAAAGCTTTTCAAGAAAGCACTTAGCCAAAAAAAATGACCGAAGTAATCCATCCATTAGGATCGAAGGTGCGGGGCTACAGTCGATAGCACGGAGCGCTCAGGTCCGTGATTTAGGAGGGGGATCGAGTTTGACTCGATACGTGAAAGTATCCTGAACAGGCTGATATTGAATGCCCAGCACAGTCAACAAATTAGGATTTTCAGGGTGCTCGAATAGATGAGGATCTTGTTGCTCCTCTCCTGGGAGATCCCTCTAAATATGAGGGGAATTCGACAACCATTTACGCAACTCATAACCTCTGGACTTCAGGATGGCAATCAATTCGTCTCGCAATACAAGAGCCTCCCCGACGGTGGAGGCGCCCGTGCAAATGTCGTCCATATAGAACGAAATCTCCAAAATAGAAGCCCCCCGAGCGTATTTTAGACGCTCTCTCTCAGCGAGTTCGAGGAGGGTTCGCATGGCGATATACGGGCTGGACCGGAGTGGTAGTGTTCAACTCAAACACCTGTATCGGATCGCTGGGCTTCTCGCGCCACAATATCAGCTGATATCGACGGTCATCACGATGGACCACTGATTGTCGAAACATCATCCGAATGTCGGCTACAAAAACCACTTGGTAACACACCGACCGACCGACGCACACAAACCACTTCAATTATACGGACGTTAGGGAGAAAACTATATCTCGAGGACATTTACTTTAACTAGAATGTGAAGGTGTTCGCTGGCAGGGCCAAACACCAACTCCGCTTGTCCCCTAGGAGCAGGAGGCTCGGCACCTCCGATACCTACCATTGGACGTGATTCAGAGCTCCAGGGGAGCCCTAGTCTTCCCACCAAACAAGTGGAGGCCACACTGCGTTGTGAACCCGAATCCAATAGAGCGCGAACCGTTAAACAGTCGCCACTCTGGTTGTACACTTTCACTGAGGCCGTCGGCAATAGAACAGTTTGACAAGTAGACTGTTGATGGCTCAAAGGATCAGTGGAAGCGGCCGTGGTGGGAGCTAGGACGACATCTACCTAGCTGGAGCTGCCTCCATCGGACCGACACTCGAACCGGGGGTCCCGAAAGCGGCATTCCGGCGGCATCTCAATGACCCGTGATTGGAAATCACCAACCGGGCCGACCTGGGAAGCTTCGGGGAACTTCGGCCTTGAGGCCCGGGACAGATTCGAGGTCGCAGGAACCCTGTAGTACCGGTACCGACCAAATGGGGGAGGGGGTTGGTACTCCAGTCGCGGCCGCTCAGCTAAACGGGGGTGAGAAGGGTCTAGCTGACCGCTGAGTGGCCGTGAAGTTCCTCTCAACACTGAGGGGAGGTGACGACCCCCCGAATGGTCGAGGGAGGGACCCCCTTCAAACCCAGGGGCACGGTGGCCGACAGGGGAGCGCCGAGCGTCGCCCGACAGAGGACGTGGCTGAGCGCCCCCCCATGGGAGTTGAGGGCCCGGCAGAGCCCCGAGAGGAATCGCCGTTCGCACCCAGGCACAAAACGGCATGGTGGTTGCCCTGGCAGTGCGGACAAGGCCGCAGGTGCGGGCAGTCTCGTGGGAGGTGCCTTTCCAAGCACGAGTAGCACCAGCGGCGCTCCTTGGCGGTGGTTCGCCTCGCCGGGAACTGCTTACCCAGTAACTTCGGGCACAACGTCACCCGGTGATCGGATGCTCGACAATAGGAGCAGGGGGGCGCCTCCTTGGCCGCTAGGCCTCTATAAGATGGTAGGGGTGGATTCCGCCTCTCCCTGGGCACGGCTCGGTTGGCAGCCCGTAGGTCGTCAACGGTGTCCGCTGCATTCTTAATTTGCCGGCACTGCTCCTCCAAGAACCGCAGCAGGTCCCTGAAGGGCGGAATATAGGAGGCGCCGTACCTCTCCTCAAAATGGATCCGAAGATCGAGAGGCAGGCGGGACAGCACGATGTGGAGTAACAAGAAGGACCATTCGTCCACCGGTAAATCTAGCTGTCTCAACGAATTACAGGCTACCACGACTGGATTTACGATGTCCGGACGTAGTCTGGCCCGGTCCATAAGTAGCGGGAGGCTTAGAAGCTGCCTAACGTGGTCCGCAATTCGCCGGACGTTGGCGTACCTTCCTGCGAGGAGGTCCCGGGCGGTCTGGTAGGCGTCGTCCGACAATTTCAAATGGCCGACGACGCCCAGGGCCTCCCCCTCCAGTGAGGCCAGGAGGTACGCCATCTTCTGGCTTGGTGTCAAGTCCCTCCGGGCGTCTACTAGGCTATCAAAAAGGCCAACAAAGGTCAGTCAGTCGGAGAGGACCCCGGAGAACCTTGGCAGGTCCAGAGTTGGGAGTCGTCCCAACAGCTCCGGCTGAGTAGGCTGCTTCCGAGGGGACTCGAGCAGGCCACTCAGCCGAGCTTCACGCGCTTCACTAGCATACTTGGCCCCCGCCTCGATCAAGTCGCCCGTGAGCGAAAAGAATTGCTCGTAACCCGCGAGACAGGAGTCTAGGACTCCCTGTTCTGCATCCGAGGCCAAAAGCTCAGTGCAAGCCTCCTCCACTACGGCCCTTCGGACCATGACCTGCTCGAGCCGCTTCTCTAAACTATGGACCCGATCGAGTCGCCATATCAAGGTATGGGCATTCGCGGCCCAGCGCAGCTCCGCCTGCACGCGAAGCGCCGGTGGCTTGTGCGGTGGCATCACTACTAAATACAAATTACTATTAAATTAAATTAAATACAATTACCCTACACGGATGGGGGGATATTTGCCATAGTTGCCACGCTTGGCGAGCGGGTTGGCAACCGCAGTTTTTTATTATGTTATTGTTATTATTAGGAAGATGCTGCTGCCCATCTCCTTTCTGTGTCCCTCTGTCGCCTCTTACGACACACACGGGAAGATATGGGGTAGTGGATATTCTCAACCGCCACTACACGGCTTACACGGTGTTGATGGGAGACTTCAACGCAAAACTAGGCACAAGAGAAGGCGGTGAGCTGAAGTTAGGGAAATTTGGAGTAGGGCAACGGAACCGTAGGGGCCAGCAGCTGGCTGACTTTATGGAGAAAGAGGGACTCTTTTTGATGAACTCTTTCTTCCAGAAGCAGCCCCACAGGAAGTGGACCTGGTCGAGCCCCGACGGTTCGACAAAAAATGAGATTGACTTCATTATAACGACCAGACGCCAAATGTTGAGTGATGTCTCAATGATCGCAAGGGTGAAAACCGGCAGCGATCACCGAATGGTTAGAGGCACACTGAACCTAAACGTTAAGTTGGAGATGTCTCGTCTAATGAAGTCAACGCTCCGTCCCCCCTCGTGCTCTAATCCAGAATCCCGAGACTTTTCAGCTCAAGTTACGTAACCGCTTTCAGTGCCTAGAAGATTGCAATGCAGCGAGCTATGGAGAGGGCTATGCTCGGAGTTTCTCTGCGTGATAGACTCAGAAATGAGGATATCCGCAGTAAAACCAGAGTAACCGACATAGCCCAACGGATTAGTAAGCTGAAGTGGCAATGGGCCGGCCATATAGCTCGAAGAACCGATAACCGATGGGGAAGAAAGGTTCTCGAGTGGCAGCCTCGTACCGGTAGGCGTAGTGTAGGGCGACCCCCCACTAGATGTAGTGACGACCTGGTAAGACATGCAGGAAGTCGATGGATGCAGGTGGCTCAGGACCGTGCTTTGTGGCGTTGCTTGGGGGAGGCCTATGTTCAGCAGTGGACTTGTGAAGGGCTGTAATGATGATAATAATGATGACCCTACACGGCAAGTACACACTACAGTCACTACACAATTTGGCCTAAACAAACATTAAATGAAGGAAATAATATTAGTGTTGCGCGCCATAGTTTATGGCACTAGTGCCATCCGGTATCAAGTATCACAAATAGGAATGTCAAGATCTTTCTGGAACTCTCCCAACAGCGCCATCTAGTAACGAATAGAGGAATTAAGCTTTCTAGAAAAGTCTACTCTCGAACTTTCTGCACTTAGTCGGTCGTGACCGGTATTTGCTGGAACATTCTAGATGTCTCGGTGCAAAAGTCGTTTTTAAAGCCGCTGAGGGCCGCAACCGGGTCAGTACTGAATTGACGATACGAGCGAAGCTTTCGGAGTGAAGTAAAATGAACTAAAGTGTTAAGTGTGAATAATTTTTAGTGTCTTTTAAATTTTAATTGGTGTTCGGTAATTAAAGTGTTAATTTTGGTAATTCAATCGGTAGTTTTTATTGTCACGAACCTTAAGTTCGTAACAATTGGTGTCAGAAGTGGAATCAAATCATGCCGATTTTACCTAAGGACGAAATGGAGGGTCCGTACCCGAAGTCAACGCCAGCAGGAGACGGACCAGAGACGATTTGGTGGTGCAACGCCGCAGATGTCAGAGGGCCAACTGCCAGCCACGGAGGCTGGCCCTTCAGCAGCTCCTACAACTGCAGCACCTAAACTAGGTGCTCTGATGGTGATGCTGCAGGAGCAGACTTTCCGACAGGAGAGAGAGCAGCTGCGGGGCGGACAGGATGAACAGGCTCGCCGACAGGAGGAACAGGCCCGCCGACAGGAGAAACAGGCCCGCCGACAGGAGGAACAGGCCCGCCGACAGGAGAAACAGGTCCGTCGGTTGGAACAGCAGCTGCAGCGCGGACAGGAGGAACAGGCCCGTCGGTTGGAAGATCAGCAGACGGAACAGGCTCGTCGGTTGGAAGAGCAGTTGCTCCTCATGAGGGACCTTCACGCTACCATTGGGAAACAGATAAGGGAGGTGAAGGATATGGTTGCTCAACATGACAACCGCCTGTCGGAAGCTGAAACCCAAATCGAGGAAGCTAAAACACAAATCGACCAAGTGAACAATCGGGTTAACAACGTGATGGCTGACGTGAAGAAAACGCTGGACGACCTCAAACTGGGCGATGGAACTACAGCTCCCGTAGTAGCTACTACACCTTCGCTACGTGGGTTCAAAGTGCCACCGTTCGACGGAACTTCTTCCTGGTCAGCTTCCAAAATCCAGTTCGAAGCCGTTATGAAGGCGAACGGCTGGAATAAAAGCCAGGCCATGACTGCACTCACCCTAGGCCTACGAGACCATGCCTTAACTGTGTTGGAAGCTCTTGGTAGGAAAGTGACCTACTGGCAGCTCCTTGTCGAACACGTCTTTCGCGCGCAGCTTAAAGATTGCGTGCAATGCAGCAATGAAAACCTGCAGCAGTGGGCCCTTGAGGTGGAGAAGATGGTTCGAAAAGCATACCATTCTGTACCTGCGCTTATTGAAGGGAACCTGCGCGATGGGGTCATTTCCCATCGCGTCATGGAGGTTGCAGCAGTTTCAGTTCCCGAGCGCAATATACGGTACAGCCCAAGGTGCTACGGCTGTGGGGAAAGGGGCCATCTTCGACCCAGCTGCCCTAAGCGGTCTGTAAAAAGGGAAGGTGATCGATCTCGAAAGGGTAGTGCGGCTTACAGCACCGCCCAACAGCAGCAGGAATACGACTTTACTATCGGACACTGCAGCGGGAAATGGCGTGGCAACACAGATGCATTGTCAAGAAGACCTTATCCTGATTATTACACCATTTTTTAATGTTTCTTTTTGTCAATAATTGAAAAATTACTTCGCAGATACTACTTACCAACGATAGCGCGGCTATATGCTCTACCAATTTTCAGGGACAGGCGGGATATGCTTTAGTAGGTAGCGATCGTTCTCCTCATGAAGTATAGAGGTAAGAAGGGGACCCAATCTCCCATAGGAGAATAGTTGAAAATGTGTCCATCTGTAAGCAGTAAATAACAGTTCAAAAACTCTCTTCAACAGCTCTCGAGTAGCTACAGGTTTTGTTAAATTGCTGTAAAATACGTTGAAAGTGATTTTGAAAATAAACAAATTTGAAAGCAATAAAATAATTATTGTTAAAAGAATTATGGTGAGTCTGTGTAATAAAAAAATTATAAAAAGTTCTTTAAATTTTAAACTGTAGCTACAGTGGCGCCACCCTTATTTAACGCTTTCCTACGGCCATTTTTTATACAGAGTCTGTACTCCTTACCTCTACACTCCACAGTTCTCCTGTTCTCTAACCTTCATGGCGCGCACCTTTTTGACGGTAACTTGGCCGAAGATGGATTGTCGCTCCTGTTTTGTCGCTTGAATAATGAATGGTTTGAAGTGGGTTTTGATTCGTAAAAGTGATGCGATTTTCTGAATTAAGTGCCCGCGCGTGTGAACTATTAGAGAAAACGACGAAACTAGTCCCTTGATGTCTTTATAAGCCTCAAGTTATTTTGATAGCTTGGGCATCTTAAGACTGAGTGTGACAGCATCGTTTCCGGGACACCTGAGATTTTGAGTGAGATTGAGAGGTTGTATGGGCAGCTGTACACATCATCGTTGGAGCCACACGCAAGTGTGAGTAACGATCCAAGAGCAAGTCTTATCCGACACTATTCCGATGATATCCCGGACGTCAGTCTAAGCGAGATTAGAATGGCTCTCCAGCACCTTAAAAACGGCAGGGCCCCAGGCGAGGATGGAATTACAGCGGAGCTTCTGAAAGCGGGTGGAACACCGGTACTTGAAGTCCTTCAGAAGCTCTTCAATTCCGTCCTCCATGGTGGCACTACTTCAGAGGCGTGGAGCAGAAGTGCGGTGGTCTTGTTCTTTAAGAAACTACTGACTTGAGTGGCTGTCCTCATCAACTGTCCGCTACGTTGAGCTGTCGTCAAAATCTCCCAAGGGCTTCGCAATGTGACGCATCAGCATATTGTGAAGAAAAAAAATATAAAATGAATATTCCGAAAGAAATGATAGACTCAGAAGGGCTAGAACCCAGAGCCGTAAAGCGAAATATTTAAAAAAATCTAATCTAAGTCTTACTCTATGGTGCTTATATCTAGTTTATGGGTGCATAAATAAAAATTTTGCCTAAAAAAGCTATCTTCATAAATTAGATTGTGTATTTTGTTTTCGTTATTTTAGGATTAAAAGCTCTTCTATCTAAAAGCATAACATTTACGTAGTCCAACTTCTAGGGTTTCCATAATGTCCATATTGGGTTGGTTAAATTAATAATACCTCATAAAGTTTTACTTATACTTTTAATATTAATATTTTAAGTTTTATACCTTATTAGTTTAAATAATATTGTTTGTTTATTTAGAATATTTATTTATTTGAAATTTATTTTATACAGTTACTAGTATTGATATTAATTGATAATTAAAATTTACAGATAAACTAACTTTAGATAGACATGCTATGAAAGACCGCGCTACTGCCCACCTCCGTATATACGTAGGGGGCCTTACTGAAAGAGCTACAGTGGAGGAGTTGTATGAACACTTTATACCTTATGGACAAATAAACGGAATAATTGTTAACAGAAACTTTGGATTTGTTCAGTTTGAAAGGGAAGCCAGTGTTCAAGATGCAATAACTAAGGCTGATGGTAGTGTATTTCAGGGAAAAAGCCTAAGTGTAAGACCAGCACTGTCTGACAAAAATAGGTAATTTCTATATTTTTTAGTTGACACTTCTACATTATTCTATTCTTTTTATCATGTTAACACTTATAATGCTTTGAAAAAACTAGAAGTCTTTAAAAAGATTATAAACTTATTGTAAGGTGTTTTATTTGGTAGAGGTCAGGTCACCGATTATAATAATACCATTCCTATTAAAAGGTAATGCACCATTCTTGAAAAAAATCTAAAAGAAACTAGAACACTATAACTCGAATTAAGGGGGTGGGAGGTGATGGAGAGGGAGGCAAGAAAGTTGTAGAGTCGCCCCCAACTTCCACATCCTGCCGGACATGCTTATTTTTTTTTTATAAATTTTTAAAAATCTAGTTTTGAGGTTATGTTTTTGTAATGTTTTTTTTTTTACTATAAACCTTTGTAATGTTTTTTTTTACTATAAACCTTTGTGATGTTTTTTTTTACTATAAACTTCCCCCAAAATTTTTTTACTAAAAATGGATGGGGGAGAGAGTTGGAGGAGGGAAGCACCATGTAGCGTAGCCGAGGGAAGGCCGGTCGACAGAGCCCCGCTCCTACTTCTGAGTGGTTTACAAACAAATGACCACAAAGGGAATGGCAGGGTCTATTCGCTCGCTTCACTCGCTCACTAGACCCCGCCATCCCCTTCTAACCTAACCTGTCTGAGTCGTGGTGCCCTAAGTCCCAAGCTCGCTTTGCTCACTCTTGCACTCAACTAAACACCAATATATTTGCTTTTATAATTACTTTAAATTATAAACATAATATATAATACAATAATAACCACACTACAGGTGCCTGCGATTTGCTACTATGGGCAGGGGCTGCTCTCCCTCCGCATCTATGGCTTTAGAAAAACACTAGGAGTAGGGCAGACAAGACTACGTGGATTCGGGGCGTGCTGATTTAATTTTAGTACAGATTCGATCAGATCAGATATCTATAGTCAAGTTGCCTTTGCTCCTGCCACAGACACAAAATTCTGTATGCTATCCAGCTTTCACATAATATCGAAGCTATGAAGTCAGTAATAAAACCCAAATAGGGCGGGAAAACTACCAAATAAAACACCTTAATCCCCCAAATTCTTGCCAAACGATTCTCAATAGAAACCCCTTTTAAATGATGGATAACCCAATGAAAGATGTCTCCAAGCTGAACATTGTTTTTTCTTTAGCCGGGCATCTATCCAATACAAGCTTTACAACTTTTTCGATTATTTCTGCTGTGGTAGCCTCAATCGGCCATCCAGGTGGGGGGTCATCTGCAATGGAGTCCCTCCCTTATTTGAAAAGGGTGTGCCATTTATAAATCATGGTTTTCCCATTAGCAGAGTGCCCATAAACAGCTGACATCTCATGAAAAATGGTTTAAGGTGTCTTTCCTTGCTTGATGAGAAACTTAATGATGGTGTGATATTCAATTTTCTCCATAGTGGCTAGTTTATTTCCGATTGACTTGTTTACTCATTGATAACTCGAAAGCTAATGACCCAATTAGGCTGAAACTTGGTATATATACTAACAATGAGTCACTCAACCAGCACCTACCTGGATGAGTAAACTCACCCTTGCCAACCCTGCCATTCTGCGAAATCTTTGACCTCCCCTCATAGGTAGTATTAGATTGTTTTTCATACTGACAATATTAATATATTTTATATTATGTAGTAGGCGTGAAACAGAGGTTGTGACAGTACAACCAGAAGTACCACCAGCCTTAGCTCTCGGTGATAACTATCCAGCCACTGGAGAAGATGCAAATGATGAGCCATATGACAATTATGGCAACTATATTGGAGACCAGAGGATGGCTAATGCGGGTATGATATATGTATTATGATATATTATGATGTTTGATATAATTCACAGCAACAATAACGAGTATAAATACAACCTTGCAAAACTTGCATAGGTAAGTAAATGCACACCTGACATCCAAACCTAACAATACCCAATATTACACTGAAATAATCTCAAGGATAGCTCATTATGCTACTTACACCAGATAGTTATATATTATATTTTTTTAATTCTAAAAAAAGGTTGGTACCACAGAAATAGTAATAATAAGAATAGAAATGAATTAGCACTCGATTACTTCCAACACGGATATCGTCACATCTTAGCACATAAGCATTAAGCGACCGATGCCTGCAGCCATACTATAAACATACGCAATGCACAATGATATCTAATGTTTCACATTACATTGCTTGGTGAGTTTGTCAATGTCGCATAGTATGGTAGAATAAAAGCAGCAATGATAATTGTACAATACGAAACATAATAAATATAAGTTTACAAAAATAAATATCATAGTAAAGTATTCACCTAGATGTAAATTAGTTAAAACAATGACAATTAGTAAAAAATCAACTTACTGATGAAATTTTATACCTTTGTGGAGGCATACCGAACCTGGCATCTTTAACGCGCCGCAACGAGAGAGCACTACTCACCTATGGCGCGACCATATCTAGGTCAAGCGGCCACGCCCCGATCAGTTTGCGCGCGAGCGGGTTCCCCCCGTAAGTGCGTAGCTGCATCCGACGCAGAACGCACGCCACTCTTGCGCAGGTCCGACCTAACGCTTTCGCTCGCTTAAATTGTAGTCTCATTGTGTATATCAAGTTCTGTTTAAATGCTATCTTTTGTTCTGTGCTAACTCTTCCTTTCTTTTGCCGTCACTGTGTATGCTATCCGCCTTTCTAAACTTTCTTTGTGCTTGTGGACAATAAACGTTTGTGTTATATGTGGTGACTTTTATTTACAAACATCACTACACTGGTGACCCGCGTTTGAACATAAAAAAGTGTATATTAGACTTAAAAGGTGACTTAGAAGGTTGACCATGTCAAAATCAACATCACAAGATGGCGGAGTTAGTGGCACGGCTTCAACCGACACTTTTCGTGTCGGCGTTCGTATACCTCCTTTTTAGGCTGAGGAACTAGCTGTTTGGTTCGCACAAGTGGAAGGACACTTTTCGTTGTCCGGTATATCTGATGACAAAACAAAATTTTACTATGTCATATCTCAACTGGATCACCGTTACGCAGCAGAAGTATAGGATATAATTGTATCACCTCCTACTACAGGAAAGTATGAACACCTTAAAAGCGAGCTTATTAAAAGGTTATCGATGTCAAGAGAGAGGGAAGTTAAGCAGTTGTTAACACACGAGGAACTAGGTGATCGTCGCCCCTCCCAGTTCTTAAGACACTTACGTCATCTAGCAGGGTTTGAGATACCGGACGAGTTTCTAAAAACCCTCTGGACGAGTCGCCTCCCTACACACGTACAGACCGCAATATCATCACAACCTCGAGCGGATTTAAATAGCTTAGCGGATTTAGCAGACGCCGTGATCGATATTGTCTCCTCTACGCCACAAATCGCAGCCACAACCGTAGCAACTGGATCGCAATTTGACGAAATGGCTAGACAAATTGCGCAACTTACCAGTCAACTAGAAGCACTTACTTTAAATAAAAATAGATCACGCTTGCGTTCCAAAAGTAGAAGCAGTCGCCGACAGCACAGCCAAACCCGATCGAATTCCAACTACAGGCGTTTCCCTAAATGTTGGTATCATTGGAAGTACGGAGACTCTGCAAACCATTGCGTCAAGCCATGTGACCATGTGTCGGAAAACTTAAAGGGCAGTCGTTAATGGCGACATACGGCAGCGCTTCACAGCCAAGTCGCCTCTTTGTTACAGACCGTAGAAGTAAAATGCAATTTTTAGACGGCACTCAAATGAAGGCAACTAAAGACGGACTACCAACTTTTCGCAGCCAACAGTACTAGCATAGCTACTTACGGTTATGCACATCTAGAGCTGGACTTGGGATTGCGTCGCGAATTCTCCTGGCGCTTCGTCGTGGTTGACGTTACGAAACCCATCATCGGAGTAGATTTTTTATCGCATTTTAACTGAATAGTCGACGTTCGACATCAACGGCTGATTGATAATACAAGAACATTAATCACCACCGCAACAACAGCATCTTCGCCTGCCATTATTTCTTCAGTGAAGACCATGACAGGTGACACTAATTACCATGACATACTTAGAGATTACCCAGAGATAACATGACCATCTGGTACTCAGCAAGTTCCCGCACATACTACCGTTCATCACATTAGAACTACACCGGGTCCACCCGTTTTTTATAGTCCAAGACGGTTAGCACCCGATAAGTTAAAAATAGCAAAACAGGAATTTGCAGCCATGATAAAGTTCGGTACAGCAAGACCATCTGACAGCCCGTGGTCGTCTCCACTCCATCTAGCTCCAAAGAAGGATAATGGATGGCGACCATGCGGAGACTACCGTAGGCTCAATGCACGCACAATACCAGACAGATGCCCGATACGTCATATCCATGATTTTGCACATAATCTCTCTGGTTCCCGTATCTTCTCCACCATAGATCTGGTAAAAGCTTACAACCAAATAAGGGTTGCTGAAGAAGATATATGTAAAACGGCAATATCAACACCCTTTGGACTATATGAGTTCCCCTTCATGACGTACGGCCTCCGAAACTCTGGCCAGGCGTTCCAAAGGTTTGTCGATGAAATGACGCGAGACCTGGAATTTTGCTATGCCTACCTTGACGATTTCCTAGTGTTCTCGCCAGACGAAGAAACTCATGAGAATCACCTGCGCCAAATATTTAATAGACTCAAGAAATACGGAATGGTAATAAACACGAACAAATGCGTATTTGGGGCAACACAAGTAACCTTTTGGGCCTGTCTCAACGCATGGTGTGAAGCCACTGGACTCAAAGGTCGAAGCTATCAGAGCTTTACCATACCGAAAAACGTAAAAAAGCTTAGACGCTTCCTAGGGATGATTAATTTCTACCGGCGGTTCATCCCAGGTGCTGCTGAAATCCAAACACACTTACATGCACTCCTGACCGGAACAGTCAAATGATTGTATCCAATCGCCCTTTCTGATGACAACCTTGAGGCTTTTAACAAGTGCAAACAAAGCCTCTGCCGAGCAGCACTACTAGTACACGCAGACCTGCAAGCACGTCTAGCACTAGTCACAGACGCCTCAGAATCGGCCATTGGAGCGGCGTTGCAGCAACGAAAGGATGGCAATTGGCAACTTCTCGCATATTTTTTTTTCGAGTAAGCTAAGCTCTGCACAAAAGAAATATTTCCCATACGATCGAGAACTACTGGCGATATACGAGTCAATAAAATAATTTCGGTACGTGTTAGAAGCGAGACACTTTACAGTGTATACAGATCACAAACCGCTATGCTTTGCTTTCCACACAAGAAAAGAGAATTGTACTCCCAGGCAATTTAGACACCTGGATTACATTTCACAATTTACGACGGACATACAGCATAAAGATAACGTAGTAGTCGATACACTTTCACGAGTCGAAGACATAACCCAAGGAGTCACCTTAATTTTGCTTGCCAAATCACAAGAGTCAAACAACAAAAGTAATACAACGTACAAAATCAGGAAAGGCAGTAAGATTCCCTAATTATTATCGCCCGTAACACGGTCTCTGGAGGGGGGTGATGTACCGAACCTGGCATCTTCAACACGCCGCAATGAGAGAGCACTACTCACTGAACCTATGGCGCGACCATATCTAGGTCAAACGGCCACGCCCCGATCTGTTTGCGTGCGAGCGGGTTCCCCCCGTCAGTCCGTAGCTGCATCCGACGTAGAACGCACGCCACTCTTGCGCAGGTCCGGCCTAACGCTTTCGCTCGCTTAAATTGTAGTCTCATTGTGTATATCAAGTTCTGTTTAAATGCTATCTTTTGTTCTGTGCTAACTCTTCCTTTCTTTTGCTGTCACTATGTATGCTATCCGCCTTTCTAAACTCTCTTTGTGCTTGTGGACAATAAACGTTTTGTGTGATATATGTAGTGACTTTTATTTATATACATCACTACACCTTTATTAGTTAAATTAGACATCCTTCATGAGTTTTTACAACTGATTATGCTGCAGTTCACCATTATAATAATATAAATTTACGTACGACGTTGCCCGCGCAACTAAATCACATAATGGTGAATGGTGTTCGTCAACATATCATAGCGGCGACAAGGTCACGTGTCTGCGACTTCTATTGTCTTATTATTACGATTTCTATGGTTAGTACTTAACCACTACACTACCATTACTAGACAATGCTCACTTGGTTACATAGTTATAATTATAATACATTATTAAGTTATTCACATGAATGGATTTTCTGGAAGATTACAGAGAAGAAGAATATGATGAAGGGTATGGCAAAGGTTGGGGCGAGGGTCATGAAGGTCGAGAAATTCGGGATGCCCGTGATGTACGCGAGGCAAATGAATCTCGCGAAACCAGAAACGCTATGCGCGGTAGAGGTGGGCCAAGGGGTCGAGCTCTTGGTAGGGGCCGTGGTGGTGGTCCTAGCTACAGAGACCGTACGCCTGTTGGTGGCAGAGGTATGTATTGTATTTAAAAGCATACTTTTTGCATTTTGTCTACTAAGGCCACAATTATACATGTAACAAAAACCCTGTGGTTCCCGTTAAGTGTGTTATCAGAATCAGTATCCAAGCGTATAGAAATGATTTTTTCAAAAAAAAACATTTAAAAAAAATTAATTTTAATCAAAAAAAATTTTTTGCAAATTGTATGTGGTTTTATTTCCTCTAACTCACACGACTATCGATAATGCGGGGTCTTTGACAATCTTGCAGATGCATAGTTAATAAAACCACATACAATTTGCAAATTATTTTTTTTATTAATATTTTTAAATGTTTTTTTTTTTTAATTATTTCTGTATGCTTGGATACTGATTCCGATAACGCTGCAATGATATGTGTGTTGAGCTTAACAAACTTAATATGTACCTGTACTTTTGCCGTAATCAAAGTATGATAAGAATAATATGCGAGCATCATGTTACAGCACAGCAACTTAGCAAGGCCGCTATTATCATTCTCGAGGACGGCTGTATTATTAAAAGTGAAACATTGACAATATTTTCACACAGAAAGCAGGTCACTAATTATTTTATCAAGCCCGACCTTGCAAAGATGGACATTCCTCCAATCAATTATATCATCAACCTTTCAATTTGTGGCAACCCATAACCTAAGTCTATGTTCAGCTGTGGAATGTCGGGGGCTGTGATGATAAAGACGCAGTTCTATTTCTTACTGAGAAATTTAAATATTTGTTTTAATGATAGTTTACCATTACTTTTTCTAATAGAATAAAGGTGACAAACGAGCGCACAGACCATCTGATTGTAGGTGGACGCTGTGGCCCATAGACATCCACATTTATCTTCGATTAAGAATCAAAACGCAGATGCGTTGTGACTCCTGAGGACTAAGATGGAATGCCTCATTTCCAGTAAAAAAGGGTCTCCGGATCTCTACACTCATCATACAAAACACAACAGCATTAAGTTGCTATTTTACGCAAAACTACTAATTTACTTGTTATTGTTACTACTTAATTATAAATAGTTATTGTTAGATAACTTACATACCAGTAATGTAACTAACTTAACAGTTAGTTACATTACCGTGTACTCGGCGACGAAGGGAAACGGGAGGGGGGGGGAACTTTCGAGGTCTTGTAAAGACTGCTGAAGTGAACAGCATGGACTCATCTATGTCTGAGGCTGTTACTTTACTACTGTTACTATGGTTCAGGTGGCGAATGGCCTGAAAGAAGTGGCTTTGACCGATATCCTCAGACGTTACCAGACTATCCTAGAGCCTTGCCAATTTCAGAGAGGAACGACTGTGAGATAATTGTAGTCTCAAAAGCTCTGACGTAAGTATTTTTATCATTTATGTTAATTTCGGATATGTTTAGATATAGTCTTAGTCATATAAAACCACAAATTTTTAAATACTAGTATGAAGAAACGTATTTGTCCGCCTATAACTACATTATCCCCTTTTTAAAACGAGAGCTATGTTCGTACCGTTGATGAATTAAAATTTATTAATTATATTATTTGCGTTCAATGAATATATATAAACTACTTGAGTGTTTTTCTTAATTGTATTCCTAGCAAAAAACTTGTTTTTTTTACGTTTCCTCTGTGGTAGGGTACAGGGTTATTTTTCAAAGAGTAGCCAAATTTCAAACTTAAGTTCAAATATATAAATGATAATATACTGCTATTGCAGTTTTTGAAAATACGTATAAATAAGGTTTCTACTTTTATTTGAAATTATCCAAAAATAATTGTGATTTATAGGCAACAATGTTTTTGCCAACCGATCGACCCTTATGAATGTGTGGGTGCGCAGTAAAGTCAGTTAAAAGAATGCATTACCACGCATTTTGAATTTAAATATATAACTTATGAAAAGTGAAGAACACAATCATAAATGTTTTTATCTTACCTACAAACAAATTTACTTTAATTTCATTGGAGAGATGAAGTGCGAAGTGTAAGGTGGCTCCCCACTGGAGTTGACTCAGGTCAAACCGTGTTTTGTGGCATTCATTTTGCAGTTGTTACTTGGGCAATATATTTAATCTATAACTGTTATGTATTAGTTGCATTACTTGAAGCGTAATGCTCGACTGCCAAGTTGGTCTAGTAGTTCTAAACGCGACTGTTATCCCGAATTTCGACTCTTCGATTTCGACTGAGGGCCGGAATCCTGGGCCAGGCCAAAAAAACAGTTATTGAGTTTTCCGTCCAGAAATTCTCATTAGCTGTCCGGAGTCAGGAAGTTGGCGGTGTCTCACCCTTGTGCCTCGGAAAGCACGTAAAGCCGTTGGCCCTGCGCCTGATCTCTCTCCAGTCATGTCGGTTTAACGTCCCATCGGACTATGAGAGTGAGGGAATAGAGAGTGCCCCTGTGCTTGCGCATACACTTGGGCACTATAATCTTGTCTTGCGCCGATGGTTAGTCTCCGTTGAGGCTGGCTTCCATGAGACATTATTATTGAAGTGTAATTGTCATAAGCTATCCTCTTTCCTTCATATCATTTATTTGCCTAGTGTTTTACTTTTGCATCTCTTACAAAGTAATTACTTTTATGTGAATGTGTGTCACTTTGGTGCAATAGGAACAATTTTAGATGTTATTTTGTTCTGCCTAATGTATGTGTAGTTTTTAAAATTTAGACTATTTATTGATTTTTCATGACTTATCAATTACAAATAAGAGGGGTTCTCAATTTTACTATATTTTAATGTTTACGTTACATCAAACATACCTAAGACGAATCACTGATTCTGTGTTAGCGCATAAAATTATTTATTTATTTATTCTTTATTATATCTAACATAATGTATTGACACAAAAGGCAGACAATATTTTTTATAATACTAATTACATTTTTCTAGTGAATATGCAGAGTATATAGAAAGTAGGCTAAAGCGGTTGGGTATTGTAGTTGATCTACTGTTCCCAATGGAGGATGTTCCCATCGGAAAAGTATTAGGGAACATTGCTTCTCGCGGATGTCTCTACGCCATTCTAGTAATGCCTCAGAATCAGGAACATAGATCTTTAACACTGACTATTCTACATGGACTGCCACAAGGTACTCATTTTTTATGCCAGCTTAGTAATTGCTTTTTTTAAGATTTTGTATTTCAAGAAAATTAATTCTAAGATCTAACCTTTTATGAGGATATTTGGGCACACACACATATTCCTCTGTTTCCTCCTGGATAGCGAAACCAGAGTAAGTAATGACCTCCAATTTTTGTTAAAACGATTTCGATCGAGTTTTTTTTTTATAGAATATGGTTAACAGGAGCACACAGTTCACCTGATGGTAAGTGGATGCTGTGGCCCATAGACATCTACATCTGTCCTCGATTAAGAATCAAAATGCAGATGAGTTATCACCCCTAAAGACTAAGGACTATGAAATACAGCTTTAAGCTACTATTTTATATATATATATATATATATATATATATATATATATATATATATATATATATATATATATATATATATATACTAGCTTGCCAGGTGGACGGTGTTCTGTCCTTTTCGACGATCCTTTGTCAAAATGTCCAAAAAAAAATCCTTTCCAAATTCGCAAAAAAAATTTGTGGGTCACTACTGGGTACATGGGAAAAAAACTATCCTATAAAAATATATATATATATATATATATATATATATATATATATATATATATATAATATGTAACGTAATTAACGTACACCCTCAGACACCCCAATTAGTATATTATGTTATAATCATAATACATACACTGAATTTTTAGTTAAACATTTTTATGCACTGATTATTTATCAAATTAGTTATACTAATTCCGGAAGAATGTTGTGGTCACAGTACAAATCCACGAACGCAAGGACTTTAACGTGCTTGAAATAAAGTTTATTTTTCTTTATTTTTATTCAATGACAGAATTAGTATTAATACAAATAAAACTGCACTCTTAAAAGTCTTATTGCCTTAAGTTACGGTCCATTTCAGTTTGTTTTGACTGTAAAGATTTAGTGTGAGTGTAATTTACGTAGTTTTAATTATTTTTGGGATAAAAAATTACCTATATTAAAAATGATAGGAATCGATTCAATCAACGATTCTGAACAAACTACTTTCTCAAAGTGCGTTAATTATGTTACGTGTTTTGTATATATATAAATTCTCACCCTGTCGTTCAGATTCAGCCTTAACGTACTCCTTAATGACCGCATTTCTACTGCATTTATTCTACTCTCATGCTTCTTCTGCCACACCCAAATTTCACTACTATACATTAAAGTAGTGACCAACACGGCATTGTGAAATACCATGCATGCCTTTGTTGACACATTCTGGCTTTTCACAATAGAGTGTAGGACCCCATTTACTCTACCCTTTCATAACCAAGCCTCTTCACCCCAACCCTTCCATTAAAATCTCCTAACATAATAATATTTTTATTTCCCTTCTACTTTGTTAACACCATCCTTACTGTCTCCCAAAATGCATTTGGATATAAGTGGATTTAGACATGTCTGGGCGTAGATTCCTAGCACAAACAACTTCTTTAAGCCCACTTTCAATCGTATCCATACCAGTCTCATTTATACTCTTTTACACATTGACCCATTTTTCAGAAAGGATGATACCTTTTTTATAGGATAGGGTGACAAACGAGCACACAGTCCACCTGATGGTAAGTGGTTGCTGTGGCCCATGGAAATCTATATCTATCCTTGACTACGAATCAAAATGCAGATGCGTTGTCACCCGTGAGGACTAAGACGGAATGCCTCGTTTCCAGTAAAAAGGGTCACCGGTTCTCTACACTCACCATACGAAATACAGCAGCATTGAGCTACTATTTTACGCTGGTATTCTGTGAGAGCGTGGTCCTTCCCCGGTCAAGCCGACTCATTCGTATTACAACTATACTACTAATATAACTGCAGCATGGCTCTACCACGTAAAAAATCCTACTCCCTGGCATGCCCGCTCGGTCTCGTCTATACCAGACCAGTGTGCGGTATAAGTACCATGTGTAGTGACATCCTTTTCTTTCCGTTTTGTCTCATTTACATATAACACATCTATTTTGATCGATTTTTTAAATAAAAAATTGAACTTTAATTTTTTTTATAGAATATGGTTAACATAGGAGCACACAGTCCACCTGATGGTAAGTGGATGCTGTAGCCCACAGACATCTACATTTATCCTCGATTAAGAATTAAAATACAGATGAGTTATCACCCCTAAAAACTTATGACTGTGAAATACAGCAGCTTTAAGCTACTATTTTATGCTGGTATTCTGTTAAAATGTGGTCATTCGCTGATGAAGTCAACCCGTTAGTGCTAAACCATAATATAGTTACAGCATTGCTCTACCACGTGAAAAATTAGTTATTAAAGGGAATTTCATAGTGAGGGCTCAAGAAATCACACGCATTTTCATAAAATTTTCTTTTAGAACACCGTAACATGCCTTTAGAAGATGCCCTGCAATTACTTTCACGTAACTTCCAAGAGGTTCAGCATGGTGGATCCTCTGGCAGGGAAGCCGTTTACGCTTTGTTGGGCCAGTTAGCAGACGGCCGTTCTCTTACTGTGCTACAATATGATAAAGTTATTGAATATTTACAGGTTAGTTTAACCACACTTGTTCTTTTTGTTTTCTATGTATGGCATTTTAGTTTTTCAATAATATAAGTATCACACACAACAGTCCAACTGAAGGTTAGCTGCTTTGGCAGTTCAACGACACCTGCAACATGTTTCAAATAAGAAGACTACAGATAAGTCGTTATCCCTAAGCACTAGGATTAAACTAACATGTGAACGAATTCATGAAAAAGTACTAAACAATTTCTATAGAAATGTAAGGAAAATTATCCAGCTCTTTAGAAGGTTGGCTAAGGGCTCTTGTACACGCTAAAAAATTTCACCGTGTCTGCGGCAGATAATACCAATTCATCATGTATACTCGTACGACAAGAATTTTGTCAGATCTAGCCACGAAAATTTGTCGTGTCTGGTTCAGACAAAATAAATAGAGACATATAAACGATAAAAAAAAATTCGGTCAGTCGTGCGTAGGGTTATGGTGCACTAGTCAAGTTTGTTTGTAATGAATAGAATCATGTTAACTACGAAGCAAAAATGATTATTGCATATTATATATATATATATATAAAAATATATATATATATATATATATATATATATATATATATATATATATATATATATATATATATGTATATATATGTATGTAAAAATGAAGAAGTATGTAAACACGTTCACACATTCTCAAAACAACTCATTATCTGAAGCAACTCGCCTACTCCGCCCCTCCCTTCACCGCAACAACAGAGCTCGTCTTGTCTAGCGCAGACTAGATTTTTTTCTTTGTCAGCGCCGGAGCATTGTACGCAGTTCGTGTGTAGAATCGACGCGAATTCTTGCATAGACCCGGCGACTTTTCTTAGCGTGTATAATAAGAGCCCTAAAGTATCAAATACTAAGATAATGCCAATATTGACTGCCTCGTTGGTCTAGTGGTTGTAGTAGTGCGACTGCTGATCATGAGATCCTGGGTTCGAATCCCGGGTCGAGCCAAAAAATTAAAAAGCCGCAAGAAATTCAGTAGCTGCCCAAGTCGGTTGCCGTCCAGAAATCACCTGTCTCCTACTTGCATTTCCTTTGATGGCTAGTCTCCGTTGAGGCAGGCCGCCATGACATTATTAATGCCAACATGGATTATCTGTCACATATGATGCCATTTGCAAAAACTAACAATTTGTGCTTTTTTTTAATAATGTGAGGGCCATGGTTGTTTAGGGGTTAAGCAGTCGCTGTAAATTTCACAGTACGCGAGCAACCAGGGTTCGATCCCCGCCAATACTATTTAGAAATTTTAAGTGCTGATTTACCTCTTGCTCGACGGCGAAGAAAAACATCGTTAGAAAACCTACGTGTCGGAGAAATAAGAAAAAATATTTTTGAAGACATTTGAAGTTCACCACATGCATAGAGGCAGCGCGGGGGACATTTCCTTGCCATAAAACCCTCAGAAATGAAAGGAGGGCTATGCCCAGCTGTGGGACGTATATAGGCTGTAACTTTAACCTTTTAACTTAACTTTTAAAGATGTTCCATAAAAAAATACTTTTCATTCTATCTTTTCAACTTACTTAATTCCTAAGTATCATAACAAGTAAGTTAACATATGTTTTGGCTGGACACAGTCCTACTGAGGACTTTGCATTTGGAATATAATGAATTAATTCAATTATAAATTAATTCAACAGGATCGCAAAGAACATCAAATCAAAATAGAATTGGGAGAACCTTTAGCACCTACAACAGTCAACAGCAAGGCCCAAGTTGACTTGCAGCAAAGAATTATGAGTATTCTAAATGAAAAGAAAGTAATCGCTCAGAAAGAACCACCTCCACCTCCAGCTCTAACTCCAGGACCTGTACAAACACCAGCACAAGATGCTCAACATAAACTTCTAAATGATCCCACATTGAAGAAAGCTTTAGATTCAATTTTGCAAAAGTATACTTAGATTATACATAGTGCATAAGAATAAGTATATTATTTTATTATGTTCACTAAGTACCTTACTCATGGTCCATATTGCTGTATAATGCACAATGAAACTTGGCGGGGCATACAACAAAGGTGGACTGGTTGTGTAAGGCTTTTAATTAAACATATTTTATAAAGATTGACTTCTTTGATCACCATTGTAGAAATAAATAATTAAAATAATATTGGTTGATTTTTATTACATTATCATTTCTATTTGACGATATTTTAGGTAAAAAATTATTTGAAATTTATTCATATCACATGGCCAGTTCGAACTATGGTTGATATATATTATAACCAGGAATTCTCATATAGGGTCTGGTGAATTTAACAGTTTTAATTTCGAAACAATATTGTTATATGTATTATTTTATTATATAATATTATAAGCTGTGGTAGTTCAGATAGTTTGCGCTTGCTTTAAATTTCACAGTACGCGAGCAAACCGGGTTCGATCCCCGCCGGCACCAATGAAATTGTAAATTGCAATTTTAAGTGCTGATTTACCACGTGCTCGGCGGTGAAGGAAAACATCGTGAGGAAACCTACATGTCAGAGAAATAAGAAAAAAAATATTTTGAAGACACGTGAAGTTCGCCAACACGCATTGGGGCAGCGCGGCGGACAATTCCTTACCCTAAAACCCTCAGAAATGAGCGGAGGCTTGTGCCCAGCAGTGGGACGTAATATAGGCTGTGACTTTATTTTACTTATATTATTATAGTTATGTATATTATTGTGTGTATAATTACTGAACACAAGATTCAGAATACTTTTACTTTCAGATTTTTTTCCACTAAACATTGTATTTCATAAGGAAATAAAGCAGTTTGTCCAGAACTTGTATTTCAACAATGTTACCATCTAATGTGAGCATATAAAAGATAATGATGAAAATGTACCTTTTTCTTTGCAACATTGACATTTAATATTGCAATGTTACATTCTGGAAGTTGTTCTACCGGATTTTTTACCGCATTAAATCACCTTTATGCTCACACATGAAGACAAACAGCAGCATTTTTTTGATTTTCACGTGCAGAATTCATCAAACCTGCAAATTCTGATTACCAAATAAACTGCAGGTTTAGATAATACCCTAATGGTAAACAAAAACAGATTAAAAGCTTTTTAATATACAACGTTTTTCTTTTTAATATTACATTGTCATCCAATTCTGAGCAATGTTCAAAATTTCAAGTCTAGCTCATCCGGAAGTTAATTTAAAACTGACCTCTATACTTTTAAAATACCATTTTATTAGCATTATTCAAAATGCACTCCCCTATTTTGAATACATGCCTTAATCGACGCGGCTAATCATCAATCGCAGCACGCACCACACTCATATCTATTTCTGCCGCTGCTTTAGCCAAAGATGCTCGGATCGATTCAAAATTTTACATACGTTCTTCCAAGCTTCTTGTTTGATGAATTTATTTTTATAATCATCGTTACGTGTCCCAAAGAACAGCGAACCTCAATCAGTGATATAAAAAAATCAACGTCGTACTCTGTCACTTTTTTTTACTTTAAATTATACGTCTTGCCCACACGCTGTCTCAGAGCGAACTAAAAATGGCGCAGTATTTGAACTTTTAGGGATTTTTCCCTTTTTTAGGGAAAATTAAGTAAAATTGTACATGAATATGGATTATTTTAATAAGACAGGGGTTTAGGAAAATTCGGAGAAAAATTTATGATGGTAATTGTAAGTAAACTTATGATGGTAGCCCTGTTGTGCTAATGTAATCCATCAAATTTTAATTTGTCATTTATAATATCAGTTCCGTTGTTTTAGATGTAGTCGGAATTTAATCATATTATTTATATCTACCAAGGCTTGCTGGATTTGATTCGTTTTGTTTCATTTACATACTGCACTCCGAATTGCGCCTCGGAATATATATTTTTTTTAAATTAAATTGTAAGTAATTTAAAATGGAATAAGATAATGGAACACCATCCTCTTCGACTTTAAATTCAGCAAGTAAAGAAAGATAATACGTGCAAAAATTTAAAATTTATTGGCTGGAGCATCCTGATTTTAAGTCTTAGCTGAAGAAATCTGATAATGGTGAGATAAAAGCTTACTGCAATGCGATTGTGATCTTGTATGTGGAATGTCCGAATTACTTAAACATAAAAACTGTGCCAAACACACCACAAAGGTAGCTGTTATTTCGCAATGTGGAAGAATGTCAACATTTCTGAACAAAAATCAGACGCACGCTACTAATGTATTAAAAATGGAATAAAAAATGCATGGCTTTCTTGCTTAACGTGATCTACCAATTTCTTTAGTCGATGATTTTGTATCGCTGTTACGAAATGTTTAGAAGACGTGCATCTAGGAAAACAAAAAGCAGCAAATATTTTACGTCACAGGAGCGACATATAAACAAGAACAAGAAGTGATTGATATCATGAAGAATAGCTATTTTAATATAATAATAGAGATCTGTCTGTAAAAAAACAGTCAGATGTTATTATAACATTTTTAGTAGTTTGACAAAAAAAGATTTTTGGATATGATTGATGGAACGGCAAAAGGTATCTTCCAATAAGAGGTAGTTTTTCTCAACATGAAGTACCTCTTGATCATGTCTTCGGACTTACATCAGATACGACGAACGTAATGATGAGAAAGCACAATTCAGTTCAGGCTTTACTAAAAACTGAAAATCCGCTTCTGGATCGTTACAGAGTGCTCATGCCATTTAATACATCTCGCGACATCATATGCCTCCCGTAAACTATCTAAAAATTTAGAAGATTTGTGCCGTAATATACCTGCATATTTTCATATGAGCCCTAAGCTAACAGAATCACTCCGACAGTTTCAGGATTTTATAAAAATTGACCAACATAAATTACTTACCTATTACAATATATATATATATATATATATATATATATATATATATATATATATATATATATATATATATATATATATATATTATTACTACCATATACTTGGAAAAGAAGGCCAAATTGGCCTCTAAAAGCTTGGCGTGCTCAGCAGAGCGCGACAGTCTTTCATGCCGGCACACCGCCTGCAACTTTACAAGGCGCAGGTTCGGCCGCACATGGAAAACTGTTTCCATCTCTGGGCCGGGGCTCCCCAGTACCAGCTCCTTCCACTTGACCGCATCCAGCGCAGAGCGGCTCGAATCGTCGACGACCGAGTGCTTTCCGATCGGCTCGATTCACTGGCACTGCGAAGAGATGTTGCATCTCTTTGCATTTTATTTCGCATATACCATGGAGAGTGCTCTGAGGAATTGTTCGGATTAATCCCAACCGCCAAATTTCGTGAACGCACTACGCGGCAAACGTCCCGATACCATCCACATCATCTGGATGCTTGGCGGTCCACCACTGTACGTTTCAAAAGGAGTTTTCTTCCGCGTACAACCTCTCTGTGGAATAGTTTTCGGACCTTTCAAGAAAAAGAGCTTACTCCTTTCTAAAGGGCCGGCAACGCACCTGCAATTCCCCTAGTGTTGCGGTTGATCATGGGCGGCGGTAGTCACTTAACATCAGGTGAGCCGCATACTCGTTTGCCCCCTCTTCTATAAAAAAAATCTGCAGCAAATACAAGATGGTTGTCACTTCCAGCTTGCGTCGACAGGATATTAGAGCAGTATGATGCACTGAAATATATTTTTTACGGGGGCAGTTTTTGAGAATCCCTCTAATACTAATGATTCCATCTTGAACAGTCTTAACAACCCAATTAATAAAGCATTATTACACTTTATGAGTTACGTCTCCTCTATATCTAACAATTTTAATACCTTTTTTCAAACAAAATTATCACAATTATGTATACTGCCAGAGATGGTTCGGAAAATGTTGAACACATTTTTGTACAACTTTGTCAAAAAGGAGCACTTGAGTCAGGAACTCAGATCTAAAGAGCCTTAAGCAAATTGACGTCACTAAAACAGAAATTCACCTCAATAATGATCATATATACGTTGGTATGGAAGCACATGCGATACTCTAAGATTTAAAGACAAAAGCTCCAATAGAAGAAGTGAACAAATTTTATGCTAGTTGTCGTGAAGTTTATGTGGAAATAGTATTGCAAATCCAAAAGCGGTTCCACTTGAATGATAAACTTTTTGACTTATTGAAGTATGTGGATTCAAAAATAGCAAGAAATCTAGAGAAACAATCGGTGAAAGATGTGTTAGATAAATTAAGTTAAATGTTTTAAAGACAAAATTCAACATGCAAAAAGCAGATAACGAATAGAGAAATCAAGCTCTTATGACTTAATTCATTTTTGAGTTGAAAGCGAAGAAGAATAAAAAAACATGCCAGCCGACATTTATTGGAATAAGGTTCTAAGCATGAAAGATTATCATGGTAATTTCATTTACGAAAATATTGAAGTAGTTATTTCAGTTTTACTAGCAGTTCCATCTTCAAATACTGAGGTAGAAAGACTATTTAGTATTCTAAAAAACGTAAAAACAGATAAAAGACACGGCTCCACCCTGCGACCATTGCTATTTTTAGTATACGTGAACGACCGTGCAAATAATTTACCTGACTGGGCGATGGTTACTCTATTTGCGGATGATACACATGTTGGTGTTAAAGATAAAAACTTATTACAAGTATCCAAGAAGACAGACGAAATTTTAAATATACAGTGCATTGGGGTAAGATCGGTGATGCGGTAAGACCGTAAAATTCAAATTTTCGGTGAATTATGCTATATTTTTGAAAGCTAGCAATATGGTACAAGACTCCATTTTATTCTGCCCCGACCCCAAGTTTCAGCCAGTCGCTCCGAAAAAGTAGGGCGTGTGCTGCGCATTATTCTATAAAGCAAGGTAATATTTGAATTTTTTCGTCTGTCGGGTCTTTCCCTATCACTTTTATTTGCGATTTTTAGCGACGTCCGGTCTTCCCCTTGATGGCCAATTCTTCATCATGCATATAAAAAATTATGCCTTGTCTTCGCACACGTTTTAAGCAGAAACTGTTGAGTTTTGAAAAGTAAAAGCTTCTTATAGCTAAATTACGTGTAACAATTAACGATTTGCGCCATGTTTCAGAAATCTGACGTATATGGATGTCGAGAAAATAAAGTTTTTGCCAGACTCTTTTAACTAGTCGAAAATCCGTCCGGTATTGCTCCAACGCACCTTATACTTAGAAATTGGCTTGAAGCAAACGGAATAATTTTGAATGCAGAAAAAAGTATTATAATTAATTATGCAAGCAAAAAAAAAACAAATAAAGTCACAAAGAATGAAGTCACATTTTTAGAGTGTACCTACTCTCGATTCCACTTTAAGTTATGAAACCCATATAAATAGTTTGTAAAAAGTTAGCCAGTGCTAATTACGCTTTATTTAAGCTTAGGTAAGCCCATTATTAACAGGAAAACTCTTATATCCGTCTATTTTGCATATTATCACTCAATTATTAGCTACGCGATTACGGTATGGGGAAATGCTCCACAAATTGAAAGACTACTGATTTGTCAAAAACTGAAGACGACTGAACTGAAACTGAAGAAGCACGTACACAACTTCAATTCAAGAAATCGTGAAAGATTAGTTGTTCCAAGAACCAGATTAGTCAAAGTGTTCAAGCAAGGTTTTGCAATAAAAATTAAAATGTACAATAAATTGCCACTAGAAATAACGAGACTTCCACTAAATGCGTTTTGACAAGTGACAAAAACATTCTTTTTGAATCACGCTTTTTACAATATAGAAGAATACATGAAATGTTCATTTTCTGACTTGCTTGAAATATAAAATAATGAATGTAATGTAAATGAGATATATTATTCTAATTTGTAATTTTAATTATCTAACTAAATGTTATATAATTATAATTTTGACGTACCAATGTTACGTCATGTCAAATAAATAAATAAAAATTCTAAAGAAACTCGAAACGGCTTGTATCATACAACAATGTTCGGAATGCAAGCAAATCGGCAAAAAACACAAAGAAAACAAAAAAACCAAAAAAAAAAACAAAAAAAAAAATAAAACAAAAAAAAAAAAAAAAAAAAAAGGGAAAACAAAAAAGCGCCCCCCAATTGCTCAATTTTAGAACCCAACATTGCCATGATAAGTGCAGCAAAACATTACTAAAGTAATGCTTCAGCTTCTAAATCTTCTGTCTGATCTGGTTTTTGGTGATTGATCTTTTGTTGATTTATCAATAAATATTCAATATAATAAATTATTGTTTAATTTTTCGTATAAAAATATGCTCCTTAAAAATAAGAATTTTTAAGATCGTTTAGGGAGTTTTAGGGATAAATCCTAAAAATACGTATAGACGCAAAATCGCAGGAATGCGCGATGCGAATCAATTCGCAAGTTCTTGCGATGCGTCGAGGGAGCTTGCAGATTTTTACGATGCGACGCCTTTCCTATATAAAAAAAAACTAGTCTGTGGCGACTTCGCATCGCAGTTTTGTATACATCGAAAACAGTTTAACATTTTCGATCATTTGTAGGTCAATGTTTTCGATAGTATTCAGGTGTCACAATGGCTGCAATCGGCCGGGGGAACCAATTTCACATCCTTAAAGATTATGAGATTCTATATGATAGAAAGCTTTTAAATTTTTTCCCTACTTCACAAACTGCTAAAAATCTAATTTTATGTATTTAAATAAAACTCAGTTTTTATTGTAGAATGATTTTTATAAGTTCACATACAGTTGTCTAAACAATCCTTCACAGAGCCTAGCAGTTCATTGATTTGATGTCGGTGCTACAGTTAATTTGTACATTCATAACGACACGAAAATAATTACCTAAGCATACTAAACCTTAACTTTCTGACATTATGTACATAATTAACATCAATGTTATGTAGTTTTGCATAAATCTAAATCTATTTATTAGAATTAGTTCTATTTAAAAAAAAAGCTGAAGAATTCCTTTATCACAGTATAAAATTTGCATGCATTACTTTAATGTTATAATTTCAGGTAATAAGTTATAAACATGATTGAAAAAAATAGTTTCCAATAAACACCGCCATCGGTTTGTCTACCGTGATTAGGATTAATTTTTCTTAATTTCATTAGACACGCACAAAAGCTTCCATGAAAATAATACGACAATGTTACAAATTTACTTTGGAATAATATATTGTATTATCAATGATTTAAAGGGCCAAAATTTAATTTTACTATCAGAATTCGAACACCCCATTGAGATCAATTTCTTATTTTGCATTTAAATCTTTCAATGGTTCCTGTGTATTCATACTCAGGTCTAATTATAGTTAGCTATACAAAATTATATACTAGAATAACATTAGGAATATCCACATCTTACTCTATATAAACAAATCCACATTCTTACTACTACAGCAACTAAATGCCTGTTACACCTATCAAACCCTCTAAAGTTAGATTTGGAAGAATTTGGTGTCAGTCAAGAATTCAATAGGTGAACATGATATTTACATGATCAGTCAAATTTGACTCCATCGCTATCTTTGCTGTAAGCAAATATGCAAGTTCCACAAGTCCTCAAATTATCAAGAAAATTAAGTTGCTCTTTCAGGTGGATCTTCCTGCTTTGATGGATCAAAACCTTCCTTAATGTGACCTCCAGTTCCCTTGGGATCCAAATCCGTAGCCCAGCTAAAGTGCATTACAGCTAAATGCGAATTACCTAACTTATTATGAACTTTTCCAAGTAAATAATATACTAATGACTCTCTAGGCGCGATATCTTTTAAGTGATGTAGATCTTCTAATGCATCTTGAGGCCTTCCAGCGCGCAATAATACAGAGGCTCTATGAAAACGACATAGTGGGTTTTCTGTATCTAGAGCAACGGCCCTTTCTAAAGTTGCTAATGCTCTGTCCATTTTACCTAAAGCCGCTTGTGCTAGACCTAGCTGACATCTTAATACACCTGAATGAGGATGTATTGCAAGTGCACGACGTATGTGTACCTCTGAAGCTTTCCAACGCTCTTGACGAGCATATACAGTTGCTATACCAAACCATGCAACATAATTACGAGGATCAATGCTGACTGCAGTCCTAAAACTTGCAAGGGCTTTGTCTGTTTCTTCAGCCACTGCATATTCATGTCCTAATAGAGCATGTGCATAGGCAGCATCAGGATTGATTTGTACAGCACGTTTAAAAAACTTAAGTGCTGTTTCACGTTCTTTATGAAGAGAAAAACAATTACCAGCAGCTAACCAAGCAATGGAGTCATTTCTGTCTAATTCTACCAATTCATGTGCTAAAGCAGACAGCTGTGCCTCACGTTGCAAATGCCATAAACATGTGCTATAAATGTCCATTCCTTCTGTACGGTTTGGATGCTGCTTGCGTAGTTCTGCAAATATCTTTGCAGCTGCTTCATACTGTGCTAGTTCATAGTGAGCACGAGCAATCATTGTTTGTAGCCAAGGTGAAGCCAACTGTTTAGCTGGTACTTCTTGAAATAACTTGATAGCATTTTTACAATCCAGGAAGGATAGTGCCTTGTATGCCTCTCCTAATTCTTTCATCAAATTTAATAGAGCAGCACCAGTTGAATTCTTTGGAGTTATAGTCGGTGTTACAGTTTCTATACATTTAGTTTTTTCATTTGTTTCTACAGAGTTTGTTTTAATATTTTTAGCAGTTCTCTGTTTGTTTTTCCTTGAAGGACTTTTAGGTGCTACAAATTTTCTACTAGGTGATTTATTATTCTCTTTAACTGAATAGCTACTATTATTATTACTGAATAACCTAGATGATCGTCTTGGTGCTGGGCCTAAAGTGCAACGAGGTGCAGGACTGAACACTGCATCTTTGAGTTGGCCCATTTGTGCTCGAAGTGAATTTACAATTTTAGGTATGGCTTTTTGCTCATTTGAATCCGTAAGTGTTGGCGTATACAATACAGGCGAATCATCCATTGGCAACATACCAAAAGATGGTGAAAACGGAATGGGTGTCACCCCACTAAATACACTATGCATGCGTTTTACTGGAGCCTGAGCTTCAGGGGTAATACTTGTGGACATTGTCGTAGGTGTCTTAGAGGTAATATTATTTGGTGTTACATAAGTATTCAAACTAGTGTTCATAGGAATGTTGCTGTTAACAAACGAGATGTTTTCAGAGTTGTTGACTAGGTTTACTAGAGTTGACACACCAAAAGAAAAATCAGAGTTATTATTATTAAATACTTGATGAGGATCAACTTTTTCACCCATATTGCACAGTTGTGAAAAAGATTTCCACATAAATGGATTTAAAGATAGTGCTTTCCGGTATGCATCGGCTGCTTTATTTCTTCTTTCAGTAGTGTTATAAATTTTTGCAAGCAATTGTAATGCATATGGAGCCTGTTCACCAAATTGTGAAGCGACTACATCTAAATTTGAACCTAACACAATCTCAGCTTGTCTGTATCTGTAACCAAAAAATATATTATGTGTAAACTTACACAAAGGAAAACTGAAACAAGAGGAGGGCCGCAGCATATTCTCTTAATAGTAATAAAAAAAACTGCATGTACTGTAATGTGCGGGAAACATGGCCAATCATTAGAACATGAGGCAATCTATGGGGAGGCCTATATTCAGCAGTGGATTTTTGATAGGATGTAATGAATGAACGAAGAGAAATTTGTGAAAGAAAGTACTGGCACAATAGAAGTGACATAAATCAGTAAGAAAAGTATTTTAAACTGTTTATTTTAATTCTGTGTAACAGAGGAAGTGTACATTAATTTTTATTATAAAAAGAACAAAGAGCACTTTATTAAAAAAGTTACCCTTTGTCACTTAAATAATGTTAAAAAACATAATAGGGTTGGGTTTACAATTCGGTCGCCTGAATTTGAAGATTCTGTCACCGTGGGGGGGTCAAGGGAATTTATCTGAAGCACCCCCACTCAATTTTTGCTGCCGGAGCAGCGTCGAAGTATTTTTAATTATTTTTTAAAAATATTGACTAATTAATTACGATTTTGACGTTTCAACTGTCAATGTCATATCGATATATAGTACTGAATCGATCTAGTGAATCGATATTTCACCATAGAGAATCGAGATCGAATCTTTTTCTGTTTAAGATTTGTAAAATTATTTACAATTAGTTGTATGTACCCCAACTCGTAAAGAATGACAGTTTTTCAATACAATCATTCAATGTTATCTGTACTTTATTGTATCTTTTAATATTGTAAAGATAAACTTTTAATGCTAATCAAAAAAAGATCGATTTTTGCAAATCGATTCATTCGATTTCGATTCGAATCGATTTAAAAATGTGTAAAATGAATCACTAGGCTGGCCATTTTGTTGATAGTGACATATATACTTTACGTCATTCCGTTGCTTCCGAGTATATGTGAATGTGCTCCCTAACCTTTTTTTCTGCCTTCTCCTGTTTTTTGACGACTTCGCTTCCCTCCTGGACACCGTTTGCTTGCTATTTTTCGACGACTTGGCTACCCCTTTGGACACCGATTGGATTGCATCTCTGGACGACTTTGGCTTACTCACTGGACATCGACAAGCAAACTATGTCGGCAACCGACAGAAATTCGGAACCTGGGCCGTCATCGAGCTTAGGATTGGGAGGAGCTGTGACCTCGACTGATTCCACAGTTCCCGATAATGATTGCTTCGTGGACGACGGGCCGCTTATGGATCGACGATTAAATTCGGAGGAAGTTGTTAAAATGCGGAATTTATCCATAATTATTAAAGAACTTGGGACACATGAACAGTGTGTTGGTTTTGCTGAAGATAATGGAATGGTGCATTCACAAAAAATATGCCGCACGCACCGTACACCCATGCGATTGACCAAATTGGCCAACAAATCGTTTGGTGCTTGAATTTGCACAAAAGGCCAATGTAAGCAGAAGGGAAAAGTGTCACGGACAGCTGGAACATTTTTTGAAAATATCAATATTCCATTGGTGCATGTTTTTTATTTGATATATGCGTATACTAACATATGGAGCTGCGAAATTACAATGAATGAGGATCCTTACAAGAAGAGAGGGAAACAATGTTTAAGCAGAACAACTATTGTTGATTGGTTCAGCTATTGTCGGGAATGCGTAGTGATAGATTATTTGGAAAAAATGGAGTACAGTGGAAAAATGGTGCGGAAAAGTTGTGCAGATCGATGAGTCGAAATTTGGGAAACGGAAGTATAACAAAGGTAATTTTGATTTATCTCATTCTATTTGTTCTCTTAAACTTTTAATTACTGTAATTTAAGCATATTATGTTTGTTGTAGGACGCCATATTGAGGGCCATTGGGTCCTTGGAATGATTGAGGATGGGTCTGAGGATCTGAGATTAGAGGTGTGCCCTGACAACATACGTTCTGCTGATGTTTTGGTGCCATTAATTAAAAAACATATAGAGATAGGCACCACAATACATACCGATTGTTGGAGAGCATATGACTGCCTACAGGAACATGGGTACACCCACAAAAAAGTAAACCACTCAGACCCTGACAATCCATTCGTGGCTCCAGACAGGGTTCATACCCAACGAATAGTCACAATGGAGAGCTGTGAAACGTTTTTTTTTAAAAAAGACAATTACAATCATCCGCAGAATTTTAGTGATGCTATAGTGGAATATTTGTGGCGGCGGAATATTTCTAAATATCACAGAGATCCTTTTTTGCAAATGGTGGCAGCCATAAATCATGTTTACAAATTAAAGTGATTATAAAAGTAAATATTTTGGTGTTTCATTGAGTGCAATAGTGAGCGAAGCGAGCTTAGGAATTAGGGCACCCCGACTCAGACAGGTTAGAAGGGGATGACGGGGTTGAGTGAGGGAGCGAAGCGAGCGAGCTTAGGACTTAGGGCACCCCGACTCAGACAGGTTAGGTCAGAAGGGGATGACGGGGTCGAGTGAGCGAGCGAAGCGAGCGAACTTAGGACTTAGGGCACCCCGACTCAGACAGGTTAAGTTAGAAGGGGATGACGGGGTCGAGTGAGCGAGCGAAGAGAACCCGTCATCCCCTTCGTGGTTATTTTTTTTGTAAACCACTCAGAAATAGGAGCCCCGCGAAGCGGGGCTCCGTCGACCGGGCTTCCCTCAACTACGTAACGTTGAGTGGCGTGGGGCATCCATCCCTCAACTCTCTTCCCATTAATCAGGTTAAATTTGTCAAAAAAATTAATGACACATAACTTCAAAATGATATTTTAAAAAATTTATAAAAAAAAACTAAGCACGTCCCGCAAGGGGTGTAGTGGGGGGGGACTCTACAACCCCACCCCCTCTCTCTTCTCATTAATCAGGTTAAAATTGTCAAAAAAAATTATGAAACATAACCTCAAAATGAGAAATTAAAAATATTTATAAAAAAAACTAAACACATCCGGCAAGGGGGGAGTGGGGGGGTACTATACAACCCCTCCCCTCCCCCCGCACCACCCCCCACCCCCAATTCAGGCGACCGAATTGTAAACCTTACCCACATAATATTTAGCAAAATATGAAATAGACCGATACAGATATTATGGTTATCAAAAATAACAACAATAGATAATATATAAATACTTACGATTTTATTTCCACTAAACATTTTGCTAAAAGAAATCGTGATTGAGGTAGAGTCAGTGACAAACTTTGTAATAAATGATGAGCTTCATTCACACGTCCAGCTCTATAGTAACAAGTTCCCAACAAAAATGCTGTTTCCTCTGAAGCAACTGCAAATAAGATATCATCAATTATTATACCAACGATAAAGGGATGCTTTTATTTAACACATGTTTTTTAAAATTATAATCAAATAGTACACATAGAATTTTATTGATTGTCAAAACCCAAAAGTAAATAATTTGAGGGTATATACTTTGTGATTATTACCTTCAGCATGTAGTCTTTCAGCCAAGAAGATAGCATTTTCGTATTCATAATTATTAAGACAATCCCAAACGATAACCTGTGGATATTGAAAAAAAGAATTATAAAAAGAACATAACGCACAAATTTTGACATCCAATTTGATTGATCTCTCCGTTACCTGAATAGGATCCTGAACAATCATTTTCATTGATATTGCGCAATTGCCTGAATTTAAAATGTACTAAATATTTCACATCGCTAGCCACAATTGTTACAAAGTCACAAAATCACACAATAAAATAAAAACGTAACATTAATGACGGATTGACGGACATTTTCATTTAAGTTTGTTGATTGTCTATGGGTTGGGTGGACGAACAGTGCTGCCAACATTAAAATCCAGCTCCCGTTGTAGAGAACACTATAATCCCGTCCAATCCCGTCAAGTACGGTAGACAAGTGTCAATCATTCATTTCTAGTGACCGAATCATTCTAGTACATTTCGTCACGCGTACTGGTAAATTCGGATCGATCATGCAAATGGATCACTTCTGGCTCAAATACTCTGTTGATTCTGTGTGATCCATTAGGAACCGAACATTTTCTATTTGAGATTTGTAATAGCGCCATCTACTACATGCTATAGATAATAAAGTCATTTTATCGAACTAAAACTTATTGACTTTCAAGGATATCACAGGTTCACAGGATATGCGACTCAAACAGTAAAGAGAGAGAATGAAATAAATAGAGTAGTTGATACTTTTCTATATATTCAACAGTAGCGCATCATTTTGACCGACCAACGACAAAACAGTTTCCGAGCTGTATTTGAAAGAATTACGTCAAATGAAAATTTAGTCTCTCAACTTTTTAAAGATAAGAATGTATTGCACATTTTTTCGTAATTTTAAACTAAAAAAATGAATAAAGTTATAATTTAATTTTCGCCATTTCCAATTTTTTGTTAAAAAATTAAAAAATCCGTTAGCCGTTAAACACAATTTTTTCCCGTTGGCAACCTCGCTGTCCCGTCAAATCTAACGGGAAACCCGTCAAATTGGCAACACTGTGGACGAATAGATAATATTGGTTGAGAATGGAGATTGCCATGTGTAGGGTTGCCAGGTCTTAAGACCGAAAAGCCGGCCAGACCCACGAGCTTAGCCGGACATTTTGGTAAAAAGGCTCCTTAATTTAGATCCTTAATTTTTTAGTCTTAGTATAACAAGACTTTTTTTTTTTCAAGTAAAACAATACCTTTTATTATTTGCCATAAAATATTCTCAAATTTTAATGAAATAACAATAAAATTGAATAAATCAGTCTTCTTTATAATTAGTCAATTAATCAATCAATATTCATTAAAATATTAATTTAAATAATTGCAATATTATGTATATAAGTACGTGAAAAAGACAATTTCTTTTTGTATGGAGAATGGGCCCACCACAAATTTTTTTTATGGAAGGGGGGGCAAACGAGCATGCGGCTCACCTGATGTTAAGTGACTACCGCCGTCCATGATCAACCGCAACACCAGGGAATTGCAGGTGCGTTGCCGGCCCTTTAGAAAGAATTAAGCTCTTTTCTTGAAGGTCCCTAGGTGAAATCGCCGGTGGTAAACTATTCCACAGAGAGGTCGTACGCGGAAGAAAACTCCTTTTGAAACGTACAGTGGTGGACCGCAGACATCCAGATGATGTGGATGGTATCGGGACGTTTGCCGCGTAGTGCATTCACGAAATTTGGCGGCTGGGATTAATCCGAACAATTCCTCAGAGCACTCCCCGTGGTATATACGAAAGAAAATGCAAAGAGATGGAAGCGCCAGTGAATCGAGCCAATCCGAAAGTACTCGGTCGTTGACGATTCGAGCCACTATGCGCTGGATGCGGTTAAGTGGATCGAGCCGGCACTGGAGAGCCCCAGCCCAAAGACGGGAACAGTATTCCATGTACGGTAAAATCTGCGTCTTATAAATTTGCAGGCGGTGTGCCGGTATGAAATACTGTCCCGCTCTGCTGAGCACCCCATGCTTTTTAGAGGCCAAATTGGCCTTCTCTTCCAAGTGACCACGAAACTGCACGTCACTCGATATGTAGTCGCCGAGGATTCCGATACTGGATGAGGCAACAAGGGGAGTGCCTTGAAACTGAGGAGATACGACAAAGGGGTTCTTTTTAGCGGTTAACGTGCAAACTTGTATCTTCTGAGGATTAAACTGGACTAGATTTAGTCGCCCCCAAACCGAGACTTTGTTCAACAAAGACTCGACTTCAGACACAAGTTAGTCCCGGTACTCGGAGATGTTTTCCCGAGAAATATTAGCATGGCCGGTGTACAGAGCGCATCACCAGTGCTGTCATCTGCATAGCAATGAATGTTACGGGTTTGCAACATATCATTAATATGCAGAAGATACAGCGTTGCTAATAGCACGCAGCCTTGTGGAACATCAGCATTAATAGGCTTGTAATCGGAGCTTGCACCGTCTAAAACGACCTTGATGCTCCGATCTGCAAGAAAGCTGGTGATCCAATTGCACAATTTCTCGGAAAGCCAAAGGAAGGGAGCTTCGAAAGAAGCACTTTGTGCCAAACCCGATCGAAGGCCTTCCCAATGTCCAAACTAACGGCCAATGCCTCCCTGCCTTGGACTTGGATTCTACTGCCTCCACCCATTTACGAGTTAGGTAGACCAGGAGATCACCAGCTGATCGACCACGACGAAATCCGTATTGGCGATCACTAAACAGCTGGTGATCCTCAAGGTACCTCATGAGCTGGCAATTTACAATGGACTCCATTGTATTGTTTTGGAGAACAAGGAGGTGATGGCGATAGGCCGGTAGTTGGACGGGTCTGAGCGGTCACTTTTTTAGGGACGAAAAGACGAAAACCGTCTTCCATGGTTATAGGACTACGCTTAGGGAGTAGGAGTACCGAAAAAGATGCGTTAAAACCGGTGCCAACTCTGGAGCACACGTCCTCAGCACAATTGGGGGGATTCCGTCAGGCCTATTCGACTTGTGGATGTCCAGGGATAGGAGTGCTTTGCGAACAGAGCACTGTGTGAACCGCTAATGGAGCACTCACACCGCAAATTGGTCGGCGGCGTACTCTCTCCGTCATCGAGAGTCAAGTTGGACACAAAGAAAGAGCCTAGCAGATTGGATTTCTCCTTTGCGGTATGGATCAGTGAGTCGTCCTCCCTATGCAGAGGTGGAAGAGATGGCTGACAGAAATTCCCCTGGACAGCCTTGGCGAGAGACCAGAATGCACGGGTTCCCGAAGGAAGGTGAACTAGTTTCTCGCCAATTCTGCCTATGTGCTCTGACTTTGCCTTGGCAATGACTTTTTTGAAGGACCTGGAGGCGGAATTATACTTCTTTTTTAGAGCGCTGGTGTTTACATCCCGGGACGTTGATGTGTAATCCCAGGCTTGGTAGCATTTCTGCTTATATCACGATGCTATTTTATTGGAGCGACCAAACCACGGCTGAGATTTGCCTCCGATGGGCACCACAGAGGAAGGAATAAAAAGTTCCATACCCTGAACAACATCAGGGACAGAATCCGCAACAACGTTGGGATCGTCCAGCGAGAAGCAAACTCGCCCCCAAGGGTAGGGTGCAAAGAAAGACCGCATCCTATCCCAATCGGCTAACCTATAGTGCCAAATACGGCGGCAGCATGCAGAATGCACTGCGATTTCAGCGTGAGTGAGAAGACCCTAAAGGGGCGTCGACGTAAATCTGATATCCGTCCGAGTGAGAGGTCTGCAGAAGGTCCAACAGGGAAGCTGCATGATCCTCCACATCAGGAATCCGCGTGGGCGAAGTAACCAGTTGTGTCAGACCATATGCAAAGGCAAAATCATGAACTGATCTCTCCGCATGATTGGTTAAACGTGAACCAAGCCATTTGGCCTGATGGGCGTTAAAATCGCCGAGAATCACGATCTCTGCGGAAGGGATCTGCTGTAGCAACGAATATGTAGCCATTTGGACGTGGTCGAAGACTCCGTCTGTTTCAGCATTACCGCTATGGGAACTATAGAGTCACCCGTAGACATGCGGATGATCGTCGCTGTCTACGCGTAGCCAAATTATGGACAGGTCCGAACCTTCAAGACTGCCGAGGCATCGAAAACAGACGGATGTCTGACGTAAACGCAAACTCCAGCGTTTTGGCGTAACTTAAAATATCTTACGGTAATACTGAGAAATGAATGAATTATATCCTAAAACTTATATGTGCGACTTTAGTAGTTTTTATCGATATTTTATGTTATAATAGTGTAGTGTTAATAATAAAAAGTATAAAAAAGTCATAGGTTCTTCAAAATATTAAATACTAGGTGGATTCTTCAGAACTACTACACGAATAAACAGACTGCGGTGATTTATATGTAGGCAGTGATTCTTAATTGTATTTATCATCATACCGGTTAGATTTTTATAAAATCTTTAGCCAATTTACTATAGTAAATTGGTATTTTTTTTGTGAGTTAAGTTACGTTAAAATATCTATTTGGCCCAAAAACGATTGTCTCCTTTAAAAAGCCTAACAAAAGTCAGACGAGCCGGACACCGTCTAATTTGGCCGGACACGTAACCAAAAAGCCTGACTGTGTCCGGCTTTATCCAGACGCCTGGCAACGCTAGCCGTGTATGTTCTATGATTTTAAGATTGTTGTCACAGAACTATGGAGTATAGAGGTAAGGAGAACCAACTCTATAAAAAAAGTGTCCGTAGGAAAGCGCTAAATAAAGGTGGCGCCACTATAAGCTAGGGGGTAAATTTTAAAGAACTTTTTATAATTTTTATTGCAGTCTTTCACCATAATTCTTTTTTATAATAATTATTTTATTGTTTTCAAAATCACCCTGCTCACACCGGACAAAAGGCTGTTAAGCACTTTGGTCAAGCGTGCATAAAACACGTCGCAAACTGACTGTTTCATACCAGTCTCATCGATACCGATGTTTTGTGACATACCCAGGTATCGATATGTTTCAGCCTCGGAAAGGGTTCTTAATTTGACGGGCATAGATAAGTCTATGCCCTCAGAGTTAGCAACCCTTCCCCTTTCAACATGGAGGACCGCACACTAATCCGTCCCCAGTCCCATTCCAATGGAATTGCTAAATTCACAAGTGATGTTTAGCAATTCCGTAAGATGGAAGCGACTGGAGGCGAATAACTTGAGGTCGTCCATATAGAAAAGGTGGGTCACTTTTGTCCCTCCTTTCCGTAGCTGAAATCCCCTCCCGGAGCCCTCCAGTAAGGTACTGAGAGGGTTCAGAGAGAGGCAGAACCAGATTGGACTCAGACAAT
This sequence comes from Parnassius apollo, assembly GCA_907164705.1. Lineage (NCBI taxonomy): Eukaryota > Metazoa > Arthropoda > Insecta > Lepidoptera > Papilionidae > Parnassius > Parnassius apollo. The sequence continues at coordinate 13,873,139 of CAJQZP010000212.1, forward strand.
CGCCCTGGAAGATACCCCTTCTTATCCTTATGTGGTTCTCGGCAGCCATCCTCCGCTCGCCCAGATGACAAAGGATCATACTCCACTGCCCCATACACTGCTCGAGGAAGTCTCTAACTGTACAGTCTATTTTGTACAGCTCGAGGACTCTCTTTAGACATGTATGGGGCACCGAGTCGAATGCCTTTCTGTAGTCTATCAAGGCGGCGGAGAAGTTCCGACGGTTGCGTTTCACCACTTTGCCAATGACCGCGTGAATGAGGAGTGGTTCCTTGGTTCCATGACCACCGCCCCGACGTCCATTTTGAGCGCGCGACATCACCTGATTTGAGTCCAGGTGACGAGTGATTCTCGCGCTCAAAATGGATGTTAGTGTCTTGTATATAGACACGTGATGAGGCAGTATTTGCTCGGGTCTGTGGTAACCTGGACTTTAGGAACCAAATGAGTGATCCCAGTAGTGAAGAGGCTTGGGAGCGACTTCTGGTTGAGAGCCTCTTGAAACTGTCGGGCGAGCACAGAGTGACACACCATGAACCCCTTCAGCCAGTAGTGATGCAGCCCGTCAAGGCCCGGACTTTTCCAGTTCGGGGCCCTACGGACCGCCTCAGCTACGTCATCCGGTGCTATGATGATGGGGTCCATGGGCGTAATACCGGCACACTGACTCGCCTCAACTTCCGTCCAAGGGCCCTCGCTGTGGTTTACGGGCTCTGACCATAGGCCGCGCCAGAATGCTACAGTGTCGGCCTGATTAGGTGCTGGGCCCGTTCCACTTACTATTGGTCGCTCCAATGATGCATAGAGCCTCTTCTGATCACTCTGGAAGAGACGATTCTGGTTGAACCGTGTCGACCTCTCGGTATATCGCCGAATCCGCTTTCCCCAAGCAGCGATTCTTTGCTTCAGATCATCTATGCGCTCCGTCAGTTTTTGCGTTATATCCGGCTGGGACAAACTGACATTTGTCCCAGCAAACGCCATCCTGACGGTGCGCACAATTCTTGGCCTGTTATTGCCTGATCTGAAGCATATCAGTCTGCCGATGAGAGCTCTAGCCTTTGCGATACGTTCCTCAATTCTTCTTCTCCATGCTGGGATAGCGCTACTATGGTCAGCAGCGCGTCCAGCCGTGGAAACCTTGGCGCCTATGATACGGCAGACTGCCAGCGTGGCGCCAAAAAGAATTGAGTCCGTCTCGTAAAGATGCCGGCTGGCTTCCAAATAGGTCACCAGCATTGGGTTCAGAGCCCTCAGGACAGCCCGATTCCGCTTGCTTAGGGCTATGCGGGGGAAGTCGCGGTCGATTTTCGAGAGGCGTACTGCGCGTTTCCACAATCGCCTCTTCCAATGTACTCCTTGTATGCTCTAATTCCAGTTCCTGGGCGACTGTTCCATCGTCGTTTGAATCAACCACAACTGGGGTATTCACGGCGGCATCCACGTTTGCGGGTTGCTCTATCATTTGTAGCGCTGCATCCTCAGCCATTTTCATCCGATGAGGGAACAGCCTCACGTCGTAGCCGTTCGAGTTCGGCGACATCAAATATATTTGAGCGCAAGATATACCGAACTCGGTCTGCCAGGTTTTGCTCTGTGACGGTTAAAGATGGCTCCAGCTCAGCAAAAAGACGATGCATCCTAGCCCGGTACGCGAAACATCCAGTTTCTTCCCCTTTTGCCCTAAAGTACGCCCGCAGTGCGTTTGTATTCATTGCTTGTGACCAACGCATGCGACGTGCTCCACCAGCGGCGGGTGCCGTTTGCTGAGTCCGAGAAGACCCAGCCGACACCAAGCCTTCTGGTGGGGATGATGGATGCGGAGGGCTGCTAGGTGACCGTGCAGCTCCTCGCACTCGGCTGGCGACCCGCATGCTGCCGCGTCCAGCGCCAGCTCCAGACGCGCTCCGGCACCCCCAGGCAGCGGCCCTTTGCGCACTATCTTCTTATCTATCATCCATTATTTGGGCGTCCATTAACGGGAGACGCCCAGGTCCGGCACCGTATCGTGTGTGGCCATAAGCACAAACGGGCCTTTGCACCCTAAATTCTGCCGAGGCACGGCGCTCACACCTCTCGCAAGGCGCTGACTGACTGCGTTGACGTAGCAGTTTTGTCACTTAACTGTTACGTCAGCGGGCGATAGGGTCGTCAATTCCCTACGCCATTTTATTATTTTTTTTTTTATTGGTTACTCCTCTTTATGGGGTGATATCCCTAAAACTGCCTTAACGGCAAAATGTTAAGGAAATTATTTGGTTACAAGGATAAATGTCTCCTCACAATGGCAGTTGTCCTCAAGATGACAGTCTTTTGAATTTTATCGAGCACAGCTCTTGCTAAGCCCAATTTGTCAAGGTTGCTACTTAGCTGTTTTGGTATAATACCCGTAGTTGAGAGTATAAGCGGAATTATAATTACTTCATTCTGCCGCCTCATCTGCTTTACCTCTTCAGCAAGTGGTTGGTACTTTGAAATTACCAACCACTTATTATTATTATTATTGGGGTATCTATATAATTTTCTCACCTGTTTGGGTTCTATAAATATATAATTATAAATTAAAATGAAAAGATAAATGTACATAAATATCAATAAAATAAAATAAATACAAAAACTACATAAATAAATAAGATCCAACCAGATGGGAGCCCTCGGCAGGGGAGACCAGACGGCAATTTCCGGTCCACGAGACCGTATTTCAGAGCGAGCTCCTGGTGTAGAATTCTGGCTACTAGGTTGTGCCTGTGCAAGTACTCAGAGTTAGAAAGCGCCGAACAACCGGAGATGACATGCCTAAGTGACTCCCCGGGATGGCGACAAGCTCGACAGACGTCGACAGTGCCATCCTTTAGGATGTATCTCCGATAGTTGTTGGTCTTAATAACCTGATCCTGTATTGCACAGACAAAACCCTCGGTTTCCCCCGAAAAGGTCACCGAAACGTAGCCAGTTGAGGGAGGCGGCTGTATCTACCTGAGGCTTATGTAGAGCCCTGTAGTACCTCCCATGGAGCTCCTTCTCCTTTCATACGGTCTCCCGGTCGGAAATGCTCTGTACTGCCGGGTCTTGCCATTGCTCGTTGGCTAAGGATAGAGAGGTAAATCCTTTATCACTAGAAATAACGTCATTATAGAATGGATCATCCGATCTCGCCAGAAAGTAATGACGGAGGCTGCACACTTCGCGATTATGCATGGTGAGCGCGCTCAGGAAGCCACGCCCACCATGCTTTCGCGGCAAGTACAGCCTCATTACCGACGATCTCGGATGATGCATCCTATGGGACGTCTTTGTAGTGCGGACTTTTCTATCCAGGGCGTTAAGTTCAGTCTGACTCCACCTGAGTATGCCAAAGGTATACATGAGGACAGGCATGACCCAACCGTTATATGCATGTGTCTTATTCACACCGGACAAAAAGGCTGTTAAGCACTTTGGTCAAGCGTGCATAAAACACGTCGCAAACTGACTGTTTCATACCAGCCTCATCGATACCGATGTTCTGTGACATACCCAGGTATCGGTATGTTTCAGCCTCGGAAAGGGCCCTTAAGTTGACGGGCATAGATAAGTCTATGCCCTCAGAGTTAGCGACCCTTCCCCTTTCAACATGGAGGACCGCACACTTATCCGTCCCCAGCTCCATTCTAATAGAATTGCTAAATTCACAAGTGATGTTTAGCAATTCCATAAGATGGCAGCGACTGGAGGCGAATAATTTGAGATCATCCATATAGAAAAGGTGGGTCACTTTTGTACCGCCTTTCCGAACCTGAAATCCCCTCCCGGAGCCCTCCAGTAAAGTACTGAGAGGGTTCAAAGAGAGGCAGAACCAGATTGGACTCAGACAGTCGCCCTGGAATATACCCCTTCTTATCCTTATGCGGCTTTCCGCAGCCGTCATCCGCTCGCCTAGATGACAGAGGATCGTACTCCACTGCCCCATACACTGCTCGAGGAAGTCTCGAACTGTACAGTCAATCTTGTACAGCTCGAGGACCCTCTTTAGCCATGTATGGGGAACCGAGTCAAATGCCTTTCTGTAATCTATCCAAGCGGCGGAGAAGTTCCGACGGTTGCGTTTCGCCGCTTTGCTAATGACTGCGTCAATGAGGAGTGGTTCCTTAGTTCCACGACCGCCGCCCGACATCCATTTTGAGCGCGCGACATCACCTGATTTGAGTCCAGGTGACGAGCGCTTCTCGCGCTCAAAATGGATGTTAGTGTCTTGTATATAGTCGGTAGACACGTGATGGGGCGGTATTTGCTCGGGTCTGTGGCACCCTGATCTTTAGGAACCAAATGAGTGATCCCAGTAGTGAAGAGGCTTGGGAGCGACTTCTGGTTGAGAGCCTCTTGAAACTGTCGAGCGAGCACAGGGTGACATACCATGAACCCCTTCAGCCAGTAGTGATGCAGCCCGTCAAGCCCCGGACTTTTCCGGTTCGGGGCCCTACGGACCGCCTCAGCTACGTCATCCGGTGCTATGATGATGGGGTCCATGGGCGTAATACCGGTACACTGACTCGCCTCAACTTCCGTCCAAGGGCCCTCGCTGTGGTTTACGGGCTCTGACCATAGGCCGCGCCAGAATGCTACAGTGTCGGCCTGATTAGGTGCTGGGCCCGTTCCACTTACTATTGGTCGCTCCAATGATGCATAGAGCCTCTTCTGATCACTCTGGAAGAGACGATTCTGGTTGAACCGTGTCGACCTCTCGGTATATCGCCGAATCCGCTTTCCCCAAGCAGCTATTCTTTGCTTCAGGTCGTCTATACGCTCCGTCAGTTTTTGCATTATATCCGGCTGGGACAAACTAACATTTGTCCCAGCAAACGCCATCCTGACGGTGCGCACAATCCTTGGCCTGGTATTGCCTGACCTGAAGCATATCAGTCTGCCGATGAGGGCCCTAGCCTTTGCGATACGTTCTTCAATTCTTATTCTCCAGGCTGGGATAGCACTACTTTGTCCAGTAGCGCGTCCAGCCGTGGAAAGTTTAGCGCCTATAATACGGCAGACTGCCAGTGCGGCGCCAAAAAGTCCGTTGAGTCCGTCTCGCAAAGGTCCCGGCTGGCTTCCAAATAGGTAACCAGCATTGAGTTCAGAGCCCTCAGGACAGCCCGATTCCGCTTGCTTAGGGCTAAGCGGGGAAGTCGCGGTCGATTTTCGAGAGGCGTACTGCGCGTTTCCACAATCACCTCCTCCAATGTACTCCTCATTTGCTTTAGTTCCGGTTCCTGGGCGACTGTTCCATCATCGTTTGAATCAACCACAACTGGCGTATTCACGGCGGCATCCACATTTGCCGTTTGCTCAGCAAGTTGTGGCGCCGCATCCTCAGCCGCAGCATTTTCACCCGATGAAGGAACAGCCTCACGTCGTAGCCGTTCGAGTTCGGTGACATCAAATGTATTTGAGCGCAAGATATACCGAACTCGGTCTGCCAGGTTTTGCTCGGTGACGGTTACAGATGGCTCCAGCTCAGCAAAAAGTCGATGCATCCTTGCCCGATACGCAAAACCTCCAGGTTCTCCCCCTTTCGCCCTAAAATACGCCCGCAATGCGTTGCTGTTCATCTGGGTTGTCCAACGCATGCGGTGTACTCCACCAGTGGCGGGTGCCGATTGCTGGGCCCGCAAAGACCCTGCCGACACCAAACCAGCTGGTGGGGATGATGGATGCGAGGGGCTGCTGGGTGGTCGTGCAGCACCTCGCGCTCGGCTGGCGGTTCGCATGCTGTCGCGTCCAGCGCCAGCTCCAGACGCGCCCTGGCGACCTCCAGGCAGCGGCCCTTTGCGCGTTCTTCCGTATTCCATCATCCATAGTGGTGGGCGTCATTTAGCGGGAGACGCCCAGACCCGGTGCCGTTTCATGGTGAGGCCATGAGCACAAGCGGGCCTTTGCACCTTCAATTTTTGCCGAGGCATGGCACTAACACCTCTCGGCAAGGTGCTGACTGACTGCGCTGACGTACCGGTTTTGTCACATAACTGTTACGTCAGCGGGCGATGGGGTCATCACTTCCCTACGCCTATTATTATTATTATTATTGTGGGGTATCTATATAGTTTTCTCATCTGGTTGGGATCTATAAATATATAATTATAAATGAAAATGAAAAGATAAATATATACATAAATATCAATAAAATAAATTAAATACAAAAATTATTATTACTATTATTATTATTATTACCTTAATTACGTAGTTTTACTACACGAAAATCGCCCAGCATGTAACCTACTTAAAGGTGCACACGACGGAGCCGCGTGTCACGAGGCGCCGAGTCAGCAGGCGCCGACAATCCGACGCCCGTTGCAAGTTCGCATCGGATTTCTCCATTCTTAGGTCACACTTCAAACAAGTTAATCATTTTAGTTTTAGTTATAATAGTATTGTAATCTTTCTTTAATAAATTTATATTTTAAGAATTGGTTTTTTTTAAGTCCTGCGGCTGCAGCTAACGTAATTGGCGCAGTCGGTAGGATATTAGAGTCAGTACGCGGCGTTAAAATCTCCAAAGATCGGTAGATTTCGGTTGGCGCTGAAAGACGCTGATTTGGCTCTCAAGCCTTAATCTAGTATCCGAACCACGTGGCAGCAGCACCGGGGACGAGTATCTGAAAATCGATACGCGGAAGAAGCCGGAATGATATTGTAAGTACGCAAAACTTTCTTTTTGTGTTGCTTTCCTTTTATTCTATAAATTTTATCCTTATTGTCCAAAATTTTTCACCCAAAGAATAGGGGGCCTAGCGAGGCTGGTTTTCGACAGTCTCGCCGAAATATAGATTTAGATAATTTAAGGAATATTGAGAAAGAATTAAATTTAAGTTCACTAAATTCCAAAATGTCCCATGATCCCGATGTAATATATAAGGCCTTGCGCCCAGTGCCAGATTTCGATGGTAATCCAAATATTCTTACTAGATTTATTAAAATATGCGATCAGGTTGTATTAACTTACATGAGCTCTGAAGCCGGTAGTGAATTATCTAATTTATGTTTACTAAACGGAATTTTGAACAAAATCACCGGACCTGCGGCTTCAATCATAAATTCTAATGGCATCCCTGATAATTGGCTAGGGATTCGCGAATCTCTTATAAATAACTTCGCAGATCAAAGAGACGAAACTGCGCTGTACAAAGACCTTTCCTTAGCTTCGCAAGGCCACAAAAGCCCTCAGGAGTTTTACGATCACTGTCAGACTCTTTTTAGTACCATCATGACATATATATCATTACACGAAACTATCCCGACCACCATCGAGTCTAAGCGGACATTGTATAAGAAGCTCACTATGCAGGCTTTCGTTCGTGGCTTACATGAGCCCTTAGGATCTAGAATAAGGTGTATGCGCCCTTCTACAATAGAGCAGGCATTGAAATTTGTTCAGGAGGAATTAAATATTCTATATTTGCAACAGCGTAATAATGATGTACACCCTAAAAATCTCCAGCCGTCTCTAAGAGCACAAATACAAATTCCAATGCCTTCTCAATCTAAGCAAAATTTCCAACCTCCACCTCTGATGTTAGCACCTGCTACTCAGAGACCGATGTGGATGCCACCTCAACCTCAACCATTTAAATTTACTCAACCGCAAAATCAATTTAAGTTCAATGCGGGCCCTCAACATCAGCCTCTGTACCGCATGCCAACACGTACTCAACAAATATTCAGTGCACCACCACCGAATTATAACCCACGTAGTAACGTATTCCGTATTCAGCCTCGCGCAGCCAGGAAAACCTCCTACAGGACGATTAACTGGCCATGATTGGAACCAGCACGGTAACCCACCACCTACAAATTACTTTAAAAGCCGTGAAATGAATTTTAACGAGTGTGACGGCTATGCTAACTATTACTATGAGCCTGACTACAACTATTACGCGGATTACTACGAATGTCCATCTTACGCGAGTAGCTATAATGATTATATAAGCCACGAGAATTACGGTCCCGAGTCCGTTCCGATAAACGATCATCCAAGCGTCAATGATACAGAAAACGATCCTCAGCCCTCCACTAACCAACAGGAAAATTTTCACGAGGATTCCCCTTCAAACAAGCCAAGATAGAAATTAATTTGCAGACCCAGCGTCAGCTACCATTTATTCGGATATTAGACCCTCCGTTGAACCTTCTCATCGATACCGGAGCGAATCAATCATTTCTGAGTCCGGATGCTGTAGAAAGATTTTTCCCTAATTATCAACTTAACTATGATCCTTTCAAAGTTACTAATACAGTTCACGCTGTTAGTCGAAATGATTATTCCATTACGGGGCCCTGTTTTCCGGAAATTAACGATAGCGAACCGATAAAGTTTTTCGTGTATAAGTTTCACAACCATTTCGACGGGTTAATTGGGCTCGATCTGTTAACTAAGTGGGAAGCAAAGATCGATTTAAAAGCATTACATTTAACTACTCTGTCTGCACTGAACCCAATATTGTTATATAATTCACGAAACGCGAACCTGTACGAGGATATAATTTCTACGAACACTTCAAAGTTAGTTAGAATTCCTGTTGACAGTAGTGATGGTGAAGTCTATATTCCCGAACAAATTTTATGTAACTGCGTCGTTCACGAATGCATAACCAGCGTTTCCCAAAATAGAGCTATTTTAAAGATCGAGAATACTAGCAATAATGACGTTATTTTTTCCCTAGACCGTCCCGCTCACGCACAGCTGTTTAACGTTGAGTGCACGCGCACCCAGCCTATAACCAAACGCGCTAAAGACGTTTTATCGCGACTTCGCACTGACCACCTTAACGAAGAAGAAAAGGCTAATCTGATGACTCTCTGTGCCAAATATCATGACATATTCTATATCGACGGTGAAAACTTAACATTTACGAATCAAATAAAACACCGCATCCGTACGACCGATGAAATTCCTATATACACAAAGAGCTATCGATATCCTTTTGTTCATCGACAAGAGGTACGTGATCAAATAAATAAAATGTTAACTCACGGCATTATACGTCCTTCCGAGTCCGCGTGGTCCTCACCGATTTGGATTGTCCCAAAAAAGGCAGACGCCTCGGGGAAAAAGAAATGGCGTCTAGTGGTAGATTTTCGTAAACTTAATGAAAAAACTATTAATGACAAATACCCTATTCCGAATATCTCAGACGTTCTGGACAAACTGGGTAAATGCCAATATTTTACTACTCTAGATCTCGCCAGTGGTTTTCACCAAGTAGAAATGGACCCCGCTGACATTCCAAAGACGGCATTCAATGTCGAACACGGCCACTACGAATTCCTTCAGATGCCCATTGGCCTGAAGAACTCGCCCTCCACATTCCAAAGAGTGATGGATAACATCCTCCAAGGTCTCCAGAACCAGTTCTGTTTGGTGTACCTAGACGATATAATAGTATTCAGCACGTCGCTGCAAGAACATATGGTCAACTTAGAACAAGTCTTCCAGAGACTAGGGAACTCCAATTTCAAAGTGCAAATTGACAAATCAGAGTTCCTTAAGTTAGAAACGGCTTATTTAGGCCATATTATCAGCAGCGAGGGCGTGAAGCCTAACCCAGACAAAATAGCAGCGATAGAAAAATACCCTATGCCTAAATCCCCTAAGGAAATAAAGCAGTTCTTAGGACTATTAGGATATTACCGGAAATTCATCCCTGATTTTGCAAAAATAACAAAACCCCTAACACAATGCCTAAAAAAAGGGTAAAAAAGATCACTTTTGACCCCGATTATGTTAACAGTTTTGAGAAGTGTAAAACCCTCTTGACGAACGATCCAATCCTTAAATACCCGGACTTTAGTAAGGAATTTATTCTTACTACCGACGCGTCGAACTATGCCATCGGTGCTGTTTTGTCTCAAGGGCCGATAGGCTCGGATAAACCCATCTCATATGCTTCGCGAACACTCAATGATAGTGAACAAAATTACAGTACCATTGAGAAAGAGCTCCTGGCAATAGTATGGGCCACTAAATATTTTAGGCCCTACCTATTCGGCAGGACATTTAAAATACTTACCGACCACAAACCTCTACAGTGGATTATGAGTTTAAAAGAACCGAACTCTCGCCTTACTCGATGGCGCTTAAAGCTCTATAACTTACTTTTACAAGAAAGAAATCAAATACGAATGCAGTTGCCCTCAGTCGCATTGAGATTCATAACGAAGAGACTAATTCTCTTCTAGCGAATCCCTCGGAACAACCAGAGCGCAGTCACGGTTCTACAACCGCTACTATTCATACGAGTCGCGAAAACCCCATATTGGAAGTTCCGATAACCGATGAACCACTAAACAAATTTCATCGCCAATTGGTTATCACTATCGTAGGCGACGTAAAAAGGCAACCCGCGGTTTCGAAGCCCTTCGACACACACACTCGCATTTCGGTGCAAGTAACGGAATCAAATCTAGAAACCGATATTATAAACGTAATAAAGGAGTTTGTGAACCCAAAAATTAAAACCGGACTTCTAATCAACCCCCCGTTAGGGCTCTACTCAATTATACCTGTCATACAGAACAACTTTAAAAGCTCCGCAATGAATCTCGTGCTTACCAAAAGTGAACTTGAAAACGTTAAACCTTATCTTAGGCAACAGGAAATTATAAAACATTATCACGAGGGTAAAACGAACCATAGAGGCATTAATGAGCGTTATTTGTCTCTTTCGAAAAAATACTACTGGCCAAAAATGAAAGAACAAATAACAAAATTCATTTACGTATGTATTGTGTGTGGCCAAGGTAAATACGACCGTAATCCTATTCAACAAAGATTCAACGTTGTTCCGCCTCCGAGCAAGCCACTAGAAATAGTTCATATGGACTTGTTCACGGTAGATAGTGAAAAATACATTACGTTCGTCGACGTATTCTCCAAGTACGGACAAGCCAATCACCTACACGACGGTACAGCCATCAGCGTTTTACGGGCCTTACTAAAATATTGCACGCACCACGGTTTACCTTTAACGATAGTAACTGATAACGACACTGAATTCACTAACCAACTATTTTCCGAATTTTTAAGAATTCACAATATTAACCATCATAAAATACTTCCCCATTCACCAAACGACAATGGAAATGTAGAACGTTTTCATTCAACCCTTCTCGAACATCTTAGATTACTAAATCTTCAGCGTAAAGATGAGCCAGCTGTAAACCTAGTACCACACGCGATTATCGCTTACAATAGTTCGATGCACAGTTTCACGAAATGCAGGCCCTTCGATATAATAACAGGTCACTTTGACCCCAGAGACCCAGTAGGTGTAGACCTTACCCAGCATCTACTCCAACAGTACACTCAAAATCATAGAGAACAAATGAAGTTAGTTTATGAAATTATAAATCAGTCCACCTTACATGATCGCACAGTTTTAATTGAGAATAGAAATAAAGATAGAGAACCCGAAATTCAGTATGAAACACAACAGCAGATTTTCATAAAAAACCCGCTTGCTAGCCGACAGAAATTAGCACCCAGATACACTAACGATGTTGCTCTGGCTAACCTACCTATACAAATTTATACTTCACGGAAACGTGGTCCCGTTGCCAAAGCTCGCATTAAGCGAGTCCCTAATAGCGCTAAATTGTTACAGAATCCCGTTGGTGATGATGGCGCATCTCGCTCAAACACAAGAGATAAGACTTGAAAGTCTCAACGATGGTCCTGGCCTCCTCCCTTATAAATTAAGTCGAACTCGTCTAGTGTCACATTACCATAGCTTCTTACAGTATATTAGCGTCAACAATATAGAAGAGAAAACTATTGCAGTGAGACAGCAGTTATCCGACTTTGAATTAAGATTAAATAATGATACGTTTTCCCTATATTCTCTTCAAATCAATTATTTATCTCATAAAATTAATAGAGTTTTAAATCATTTAAAAGGACTCAAACCTAGTCGAGCGAAGAGAGGTTTGATTAATGGCTTAGGATCTGCTATTAAAAGTTTAACCGGAAATTTAGATTATCAGGATGCTATAAATATGATAACGCAATAAAAAATCTCGAAAATAACCAAGTTAAAATTATATCGGAGTTTAACTCGCACATAAGCCTCAGCAAGGAATGGATGACGCAACATAATGGCGTCATAGATCAGTTAGTTAGAAATCAGCAATCAATTAATGCTACGTTAGAACTTTTGTTGAATAGCACTGCTTATAAAGAAAATAGTTTAATAAAATATGCGCATTTCGCTCAGCTCTTGACCTCAACACATCATAACGGAAAACGTCGATGATTTGTTGGGAGAATTAGTTAGAACAGAAAACATGCTAGCTCTTGTGCGCGCCTTAAGCACGCATCATTCAATGATAGATATCGATACTTTAAGGGTAATGATAGAAAGAGTAAGAATGATATATGGGGACGATAGAATATTTAATTTAGACTTACGCGACTATTATAGTATTATAAAACCAGGTTCATATTACGTCGAAAAACAGATAGTTATAGTTTTTAAAGTTCCCATAGTTAGTGCGAACATATTCGATCTGTACTCGTATAAACTTTCAATAGCCCCGAATAGGTAAAATAAGTTCAAATATAGACTGAAATAAAATATAAGTGGTTTGGATGAATTATGTATCAAAGATTTAGACTTGGAGAATGTATGGCAAAATATTAAGAAAGGTTTAGTGGATGCAGCTACTGAAGTATGTGGTGTTAGTAAGAAAAAGAACGAATGGAAAAATAATACGCTATGTTGGGATGATGAGATACGTATGGAAGTTGAAGCAAAGAAGAGAGCATTGCTAGAGTTACTAGCAACAAAGGCTGGTAATTCTAGTGGTACGAATGATGATATGGAAAGAAAAAAGGCAGTCTTTAGACATATAAATAAGAGAGTAAAAGAAGTAGTTGAAAGGAAAAAGCAAGAAAGAACGGATAATAATGATAGAAGTATATCGGATAACTTCCAGGCAAATATTAAAATGTTCTGAAAATTCGTAAGAACTGCCAGGGGACATTCAAAATAGCCTGTAATTAATGGTATAAGAGACGAGAATGGCTTTATTCTGAATGATGAAGTTTCAAGTTTAAAGAGATGGAAGGAATATTTTGAAAGCGTCTATATGGGTCCTCACTCATAAAGACGTTTTCTGTATGAGTGAGGACTCATAAGACAACGTATGAACTAAATGAAATAGAAACTCCGTAAGAAGAGGAAAGAGGTAGCGAGATAAGTATAGATGAAATAATGAAAGCAATGAAAAGCATGAAAGCGGTAGTCGATATAAATTTCACGAAAAAGGGGGGCACATCTTATTTAATTTATGCTGGGAACTGAAGCGGGTACCGGTAGACTGGTGCAAAGCCGTAATAGTCCCAATATATAAAGGAGATATAAATATATATAATAAATATATATATATATATATGTCGCCGCAAGGACATCTTCTGTTGACGAAGCCTAAACTTTGCATTGTCTTTTAATTTTTATAAATTATAATAATTAAGTGTATAATTACTAATATTACAATTTAATAACAGCAATTTATCAGAAATATAACGTGTAACTAGCTAGTTCTTTAACACTCTTTTGGTTTACAAATCTCTTTATTGACAACTAATTCCTGTTAAAACAACTATTTATTCGATTATCAACTTTTAACTCAAATATTGTTTTAAATCGTATAATAAATAATTGTCGATTTGATTATTAATCCTGGTAATTGAAATTACTTAAGTAACCTAATGAATTCAATAAAAAGTTATTGTTTTAAAAGTTATTGTTCTGTTCCTGCGCTCGTCGGTGTAGTTCTATTTTCCTGGTAAAGATTTGTGATTATTATTTGTGAGTTTTTTATAAAAAGAAGTGTAGAATAAAGTTATTGTGGTTAAGTTTTAAAAACATATTAATACTTCGAAATCAAAGATACCGCGAAAATAAACGGGATTTGTTTCGTTAACGATTGACGTCAGTCCGATATGGTCTATAGTTAGACCTATATATATACAAGTACGCTCGTAGACAGAGAAACCTATAGACTAATGATTAGCGTGGCCTCGAGTGAGAAAGGACGATAACGTAGTTTTAGGTTATACAATAATCTTTACGAATTTAAACATATTTATATAAAATTTTTAATTGTTCTTAAAACTGAACTGAACAAGATTCACCAATCTTAAGCTCACAAAACACTTTTTTCTCACTTAAACCAACTTGTAAACTATTTAGATTGCTACAAAATGTCAAAGTTGTTTAGCAAAGTGCAGTTTGCTAAATAAAAAAACCGGCACGGAGAAAGGGACAAACAATCACACCGCCCTGTCTCATTTCTATGCAAGACGTATGCATAAATCTCTCTTTTTCGTGTGCGAATGCGAAAGAAGGCGTCAATTTGTCTATAGGTTTCTCTGTCTACGCTATATTCCGTATTCATATTTTGTTAAAATCAGTATATTTCTTATCGAAATATTACATACCGTTAAAAAGTAATATCATTTTTCTTTTTAGTTTGCTTTTCACCATGGTAACTTAAAATTCAAATAAATATTGTCGAAAAAATTCATTTTCGCACGTGACCTTTCGGGACAAATAAAGGCCGTGTATCGATATACGCTGTGAGCATGTTATGGACTGCCAGTATACTGCCGCAATACTATGGGGAAATACATGTCGTCATAAATTGTCGCCATTTCTGTTCTGCAAGCACTGGTTCTTGCGAGTTAAAGTGCTCTTGGTACTTTGAACACGTGATAGAAAACCGTAACAGTGCCTAGAGATTTAACAGCTTCCACGATTGATTGTCATTGTTATTAATTAATATGATTATTAAAATAAACTCGGACATTTCGTTTTAAAAGCAGCAACATTCAAATAATAATTTTGTTGTTGAAAAGAAAACGTACACATGATAAATATTTTCATTTGAAAACAGTGTCGAAAAATTGGAATGATGGACTGGATTGCGTTCTGTTTTAAGCAGTAACCAGTATTGGCAAACTCAAAAGGAAATGCTTCACAGTATACTGAATTAGCGTTACACCTTACAGTGGTCACAATGTATATCGGAACACACCCAATGTCACTCTTGTTATTTCAAAACTGTTCACACCCGTGATTACTGTTCTTACTCGGTAACGCGTGTCCTATAGCTTATAAATCGTAGACAGAGAAACCTATAGACAAATTGACGCCTTCTTTCGCATTCGCACACGAAAAAGATAGATTTATGCATACGTCTTGCATAGAAATGAGACAAAGCGGTGTAATTGTTTGTCCCTTTCTCCGTGCCGGTTTTTTTTTTGCTTGGCAAACTATACTTTGCTAAGCAACTTTAACAGTTCGTAGCGATCTAAGGAGTTTACAAGTTGGTTTAAGTGAGAAAAAAGTGTTTTGTGAGCTTAAGATTGGTGAATCTTGTTCAGTTCAGTTCTTAGAACAGTTAAAAACTTTAAAAATGGTTGGATGTAGTGTCTTAGGACGTAAAAGTGATAGTGAACGTAAAGTCACCGGTATATCATTTCACTCGTAAGTATAGTACATTTTATCTGGTATTACGTATAAAATTCAATTGTTATTATAAATTTCGTTACAGAACTATATAAATATACGTTTAAATTTTATCTAAATATGTTTAAAAGTCATAAAGATTATTGTATAACCTAAAACCAAGTTGAATTGGTTTATCGTCCTTTCTCACTCGAGGCCACGCTAATCATTAGGTTTCTCTGTCTATGATTTATAACGTAGACAGAGAAATGTCTACGTTATAAATACTCTAAGCACAGCTGTCAAAAGGTGTTTCTTTTTTGGTGAAGTCATGGAGGTTAAAGAACAGGAGAACGATCGCTACGAACTAAAGCATAGCCCGCCTGTCCTTGAAAATTGTAAAATTTATAGCGGCCCTGACGTCGGTGAGTAGTGACTGTGAAGTTAGCTGTTTATGAGTACAAGTGGATGAAGTTGGTTGAATAATGTACAAATTTTCTTCCCTATTTCGAAAATTTTTATGCTCCGTAATTTTGTAATTTTTGACAATAATAAACAATAAAAAATGGAGAAATATTTTATTATGCATGGATGTGCAAGTGATTTAGCATCTGATCGGAAAAATAGACTAAAAATGACTTTTATTAAGCGAACTTAGCGATCGTAGCGCCTCACTTATGGTGTCCATATTTCTGGGACACTTTTATACGGCGATCGTTCTCCTCACAAACTAAAAAGAATACTATAGTCAACCAAATCTAAGAAATACCTTTTGACGTTCCATATTAAACATTCCTCAATAACTTTGCACAAGCGTACTCACACGATTTAAAATAATCGTGTACAAATTTATTTTTTTCACTTTGTCAAAGAAAATTTTTGTAGGCCAAAAACTCATATACAAGACCGTGCTAAAATAACCACTACATAATTTGAATATCCCGCCATTTAGGTACCAGTTACTCAACTCCACAGAATCAGTAATTCATTTTTGAGGAGATACGGATATACGCTTTTACAACAAAATGCCAGAAAATATACAAAATTTGAGGTAAGTACACAATGTTCAAAAACTTTATTAAACTAAGATTGTATAAAAAGGGTTATTTTAATATTAAGGAATTTATGGATGATAATAACCCTTGGGAATGGTGATCGCTACCAAGCTATTTCTAATTTGTCTTGTGATGTTAAGAGAGATGAGCGTACTTGTATATATAACACGCATGATTGTAAGCTCTTATTTTGTTTAAAAAACTAGTCCCGTTGCATTTCTTGCAGGTTTTTTTTGGGCACCAGTGGTAAATGAAAAAAGTGACTTTCAAGAAATATTATTCATAATCTATATTGAATAAAAAAGTTTCTATTTCTGTTTCGAGAGCTTACTGTGCGTAATTTTGTAATTTTGAGTTGTCTTCTTCTTTTGTGACTCGGCTTTAACTTTTTGGACTGTTTCTTTTATGATAACTTTTTGTACGTGATAGAGCCAAGCCACAGCTATATTATAGTTGTAGCACGAATGGGTCAGCTCAACCAGAGCAGGACCATGTATAGAATACCAGCGTAAAATAGCAGCGTAATGCTGATGTGTTTCATGTGGTGAGTGTAGAGAACCAGAGACTCTTTTTACTGGAATCGAGGTATTCCATCTTAGTCCTCAAGGGTGACAACGCATTTGAATTTTGATTCTACTACTATGGGCCATAGCATCCACTTACCATCAGGTGGATTGTGTGCTCGTTTGTCGCCCAATGCTATAAAAAAATATTCGTTGAAGCATGTGCCTATGTCACAGAAGATGATTGGAAAAGTGGTAGAAAAAACAAAAAATGATTATGGATGACTTTGAAAGAGACATTAATTTTGACTGCATTATTGAAAATCGTATAATAATTAATATAAACAACGACATCCCTACTAGTTGTACTGAAAGTGATTGAATAAATTTATTTTTAATCTAGTTTCAATCTTAAATTTTTATAACTGTGCCTCTAGAAATAAGCAGTAACAACAAATACGAAGAAACTGATAAATCTTGTGTTTTAAATTATCCATTTTTAATTTATTATGGTATTATTCAACATACAAATACATAAAAACTCACGCCTGTCACCCAGAGGGGTAGGCAGAGACTACAGACTTCCATTTGGCACGATCCTGACACACCTCTCTCGCCTCCTTCACATCCATACACCTACGCATACATGCTCGTCGGTTAAGGGTACTCCTAATTTGGCCCGTTTTCAATAAATCGCCAATTTGGTCGATAAATTTTCGCCTAGGACGTCCCTTTCCGACTCTGCCATTCACTTCTGAAACATAAATTTTCTTTGTCACTCTTTCCTCATTCATTCTTTCCACATGACCAAACCACCGAAGCATTCCTTTCTTAATCCTGGTCACAACATCATCTTGCAAACCACACTCTTCTCTTATTACACAATTTCTTACCCTGTCGTTCAGATTCAGCCCTAACATACTCCTTAAGGACCGCATTTCTACTGCGTTGATTCTACTCTCATGCTTCTTCTGCCACACCCAACTTTCACTACCATACGTTAAAGTAGGGACCAACACAGCATTGTGAATTGCCATACGTGCCTTTTTTGACACATTTTGACTCTTCACAATAGACTGCAGGGCCCCATTTACTCTATTTCCCGCATTCACTCGTCGTTCTATATCCTTATCATATCTCCCATACCTGCTAAATACGCAGCCCAAATATACAAACTCATCTACTTGCTCGATCAACTCCCCTTCTATTCTTATTTCACAAATCGTTTTACTTTCTTCTCTTTCAAAAACCATAACCTTCGTCTTACTTGCGTTCACTTTCATACCCCTTTCTTTTAATGATCCGTTCATTAATGTAACCATCATTTGCAACTCGGCCGCCGACGACGCAAGGATAACTTGATCATCGGCGTACAAAAGGCATTTGACGATTAACTCACCCATTCTTAATACGCATTCTTCAACTTTCAAATTTTGCAAACAACTGTCCATAAATAGGTTGAACAGCCACGGGGAAGCCACACAGCCCTGTCTGACACCTTTATGGATGTCAAACCAGTCCGAGTAGACCCCGTTGATCCTAACACAAGCACTAGAGTCCCTATAAAGAGACTCCAATGCCTGTATCAAGCCAGCGCTCAACTCAAATGAGTTCAGTATTTGCCATAACACATCCCTATCCACTCTGTCATAGGCCTTTTCCAAGTCCATGAACGCACAAAAAACCTTTTGGTTTTTGGCCAAAAACTTCTCCGCGATCATGCGCATGGAAAAGACTTGATCTGTACATCCCATTCCCTTTCTGAATCCCGCTTGCAGATCCCAAATTTTTCCATAAGTTTCTTTCATGACCCTGTCAATCAGTACCTTAGCATACAGTTTTCCCACAATGCTAAGAAGGCTGATGCCACGGTAGTCTTTACAGTCCTGCCGCGACCCTTTTCCTTTATATACTGGGACTATCACGGCTTTGCACCAGTCTACCGGTACCCGCTTCAGTTCCCAGCATAAATTAAACAAAGTATGCAGCAGGCCTGCCATGACTTCCTCTCCAGCCCTTAGCATTTCGAGTGAAACTCTATCATATCCGGCAGCCTTACCTGCTTTCATGCTTTTCATTGCTTTCATTATTTCATCTATACTTATCTCGCTACATCTTTCCTCTTTTTTCGGAGTTTCTACTTCACTTAGTACACACGTTGTCTCCTCACTCATAAACACGCTTTCAAAATATTCCTTCCATCTCTTTAAACTCAAAACTTCATCTTTCAGAATGTAGCCATTCTCGTCTCTTATAACATTCATCATAGGCTGTTTTGAATGTCCCCTGGCAGTTCTTACAAGTTTCCAGAACATTTTAATATTTGCCTGGAAGTTATCCGATATTCTTCTATCATTCTTATCCGTTCTTTCTTGCTTTTTTCTTTCAACTACTTCTTTTACTCTCTTATTAAGATGTCTAAAGACTGCCTTTTTTCTTTCAATATCATCATTCGTACCGCTGATTACCAGCCTTTGTTGCTAGTAAATCTAGCCATGCTCTCTTCTTTGCTTCAACTTCCATACGTATCTCATCATCCCACCATAACGTATTATTTTTCCTTTCATTCTTCCTCTTACTAACACCACATACTTCGGTAGCTGCATCCACTAAACCTTTCTTTACATTTTGCCATACATTCTCCAAGTCTAACTCCTTCATACATAATTCATCCAAACCACTTATATTTTCTTTCAGTCTACATTTGAACTTGTTTCTCTCACCTTCATCTTGTAACCTTTCTGTTCTAATACGCTGTAACGCAGTGGTAGACACAGATGATCGATGGCGCCAACGCCTGAATAGACCATTAATTCGACATAAAACCAAATAATGATCCGTTCCTACGTTAGAACCCCGGTAAACCCTTGTATCTACCACTGTGCCCCTCAATCTTTCATCCACAATTATGAAATCTATCATGCTTCTATCGTCACCTCTTTCCCAAGTATACATGTGAATCCTCTTGTGGCGAAAGCAAGTGTTCATCACAAAAATATTCTTTTCCATACATACGGTGAGGAGACTTTCACCATTCTCATTTATACTTTCATCACCAAACGTTCCCAATATTCTTTCATAACCAAGCCTCCTGACCCCAACCCTTCCATTAAAATCTCCTAGCATAATAATATTTTCATTTCCCTTACACTTCATTAACACCATCCTTACCATTTCCCAAAACTGCTCTCGGATATAAGTGGGCTTAGACATGTCTGGGGCGTAGACCCCTAATACAAACAACTTCTTTAAGCCCACTTTCATTCGTATCCATAGCAGTCTTGGGCTTACACATTCATACTCTTTCACACATTGGCCCATTCTTTCTGAAAGGATCATACCCACCCCCTGTCATGCCCACTCGATCTCGTCTACACCAGACCAGTATGCGGTATACATGCCATGTGTAGTGACATCCTTCCCCTTCCTTTTCGTCTCATTTACACATAACAGGGGGTGCTAAGAATCTCCGGTGGAGGTTCGGTTGCCACCTACGACGACTCGACCTGGCAACATTTAACGCACGCACACTGAGGACTGACGTGAAGATCCTGGAGCTGGAAGAAGAGATAGACAAGTTGCGCTGGAGTATTATAGGATTATCCGAGGTCCGAAGAGAGGGGGAGGACACGGTGATTCTCGAATACGGCAACTTGTTCTATCACCGGGAGGGCGACCATCTGTCCCAAGGAGGTGTCGGATTTATCGTCCACAAGTCTCTCGTCAACAACGTTGTACAGATTGAGAGTGTGTCGACGAGAGTCGCGTATCTGATACTCAGAATCACCAAACGGTATTCGCTGAAGGTCATACAGGTTTACGCACCAACGTCGGCACATTCCGATGAGGAGGTGGAGGAAATGTATGAGGATATTTCCAAAGCCATACATTCCTCCAAAACCCACTACACGGTGTTGATGGGAGACTTCAACGCAAAACTAGGCACAAGAGAAAACGGTGAGCTGAAGTTAGGGAAATTTGGAGTAGGGCAACGGAACCGAAGGGGCCAGCAGCTGGCTGACTTTATGGAGAAAGAGGGACTTTTTATGAAACTCTTTCTTCCAGAAGCGGCCCCACAGGAAGTGGACCTGGTCGAGCCCCGACGGTTTGACAAAAAATGAGATTGACTTCATTATGACGACCAGACGCCAACTGTTCAGTGATGTCACAGTGATCGCAAGGGTGAAAACTGGCAGCGATCACCGAATGGTTGGAGGCACACTGAACCTAAACGTTAAGTTGGAGAGGTCTCGTCTAATGAAGTCAACGCTCCGTCCCCCCTCGTGCTCTAATCCAAAATCCCGAAAACTTTCAGCTCGAGTTACACAACCGCTTTCAGTGCCTACAAGATTGCAATGCAGTGGACGATATGAATGACAAGCTCGTGGAAACTGTCCATGCGGTCGGAGCTAAGTTCTGCAAGACCCGCCGCAGAAGAACACAAAAACTCTCCGATCACACTCTTAATCTTATGGATGTTAGACGGGAGATGAGGCTGCAATCGTCAACAGATTTGACAGCATACAGGCAACTGAACAGACAGATCTCCAAATGCATGCGGCGAGACTTACGCAACTTTAATACTGCTCGTATTAAAGAAGCGATCGAGCGGAACCAGGGCTCCAAAGTCTTTGCCAGAGATCTGTCTGCCAGAAAGAGCCAACTGTCAAGGCTGAAGACTGAGTGTGGCAGCATCGTTTCCGGGACACCTGAGATTTTGAGTGAGATTGAGAGGTTCTATGGGCAGCTGTACACATCATGGTTGGAGCCACACGCGAGTGTGAGTAACGATCCAAGAGCAAGTCTTATCCGACACCATTCCGATGATATCCCGGACGTCAGTCTAAGCGAGATTAGAATGGCTCTCCAGCACCTTAAAAACGGCAGGGCCCCAGGCGAGGATGGAATTACAGCGGAGCTTCTGAAAGCGGGTGGAACACCGGTACTTGAAGTCCTTCAGAAGCTCTTCAATTCCGTCCTCCATGGTGGCACTACTCCAGAGGCGTGGAGCAGAAGTGCGGTGGTCTTGTTCTTTAAGAAAGGCGACAACGCTCTCTTGAAGAACTACAGACCGATTTCCCTTCTGAGCCGCGTCTACGTGCTGTTTTCGAGAGTCATTACGAATCGTCTCGCACGCAGACTCGACGACTTCCAGCCTCCCGAACAAGCCGGTTTCCGAAAAGGCTTCAGTACCATAGACCACATACATACCCTGCGGCAGATTGTACAGAAGACTGAAGAGTACAATTTGCCACTTTGCCTGGCGTATGTGGACTATGAGAAAGCCTTTGATTCCGTCGAAATTTGGGCGGTGCTGCAGTCCCTTCAGCGGTGCCAAGTTGACTGTCGGTATATCGAAGTGCTGAAGTGTTTGTACAGTAGGGCTACGATGGCTATCCGAGTACAGAACCAGAGCTCGAAACCTATCCAACTGCAGAGAGGTGTAAGACAGGGTGACGTTATATCCCCGAAACTCTTCACCGCTGCTTTGGAAGACGTTTTCAAGCTACTGGACTGGAAAGGATACGGTATTAACATCAATGGCGAGTACATCACTCACCTTCGATTTGCCGACGATATAGTCCTTATGGCAGAATCGCTGGAGGACTTAAGCAATATGCTCAATGACCTCAATAGTGCCTCCCAACGGATAGGTCTTAAGATGAACATGGACAAAACAAAGATTATGTTTAATGTCCATGTCACACCTATGCCGGTAGTTGTTGGGAGCACTATGCTCGAAGTTGTTGACGAGTACGTTTACCTGGGACAAATATTCCGACTAGGTAAGTCCAACTTCGACCGAGAGGTCAATCGACGGATTCAACTCGGCTGGGCAGCGTTCGGGAAATTACGACATATCTTCTCGTCAGGTATACCTCAATCTCTGAAAACTAAAGTGTACAACCAGTGCGTGTTGCCAGTGATGACTTACGGATCAGAGACGTGGTCCTTCACTGCTGGCAGTATGAGGACGCTCAAGGTCGCTCAGCGAGCTATGGAGAGGGCTATGCTCGGAGTTTCTCTGCGTGATAGACTCAGAAATGAGGATATCCGCAGTAAAACCAGAGTGACCGACATAGCCCAACGGATTAGTAAGCTGAAGTGGCAAAGGGCCGGCCATATAGCTCGAAGAACCGATAACCGATGGGGAAGAAAGGTTCCCGAGTGGCGGCCTCGTGCCGGTAGGCGTAGTGTAGGGCGACCCCCACTAGATGGAGTGACGACCTGGTAAGATATGCAGGAAGTCGATGGATGCAGGTGGCTCAGGACCGTGCTTTGTGGCATTACTTGGGGGAGGCTTATGTTCAGCAGTGGACTTGTGAAGGGCTGTGATGATGATGATGATGATGATGATACACATAACACATCCATTCCTCTATCATACATCATATCGCACACTTCATCCATTTTATCATTCATTGCCCCACATACATTCAACGTAGCCAGACGGGCCTCTGCAATCCACTTTTCGCCTCTCCGGGAGACAGAACGTGACGGGTGGCGAACCTCGTCGCCGGTTTTCCTCCCGGAGATTCTTCGCACCCCTGCCCCATTAAAGGGGCGCCGGGAACTCGGGGCCATTTCTTTTATATAGTTCCTCATGTGCGAAAATATTGGGTAGTATGTTTTACGCCGCTACCACGGCGTGGAGCCGAGTCTGTGGTATCGGCTTGTCGCTCATTTAGCACCACCCGGGGGACACGTGTAGGGTGGGCCTAGGAATAGGTTGTATAGCCTAGCCATAGCCTAGCCATATCCATAGCCTACGGACGCGAGCGACTTATCCCCCAAACTTCAAACCAAACTATAAATAATTACCAACTCTAAATAATCAATATCGGTTTTTTAAAAATCGAACATTGTACGTTCCCATTTTTTGGTTGGCATGCTTGGTGCAATAAGTCTGACAGCTGTCAAAATGTATTTCTTACATTTGGTTAGTTCTCCTGTTCTCTAACCTCCATGGGTGGAGTATAGCATAGACGTATATAAGCATTTACATCACGTCTATGGAGTAGGAATATAGCGAGCGTACTTGTATATATAGAGGTCAGTGCTGTCTACGGACTATAGTATCTATGGCGATCTATGGTCAGTCGTCATAAATTATAGATGTGTCAACTCGGAAAAATTACAACTCGAGTTAACTCGAGTTGAAATTCACGTAACTCGAGTTAAAACTCGAGTTAGCTGGACAAAGTACGTTTTTATAAATTTGTTTTTCTATCTAGCTCTTTGGTGGGTTGGGATAACTAAAATTACATTTTTTAGTACTAAACTTATTAAGTAGGATTGAAATAATAAGGTATATTTAGTATGTATCACATACTTATTATGTATTTTTGGTTTTAATCTTTGCTATAACAATAACCTGTATTTAACAACAAAACTATTCTTCATAAAACAATATCAGTCTAGCTTTAAGAAGTAGGTACATAAGCTATTAATAGATTAATTATCACAGTCAAAATATTCTCAAATAACTTAGCTATTATAAAATTCTAAATAACAAATTAATTTGGTTGTTGCTATTTGTTGACTTTCTTCATTTATTGCCTTCGATTAATTCGTTGCAATAGGAACATTTACTTAAATATTAAACTATATATAATTATTGAGGTACCTATTTAACAACATATAGGACCACTTAGTTAAAATGTGTTTCGATCAGGTATTTTCTGATTAAATAAAAGAATGTAATACTCAAATAATAAAATATAATTTCTTGTAAGTTAACATATTTATAAGTATTTTCAACATCAATATTCTGAAATAACTAATCATAGCTTCTTCTAAATTTACACATAAGTTAGTATTTTCAACAAAATATAATATTTAAAAAAAACTAACACTATCTTCTTGAAAGTGAATCAAATTATGATAAAAAATAATAATAAAGTGTAATCAGTATTTGTTGAAAAATAAAGAAGATTATTGAATGCTATTGAGAAATAAAATTTGGCCAACTTTTTTAGGTGTTAGATGGTTTCTTCTATAATTGCAAAAAATTCCGGCTTTTGAAAATAAGCATTTTGAAGGAACTGATGCTGGCGGTTTTTGTGTTGTTGGTTATCGGCAAACTTCATATAATCACAGAATAAATATTAATAATAGTATTACAAGTACAAACGTGGGTGTCATTTATTCGATTCACTGTGATGGGAACACAAAGCACGCACACAACGAACGAATCGCGCTATACCACAGAACACTAATACCCTTAGGCGGGTATGCGCTATACTCTTTCACTGACTCGCTTGATTCGTTCATGTACAGCCAGCCCAAACTCGAGGAGATCCAACTCGAGTTATCTTGAGTTAAGCGCAACTCGAGGTGACTCGAGTTAGTAACTCGAGTTGACCCATCACTATCTTAAAATTAATAATGTATTTGGTCACGACGACAATCGAGTCTACTGCTTAGGTGAAAAATATTTTGAGATTGAACTGAAACAAACTATTGAATAATCCGCATAGTGTTTATTATTTAGTGATAATTTGCGCGTAGTGTCGGAATAGTTTTTTTTTCATTAGTGTCTTATTAAAAAGAAAATCGATGAGATGTGTGTGTAGGTGAAACAATTATGTGTAGTGTTGATTACTAATGACGTCTGAATCCAAACAAAAGGCAATCGTTGCAAGAAGACCACAAAACTTATAAATAGAAGGTAAATAAGTTACCGTAATAGTTTGTGCGCTTTAAAAAGATTAAGATAAAAGAATTAGTACCCTTCACTTTCAATTGAGACTAAACGAGAAAATGTCAAGACGGTGACCTCCAACGTAAAGTTCCGTTTTCTTCTAATATAAATAATGTATATTTATAAATGTTTGTGTATTTATATGCTTAAATACTTCTATTATTTAATTTGCACGGTGTTGGGATGAGATCTAAATAACTAGACTATACAAGATCTCATGCATATCATACTGTGCTACATTTTATCTGGGTGAAATGATATGGTAATTTTCATTTTATCAACATCTACCAAGTGAAGTGTGCGATTTCTATGTTTAATAAATTGATTTATTGCTTAATTTATTTTGATTAAATTAACATTCATAATAAAAAAAAATTATAGGATAGGATGACAAACGAGCACACAGTCCACCTGATGTTAAGTGGTTGCTGTGGCCCATAGACATTTACATCTATCCTTGATTATGAATCAAAACTGCAGATGTGTTGTCACCCGTGAGGACTAAGATGGAATGCCTCATTTCCAATGGTTATAATGTAAGTTTTCCTAAAGACTCCTAGAGAATAGCCTTCTTCTTTTATATTTCTCTTGATTTTATTGAGTAGATTGACAGAACAAAATAGAAGGTAAGGTCTTACTTGACAAAAGTGTTCCATTTCACTGTTATGATAGTGGATTATTTGAACAATAACCATAATTTTTAATACATTAATGATCTAATTAAACTTACAGTGTAAAGTCTATTTAGGGATACTGAATGGACTGCCCTTTTTATGGAGTCATTTTTTTAACTGGAAAGAAGAAAAATCAATAGTATTTATTTACTAATAAATTATGATGTTTATAAACAATAAAAATAAACTTTGTCGGCCTTTTATACTGCACCAGTATTTTAATTGTATTGTCTTATGTATTTTATTCATATCTTGGGATACTGTGGGATCAACTTGATTATACAAAAAGTATTTTTTAATAATTTTGTTGCATGGAGTGCTTGTTTATTGCTTGGTGGTGGCTGATGATCATCCGCCACATCTTTTTCATCCCCTAATTGTTGTTCCTCAGTTTTTCTCACTGAATCCATAATTTCTTCATCTGTAAGTGAAGCTAGTAATTAGCCAGGCTGTTGTCTACTTCTATGTAGGGTCGTAGATTTTTAGTGAAATTTTGTGGTATGTTGAACTGTTGAACCCACTTGGTTAATTAAAGGTCATCTTCACTTTCAAACTCTGGTACCGTTTCTAATTCATCACTCATTCAACTGGTACAAAGTCTAGCACAACGAAAAGTGCTGTACAGTTGCTGCTGTTACTTCTTCCCAGGTTTTGGATAAAACATTTAGTGTATGCAGCATCAATAGTTACTTTCTGTGTTTGTTGTAAGCCTCTAGTTGTGTTTGTTGGAAAAAATGCCAAATCTTATGTTTTGAAGGTTATATATAAGAGGGTGAGCAGGGCAGTTGTCGACAAGAAGCAAGATGTTTTATTGTCCTTCAATTTTGCATCCCACCTTTGCAATTCTTCTTCAAGATTATCTTGTTATCCAGGCTAGTTTATTTCGTTTATAGGTGGATAACACTGGATGTTTTTGATTTGCCTATTACTACCAGCTTCCTTTTTTTGTGCCATTCGTACAAGCACCTATAAGCACTGTAATACGCTCTGTGTAGAGTTTTCCTCCCACATACTTTTCTCCTTTAAATTTCAAAGTTTTATTGGGGGGGTCAACTTAAAGAAAATTCTGGCTTCATCAGCATTAAAAATGTCACATGGAGTGTACTTTTCTTTAAATTTTGGCCACACTCTATTAATCCAGTCGTCAGTACACTTCATGGTTCTCCATTAATTAAACAATTGTTGATATGGTGACCTTACTTGAACTTTCTGAGCCATCCTTCTGATGCTATGAAAGCCGATAATATCTTTGCCTTAGCATTCATGATTGGACTGGAGACAGGTGTATTATTCTGACACTGTCTGTGAAACCATGATAGCATAGCTTAATCCAATTCTTTGTATTTATAATAAATAATAAAGCCTTTATTATCCGAAATAATTTAATATTACATTAAGTTAAAGCTAAAAAAAGAATTAAAAAAGAAAGTACAATATTATACAGTGTGTCCGGTCACGGACTAGCGATATTCTAGGTACTTATAATACAGCTATTTTATTTTATATATTTTTATTTTAATACAAAAATACACTACACACTGAGGTCTAGTCCCCTTTTTTTGTATTTTGTTTTTTTTTTCTAGATATATTCTCTATGTCGTAGATGGACAGAGCGCGGCCCGCCGGTCGAATACTGGTGGCCCGCCGACAGCAAAAATAACTACACTACATACTACATACGAAAAATATTGAATTATATTCCAGAATAAAACCAAAAAAAGTATGTTCGAAAAATAATTTGAATTCCGCGCGCGCGGTCTTAAGTGATGAGTAAAGATCTCGGTTAAATTAGTTTTCTTGAGGAGCCGCGGAGAGGCGGCGCGGCGACGACGGCAGCGCGGTGGCGGTTTATCCACGGGTTATATTGTTAGAGCAAGTGAGATAGCAATAGTCCCGAATTCCTGATTGCTCGCGTAGGTAGATACACGAAGCTTCCAGAGTCGATTTCTTCAGACAGTTTTCGACTCTATACGCGCGGTATAAAAGCCATGCTAACCGCAGCGACCGACAGTTCGGTTTTAATTTGAGGCAAGTGTCAATAGTTCTAGTGTAGATTTTAACTCGACTAGCCGGTGTCATATATTTTGATCCACATTCAACGTAGATTTCCTGTCAAGTGCCGTGTATAATTGTGTTGTGAAATCGTAAGTAAAACTCTGTTATTAGTAAGTGTTTCCCTACCTATTTAATCAATTATTCTTGGTAATTTAAAAAAAGGATGGGTAATTTAAGTAGGTACTGTAATTGTTTTTAGGTGCTGTGTTAATCCTAGCCAGGATTAGAATAAGCCAGTACCGAAACGTAACGTTAAGGATAAGGCAGTTTCAAGAACCAAATTTCTGAGAAACACTTTTTTGTATGGTCGCATAACAAAGTCGTTTGTTTAATTTGCAAGAATTCTGTTGCGATTGCAAAAGAATATAATGTAAAAAGGCACTATGAAATGCAGCATCCTACTTTTACCAAGTTCACAGGTGAATTAAGAAAGCAAAAAATGTTGTCTTTAAAACGGGAGCTTATTGGTCAGCAAGCTATGTTTACAAATCCCATTCAAGATTCAGAAACTGCTACAGAAGTTAGTTATGAAATTTCTCGAGTGATAGCAAAGCGAAGTCGATGATGGGGATTTTGTAAAAGAATGCATAGAAATTGCTGCTAAGAAAATGTGTCCAGAAGCAGCAAAAAAGTTTAAGAAAATTCGACTGAATCGTATGACTATCCAAAGACAAATTATGTCTTTGTCAGGTAATATTGCGGAACAATTAAATGAAAAAACTAAGAATCATTGAATTTTTTTCATTAGCACTTGACAAATCTATTGATATTAGTTCCACAGCTCAACTTCTGATATTCATACGAGGTGTTAGTCAAGATTTTGAAGTCTTAGAAGAGTTATTAGGAATGTGTTCATTGAAAGGTCAAACCAGAGGAGTTGATATACTCAATGTACTTTTGGATGAGTGTTCAAAAACTGATTTGGACTTATCAAAATTATCGGGAGTTGCGACTGACGGTGCTCCTTCGATGATTGGTATCAATTCTGGGCTAGTTACTTTGCTGAAAAAGCATCTGCAAGAAAAAAACATAAACACTGAAGATCTCATGCAGTTTCACTGCATTGTACATCAAGAAGCCCTCTGTTCTAAAAAAATTTCATGAAAGCGATAGTTTCGACAGTAAATTTCATAAAATCACGAGGACTCAATCACAGGCAATTCAAACAATTCCTTGATGATATCGAAAGTGAATATGGAGATTTACTGTATTATACAGAAGTAAGGTGGCTAAGTCCTGGATTGACACTGGAACAATTTCTAAATTTAATAGAAGAAATTGGAATATTTCTGGCGGAAAAGCAAACGGATGTTTATTATTTTAAGAATTATTTGATGAGAGTGGGTCACCTTACCTGACACCTCTATCGATTGGGAAAATGTCTCCTGTAGATTCTAGCCTGATTCTGGCTTTACTTTTACTGATTAATGGTATTAACATAGGCATTTTGAATCCCCTGTTCTTTTACTTTTAGACTTTGCCATACTGACTCAGGCTTAAGGCTATCGAAAGCTTTGGCATAATCTATAAAGGCCAGGCCTTATTGTATTCATTGTATTTTTGTATGATTTCTTTGACTGTATGTATATAATCAATTGTACTAAAGTCTTTCCTGAACCCTGCCTGTTCCACAGGTTGACTTTCATAGAGCATGAGTGATATTCTGTCTAGAATCACTTTAGCGAAAACTTTATATACATTTGGAATTAGAGAAATGGGTCTATAGTTTCCTATATATTCTTTTGGACCCTTTTTGTGTAGGAGTATTATATGTGATTCTGCCCATTGACTTGGAATACAGCTGGTATATAGAGTCTCATTGAAGACTTTTGTTAATATTGGGCCTAGTTCTTTAATTGTCCCTCTTATAAGTTTGTTTGGGATTCTATCTGGACCAGGGGCTTTTTCTGACTTCTGACTTTTTATAGATTTTTCTACTTCCTTTACTAATATTTCTGTTATAACTTCTACATCGTTTATTCTGTGGTTTTGTATATTATTATATTCTTTATCTGATCATTGTATTTTTGGCTGATTTGAACTGTGTCCCTTGTACAGTAAGCGATAATAGTTTGTTGCAATATTTTGGATTTCACTGCGAGAAGTATTTGGCGGTGTTTTCTCTGTTAACTTTGGTATCCATTCTTTTCCCTGTTCTCAAAGTTCTTTGAGTGCTTTTTTATGCCTCTTGTTCTGCTAATGTGATTCTCTAGGGTTTTGATTCTTCTATTTTTCCTGTCAATCCTCATATTTTCGCAAATCTGTTTTCCAAGGTTTGATATTTCTTTTTGATTTTCTTTCTAATTTTGTTTTTAATTAAATTTCTTCTGTCTTCAATCAGTTTTAAAGTTTTTTCACTTGAATAGGACTTTTTGTTTTCTATTTTTTATATTTATTGTTAAGGTCTATATCTGAGTCTATAATATTCCCGTATCATTAAATGAACTTTGTTGGTTATTATGAAGTCTATTTCGTTTCTAGTCTTTCCATCTGGAGACATTCAAGTCCATTTGTTTTTGGGTTTTTTGCGGAACATGAAATTTAGAAGTGCTTGTTAAGTTTTTCTCAATTAGGAACGGATATCAGTATCTGTTGTGAATTGATGAATGGATTGATCTAGATCTTTGATTATTTACCTACCTGGTCTATATAATCAAAGATCTAGGTACCCATAAGACTCTGTCATGTGTTAGCAGCCCAAGGAATCTGTATGCATCAATCTCCAATGACTATATATATCCCCAAAGCCATGATTGTATATAATAAATAATAACTAAGAGAAGAAACTAAAAAGATCCAATGCATAAATCAGTAAATAGGTATACATAAGGAAAAAAGTAAAAGTAAAAAGTTTATAAATCACAGACGAGCCTTACTTATGTAATGCATAAGGCCCGCCACATATATACGGAAATCTGTTTCGGGATTCCAGAAGAACGCAGCAAGTCCATACTCCAAATAAAATCAAGGACCCGTCACACAACTACGGTAGTTTTCCGTTCGAAATTTTGCGGGCAAAACGGGATTCCGTATGTAGTAGGTAGTGTGCGGCGGGCCTAAATAACAAAGACGTTATGATCAAAACCAAGAAATTATATTTACTTTTTACTGTGGGTATTATTAGAATTGTAAAAAACATGCAAAAAAATACCACACCATTTACTCTTTTTTTTCTATTTGCGTTGTTATCACTATATTATCTAATTAATGGAATCAGGTGTTGCTTTGTGGAAATCCATTATTTTAAAGATGTTAGAAGTTAATTAGCTTAAGACCCGCGTAATACAATAAAATAATGTCACTTACCTAGTTTGAAGAGCACCTTCCTTGCATGTGTTATCCACATCACAACTCATCACTACCACTACTCACAATACCTAATACATGTTGCGCCTCTAAACGAGGAATCATGAGGAGAAATAGACTCAGCAATGAATAACCGCTAAGATTATATCTTCTATTCATTTATTTTCATTATATCATATATATTCATTATATCTTATTCCTTTTAAATATTATGAGATGGTTATATCGATATCGCCATCTGTTCTATTAGACGTCATGAGATTTTTCATAGTCTTCTTTTACGCCGGTACCACAGGCAATATCATTATATCGATTAATAAAAATTACATACATGTCCAAAATATAATTAAGGAGTCATTGCTAAAAATTATAATAGTGCGAGAGAAAGCGGGTATTCAATTTACTCTTGCTTACAGAGTAAATCCTTATCAGCAATAAAACAGCGTACTAGAAATTTAGTGTAGCGCTCTTACAATTAGATTATACTGTAAAGCTTAGTTCAGAGTTCAGACTAGGTACGCTATAATATTCTGCTATAAAGTATAGTATAGCACATTGCTTCAGACTACGCTATACTATTCTGCTATAAAGTATAGTGTAGCACATTGCTTCAGACTATGCTATACTATTCTGCTATAAAGTATAGTGTAGCACATTGCTTCATCAGCAAGCAATTCAATAATAAGTCTAGTATAGGGTGAAATTGACCATAAAAATGAATACTGATTGATTTTGTACTATATAACATTAGTCGCCCAAAGTGGAAATTGTCACCATAGAGTGCATTAATGCGAAGTTTAAAATAAAACACAGCTTGCTTAATATCAAATTATTTATTAATAATTATATTTCGATCATTAGCAGATCAGTATTATGTATTATACCAGTAATTTGTATTGTACCTATACATATGTATATTATATATATTATAGTGCAAATATATGTATATTATAGTTTGGTCTGAACTAAGTTTTACATGTGCTCGTCAAGAATACACATGTAGTATAATGAGAATGACGTAATTACCTGATAACACCATAATATCTATATTAAGTATTAACTTTATATCAACCCTTTCCCTGTCCCGTGACTTACATATAGGTAATTGCTATTGTCCTACTATTGTGTCTGCGATTAGAACAGGCAAAAGGGTTAAGTATGCAAACCAACGGCAACGCGGGGTAGCAGGAATGGAACGGATCGATCGGGGAAGGACCATGCTACCACTGAATACCAGCTTAAAATATAAATCCTGCTGAGTTTCGTAAGGTGTAGAGAACCGGAGAACTTTTTTATTGGAAACGAGGTTCCTATCTCAGGGTTGACAACGCATCTACATTTTGATTCATAACCACAGATAGATATATAATATTTCTATGAGCCACACCATCCTCTTACCATCAGGTAGACTGTGTGCTTGTTTGTCACCTTATTATATAAAAAATACAATCACAATGGACAGATTCACGACATTAACAAGATAACCGATTTAGTGAATTTCATGGAATCCCCTCTTGTGTTAAGTTATAAACAGCAACAATGAGAGGGGTTTTAAAGTTCCTCCTTCACTTCTATTTATCTTCTACCCTCTATCTCAGATATATATTGATTCATTCCTTTGTTAAACAGCATGAGTTCGACGGAAACGATCAACGTGACGGCGCAGCCGATCTCCGACACCGTCCATGACATGTTCAAGCCGTTGCAACAACCGGTGTTTCTGCAGACGACCTCTGCGCAGGTCATCACTGGGATATTCGTGTGGACTGCACTCTTTATTACTTGCCAACAGGTATGAGAATCTTTATAGCAGATAGAGATACCCTATTGGTCGATTTTCGGCGAAAACTTCTAATATACGAAGCTATCAATTGCGGAATATATAATGCACGTGGCAATAACAACAAATCGAACAATTACAGCCTATTAAAGGTTCCCTGCTGATCAAAGTTCATCAATTGCTTCAAAGGGGGAACAATTGCCGTAGTTGCCTCGCTTGGCAAGCGGGTTGGCAGAAGCAGTTTTTTTATTATTTTGAATTGTTGTCAAGATGCTGATGCCCATCTTCTGTTTAATTTCTCTCTATCGCTTCTTGTGACACCCACGGGACTATATGAGGTAGTGGATGTTCTTACGAGTATACCGCTACTACACGGTCAAGTAACAACGAAACTGTATCAGAAATATATTAATTTGTGTTTTTCAACAAAAGTTTATTCCGTCTGGCAATCAGTTACTGATTATTATTAAACCACTCTGGTTATTGACGCGGTGGTCAATATACTTACAATGACGTATTACCGATATAAGCAAAAAAATAAATTTACTTATCGTATTAATAAACAGTAGTTGAGAACCATCCATTCTATTCCATTAAAGGCTTCTATGTTTAAAAACATTTTGTTATGTCTTCCGATTTGTTGTACATTGCAGAAAACAAGTAACATGCAATTTTATTTCAAGTCGTCGGAAAGTCGGAAATTGCCGACAGAATAGCTTGTTATTAAACATGTATTTTTACACGCACTCCGTAATAGACCGTAACATAACTGTTAGCGAAGAACGAATCGTTTCTTGAGAATATTAATTTGATCTGGCAATATCGTGTAAAAGAAAACTACATTACTAATCCGTGGTCCTAGCCTATGTCCGTTATTGATACTCTTCTACATTGCTGTTGTTTGAAGGAATGCTTAATTCTATAGTCTAGTTAAAACCTATAATATTATTTTGAAAATGTATTAGACACTTACTGGCAAAAGTTAAGTCTGACTACTAGCTCACTTTTCTTTTCTTTCCTAAAATTGGCCCATTCTTATTCTGCCGCCCTGGGCCATGACCCCTCCCCCTCTTTTCTCGTCCAAGGTTTAATATTTTATTTGAGTATCACGTAGCGGAGTTTGTGATTTGGTCAGACCAAGTGAGAAAGTAATAGTATATTTTAAATAGTATCTATGTGGTAATCTGAATTACAAAATCGGTATAACTTATTAGTTAAGTGTACCTAATAATAAGTTAATTACGAAGATTTTTTTAAAGAAAAAGTTTCAACGCCACTAAGATTATTTTATGAAAACAGCTACACCAATTAAGATGGTATTTTTGACGTTTCGTAACTATTTCTTATATTTACCCGAACACTATACA
Organism: Parnassius apollo; assembly: GCA_907164705.1. NCBI lineage: Eukaryota > Metazoa > Arthropoda > Insecta > Lepidoptera > Papilionidae > Parnassius > Parnassius apollo. Next base: position 13,908,059 of record CAJQZP010000212.1, read on the forward strand.
TTGATTAAAACTACTTTTACGGATTTTATCGCGTTTTATTTATTTTATTTTTAATACCCGACGCATCAACGTTCCGGGAAGTCTGCAGTTTGCGATCATATCCTAGATGGCCCAAACCATTACATCAGATTTGATACGACTACAAATCCTCGCGAAAGAACATCGATTCCTACCAAGGATGATACGTGAGGCTATTGAAATTAAAAAAAAACATCCTAATCCTTCCTATCCATCTAATCCCAAACCCTGCTTGGGACCCTATAATTAATAAAATTAAAACTAAACCCAAGCATACCACTGCAAGACTTAAGTATAGTTAGTTTATTCTGCGTAGATCGGACCAAAAATAACAATAATTAAAAAGCTGAGGGTACTGCGGGTTAACTTTGACATCGGGACGTCAGTCACATCAGTCCCCCGTGACCATGGGTGCTGGAAAGCACCCGAAACGTCGGGCATTAAAAATAAAAATAAAATAAATAAAACGCGATAAAATCCGTAAAAGTAGTTTTAATCAATTTTGTAACTATTTTCCGAATCGATTATTTATAAGCAATCTTTTATCTCAATCGATAAGTACAACTAAAATTCAACTGGACTTCTTATATGCAGTGCCTTACAGATTAATGTGTATGTAATTGAACTGGTTTTATTGAAAGAATGTTTTTTTTTTTCGATCCGACAATTGTGTATTTTTTTAAATACATCGTCTTTTTTATCGAGCTAAAAAGTCCACTCGATAAGTGTAATGTAGTCAGCCTATAGACCAGTTGAACAATGAACTTTTTTAACAATGAGCGCGTTCAAAGAAACAACTACTACAACTCTATTCTAAGCGTGTTTTTTTTAGTTATGGGCACCAATTTCACGAAAACGGCTGAAACGATTTAAGTAAATGATTATTTGTTTTATTAAATAAGTAATACAGCGGCAAAATATCCCTACGGGTGGAAAAATGGGGTAATAAAATAATATTCTATTTGTTAACTTGAACTTGTGATGTTCCTTGGAGCACTCAAAAGAGTAAATTATAATTAAATTCAATAATTAGAAATTTTTAAATAATTTCTATACAACAGCTTCTGAAGCTCGTAATTCTTCGACGTCCAATGTGTTAGCACCGACAGGCACCGATTTTCGTTTTTGAAGTCGATCTTCACTTTTGATTTTATGATTGATTATTTTTGTTTGTTATTCTTACGACGTTACGTTTTTTTCTTAACGTAATAATTTAAATAGTTACCTGTTTAGAATACTCCCCCACTGTTTTCTAACTTATCATTTCAATTCAACTAATCATTTATTTCGTAACTTACTCAATAAAAGAAATATTAAAAGTATTGTATAAAAAATTAAATGTCTAACAGCAAAAAAGCATGAACGTAGATTCCTTTTACATACAATTAAATTATTTATGCGCGGTAGAGCCACGCTGCAGCTGTATTGTGGTTACAGCACGGATAGCTCGGCTCGACCGGGGCAGGAGCACGCTCTCACAGAATAACAGCGTAAAATAGCAGATTAATGCAGCTGTGTTTCGTATAGTGTGTTAATGGAACTAGAGACCTTTTTTACTGGAAATGAGGCGTTTCATTTGAATAAAACAAGTTTTTACGGATTTTATAGCGTATATTAACTTACACCACGGGTGCTACAAAGTGATCAAAACGTCGGGAATATAATAATAATAATTAAGTTAATATACGCTTAGTTAAATGTGTAGTGCTCGCGTAAATATCGGAAATCATTAAAAGGCGTTTCATCTTAGTCCTCAGGGGTGACCAATCTGCATAAATGTAGATGGGCCACAGGCCACAGCATTCACTTATCGTCAGGTGGACTTGTTTGTCACCTTTATTCTATTAAATAAAAATTGAAATAAGTTATGTCGTCTATATTATCTCTATCTTGATAAACGAGTGGTAAAATGAAACATTTTGTACAACCGACTTCAATATAAATAAAACATCTATGTAGTCGAATAAATACGCATTCTTAAGGATAACGCAAAAATTCAATCAAATCTTGATCAAATTTATTTACTATCACATGAGAAGCACAATCTTTCAAATAATAAAAAAGAATTATCAAAATGGGTTCACATAGAAAAAAGTTCTGAGGTAACACACATAAACAAAATACAGTCTAATTGAGAACCTCCTCCTTTTATTGTTGGTTGAAAAATCGATTCATTTTATTTTTATCAATTTTTTTAGAAAAATTGGATATTAGCACCCTGCTGGTGGACAACAGGGATTTTTATCTTAGACCACTAAAATTATTTGTCTAAATGGTACTACTTGTGTACAACTACAATAATGTTTAATAAAAATGTTGAAACTACTGTATTTATGTAAAATTGGATATATCTGGGATTTAATAAATGAAATGTGATCAAAATAAATACATTGTGCGATCGACCTCGTACTGTTGGGATGCAACGGAGATAAAAGTAGTCAAGGCGCGAATCGATAGCAAACCCGCACTAAAGCGAAAGCGAACTTTTTGTACTCGTAAACTTAACGAGAAAGATGTTACTGAAAATCTATCACTGTTATGGAGGGCTATGTTCATCTGTGCACTTGTGAAGGGCTGTAATGATGATACAAAACAATAATAATAAGGCGTAGGGAATTGACGACCCCATCGCCCGCTGACGTAACAGTTAAGTGACAAAACTGCTACGTCAACGCAGTCAGTCAGCGCCTTGCGAGAGGTGTGAGCGCCGTGCCTCGGCAGAATTTAGGGTGCAGAGGCCCGTTTGTGCTTATGGCTACACACGAAACGGTGCCGGGCCTGGGCGTCTCCCGTTAATGGACGCCCAAATAATGGATGATGGATAAGAAGATAGTGCGCAAAGGGCCACCTAGCATCCATCATCCCCACCAGACGGCTTGATGTCGGCAGGGTCCTCTCGGACTCGGCAAGCGGCATCCGCCGCTGGTGGAGTGCGCCGCATGCGTTGGACAAGAGATATGAACGCAAACGCATTGCGGGCGTACTATAGGGCGAAAGGGGAAGAAACTAAGGGGATAGCGTATCGGGCTCGGATGCATTGCTTTTTTGCTGAGCTGGAGCCGTCTATTCCCGTCACGGAACAAAACCTGGCAGACAGAGTTCGGTACATCATGCGCTCGAAAATATTTGATGATGCCGAGCTCGAACGACTACGACGTGAGGCCATTCCCTCATCGAATGAATTGGCTACGGCTGGGGATGCGGCTCCTCAGGCGACAGACCAGCTGCCATGCATAGCAGACGCCATGCATCTTCCAGTTGTGGTTGATTCAGACGGTGATGAAATGGTCTCCCACGAACTAGAGCAAATGAGGAGTATACTGGAAGATGCGATTTTGGAAACGCGCACCATGCCTCTCGAAAATCGACCGCGACTTCTCCGCATACCCCTAAGCAAGCGAAATCGGGCTGTCGTGAGGGCTCTTAACCCTATGCTGGTAACCTATTTGGAAGTCAGCCGGGACCTTTGCGAGACGGACTCAGTTCTTTTTGGCGCCGCAGTGGCAGCTTGCCGTATTATTGGCGCCAAACTTCCCCTGGCTGGACGCGCTACTAAACAAAGTAGCGCCATCCCAGCCTGGAGAAAAAGAATTGAGGACCGTATCGCAAAAGCAAGGGCCCTTATCGGTCATCGGCCAAGCTTCAGGTCGGGTAATAATAGACCGAGGGTTGTGCGCACCGTTAGAATGGCGTTTGCTGGGACAAATATCAGTTTGTCCCAGCCGGATATCACGCAGAAACTAACGGAGCGCATAGACGACCTGAAGCAAAAGATTGCTGCTTGGGGGAAGCGGATTCGCCGATTTACCGAGAGGTCAAGGCGGTTCAACCAGAATCGTCTCTTCCAGAGTGATCAGAAGAGGCTCTACAAATCATTGGAGCGACCAGAGGTATGTGGAGCGGGCCCAGGACCGGATCAGGCTAACACTGTCGCATTTTGGCGTGGCCTGTGGTCAGAGCCCGTAAACCACAGCGAGGGCCTTTAGACGGAAGTTGTAGTGAGTCAGTGTGTGAGTGTTACGCCCATGGACCCCGTCATCATAACGCCGGATGACGTAGCTGAGGCGGTCCGTAGAGCCCCGAACTGGAAAAGTCCGGGATGCGACGGACTGCATCACTACTGGATGAAGGGGTTCATGGTGTGTCACGCTGTGCTCGCCCGTCAGTTTCAAGAGGCTCTCAACCAGAAGTCGCTCCCTAGCCTCTTCACTACTGGGATCACTCATTTGGTTCCTAAAGACCAGGTTACCACAGACCCGAGCAAATACCGCCCCATTACGTGTCTACCCACCATATATAAGACACTGACATCCATTTTGAGCGCGAGAATCACTCGTCACCTGGAGCTTCAGGTGATGTCACGCGCTCAAAATGGATGTCGGGGCGGTGGTCGTGGAACTAAGGAACTACTCCTCATTGACGCGGTCATTGGCAAAGTGGTGAAACGCAACCGTCGGAACTTCTCCGCCGCCTGGATAGACTACAGAAAGGCATTCGACTCGGTGCCCCATACATGGCTAAAGAGAGTCCTCGAGCTGTACAAGATAGACTGTACAGTGAGAGACTTCCTCGAGCAGTGTATGGGGCAGTGGAGTACGATCCTTTGTCATCTGGGTGAGCGGATGATGGCTGCGGAGAACCACATAAGGATAAAAAGGGGTATCTTCCAGGGCGATTGTCTGAGTCCAATCTGGTTCTGCCTCTCCCTGAACCCTCTCAGTACCTTACTGGAGGGATCCGGGAGAGGATTTCAGCTACGGAAAGGGACAAAAGTGACCCACATTTTCTATATGGAAGACCTCAAATTATTCGCCTCTAGTCGCTCCCATCTTATGGAATTGCTAAAAATCACTTGTGAATTTAGCAATTCCATTGGAATGGAGCTGGGGACGGATAAGTGTGCGGTCCTCCATGTTGAAAGGGGAAGGGTTGCTAACTCTGAGGGCATAGATTTATCTATGCCCGTCAAGTAATGGACCCTTTCCGAGGCTGAAACATACCGATACCTGGGTATGTCACAGAACATCGGTATCGATGAGGCTGGTATGAAACAGTCAGTTTGCGACGTGTTTTATGCACGCTTGACCAAAGTGCTTAATAGCCTTTTGTCCGGTGTGAATAAGACACACGCATATAACGGTTGGGTCATACCTGTCCTTATGTATACCTTTGGCATACTCAGGTGGAGTCAGACTGAACTTAACGCCCTGGATAGAAAAGTCCGCACTACCATGACGTCCCATAGGATACATCATCCGAGATCGTCGGTAATGAGGCTGTACTGCCGCGAAAGCATGGTGGGCGTGGTTTTCTGAGCGCGCTCACCATGCATAATCGTGAAGTGTGCAGCCTCCGTCATTACTTCCTGGCGAGATCGGATGATCCATTCTATAATGACGTCATTTCTAGTGATAAAGGGCTTACCCCTCTATCCTTAGCCAACGAGCAATGGCAGGACCCAGCAGTACTTAGCATTTCCGACCGGAAGACCGTATGGAAGGAGAAAGAGCTCCACGGGAGGTACGACAGGGCTCTACATGAGCCCTTCGTAGATACAGTCGCCTCCCTCAACTGGCTGCGTTTCGGTGACCTCTTCGGGGAAACCGAGGGTTTCGTCTGTGCAATACAGGATCAGGTTATTAAGACCAACAACTATCGGAGATACATCCTAAAGGATGGCACCGTCGACGTCTGTCGAGCTTGTCGCCATCCCGGTGAGTCACTTAGGCATGTCATCTCCGGTTGTTCGGCGCTTTCTAACTCTGAGTACTTGCACAGGCACAACCTAGTAGCCAGAATTCTACACCAGGAGCTCGCTCTGAAATACGGTCTCGTGGACCGGAAATTGCCGTATTACGAGTACTTGCCGGAAGCTGTGCTCGAAAATGACCGCGCCAGTCTCTACTGGGACCGGGCCATCATCACAGACAGGACTATTCTTGCGAATAAGCCTGAATTTGTGCTGATGGACCGGGCACAGTCAAGGATATTTTTGGTCGATATTACCATCCCGTATGACGAGAACCTCGTGAAAGCCGAAACAGATAAGCAATCAAAGTATCTGGACCTGGCTCACGAGGTGATCGACATGTGGGGTGGTATGCCGACCGAAATTATTCCTGTAGTCGTCTCTGCGAATGGGCTAATCCCAGTTAGCCTCTCTGATCATCTGAGGCGACTGGGACTCCGTGACGGACCGCTCCGGGCTCTAATGCAGAAGGCGGTGCTCCTTGATACTGCCCGCATCGTCCGCCGGTTTCTTTCCCTTTCCCCCTAACCCTTGGTCGTTTGGTCTCCCCTGCCGAGGGCTTCCATCTGGTTGGGCTTTTATTTATTTATGTATTTTTGTATTTATTTTATTTTATTGATATTTATGTATATTTATCTTTTCATTTTCATTTATAATTATATATTTATACATCCCAACCAGATGAGAAAACTATATAGATACCCCACATAATAATAATAATAGCCTTTATTCAGATCGACTTAACCTAATAACAATATTCTAAAGCAAACATAAAACTTAATCTAGTATTTGCTGCTTTTTTATCTTTTGTAGATCTGTTTGCCAATCGGCAAAGGCCTCCTTTAAACCTCTTCCATTCTGATCTTTCTTTAGCCACTCTGTTCCACATCACTCCTGCCACTTCTCTTATATCGTCGTCCATCTTTTCTGCGGTCTGCCTCTTTTCTTTTTCCTTCCCTGGGATACCATCTTGTCACCTTCTTACTCCATTTGTCATGACCTCTTATTGTGTGCCCTGCCCACCTCCATTTGAGTCTTTAATTTTCTGTACTACATCTATGGTTCTTGTTTTATTTCTGATGACACAGTTTTTCAGACTGTCTGATCTTTTGACATTCAGCATGCTCCTCTCCATAGCATATTGGCAAGTTGCTAGCCTGTTTGTCATTTCACGAGTTAAAGTCCATGATTGGCAGCCATACATAAGGACGGGTAGTACGCAGGTGTTAAATAGTTTGCTTTTGATGTTTATATGAAGTTGTTTGTCTTTCATAGCCTCTCTCAAGCTCCAGTATCGTCTCCAGCTGTTCGTAATTCTTCTCTTCACTTCCTCGCACATAGGTTCTTTTTGGGTTATGGGTTGTCCCAGATAGATGTATTCGTCAGTGTAGTTGATTTCGGTATTTCTTATCCGTATCGTGGTTTTCTCTCCATTTGTCATCACTCTAGTCTTCTCTGGATTGAGTTTTAATCCTACTCTCTCACTTTCTATCGATAGGTCTTCTATCATTTTATTGATGGCTTCAGGTGTTTTGGCGAATAACACTATGTCATCAGCGAATCTTAAATGCGTCAGTGATGTGCTGTCTATATTGATCCCAAGATTTTCCCAATTAAGTTTTCTGAAAATTGATTCCAGTACCGCCGAGAATAATTTTGGGGACAGGGGGGTTGCCCTGTCTAACGCCTTTTCCTATTTTGAATGGCTGGCTTTTCCTATCTAACTGGATTCTGGCTGTACTATGACTGTACACGTTTTTTATTTATCGAATGTATTTGGGTTCAATCCCTTGTTCCACTAATGCTTCCCATATGTTTTTATGTAGAAGAGAGTCAAATGCTTTGCTGTAGTCGATAAAAGCAATGTAATATGTAAGCTGATATTCGTTGTATTTCTCAATAACTTGACGAACTACATGGATGTGGTCGATCACCGAGTAGTCCTTACGAAATCCCGCCTGCTCAAAGGGTTGTTGTTCGTCTAGCGTTCTTTCAATACGTTTTAAAATGATCTTAGCGAAGATTTTGTAGATGTTTGACATAAGACTGATGGGGCGATAGTTTCCGATTTCATGTTTATCTCCCTTCTTATACAACAGGATAATGTTAGATTTTGTCCTTTACTGGGGAATTATTTCAGTGTTTATAATATTGTTAAACATATCTGTAAGGACAGGTGCTAACACTTCCTTTCCTTGTCTTAAGATTTCGTTGCTTATGCCGTCAGGACCTGGTGTTTTATCTACCTTTTGAGTATCTATGGCTTTCTCGACTTCAGCTTGAAGAATGTTAGGAATGTTTGAGGTATCCGCCAAATCAATTTCGTCTTCTGTTGTGTTACTTTCGTACAGTCTTTTGTAATAAGATGTTGCTATATCCAATATTCCTGTTCTACGAAGATTCCATTTTCCACTGTCATTTTTCATTTTAACAATCCAATCCTTCGAATTTCTCAACTCTCTGTATGCTTTTTTTGATACCACCAGTTTTGCTTATAAATGTTTCTATAGTTTCCATTCTGTTTTGTTTTATGTCCTTCCTTATGCTATCTATAATTTGTATACTAATTTTCGTTAAATTTTTTCTTCTGTACTGTGTATCTTTAGTGCTAATTAAATGGTTTCTCGCTTCTAGTAGTTTTGTGGTATTTGTTGTAAGCCATTTTTTCGGTTCGGTTTTGGTATTTGCAATTAGTTGTATTTGGGTTTTTATGGTATTTTCTATCCAATTGTATCTTTCTCGTGTTCCAAATTCTTTTGTGTTAGATTCATAGTCTGTAAATTTGTCTATTAGAGCGATTGTTATTTGTTCTACCTGATGTTTTCCGAGCTTTGTCTTAAATAAGTCGTGTCTTGGTGTCCAACAATGTCCCATTTGATGTATTTTAAAGCATACATGGGTTCTGTAAGGTTTTCTTCACTTTTCAGGGTAAGTACGTTGAGTGCTGAGATATAGATTATGGATTTGTTATTTTTGTTGTCACTTATTGTTGGAGGGTTGTGGTCTCTTTCCCCCACGAGGACCAGTCGGCTTGGGGGAGGTTGGTGTGTTCTTGTTTCATTGTTTCCAGTTTCTTCGGTTGGTTTTGGTTTCCGTTTGCCGATTTTTAATTGTTATTGTTTTCCTGTAGTAGGTATATTTGAAAGAGAGTTGGACCGACCCCGCATCATATCGAAAACATTTGTCCTGTTTGCTTTGATTGAAGCTACAATCTGTTGTTTTTTGGATTGGTTAATGGGTGATAAGGGGTGATCAGCAGTGGGTGAGGTAGATGATTCTCTTTTTCGTTTATCTTGGCTCTTTTGATTCTCTTTAACGATTAGTTTATCATATTTCAAATACGCAAAATTGCCTTTTTTCCTTTCTTCAGCTAGCTTGGCTTGTAACGTTTTTCGCTTTTCCAAAACTTCCTTTAAGTAATCTTCACTGATATTAATTTTATTCAGGTTCTTTTTATTTTTAATAATTTCATGCTTTTTCCAATTGCTTATAAACGAACATAGTACCGGCCTTGGTTTGTTAATTTCTCTATTTTTAGTACCTAAGCGGTAAATTTTGTTGATTTCGTAATGTTCTATAGTAATATTTAGATCTTGTTTCAGATGTTCCTTAAATTCTTGTAGTAGTTGGAAAGTTGATGTCTCTTTTTCTTCCAGGCCAAATATTATGATATTATTTTTCTTCTCCACTTTTTTCAAAGACTCAATTTATTTTTCTAATTTTTCTACTTTGATTTTTAGGTTTTTGTTTTCTTCCACTAAAGGGATTAACTTATCATCCATTTTGTCCATAATACTTTTTGTGATAGAATCCTTCAATTCCGCAGTTTGGCTTTGCATCTCAATTTTCAATTTTTCAAATAGTATTTGAAATTGACCTTCCATTATATTGTTATGAAGTTGTGTTAGCGTATGTTGGAACGTAATATTAGAAATGGTAGAATTTATTTTTATGGTTGGCAACACTGGTGGTACTGTCAGTGTCGCAAACGTCCGTCTTGTTGACGTTGCTATGACATATGTCGATGAATAATGTCTGTAGTGTTTTGTAACTTCAAATCACTGATGATAATGTTATTCTTATTTATCAACGATCACCAATAATCACACCAATCTGATTATCTATAAACACTTCACAGATGTTTTGCATGCGACTTAACTTAACTTAAAACACTCACAAAAAGTCAAATTGTGCAGGTTAAATACGATCCTGCGGCCTCAAATGACCACCTCGAGTGCGTAGCCAACGCGCCATCATTACTACTTACTATGTCTGCCAAAATAGTAGTTCTATTACAAATTTTTGTAATTTTTGTAATGATGATACAAAACAATAACTAAATGGTTTACTCTTTAAGTTTTAAGCACATGTTTAACTCTTTTTAAAAATTTTCTTCCTCTTGGAAATTTCGTATTTTAGTTTATTTGTTTATAATCTAGTTACTATAAAATATAACTAATATTACAGAAAGAAACAGTAACCTTTACATATTCCTATTATTTTAACTTCCCCGCTATGAAATCTATCAAATATTTTCACCTCATTCGAAAGTGGCGCCGCTCTATTAGTAGAAAAAGTCATTTATTGATGATTCGTTATGCACTTTTCTACTTGTGCCAAGAATCTATTGTTCGTTGTAGATGTTCCTTACTGTTAGGGACGACTACGACTAGCGAGCTCATTTGTTTGCTAGCTCTTGGCCAAATATGTAACTTGAATTGTGCGAGGATACTTTGAGAACAATCTGGAAGATATCAAAATTTTCTACACGCTTGGCCATCTTGGAATTCTCACTTCGGGTACTTTCATTTCTAGCTAAGCCCTGCATGAATAAATGAAAAATGCAATATCAATTTGAGCGAAATCGGTAATGACAAGTAGGCAATGGCCCCTCGTTAGTATAAATTGACGGAGTAATGCATAGAATACTATAATACACAATAAAATGGTTGTCAACCTTATTTTGTACGAGATTCGGCGTCGCCGAGAGCACACATACAAGCAACTATGTCGTATTATCAGTTAATCACTACTACAAACCCGATTCGCTGTGTTGACAGACGGATTTTAATACATATTCTAAAAATTGGCATTTTCTAAATAATTTGCATGCGAAATTTGGAAGCGATTGTAACGTCAAAACACATCACGTGTTGACATTTAAGCGTGTGAATTGACGTATTAGTGTCATTTTAGTGGCTACACGGGCTCCGACCACTCCCCCGTTCTGTATATATATATAGAGTCACGTCACACACACACCGGTTGATAATTAAATGGAATCCAAATTGTAGGCAGGTATTCCCTCGTAACAAAGCAGCGGTCAATATAGCGAATTGGTAGTTGTTAAAAAAATTTACAGCATCACAATTTAGTGATTGCGAAACTTTTGCGACAGCGCGATTTCGGCTGATGTCGTTGCAAATACATATGTATATTATGTATTTGGAATTATTAAAGTAACAATATTTTGATGCCTAAAACAGTTCTCGTCGTCTTCGAGTAATAACTACATATATCTAGGCCCTTGTCCCAACGCCGACGAGGAAGCGCTTAGCTATCGACTATTTTCTCGCTCAAGCTATTTTCTGAGGCGTAAGTGCTGAATTAGCCTATGTGGCTCTTACAGCTTCATTTGACTCGGAGCAGACGCTCAAAAAACAAACAATAGACATAGAACCCGATATCAGATTTTACGACCAAATATGAATAGTAACTTCGATGTTGTTATAACAGATTTTGACTGTAACACTCACTAACTTAATATCCTTATCTATCTATCTTATATCTTGTATCTTTTAATTTGATTTTTTTATTGAGTCCTGATATAAAAAGCGCCGTATCACGTTTAAGTAACGTAACATTTTCAACTGTCTTAAATAAAAGGAAGAGGTTCTCAATTCGTTTGTATTTTTTTATGTGTGTTACCTCAGACCATTTCTAGGTGAACCAATTTTGATGATTCTTTTTTATTTGAAAGCTGGTGCTTCTTATGTGGTCCCATATAAATATGATCAAGTTCTGACCAGTAGTTTTTGAGTTATCCTTAATAATGCATATTGAAATGACTTCGACTACATTGATGATATTCTCATTTTATTTATATTGGAGTCCGTTGAACAAAATTTTTAATTTTACCACTTGTAATCCTTATCCTTACCATCTTAAGATTTATTAAGATGCTACAAGTCGAAATCATGAAAACGTGTTGAATTTTGTTATACAGTGAAGTGTTTTGGGATTTCAAGGGACCAAAGATTTTGTACTATTTAAAGATGTTTTCATTTATCCAGTTTTCCAATTAGACAGGTTTAAAATTTAGTTGTCTCATTTACAGAGGCCCAAAAATTAAGAAATTCAAATATTTGTGAAAAAAATAGTGTTGAAACCTGTCCCAACCTGATAAACTGTCTCACTTATAAAGGGAATTCAGCTCCCGCGTCCCAACTATGGAGGTAAACATCGAAAAAATCCTAGAAATCAAGTCTCATTTAACCAGGTTCGAAAACTCCCATTGACAGAGGTAATTCGATGAAAAAGTGCCGGGACCTCATTGTAGTTCCCAATAATACAGGTTTTTGTTTTATAGGATAGGGTGACAAACTAGCACACAGTCCACCTGATGGTAAGTGGTTGCTGCGGTTCATAGACATCTACATCTATCCTCGTTTACAAATCAAAATGCAGATGCGTTGTCACCAGTGAGGACTTAGATGGAATGCCTCGTTTCCAGTAAAAAGTGTCTCCGGTTCTCTACATTCACCATACGAAACACAGCAGCATTAGGCTACTATTTTAAGCTGGTATTCTGTGAGAGCGTGGGCCTTCCCTGGTCGAGCCGACCCATTCGTGCTACAACTATACTACTAATATAACTGCAGCATGGCTCTACCACGTAAAATTCTCACTTATCCAGGTCCCACTTAACCAGGTTTCACTGTAATTGCTTACTAGTGTTATTTTAAATGGCGGTTAGTCTGCACAATAATATCAAATATCTAGTGAGGCGCGAGTGATATATTATTGATTTTTTGTTGCTCTAGACAGTGTAACATAAAACACTGATATTAGGTTCGCAAGAAGTCCTTCCAGTGTCGTTCTTGAAAGTAAATAATCCTTATGTTAACTACGAGCGACTTTGTTAAATGTAGATAGTGTATATCTTGGAATCCACATTAAGTACTATTATTTTTGTCACTTGCAAAGTGATTAATCATCTAAATCGTGTATGGTAGTGGCAAACTTATCTATTTCATATTAATTCTCCAAAGACATAAATAAACTGTATTTTATAATATTTACTTGTGCTCTGATTTCCATTGTTCATCATGATCTAAAGTACCATTGTCCGAATCTTTTGAGTGACGTTTTTGTTTACAGTAGAGACTGGTGATCTAAGAGCTTCGCTTTGCTTTTAATTATGTTTAATGTTTACCCATTTGGGTAGAGTAAGGAATAAGATAACTTCGCATGTCATCTAAATAGTTACATTAGAAACTTCATCCCCTATTATTCCATCTTAAGGGATGAATTTTGTTCTCCTATTTTGTTTGGGACCACCCCTGAAGGAACCTATTTAATAAAAAAGAATCATTAAAATCAGCTTACAATTGACGGAGATATCGTGTCACGTACGAAAATAATTATTACTTTTAACAAAAAGTAAAAACCGTCTTAAAATTGCTAAAAAAGAACTTGTTTATTTTTTTGTCCAAATTTATTGGGACCACCCTTGAAGTAAAAGTAGAGTAGTAGAGTATTTAAAAAAATTATTAAAATCGGTTTTCTATCTGCGAATATATCATATGAAATGTCTAATATAATGTATATAATGTGTCTGTAATAAAAGGTCTAATATAAAACTTATTCCCTTATTTTCCACCCTTGGAGGCAGAAATTTTTCTTTAATATTTAATGGAACCACCCTAGAGGTAAAGCATATTTAATTTTAAAAAAAGAATTATTAAAATCGGTTCTTTATCTGCGAACATATATGAAATTCCTTAAACAATAGTCCAATATAAAGCTTATTCCCTTATTTACCACACTTGGGGGCAGAATTTTTTCTTTAATATTTAATGGGACCACCCTTGAGGTAAAGCATATTTAATTAAAAAAAATTAAAATCGGTTCACAATATGCGAAGATATCACGTAACGTTAACGTACATACAAAAAAAGAACCCTCGAAGACTCGAATTGAAAAACTCTCTTCTTTTTTGAATTCGATTAAAAAATTAAGTAGTTGCGAATGTCCTCCTTTTTTGAAGTTGGCTAAACACAATTGAAGTTTAAAAAAAATACACGTTTGTTTTATTTTGACTGATGGCATGTGAATGTAGTGATTATACTTATTGTTTTTGTCACAAGTCGAAAAGAAAAAAAATATCGTCACAAGTCGATTTTATCATTTAAATAATTTAGTATGCATATTAGGTAATTTAAATTTTCTCTAAGATTCTCGAAGAAGTCGTGAACAGTTCAGTTACGTGTGCATATATGATGCAAGTTTTTTTTTGCGAAATAATGTTATTATTCTATGTTTTACATGGCCTTGATAACTTGTCGCGTGTTGTTAAACTCGTTTTGCGGTTACGGATCCTTATCGGATCGTTAGGCTAATTGTGTATCAAAAACTTCTGCAGATGAAACTAAGTCGCTTTTACATTTTTGACGATGCAGCTCTACTTTAGCTGCAACACGAATGCATCGGCTTTACCTGGAAAAGACCACGCTCTTACAGAATACAAGAGTAGAATATCAGTTTAATGTTGCTGTGTTACGTGTGTAACAGGTGAAATCGCATATCTGATCCGCCTGTTTCAGTTCCACATAAATAATAGTTCCAAAAATCTGTTACAAAATAGCAGTCTGTTACTACAGTCATGGTAGTTACTTCTCTTTCTAACTAAGGTGTTGAACCTATGCGAGAAAAGGCCAGCTTGTGACAACTGTAACAGGATGTCACAGTGTAACAGTAACCTATTTATCTTATCTTACACGGGTAACTGTCATATTATGAATGAATAAAGAAACACTTGTGACTGCCCTTTAGTGGATCTGTAATCTCGTGGAACAGGAGCTGTTCTTTTAGTTCGTTTGTCACAGTTATAGTCTGCTATTTTAAAATACCTGTTTTTATATGTTTCGATAAATACACCTCACTTCTACCGGAGACCCTTTTGCTGGTAATGGGGCAATAGGCAATTCAACTCAGTCCTCAAAACTGAAAATGTATTTGCATTTTGAATCTTCACAGAAGATTAAGAGCCACAGCACGCACTTTCCATCGGGTGGACTGTATGTTCGCTCAGCCTAACTTGTATAAAAAGTGTGATTAAATAATCAAAACTTTCTTTTTGCGTAATGAATGCGTTGACTCGGAATTCATTTTTATTAGACAAGTTTACTATTAATGTAATTATGATCGCTTAACTAAATAAAATCTTTGCCGTGACAATAATTTATAATATATTACACTTTGCCACATATCGTAATATATGACTCACAGTATATGACACACAGCAACAAGTTACTTAGCACAACTGGTTATGAAAAAGGTTAGAGAAAATAGGCCTTACTTATAAACATTGATTCTTACTTAAATAGAGTATTAATTGTGTAGTCTATATCTGACTCTTTTTATTTTTATTTATTGAAGAGAGAAAGAGAAAAGAATTTTAAATATTTCTTAAAATGACGTTGATGAGTAATGCCGTAAGTAATATACTTGCAACATTCGAACTACCTTTAAGTGGTATATTATCTCATCCTGTGGATGTTATAAGAGGTCTTCGTTAGATGGTGATATAACTATCGTAAACCAAATATAATATATAGAAAATAAACTTATTATTTTTCCCCATACTCTTGTTACATTTAGTACATCTGACAGAGTTATTAGTATTTTTTGTTGTGCGAGACGGAAAATTTCCCAAAACTACGGAAAACAAGGTCAAGGATGTGTTCTAATTTGAGTTCACAAAAATCCATTTTATTTTTTATTGTAATATTTCGAGTTTTTTTGTTTCTCTTTGTGATTTCAAATAAAGTTTTTCTTTCTTTCTTTCTGAATCTGTGATTGTTTATCTCCCTGCCAAGAGTGGCGACGGCAAACCACAGGCTCTTGTCCGAGTAATGAAGATAAGGTTACAAGCTACTGTTAATGGTTAGTAGGATTCTTAAAATTGGTTACATGGAAAGGTAGACACTATCACAGAATATGTTATTCTATAAAAAATACTTTCTGCTTGATAGGGGAGTGTATGTGTGTATATGTGGAGGGTAAGGTAGTCTCAAAAGACAATTGATGTTTATTATAAGATCTTGCCTCTGAGGAATTGTTCGGACTAATTCTAGCCGCACAGTTTCACCATCGCACATCGCGACAAAACTCGTGATACCACCCATGCCATCTGGATGACTAGCGGTCCACCACTAAGCGATTTAAAAGAAGTTTTCTTCCTCGCACAACTTCCTTGTGGAATCAAATACCACCAGAGATTTTTCCGGACCGATACGACTTAGGGACCTTCAAGAAAAGAGCCTATTCCTTTTTAAAAGGCCGGCAACGCATCTGCAATCCCTCTGGTGTTGCAGCTGTTCATGGGCGGCGGTAATCACTTACCATCAGGTGAGCCGTATGCTCCTTTGGCCTCTCTCCTATATAAAAAAGGCTTGTATGGTGATTGGTATAAAATATTACCCATGACGATATTATTTTATAAAAAATATGTTCGTGTCCCCTATTTTTATACCAATTGTTTGTAGATTTTTCAGTGACATTGTCTTTATTTCATCAGGCGGACATTACAAAATTAGAATAAGCTAGCGTCGTCTCTCATTTGAAGTCTGTAAGAGTTGCGTAAAACATGCCATTTCATGTGAGACTATACATCATGTTAAAACTATAAAATTTGTAGGTACTATAGTTCGGCCGTTCAGAGAATGCGTTCCTGACACGTCGCGATTGAACTGACGACGTAACTTTGTAATGGCGTTGCAGTTACGATAAAAATATTTTTGCTGGTTGTTTACCGTTTTAACAATTGATGAGCATTAAAACAACATTATTATATCAATAATCAATGAATGTTATAATTTTGTGCCAAACTGAGTGTCAAATAACTTGGTAAACAATATTTTTCTAAATCTATATTGCGCTATTACAAGGTTATGTCAGCGCTTTATATTTGTAGTGCTGTGCTAACAATAACAGGCAATAACAGTATCGTAATCTGTTCTTATACAGTTATACTTTATAAAATAATACGTTTTGTTTTTAAGAATTTGAAAATAATGGACTATAAGATAACTTTTATTAAATATAAAAATAAAACTACGACCAAACCGAACGCGCGAAAAAAGTTGCATTTTTATATTTAGGTTGAAAATGGTAACCCCAAATGGCGTTATGGGCCCCCATTTCGTGACGCTAAAACAGTCGTCTGTTGTCGTTTCGTGCGCATAGACCACGTTTTTCAAGTGTTTTCGATCTGTTTTTATTTGATTACCCGGCTTTCGTTTAATGGACTGTTTCTGCTTTTCAAACTGACATCGGCGCTAAATCGGACTTCGATTGTGTTTTGTATTGCGTTCTTTTTACTTTAGGTGCATAATAATGCCTAAACGTGGACAAACATTGAAAAGTGGAGCCCGTGAGTTAATCATCAAGCTGCAAGATTACTTTGAGCGGGAGCGGCAAAATGGCGGACCCCTGTTACCTGTCGAACAAGTACAAGAACGCGTCTCTCAGGCGCTTGGAGTTAGCAAACGAACGATAACAAATTTTAATAAAGAAAAGTTCGGCTCTACTGGCACGGAAGATAATATTTTACGTACTCCGAAGAAGAAACGTAGAACTAAACCCGTGACAGATATTGACACCTTTGACGCCGATGCAATCGGAAATCATATATATGGTTACTATTCCAGAAATGAATATCTCAACAGGAAGAAGCTTTTGGCATCGTTAAGAGAAGTTGGACTGTTTAGCGGGGGTAAAACTGCTTTAACCAAAATCTTAAAAGATATTGGAAAAGAAAAAAAGAAAAAAGAAAAATTTTATTAGAACGATACGACATAATTTTAAAACGGATAAGTTTTTTGAGAGAAGCAAAATATATTGATAACTGGGATAATGTCGTGTTCATTTACGAGACATGGCAAAACGCCAATCACACGGTTTCCCGTTCTTGGACGGATGATACACAAGCGTCGATGTCGAAAGTACCAATGGGTAAGGGGGCCCGTCTGATAATATGCCACGCAGGTTCTGCAAAATACGGCTTTGTGGAGAACGCGTTACTGGCATTTTAATCAAAAACCACAAATGACTACCACGAGGAAATGAACGCCACTACATTTAAAGAGTGCTTCCAGAACGTGCTTTTGCCCAGCCTACCAGAGCCTTCTGTAATATTCATTGGATAATGCCTCCTATCACTCGGTTCAAATACAGAAACCACCTACCCAAGCTAATAAAAAAGAAGAAATGGTGGCTTGGTTACAAGCAAAAGGCATTGACGCAAATATGCAGATGCTAAAACCAGGGCTAATTAAATTAGTTAAAGAAAATAAAGCGGCAAATGTGCGAAACGAAATCGATGAACTGGCTCTGGAGTACGGTCATCGCGTTCCAAGAATTCCACCGTATCATTGCCAATATAACGCGATTGAGCTATCTGGGCTCAAATAAAAGGTTACGCCGCCCGCCACAGTACTTCCCCGCCATTCAGCACGAAAAAGATGATGACCCTATTAAAAGAAGCCTGCGGGGAAGTCACAATAGATGACTGGGCAAAGGTTGTTGAGAAGACTAAAAACCTGATTGTGGAACATTTTGACCGAGATATCAGGATTGATTCTGTTATTGATAATAATATAATTATACATGTAGGCGAAGAGGATGATGAAGACACCACCTCCTCAAACGAATCGGAGTCTGATTAATATTCTGTACGCACATTCAATTCAATGTACTTTATTGCATAGACATACAGATTGTAACTTTGTAACAAAGAATAAATAAAACAATTTTTTATATTAATATTACCTTTTTTTGTTTCCACTTAAATTACTAAAATATAAATTTTAAATGATTCCGCCAATTTAAAACGAAAATAATCTTAAAAATAACGCGGCGGTTCATTTTGGAGGAACGGTAACGAACTCAGTGTTATGTTGTGCCCATCACTAGTCGTGACTAACTGATAGGTGTCAGGAACGCATTCTCTGAACGGCCGAACTATAATATTTATTAACTGCGTATAGTTGAAATCAAAATGGGTTTATCTTTTAACCGGCACGAGCCCTATTCCGTCCTATATATTGCTTGCTGATAACGTGATGCTATGTCTAAGTGACTAAGCACACAAAACGAAATTTTGAGCATGCAATGTGAAATTCCGCTCGCGACTAACACTGCTCGCGGCAAGCGAAGCAATAAGACCAAGTGACTTCATTCCAAACTTAACGCTGTCCACTACTATCTGGAGACAGCGAAGTCGGCCTTGCTCTTTTTAACCGAGACCTAGGTGTCCGCTCCGGCTGATACTTCATCTCTGTCCTACCCGGGGTACAAATTAGAACACTCCTTTGTGTGTGTTTAGAGAGAAGAGAGTCCCGAATTCACAGATATGGCCCACTCGATCCCTAAAAAAGGCGACCGCTTAGACCCGTCCAACTACAGGCCTATTACCATCACCTCCTTGTTCTCCAAAACAATGGAGTCCATTGTAAACTGCTAGCTTATGAGGTACCTTGGGGATCACCAGCTGATTAGTGACCGCCAATACGGTTTTCGTCGTGGTCCATCTTCTAGTGATCTTCTGGTCTATCTGACTCAGATGGGCGGAGGCAGTAGAGTCTAAGGGTGAGGCTTTGGCCGTTAGTTTGGACATAGCGAAGGCTTTCGATCGGGTCTGGTACAAAACGTTTTTTTCGAGGCTCCCTTCCTATGGGCTTCCCGAGAAATTGTCTAATTGGATCACATTAATTTAACTTTTTTATAACTTTTTTTATTTAACTACTTAACCTATTTCTATGTTTTCTAATTACTAATGATGCTTTAGAAAATAATCTCTCAGCAGGTACTGAAGTTGCAGGTATTGAAAGAAAATCACGGGCCATCTTCGATAAAGTCGGATATTCTGTCTCATGCGTCCTCCACCACTCTAAAATGTCTTCCGACTGGCGGCTCTGGGTTTACTTAGGTACTCCTCCAACTCGTCTATAACTAAGCCTTGATGAAAACAGATCCAGATGACGACGAGGGACGCATGTCCCTCATCATACCATACAATTTCTCAAAGTCTATTACGTCTTCATCTTCATCATATTCACATACTTTCTTTTCATTTCTTGGTGATTCTAGAGATGTATTCACTGAGTGTAGACTTTTATATTCTTTATAAAGTTCATTATATTTGCGCAGGCTTTCTGTTTTAATTTGCTTCACCCCTAAAATGTCATGTCAAAAGTCTGAGTCTTATGCCTTGGGTCTAAAATTAAAGAGATACAATAAATCCAGTTGCTCTTTTTATAATGTTTAGGCACTTTGTCTCGAGCTGCTTGAAAACTCAGAATGAGCCTTTCATCCACTTCGGATCGATTAGGTTTCTCATCTAATTGTTTTACCATGGATTCAATTTTATCGAGCAAGAGATTGAATGATACAATGACTAGCGGTAATGTAACATATTTTGGTGTGTGGTTGGAGTGAGGCTTAAAGTTTATTAGAAACTTATGTATTTTTTCGAGTATTTGCCATTCACTATCTGTGATTTGAAAATCATTCAATTCGGTGACAGAAGTGCACAATATGTTAATGCCAGTTCTCACTTTTAAACCAAATCCAATCATATCATGTGTGGAATTCCATCTCGTTGGACAGTCGAGTATGTGGTTCAGATTTGATGGCACGCCAGCTGCTTCACAAGCAGACTGAAACTTCCTATTCAATATCTCATTTCTTTTTATTTGACTGAAAATACTGCGTAATTTTGTTATAGCTGTACGTGAGTCAGCAATATTTGGCGCATATTCTTCATCTTCCTCAGTTTCGTCTTCATTATCTTCATACTGCTGTTCTTGTCCCTTATCGTCAGTTCACTGTGTAATGCCACAGTCTATAAATCCATACAGTCGTCCGACGAAGACGTCTAGACGAGGCAATCGTGCGGGGTGTGCGGGGTGAGACGCGGGAAGGACGAGCCCGATCTGCTTATGCCAATCGTATTAGTAACTCGGGACACAACTTCCAGGGTTAACGCGCGCTTGCTTTTATAATTTTTAAATTTAGTGTTAATAATTATAATTAAAATGGTTCCTACGACGTGTGCTGTGAGAGATTGCAAGTCGTTATCTCGCATAAATAAAGATCTGCGATTTCACCAAATTCCGCACACCGAAGAAAGGTAAATAAATATTGTTATTATTTTTTACATTATGTATATTTTGTCATGTCATGCCAAATAGCCAACGTAAAAGAAATGGCGGACGTAAAAAAATAGGTACTATATAGTCGCTGGGCATTACTGATTTTTCTTCATCTAAATCTTGTGGTTGGACAGGCTAAGGTTTTAGACCATACTATAGTGCCTCGTCTTCGGTCTTTCGAAGTTTTTTTTATAAAATATTAAGATTTAGGGGTAAATTTTTAAGTTTGTCGGTGTGCTAATTACGAAAATAGCATTTACTTTTAAATTCAAGATGGCGGTCATTTTTTTATATATGTATGATATGGATGTCAATTTCAAGGTTTATTGGGGTGATGCTTACGAAAACGCCGTCCGTTTTTATATCCAAGATGGCGGACATTTTTTGAATAATATGATATGAGTATCAATTTCGAGGTTCTTGGAGTGCTTATATGGGTATCAATTTCGGGGTTTCTTGTGGTGCTTATTACGAAACTGGCATCCATTTTCATATCAAAGAGGGCGGACATTTTTTTAATAATATGATATGGGTATCAATTTCGGGGTTTCTTGGGGTGCTTATTACGAAACTGGCATCCATTTTCATATCCAAGATGGCGGACATTTTTTTAATAATATGATATGGGTATCAATTTCGGGGTTTCTTGGGGTGCTTATTAAGAAACCGGCATCCATTTTCATATCCAAGATGGCGGACATTTTTTTAATAATATGATATGGGTATCAATTTCGGGGTTTCTTGGGGTGTTTATTACGAAACGGGCATCCATTTTCATATCCAAGATGGCTGAAATTTTTTTAATAATATGATATGGGTATCAATTTCAAGGTTTCTTGGGGTGCTAATAACGAAAATGGAATTTATTTTTAAATCCAAGATGGTGGACATCATTTTTTTAATGTTAGGGATGTCAATTTTGAGGTTTGTGGGTGATAATTATGAAAATTTAATAATAAGTACTGTATTTAAAAATTTTAGATGAAAATTATGGCTGGAAGTTATTGGAAGACTTGATTTAGTAGGAAAACCTCTCGAAAGCCTAAAGAATACGTACATTTGCAGTTTGCATTTCGAAAAGAGTATGTACGGGAAGAAATCACTGAAGAAAACATCTATACCGACGTTATTTTTACCAACCAACGACTCGATCCATACACAGACTGATCCTAAAGTCAAAATTTTAAGTGATGTAAAATTGGAACTCACCGATAAACGCCATATTGTAATGCCAAAAATAGCTTGAAGAGACCATGAATTTGCAGGTCCTCATCACAAAATTCTGAACACACCAACACTGAGCAATATATAGGTATAGATTATAGTTCTCAGACACCAGCACGATTGACTGACTTTACTCCCCGAAAAAGTAAACTTAGAAAACAATTGTTTAAAATAAGTAAAAAGTTAAAATGCACTGCTAAAAAATATGAAGATATTACCGCAGAACAGTTTTTGAACGGTTGTGATAAATTTTTATCCCCCAAGTTAAGCGCGATTGTAAAGGCGCAAATTTATTTAAAACCCCATTGTAAAAACAATAGACATAGCAGAGAATTCAAATTGTTTTGCTTAAATATGTATTACACGAGCCCTCTCGCTTATCGATTTTTATCGAAGACTATTTGTTTACCGTCTAAATCAACTTTAGCTAAGATGTACCTACCGATGCAAACTAAACTTAACCAGCAAATGTGGGATGTTTGATCGACTACAATCAAGCATATGTCATCATCCGAAAAAGAATGTGCTTTGTATGGATGAGATGAAAATGGAAACAAACTATTGGCTTTTTTTTATTTCCAGCAGTAAAATTGATGATCAATTAAAAACATGGATAATTGCTACTGTGAAACGTCTTTTAGAGCTTGGCTTTAATATACGAGCTTCATTCTTGCTTCGTGTCAGATCTAGGATCAGATTTTTTGGCATTTTCAAAAACATTAGGGATCTCTAAAGAAAACTCATGTTATGAGATTGATGGTCACAAAATTTACTACATATTTGATGTTCCCCACTTAATGAAGTGCGTGAGAAACAATTTAATTAACTATAATTTTGAGTTTGATGGCAAAACTACTCGGTGGGAGGACATAACAATATGTATGAACTAGATAAAATGAAAGATATGCGATCAGCTCCTCGTTTAACTGATTCAGATTTACAGCCGAATAGTTTCCAAAAACAAAAAGTTCGTTTTGCCGTTCAAGTTTTTAGCAATTCTATAGTAGCAGCTTTAAAAAAATATCAATCATCGGGTACTCTACAAGTTGCTGATGGTACGATAATTTTTATTGAAATCATGAACAAACTCTTTGATTTACTGGATTCAAGCAACATCGACTCACCAAAAGTCTACAGTAAACCGTATAGGGGTACTACTCTCCAAGAGGAATTGCTAGATAAATCACAGCGTATGTTTAATAGCAGGAGAGTTAAAAATAAAAAGAATGGCCGTGACGTTACTAATATCATAAAATTTATAAATGCTTTCAACATAGCAATAAACTCACTTCGGCAATTATATAAAGATATGAAGTCTGGGGGATATGATTACTTACTCACACGAAGAATTAACAATGATTGCTTAGAAAATTTTTTGGGCTCGTGAGGCAAGCTGGCGGAAATACACCAGGGCATTCCGAAAAATGTTTCTATGCCAAATTCTAAATTTATCAGACGCTACAAATTGTACCGAAGATTTTGACAGTACTAGCCCAATTTGTAGAATATGCCAAAAATACACCTCAAACTCAAGTTTATATCCAGGATCCACCTCAAATACAACCCAAAGAGAATTTTACAAAGATGTACGACATTCCAGAAAAAAATGCATTCCACTATATCTGCGGTTATTTGTTGCGAAGGTGTGTTGAAAGTCACAAGCGTGACTGCCTATCGGTAATTAGTTACGCATCATCATATGACGATGAATCAAATGAGAGAAATTTATACATCCGTCTGAGAGCTTATGATACTAGCCGTGATCGCTTCGGAGGACTACAAGTCCCTCCAGATGGTTTTGTGGATTACATACATAGCTTGGAAACAGAATTGATGTCGATTTTTACTTTTACTGGAAACATTGGGTTCAAATTGTTTGAGACTAATAGAGTTCAACACCAAACCATGTGCATGCTTCCCAATAAATTATTTGTTAAAATTATTTATTAGGATGAGAATTTTTTATATAATTAAGTTCAATAATAGAAATTTCAAATCCAGTAAATCTAAAAACCGAAAATATTTGTCAGTTGCCCATTTATAATTCCTGATTTAGAAATGAATTAGTTATTATATCCTTATAGTTTTTTTTTATTATCGATTATATAGTAACAAAACGGGTGTCCATATAGTTATAGTAGTAGTAAATATTTGAATTCCAATCATTTTATTCGTGAGGCAGCTACTTATGCAGCCCACCTCGCTGTCGAGTCCGCAGGCCGAGAAACTCTCTCTCGGATATACTCCGCCAAATAAAATTTCAACCGACCTGAACTGCCTCCTGGCGGCTCAGGCCGATTCTTCTTAAATTTTGCCTAAGTAGGCTCTCCCTCAGCGGCTCGTAGCCGCCTGCGCCCTCTTCTCCCAAAAGAGGGTCGCTTCCGATCCGGCAAAGAGGCTTAATCCGCCAATTGCCAGTCCCACAGGTGGTGTTTAGTGGGTAAACTTAGGGTAGTGGTTAGGTTAGGGTTTAGTCACAGTGAGTCCCACATAACCACGACAGACCGGCTGTCGTGGTTTGCATAAAGCATTCACCACCTCCTCGCGTAACGGGGTAGCCCTTTCTAATTGCTTCTGGGCGCAAAAAAAATTGGAAAATCCAAAATGCACGCCTCATGAGCGTTTCATTTAATTTTGATGAAAAAAATAAATAACTTTTTAAAAGGTGTTCAGTTCAATAACAAAAATCAATAAGGACCCTCCTAGAATATATGGAATCTTATTTAATAAAAAAATCTCAATTTATCACTTACATTTCTATTAAGCGAGAAGACTCTCAGACGCATAGACAAACGGACGGCAGTCGATATATTTTTTCAATTACATTTTTCGTTGTGTAATCTAAATGAATCATTATAAAATAAACCAATAATTCAATGTCTGTAGTCATTGTATATATATATATATATATATATATATATATATATATATATATATATATGGATTTGATGTCTAGCTAAGAGTATAAGAACGATTTTATGTAGCGAAACGGAGGTATGGCCACATATCGAGAGTAGAGCACTCCCTCACGTTGTGAGGCGTGCAATTAGCGGTTTGAGTATTTTCAGGAAAAATGTAAGAACAAATTATTACTTATTCTTCATATTAGTAATCATATTGTTGATCACGACGTAGATCTAAAATAAATAATGAAATTAGTAAAAGTTGTTAATTTGTGACAACCCTAACCTCCATACGCTGTCTAGACGTTGTCGGCATTTACCACGAGATCAAAGGCGTCGTCCTACTGTATGTTTTTATTATACTGTGGTAATGCTAAGGTCTTTAATAAATCTTGTACACCAAGGTTCAAAATGTGAGCAAAGTACCGGAAATTTTGATTGTCTGAATCAAAGTGTGGCAGCTGTTTGTCCAATTCTTACATTTCAAATTTGGTATTTGCAGTTGTGTTGTCGACCGTGATACCCTGTATTTTATCAATTATGTCATATTCCAATAAACATTCGTGGAAAATCAATATCTTCCTCAGTATTTCGACCGCGTGATGGTATAAAATCAAGGACTACAGATCAACACTTCCATTCGTTGTCTATATAATGAATAGTGACCCCGTAGTAATTCCTACCAGCAATTGACGTCCATCCATCAATGGTAAATGGCATTTAAGATGAAAATTGTTGTAGTCGTTTCTTAAGATTCAATTGAAGCTCTTCAAACCGTTCTTTGACCATCCTTCTAAGTGTGGGCCTTTTAGGAAACACCATATTTGGGCAAATTGATCGAAAATATACTTGTGTAGCTTCGTCAACTGTAGCTGTCGTGATGTTGTCACTGCTATTTTCAGACTGAAATAAAACAGTAAATCATGTGTCTCGCCGATTATAAAAACGAATGAAAATATGAGTGAATTATAAATACATATTTAACACTAAAAAAAAAAAAAAAATATATATATATATAATTACCACTCACTGACTGACTATAACGATATCTGAGGAACCATAAAACATACAAACTTGAAGTTTGTAAGGTAGGTTCCTTTTATGGCATAGAGATCAGTTAAGAAACGGTTTTGAGAAAGTCTATCCCTAAGGGAGTGAAATGGGAGTTGGAAGTTTGCATGAAAGTCCTACGTTTTTGAAGTTAGAGACACGAAAATCGGCATTAAAGTTATAAGTTTTCAATAATAAAATCCTGAATAAGCTGTTTTACGAAATCCTAACCCTAAGGGGGGTGAAATTGGGGTAAAATGGTTACATGCAAGTCCTATATTTTTAAAGTATAGATATGAAGATCGACATTAACTTTATTAGTTTTAAATAATAAATACTTGCATAGTTAAGCTTTAACTATATATCCTCTTTATACTTAGGTAATAATTTTGCAGCGAGAAAATTTCAAAATCTCATAGGAAATCAGATATTGTACGCGGACGAAGTTGCAGGCGGCCGCTAGTTACATAATATATGTGTTATGTAATTGTGTGATAAGTATATTTTTTCTTACCTGACCACTTTTTCCGGTGGTTATTAAAAAGCTTGCGATATCTCCACTTAATTTTGGTTTTTCAGGAAGAAATATTTGTGATTCCTTTTTGTGGAAAGATATTAGATGCTTCCTTAAGCCTGAAGTGTTTCTGTTTTCCAGTTTTATTTCAACCTTTTTATGTTGGCATAATTTACACAAAGCAATTTGGGATGCATGAATTATGTCGAAAAACTCATCAAATTTACTTTTAGGTCTTTTAGATCTATAACTCCAACTCTCACTACTCCGACTAGAACTATTCGACTCTTCGTCACTCATGTCAAATTGTAAACTTATCACTTCGAGAACAACAAGGATTAGAGTAAAAACAATTAATACATTAGACTCGAAGCAAAGCTCAATTGGGAATGACTGGAATTAAAATAAATACTACTATTTGTAAATACACGCCGAAAGGCCGACAAAGGAAAGTTCGGCATCCTTTGATAAAATTAATGATTCTTCAGAAGATTAATAAAGTAGATGCGTTTCCAGATAGGTATAGTGTGCCTACGTAAAAATGAAATGTAAATATGTAAATAAAATTGTGTATATTATGTTCTTCTTGTGATTGAATTAATCTACGTTAATTAAATTAAATTTGCCTTCACTCGTTTGAAATTCAAAATTCAAATATGTTTTATTCAAGTAGGCATTAAAAATATACTTTTGAATAGTCATATAATCACTGTTTTCCCCAATTATTTCTTTTCCATGTCCAGGGGTTCTGATTCTACTGAGAAGAATCATGGAAGAAAGTAAGAAACTCAGTAGTTGCTCTTTTCAAAATATTTTTACAATAGTTCTATAATTATGTAAAGCTATAATAAACATAAAATGTCAAATGTATATGTAGATACCAAATCGGTTTAGAAATTTCTAGTTAGTCCTGTGTAGTACGAGAGGTCAGTTCCAAGCATTTTTGTCTGACTTAAATTGAAAAGGTGAATGATCTAACATTTCTTTTGGAATCTTATTATAAAAGCCTATATCGCTACCCAAGAACGCATTATATACTTTGTGTAACCGGAAAGCAGGTATTGTGATTTTATTTTTATTTCTACTATTAAAATTGTGCAAATCACTATCATTTACATCAATTCGATGCAATCAATTTCTTTAAACGGTTGTCTAAGAGATACTCGAGCTCCTAAAAAGTACATAGATCTTATTTTACGTTTTTTTTAATATGCACACTTTTTATATTATTCGATTAGCATTGTACAAAATGTTTA
Source organism: Parnassius apollo (assembly GCA_907164705.1). Lineage (NCBI taxonomy): Eukaryota > Metazoa > Arthropoda > Insecta > Lepidoptera > Papilionidae > Parnassius > Parnassius apollo. The sequence continues at coordinate 13,936,210 of CAJQZP010000212.1, forward strand.
CACGTTTCAAGTGTGTTAAAAGTGTCTACAATATTTATCAAATGGGTGACGACATATTCGAACACTTTGTGTTCAAAAACACACACTTCCAAAAATCGAGATATGCAGTGAACTTATTGAACATGTTTATCTATTAGGTAATAATAATAATAGTAAGTAATTATTATAAACCCATATAGTTAATATTATAATAATTACTTACTAGAATAAATTATTATGGTATCTACCTATTCTTACCATTATCTATAGTTCGGCCGTTCAGATAATGCGTTCCTGACACCTATCAGTTAGTCACGACTAGTGTTGTGCACAACGTAACACTGAGTTCGTTACCGTTCCTCCAAAATGAACCGCCGCGTTATTTTTAAGATTATTTTCGTTTTAAATTGGCGGAATCATTTAAAATTAATATTTTAGTAATTTAAGTGGAAACCAAAAAAAGTAATATTAATATAATAAAATTGTTTTATTTATTCTTTGTTTCAAAGTTACAATCTGTATTTCTATGCAATAAAGTACATTGAATTGAATGTGCGTACAGAATATTAATCAGACTCCGATTCGCTTGAGGAGGTGGTGTCTTCATCATCATCTTCGCCTACATGTATAATTATATTATTATCAATAACAGAATCAATCCTGATATTTCGGTCAAAATGTTCCACAATCAGGTTTTTAGTCTTCTCAACAACCTTTGCCCAGTCATCTCTTGTGACTTCCCCGCAGGCTTCTTTTAATAGGGTCATCATCTTTTTCGTGCTGAATGGCGGGGAAGTATTGTGCTGGGCGGCGTAAATAGTAGGCATAATTATGTGAGCCCAGATTAGCTCAATCGCGTTATATTGGCAATGATACGGTGGAATTCTTAGAACGATCGAGGATCATTTTCTTTAACTAATTTAATTAGCTCTGTACACCTGCATATTTGGTCAATGCCACCATTTCTTCTTTTTTATTAGCTTGTAGGTGTTTCTGTATTTGAATTCATTATCCATGAATATTACAGAAGGCTCTGGTAGGCTGGGCAAAAGCACGTTCTGGAAGCACTCTTTAAATGTAGTGCATTCATTTCCTCGTGGTAGTCATTTGTGGTTTTTGATTGAAATGCCAGTAACGCGTTCTCCACAAAGCCGTATTTTGCAGAACCTGCCTGGCATATTATCAGAGGGGCCCCCTTACCCATTGGTACTTTCGACGTCGACGCTTGTGTATCATCCGTCCAAGAACGGGAAACCGTGTGATTGGCGTTTAGCCACGTCTCGTCAGTTCAGTCAGTTATCAATATTTTTTGCTTCTCTCAAAAAACTTATCCGTTTTAAAATTATGTCGTATCGTTCTAATAAAAATTTTCTTTTGTCTGTTTTTTTATACGAAAAACCAGTATGTTTAAGATTTTGGTTAAAGCAGTTTTACCCCCGCTAAATAGTCCAGCTTCTCTTAACGATGCCAAAAGCTTCTTCCTGTTGAGATATTCATTTCTGGAATAGTAACCATATGATTTCTGATTGCATCGGCGTCAAAGGTGTCAATATATCTGTCACGGGTTTAGTTCTACGTTTTTTCTTCGGAGTACGTAAAATATTATCTTCCGTGCCAGTAGAGCCGAACTTTCCTTTATTAATATTTGTTATCGTTCGTTTGCTAACTCCAAGCGCCTGAGAGACGCGTTCTTGTACTTGTTCGACAGGTAACAGGGGTCCGCCATTTTGCCGCTCCCGCTCAAAGTAATCTTGCAGCTTGATGATTAACTCACGTGCTCCACTTTTCAATGTTTGTCCACGTTTAGGCATTATTATGTACCAAAAGTAAAAAGAACGCAATACAAAACACAATCGACGTCCGATTTAGCGCCGATGTCAGTTTGAAAAGCAGAAACAGTCCATTAAACGAAAGCCGGGTAATCAAATAAAAACAGATCGAAAACACTTGAAGAACGTTGTCTGTGCGCGCGAAACGCCAACAGACGACTGTTTTAGCGTCACAAAATGGCGGCCCATAACGCCATTTGGGGTTACCATTTTCAACCTAAATATAAAAATGCTACTTTCTTTCGCGCGTTCGGTTTGGTCGTAGTTTTATTTTTATATTTAATAAAAGTTATAGTCCATTATTTTCAAATTCTTAAAAAGGAAAACAAAACGTATTATTTTATAAAGTATAACTGTATAAGAACAGATTACGATACTGTTATTGCCTGTTACTGTTAGCACAGCACTACAAATATAAAGCGCTGACATAACCTTGTAATAGCGCAGTATAGATTTAGAAAAATATTGTTTACCAAGTTATTTGACACTCAGTTTGGCACAAAATTATAACATTCATTGATTATTGATATAATAATGTTGTTTTAATGCTCATCAATTGTTAAAACGGTAAACAACCAGCAAAAATATCTGTATGCTGATGATGCAGTGCTTATTGCACCATCAGAAGCAGAACTGCAGGCATTAGTCACGTGTATGAAAGAGGAATGTGAAATTAAAGGTCTCCGTTTGCCATAATGCTAATAAAACTAAGGTTCTGGTATTTGAAAACGACGAAGAGAGAACGAAATGTGAAATATGGGTAAATCAGGAATGTCTAGAACAGGTAAATGAAATTGTATACTTTGGGAGTGCTTTCAGCCGGGATGGAAGATGTGATTTAAATGTGGATAGGCGTGTCGCTGCCGGAAACAAAGTCAATGGTGCCCTGAATGCATTAGTCAAAAGGCAAGGCGTGGTGAAGAGTGCACGCCTTGCAATACATAACGCAGTGTTGGTACCGACTTTGTTATATGGCAGCGAAACCTGGGTATGCCAGAAGAAGCATAAAAGCAAGTTGAATGCAGTGGAGATGCGATCTCTTCGTAAAATATGTGGCGTTACCATAGCCGATCGAAAGCGAAACGAAGAGATTCGTAATATGGCAGGATTGAAAGATGACCTTATCACAAAAATTGATAGGGGCGTACTCCAATGGTTTGGGCACGTTGAGCGAATGAGTGAAGACTAAATGGTGAAGAAAATATGTATATAGAGCGAAAGTAAATATTAAAAGGTGTCGAGGTAGACCGAGACTAACTTTCAAAGACCATGTGAGCAAATTGCTCGAAGAGGGGAAGGTCAGAAGTACTCGGATACCTAGACGTGCATGTATGAAGAAGTTAATGAACCTGAAAGAAGCGAAAGAGGTATGTAAGGATCGTGACACTAGGCGATCTGTTCTCTCTGGCTACCCCGTTAGGGATTATGCGTGAAGATAAGTAAGTAAGTAAGTAAAAATATTTTTATCGTAACTGCAACGCCATTACAAAGTTACGTCGTCAGTTCAATCGCGACGTGTCAGGAACGCATTCTCTGAACGGCCGAACTATAATTACAATATTCCTTGCGAGATCAGGATAATGTATTCGTGTCCATTCTGAGCACCTGGAAACTTATTTTATTCTTTGGAACATGTACTCTGTGGCGGCATTCAAATAGTGTCAAAATGTAGTGCGTGCGGCGCGGCGGCGACGATTGAAACCGATATCAATAGAAGCCGCCGGCCCGTGTATCTTGACCTTGTACTTCCGAATAGCTGCAAAATTTCTTTGACATGTCAGTATTCGACCTTTGATGATGCCGACAACATGACGCCGCGCACTATCAAAGTGCCGATGGTCAAAACTAGGGATGCACTGTTTTTTCTTTTAATGGATATTTTCATCCGCTATGTATGTTTATGGTATTGTTCGTAATGCGCAAAGTCCAATTTTCCAAATTTTTTTTATATAGTTTTTGCGTCTCATAGAGTCCCTAAGTGTATACCCGAACTCCTATACTCCCTGAAACGACACTAATTCCTAACTGCAAGACGCAAGAGTCTCGCAGGCTTAGTCTTGTTCTTGCTCAAATCTTGCACGGTCAGTGTTGTTCTTGGTCTTGGTCTTGCAAAAATGCAAGAACAAGACCAAGACCGATTTTGGGCAACACTAAAGTAAATAGAGGTAGAAAGTTAACTAGTACGATATCAGTTTTGAATGACATACACTTTTGCCTCACACACCTAGTGTGCCATCGTTTGTAGTTTTTGATTATGTGTGTTATGAATTTCAAGGTTGTGTTATGAATTTTTATATATTATTTTCATGGTCATTTCATCTCTTATCAATCCTTACATCTTTGTTGTATTTTAGTTTTTTTTATTATACTAATTCAGATGTATATTTGATCGATTTCCACCGATTGCATGGGCAAGTATATTATTGTAGCCAATTATAAAACTATTTTATTTATCAAGAAACTCAAGTGGATTTTAAGCATAGTCATATTATTAAAATTGACGTTATACTTTTAAATTTACTTTTCCTTTATGTAACGTTAACGAGGAAATAATATACCCCTCCACGGCATAGTAAACATGATGTGGAATATCTAGACTGGTAATTTCGTAAGTTTCATATTGAAACTTGTTTCTAGGGCAGACGAAGCAAACAAGTGATATACTCGTATATATACGCGAGACCAGGACAATTAATATGAAAACAACTTTAGTAGATTTGTTTTTAATAAATATAGAAAAGGGGAAAATAATTTCAATCAGAATAATATGTTAGTCATAACTGTTACTCCTAGACGGATAATTGGAATTTCTCACATCTAATAATTTCTATTTTATAAAGAATAAAATTAAAAAAAAATATATAACATTTTACTTTTTTATCTCAAATCTATCTATCAATATAAAACACAAAAAATATTTTTACCTATGTCCGTTATAGAATTTGAAACTATCCAACCGATGTGCCTCAAACCAGTTTCATTAGAAAGGCAATAATGCGAAGATGGTTTTAAGCCACCAAAAAATAATGTATTAGGCACTATATTTAAAAAAAACTAACAAAATATTCCTTTTTTCCCAAGAGATAAAATGTATTTTTTAGCGTAGTACACCGGGCATCCGCTAGTCGGTTAATAAACATGTTTATATTATCGAGAAACTGATTTAATTTTTGAATAAAAAAAGAAATCGAGCTTGTTACCGCATCACCCGCAACTTGTTTCCTAAAACTCCTTTTCATTTTAGGAAATAATTAATAATCGCCAGGTTTTATCTGGGCTGTAGAGTGTGTTTTCCGAATTTTTACAGCTCATTATTTATGCAGCAGGCGTCGAAACATCTGCGTCTTGTGTATGGCCGTGTTGTCGTGGTAAAGAATCAAGTTTTCGCTCAAATTTCCTCGCCTATTTTCCCTTCGCTGCGTTTTTTAACCTTTACCAGTACTGCCAGCTATTTCAGCGACGTATTCTTACGCTATGAAAAAACTTTTTTATTTGTAATTGGTTGAAGTGATTATGAATTCTGCATACCAAAAAAACTGTGAGTATGAGATATCCCGCAGATTGGGAAACCTTTAAATTACGTGATGAGCCACTTAGTCGAATCTTGCTTAGACTCCGACAGTTTCATCTCCAGTAACAGTTCGACCAAAACCTTCTTCTTCATGCCAACGCGGTACCCGTCGCTGTTTTTGGTGCAGCTCTAGCATTTTCGGCACCCATGCTTTTTTTTCTCCATAGAATAAAGATGATAAACGAATACACAGCTCACCTGATGGTAGGTGGATTGCTGTGGTCTGTACACATATACATCTATCGTCGATTAAGAACCAAAATACAAATGTGTTGTCGTCACCCTTGAGAACAAAGATGGAAGGTCTCATGTCCAGTAAAACGGGCCTCACCATACAAAACAAATTACGCTGCTAGTTTACACTGGTATTTTGTGAGAGGGTGGTTCTTTTCCGGTTGAGATGACCCATGCGCGTCACAACTATGATACAGTTGCAGCGTGACTCTACCATGTAAAAATCACGGATATCACGCAAAATATTCAAATGGTTGTATCTGATACCATTTCGGCCCCTTCGAGCCATCTTTATCTCTCTCCGATCGTATACAAATTTTTTCCCGTATTGCTTGCCTCCTCATGCCAAACTGCCCCCGTAATGTTAATAATAGAGTCACTTATTTCATAAAAGGGCATTTACCATGTTCTTAAAAAATAATTAAAATTTGATTTTTGAAAACTTTTTTAAAACTATTTAATTAAAAAAAAACACAAAGTTGATGACATATTTTAACGGAAAATTTCAGAGGAGAATTCTCTCAGTAGAGGGTAATGGTGTTCGTGGGTGATTAGATTAAACTTACGAAATTCTTGTAATATTCAATAGGTAATTTTTAACATTATATTTATGTAAATCAACATATACAGTACATGTGATGTGTTATTGATTACTTAAAGCGAAGTTTGTTACTCTATAATAGGTTTATTTCTTACGATGTTTTGATCCCATTATAATATGATTTATTTGGACTTCACTATTAGAAATTGATAGAGGATCTGCGGTTCGCAATAGAAAAAAGGCTGGGCGTACGTCTTCGTAAGTAAATTTCGATTGTATTTTCCACGTATACAGAGGTAATGGAAAATATAAAAGGATAATACTGTTATTTTTTAGTTGTGTGTTACCTGTGGAGGCTGTGAAACTTTTCATTATAGTTGTTTTATTTGCCTGGAATTGTTTGCAAATATCCACGTACTGCTACTTATCGTCAGATGGGCTGTTAATTTATTTATCTTTCTTATATATATATATATATATATATATATATATATATATATATATATATATATATATATATATATATATATATATATATATACCTAGTCAGGTCATAAGTATTGTCACACAGTAAAAACTTTTCTTTTATAATGCTGGCCACAAAAAAGTTGAATTCGAATTTCGAATTGTTCATGAAAATAAAACTGTATACTTTTTTAAATTTTACTCATTTTTAAATATGGAGTGGACGCTTAAAGAAGACCGTGTTGCAGTTATTGCGTTGCATCGTTGCGGTTACGCGCCAATTCAAATTTTTGACATACTGAAAAATTTGAATATAACCAAAAGATTCGTTTATCGTACCATCAAATGATACAATGAAGACTCTAGTGTAGATGACAGGTCAAGAAGTGGTCGCCCTCGGTCTGTTAGGACTCCAGCAGTGATAAAAGCTGTGAAGGTGCGAATTCAAAGAAATCCCAAACGTAAGCAGAAACTGTTGGCCCTTCAGATGGGGTTAAGCAGAACCACGGTAAAAAGGGTGTTAAATGAAGACTTAGGGCTTCGGGCATATCGAAGAAAAACAGCACATCGTTTGAATGCTCGTCTAATGGACCTGAGACTGAAGAGATGCCGCGCTTTGTTGAAGCGGTACGCGGGAAAAAATAACGGGAATTCTTTTTTTCGGATGAAAAAAAATTTACCGTAGAAGAGAGCTACAACAAAAAAAAATGATAAGGTGTACGCACACAGTAGCGAAGAAGCGAGCTACCGTATTCCGCGTATCCAACGAGGTCATTTTCCATCCTCGCTCATGGTATGGTTGGGAGTTTCTTATTGGGGCTTGACAGAGGTACATTTTTGTGAGAAACTTGTAAAAACGAATGCAGTTGTGTATCAAAATACAGTCCTGACGAACCTTGTGGAACCTATTTCTCATACCATGTTCAGGCACTGGGTATTCCAACAAGATTCGGCGCCAGCTCATGGAGCGAAGAGCACAAAAGACTGGCTGGCGGCGCGTGAAATCGACTTCATCCGGCACGAAGACTGGCCCTCCTCCAGTCCAGATTTAAATCCGTTAGATTACAAGATATGGCAACACTTGGCGGAAAAGGCGTGCTTAAAGCCTCATCCCAATTTGGAGTCACTCAAGACATCCTTGATTAAGGCAGCCGCCGATAGACGACTCGCCGCGCAGATTGAAGGCCTGTATTCAAAATCACGGAGGTCATTTTGAATAAACTTTAATGTCATAAGAATCTATGTTTTGTTAAGTTCATTTTGGTATATAAATGGTTACATAATGAATAAACTTGTTTCAATTATTTTATATTAAACATGTGACAGAATTTATGACCTGACTAGTATATATATCTTAACCACTCGAATGTCGGGGTCATTTTGGCCAATATGGCGTATCTGTCGAGCACTTTCCGAAGTACTAAGTAAGTATATAACAAGTATACTAAGTATATATATATATATATATATATATATATATATATATATATATATATATATATATATACTAAGTAAGTATATTAAAATCATATATCAATATAAACGTTATTAAATAAGCTATCAGATTATGCATAACAGATATGTTATATATATATCTTATATATGTTACAAATAGTTTGCTATGACTTGACGCCATATTATGGCGTTTGACGGATGCGCATATTATTTGAGACGCCAGAATATGGCGTTTGTACAGACGAGGGGTTAATATATATAAATTACGTGTCACGTTGTTTGTCCGCGATGGACTCCTAAACTACTCAACCGATTTTAATAAAATTTGCACACCGTGTGCAGTTTGGTCCAACTTGAGAGATAGGACAGCTTTTTTGCCCATGAGTGACCCACAATTTTTTTTTTTGCAAATTTAAGGATTTTTAATAGGACATGGCAAAGGGTCGTCTAAAAGGGCAGAACAACGTTTGCCTTGCAAGCTAGTATATATACAACATGTAACATAATTAGCGCACTTTGAGAAAGTAGTTTGTTCAGAATCGTTTACTGATTCGATTCCTATCATTTTTAATATAGGTAATTTTTTATCCCAAAAATTATTAAAACTACGTAAATTACAGTCACATTAAATCTGTACAGTCATAACAAATTGAAATGGACCGTAACTTAAGGCAATAAGACTTTTAAGAGTGCAGTTTTATTTGTATTATTACTAAGTACCAGGATGATCGAGCTTCGCTATTATCTATTATTGCTATTATCTAATTATTTTATTGAAAACTTATTTTATAAGAATCAATAATCTACATAGATTATTGATTAATATATTCTTTAGTCGCAGTTTACTTACTTAGACATCGTTCAATTATATTATCTTGTACCTCATTATCTGTTTTTTCTAGTTCATTGTCTGCTAGTTTAGACATTGACATAAAAAATATCACATTATAATGACTGTTACAACGAATTTAAATAAAACCATTTTGTATTTGCTTTGTTCTAGTTTTCCTTTAGATAATAGACGGATGTTATAATCGTACCGATTTGCGCAACCAATCCCGTTACTGTTTGAGTTTGATGTAGCGTAAATATTTTTATTTGCGCGCTTGTTCGCTTGCATTTATATTTGAATTATATCAGTCTTGGAGCACAAATCAATGAAACTATTCTTTAAATTCTAAATCTGGAAATTTACTTATTTAAATTCATGATATTACATTGCGTGTTTTTTTTGTATTAAATATCCTCTGTTTTCCTTTACCGTTAAATACTTCATAAATCGGCACTTAAAATTATAATCAAACTTTGCTTTCGAAGGCAGGCGCCCTGTTCTTGATCTACCGCGGACCCCTAATAGCAGCCTTTCCGACTTTCCGAGGAAAGTACATTTCAAACATTTATAAATCTATCAAGGTTAAAGTATAAAATTAAAACGTACGTAACGGTAAACGCATTTTTTATCTAATTTGTAACAGGTTATGGTCCTGATAAAATTATGCTTATTTTACATTATCTCATCTTAGGCTTTGTGATTTGCATGAATATGATTATAGAAATATGTACTGCAGTTATTTTTAAATAATTTTTTTTCTGTAAGTGGGAATCAATGAAGCTGTAATTAGATATAAGAAATGTATGGAGTTCATAATGTCACCCGGCATGCTGATATTTGGTTTGACGTACTTATTAAAAACACCTAATTTCAGCCGCGTACTATAAATCAGGGTTGTCATAAACTGGAGTAAATATCATTCATTAGGACATAACTTATTTTGAGACTTGACAGCGTTAATGAAGATCAATCTTCTATGTAATAAACTTTGGTTTTTAAATTGAAAATTTAGCAAAAGATTTACTTACTTTTGTAACAGATATTTGTTGTATATTAAAAACACCTTATATTTTCACTATATTAGAGAAAGATAAAAACAAGCAAAAATAATTACAACTTTAATATTAAAGGAGAAAAACTCATGAAAAGCAAAGTGACTGAAGTGACGTGATTTGCGGAAATCTATGGACAAAACTTGCATCTTCAGCTGTGGGCTTGTGGTTTGCTGTAATGATGATGATGATGCAATAACTTGAATGATTAATTTAATGGAAATCGATGTGCTACATCAATATTTAATCCCAATTTACTTTATTGATTTGTGTAGTTTTAAAAGAAAATACGCATTTCTTGAAACCAAAACACAGTAAAGTGTTCAAACTAGAAGTTGTTACGAATTTATTAATGTGCCTCTTAAATTTACCTAGAATAGATACCTTCGAAAAACTTAAATGGCAAAACTTAAAGGGACCTATGCCTGCCTAGCATAGTCTAGCGTAAGGATCTTAGAGTGATTACTAGCATAGAGTCCTAAAATAATAACAAAATTGTTATAGCTGAACTCCTTATACATATGACGTTTAACATGGTACAAAATTAGATGGCTATATTATTCTTACCTTTTTTCTTTTACAAGGTGTCTATGGAATGGAAAAACGTTGCCGTTTTTCCTTTCCATAGACACTTCTATTGTTGTGCCATTAGCGAAACAAAAAACGTCGATATATGCGTTTTAGTCTATGACTTAAGTAAAATTAAGGATTTTCATTAATCCGGTTTGTAATACTTATTTACATCAATGAAGGCTTATGGAAGCTTCATCTGACACCTTATAATAAAAATGTAGTCGAATAATGCGGAATTTGACACTATCGTTGTATAATTTAAAACATATCGTAAAAATCATTATGGATTCTACTTAAATTCAACAGGTATTTTTCCGCTAAATTATACTTAGACTTTTTTATTTCTTTCATAGGTAATAATAAATGTGTTTGTTTAATCGACACTGGGTTTGCATCACGGAACGTATACACAGAGGGCACTGCTGCGATAGCAGAAAAAATAACTGCGGCACGACTGGGGGCTGCCTTCTGTAATTTTTTTTATACTGGCCAAATTATGAAATATTTATTAATTATTACTATTTATTACTATTTATTACTTGTTGACGTTTTGTTATTATAGACATTTTACTCTTAAATATTATTATCTCGATATTTTATATGTAGTTCTAAGATTTGCATGCCGTAATATAATAATGGCTGATTAAGGAGATGTTTAATTACTATGACCATCTTCAGTGTACCTTAATCAAATGCATATTTGATTTGATTTCTCTTTTGTCGCTAGATCACAACTACCAATTGCAAACGTATTGCATTTGTCTTTCTTTTATTAAATAATTTTAATTTTATCTGTATCAATATAAAAATCCGTTTTTAGAAAGTAGAAGCTAATCGGTATTCGCGATAACATAGATTTTTTTATCACACGTTTATATCAATAATTGGCCTAAAGCATTTCATAACTCCTATTTTTTGTAACTATTTCTTTTTTGAATTAATTGTGATAGTGTCAAAATTCAAACAAAATTTGTTAAAGTTCCGGTTTTCATTTTTAATTTACTTATATTATAAAGCAGTGATATTACTTATCAATCAACATATTCTACCCTATACGTTATTCAAATACATAAGGTTTTCTATTATTATGCATAAAACAATGCATCATTCATATAGATAGAAACTAAAAATGCATCTAATTAGCTAAATACTCTCATTTTCAATTTAAAAAAAGAACATTCTTTTCTTAATGTATATAAGTTTGGTGCTATTGATCAATGGAAACATTTAGCTATTACTAATTGTAAATGGACGATAAAGATGGGTAAAAAATAGCTGAGATGCTACAATAAGGAAAGTAATAATTACTTTATACATAAGCGCAGCTGGGCGCATCGCAAGATCTCAAATCGATGGTCTCTAACGCGGTTCGCTAACCAGCTTTAAGAAGCATTTTATCACGTTTGGAATATAATTTCTATTGAAACTTGCAACAAAGTCATAACGTTCATGCCACATCGGTGTCATGTTTTACAACAGTACTACAACTATTGGTAATAAAGTTAAATATTTGTACATAGATTTTATTATAAACAGCTAAAAACTCCATACTTGCTCGTTTTTTCTATTTTGGTAATTATTTGGAATGTTTTCTAAGTGTCTTTAATTAGTTGTGCAGCTCTCAGTACATAAGAGAATGGACGTTTTAAGTTTACATGACTGAAGTTGTAGATTTCTCAAAATCTTATTTTACGTAATATTATATTTAAACTTGTAACGACATAGTACCTACCTACATGGCAACACAGAACAAAATATCTAGGTAGTAAGCATCAAGAAGATTAAAAAAAAAATTACTAAATTGGATATATTTTACAAATCTACGCCAAAGAATAACGTGATTTTAAATTTAAATCGAAATTAGTTGTCGATTATTTGGCAAAAATTTGACCAAGATCACTTATTGTTGTATTAACTTTAAGAATAGAAGGAGAGTTGGCCGAGCAAGTAGATGAGTTTGTTTATCTGGGATGCGTATTTAGCTGGGATGGGAAATATGATAATGATATAGAACGACGAGTGAACACAGGAAATAGAGTAAATGGGGCTCTACACTATTGTGGAAAGTCAGAATGTATCAAAAAAGGCACGTATGGCAATATACAATGCTGTGTTAGTGCCTGCCTACTTTAACGTATGGTAGTGAAAGTTTGGTGTGGCAGAAGAAGTATGAGAATAAAATAAACGCAGTAGAAATGCGGTCGTTAAGGAGTGTGTTAGGGCAGAATCTGAGTGACAAGGTGAGAAATTGTGTAATAAGAGAAGTGTGGTATGCAAGATGATGTTGTGACGAGGATTAAGAAAGGAATGCTTCGGTGGTTTGGTCATGTAGAAAGAATGAATGAGGAAAGAGTGATAAAGGAAATTTATGTTGCTGAAGTGAACGGCAGAGTCGGTAAGGGACTCCGTAGGCGAAAATTTCACCCAAAAATTAGGGGCCAAATTAAGAGTAACCGACGAGCGTGTATGCGTAGAATGTGAATGTGGAAGAGGCGAGAGAGATGTGTCAGGATTGTGCCAAATAGAAGGCTGTAGTCTCTGCCTACCCCTCTGGGTGACAGGTGTGAGTGCTTATGTATGTATGTAACTTTACGAAAAATTTAATATCATATTGGATCCAGCCGTTTGCGCTTTTACCATGTTTAAATATATTAGTAGTTTCTTCTAGCTCCCTTAATTCTCTTCCCTTAAACTTTTGTTTTAAATTTCTGTGTTATATTCGTTGCAGATCTATCAACATTTGCGCTGGTACACGAATCCATCAGAGCAGCGCTGGATCGTTCGCATCCTATTCATCGTGCCGATCTACGGCTGCTACAGTTGGATCTCACTACTCTTTTTCAATGGCGACTCTTATTACGTTTACTTCTTCACCGTTAGAGATTGCTATGAAGGTATTTAAACAATAATTTGTCCTTTATATTACTAATCATAGCCTGTAGTCATTATTCAGCCCTTTAAAAAGCTAATGCCGAACATAGTCTATGCGCCTATATCCTATAGGCTTCCGCAAAGAGAAGTCCTAATTTGCTTTAATCGACTAACCGTCTTTAGCGCTAAATCAAGAAATAATATTTGCATAGAAATCTTAGATTCTTTTTTTGTATTTTTAAATAACGAGCGAATCGCTAACTATCCCTAGCTTATTAAATAGAAGTAATTAGCAAAAATGTATAATAAATATTTCTATCACCATTTTATATCAAGAAAAAATAATTTCGTTCCAGAAAGTCACAGTCGATAAAAAACAAAATTACAGAAAAAATGCCATATACTTCAAACATCAATTTTTGAAAAGTAGCTTTTTGTGAGTAGCGTCCTTTTTACTTATGTATCTATACTTTAGTTTAGAGTATAAATAAGTAAGCTATTTGCTTATAAATACTCTAAGATCTATAAATACAAATATATAAAGTTTAAGTGTCTGTAATGTCGAAACAACAAGTATAACGAATTTATACGAAAAAAAAACAATTAAAAAAAATTCTGTTCCTTTGTTTGTTCTGGCTAATCTTCGAAATAGCTAGACCGATTTCGACGATATTTTCACAGACAGATGGCTGATGTTATAAGGAGTAACCTAGGCTACTTTTATTTTGAAAATAATAAGGGTACCGCGTAAAAAAAATCCATGAAATTCAATCGTAATAAATTCCATGCGGACGTATTCGCAGGGGATATCTAGTGTCTAATTAAAACTGTTTGTAGAATTTCGAAGTAATATTTACTTCACCAATAAGACGGTAAAGAGTTAAAAAATGATTTTCCTTGTTGCAGCGTTCGTGATCTACAGTTTCCTCTCGCTCTGTTACGAGTACCTGGGCGGCGAGGGGAACATCATGTCGGAGCTCCGCGGGCGGCCGGTCCGCGCGTCCTGCGTCAACGGCACCTGCTGCCTCTCGGGAGCGACCTACACGATCGGATTCCTGCGATTCTGCAAGCAGGCCACGCTGCAGTTTTGCCTCATTAAGCCAGTTTGCGCTTTCATCATCATATTCCTACAGGTGAGCTATTGCAAAATATTTGTCAAGATTTATAAACATATCTGTTAAAATTTACATTAATTAGAACACGAAATGATATAATATTATGGAAATTACTCAAATGTAACATTTCATTCTTCTTCTTCATTATGATTGAATCATAAAAGACCGCGCTGAACATAGGCCTCCCCTATTATTGAGAGAATTGGTCATAATAGCTAAACTTGGCATGCTGCATTGGTTTGCGCGTTCATCATATTCCTTCAGGTGAGCAGTGGTACGCAATGATTAAATAAGTAAATTACTCAGATTACATTCAACACCTTCATCAAATAGTGACGCGAATTCTTATTTTACGACTACGATCATTACTTTTCCCCGATTAAGATTACGATTACTAAGTAAGAAAAGGAAAAGATAATCGAGTAAAACTAGCTCATTTTATATATTATATTCATTATCTTTTAAGAGGATTGTGAAGTACTGCGAGTAGGTATTTTCAAAAAATGCTATCTGTTTTATACCGATCGCTATGTGTATCGCCGTCTCATGCGATAGAGAAAGTTGCAATTCTCGTAGGTAATTGCCTCCAAATTCTTATTGAAATATTGTTTCGGGCGATGAAGTTTTCACCCCCCTAAATTATTTACAAAATGGGACAATTTTATCTCATTAGATTTAATACACTTTAATCTAGGTCTGTACGTTTTCTTTTTTTATAATTCAGTTTACTTTAATTAAAAAAAAAACGCTCGAGGAAGTTTTAAAATCAAAAATATAGATATCTAGATTTTAGATACTAACAACTTATATCATCATACACAATATTTCTTTAAAATAAAAACGTACAGACCTTGTATGTCATTTTATCCACGTTACCAAAAATTAGACTGTTTACGGGGGAAAAGGGGGGGGGGGGTACGTTAAGATAGGACCTGCTGATTGATCGAAATCGTGAAGAACCTCGACTGAAATTGTCGATTACAAAGTCATCACTGTCATCAAACTGAAAAAATCCACCGCTTGAGCGAAAATTTTCATAGCATTCTTTCACTGTAGAGAGAATTGGACACAATCGTCATATTTGAGAGACGGATTGGCAGTCGCAGCACCGGACGCCTCGTATTTATGATGCTACTTCCCGTCCCCGGTCTTGGTATTTCATGTCTGGCATAAACGGAGTGGATATATCTATCGGAAGCCATGAATTTTTTTAACTTACAGAATAATAAATTCCAGATCCGAATGAGTGTTCATAAGTAATTAATATACTTAAAGGGTGTGTTTGGCAGAAAAAAGCGCTAGCAAGCGCTTGTAAGCAAAATGGCGAAACTAAACAGTTTTCGGCCAGGACACGTTTGCTAACTTCAGTAGCGCTGACACAATCCGCCATTTTGCTTATTCAATTTGTTTGTTTTGCAGTAGAGTATATAAGTTGTTTTGTGCAATATTAGTTTTAACACTCCATTACGCGCGCCCCTGTTTGGGACGCGAGTGCTCGCGCGCTCTACATATGTAGAACTATTTTGTGTAAAGATTTTACAGGAACAATAAACAAATATAAAAATACTTCAATATCATATGAAAACAAACTTTAATAAGAAACTAAAATAGACGAAACATAACTGTTACCATTTATTAGGCACTTAATATCAAACTTCTTGTGAATTTTGAGAAAAATCAATGATTTTTTGGCATCAAACCTTCTCAGTCTCCTTTTTTTACTCGCTCATATCTTCCACACAGTCTTTATCATTTTTACAACATTCAAGGCATTGAAGAACTTGATAATGAGGACGAATCCACTTTTTACAGGTGTCACATTGTTTTCTAGTGGACTTATTGCGCGCTCTGCCACAAAAGGAACATTTCCCGACTCGACCAGTGTTGGGGAGTTGTGCTGGGCATGGTTGTAATTTTGATGGCTCTTTCATGCCCAAAAGCATTTTCCCTTTCATTTTTAATGATTTTGGAATACTTTCAATATTTATTCTGCGTTGTATGCATGGCGCGACTAGGTGAAAACCAAGTTCATATAAAAAATCCTTCCTGGCCTTATTTCTGTAGTCCTTGTTTATTGTATGTACAATATAACCGTTTAAAGCACTTATATTCATTAAATTAAAAAAAATGGTAAGTGGCCATCGCCTAGAGTTTTTGGAGACGTCATAAATACTACAAATTTTGTCTACAATGTCCACGCCATATTTGGTATTGTTGTAAAAAGTTATTATTTCCGGCTTACGTTTGCTGTTTGTAAATCGCTATGATCATCATAGTGCATAGTTGAGTATATAAGCACCACTTTCTTTGATTTTGGCATGTAAGATACTAAAGTACCTTGTTTTTGAAAGCCAAAAATTGAACTCGTTTTGCTTCTGTTTCTTGTGATTTTGAATTCTTTGGGAATTTGTGGCTTATCTTTCTTCACAGTGCCTACGACAGTAATTTTGCTACCTAAGAGTTCTAAGCATTGAGGTATATTCGTGAACCAATTGTGCATTGTGACGTTATAACCTAAACCATCCAATGGGGTAAGCATTCGTAGCACAATGTCCACAACTTTATTTGATTGTGCATAAGGACCATCTGGCTGAGCACCTGCGTATATTTCCATATGGTAGGCATAAGGTACCTTTGTATCCGTTAGTAAAAATATGTTTATCCCATACTTTGCTGGTTGCTTCATCAGTAATAACTTCTTCCAACCATCTCAAAATATGTGCCATCATTGTGCGAAATATAGTTACTTCGGTTAAAAATAATATTATCAAACAAAAAAATTCATAATAACAATATTTATACATAATATAAACACTTACAAATTATAACAACGATAGGAAAACTTCCGACAAAAATGACACGCGAGTGCTCGCGCGCTCTACTATTGTAGAATTTTAGTTTTAGTGCGAAATTTCTAACAAGTACGATCGCGCAGTATACCGAAAGGGTACTAATTGTGATCACCAGCTAGTAATAGAGGAATACTATGAGTGTGTGCGTTAGACACCCACAATTAATGTTAAAATCCCACGAAATGCATGCCTGTTCTACAATAGTAGAACGCGCGACTAATGGAGTGTTAAGAGCCCAGTCTTTCAGAGCAAAACAGAAAAATTGCGTTCTGGTGACACATCTACACCCTCCCTGCCCCGCCACTTCATGTACCGCCACCGCAGTTATCTTTCTGGCCGTAGCGTGGAAAGTTGCTCTACTAAGATTTTCCAGTATCAATTTATCTAATATACAGGATTATTGATAATTAGCTAACAAATTTTCACATACAGATTTTCTACCTCGTATCTATTTTTGTTCCATGCTTTTATTACAAAATTCGTTACACAAAAAAAAATATTTTAAGTTTGTATAATTTTTGTTGTTTTGTTGAAAAGGTTTCTAAAAGATAATCATCTAGAACCTGTATAACATGTACTCGTATTATTGATTATTCAAATGAATCTGGCAAGTGCTAGAATGAGTCGTGCACTGAGGGTTTCGTAATAAGTCGATGACACTATCGAAAATCCGTCAAGTACGTCAAGTAGTTCTAAATACTAAAATAGATTAAAAAAAAAACTCAAAATAATTTCTATATAAGTACAAACAGTCCACTATCACACATATTTATAGTTTCTCATTAAAGTATAATGTAACTTTGTATAGCATTTACCTATATGCATGAATTACTATTCTTGTACAGCAGCATCGACGGACGACTTAGCGCTTTTTTTTAATTTATTTGCAATGGCTTGAATGATGTATGGAGGGTCTTTGATTGGCATCGAGCGTTCCATGCGAGAATCAATTAGCTCAGGAAGCAGACAATTCAAGTAAAATTTAGACAATGGGCCTACCATTTTGTCCTGCGAGAACGCAGGGTCTCTCTTAACATATTCTATTTTCATAGAATGCTCCTCTCCAGTCCATATGGCAAATAAGCACATATCCATCTCCGTAATGTTTAACTGACCCTGAATTTGAAAATAATAATCGTGGTTTTTGTCAACCGAAAAAGTGTTATGTTTTGCATTGTATTTCCAAAATTTTATTTTCTTCGCTTTAACAGCTTCGTCAGATTGCATATTTTTTGCGGAAAATGGACATTTTATTTCTATTAGTCCCGTTTTCCCCTCTTTATTTTTATAAATACCATCGGGACTCGCCCCTAAAAATTGTAGTGTTTTATGTATATATAGACCGCAGCGAGTAATTGTAATACTTTCCTGTCGAGATAACTGAGCCAATGCTGTTTGTTCATTAGCTTTGCCATATTTTATCGATGGAACATTAGATATGATTTGCGGTTTCACAATAGATCTCACTAACGGAGCGCAGCTGACGTTTTCTTTCCGTTTACATATCTTACCAAATATAGACGCGGTTAATCGATTTTTTCTGTTTTCTAACCATTCTTGACTAGAACTTTGATCTATCGTATGTATCTGTAGATCGTCTCTTTGTTGGTCTGAAAGTTCCATTTGCTTAAGAAATTCACTTTTTGACATCTGAAAATCTTCTTCAGTCATATCTGGTCTTTGTGCTTTTTGTCCATAATCTGGATCATCCATGTTTCTACGAAATCTTTTTCGAAAAGATCTTTTGTACACTTTTCTTTTCAGTTTTTGTGTCTCATATGAATGCGTATATTTACCAGTGGGTTTGCCAAATATGCGCTTATAGATTGTATATATTGGTCTTTTCGTGTTAAAAGAAATTGCTGCAGCCACACACCTTTCTTGGTATGAATTTCTTTGTGTGTAATTGATTCGTTTGCCTCCCACATATTTAGCTATCACCGAATTGAATGTTTCAGCGGGATCGCTATCTACGTCAAAAACGAGACTTTTAGCATTTGAAGCTAAGAATGAGACAATTTGACTCATTTTCTCCACAAAACTGTGTTCGCTAAGTCAAGTGCCGTATTACGATCAGTTTTGTCAGTCGCGGGGCATATAGCATCATCGCAGTTAAAGTGACTACCAAAAGAATGGTATAATGCATTCAAAATATCTGATCGAAGTTTGATCATTTTCTGATTGTCAGATACTTCTTCGCGTTTCCGTAGCTTAATAGCCCGCACCGTATATCTGCGTAATTTCATAATTTTGAAGTCCGTTAAAAGTTTCCTTGATTGAATAGGTATATGTGTATCCTTAGTAAGTGCTCTCAACTTGTTACACAGATTTCTTAGAAGATGGTTTCTACACTCGATCTTCTGAACCTTGCAGTTTTTATACGGATTGCTATCTAATATTTTTTTTATAAGTACTTGAATCGCCATCTGATATTAATCTAGCATAAATTAATCCATGAGTTTCAAGTGAGGATTTAAACCCTTCAACGAGTGTTGTTGACTCCATACTGGAAGAACTGCCAGAAAAGTTCTTGTAGCATATGTGGTTTGCTGGTTCAGTTTTTTTGTTTTCAGCTTTTGCGCATACAATGCAGTATTTATTCTTCACGCCAAGGTACAGTATTTTACCAGTATATGCACCGATTATTGCTGCTGCTCCCGATGATGCTGAATAATTATTACGGAATGATCTTTTTGACCAACATCCGTCAGCTATCACGTCAATCATTGGTGTGCCTTCACTGTCTACATGTCCAATTTTTTTTGCATGTTCAGCCTCCTCGACGCCAGCCTTAGTCATTTCGTCCACTGCCGTTATATTGAACCATTCATAAACTTTTTTGCTTGTTTGGGCGTATAAATTTTTTGACATACCAGGTATATCGGTATTACCTGATAATTCATTCAAATTGCTTAACCCACAGCCAATACTAATAGTACCTGCAACAACACCGTGATTTACATCGCAAGTGTTAGATGGATCTTCAGTGCATATGTCGAACTCTGAGTTACAGAGTTCACACTTAAAACGTAATTTTAATACAAAACCTTTTCGTCGCTCACCGATACATTTCAGATTTGTATATCTGCATCCAAAAGATTTAGTATTATGATCAGCAATCTTCCCTAAAATTACTAAAAAATATCTGATCGATACGATTCTTCGTCCGTCTAGGCAAAAAAAGTTCGGCATCCTTGGTCATTTCTGTATAATTTTCAATTTGTAGCTGGTGGTTTTGACTAACATTTATAAGCTCCTGACGTTTTCTTACTGAAATTCGGCGAAAGGGAAAAGCCTCCTCAAACTTTCGTTTCCGTCTTTCCTTTTTATTCGTCATATCTTGACTGTCAGGCTTTGTTACAGACACTGTATTTGTTAAAGTCGTTCGTAAAAGTCTACTTTCGTCATGTCCTGATAAACGGTGTTCGCCAATTTCAATGGTGCTAACATCTGACAATGGTTGGCGAGAACCAGCAGCGGACCTGGGTACAAATATGCAACTCATTTATAAACTATTCTTAAAAGTACCTACCTAATTATATACTTAATATTTAACCAAGTGCTCACACATATGCACGTTGTTAACTATTTTACTATGAAACACAAAAAAAACTTACCTTTGAATTCTATTTCTGTTCATTGCTTCAACGTTTGATTTCAATTTTCGTTTTCTGGTACAAGCATATTTTTTACGTTTATGGTCCATATCGAAATTAAAAGTTATAAAACAAATACAAAATGATTTATAAACCCTTAAAGAATTATATGCAAAAAATAATAAAGTAGAGCAACTTTCAATTCGTAACAATGCGCAACCAAGATTAGGGAAAGAGAGAGAAAGAGGAATGTTAGAGCGAGAGGAAGTGCAAAAATTTGGCACAGACAAGACGTCTGAACGCTACAGCCGCTCAGCGGCTACTAAGGAATATTGCCCGCAATTATTGTTTATAAAGTCAATATTTTATAGGTCGATCGAAATAATTATTAATTTTGAAATAAAGTGGTTTAAATTATTATTTTTTAATATTTGTCTAATTAAACACCTGCCCTTGAGAAAAAAATAATTATAGCATAAATATTTTCAGCTATTGCTATGAAACAAATAGTTTTTTATGAGGCGAAAACAGCGAAATTTAACGAAATTGAGACCTCTTATTTAAGACAATGAAAGATATTTAGAAAAAAAGAAACAGCGCATTTTGGAGATGAAGATGTTTAGCTATTAACGCGCTGAATAGATTTCGCCTTTTTTATTATCGATTGCCTTATAATGGTACACGAACAAAGCTCGAAATTGCGTTGGGTGCGAGAGAGCTCTATTTACCGTTTGATTTATCTAACATAGACCACATAGATGAACCAAAAAAAAAATTTAGCCATTACTTATAAACTGGGTATTTATGTGTTATCAAAATATTTTACTCTGAAACAATAATTTGCTGTAAAAAAAAGAAATCAAAGTGGCGCTAATGATTCGATGTGAGTCAACTTTAAAAGACTGTAGCCTTAAGTAATATAATGACATGACTAGACATATACATGTTATTAAAAATTCATGATTGGTAAGTTTTTAATATGAACACTTTACAAACATATATTTAAATTAGGTTAGGTTCCCCGGTTAAAACTAACTTCGTGACCTAGAGGAAAATAGCTACTTACGATTTGACAGCGCTTACCGCTTACGATCGCCATTTTGCTAACAAGCGCTTGCTAGCGCTTTTTTCTGCCAAACGCACCCAAAGGCTCCTAAAAATGTAGAAACCTCTAGTAGGGGAGGGGAGAAGGTTAACATCAAGTACGTAATCGATAATTTTATAGCCTAATAATTAAAAATTAATAATTAAAAATAAAGGAGCTTTAGTCATTTTATCTTTTTATCAAGAAATGCTTTTTAATTTGGTTTTATTGTTGTTTGTAAACAGTGTAATAATAAATTTTTATTCCATCTACCTTTAGTAGATGGAATTAAATTGTTTACACTGTATGTGTATTAAACCAGTTGTGAGAATACTGTTTATATGGACGTATAAAATCCAATGTACTATTATGATTCGTTTCAATAAAATCAGAAAGAATGTAAACAAACATGATGGGGTGACTTACCAAAAAGTAAACAGTTCGGAATATTGTGTCATCAGTTGATTGAATGATTTATATTAATAAATCAAATAATAGATAAAATGATTTATCTATTATTTGATGTACTTTCTTACTTTTATAACACATAAATGAATTATATTCAATACCGCTGCTGCCGGTTTCGACAGAGACAAGAATATCCGAAAGCCATGACAGAAATTTAAGAGTATAGAAGAATTCTACGCACTATGTCATTTTTCAACAGTGGTAGAGCCACGCGGCAGCTTTGCTGTTGCACGTATGGGCCGGCTCAAACCGGGGTGGTACCACGACCTCACAGAATACCGGCGTGAAGTGGAAGCTCTGCTTCCGCGTTTCGTCTGGTGAGTGCAGGTGGCCGGAGGCCCAAATCCCCCTCCATCAACATGGTAGCGGAATTAAATGATGATAGACTACCCCAGGAGGGTACCAGCACCGCAGGAGAATCCCTCGCTGAGCATCCACGATCATGTTTCTCCACTTCTGAGCGTGGGTGCTCAGGCTGCCCCGCGTATTCTGGGGGGGGGGGGGCAAAATTCCGCTCAAGACTACAACTGCTCGGGGCAAACGGAGCAACAAAACCAAGGCGACCCCTGCCACGCTGTCCGTGAATTTCTGCAATATCAGGGGACTTCACTCTAACCTAAACGCCGTCCACTACCATCTCGAGACGGCGAGGCCGGCTCTGCTCTTTCTGACCGAGACGCAGGTGTCCTCTCTCGTCTCGTATCTCTCCTACCCGGGGTACAAACTGGAACACTCCTTTGTGCCTCGGGCTGGAGTTTGCGTTTACGTCAGAGAGGACATCTGTTCTCGACGCCTCGGCAGACTTGAAGGTTCGGACCTGTCCATCCTTTGGCTACGCGTAGACAGCGACGACCATCCGCGCGTCTACGGGAGCCTCTATAGGTCCCATAGCGGTAATGCCGAAACAGACCGACTCTTCGACCACGTCCAAATGGCTACAGATTCGTTGCTACAGCAGATCCCCTCCGCAGAGATCGTGATCCTCGGCGACTTTAACGCCCACCACGCCGAATGGCTTAGTTCACGTTTAACCGATCATGCGGGGAGATCTGTTCATGATTTTGCCTTGGCATATGGTCTAACACAACTGGTTACTTCGCCTACGCGGATTTCAGATGTGGAGGATCATGCACCTTCCCTGTTGGACCTTCTGCTGACCTCTCACCCGGACGGATATCAGATTTCCGTTGACGGCCCTTTAGGCTCCTCGGACCATTGTCTTGTTCGGAGTGTAGTGCCACTCACGCTGAAATCGCAGTTGCAATCTGCAGGCTGCCGCCGTGTTTGGCACTATAGGTCAGCCGATTGGGATGGGATGCGGTCTTTCTTTGCATCCTACCCTTGGGGGCGGGTTTGCTTCTCGCCGGACGATCCCAACGTTGTTGCGGATTCTGTCACTGATGTGGTACTTCAGGGTATGGAACATTTTATTCCTTCCTCTGTGGTGCCCATTGGAGGCAAATCTCAGCCATGGTTTGGTCGCTCCTGTAAAATAGCATCATGCTATAAGCAGGAGTGCTACCAGGCCTGGGCTGACGCATCAGCGTCCCGGGATGTAAACAGCAGCGCTCTAAAAAAGAAGTATAATCGTCCTTCAAAAGAGTCATTGCCATGGCAAAGTCAGAGCACATAGGCAGAATTGGCGAGAAACTAGTCCGCCTTCCTTCTGGAACCCGTGCATTCTGGTCTCTCGCCAAGGCTGTCCAGGGGAATTTCTGTCAGCCATCTTTTCCATCTCTGCACAGGGAGGACGACTCACTGGCCCATACCGCAAAGGAGAAAGCCGATCTTCTAGGCTCTTTCTTTGCATCCAACTCGACTCTCGATGACGGGGGGAGTACGTCGCCGACCATCCCGCGGTGTGAGTGCTCCATGCCGGAAGTGCAGTTCACACAGCGCTCGGTTCGCAAAGCACTCCTCTCCCTGGACATCCACAAGTCGAGTGGGCCTGACGGAATCCCCCCAATTGTGCTGAGGACGTGTGCTCCAGAGTTGGCACCGGTTTTAACGCGTCTTTTCCGGTACTCCTACTCCCTAGGCGTAGTCCCAAAATCATGGAAGACGGCTTTCGTCCACCCGATCCCTAAAAAAGGCGACCGCTCAGACCCGTCCAACTACCGGCCTATCGCCATCACCTCCTTGTTCTCCAAAACAATGGAGTCCATTGTAAACTGCCAGCTCATGAGGTACCTTGAGGATCACCAGCTGATTAGTGACCGCCAATACGGTTTTCGCCGTGGTCGGTCAGCTGGTGATCTTCTGGTCTACCTAACTCACAGATGGGCGGAGGCAGTAGAGTCCAAGGGGGAGGCATTGGCCGTTAGTTTGGACATTGCGAATGCCTTCGATCGGGTTTGGCACAAAGCGCTTCTTTCGAAGCTCCCTTCCTATGGGCTTCCCGAGAAATTGTGCGATTGGATCACCAGCTTTCTTGCAGATCGGGGCATCAAGGTCGTTGTAGATGGTGCAAGCTCGGATTGCAAGCCTATTAATGCTGGTGTTACACAAGGCTGCGTGCTATCGCCAACGCTGTTTCTTCTGCATATCAATGATATGTTGCAAACCCGTAACATTCATTGCTATGCAGATGACAGCACTAGTGATGCTCTTTACACCGGCCGAGCCAATATTTCTCGGGAAAACGTCTCCGAGTGCCGGGACAAACTTGTGTCTGAAGTCGAGTCTTTGCTGAACAGAGTCTCGGATTGGGGGCGACTAAATCTAGTCCAATTTAACCCCCAGAAGACACAAGTTTGCGCGTTAACCGCTAAAAAGAACCCCTTTGTCGTATCTCCTCAGTTTCAAGGCACTCCCCTTGTTGCCTCAGCCAGTATCGGAATCCTCGGCGTCGACATATCGAGTGACGTGCAGTTTCGTGGTCACTTGGAAGAGAAGGCCAAATTGGCCTCTAAAAAGCTTGGCGTGCTCAGCAGAGCGGGATAGTATTTCATGCCGGCCCACCGCCTGCAACTTTACAAGGCGCAGGTTCGGCCGCACATGGAATACTGTTCCCATCTCTGGGCTGGGGCTCCCCAGTACCAGCTCCTTCCACTTGACCGCATCCAGCGCAGAGCGGCTCGAATGGTCGACGACCGAGTGTTTTCCGATCGGCTCGATTCACTGGCACTGCGAAGAGATGTTGCATCTCTTTGCATTTTCTTTCGCATATACCATGGAGAGTGCTCTGAGGAATTGTTCGGATTAATCCCAGCCGCCAAATTTCGTGAACGCACTACGCGGCAAACGTCGCGATACCATCCACATCATCTGGATGCTTGGCAGTCCACCACTGTACGTTTCAAAAGGAGTTTTCTTCCGCGTACAACCTCTCTGTGGAATAGTTTACCACCAGCGATTTTTCCGGACCGATACGACCTGTGGACCTTCAAGAAAAGAGCGTACTCCTTTCTAAAGGGCCGGCAACGCACCTGCAATTCCCCTGGTGTTGCGGTTGATCATGGGCGGCGGTAGTCACTTAACATCAGGTGAGCCGCATGCTCGTTTGCCCCCTGTTCTATAAAAAAAAAACTTTTTAACACCATTTATTTAAGCATATACACAGGAAATATCCATCCAGTTTCGTATTCCTCCGAAATCTGGAAAAACACCGCCAATAGGCAATAATGTCAAACTGTCAAAGTGGAAATTCCGAACAAATAATTCAATATAACTGATTCTAAAAATAACCAAACTATAATTATATTAAAAACATATTAGGTGGTAAATTATTGTATTATGTTGCCAATTTAACATTATCGATAATTTAATAAATTGTATATCTCCTTATTGAACTTATCTTCGGAGCCAGCGTACTGAGTGACGTACCGCAGTTATTAGAAAAGATTTCCGGCTAGCCACTTTAAAAGGCGTAAGTTTGGCATCACGTGGATTACTGTTCTTATGTGAGCGTGCCGGGCCTCCCTAGCATCTCCTTTCACTAGACCGTATTCAACGTTGAGCGGCTTTCTGATCGATGTTATTCATCGTCTTTGCAAGGAGACTACATTTTTTATTTATTTTTTCTATCATTTATGGGAGAGTGCTCTAAAAATCGTTTGGATTATTCCCGTCTGCTAAATTCTACAATCGTACACTACAATAAGACTCTAAATTTCATCAACACCACACGATGTTTGAAAGTCCGTGCGTTTACCAGGAATCTACTGCCGCATACGATCACATTATTGAATTTACTGTAGTCAATGGTTTTCCTAGATCGATGTAACTTAGTTCGTAAAGAGCATTATTTTTTCTAAACGGCCTATAACGCACACCCCCCATTTTCACTGCTTTTGGATATGGGTGGCGGTAATTACTTAGGTGAACTATATATTAGGCTGCCTGTTCTTCTATAAAAAAAGAAAAGGGCCCATTTTTAGGAATTATTTTCAGTGGCACTAAGTTTTATTTAAAGTTTTAAGTTAAATTGTAAATTCTATAACAATTCCACTGCCAAATCAGAAAAATTAAGATATTCAAAAATTGAGGACAGACAAAAATGTACAGCAATTATGCATATTTGTATTCTAGTGATAAAAAATGATACGTGCATATTCTTATCAGTGATAGTCATATATTTACGATTACAAATGAAATACGTTGTCGCTTATCATGGTTATAAAGTGCTTATTATTGTTTTTTTAATGTTTTTTTCGATAATTTTCTTGCTCGCGAAAGAATAAGTGCATAGACAGGTATACTAGTTATAGCATTTAGTTACTATCTGGGCTTCAAGTTTTTATCTATCGCTCCACTTCCATAAAATGCAAGAAACTAACGATAGAAAAGTGGAAAATAAAAATCGACGAGATTCACCAGCCAGTTATTAATGAGAGTTTTTTTATCTTCGAAACTTCAAATATAGGGCAGGTATCGATCACAAATGGGGAACAGAGCATGATGATACGACCGCAGGGGATAGTGTGTTTCCGTACAAGTGACAAGCGAAATTTGCGCCAATAAGTGACGTACAGTATGTACGTCTTACATTTGCATGAAAATATATCGCCACTGTTGTTATCTTTGGCGGAAATCCGGCTTACTAATTTGGGCAAATATAGATTTAAAAACTGCTTAATTTGATGTTAATATGACTCTTGCAACATACATACTTACTTACTTCATTAGATAGAGAAAGCATAAATAATGTCTGTTTTTCGTAGAATATTAAAATACATACAATTTATCGCTATGTAACGACGACGTATGGGTGTCGACTGGGAAACTTCGAGATCTCGATTAAATAAGTCAGTTCAGAATATAATAAAATCTTTCACACAGTCAATCAGAACAGGAAAGATCCGTACCCTAGGAGCTTGCTAAAAAGGCTAGCGTGTCAAAACCTGTCAATTACTGTTCTTAAGACCCTTGTCCCGTAAATGGCTAGAAGGTCCATAAATTGCATACCCTATAACCGATACTGGCGGTCTTATACTATACAGGATGTTAGTGTAAACACCGTTATCCTTGAAACCAGTGGTATGGTTTCACTTATAGAACGTAAATTCAATGAAAAATAACAACATTTTTTTTGTAAAATCTCAATTTTCCTTAATTCCTCAATTTTGTCTTAAGCCAGGACGAAAGTATAAAGGAAAATTTACATCACAGGTAAATTGGACCTATTGTGTTTTTATTGGAATTTAGTGTAGGTAGCTAGCGCGGGCGGTGATCTTTACAGTGATTACGTCACTCGGGCGCATAGGGTGTCGGACAGAAACTTTTTAAATTTTATGAAAGAAAATAGCGTTTTTTTTTAATTCATTGAATTTACGTTCTATAAGTGAAACCAAACCACTGGTTTCAACGATAACGGTGTTTACACTAACACCCTGTATAAAGTAAGGATCATCAGTCGATGCCCCCGCGCTTCACCACATACAACTTAACACACCTAAAATATTGAGAATTTCTTTTCATAATGATTTCTTTCTTATATTTACGCGAACAGTACACATTGATTAAAACTACTTTTACGAAAGTCTGCAGTTGTGAGCATATCCTAGGCGGCCCCAACCAGATTTGATAGACCACAAATCTTCGCGAAAGAAAATCGATTCCTACCAAGGATAATACGTGAGGCTATCGAAATTAATAAAAAAAACACCCTAATTTCAATAGAGAAGGAGGCTGGGTACTACCACCTGCTTGGGACCCTGTAATTAATAAAATTAAAACTAAACCCAAGCATAACACTGCAAGACTTCAAGACCGAGTAAGTTCATTCTGCATAGATCGTACCATAAACAATAATTAAAAAGCTGAAGGTACTCCGGATTAACATTGACATCGGGTCAGTCATCAGTCACCTCAGTCCCCCGTGACCATTGGTGCTGGAAAGCAACCGAAACGTCGGGAATTAAAAAAAACATTTAAAATTAAACTTTCATGACAACAAAATTGAAATTGTACTAATCAACACTTTTCCGTTCTAAAAAATGTAAGTTTTATTTTATATAGTTGTAACTCTTCATTCGTATAATGTTTTCGTTTTTCACAGTCTGCTGGCCACTACCACGACGGTGATTGGAGCCCTAACGGCGGTTACCTTTACATCACGATTGTGTACAACTTCTCTGTCAGTCTTGCCCTCTACGGTCTCTTCCTCTTCCTCGGCGCCACAAGGGAGATGCTAAAACCTTTTGACCCCGTGTTGAAGTTCTTCACTGTCAAGTCAGTCATCTTTTTGTCGTTCTGGCAAGGTAAGTCTGCAAGATTTAATTTTTTTATATATACTGCCAAAAAATATTTAAACATTGTAATAAGATAAAATAGACAGGACGCAAATAGTGGCACCTATTTCTGTGATGCTTTATTTTCATTTGCATTATTAAAAGCACCTAAACGCCTGATAACACGATGAAACAAATGAATGGCAGAGAATAAGATATTTCAATTTATAATTGTGAAAGTCACTGTCTTGCGATTAATTCTAAGTCTAGTAAATGTTTTATTACCAAAGAAGCTATGATCTAAGATAAGTATTAATTATAGATACCATCATTACTTTTAGTAGGTTTAGGTAGTAGGTTTTGGGCCTGACTGTGTTTTGATTGTCCCAATGTTAAATGTATGAAACAAATAAAAATTTAATAAAATTATGACATTGCTTTAAATGCTTTCTTCACTGTTATTGCGTATGGATTTAATGGAGCATGTTAAGATTAAGGCGCGTGAATGCCCTTTGTTTTACTGTATCTTCTGAGCAATTGTTAAATTTTTAATATTTTGAAAGTAGTCGCCGTAGAGTAATTATCATATGAAACAAACATAAATTACTATTATCAGTTTTGATATACACTTTTTGTAAGGGCTGGCCTATGTTGAATCGGTGTTTTGTTTTTAGTTTAATAGATTAAAAATTGTGTATTAACAAAAATTCATAAACAGTTGTAGCGGTGCTGTCGTCGCGCCACAAGCGAAAAACACACCGAAGCCTAAATCGCGCTATCAACATTCCAAATCATAAACAGTATATATAGAACTTCTCCGAACTATCACACGGAGTGTTGGTCGCTCCCCGGGCAGAACACCTTGCCCGGTGGGAGATCTCCCCTTTTCCTACCACGGCCACACAGTTATTTCCTATGTGTAGATAACGACTTAGAGTAAGGGTGACCAACAAGCACATAGTCCATCTGATGTTAAGTGAATACTGTAACCCATAGACTAATCAAAATGTAGATACGTTGTAACTCCAGAGGAGTAAGATGGAATGCATCGTTTTCAGTAAAAAGGGTCTTCCGTTCCTTACACTCACCATTTGAAACACAGCAGCATAAAGCTGCTATTTTACGCTTGTGTTCTGTTACAGCGTGGTCCTTCCACGTCCGAGCCGACCCATTCGTGCTACAACCATAATATAGCTACAGCGTGGCTCTACTACGTATTTTGCGTGGTACAGTCACGTTCACATTATGAATCGTTTTGGTCCATGGAGGTCTCGTCGTTAGTTAAGTTGATGTCATCTACACGCACCTAGGTACGTGCAGGTATCGGGCCTCGGGGTATACCCCATTGCCCGGATATCCTCATACCCCATAACTATGGGGCAGTCACTTTTTGCCTATCTTGGCATGGCTATAACTACATTTATGTAGCCGGATAAGAAATTTCTTTCCGTAGTTCACCGACTACGGAAAGGGAGGTAATCTGTAGAGGTAATCTATAAGTCTAAGTTGGCCTTTCTGCGGCATTGTGGGTTGTTACTCGACTCTCTAATCACATATAGAGAGGAGTTCTCTTGGAAGAGGTCGCCCGTCCGGTGGCCGGGGGTGGCGCAAAGCCGTTCAGGTGTTCATGTGGCCCGTTATCGGCACGGTCAAACATGCCGCGCGCTAACCGGGCCACGAAGTCGGTGATGGTCTCGACTTTCAGATCGGCCGCTATAACGTCATTCCGGACGTAACGACCTGCTCCGACAATCGTCCTTAATGACAGGTTCTGCTGAGCCTGTAGTCGCCGCCTCTGGGTGTCGCTCAGAACGCGTACCAGGCCGGAGCAGCGTAGGTGGTAATAGTCCGGATATACATCTTGTATATCCGGAGCTTGGTTTTTATGGGCAGCTTGGATGCCAGGACCGGACGAAGCATCGCCCGCGCACATCTGGCTTTGCGGACGACGAAGTCGACGTGCGTCGTTGTCGACGTCTCGTCGTTGACAGTCGTGTACTAGTAGGGTATATTGCAAGTCGCACAAACGCACGATGTGAACACTGAACAGGCGTGGGGCTGGCGATCCTGGAAAAGGCGGAGGTGATCTCGCCGCTGGTGGACGCGCGCGGCGTGCCGACCACGGCGGGCACGGTGTCGGCCGGCTACCAGAACTTCCTGATCTGCATCGAGATGCTGGCGGCCGCCGTGGCGCTGCGCTACGCGTTCCCCGCCGCCGTGTACGCGCACGCGCGCCGCGACCCACACCGCTCCGTCACCATGCAGTCCATCTCCAGCAGCCTCAAGGTACGACTGTACGACTGGCCGATGTCTTGTTGTTGTTGTTTTTGGCCAAATAAGGCAGGCAAAGGTCCTTTGACCATACAGCCTAACTATACTAGGGTTTTTTGGCCTAAAACCTTTGATTTGTAAGTCTAGTGTGATATATATTTTGTTCACAAAACTTTATAATATGCCGATTCCTCAGTTTAATCCAGTGGACTGATGACAATAATATCTCAAAGCTCCTAAGGGGCCATTCGTTAATTTCGTAGGGGTTCCGAAGGGAAAGGGGGGGAGGGTTAAAATCTACATGGCCTTATCTTGGGTGGAGGGGGTAAAACCCATTCTTACTTAATATTTTATAAGGCGATATTTAATATTGGAAATCTAGTTCCATTTCGGATGCCGAATAATTTTCTTGATTCTATAATGTGCACTTAGATTTACATCTTATTTTACAATTTTTTACTGTTTATAAATATTTTAAAATCTTAAATGTGTTGATTTTTATCCATTTTAAATGTTATAAGTAATACTTATAGTATATTCTTAATGAACTATGAATATAAAAAATGATTACTTGCAAGCGACAATAGCATTAAATCATTATTTTCCTTTATTCAATAATAATTCCAATCACAACAGTATATTATTTTACTCAAACTAATATTATTTCATAAATTTAAAAATCCCGCGTAGTTTATTATTTTAAAAATATTCGTTTGTAGATTGTTTTACTGATTTATGTTTGCTCACTTAATATTATTTAAAAGCTTACTTTTAATTATAATAATGATATTCCAAAGACTAGATACAATCTCAACTAGTTTTCTAATAATAATATAAGGGGTTCGAGAAATCTTATGTATCCTTACGCCCAGGGGGTCAAAAATCGTCAAAATTACTACATCCATCATATGCATCTATCCATCTGTTCATCATCATCGTTGCAGCCCTTCACAAGTCCACTGCTGAACATAGACCTCCCCCAAGAAATGCCACAAAGCACAGTTCTGAGTCACCTGCATCTATCGACTTCCTGCATGTCTTATCAGGTCGTCACTACATCAAGTAGGGGGATCGCCCTACACTTCGCCTACCAGTACGAGGCTGCCACTCGAAAACATTTTTTCCCATCGGTTGTCGGTTCTTCGGTCTATATGACCAGCCCATTGCCACTTTAGCTTACTAATTCGTTGGGCTATGTCTGTCACTCTGGTTCTACTGCGGATTTCCTCATTTCTAAGTTTATCACGAAAAAAAAACCCCGAGCATAGCCCTCTTAGTAGCTTGCTGAGCGACCTTGAGCGTCCTCATACGGTCAGCAGAGAAAGACCATCCGTTACAGCCTATAAAAGTGCACTGCTGAGCATAGGCTTCTCCTATAGATATCCTCATAGGGAAGATTTACAAGATTACGTATTTGCGGTTAGGTTGCTGATTTTGGGAGGCATATAGTGTACCATAGTAGTCATCGATCACAGCGAGAAATTTAGGCTTCCACGTGAGAGTTTTGCCATCACATGTCTTTTGTTTTATAATGTACTTAGCTTTTTCCAAGTCACATAGTTGCCACACTTGGGACGGCGTTAGCAACTGTAGATTTTTATTATTTTCAGTTGTTATCATGAGACGGCGATACGGGGTAGTGGATATTCTTACACCGTCACTCCACGATTAACTTGTTATATTGTCTCCACTAATAATGCATAGGTGCAGACATTTACTACACAAAACCGCACCACATATACCCGTCAAAATCTACTTCATACCATAATTTAAACGTTAAAACAGAAACAGCAATCCGCCGGTGGTCACACCCCAGCTAAAATCTATAGGAGATGAATCTTAAGTTTACAACTGTATTAATTACAATTTTTTTTTTCAAAATATGCAAAAAATTTAATGATATTTCTTGTTTATTTTTTGAGAACGTTTTTAAATGTTGTTGTTATATTGTGCTAATGGTATTGTTACGAGCTTGAGGTTCGTGACAGTAAAAACTGTCAAAACACCAATTAACCCTTAAGCGCATATTGTATCAAAAATGATACGATGAGATTATCGATTCATAATTTTGTTAAACTACGTACACACAACTATGCTGTATGTTAAATATGTCCTATGCCTAATCATCTTTTAGAATGTTTAAGTAATCGATGACCATTTCCTAAATAATTTGGCGGTAACTATGAAAACTTTTTTTCCTGTCTGTCATAACCTTTTTTCGTGGGATTACAAATTTTTATTGATTTATTTTGGAGTGATTTTAACACAAAAGCTGACCCAGAAAAATATTAAAAATACAGGTTAGAGTATTGTTTCACTGTTAAACACATATTTCAAGTGAATTTTACTGGCGTTTGATAAAAAAAATGATAATTTTAGTTGTATCAAAAATGATACATTATGCAGTTAGTAGGTCCCGTTTGTACATTTTCGCTAGTATAGTAGGCTTGTATGATATGTGATTGTTATATGTTTTTCCTCACTTTTTGAGCATGGAAAAAAGAAAAATAAAAGATAATGAGATTGAAGACCTTTTAGCAATATTGGAAGGTGGATTTTTATCGGAGGAGAAAGCAGAGTCTGATGATTATGAATTAGATTATCACCCAAATATTGATGAAATTCGTGCTGCTTTAGTAAATCACGGGGAAGAACAAATGGGTTACGGTGATTTCCATAAGTCTCAAATCCGGGACGAAGGTGTACCACCTCTTGTAAATGACGAAAATTATTTGCGAAATGGTGATAATCCTCCCTTAGTGAATGAAGGTAGTGGTTTTGCACGAAATATTCCCAACAGGTGTCATATTACGATTGAAACTGCTAGACTCAAATGGAGGAAACATTCCTGAGAGTTTTGGGAAGATAGCATTCGTTTTCAGAATGAGACAAAATATTCTCTCTAAGTTATAGCCCTAGAAAGTCCATACAAATTTTTCAGTAATTTTTTTACTCCTGATTTTTTAGATAAGATTGTAAAAAGGTCTACTCGATATTCAATCCAAAAAAATCCCGACCAACCAGATCCAATCACAAAATCAAAGTTACAATAGTACTTGATGGGAATTAATATCTATGTCAGTTTTTCATCATCCAAATATAGGAGCTTACTGGAATAAAAAATACGGAATTATGCCAATTATACAGAGTATGACATTATATAGATTTGAAAAAATTTGATATATATTACATTTTAACGATAACTTCAAACATCTGCCTATAGACAACCCCAACCACGATAAACTACACAAGCTGCGACCTGAGGTAGAACATCTGAATGAGAGTTTCCAGCATTCATATAGACCAAAGGCTTTCCATAGATGAACACATAAAAATGTGTGCAACGAAAATGGGCCACTTCCTAAAACAATACCTCCCATATGAACCTCACAAATGGGGGGTTCAAACTTTATATGCTATATTCTCTGGTAGGGTACGCATACAAAATTATAATTTATACAGGAAAAGATAATGAACCTATGTTGGAAAACGAACCATATCTGGGAGTGGTTGGGAACACTGTTGTAAAATTGTTGAGGATTATCCCACGCAAAGTAAACCACATTGTTTACTTTCACAATTTCCACACCTCTTTATCTCATATGTATTACTTAGCTAAGAAAGGGATATTATGTCTGGGAACTATTCAACAAAATCGGTTAGGTAGGAAAGTTACTTAACTTACCGTACAAAAAATGACGTTAATGCATAATGTATCAAAAATGATACAAACTTTTTTTTATTAAAATTACTTTAAAAAAAATGAAAATAATTTTTATTCTTTATTTTTCCCAAATTCAAGACCTAAACATCTAAATTATATGTTTAAATTAGTTAAAACAAAAAGTTCATGCACTTAAGGGTTAACACTTAAAAGATACTAATAATAAATCACACTGATTCACTTTATTTCGCTCCGAAGCTTCGCTTGTCTCGCCAAATTCAATACTGCCCCGATCATGGCTTGCAGCGGCTTTAAATACACCTTTTCCACCGAAACATCCAGAATGTTCCAGCAAATACCGGTCCCGATCGACTAAGTGCAGAAAGTTCGAGAGCGGACCCTTCTAGAAAGCTTAATTTTTCTGTTCGATACTAGATGGCGCTGTTGGTGGCAAGTTCAAGGTTGACATTTTATAGGAAGCCCTCCTCGCTCTGTTCCTCGACACTAGATGGCGCTAGTGCCAGGTACCAGACATCAACTTAGGCGCGCAACAGTATTTACCCTTGGACCCTTATTTTGTCTTCATACACATGGAGTATTAATTTATTTTTACCTTTTACAGGAAACCATGAATCCGAAAGATATTATGACAGATGCGTTCCATAACTTCCATCCGCAATACCAACACTACACGCAGTATAGCTCCGGTAAGTTCATATCGTAATGTGTGCATGACGTACTTTGCTGCCTGATATATTTTATTTGCCAAATATTGAACCAAATATATGAATTATTTTAATGTGCTAAAGTAAACAAAATTTTTAGCTATATACTTGGTTGTCATCTATACATTTTTTTAAAATGCCTTCAAATTATATAAATGTGTATTATCTAATAGATTATTCCTGGCTCAGTAGAATTTTTTCAAAATTACTTTGTATAATTTTTAGTTTTATCTGTAAACGTAAACGCGGTCTTTTTATTTTTGATTTCATTTTCTTTCAGATGTCACATCTCATCTGCCTTATGAGAAATTATAAGCTCTGCCATAGCTGTGCTCTGTGCTCTGCATGAAGTGCATTGCTGTCTATCTGTGCATTATGTATACATAATAAAAATAAACACCCATGCCATGATCAAGCCACATGTAGCACTGACATTATATAATCTTTGTTGATGTGATCTCTACAAACAGTCATGGACTATTTCATAACTACGATAAGAACACTATAGATTTATACCTGTTTATTTTTTCTGTTTTTCTTTTTATTTCCCTTTAAAACCCATTCCGCAGCGCAGAAAGTGTAAAAAATATGTAAAAAATCTTGTTAAACAACTTGAGACGACATGATTAGTTTGTTATAAAAACGTTTTCATATGCGATTTGTATATGATAAAACAGATCATAACGGAGAGCAAAAAGTTGCTTAAATATAGGAATGTGGCATTAGTCGATGTTGCAAGTTGCATTATAACCTGCCGAGCATGGCTAGTTCACTCACTAACCGAACACTGTATGCATATCTCAATGATGCAAATAACTTTAAATGATATTGACCAGTTTTCATTTGGACATCGCTATCACATTATGACATATCTTCATTGTCTTAACACATACAATATAAAATTTGATTTATATTAAGAGAAATATATTTTAACAGATATTTTAGACAACTAAACAAAAAAATTAAAAAATAACATAAAATCTATAAAAATGAGACATGTGAAGTTAAGTAATCAGACATTTTGCTGTTCATATATGATAGTTTTATACACAAAAAATTTAATATATGGTAAGTATTATATATTTTATTTCATATTTATAACAAATGTTGAACCGCTGTAAAACAGAATGTTATATAGAAGTTAACAATAAACCTTTATATTCATTTTAGAAAAGTTTTCCAGTAAAATATCTAATAATTCTAATATTTATAAAAATAACATATAGCGTTTTTCAGTTATATTCTCAAAATATACATATTATATGATATAACCTGTATATAATAAAAACGCCCCATAATTTGACTAGTCCGATGAGCATAATTAACAAAATTTAGTAATTTTATGTGTCACTTTTAATATTGTTTTATTTTAGAAAATAACAGAAAATTTATACAACCTTCTTTAAGTAAGAATGATGTTTAACATGCATAAATAATTGTCCTGAAATGTACAAAATAAAGAATAAAAGAAATGTTGACGTATTCGGACTATTCAATATTAAATTCTATTCTATTTCCAAAAATTCCTTTTATTTTTGTACCTTGCGCCAATACGTGTTGTGGGAGTGTGTGTTAATGTTTTTATTTCTGTGATTTGATTTTTTTCTTAAATCTGTACATTTTTGTTAATTCTCTACTAGTTAGTGGATATGATCCGTTAGTTGATGCTAGGCTTGTTAAATTCTTGTAATATAAATTACTGTTTTTTTTTTGTCTAAAAGCATTTTTCGATTTAGTACATAATGGGTCGTTAGATAACAGGCTAGTGTACCAATTTGATTCCACCGAAACATGTACAGTTTGAAAATCACCAAAGCCCGATATTTTATCGGTGATATTGTCAGGTGTTAAAATGTTAAATGGAAATGTTATAATATATGCTTTGTATTTACGCGTCTTAACGTGAACGGATTTTTTTTTCTTTATTTAATAATCTAGGTTTAAATATAAGTAGCTTTTTATATTATCAGTTTTGTGATTTTTTTTAAATAAAAATAAATATTATTTTTAACGTAACTACATATTGCGATGCTTAGATTAAGGAGAATAATTGTTTCAATTTTAACTTGCGATAATTGACACTTAGAATAATTTCATTTTTGTATCTGCCCTTTCGCTAACAAATAAACGTCTTTACTATATTGTTATTATTTTGATTATTGAACTAACGTCAACCGTGACTTCGTGGAGGAGGTAAGTACGGCATTTCTATTGAATGTATGCTTATTACCAATTGTTTTGCTGGCATGACTCTATGTAATGTTCGGTAATGTTATCATCGTATTGATGTTTTCTATGTTTGATATTGCCTATGTTAGATCTAAGTTTATTATACGATCAACATATCATTATAATTAAAATAATACTTTCCATACCACAATACCTTTGGTATCCATTATCTATTTCAATTATTGCACTGTCTTATTCATAAAAATCACAAAAATAGATTTACAAAACGTCAAATGGTAATAAAATACAGTAATCTGACCAACCCTGAATCCGTGGGATCATCTCACAATTGCTATTATTAAAAATAATTTTAAGTTATTTCATACTTTAGTAAATATCAAAAAATTGTCATTTGATATGAGAATTATATGCGTAACGTTTTGTATTTTGTAAAAGTTAAGCTGTGAATGCTTTCATAACATTCTGAACTAAATCTATATATTATTATAAATACCACCCGTATAATACAAATAAGGTTGGTCACCTTACGAACGAACGTTATAACCACGGAACGTTATTTTTGAATAAGACCATAAGAGAATGAACATTTTTATATTGTTTCAATTGTAATAAATATTCTTGAGTAATGAAATTACGTATTAATTACCTCACATCCTAATTGAAGCTTATATCATCAATTAAAATCGTGCACTAAAAATCATTACTCCGAATACAATAAACGTACGCACAACTAACTTCCGGTTCTTTCACGACTCATATTAAGTAAACAAGATAAACTTGTTTCACTGGCACGTTTCTACATTTATTTTTAACGAACTGAGCGAGGCACACAGTCTACACATTAGTATAGATTTTTAAAAAGGAACCTACACTTATGATAATCGAATTGAGAAATTCACGATCTTTTTAACTTTAAATGTCAAGTGTGTATATTTAAAGGAATGATTATGCACAGTGATGCGGAGTGCCGGTATAGGGAAGCGGGGAGTTGACGAGGGGGCGACTTTGGCGCCCCGGCCTCCGCCGCAGCGCGTGGCCACCATCAGCAACGCGGCCAACTACCACGAGAAGACCACCCTGCTGAGCTCCGACGACGAGTTTCAATGAATGACGGATTTAGTTCTACCACGAATACGATCGCGCCTATAAACAAGAGTATTGTAAAAAAAATATATATTAATGGATAGGCAAGATTATTTCAATTTGACAATTTATAGTATTTATCACTAAGATGAATCGTGTGTTGCATACGGAAATCGTAGCCTCAACGCCCTTAAAGCTTCGTATCGACTACGCGCGGCGAACCATCGAACATTGGGTGCGTTTGGCAGAAAAAGCGCTAGCAAGCGCTTGTAAGCAAAATGGCGAAACTAAATAATTTTCGGCCAGGACACGTTTGCTAACTTCAGTAGCGCTGACACAATCTGCCATTTTGCTTATTTAATTTGTTTGTTTTGAAGTAGAGTTTATAAGTTGTTTTGTGCTATATTAGATTTACTTAATATAATGACATGAATAGACATACACATGTTATTAAAAATTCATGATCGGTAAGTTTTTAATATGAATACTTTACAAACATATATTTAAGTTAGGTTAGGTTCCCCGGTTAAAACTAACTTCGTGTCCTAGAGGAAAATAGCTACTTACGATTTGACAGCGCTTACCGCTTACGATCGCCATTTTGCTTACAAGCGCTTGCTAGCGCTTTTTTTCTGCCAAACGCACCCATTGGCTCGCGCGGCAGCTGCGCGCCGTGGATACTGTGTTGCCGCGCGCGACATCGAAATGTCGACGCTATCAAAATTCCGAATCATAAACAGTATATATAGAACATCTCCGAACTATCACACGGAGTGTTGGCCGCTCCCCGGGCAGAACACCTTGCCCGGCGGGAGATCCCACTGTGGCCGTGGTAGGATAAGGGGAGACCTCCCGCCGGGCAAGGTGTTCAGCCCGGGGAGCGGCCAACACTTCGTGTGACAGTTCGGAGATGTTCTATATATGCTGTTTATGATTCGGAATTTTAATAGCGTGATTTAGGCTTCGGTGTGTTTCTCTTGCGGCGCGACGACAGCGCTGCCACAGGTACTAAAAAATTTCTATGGAACAGTTAATGTCGTGATTATCACAACAAATCATTAAGAAAAGATGCCGGAAATGAAATCACTTCGTTTCGTCAAATCGTTTCACTTCGCCGACGTACAACGTCCATGGTTGCCACGCACAAAATGAACGTTCGTTGGCAGATCGACTGCCGCGCGCGGCTGCCTCGCTGAAGTTAATTTGTGCACTAAAATTGGCTTGTGAGCCATAACACGGCTTTGCCCCGGGCGAACATACTCGCGCGGAAGCCGCGCGAAGTCAATACGCAGCTTTATAATTACACTGGAATAAAAAATAAATTCAACTATATATATATATATATATATGTATATATACAACTTTTTATCTTTCCTGCTATTAACCCATATAGGCCTACCGTACCCTATGTGGTACAGTTACTTTGTAAAAATATTTTGATGTACCCACAAATTATTAACTTTTTTGGTTAGTTGTGGCAGATAACTCAGAGTATTAGTTTTATATCAACAATATAACATACACATTTTATGCGAGTTATTATCAGTTTATATTAAAATTGCTAGACAGAAACGGAAAAAAACAATTTACAATGTCTTCAAGAAGGTAAGTTTCATGTTATCTATAGTAAATCATATTATTTGTTGGTATTATTTTAAATACTAGGCTACAATAGACGTAATAGCTACAAATAAGTTTCACTTGGGTCATTTTAGTAAGGTGTACACAGTGCTAGATTAGGTGTATCATATATGGTACAGTAGGTCTATGTATGAGCACAAAATACCTAAGTCAATTTACATATTATTATATTAGCTTTTTATTTATCTTTTTGTGTTTTATTGTTTTAGGTCATTGACATTACATGAAATTGCTACAGTTCTTGAGGAAGATGATGATTTTAGCAACCAGAGACAAGATTTTGATATTTTTTTACTTCCACCTGACACCGCCAATGATTACCAAACTGACGAGGACTCGGGTGAAGAAGATAACGTCAGCATAAATAATTTGCCTGGAAGTTTGCTTCGAGCTCCAGCGGAGCTTGCTGCCTCAACCTCAATGGAGAAACCAGAAACTGAGGACCAAACCCCTCCCGAATTTCAAGAACCTTTAAAAAAACGTGTCATGAATTACAATTGGCGAAAACGAGACTTGCAGCTAAGACCTATTGTTTGGAAACCCCTTTATCATACTCCTATTGAAAGAAGCCCGATAGAATGGTTTTCTTTATTATTTTCAGAAGAAGTATTTGAGATGCTTACTATTGAAACCAATAGATACTTAGCACGTAAGCTTCTCTCTGCTGACGTCAAGATTGAAGAGATGAAATGTTTGGTAGGGATTTTGTTAGTCAGTGGCTACTGCCAAGTGAGCAGAAGAAGAATGTACTGGGAAAATGCATCTGACTCAAGAAATAGTTTGATTGCTTCAGCCTTGTCTCGAGATAGATTTACACTAATTTACTCTAATATTCATGTTGCTGATAATCTAAATTTAGATACATCCGATAAATTTGCAAAAGTTCGTCCTTTATTAAAAGTTTTAACTATGAGGTTTCTTGAGCACTGTCCACATAAGGAGAATCATAGTGTTGATGAGGCTATGGTCCCATATTTTGGTCATCACGGCTGCAAACAGTTTATTAGAGGCAAGCCTATAAGATATGGATACAAATTATGGGTTGGTGCAACATCAGGAGGTTACATTGCATGGTTTGAACCATACCAAGGTGCTTCTACATTTACGAATGCCCAATATTCCCAGCTTGGTCTTGGTGCAAGTGTGGTTTTGTCTTATGCAGATCAACTAGCAACATTAGGCTATGGAAAAAACTACCATCTCTTCATAGATAACTTTTTTACCGGTTTGCCTTTGGTTCATGAACTTACTGAGAGGGGATTTCGTGTAACTGGTACTATCAGAGAAAATAGATCTGGAAAGTGCCCTCTATTAAGTAACAAAGAAGCAAAGACAAAAGAAAGAGGCTTTTATGATTATCGCATATCTGATGATATTATAATTTGCAAGTGGCATGACAATAGTATAGTGTCAGTATGCTCTAATGCAGTTGGTGTTGATCCTGTCCACAAAACTGAACGCTATTCTCAGCAACTAAAAAAAGAAAATATCTGTTTCTCAACCTCATCTCATTCAACAATACAATAAAAATATGGGTGGAGTAGATTTATCAGATCAGAATATATCGTCATTGCGAACTAGCATTCGAGGAAAAAAGTGGTATATGCCTCTGATTCTCCATTGTATAGACATGTCTGTACAAAATGCATGGCTGCTGTACAGACATAATGGAGGGAATATCGACTTGCTAAACTTTCGACGTCGTATTGCAAACTATATTATCGATTGTAATAAACAACGCGAAAGGCCAGGTCCTAGTCGACCATCTTCAATAACATCAGACTCTCGATACGACGGCAAAGAACACTATGTCAGCAAGCAGGAAAAGAGGACCAGGTGTGGCCTATGCCACAAACAATGTCCTACAAGATGTGTCAAGTGCAATATCGGTGTCCACGTAGAGTGCTTTATTATGTATCACACCAAAAAGTAAATAAAATCTAATTAGTAAAATCATGTCTTTTTTTGCATACATATAGTCCTACTGTACCATATGTGGTACGTCCCTTCAGTCGCCCCCCCCCCTCTTATTAATTTTTTTTTAAATATTTTTCCCCCGGTTTTTAGGCTTTCTTGGATCAGGTTTTGTTAATGAAACATGAATTTTTCACAAAAATAATTATCGGTCTAACTGGGTTAAGGAAAGGAACAACAAGGTAAATAATTGTCATCTATGGCGGTATTACTTCGTATGGCAAATCTTCCAAACATATTTTATTTCTTCGTAATATATACAGGTTGCCTTATGATGTTTTCTTCCGCCGATTAACGTATGATGAATAATCATTTAAAGTTGTGATCAACAATCTTCAACTATTGCTGTATATATCTATATTAAAAATGTTCCTTGCCTTCAATCAAAGCTCAACCGGAGCCAACATTTGTGCAAAAAACAAGTTGTTTTATAGTCATACGATGTTTCTCACACTGCATTCAAGCGTACGCGGATCTTAATTATCGTGAAGTAAATTAAGTAAATAGCCTATACTACCCGTGTGGTGAAAGAATGGGATTGAAAATGGCGTTGCCTCTATTCATCTCTCATTCGCACGTTGTCGCTCTATGCTCATACTCACTGGTAAGGACTACAAAAAAATACGTAGCGATATGCTTTTTACGTACGTTCTACGACTTTAGTCGAATCAATGATACCAAAATTGCTGTAAAGTACAAAACATTCAGTCCGGTTTTGCTAATGTATAAGCTACGGCGCGGTCTGCGAGTTTTCTTTATATTTATTGTTGATTTTGTTAATATTTTTTAAATTTCGTCCGTCAGTCCGAGCTAATCTTCGGAATAGTTGAACTGATTGCAATAAAACTTCACGAGCAAATAGAGAGTAATACCAGGAGTAATCCTGACTAAATTTTATCCAAAAAGTTAAAAGATTTTATTAAAATAGAAACATTGATAATATAAAATAAATGGTTATTTTATATTATTAATATCTTTAACGATTATCTTAGGTCTAAATAACGCCACA
Organism: Parnassius apollo; assembly: GCA_907164705.1. Classification (NCBI taxonomy): domain Eukaryota; kingdom Metazoa; phylum Arthropoda; class Insecta; order Lepidoptera; family Papilionidae; genus Parnassius; species Parnassius apollo. Next base: position 13,979,955 of record CAJQZP010000212.1, read on the forward strand.
TTAATAAACCCCACCCAGGCGACGGCGGAGCAGATAGCTAGTTATAAATGTTAAAAATATTTTCCCATTTATAGAAAACTTCCACTACGTTCGTCGTCGTCTACAAAGGAACTAAAACAGGACTAAAAGAACTAAAACATGATCTAAATAAAGACTAAGTAAAACAGGAGATGGCTTTCTGGTAACTACTTAAAATAATAAACAACTGCGGTTGTCAACTCACATGCCAAGCGTGCCAACCTAGGCAAAATCGCCCTTGTGAGGCAACTTATGGGGAGGTCAGTGTTGTGGAGTTGACTTTGACTACCGAATATTATATACCGTTATAAGTGAATTTTTGCAATTGGTACAGTGCATGTTGACGTTACGTGCCGAAACGCCATTTCTAATCCCATTCTTTGTTCGTACGAACTGTACTCAAAGCTAGGAGCAGTATCAGATGGTTATGGAGCAATCAGTTTGCCGTTCTGCGAGAGTTTATGTAATTTCACTCACTTATGTCTTTGAAATATATTTGCTCCTCAGACATGCAAGTAATTACACGATGTCCTTCACCGCCGAGCCCGTGGTAAATCAGCATTTAAAATTGCAATTATAATTTTCATTGGTGCCGGCGGGGGTTGAACCCGGGTTGCTCACGTACTGTGAAATTACGCGCTTAGTTTCTAAGCTAACACAGCTCTTCTTATTGTAAATGTATTTTAAAAGAGGCGGGGCGGGGGTTTGAATAACTTTGGTAGATAGGACAGGCACAGGATTATGATTCACATAAAATGTGAATTACAGTACATTCTGTACAATTCATTGAAAGTTTTTAGTTTACTTTATAGTTGAGTACTTTATACTTTGTTGATTGATGATTGCATGAAATATTGTCAAAGCAATGACCACAAGAGATCAAAGTGGTCGCAGTAGTACCCTGTGGTAAGAGATCTCTGGCACAGCTTAAGAAGAATAAACAGTTAGTCATCGCTGACTGTATATTCTTTTGATGTGGTCGAAAAATGCTGGCATAAACAATAAATCGCTAGGGTTGACAGTACGGGAAGTAATAAAAAAAAACTGATTTTGTTTTCTTTCAATTTAAACAAACTCCTGTGTATGGAGGAAACTAATGAAATTTTAATGCCTTATCTTTAAATGAGGTCGACCCACAGTATTTTACCGCATATGTAGTGTGAACCATTTTAATTTATTTGCATGACAGGACAACCCTAGCGGACACCGTCCCGCCCCGCACCACACTGCATGAATGCCCCGATTAGACGCTTTTGATTACCGACTGTTAGTACATACTTAGTTAGGGATGGGCAAGTGAAAATAATATCGATATATATCGCGTAATAAATATAGATATGTTGTCATGTTTTACATGATATAGTGAGATAAGGCCTTACTAGATGACGTAAAAAAACGTCAACATAGCACATGAATGCTTTTGTTGCTTACTGTTTTGTCGATTACTTCATTCAATTCATTCGATACATCACGATTTAAATATATCGACGGTATATCGATATTTTATGAGAAAACATCGATATTTCAATATATCGATGTTTTTACCCAACCCTATTCTTATTAAATGGTAGTAGTTAGACTGCCTCTGGCAAGACCTGAGTAGTTGCTCTCACACAATAAAATAAGATATATAGTTAAATGTTTCTTTGATATATTATGTAGTGGGGGATTCATGTAATTTTATAGTTTTTTAGAACAGTCAGAAATTTTCAGATAGTATTTTTATGATACTATATCTTATTAAAAAAACACTGAAACTATATCAACATATTTTAGGTATTCAATTTTGTTAAACATTGAATAAATTTTATTCGTAAGTTTGAACACGATAACGATATTTTTAGCCGATATAAGTTCACCAATATCAGGGCACTGAAATGTATGAAGCGACCTATGACACGATATCGATATATCGTCGCCGACACGACAGGTTAACGGCGATGAGTCGGTAACACTTACACTTCATAGAGAATCGTCCTGATAACATCAAAAATGTGCTTGATTTTTTTCCACGGAAGCGAACATGCTCTGTTCTGTTTGTTTACATTTTGATATTACTGTAATATACAGTATATTTTGATATTACGGATATATCCGTAATATATCCTGTTTGTTTTAATTAATCCATGCTTATAATTAATAAATGTAAAATTACTTTCTGTTTTTATGTATTTAATTAACTGTTTTATGTTTATTAATTAATATGACCATCAAAAATTGTCGAAAAAATGTAAAATTTGACAAGCTCCTTCAACGCGTCACGCTTTAACTATTAAGTATATGTGACCAAAACTGTTTAACAATTTTTCTTTTAAGGCTTAGGTAAAGTAGATATCATCAATTCATTTTTTTGATACGTTTCCACATTAGAATTGTAGAAGCAGTTTACACATTTAAAATTCACAAGGACAAATTTGTTCACAAACACGAATAGATATTCGTTCGAATACCACACGGAACATCTGTTCCGTATTCGAACTCGCGGCCCTCGGAGTCGCAACTCATTGCTAAGCCACTGCGCCACGGAGCGGTTGTATTCATTACAACCTATTACAGGTCTAGTTCTGAACATACAACGCAATCTAAGGGCCTCCCCCTTAGATTGCGTTGTAGAGGGGGGATAGCTGCCATGCTTGGCAGCAGGGTTAGCAACAGTAGTTTTGTTTCTTTATTTTGAGTTATCAGGAAAATGCTACTGTTTCCTGTTTGCCCATTTCTTATTCAATTTCCCACTATTCCCCCCTATGACACGGCACGAAATGGGGTGATAGATTCACTTACGTCGCCACTACACGGCAAAACAGGCAAAATAAATGTAAATTGTTGACTGCCGTATTGAATAAATACAATTAGGCAATCTACCGTCTGCTGTATCGCAATGCCACCATGTCTGTACCGTGTCGTTAAATAAAAAATCTAAATTAAATCGATGACGGTGAGTGGTGACATATGATATGTCGTTATCGTATCGTATCGTATCGGTATCGGCTAGTGAAAAAATGCTCTAGAAGACTTAACCGTTTATCGGAAGAGCCGAGTTTAACTGAACGAGATTCTAATCACCCATTCGGATAATTTTATTTTCTTAACACTTAAAGGAAGTGTTAATCCCTAAGACTAAATGACTACTTTCGTTTGAATCGTAACGTCACTCTAAATTAGCGCCTTAATTGCAATCGGTTATGAGACTCGACTAATGCAATGCAAATAATACGTTGCATAAACCAATGACTTTAAAATGTTTCGTTTCTATGGATGGGAAGGAATAAAGACAACCAAGAATTAATATTAAATAACCGCCTCAATGTCATGTAACTATGACGCCAATGCATAATCTAAATGATTGTTTTAGTTGGTGCTATTGATTACTTTAATTTTGAAGAGAACATATTTTTTTATTTTATAGGATAAGGGTGACAAACGAGCACACAGTCCACCTGATGGTAAGTGGATGCGGTGGCCCATAGGTATCTGCATCTATCCTCGATTATGAATCAAAATGCAGATGCTTTGATACACGTGAGGACTAAGATAGAATGCATCGTTTCCAGTAAAATGGGTCTCCGGTACTCTACACTCACCATACTGCTATTTAACTTTGCTATTATGTGGGAGCGTGGTCTTTCCCCGGTCGAGCCGACCCATTTGTGCTACAACTATAGGTACTACTAATATAGCTGCAGCAGGGCTCATAATTTACGTGGTAAAATTATACATATAATTGATTTATATATTATTTACTAATATACTTACATATATCTACTAATTATTACTGAATTTGAATACTAATTTAATATACCTAATATTCGTTAGTTGCCCGTTGTGTAGGAACATAAGTCAAAACTGAACAATGTTACCTAATATTGCACAACACCTATTTAAGTTACAACTTAGATTAACTCATACACAAAATAACCCATTGGTCGATTGATCGTTCATATGGTATATAATAGCGTCTAGCGTCGTTAGTCTCAGTCATTGAAAATAGAGAATATAAATGTTTAATCATTCATTAACGTTTTTTTATTGTTAAGATAATTTTTTATAATAGTATGTATATTGCAATATTAACGCTATCTTGTTAGTAACGTAGCAAGAGGTGAGGGGCAGGAGTGTGAGCCATGGGTCCAGGTGGCAAACTTTAGAGGTGTCAGTTCCCAACTTTTACATTATAAATTAAAATCTCAAAATATCCAAACATTTCTAACTTGAATACTTTGATTAAAATATAACGAAAACTTAAGCACTAGGTAAAGATTCTGCAAATCGAGTTAATCTGCATACACACACTTGCCGAGGGCAGGAATAAGCATAAAAATACATTATATTCTTTTATTATTTTTTAAATTATAATAGTTAAAAAGTAAAGTATGTATGTCCCACAGGGCACAGGCCTCTTCTAATTACTGAGAGGGTTTTAGGGCAAGGAAATGTCCGCCGCGCTGCCCCAATACGTGTTGGCGAATTTTTCATGTCTTTAAAATATATCTTTTTCTAATTTCTCAGACTGCATGTCTGAGAAATAAGAAAAAAATAGGTTTCCTCACGATGTTTTCCTTCATCGTCGAGCACGTGGTAAATCAGCATTAAAATTGCAATTAACAATTTCATTAGTGGCGGCGGGGATCGAACCCGGGTTACTCGCGTACTATGTAATTTATAGCTAACGCTCTATGAGCTACCACGGCTCTTCTACATTATATGCGAAGACTTCCATATTATATTATAAGACTTTTATCGATTTTATATTCTAAGTTATTTGCGAAAATGTGGGTTGCGAGCAGGTTTTTGTCTCTGGCGGTCCCTTGGTGGAAGCAACCCGTGCTACACCATTGTATCTTGTTAACGTGTTTCAATTTAGTCTCTCTCAATCTTGGTTATAAATCTAAAGCAGTAATATTTGTACCCTAACGGACGACGATATAAATAACATATTTACCTTTTTTAATCGGTAATTTTATCATTTTCGGTCACTGCCCTAAAATTTTCTGTTTAAAATATATTAGTCAATGTATTTAAATACATTTGTAAAACTATTTCCGCATAGAGGAGCTACTCGATAATATAATAATTGTTTTATAAATTAAACCTGGCATTCTGCATTACTAATGGTGTACAGTAAGTATATTTAATATTAAACATTTAGCTTCATTAATTACAAACACACCGCTTCGCCGTCCAATTATGTATTCTTGACAAAGGTAATATGAGAAAGATGAAAAATTAATTCTACTTTTATGTAGTATATCTGATCGCTATTCAATCGTTTTGGTATATGTAAAACTATGTACGTATATATTTCATCTATAATGATTATAATATGTAGTTGGTCTGTTAACATACTAAATTTATTTAAAATTAATATTTACAATTCATATTAAAATTCATTCTATCACAGGTATTTTTACAATCATTATCCGATTGATCGATTAAGTAATGATATATAAATGAAAATGTAAAACAAATGCTTTGTAATATTTTATTAATGGCGCTGTATTTCTCAAAGGGGATTTTTAGAGGTTTTGGGCGGAGGCTTTTGCGAGGATAGCTAGCTGCAACTGCTATAATTATCTTTCTCTGGTACGTAAATAACGTAAGGTTACTTGCTTTGGGAGGTGCCGTGTTTTAATACTTTTTAAAAAGCTTAACTATATAGTGATTTTATCTTAAACCCAATACAAGTGAAACAAAAAATAAAGTCAACTGGGAAGTTACTTAAAAATGGTGATAGTGAAAAACATAGTCTATAAGAAGTATTTTAAAAATTATGGTTTTCAACAACGTTATCTATAAATACGTAAATTAAGTATTTATGATTGTACATACGTACATTTAAATAAATTTAATTGAGACGATTGGTCTTCTATATGTGTGGTAGAAAACTATATTATTGAATTTTTTATTACTAATCAGTGTCTATATTTTCAACTATTAAAATTGTAAATATATTACGTAATATTTTTATGACAGTTCTCGCTAAATTGCATTACAGATTTATGTTTTTTTTTAATGTGGGTTGATATATCCAACTTTCTTTACTAAAATTGATGTTATAAGTTATAAGGCATGTGTTGATTTGCATTTTATAATTGTCAATTAAACTACCCGTTAAAGTTTCATCCTTTGGGAGCTGAATTTTGAAAATTGTGAAAATGTTTGCGATAAATAGGCCAATATGTTAAAAAAGATAATGTAAGAATTCATTTGTTTATTTCAGACTATAAATAAAATTATTTTTGTAACAGAAATAATGATGAAGTCATAGTTTTCCTCAAATATATTGTTAAAGAACATACATTACCGTTAGATATAATAATTAAATGTTTTAGCTCTCGAATTTTTAAGAGTATAAATACATAATGATATTGACGTCATGACTGTTATTTGTTTAATTTAAAACCTATATGAATAAAATATGGTTATTTTACAACTTTGACACAGAAATTACGAAGGTGAAGAAGTAAGAGGTGATAGAGGGAAACAAATCAGGAGATGGTCTTCCTTATAACGACTAAAAAGTAAAAACTGCGGCTGCCAAGGGGCTTGCCAAGCGTGGCAGCTATGGCAAATATGGGAGATATTAGCTAGGAGGCAATCCATGACGGAGGCCTATGTTCAGCAGTGGACTTTAATAGGCTGTTGCGTTGACGGTAACGGTAAGAACGACTTGAAACCTAAGTTGTTCAAAGTGCGACAGATTTCACATATGACAGGCAGATTACTGCGGGAAGGGATACAGGATTTGTGGTACATAACTAGTCTCGTACCTAAAATCGCTTCGTTCGTGGTTAAAACTCGATTAAAAACTTAATTAATTCAAATTACATATAAAATATATTTTTGACGTTTTGTTAATAAAATACGATTATGTATTTGTTAACAAAACGTTATTTAATGTTTGTTTGATATCTAAAATTTATTTACAATAACCCCTTTTTACACGTGGAAATGCCTGCACACTACACTACCTTATCTACGGGGGCAATGAAGGGTTGTTTATGCTTACTACCTTTCTACTGTACCGATTTGCGGGAGAATTGTAATCACAATTCGGGACATGGCTACAAAAAGCGAGAAATAGCTGTAAAACATAGTTAGATACTTAGGTTCTATGTTAGATGCGTAAGCTTTGTGGCCTAATTATAAAAAGGAGGACGTTTACAATTCGACTTCGTCAATTTGTCCGCAAGTCCGTCAAAGTGATCCGATTTTGACGATTGTCTTTATTGAATAGTTTCAGGCATGGTCCCACATAAATTCGTTACCAGTTTTTTTATTTCTAGTTGTTATTAGGCAGACTCTGTTGCCCGTCTCCTGGTTTGTTTACCTTTATCGCCACTTACGACACTGTCATCAGTGTCGTAACGTTACTACTACTACATATTATAATCACTGTCACCAGTGTCGTAACTGGCGATATAGGGGATCACTGTCATCAGTGTCATAAGTGTCGCTATTGTTGCACTGTTGATTCTAAACGGACAGTCCTTTACTTCATTCAAATAAGTGAAACAAAAAGTAGGCACACTTTTAAATATTCCCGCCCGAAATTTAGTAATATATATAGGTACAATAACACGGCACAATTGACAATGATACAGAGGTTAAGAGAAAATTCTAAGGCGAATGCTACACGTGTGATATTTATCACGATCCTTGGATCGCGATCCAGGATCGTGATATTTATTGAACGTGTAGTATCAAGTATTGATGGATCGCGATACGGATCACAGAATTTCTAGATTTCCGAAAATCCATATCGCGACCCAAGGATCGTGATAAATATTGCGCGTGTAGTGTTGCTGCGATACGAATCGCGTCAGTCTCCTCAAAGAGTCTCCCCTGGAGAAGCGACGGAAGAGGACGACTTTTGTAGCGATGCAGGCGAACTTGCAAACGAAAGCGAGAATCCTGTTTCGACGGAACCATCTACAATCCATCAAAAATATTTACAGGCTTTTATATTATGTTTGGAAACAACGCCCATATAATGATAGCCAGGTCGTCATAATGAAGTCAATATTACTTTCGTCGGGGCTAGACCGGATCCACTTTCCGAGTGGCTGCTTCTAGAAGATAGAGTCCTTTCAAACAGTCCGAATCATAGAGAGTTCCTCCTTCTCCATGAATTTGACCAACTGTTGACCTCTTTGGTACCGTTGCTAAATTCCAAAAATTTATTTTAAATTCGTTAAAATCACCTATCAACACCGTACAGTGAGTTTTAGAGGCATGCAAGTCTATAGAGATATCTTCACACATCTCCTCCACTTCCTCATCGGCATGTGCCGATGTTAGTAAGTAAACCCATATAACCAACAAATACCGTTTAGTGCTTCTGAGTATAAAGGTAACTCTTTTCGACACACTTCCAATCTTCACAACTTTATTAACCAAAGACTTGTGGACAATAAATCCGACAACTACTTGGAGCAGATCCGCACTCTCGTAATAGGACTAGTGGCCGGATTCGGGGATCGTGTTCTCTCTTTCTTTTCGAACCTTAGGTATTCTATAATTTCCCAGCGTAACTTTTCTATCTCCTCCAGGTCTAAAGGTCTTTTCGTTCGTCCTTAGAGTGCGTGCGTAAACTGCTTTAAGTAGTAGCGGGGATTGGAGACCGTTTATTTTTGTCGTTGATGACGGAGGGATTTTTTGTTATAGATGTCATGATTAGCAAGCGGATTGGCAACCGTAGTTTTTTTGTTTTTAATTTTATTTATGCTATTAGGAAAACACTGTCGCTCATCTCTGTCATTTGTTTTGCTCCATCACCTTACATTCCTAAAGTAAAAAATAAAAAAAATTCTTACTATACGCAACAGCCATAAGTCAAATGCGCAGGACACAGGCATTTAAAAAATAATTGCTCGCGAGGCAGACGTGTGCTAAGCTCTCTTATTACTTCTGTCCTTTACCAGTCTTTTAAATTTGATTTTAGCGTTTTTAAAGTGATTTTTGCTAATTAGTCGTCATCAGATCGTAATCCGTCTTCAGCGGCGTATACACCATATGCAGATGAGTATAGCATTTCGAGCATTACGATACATGTCGGGAGTTTGGCTAGGTCTCATTCTGTTACTAAAGTAAGTGAAATATGGTGGATTAAATATTTGTAACCACTGTAATGGCCACTAAAATAAAACGCATTTAGTTATAATTTTTTTATTAAAAATATATACAATACAGGTCAACATTTTCAATGTGCTTTCAATATATTAAATTGTCTAAATTTCAATTAAATTAACATAAAATGTGACGTGAACTATGAAAGTATAATGTATATAGTTTTCCTAGCGTGCTCATGTATTAACATAATATCTTCAATTTCATTCAATAATTGCCTCAATATAAACAGGTACGGCCGTATATTCAAAACATTTTCCGATAAATACACAAAAATAGCTCTCATAAACTTCTTATAAAATATTGTCAACCTTGATATACTCGTATTATCAGTTATCACTGTATAACTATTCTATTTATTGCGTGCATGATAAACTTTTGGAAAGATAAAAATTCAATTAAGCATTGAGAGGGACGTTACGAATATTTAAATATTTTCGATGTGCAACAACGTTCAAATGGAAATTGAGAAAAGGAACAAGTTTTTCAAATGTACTTAGTATAGAAATTTATTATAGAATTTCTTATGTAAATTTAATCTGAATAAAGGAAATATATACAGTTGTTTAAATCACTAAATCTACAGCGGTGCTCTAAATTAATAATTCTGATTCTAAAACACTACTATCGCCACCGCGATAAGAAGGCATCTAAATTACAATTTAAAGCTAGCCCTAGCAAAAAATAGAATAAATGAGGTATTCTAAGCAGTCCTTGCTTTTATGACACCTGTGGGTTAAACGTACGGTCTAAATTAAAACGAACAGGCAGTCAATCTCATTACTAAAACCATATAATACACAATAGAATGGCTGTCAACCTTATTTTGTACGAGGGTCGGCGTCGCCGGGAGCACACATAAGCAATTACGTCTTGTTATCACTACTACAAACCCGATTCGCTGTGTTGACAGACTGAGTAAATTTAAACATTTTAGACTTTTTATTATAGGTAATGTTCAAGATCATCATTAAAAAATCGTTTTTTAATACATATTTATTTGTAAATAGTGTGTAATTTGGCATTTTCTAAATAATATGCATGCGAAATTTGGAAACGATTGTAATGTCAAAACACATCTTGTGTTGACAGTTACACGTGTGAATTGACATGTTAGTGACATTTTAGTGGCTACACGGGCTCCGCCCACTCCCCCGTTCTATTACGTACGTATTATAGTATTCTATGACTAAAACGTATTGACTCTTTGTTCATCGCCATTCAGATACAGTTACAGGTATATGAATCGGTTTTGTAGTAGAATGTGGTAGCTGACAAATTTTCTTCAAAATCGCGTTTGAGACTTCTCTTTGCCAATTTTGTCTTTTCACAGTAATTATTATTAAGGCGGTGAATGTAAAACTTGAAATTTTTCTACAACCATAGAAAATTCTATGGCTACAACATATTATTGAATACAGTTAACTGGGGACTGTCTATATTTTATTAGAGAGTTTCTTGTTAAGTTACATAAATATAATTGTGAAATAATAATACGACACGGACCCTAACACAAATGTAAAATATAAATATAATTAATTATTTTTAAGCAAAATTGTGAGGGTCAGTTTGTGCAAGATTCGAAAGGAAAACGGTCACCATGCATTACAATAATTTATTTTTAACTAGCGATCCGCCCCGGCTTCGCGCGGGTGATTTTTGGGTTTCGACAACAGCGCCACCTACCGGGTCCAATTGTGAATTTAAACCATCTAGGAGCTCAAACACACACAATTTATATTATATAACTAGCGCTCCGCCTCGGCTTCGCACGGGTGATTTCTGGATCTCTACAACAGCGCCACCTACCGGGTCCAATTGTAGATCTAAACCACCCAGGAGCTCAAAAACACACAATTTATATTATATAATTAGCGCTCCGCCCCGACTTCGCACGGGTGATTTCTGGATCTCGACAACAGCGCCACCTACCGGGTCCAATTGTAGATCTAAACCATCCAGGAGCTCAAAAACACACAATTTACATTATATAACTAGCGCTCCGCCCCGGCTTCGCACGAGTGATTTCTGGATCTCGACAACAGCGCCACCTACCGGGTCCAATTGTGAATTTAAACCATCCAGGAGCTCAAACACACACAATTTATATTATATAACTAGCGCTCCGCCCCGGCTTCGCACGAGTGATTTCTGGATCTCGACAACAGCGCCACCTACCGGGTCCAATTGTGAATTTAAACCATCCAGGAGCTCAAACACACACAATTTATATTATATAACTAGCGCTCCGCCCCGGCTTCGCACGGGTGATTTCTGGATCTCGACAACAGCGCCACCTACCGGGTCCAATTGTGAATTTAAACCATCCAGGAGCTCAAACACACAATTTATATTATATAACTAGCGCTCCGCCCCGAATTCGCACGGTTGGTTTCTGGATCTCTACAACAGCGCCACCTACCGGGTCCAATTGTAGATCTAAACCATCCAGGAGCTCAAACACACACAATTTATATTATATAACTAGCGCTCCGCCCCGGCTTCGCACGGGTGATTTCTGGATCTCGACAACAGCGCCACCTACCGGGTCCAATTGTGAATTTAAACCATCCAGGAACTCAAACACACACAATTTATATTATATAACTAGCGCTCCGCCCCGGCTTCGCACGGGTGATTTCTGGATCTCGACAACAGCGCCACCTACCGGGTCCAATTGTAGATCTAAACCATCCAGGAGCTCAAACACACACAATTTATATTATATAACTAGCGCTCCGCCCCGGCTTCGCACGGGTGATTTCTGGATCTCGACAACAGCGCCACCTACCGGGTCCAATTGTGAATTTAAACCATCCAGGAGCTCAAACACACACAATTTACATTATATAACTAGCGCTCCGCCCCGGCTTCGCACGGGTGGTTTCTGGATCTCGACAACAGCGCCACCTACCGGGTCCAATTGTGAATCTAAACCATCCAGGAGCTCAAACACACACAATTTATATTATATAACTAGCGCTCCGCCCCGACTTCGCACGAGTGGTTTCTGGATCTCGACAACAGCGCCACCTACCGGGTCCAATTGTGAATTTAAACCATCCAGGAGCTCAAACACACACAATTTATATTATATAACTAACGCTCCGCCCCGGCTTTGCATTGGTGATTCCTGATCTCGACAACAGCGCCACCTACCGGCTCCAATTGTGAACTTAAACCATCCAGGGACCCACTCAAACGCACACAAAAAATTTCATCAAATCCGTTGCGTAGTTTAAAAGATCTAAGTGTATAGAAAGCGGAAAGCTACTTTGTTTTATACTACGTAAAAATGTTTTTTGTCTATGTTACTACAAGGCTAAATATTTTTCTAATTTCGTTGGTCTGATTATTTTTCCATTCTTTCTCCATTTTTCCTCGATTAAGGAAAATTGTGATCGAACATCTCACAAAACACTAAAAACATCACGGTGCGTTTACCACTATCCACGAATTAGTTTTAATTAGAGAATTGTGCAAATTGAACGGAATATGTTATAAATTTGAGCAAAAGTTTACATAAGCTACGCTATTTACTAATTAATTGTTCAATCCTTGCTTCAAAACTATTTGTTGGTGAAATACAATGGAACTCATTGTATTCTCACTATTACTCTTCTATATTTAAGTGCAATAAACTATACAGTACTTAAAAGTTAAATTTATAGCCTATGTACGTCTCAATGCTGGGCACAGGCCTCCTCTCATTTCTGAGAGGGTTTTAGGACAAGGAAATGTTCGCCGCGTTGCTCCAATGCCTGTTGTCGAACTTCACAGGCCTTCGAAATATTTTTTTCTTTTTTCTAACTCTTGTATGTTTTCATTCACCGCCGAATACGTAGTAAATCTGTACTTAAAATTACAATTAATAATTTCTTTGGTGTCGGCGGGGATCGAACCCGGGTTGCTCGTGTACTGTGAAACTTACAACGAGCTCTTAGCCCCAGAGCTAGAACGGCTATAGACTAATTTTATAGAATTCGTTAATTAAAAACGATCGCAGGTATGTCAATCTTTAGTCAAGTTTTAATTAGTATATTATGCCACTAGGAAGGAATGTACGGTATTGCAACCCGCGTGTTATTGTGATAACACATTACACATATTAAAGAAAACTTATTGCTTTTTCTGGCTTTGTCTCGGCTTCGCCGTCTTAAGTCTTCAGTATAATATAGAATACTCTATGATTTAGCCTAATTATTAAAAGACACATTATATGTATATAAATATATTTTACATGTAGGATAGACGACTGTATGGCCGAGAGTAGAGATGTCAGGGGGATATAGCGTCTGCGCCACGGTTTTGTGTTCAAACGCAATCGAGGGAACAAGCCAAAGCATAAATGATTGGTTTTCGAGATTTAATATAACTTTACGTAATGTACGAAGAGGTTACATTAATATCATTTACAGTTTGAAATGAAATATTTTTTTTTGCAAAAGAAAAATATTTTCTTCCAAGAATACCAAAAACGTATTTTCATTGTGGCCTATTTAGCTTTAACGATGGGGTACCCATACCTAGTTGTCCAGTTTGCCTTTAGATTAAAGCTGTCCACAGAATACTTCATATACAACTGAAAAACCCTTTTTTGTGGAAAGTATGTTATGACAGATTCCCCATCCTGGTTTCATAAACGAATATTGTTACTTGAATAAATATACATATAAAGCTGTTGGTCAATTTAAATAATAAATTGTTTAAAATTTAGACGCAATACAAATTATTGATAAAATCAAATATATGTATTATCGTATTATCATTATTCAAGCATGTAGAAAGAAACATACAGACTATTTAATTTACTTAATTAGGTATCACCTTTTTTCCATCAAACTAGTGCGTTATCAAGTCCATTAAATGTTTCGTAATAGTTTAATTCTAAATAATCTTATAAATAAGTACTTAGTAATTTTTGTTGACGATTTTAGAATAAAGTTTTTTTAGATACAGAAATAGCAGTGCAGTTAGCTTTGAAGCGTAGTTTATAGAATATAAAAGACAGTTGCTGTTGGTAAAATTAATCTATTAATTGTTTTATTGTAGAGATGTCAGGGGGATATAGTGTCTGCGCCACGGTTTTGTGTTCAAACGCAATCGAGGGAACAAGCCAAAGCATAAATGATTGGTTTTCTAGATTTAATATAATTTTACGTAATGTACGAAAAGGTTACATTAATATCATTTACAGTTTGAAATGAAATATTTTTTTTTTGCAAAAGAAAAATATTTTCTTCCAAGAATACCGAAAACGTATTTTCATTGTGGCCTATTTAGCTTTAACGATGGGGTACCCATACCTAGTTGTCCAGTTTGTCTTTAGATTAAAGCTGTCCACAGAATACTTCATATACAACTGAAAAACCCTTTTTTGTGGAAAGTATGTTATGACAGATTCCCCATCCTGGTTTCATAAACGAATATTGTTACTTGAATAAATATACATAATATAAAGGTGTTGGTCAATTTAAATAATAAATTGTTTAAAATTTAGACGCAATACAAATTATTGATAAAATCAAATATATGTATTATCGTATTATCATTATTCAAACAAGTAGAAAGAAACATACAGACTATTTAATTTACTTAATTAGGTATCACCTTTTTCCATCAAGCTAGTGCTTTATCAAGTCCATTAAATTTTTCGTAATAGTTTAATTCTAAATAATCTTATAAATAAGTACTTAGTAATTTTTGTTGACGATTTTAGATTAAAGTTTTTTTAGATACAGAAATAGCAGTGCAGTTAGCTTTGAAGCGTAGTTTATAGAATATAAAAGACAGTTGCTGTTGGTGATTAATCTATTAATTGTTTTATTGTGCATAATGTACCTTTATATTTATTTCTAGAAAAAATAATTTAAATGTGTCTTAAAAGACTTATATTTATAAATTTAACTAGATAACAATTAATGAATGCGTTAGCACCCCGAGAAGGACTTCTAGCTTAATCGATGATGATCTAATATAATTCTTTGACGAATGCAATATTTTTATACCCGTGCAAATGCGTTCGATCACGGACACAATTGCGTTCATTATCTCACCGTATAATCAACTCATTTGCGTTTCCTCCTGGACACAAAATGTACAATATGACTACGGATACAACCAAGCTAACGTTAGAAAAAAATAAAGTTTTAGTAATAAGTGAAATCCGACTTCGAAAAATTAAACAGAATTAAACAATTTTCTATTATAAAGTCGATACTAAGCCATAATGTACTCGTATAAAAGGAATTAAAGATGCGACTTCCGAATGACAAAGTATTAATTACTTTTAGTTCTTTAAAGTCGGTCCACATTTTATTAAAATTTAAGTTTTAGACTCTTTTGAGTGCACTAATGGACGCCCCACACACGGTCAGTTCAACTGACAATTCCAACTGATCAGTTCAAACTAAAACTATTGTTGATAGTTTATATTTTTTTAAATATTGAAATTTCGATATATTGAAAATTAAAAATATATCAATATCGGAGTTTTTTATATAAGTTTATTTATCGATATATCGAAAATCCAATATTTAAAAAAATATCAACAGTTTTAGTTTGAACTGATCAGTTGGAATGATCAGTTGAACTGACCGTGAGTGGCGACCATAAGAATATCATAAGCTAACATAAAAAATTCATCCCACCCCTATTAATTCTTGTTTCATATATATATTTATACGTGGTAGAACCATGCTGCAGTTATATTAGTAGTATAGCTGTAGCACGAATGGGTCGGCTCCACCGGGGAAGGATCACGCTCTCACAGAATACCAGCGTCAAATAGCAGCTTAATGCTGCTGTGTTTCGTGTGATGAGTGTAGAGAACCGGAGACCCTTTTTACTGGAAACGAGGCATTCCATCTGAGTCCTCACGGGTGACGACGCCACTGTATTTCGATTCGTAATCTAGGGTAGATCTCTATGGGCCACAGATACCACTTACCGTTTGTCACCCATACTATAAAAAATATGGGATCACCTCTGAAGTGCACCTATTTAATAAAAAATTAATGATTAAAATCGGTTCCCAATCGACGAAGATATCGTATTAACATGCATACAAAAGAGTTATTTAAGAAATTTTAGGTAATCTTTGCTCGAATGACTTTTTTGTATACTTCTCGACCTAGTTTTCAAAATAAAAACAAAATATTTTCTTTTATGTTGTATACTATCTATATTTAAGAGTTACTTTCTTTCTTTTTTTTTTTTCGATTTATACTCATTTCCTTTTTAGAACATATCTGAATATCTACAATGTCTCAACTCTCAATTAATTTTTGCGGCATATTTACATAACCATAGCTAGCAGCTGCTGACACTTTGTTTCAGCGAGTGCGTTATAAATTCAAATAGCGTGTGGTATATTATTATTCATATATGTACTCTATATCAAATGCGTTTCACTCAGTTGTGCGATTTAATCTGGGCGGATGGAGAGCGAGGTCACGTTGCCTGCTACGAACACCGTTGCGTGGGGCGGGACCTGCAAGTGTGAAAATTGAATCTTTAATTTTTGTAAAATAAATGTAAAACAAATTGAGCAATGTTATAGTTTTATTGCATCCTACTTTGTCTTTAATAACCAAAGTAACCTGATGTCGATGGTTGTTATTTTCAACAAAAAAATTCAATGATAAATTTATATGTGAAAGTTTTACACACTTAGAGTAGCACCATTTCTTTCTGTTGGTTTTAAAAAGCAGCAGAGATAACCTTGGACCCTGTAGATTGGCAGCTGCATTTTTCTGTAACAACAGCCATGGTAATTTTTCCCCCCATGACAACCGCTAAAACGACCCCCTAGCCCGATATCAGCGGAGCCAGAGACAGGGTCTCCATGTACACATTAATTACCGTAGATACACATAATTTGGTCTTAATCTACCGTCATGGTAATATGGCACTGCCGTGTCATGGTAATATGACACTGCCGTATCACATGTCATCGTAATACCATTATATATTACGACATAAATATTTAATCACATACAAAGCGTAAAACTAATCCCAGTCAACTTAACATTTTTTAATGGCAACACTGCTCTTGGTTGGTTGGAATCCCTGAATATCTAAACATCTATCTCCATACACACGCAAATAAAAACTACTAAATATCGGCAATCTAATCTAATCTTACGCGTTACGCTTACGCGTTACTCGGCGTTACAAATAGAAAACATTTACATCCACTGTTTCAACTTTCGAATTCAAGCTTTTGTCTTAGAATAATCGTAAATTGTAATTCGTAGAGGTTTTTCGGTTTTAAGTTTATTTCAAAAATATATTAATATAATATAATAAGTTTATTTCAAAAAATTTCGGTTTTAAATTTATTTCAGTAGGTAGTGTGTGTGAGACAGTTACTTTTACTGATCCGGAAGTTGCAAAAAAAACTTTAATTAAAACATACAAAAGCCCAAGCACTCATAAACAATGTAGTTGGCACAAGTGAAAAAGATTCATTGGTTTGATATCTAAAAGATTGTAAGCTTTCAGTGCTCATAGATGAAAGCACCGACATTGGAGTGGTAAAACTATGTACGTAGTGATACGATATTACAATTGCAACGTAGGTAAGATTGTAAGTCGCTTCTGGGACTTAATACATCTTTATGAAATCAACCAAGATGATTATTCTGCTAACGCAAGTTATTTGCTTAACCTAGTGATTCAGTCATTTGAAAAGTCACTGGATAACATCATAGGCTTCTGTTTAGATGGGTGCAATACCATGACGGGTTGTAGAAATTCTGCATCCAGTCTATTTGGTAGAAGAGTAAAGTGAGTAAAGTGCATTTGTCATTCTTTGCATCTATGCGCAAGTAATGCCTCGAAGAAATTACCACCAGACACTGAAAAGCTAGCTCGCGTTATTTATAACTATTTTAAACTGAGCACCAAACGCCAGGCAGAGTTCAAAGACTTGCAGTTCTTTAAGGAAATGGAAGTTCATAAGATATTAAGGCCTACGCAAAAGCGATGGCTGTCTCTGGCTTCTATAGTAAATAGAAACATAGAACAATCGGACGCACTGCAACGTTATTTCGATGGAAAATGATTTGAGGACAGCGAATGTTTAGACATTTACAAAAGGTTGCAGGATCTATCATCAAAGCATATTATATTTTTGGCATTAATACTGCCGTAATTTACAAATATCAATGATTACTTCCAAAGTGAATCGACGGTAATAATCGACATGCTGCATGCAAGATGGCGCAACTGTTTAGTAAACTGGTCTCGTTGATGTCTTCTTCATGCGTGTAGACACACATGGAGGTTTCGGGCCTCGGGGTAAGCCCCCATTACCCGTGCTGTCCTCGCGGTCCACTACTATGGACCGGTCCTGGGAGTCTTCTAATGGCGTTGTAAGTATCAAAACGAATTGTCGCTATCGGTAGTTTTTTCGTAGTCGGTTATGACTACGAAAAAAGGAGGTTGTCTAATGAGGTCGGGGTTGGCCTTTCAGCGGCATTGAGGGTTGTTACTCGACTCTCTAATCGATATAGAGAGGAGTTCTCTTGGATAGGGTCGCCCGTCCGGAGGGCGAGTGTGTAGCGGCGCAAAGTTGTTAAGATGTAAATGCGGCCCGTTGTCTGCACGGTCGAACAGTCCGCGCGCCAACCGGGCCACAAATTCCTGTATGGTGTCAATCTTCAGGTTGGCCGCTATGACGTCATTCCGGACGTAGCGACCCGCACCGACGATGGTTCTTAACGCCATATTTTGCTGGGCCTGCAGTCGCCGCCTCAGAGGCTCACTCAGAAGCGCGTACCAGGCCGGAGCAGCATAGGTAATGATGGCTCTGATGTAGGTTTTATATACACGCACTTTGGTGTTAAGTGGTAACTTGGATGCCAGGACCGGACGTAGCATCGCCCGCGCACATCGTGCTCTACGGACGACGAGGTCGACGTGCGCAGTCATGCGCAGCGCCCGGTCGATCCGGCACCCAAGGTAGGTCACGGCCTTCTCGTACGCGATCTGCTGGCCATTGAGGGTTAATTGAGGTGGTAGGTTCCTGAGGCGGCGAGTGAGCAGAGCGGTCGTCTTACCAACGTTGACGACCATCCTCCACTCATCTAGCCATGGTGGCAACAGGTCCAGGAGGCGTTGCATCCTGGCAGACTGGTCTCGTGATTCATGCTACGATCTTACGTGCAAGCAACATTACGTGGTAGAGCCAAGCTGTAGCTATATATACAACATGTAACAAAAACCCTGTGGTTCCCGTTAAGTGCGTTATCGCAATCAGTATTCAAGCGTATAGAAATAATTTCTTAAAAAAAAACACATTAAAAAAATTAATAAAAAAAATAATAATTTGCAAATTGTATGTGATTTTATTATCTCTGCATTGGCCGAGGAGCAAGAGGATTGTCAAAGACCCCGCATTACAGATACTCGTGACAGTTGACAGACAGTGACAGAGGAAATAAAACCACATACAATTTGCAAATTTTTTTTTTAATTAAATTAAAAAGTATGGTCGAGTTTTCTGAAAAAAAAAATTATACGCCTGAATACTGATTATGATAACGTAGTTAACTGAAACCACAGGTTTTTTTTACACGTTGGTATATATATATATATTATAGTTGTAGCACGAATGGGTCAGCTTGACCGGGGCATGACCACGCTCTCACAGAATACAAGCGTAAAATAGCAGCGTAATGCTGCTGTGTTTCATACGGTGAGGGTAGAGTACCGGAGACCCTTTTTACTGTAATCGAGGCATTCCATCTTAGTCCTCAGGGGTGACAACGTATTTGCATTTTGATTCTTAATCGAGGATAAATGTGGATTTCTATAGGCCACAGCATCGACTTACCATCAAGTGGACTATGTGTTCGTTTGTCACTCGATGCTATAAAATAACATAACTCGACGAAATATGGGTCTATTTCGTTCGTAACCACCCGTTAGCTGAATTTGGAAGATATGTATATGGCACTGGGAATTTTTAAGTAGTTGGAGTTGCCAGAGATATTAGACAAAAAATATATTTCGCAAGAGTTCAAAATTAACAGCAGAAAATTTAACGTGTGGTATTAAAATTTTTTTTTAATGTGTGGGTATTAAAAACAAGTATAGTCTCAACGACCCAGTGCTTACTGTATTATCTAAATTGCACCCTGAATTTTTTTTTTATAAAAGAGGGGGCAAACGAGCATGTGACTCACCTGATGTTAAGTGACTACCGCCGCCCATGATAAACCGCAACACCAGGGGAATTGCAGGTGCGTTGCCGGCCCTTTAGAAAGGAGTACGCTCTTTTCTTGAAGGTCCCCAGGTCGTATCGGTCCGGAAAAAATCGCCGGTGGTAAACTATTCCACAGAGAGGTTGTACGCGGAAGAAAACTCCTCTTGAAACGTACAGTGGTGGACCGCCAAGCATCCAGATGGTGTGGATGGTATCGGGACGTTTGCCGCGTAGTGCGTTCACGAAATTTGGCGGCTGGGATTAATCCGAACAATTCCTCAAAGCACTTTCCATGATATACGCGAAATAAAATACGCAAAGAGATGCAACATCTCTTCGCAGCGCCAGTGAATCGAGCCGATCGGAAAGCACTCGGTCGTCGACGATTCGAGCCGCTCTGCGCTGGATGCGGTCAAGTGGAAGGAAGTCAAGTATTCCATGAGCAGCCGAACCTGCGCCTTGTAAAGTTGCAGGCGGTGTGCCGGCATGAAATACTGTCCCGCTCTGCTGAGCACGCCAAGCTTTTTAGAGGCCAATTTGGCCTTCCCTTCCAAGTGACCACGAAACTGCACGTCACTCGATATGTCGACGCCGAGGATTCCGATACTGGCTGAGGCAACAAGGGGGAGTGCCTTGAAACTGAGGGGATACGACAAAGGGGTTCTTTTTAGCGGTTAACGCGCAAACTTGTGTCTTCTGGGGGTTAAACTGGACTAGATTTAGTCGCCCCCAATCCGAGACTCTGTCCAGCAGAGACTCGACTTCAGACACAAGTATGTCCCGGCACTCAGAGACGTTTTCCCGAGAAATATTGGCTCGGCCGGTGTAAAGAGCATCACCAGTGCTGTCATCTGCATAGCAATGAATGCTACGGGTTTGCAACATATTGTTACGAGCTTAGGGTTCGTGACAATAAAAATTGCCGATAAAATTACCTAAATTAACACTTTAATTTACTTTACACAAATTAAAACTAAAAACACTAATAATTAAACACACTAATTCACTTAATTCCGCTCCGAAGCTTCGCTTGTGTCGCCGAGTTCAACTCTACTTCGATCGCATCTTTCAGCGCCTACTTATATAAATTAGCAAAATATCCAGAATGTTCAAGTAAACACGCGCAAGGTACCGAGAGTTCGAGTTTTAAACTTCAAGAAGTTTAGTTCTTCGGTTCGAGACTAGATGGCGCTAGTGCGCCGATTTGAGGCATTGGAGCGCGTAACACTGCCCCCTCCTAAGACATGCTCGTCCCGAGCATTATCGGTCCCATAATAACGCGCTAGGCGATCCACATGGACGATCTTAGGAGTCCCTCTTGCGCCTTTCTGTATCCGGTAGGTTACATCGTTGATCCTGGTCACAATCCGGTACGGGCCGTCCCATTTAGCTTGAAGCTTAGGAGATTTCCCTTTGCTGCGGACTGGATTGTGCAACCACACAAGTGAACCTTCGTCGAACCCTTTGTTGTTCATTTTGCGGTCATACCGGGTTTTCATCTTTTCAGACATTTGCTGGCCCGATTGTCTGACGTGCTCATAAACGTCATTCATTTTGTTCCGCAAGTCATTTGCATACTCGGTTATACTGCGTGGAGCATCAGGTAGTATCCCGGTGATCAGGTCTGCAGGCAACCGTAATTCTCTTCCAAAGTTTGCGAAAGCTGGTGTCACTGCTGTAATTTCGTGAACAGCGCTTCGATATGACAACAAAAACGGTTGTATGTGCTTGTCCCAATCTCATTGCCGATTGTCTACAACTTTTGCTAGGTACCTCTCCAATGTCTGATTAAATCGTTCTACCATTCCATCAGATAGCGGGTGATAAGAAGTCGTTCTTGTTTTATGAGTACCCATAACTCGGCAAGTTTCCTGGACTATTTGAGACTCAAAATTCCTTCCTTGATCGCTGTGAATCTCTAAAGGTACACCAAAACGACAGAAGACTTCATGAACTAGCTTATCAGCAATTGTTGAAGCTTCTTGATTTGGAATGGCGAAGACTTCTGGCCACTTAGTGAAGTAATCCATCACAACCATGAAATACTTGTTACCGCTTTCACTCTCCGGAAACGGCCCCGCCACGTCGATGGCTATTCTCTCCCATGGTGCACCAACATTGTACAACTTCAATGCACCTCTACTACGAGTCTGAGGTCCCTTTACAGCCGCACAACTTGTACATTTGCGACACCAGTCCTCGACATCGTTTCGACAGTGGACCCAGTAAAACCGTTCTCGGATCTTCAGTAGAGTTCGTTTAACTCCCAGATGGCCTCCTGAATAATCATTATGGTACAGCTGTAGAACATCCAGTACTTTAGCTTTAGGGACAACCATTTGTAAATGACAGCTGTCTCCCCGAACATTTTCCCATTTACGGCACAGAACTCCATCCTGAAGCAGCAAGCTGTCCCACTGGGCCCAATAGCTTTAGTGGTTGGACTCATCGCTGAGACGTCGCTCCACTTGGGCTTGGGAGCACTGGCCTTCATCCATTCCAGGATCGGCTTGATGTCCGGATCTTCCTGCTGTGCACGTTGTAAGCTGTCCTTCCACTCGTTGCTGAGGTGGTCTGCCCTGAGCATCCTCACGGATACCACTTCCTTACTCTCTTGCCTAGTACAATGTTTGCAATCTTCAGGACAAGGTCTTCTTGACAATGCATCTGCGTTGCCATGAGATTTCCCGCTGCGATGTTCGATCTCAAAGTCGTATTCCTGCAGTAGTTCAATCCACCTCGCAACTTGTCCTTCTGGATTTTTAAACTGTAATAGCTATTTTAGTGCAGCATGGTCAGTTCGTAAGTGAAATTTTCGCCCCAGAAGATATTTGCTAAAATGCTGCAACGACTTTACCACAGCTAGCAATTCGCGTCTTGTGACACAGTAGTTCCTTTCCGGTTTTGACAACGACTTACTGAAGTACGCTATCACGACCTCTTGGTCACCATTCCGTTGAGACAACACACCGCCAAGTCCTATATCACTTGCGTCTGTGTCAACTATAAATTCTTTGCTTGCATCAGGGTATCCCAAAATAGGTGTTTTGCACAGACGGTCCTTGAGCTCCTGGAATGCGATATTGCAACTTTTATCCCAGCAGAAATGTCGCTTCTCCTCGGTTAGCTTGTGCAGAGGTTTGGCTATATCCGCAAAGTTCTTCACAAATCGCCGGTTAATAGGAGCACAAACCCAAAAATGCTCTAACCTGCGTCTTGTCTTTTGGAACCGGCCAATCCTTGACAGCGGCGATTTTCTCTGGATCTGTGCGAATACCTTCTTCCGATACTACAAACCCCAAAAAGTTAACTTGCCGTTGGAATAGTGAACATTTCTTCGGGCTCAACTTGAGGTTGGCACTCTGAATCTTCATGAGCACGCGTTCCAGGTTTTGAAGGTGTTCCTCAAACGTACGGCCTACGATGATGATGTCATCCAAGTAGACCAGACAGGCATCGCCAATTAGCCCGGTAAGTACAAGTTCCATCAGCCTTTCAAACGTTGCTGGAGCATTGCACAACCCAAACGGCATTACTTTAAATTGCCACAGACCCTTTCCCGTCGAGAACGCAGTTTTCTCCTTGTCCTTAGGGTCAATTTCAACTTGCCAGTAGCCACTTTTTAGATCCAGCGTGCTAAACCACTTTACTCCTGTAAGCATGTCCAGCGTGTCATCAATTCTTGGCAAGGGATAGCTGTCCTTCTTCGTAACGTCGTTCAGACGGCGGTAGTCAACACAAAACCGCATGCTGCCATCCTTCTTCTTCACCAGCACCACTGGTGAACACCATGGACTAGAGGAAGTTTCAATAACACCATCCTTCACCATTCCTTCAATCATGGTTTCCACTTCCTTTTCGCGTGCTACCGGCAATAGTCTTGGACGCTGACGGATAGGCAATTCTTCTCCTGTGTTTATTTTGTGTTGAACTAAGCCAGTCTTTCCTATGTCAGCATCGTTTGATGAGAATACATCGGCGTACTCGAGTAACAACTTCTTCGCCTTGACCAATTCGTTCGGGGACAGAACACTGCGACAGTCTTCCAAAAGTGTGGTCACTCTCGTTTCTGAATCCTTGCTGGGGGTCCCACTCGATGTATATTGGCACTGACGTAACCAATCCACTTCCTCACAAGTACCAACCAGTGTGCCTTTTTCTATAATCTGTTCCCGGTCGCAAAGGTTCAGCACACGTACTCCTGAGATGTCAGTGGTCCTGACCAAGGTTTCGAGCTACTTTCCATGGAAGGTCATTGTTTACCCTTTCCACAAGTACACAACGATGAGCTTGCCCAGCGTTTCGAGGAAGACTAACCGGAACAATCGTTTCCGATCTCAGCGGAAGAACAATCTTCTTAAAGCTGTACACGTTCCCTGGTAACGCACCTTCCATAAAAAGTTCCTCCTGTCCACATTTCAAAACACCTTGCTTAACGTCGATCTCACAACAATTATTCCTCATAAAGTCTAGGCCTAGGATGCAGTCGTCCATTATATCAGCCACGATGACATTATGCAGGTAGATCACGTTGCCTAGCTTCAACTCCATCTCCTTCTCTCCACGGACGGGTATACGCTGACCGGTGGCTGTTACCAAATTAATGCGTTCTCGGTTGTATGCGGAGTCCCCAAGGAACTGACTTATAAGTTGGGAACTAACAACCGTACGAGAGGCTCCAGTGTCTATGGTCAGTTTACACGGCATTCCGTTGACCTCGCCCTTGATGATTAGACTGTTCCCATCATGGGTTTGTGAGATCGAGATCCTTGGGGCTCTTTTAACATCAGCCAGCACCCGCCCCGCAGTTCTGGCTTTTACTCGTTTCCCTGCTGCTGCAGGGCGGTGCTGTTGGCCGCACTACCCTCCTGAGATCGTTCACCTTCCCTTTCTAGGGTTCGCTTAGGGCAGCTGGATCGAAGATGGCTCTTTTCCCCACAGCCATAGCACCTAGGGCTGTATCCTCTGTTGCGGTCGCGAACTGTAGTTGCTGCAACCTCCCTGATGCGATGGGAACGATGATCCTGCCGCACGGCTTCCACCTCCAGTGCATGGGCCAAGGCGTTCTTAAGCGTGTCGTGGTGCCCGAGTCTCACAGCAGCTCTGACTTCAAGGTCGCGGATGCCGTCGATGAATGTCTGAACCAGGTTCCCTTCAATGAGCGCAGGTGCAGACTGGTATGCTTTTCGAACCATCTTCTCCACCTCAAGGGCCCACTGCTGCAGGTTCTCGTTGCTGCGCTGCACGCGATCTTTAAGCTGCGCGCGAAAGACGTGTTCCAGATGAGCGTCGCCATATCTCGCTTCCAAGGCCTCAAGAAGCTGCTCATAGGTCACTTTCTTACCGAGAGCTTCCAACACAGTTAAGGCTTGGTCGCGCAGGCCTAGGGTGAGTGCAGTCATGGCTTGGCTTTTATTCCAGCCGTTCGCCTCCATGACGGCCTCGAACTGGATTTTGTAGGCCGACCAGGAAGAGGTCCCGTCGAACGGCGGCACTTTGAATCCACGTAGCGAAGGTGCTGCAGCTACTACGGGAGCTGTAGTTCCATCCCCAAGTTTGAGGTCGTTTAGCGTTTTCTTCACGTCAGCCATCACGTTGTCAACCCGATTGTTCATATGGTTGATTCGGGTTTTATGTTCTTCGATTCGGGTTTCAGCTTCCGACAGGCGGTTGTCGTGTTGAGCAACCCTATCCTTCACGTCCCTTATCTCTTTCCCAAAGGTAGCGTGAAGGTCCTTCATGAGCATCTGCTCTTCCGACCGACGAGCCTGTTCCGCCTGCTGATCTTCCAACCGACGGGCCTGTTCCTCCTGTCGGCGGGCCTGTTCCTCTTGTCCGCTCTGCAGCTGCTCTTTCAACTGGCGGACCTGTTCCTCCTGTCGGCGAGCCTGCTCCTACAGCATCACCATCAGAGCACCTAAGTCAGGTGCTGCAGATGTAGGAGCTACCGACGGGCCTTCAGCCGGTGGCTGGCCCTCCGACGTCTGCGGCGTTGCACCACCAAATCTTCGTTGGTCCGTCTCCTGCTGGCGTTGACTTCGGGTACGGACACCCTCCGTTTCCTCCTTAGGTAAAATCGGCATTATTTTATCCCACTTCTGACACCAATTGTTACGAGCTTAGGGTTTGTGACAATAAAAATTGCCGATAAAATTACCTAAATTAACACTTTAATTTACTTTACACAAATTAAAACTAAAAACACTAATAATTAAACACACTAATTCACTTAATTCCGCTCCGAAGCTTCGCTTGTATCGCCGAGTTCAACTCTACTTCGATCGCATCTTTCAGCGCCTACTTATATAAATTAGCAAAATATCCAGAATGTTCAAGTAAACACGCGCAAGGTACCGAGAGTTCGAGTTTTAAACTTCAAGAAGTTTAGTTCTTCGGTTCGAGACTAGATGGCGCTAGTGCGCCGATTTGAGGCATTGGAGCGCGTAACAATATCATTGATATGCAGAAGAAACAGCGTTGGCGATAGCACGCAGCCCTGTGGAACACCAGCATTAATAAGCTTGCAATCGGAGCTTGCACCGTATACAACGACCTTGATGCTTCGATCTGCAAGAAAACTGATGATCCAATCGCACAATTTCTCGGGAAGCCCATAGGAAGGGAGCTTCGAGAGAAGCGCTTTGTGCCAAACCCGATCGAAGGCCTTCGCAATGTCCAAACTAACGGCCAATGCCTCCCCCTTGGTCTCTACTGCCTCCGCCCATCTGTGAGTTAGGTAGACCAGAAGATCACCAGCTGACCTACCACGGCGAAAACCGTATTGGCGGTCACTAATCAGCTGGTGATCCTCAAGGTACCTCATGAGCTGGCAGTTTACAATGGACTCCATTGTTTTGGAGAACAAGGAGGTGATGGCGATAGGCCGGTAGTTGGACGGGTCTTTTTTTTGTATGGACGTATTTTGTATCATATCATATCAGCTGATGAAAGTCTACCCACATTATCGAAGTTATTTAACATTTTACCACGCATTAGTCCTAAAACACTGGAAAAACAACAAACACTCGATGACGCATGGAGAATTTTTCCAATATTGCAACACAAATAAAAAACAAATAGGATGTAACTGAAAAATCTGATGTATTTTGGCACAAGGTTTGTTAATTTTAGTTTAAGACGACACCGCGAAAAAATGCACCTCCTTTCATCGAATAGTATGAGACTATGACACTACTAACTGGAATTTTGATATAGGTAAATTCATGTCTTTATCTTGAATTTGATTGTTCAAAACAAAGAGATTTAAATACATACTATAGAGTGGACATTGGAAACATTTGCATACAAAAACTGTGAGCACGCGCGTGTGTTAAGAGGTGAGAGTAAGTCAGCTCAAATTCTAATTTCGCCCCCACTTCCCCGCGCGTCGTATGCTATGTACCGACATGTTTGTAATCACTAATACTCTAAGTAGATAGGTCGTTAGATACTTATTTCATTATGTTTATCATATATATGCCTGTTTCTTAACGCCAACCCAGTTCTTATTTTTATAACGGTTATTTCCCATTTTAATTTTACGTCTTCCTGTTGCGTAATGTGTTTTCTGATCGTAAGCGACACAACTTCTCCCTTCAAAAGCCGGAGCAATACTAACGGAGCGACAGGAACCAAGCTTACGCGCCGATAGTTTAGGTAATTTCTTTTTTACAGTGAAAATAATGGTATTTTAAAAAAAGTAAATAACATAAGCACTGCTTTATAGTTAGTTCAGTTAGTATGCAAAGTTTCATGATCTTATTAAAAGTATTTTATGAATAACAGCGGTTTATTGTTCAGTTTGGAGGTAACTTTGGATTTTTTTTCTATCGAGAAAATTTTACGGAATCGTGTTTTCGTCTAACATAAACCTTAAAATTAATCCTCAACTTTACCATATATTTATTTCAAAATTAATGCTGCAATACTTTCGGCATAACGGAGGATCTTGCTAAGCCATTTGAGGTTATATTTCCCCTTAAGCCCTCTAGCGAAAAATAGCAATACTACGCTCAATATTTATTTGGAAAACATTTTAGCTATTTCCCATTAGGTGACGCTTCTGAACATAAAGTAAAAATCGGTTTTAGGTACGCCATCAATTACTAACATATTTGTAAATAAATAGTGACGTTACTCAGAGGACATTTATTGCAATAATTTTTATTTCTTCTAGAACAATCTACCAGAAATAATAAAATTTAAAGATTATTTGGTAAATATACATTATTCTTAGGATAATAAACTGAAATCATGTTAATTTTTTGCTCCATATCGTGACTTAATGCACAACCGGGCATATTTTCTTTAGAAATATTTTTTAAATTTATGAAACAAATGCGTCTTGACATTTCGGTGATGTCACTTAGACTAAATGACAAAAATCTGAAATATATCCTATAGGACAAAAGTTACAGACGACAATTTTGTTGCTGATGTCCGGTCTATTACTACAACATACTTAAATGTCTTTGGTTCAAAAACACGATTGTATAATTTTGACTCGATCATAATTATTTGCGAAAACACCTCTAAAAATCATTATAGTTGAAATTACAACGAAATTACTTAATCTATAATGCTTACAAATCACTAAAATATACTCATAACATCAATATTCGTAATTTAATTGCTCATCATTTTGATTACTTAAATCAATATTTTTTTTTAATATTTTAAGATACTGACAATTTCTAAGCGGTCTTAATCGTCGTGGGCGCTACGCAATTTTAGAACTAATGACGGCGTTTTTTAAAGTTTTTATAGAAATTATAATATATTCACTCAATCTTAAACGTTCATTTTCGATGTGTCGTCTTAAGTATTTGTGATTGATTTGTCCATAACTACGTGCTATGTGTAAAGGAACTTCCAAAACACATGCTGGGTGTGCTTTCGCAGCCACATTCAAATGTTGAGTGCGAGCACATTTGCATCCTTCTTCCAAGTCTTCTTTTCCAAACTTTTTTGGTTAATACCCAGTTTTTCAAAAAGACATTGACATAAAAATGCAAACCAATCGACCCTCGCCTGTACCAATAAAATTATAAATGTGTAATAAAATTATAATTATATAAATGAGAATGACGGCACGCAGGTTTATGCCTTTAAAATCAATGGTAGAGCCACGCTGCAGCTATATTATAGCTGTAGCACGATAGGGTCGGCTCCACCGGTGAAGGACCACTCTCTCATAGAATACCAGCGTGAAATAGCAGCAATGTTGCTGTGTTTCATGTTGTGAGTGTAGAGATCCGGAGACCCTATTTACTGGAAACGAAGCATTCCATCTTAGTCTTCAGGGGTGACAACGTATCAGCGTTTTCTCGCATCTACTTACCATCAGGTGGACTGTGTGCTCGTTTGTCACCCTTATTCTATAAAAAAAAACATTTATTTTCGTGGGCATGTGAAGTCTGCCAATATTCATTTTTAGGTAATGTAGCGGACTTCCCTGCTTTAAAAAAAATTATTCTCAGAATTGAAGTGTCTGTGAAGAATAGTATAAGTATTAATATATCAATTAGCATATGCAGTTTTTTATTTCGTGATCAACTTACTGAATCTTTATTTACTTGTTATTGCTCCATATTAATAATGTAGTGGAGTAATGAACTGTAAAATTTAATATGATCATATCATTTTTCAAAGTTCTGAACCAATTTTCACAATGGCACTGTTGTTAAAGAAAATACCTTTATGCAATGGGCTGTTAGCCAAATCGCTTGCAAGCAAAATATGAAATAGGCTAGCTATTATTAGGTAGGCTATTAAGTGTTATTATAGTAATTTATGAGAACATGATATGATAGTTACCAACCAATTCAAAGCGTGAAAAAATTGAGACAGCAAATCTGGACAACTTCGAGTGTGACTACATTGATTCGTCGTCCCATTTCAGCGTAGGTATGATCCATGCACAGTTTCTTCTAGCAAATGAAATAATATGCAAAATGATTTCTTATATTATGTAGTGTACACATTGATTAAAACTACTTTTACGGATTTTATCGCGTATAAATATAATTTACACAGTTTAAATACACAAACCGAACGCTTCATTGCGTCCAATACTAAGTCAGGTCGATTCGCCACCTTACAGAAAATATTATCACGTGTCAGACGACACACAAGAGCACACACTAAGGATTCATACCATTTTGTCAGTGAGATAAAAGACCTACGTCTTACTGACAATGAAACCATGGTCAGTCTCTATTAACATGCCTACCTATTGAAGATTGCATCAATATCAATTATAACTAAGAAACTAGAGGAAAATAACTTGCCAGCAGAATATGCAGTACTACTCAGACAATGCCTTACATCTGACTACCTATTCTGGAAGGAAGAGTTACAAGCAAGTAGATAATGTTGTAATGGGTTCATCTCTCATTGTCGCCGAAATATTTATGGAAGACTTTGAGGAGAAAGCCCTCCTTACTACATCTCTAACTCCAAAGTTCACACAAACGGTACGTAGTCGAAACTTTCACATTTTTACCATCAGACCAAGTAACCGTATTTTTAGAACATCTTAATTCCATAAATTCTAAAAGTCAATTTACTATGGAGTTAGAGGCAAATAATTTCTTAGCCTTCCTATATATGCTAATCATTCGAAATCCTAACAACACCATAGGCCACACTGTGTATAGAAAAACACCCGTACAAATTCGACGGGGGGACCGAGACCACGTTCTCACAGAGTACCAACTTAAAATAGCAGCTTAATAATGATTTCTTAAATTTAGGCGAATATTACACTGAATAAAACCACTTATACGGATTTAGAGGCAAATAATTCTTTAGCTTTCCTAGATGTTTTAGTCATCCATAGTATAGAAAAAATACCCATATCAACCGATATATAAACAGTGAATCTCATCATCATTCTTCACTTCATCAAGCTTGACACCATCGATGGCAGGAAAGAATGTGTGGAGAGAACATGGCAGAACCTTAGGGATGGAATAGTAAGTGCAGCGGAAGAAGTATGTGGTACGACAAAAAGAGGTAGTAGTAAAAGAAGAGATGCATGGTGGAATGATGAAGTGAGAGAAGCTGTAAAAAAGAAGAAAAAAGCATGGTTAGACTACTTGGCCTCTAGTAACGATGAGCATATGAGAGAGAAGATGAAAGAAAGATATAAGCTGCAGAAAGTTCATGCGAAAACATTGATTGAGGAAGTACGTGAAAGGTGTAGAATAGAAGCGGACGAGAGGTTGTCGCACAACTTTAGGGAAAACTCCAAACTCTTCTGGAAAGAGGTTGGAAGGTCCCGGAGTGGTGCGACAGCCTTAAGAATGAACAAAGTGCTTTCGAGAACCAATGACGTCCTCTCAGAAAAATCGGACGTCATGCAGCGATGGAGTGAATTTTATAGAGAAATGTATGCGTGTCATGATCTTAGTGAAGGATCCGGGGGTGACGCCGTGACTGGCACGCCAGACACGGACCTCGATGACACTGAGGTCATCAGCATGAAAGAGATTGAACGTGCGATTCGAAGTTTGAAATGTGGTAAGGCTGCGGGACTAGACAGAGTTACTGCTGAAATGGTCAAGTACGGTGGGCCTCGCGTCTGGGACAGCTTCCATCTGCTGTGCAATTTGTACTGGCGGACGGGAGACGTCCCGGATGATTGGCGATCCGCGGTCATTGTGCCTTTATATAAAGGTAAAGGTTCACATTTTGACTGCGGGTGCTATCGGGCGATCAGCTTGACCAGTTTAGCAAGTAAAGTTTACTCGAAGGTTTTGACACGTAGGATGCAAGAGAAATCGGAAAGATTCTTATGGGAGGCACAATGCGGATTTAGACCTGTAAGAGGATGCACGGATCAAATGTTTTCTCTCCGCATGATCACGGAGAAGCTTCTGAGTGTTAACCAGAAGATTTTCTGTGCTTTTGTGGATCTGGAGAAAGCATTTGATAAGGTTATAAGGAAGAAAATGTGGGAACTGTTGCCGGGATATTGTGTGCGGGTAGGGCATGACCTGTCATGTCTTCCTGGCTGTTCATACTGTATCTCGACAGCTGTTTACAGAAGCTGAAAAATAGCTGTTTGGGTGTGAAATTGGGTGACATAAAAGTTAATTGCCTGCTGTATGCTGATGATGCAGTGCTTATTGCACCATCAGAAGCAGAACTGCAGGCATTAGTCACATGTACGAAAGAGGAATGTGAAATTAAAGGTCTCCGTTTGAATGCTAATAAAACTAAGGTTCTGGTATTTGAAAAGGATGAAGAGAGAACGAAATGTGAAATATGGGTAAATCAGGAATGTCTAGAACAGGTAAATGAAATTGTATACTTGGGGAGTGCTTTCAGCCGGGATAGAAGATGTGATTTAGATGTGGATAGGCGTGTCGCTGCCGGAAACAAAGTCAATGGTGCCCTGAATGCATTAGTAAAAAGGCAAGGCGTGGTGAAGAGTGCACGCCTTGCAATACATAACGCAGTGTTGGTACCGACTTTGTTATATGGCAGCGAAACCTGGGTATGCCAGAAGAAGCATAAAAGCAAGTTGAATGCAGTGGAGATGCGATCTCTCCGTAAAATGTGTGGCGTTACCACAGCCGACCGAAAGCGAAACGAAGAGATTCGCAATATAGCAGGATTGAAAGATGACCTTATCACAAAAATTGATAGGGGCGTACTCCAATGGTTTGGGCACGTTGAACGAATGAGTGAAGACCGAATGGTGAAGAAAATATATAGAGCGAAAGTAAATATTAAAAGGTGTCGAGGTAGACCGAGACTAACTTTCGAAGACCATGTGAGCAAATTGCTCGAAGAGGGGAGGGTCAAGAGTACTCGGATACCTAGACGCGCATGTATGAAGAAGTTAATGAAACTAAAAGAAGCGAAAGAGGTATGTAAGGATCGTGACACTTGGCGATCTGTTCTCTCTGGCTACCCCGTTAGGGATTGTGCGTGAAGATAAGTAAGTAAGTAAGTATTCTTCACAGTTAGGTACCGTAGTCAAATCTTTGTTACAGAGAGCACGAGGGTTCTGTGGCAGCAAACACATGGCCCCCAAGCTACAGCACGTCAAGCAGGTTCTGCACGACAACAAGCATCGGGTACCACGCCTAAGTCACAGGACCGAGTGAAGCTGGCCACAGTCGAGCGTGTTCCTGTTGTACTACCATATGTCAGAGGTGTCACAGACAAGATTGGCTAGATCTTGAAGCGAGCTTCTATTAGAACATTCTACAAGCCGCCAAGAAGATTAGTCAGTTCTTACCATCCGCTTCCATCCAGTCCATACCATTATCCATCCAAGATGCGGGAGAGTACAAGCTTGATTGTGAATGTAGACCACATTCAAAATCAAGCTCATATATAGAGCCAAAAACATCAATTAGAACCCGAGTAAAAGAACATATAGTTGATGTGAAGCACCAACCTTCCTTCCATTACCTTTAGATTTAATAGACCACAAATCCTCTCACATCGATTTCTACCAATGATGATACGTGAGGTGATTGAAATTAAAAAATATCCTAAAGCTTGGTACTACTACCTGCTTGGGGTCCTGTAATTAATAAAATTAAAACTAAACCTAAGCATACCACTGCAAGACTTTATCTTTTATATATATATATATATATATATATATATATATATATATATATATATATATATATATATATATATATCAAAAAGCTGAAGGTACTCCGAGTTAATACTGACATCGGACGTCAGTGTCAACTTAGTACCCCCTGACCATGAGTGCTGGAAAGTACCCGAAACGTCGAGAATTAAAAATCACGTAAATTAAACGCAATAAAATCCATAAAAGTAGTCTTAATTAATATGCAAAAATTAAAATAAACACGACATGCAATAAACACGATTTAAATAAAATTCATATAAAGTATATTCATTTTTTTAATTAAACGTTACTCCTACACTAGGATTTTCTCCTGTATCGTGGGGGCAGCTTACAAACATAAGTTACACAAGGGCAAACATTCAGACCCGGAACAATTATTTGTAGGCCATACAAATATTTGTTCCGTGCGGGAATCGAACCCGGGGTCCCGGGTGGCAGCGCAAGCCACTCATTGCTAAGCTACTGCGCCACGGAGTCGTCGAACATTTTGATCATTCAAAGTGGTTATCGTGATACCAATGTTGACACTAGTCCTAATCAATTTCAAAAATGGCGAAATGTTTGATTCGAAAAAAAAAACAATAGGTAGGTAATTGGAAGTTTTCTTCGCAGACGATGTATTGAAAATCTTTGTCAATACAATGAAAAAGATACGTCTATTTGCAGTCGAATTTACGCCTCCCTGTTAAGATACGGTTCATCCTACAATAAAACTTTTACGTTTTAAACAAACACATCAACACCATCTCGGGATAGTTATCATCAGGAACTTTGCACTGGATCGCACCCGCTTCCAGCAAGTCTGTTGCTCTCAATATCTGCACCGGTTAAAATGTCTTGTGATATAAAAATATCACCTGTGATAATATGTCAGTTAACAAACTTGAATTTCCTAATTTAAGCGTCGATTAGACTACACTATAATTGGAGCACAAAGTCAGTAACGACCCTAAATCAATGTAGTGTAATCGCATTTATCCAGTCAGGGTCCTGATTTTAGGAAATCAGACGAATTCGACCGTACCGCACGCGTTAGGGTAGCAAATGTAGTTAGGAAGTATGGAGAGTAGAGGTAGTAAGAATAGTGAAGAAAGTGTCCGTCGAAATGCGCTACAATAGCAGCAGGGTAAATTTTAAAAACATTCTTATATTTAAAAAATTTAATTGGATTATTTACAAAAGTTTATTAAGTACTCTTTTTATAAAATTTTTATAATTTGAAATACAGGTAAGAATACCAGAATCATATTGACATTTTAATCGTTCTGTGTCGTGAAATAAGTGTTAACGTGTTATAACATCCGTTTCTTATTACATTTCTTATTACAAAGTTTTATTTTTTTATTATATGTATATATATACACATATATATGGATGTGATGGAGGCGAGAGAGGTGTGTCAGGATCGTGCCAAATGGAAGTCTGTAGTCTCTGCCTACCCCTCTGGGTGACAGGCGTGAGTGTTTATGTATGTATATATATACACACACACACACACACAGACACACACACACATATATATATATATATGCACTACTGCTGCTGTCTTCCATCGTCACCAAGCGATATCCCAGGCCCGTTTGTTATTGTAATTATATACCATAGATTATGTAGTATTAATAGATATAAAAATAAATAAATTGTAACCTATGCGTTGCTCTATGTGGGGAGCCGGGCGGCGAGGACGCGGGTGAGAGGGCGGGGGTGGCGGGCGCGGAGGCGGCACGGCGCCGCGAGTACTCCGTGCCGCCCACCGCCACCGCCGTACCGCCGCTCACCGGGTCTGTCACACGCGTCACACTCAGTCCAGATGTCGAGCGAGTCGGCCTGGATGTAGCTGAAATAAATATCATGCATTGGGTCTTCTTTCTCGCCCAGGAATCCGTGTGGTTACTATTTTTGCCGAGCAACAGTTATACCAGTGTTCTGATTTGAAAGGTAAAGAAATACACCTTCTATTGCAGTGTGTGAGACGTTCAATCTTATGGCGGCTGTACACGCTCGTCGAGACACTAGGCCGGGTACGAGTGTGTACATGGTGCTCTCGTACAGCCGCCATTAGATCTTATCCTAGATGAAACTGTTGCTGCGTTCTGCCTTTGAGCTATTAATTATTATAATATTTTACACATTTACTAAAAAAGAAAATTAATAAGCCATTGTGATAAAGGAGATGGTTGTTGGTTCCTATTTACCGTAACAGAACCATGTATGGTGAATAGAATAGAGTACGGTCTCGTTTTCATCGCGAGATCCTTTGACTCGAGCGCAAAAAACCGACATGCTTCCGAGAGCGCACGAGGGCCACGAGACGCGACGCGACGCGACGAGGGCACCATGTACACACTCGTACTCGGCTTATCTCGTGGTGTCTCGACGAGCGTGTACAGCCAGCATTATAGTTGGCAACACGCCTATAGAGAAAGCGGCTCACCTGATGTTTAGTGACTACCGCCGCCATTGATCAACCGCAGCACCAGGAGAATTGCAGGTGCGTTGCCGGCTCTTTAGAAAGGAGTAAGCGCTTTTCTTGAAGATCCCCAGATCGTATCGGTCCGGAAAAATCGCCGGTGGTAAACTATTCCACAGAGAGGTCGTACGCGGAAGAAAACTCCTTTTGAAACGTACGTGGTGGACCGCCAAGCATCCAGATGGCGTGGATTGTACCGGGACGTTTGCGGCGTGGTGCGTGGTGCTGCGCTCTGTTTATGGGATGCAGTAGCCTTATCATCAGGTGGACTGTTAGGTCCTTGTCGTCTTTGTCATTTTAATATTAATAAAGGATGATATATAGATTCAGCAACCGGTTTGGCTGAATATAAGTCATATTAATTAGTGTACCCAGTACTTCTGCTTCTTCACTAAAAGTCTACTGCTGGGCAGGGGTCTCTCCTGTTAACGGAAGGATTAGCTCAAATTTACGTGGGAGAGCGACGCTACAGCGCGCACCGAAATATATGTCTATGGGCCACAGTATCTACTTACAATTAGGAAGACTGTGTTCTCGTTTGACACAGTTATTTTATTTAAAAAAATGTGTTTCTAATACCTATCTTAGTTCACAGGTTCTATGGATATAACACATTTACTGCAGACTTACTAAACCAAACAAGACTATGAGACTTTCACTGTCTCTGTCATACATTTATTTCGTTTTTATTATGCAGGAAATACGAAGACCTCAGTTTAAACAGCGTTTGCATAGGTGATTATTATAATGCAAAGAAGGCAACCCCCATCTATATTTATCGCTTTGGAAATAATGAGGTCTTTCTGGCTCTACCATAGTCGTCTCTTAGTACAAAAATGGAATAGTGATCGATTCTCTTTTGCCTAAACTGAAGTAGTTGTGAGTTGTGTACATGTGTTAGTAAAAATTTGTCAATTACATGAGAATTCTTTGGGAAAAATTGAGAGGGGACATTACCTCATGAATTAACATTACTTTCTAAATACTGGTATAATCATCAGTAAACCTCGAAAGATGGTACGAGACGCTTTCAGAGGAATCCTACAAGCTGGGGTGCTAGGTGGGGCAGGAGGGCTTGACCTCTCTCAGACTGTTTCGCCTTTTTAATGGGCTGCTTCACGAGCTCAGCAGAACTAACATCAGATTTAGTGTTAACGGTGTTTGTGTAAACAACGTAACTTACGCGGTTGATATGTTCCTGCTGAGGCTATTGTTGGGGACTCTAAAAAGATTATCGATTAACTCATATTATTTGTGCTGCAAAAACAAAATTTACAATGTACCTACGACCATTGTTGGCAGTACTACCACTGCCCGTTGTATAGCAGTTTAAATATATATATGACCCTGGGTCACTGATGACTTAAAATTTTGATTAAATATTGAGAGAGATCGGAGTTCGTGGGCTGTTCATTTTAATGGCACGTAGGTTTACACGTTGTACACAACAGGTAAAGTGGGCACTGTTAAAGCCAACTGTCAGTCCTTTTACACGTGTAGGTAACCTGTGGGCCGACTTGACGCATCGAACATACAGCGACCCACGTGTTCAGTACAATAATGCGTTCACGGTGCTGATGGGGCAGCCGCGCTACTGCAGTGCGTCCGGTATGTTTGCGCAAGCGCGGGTCGATGACTTCCACACCATCATCCGCAAGCGGAGCGCTTTTTTGCTGAGCCATTGTCGCGCCGGCACCAACAGCATCCTGCCAGCCCTTGCACAATGCTGCACTTGCCCTTTGCGCATGCAACTTGATACGGCCACATACCACTTTCACCTAAGCACCTGTTTTTTAAATTAGTTATAATTGAAGTAATCTTATTTTAATTGTTTGATTAATTAATATTTTTATTATAAATCCAATATAATAAAAATATTAATTAATTTGCAACCTTCCGCTAACTAAATACAATGACGTGTCTTACCTGGATTGAAGAGCAGCTCCCGCCCTCCCTCAATTGCGTGCACCAATCCCGTCACCACTAATCTCAGCACCACTACTCCCAACACCACTCCTACGGCGGCTGACCGCTAATAGAGTCTACATCACCTGAGGATGCCTCGTGTAGAGGCGAAACACGTGTCGTATTATCGTCAGTGGTGTGTCTTTCCTGGAATATTGGTGTTGGGAGTAGTGGTGTCTTCAATCCAGGTAAGACACATCATTGTATTTAGTTAGCGGAAGGTTGCAAATTAATTAATATTTTTATTATAATCTTATTTTGTTAGATATAGCTTGTTATTAGTTAATCAGTTTGATTAATTAGGTTTACTTGAAATAGATTTTTTCAATAGATTTACGTATATTGATAAAACTTTCATCATCATTTGATTACATTTAATTAGATTTTATTTTGATATGTTCTAAAGTAATAAAACTGTATGTATTTGATTCGATTCACATTGACGTTATTCGTAAGTTCGTAAAATTTATTTTATTTCATTTATTCATTTTAATATAGATTTTTTCAATTGCAATTAACGAGCTCTGCATTTTTATTTAATTTAATTTGCGATGTGTGCAATTGAATAATCGATCTTAGTTATATTCGAGTTTCCTTAGATTTTTTAACTTATGTATATAAGTATCTTTATTTTATAACATTAAATAGTAATTGCTGGGAAAATTGTCCTATTGTCAGTTTCTTGTCGCTTCTTCTCAAGAAGCGACAAGAAACTGACTCCCGCACTAGGAACTTGTTGAAATCCGGTGAGTACAGAGTAAATCAATGAATACTTTTAAATGACACTAGCGATCAGCCCCGGGTCGCTAGTGCCACGGGTAATTTCTGGATCACGACAGCAGCGCCACCTACCGGGTGCAAATGTGAATATAAGCTATCTAGGGACCCATTCAAACACACATAAAAAATATCATCAAAATCGGTTGGATGGTTTCAGTCTATAACGGACATAGGTAGAAACATTTTTGTGTGTAGAAACATTTTAGCAAAGTCTATATATTACAGTTCACTGTGGTGTAACAGTTCACTGTTGTGTCACAGTTCATCGTGGTGGTGTAAGAATTAAGTATCCACTGCCTCATATCGTCCCGTGGGTGTCATAGGCGGCGACAGAGGAAATCTGAAACTGGAGATGGGCATCAGAATCTTCCTGATAACAACAAATAATAAAAAAACTGCTGTAGCCAACCAGCTTGCCAAGCGTGGCAACTATGGCATAATCCGTCTTTCAGGTGACCTGTGAGTTAGGCCTATGTTCTAGGCTATATAGGATGGATGGATGGATATTTAACAGTGGATTCTAAAAGCTAACAATGTCACTTTAGTATTAACATTATACGAGGTCACGAGGACTGAAGAGGGCCTTGGGTGATTGCGTGCACACATTGTTTTGTAACGCTTCTTTTGCGATAAGATCGTTAGGGTGTAGTTTCAGGGACACGGTAGAGCCAAACCTAAATTTTTAAATATTTTTTATCAAATTGAATAAATAAACAATACAGTTATAATGTCCGTAAAACGTTCTAAAATAAGGTAAAGTGATTTTAGGTAATACAATATACATATCTCTATGTCGAAAGCTTACAGTCATTTTTAACGACAACTGGCTTTGAGCTTTCTCATACTTCATCAGCTAATTAATCAAGCTTTTAGTTGAATGATGTGCTTTTTCAATCACAATGATTAAAGGCCAAATATGTATATCAGTACGATTGGACTAATCTGCACAAAATGGAGCTTAGTTAGGCATTTTCGTAATTAAAAATTGATTTTACTAAGCGCAATAGATATTATATTCTATTACCTGAAATATCACTTTACCTTATTTTATTTGAACGTTTTACGCACATTATAACTGTATTGTTTATTTATTCAATTTGATAAAAAATATGGATTCGAAATTAAATGACAATAGTTTTAATTTATTCCATATTAGGAAAATTTTTAGGCATACGTATTCATCCTATAATTGTAAAGCGCAATCACAATGAATGCTGTAGAGAACTGTATATATATTTTTATCAATAGGTATCGTTGCTCCTGTACATTCACAGCCCGATTTCCACCCTCCTAAAAGGTAAATGGAGATTAATATACTAAGAAACTACGATGACATATCAAAAGTATTTCAGCTTCACCTACCGTAGAAATTCGTAATCCTATTAGTAATGTCTCCAATGATACCTTTTTCGGGACAAATTTACAATTATCATCGCAATGTACCAGTGGTCAAAAGAATTTGCCAGACGTGCGACGATGCAGCGTGTTCAAACTGAGTGTCAAACACTGTTTAAAACTGTATCAATAATAGCGAAAAGAATTGCGATAAATTATTTACTTACGACTATATTTTACGTGGTAGAGCAATTCTGCAGCTATATTAGTAATATAGTTGTAGCACGAATGGGTCGGCTCGACCGGGGAAAGACCACGCTCTCACAGAATACCAGCTCAAAATAGTAGCTTAATGCTGCTGTGTTTCGTATGGTGAGTGTAGAGAACTGGTGACCCGTTTTACTGGAAACGAGGCAATCCATCTTAGTCCTCACAGGTGACAAAGCATCTGCATTTTGATTCGTAATCTAGGATAGATGTAGATGTTTATGGGCCACAGCAACCACTTACTATCAGGTGGACTGTGTGCTCGTTTGTCACCCTATCCTATAAAAAAAATCATTTTAATAAAACAATTACGTCTCAACTAAAATAGATTTTTTTTAAAAATTGAAATTACCCAATTAGTACTCCTTTATTATGACCTTGACCTAAACATTAAAAAAATTGTTGAGTCGAAAGCAATGGATGACGATTTAAAAATGTATTCCGTATTTTATTGACTCGTCGTAATGACGAGACTCTTGAAGGCTTTCGTCGGAAGTATCCTTTGGTCAACGCTCCCTAAAATTTACGGCTATCTCCCAATGAAGTGTATAGATTTGTAAAGGTTGCGTATAAGAACTTCTACATTTTTTTATTAATCATTACGTCTGGCAATATTAGTCAAAACACTAACTTATTTTACGATAACCAATTATCGATTCTACTGTCAGTGCTCAGCAAAGTTACCAACTAGGTCCAGCTCTTTTCATTTTGAAAATTAAAAACATTAATTCAAATTTAAAATTTGGACGATGGTACACTGGGAGGTCGATCAAAAGACGTCCTCAATGATATTGATCATATTTTTAAAATATTTAAAGATGATGATGATTGTGATAGTAGTATATTTAGTTCTAAAAGAGATAGTTTAATTCAAAATTTTAATCCTATTTCTCCAGGAATAAAAACTGTCAGTACGGAATTGTAATTGTTG
Organism: Parnassius apollo; assembly: GCA_907164705.1. NCBI lineage: Eukaryota > Metazoa > Arthropoda > Insecta > Lepidoptera > Papilionidae > Parnassius > Parnassius apollo. The sequence goes on from CAJQZP010000212.1 coordinate 14,021,683, forward strand.
AAATATCGCTAAACCTATTTATCGCGGAACGTAACTCTAGCGCTGAACGAAACGTGGAGGGTATAGCTGCGAATGTCATATCAGTAAGGGGGCCGGAATGCAACTGGAAAGCCAATCAGCGCGTAGAAACGATACGCACAGCCAATCATACGCAACAATGCGCAATACGGTCAATTATGCGTAATAACGGTCACCGCTAGACTTTCGTGCCGCGAGTTGTACCTGCTAGGTGCCACGTTGTTTTCAAATAGTAATAAAATTAAGCCTGTTTTAAAAAATAAATTTGATCGGTTTTAAACCATGTTGATACATTGTTGATCTTAAACCTCACATTTCTCTTACTATTTTAAAATATTGTCTTCCTAGATTTATATATTTCGTTTGAGTCAAGTCTGGAAAGTTTTAGGATATTTTAAAATAAATCAATATTATTCTTAAGATAGCTTTAGAAAAACTTCAAAATTCAATTTTAAAACTAAAAACTTAACTTTTAATTATTGTTTTAAGTAATTGTTTTTGATTTTATTTGTTTTTGTTTTATTTTTTTACGTTACCCCCACACTAGGATTTTCTTCTGTATCGTGGAGGTAGTTTACATAAATTATACAAGGAATAAATTGCACAAGGAAATACATCCAGATCCAGAACAATTACTTGTAGGTCATACAAATACTTGTTCCGTGCGAGATTCGAGCCCACGGCCCTCAGTGCTATAACTGCTCGTCTGGGGTCTCTTGTCTCGTTGGTGAGCCGACAAAATTAAGAACTTTACTTTTAATTATATTCCGACTTCAAAGTACTTCAAAGTAAAAGGGATAAAATAATTTTACATTCCAAAGTCGGCGCTAAGACATAGCGTATTACAGCCCCAAACTTCAGAATGTGAAATTATCTTATACTTTTTAATTCTATAAAGTCAGCTTTTTATTAAAATGTTATTATTTTACCCCTTTGTGTGGACTAAGGTATAGCACAATCTCAATGTCGTCTAAATAGTTACATTGAAACTTAATTCCTTATTTTTCCATACTTACGGGTGGAATTTTTTCTCCAAATTTATACGGGATCGTCCCTAAAGTATAATCTATTTCATATAAAAAAGTATCATCAAAACGGTTTATAAATGACGATCGATTTAAAATTTGCCGCACAGGCAGTTGGTAGCGTGCACCATGTACTGGCTCGTGTATCAAGTTAGGCCCACGCCACACTGAACGGAAATTCCGTCGCGGATCTTCTCATCGTAGTAGGTATTGCATATAAATGACTAGTAACAGATCCGGCAACGGACCGACCGATCTTCTGTGTTGTGTGCCCGTTATTTATAATATATACACATCTCAAATAAAAGATATATAAAAATCAATTGCTGTCCGTTAGTTTCGAAAAATTTGGAAATGATTCGATCTATTTTGATTTGAAATTTTATGTGTATTTGAGTGGGTCCCCGGATGATTTAAAAACTCCATCGGACCATGTAGGTGGCGATGTTGTCGAGATCCAGAAATCACCCATGCGAAGCCGGGACGGATCGCTTGTAGCATATAAAATGTATTAGCGTTTCGCCGCGGAAGATCCGAGGCAGACCTTCCCTGGAATGATTTATAAACTCCATAGGACCATGTAGGTGGCGATGTTGTCGAGATCCAGAAATCACCCATGCGAAGCCGGGACGGATCGCTTGTAGCATATAAAATGTATTAGCGTTTCGCCGCGGAAGATCCGAGGCGGACCTTCCCTTCAGTGTGCCATAGGCCCCATGTTAAGAAGCATATTGTATGTAATTTAGTTTGCAAATTTATCCTTTGTTTTTTTAAATCGGGTTTATTATTTTTATTTCTATCACAAGTGCCGTAAGAGGTGATGAAAAGCTCAGAGGTGCGACTGTGGTACTTTGAAAATTTTTACAAATGATTCTTAATGAATCTAATTTAATTTACCCTTAACCATCTATCCTGGGAAGAACTAGCAAGAAAACGGTACTTTTTATCAAAGTAATATAAAATAAAACACAGAATGCACAATTACTTACAAAATTAACTTAAGAAGCAGCTTAGTAGCGATTACTTCATTCCCAGGAGTTACTAGCAACTATTCATTTAATTTTATATTTACTCTTTTTATACAGTCTTTCTTTAGTAAAATAATTAACTTTGGTAATAAAGTGACCTTGTAAATTGTCTGGGACTTGGTTGAAAAATGTGTAAACATTACTCTATGAATTACTAACTCTGTAGAGTTGAGTAACTCTAATTTTTTTTGTTTTATTTATGATAGATTGGCTCGTGTTCTTTCTAGTTTTTACAGTAAATAATACTTTTTTATTAAAACTACTTGTGTTTTTGTGAACATACATGTATTTTCATAAATATACTGAACGGCCGAAGTTAATATTATACATAGTGAAATTATTCTCTAAGAGACTCTTACGGTTTCATGTTATAAATGGTTCACTTCTGCAAACAAAAATATTTTCTAAATCAAGAGAAAATTTGCATTTCCTCGAAGCAAAATTCGATCAGACATTATGCTGTCAAAATAACTGAAGCAAATACATTTCTCGACACGATGTATGGAACTGCTGATCCGATTTTGAAAATACTTTACTCTTAGAAAGGTACACAGTCGAGCTGTTTATTGTGATCAAAATTAATTTTTAAAATAAAATCAGCATTTCTTTTTAAGTTGAGTCTTTCTAAGTTAAGAAAAACGAGTAATTGGTTGTTTTATGAGAGTTTGTTGACAAAACGGTTCAATATAAATAAACACAATGAATTGCAAAGTAACTTCAGTTTACTTAAAATATTTACAACTCAAATAGTTGCTTAGTAAATAATCAAGCTTATTTTATATTTTTGTTGTAATTATTTTCGTTCGTAATGTTTTAAGAAAAATTTTAATAACTTTTACTAGAAATTTATTTATAAAGTTTAAAGCTAAGGTGTTTTTCATAATTTTAGTGAAAGTTATTTGGGAGATATCTTATTAAAAAAAAACTTAAATCATAGATGGACGGAGGCAATAGAGTCCAAGGGGGAGGCATTAGCCGTTAGTTTGGACATAGCGAAGGCCTTCGATTGGGTCTGGCATAAAGCGCTTCTTTCGAAGCTCCCTTCCTATGGGCTTCCCGAGAAATTGTGCAATTGAATCACCAGTTCCCTTGCTGATCGAAGCATTAAGATCGTAGTAGACGGTGTATGCTCTTATTACAAGCCTACAAGCGCTGGTTTTCCACAAGGCTACGTTTTATCACCAACGCTGTTTCTTCTGCATTTCAATGATATGTTGCAAACTAGTAACATTCATTGCTACGCAGACGACAGCACTGGTGATGCCTTATGCACCGGCCGTGCCAATATTTCTCGAAAAACATCACCGAGTACCGGGACAAACTTGTGTCTGAAGTCGAGTCATAGCGGAACAAAATCTAGAATTGGGAGCGATTAAAACTAGTCCAGTTCAATCCCCAGAAGACACATGTTTGGGCGTTTACCGCTAAAAGAAACCGATCCCCTTTATCATATGCCCTCAATTTCAAGGCACTCGCCTTGCTGCCTTATCTAGCATCGGAATCCTCGGCGTCGACATATCGAATAGTATGCAGTTTCGTGGTCACTTGGAAGGGAAGGCCAAATTGGCCTCTAAAAAGCTTGGCGTGCTCAACAGAGCGAGAGAATATATCATGCCGGCACATCGCTAGCAAATTTATAAAGAGAAAGTTCGACCTCACATGGAATACTGTTCTCATCTCTGGGCCTGGGCACCTCAGTGCCAACTCCTTCTACTTGACCGCATCCAGCGCAGAGCGATTCAAATCGTCGACGATCGAGTTCTTTGTAATCGGCTCGATCCACTCGCGCTGCGTACAGATGTTGCGTCCCTTTGCATTTTCTATCGCATCCACCACGGAGAGTGCTCTGAGGAATTGTTTGGATTAATCCCAGCAGCCAAATTTCACGAACGTACATCAAATCGTTCTCGAGTGGCAGCCTCGTACCGGTAGACGAAGTGTAGGGCGACCCCCCACTAGATGGAGTGACGACCTGGTAAGACATGCAGGAAGTCGATGGATGCAGGTGGCTCAGGACCGAGCTTTGTGGCATACCTTGGGGGAGGCCTATGTTCAGCGGTGGACTTGTAAAGGGCTGTAATGATGATAATGATGTACATCAAAATTCAAGATACCATACTCACCATCTGGATGCTTGGTGGTCCACTACTGTGCATTTTACTAGGACTTTTCTTCTCTGTGGAATTGTTTACCACCGGCGTTTTTTCGGACTAAGAGAATTTCAAGAAAAGAGCCCACTCATTTTTAAAAGGTCGGCAACGTATCAGCAAGGGAATCCTTGGTGATGCGGTTGATCATGGGCGGCGGTAGTCACTTACCATCAGGTGAGCCGCATGCTCGTTTGCCCCCTCTTCGACAAAAAAAAACTTTTATGACCTCTATAAAGTGCATATAATTTTATACTAAGTATAACATTCTATTTTGCAAATATAAGTAATAAAGTATAGCTAGGATTTATTAAAAAAACTTAAAAAGTCACGGGTATTAAATACAAATGTATGACTAATTTAGTCTACGCAGTCAGTGTACAGAATTGTTTTGTAGACCTAACGTAAGACAACTAGTAAACCTATTTTGCAAATTTATCTTTTTTATAAAATAAAAACTGAGACGAGTTGTCGACTCAAGGAAGGAATGTCCTAGTTATCAGTATAAGACATCTTCGGTTCTCGTTATTCACCGGACGAAGACCAAAAGCATAATGCTGCTATTTACGCTGGTAGCCTGTGCGACCGTGGTACTTTAAAAAAATTATTTATAACAATAGAATAGATATGTACATGGGTTAAATCAATTTAACTTGCAAAAACCGTGAAGTTTGTCCGCAAGTTACAGTCTCACACATAACGTAAGGCAATAAATAGTACAATCACATACAAACACCTAATACAATCATCTAATCGATGGCTGCTTACAAACAGTAACAATAATATTAAGTAGGTACGTATGAAATGTTATGAACAATAAATTTACAACACACCGTAATTGCAAACATAGAATACCTACTTAGAATACATACATAATAGAACGGGGGAGTGGGCGGAGCGCGCGTAGCCACTAAAATGTCACTAACACGTCAATTCACACGTATAAATGTTAACACGAGATGTATTTTGACGTTACAATCGTTTCCAAATTTTATCCAAAATTGCACCCTATTTACAAATAAATATGTATTAAAATTTAAACGATTTTTTTAAATGATGATGTTGAACATTAGTCAAAAATTTAAAAAATTCAGTCTATCAACACAGCTAATCGGGTTTGATGACGCCAAAACTCGTACAAAAAGAAGTTGACAGCCATTCTATTGTGTATTATACTTGTATACCATATAATTTTAAAATAAATATATAGGTTTACTAGTTGTCTTACCTATATTACACTTACAGTATAAAATTATAAATATCAATATTTATCATATGCATAGACGTAGAAATAATAATATGGTTTTTTCTTTCGATCAGAAAATTAAACTAGTTAGTTATAACTGTAAATCTGTCATGAGGTCAGTGGATGGGGTAAGAGAGTTATGTAAGTCTGCACACGTGATTGCTTTGTAAGAGACTTGGCCTTTGCCCCATGATGTCACATTTATTGGCACCATTGACGAAGATTATGAATTCACAAGCAAATCTGCGTTAGACACTTCGGACGGTATTCTACGCGGGCGTCCGTACGGCGGCGTCGCGATAATGTGGAAGAAGGGTTTATTTTCATCTGTGGAAGTCGTCCCATGTAACAGTGTGAGGCTTGCGGCGATCAAATTGAGTGTAGCAGATCGATGTTCATTAGTATTTTCTGTGTATATGCCGGTAGATAGTGTGGATAATTTGAGTGAATTTAAGGAGGTTTTAAGCGAAATTAAAGGCCGTAATCGAAAGTAGTGAAATAGAATCCATTTTCTTCTCGGTGATTTTAACGCTCATCCAAAAGAACAGTTTTTCACTGAACTAATGAATTTTTGTGAAGAGCGAAGTTGGCTCTGTGCTGATGTGATCAAGTTGGGATTATCTTCTAATACTCACACTTATGTTAGTAAAGCGCATAAATGTACGCGATGGCTTGATCATTGTCTCGCTACTGAGGCAGCTTGGCAATGTGTAAATAAAGTAAAGGTTAATTATGACGTATACTGGTCGGATCATCTACCATTAGAAGTGTATTGTGAGCTAGCTAGGTTGCCTCCTAAAATGAAAATGATATGTAATACAAACCCTTGTAATGTGATAAGATGGGGGGAAAGGAACAGCGAACAAATAAATTATTATCACGATATTTGTAATAGAAAATTAAAAACAATCGATCTCCCTGAGGTATTTAGATGTTGCGCTGATCAAATATGTAGTAATGTGGATCATAAAGCACATATTGATATTTTTTATAGCTCTATTATTAAAGTATTAAAGGAAGCTGCAGTAGATAGTTGTAAAGTAGGTTGTAATAAAAGAAAAAATATAGCGGGGTGGAACAGGCATGTAAGGGAGATACGAAATGAAGCTCGACTCTGTTACCAGATGTGGATCCTACACGGTAAACCTACATCTGGCGTTTTGTATGAAAACATGTGTGAGACCAGAAAGCGTTTCAAGTCTCGACTTATGTGGTGTCAAGGTAATTAGACACAAATTAAACAGGACATTTTGGCCAAACAACATAAGTGAAAAGACTGAGCGTTCTGGAAACACACAAAAAAGTTTAATACAGAGTTATGCGTCCCAGCTAGTATCCAGGGCCAACATGAGGCAGGTAAGATAGCTGAATTATTTAAAGATATTTTTAAGGTTCAATCTTCGATTGCGTCAACGCAGCAGGTGCTTAGTGCTGAACAAGAATTAAGTGGTGAATATCACCGTATTAAAACTGAGGATATAGCTTGTGTAATAAGTGGGATGACTAGGGGTAAGTCTCCTGGTCACGACGACCTCAGCATTGAGCACTTGCAACATGCGGGTGTGCACTTGCCAAGGGTGTTAACTCTATTATTTAATCTATGTCTAGGACATGCGTACTTACCTGGAGAGCTTATAAAAACCATGGTTGTACCATTATTAAAAAATAAGACTAGTGATACCTCCGTTGGGTCCGATTATCGCCCAATATCTTTAGCTACCGTAGTTGCGAAGGTTCTGGACAGTTTCCTTGATCAGCAACTCAGCCAACACATTCACCTACATGAGGCTCAGTTTGGTTTCAGGCCGGGGCTTTCAACTGAAACTGCCATACTGCGACTCAAGCATACTGTCCAGTATTACACTACGCGAAAAACGCCGGTTTACGCGTGTTTCTTGGACCTGTCGAAGGCATTTGACCTGGCTTCGTACAATGTGCTATGGGATAAACTTAACCAGGAAACTAGCACACCCAAAGAGGTAATTAACCTCTTCAAGTATTGGTATCACAACCAAGCTAACTGTATGAAGTGGCCTGGCTCATATTCATCGGAGTACAGGTTGGAGATCGGGGTGAGGCAGGGCGGCCTTAGCTCCCCTCAACTTTTCAACCTGTACATCAACGGTCTGATCGTGGAGCTCAGTGATGCCGGAGTCCGCTGCTCAATTGACGGTCATTTTGTTAATAATATAAGCTATGCCGATGACATGGTTTTGCTGAGTCCTTCGATCAGGGCCCTCGAAACGCTAGTGGGCATCTGTGAAAGGTACGCGGCGGCTCATGGTCTCAAATATAATTGTAATAAGAGTGAACTACTCGTGTTTAAGTCTGGAAATAGAAAATCTAAGTCTGTTCCTCATGTTAAACTTGGAGGAGTTACACCGAGTAGAGTCACCGAATTCAGATATCTGGGACACTGGGTCGCCGAGGATCTTTCTGACAATTTAGACGTTGAACGGAAACGTAGAGCGTTGGCAGTGAGGTGTAATATACTTGCCCGCCGGTTTGCTAGGTGTACGAATGAAGTTAAGATAACGTTATTCAAAGCATTACTTGTCAGACATTCTACACCTGTAGCCTGTGGACGAAGTGTACTCGCCGAATTCTCAATGCGCTACGTGTTCAGTACAACAATGGATTCAGGATGTTGTTGGGGCTGCCACGCTTTTGCAGCGCATCGCGTATGTTTTCTGAGGCACGCGTGGACAGTTTTGCAGCAATATTACGCAAAAGAATAGCCTCCATAATGCGTCGCGTGCGAGACAGCACCAACGGCCTCATAGCTTCCATATATGGAAGGCAAGATTGCCCGGTAATGAGGTACTGGAACACAGTGCATATGGGTTCCAGACCCAATATGTTTAATAATAAATAATAATTTTTGTGTAGTTATAATTTATGTATTTTGTGAATTTACTAACCCCTAGATTTTAAGTTTTTAAGTTTTAAGTGTACTAACAAAATGAAATAAAATTATTATTATTATAGTATTCTATGATTGCAAAGCACCGCTGTGAACGGGCCGTATGGACAGAACTTACTACTTCTCTGGTCGAGCACGCTACAGCGTCTCTCTTATATTTATAGTCAAGATAAACATTTTACGTATCACAAATACAATTTTACTTACGGCCGGTATAGCTGTAAAGGCCAGCTGGCGATGAGCGAGGTCTGTAGCCCGACGCAGTGGACGTTGTGGACAACGTGGACGGAGAGCGTTTTAGCCCTGCCGACCCCGCTTCTGCTCCCGCGGCACCCGACGGCCTCCGAGTTCGCGGTTGTCGTTTTGACCCAGTCCTGCATACACCTGATACCATTTTAACATTTAATCTTAAGAATATTAGAAGTATGGCCTAAAATTACTTGTTTAGGGCCTGGATGTTAGTTCACGTGGAATGTAATGAGTGTGAACACCCATTTATCCGACTGGAGTGAAAAAGACCTGAATGGGCACAGACTGAGGAAACGTAAATGATTATGGCTTATAGATTTATTAATAGAATAAAAGTATTTTTACGTTCGTAGTCGTAGTAGAATCTAGTTACTTGTTGTGTACAAATTGTTTAAATGTTTTGCAATATTTATGGGTACCCCAAATGGGCTGTCCACAGCTAAATACATATATGTTTTATTTTATTATATTTAAAAAATATATGATTGTTTGCACATTATGTCAAATAATTAAATATTTCGCGGGAATTGCACGTATAAGTGGTATAAGTCTGGTTTCACACCAAATTGCGTATCTGACACAACCCGTATCTGACATACGTATCGTGAACGGTAATATCACGATACAAGTAACCTGTTACACTTATTCTTGTTAAACGCACTGACTTTCGGATATATAAAAATATACTAGTATCTGAACCATATAATTGCATTGAAAAACATACGTACATACAAGCACATGCACGAATTTTCCGGACCAATACGACTTAAAGACCTTCAAGAAAAGAGCTAACACTTTTACAAAATGCCGGCAACGTGATAGTCACTTACCATCAGGTAAGCCGCATGCGCGTTTGCCCCCTCTTACATATTACAAAACGTTGAAAATGTGTGTAATTTTTATTGGTCTTACTAATATGTACTTATATAATATTATAAATACGACAAAAACGTTGTATATTTACCTAAATAAAATAAATAAATAAAATACAAATATGTCCATACAAATACAACTGTTGTGGATTGTCGACGACTGAGGTCTTTCTGATCGGCATGACTCACTGGCACTGCTAGGAGATATTACGTATTTTTGGATTTACTACGGGGAGTGCTCAGAATCCACAATATTATCCACACTATCTCCATGCTTAATGGTCCACCACCGTGCAATTTACTAGAAGTTTTCTTCCCCGCCTTCGTTGTGGAATCGACTACCACCAGCGATTTTCCAACCTTATAGGAACCTTCTTGAGAAAAAAATCCCATGCTTTTTTTAAAGGCTTTCAATTCCACTGGTAATGAAGTTGCTCAGAGGCGGCGGTAGTCACTTATCAGCAGGTGAGAAACATGCTCGTTTGCCCTATCTTATATAGCCAACTCCTTATTTAATTACATTTTTACAAATTTTTTAAAATAGTGACAATTAAATCTTAATTGTTAGTTTAAATACAAGTATTAAAACTAAAAAGTTGAATACTCATTTCATAAAAAACAACGTGAACGATGTTACCGGTGGGACACTGCCGCCCCATGGCGCACTTGCCCTCGCAGATTGTCTTCTGCTTGAGCATATCTTGATAAGAGTCCAACATCACTCGGCACTCAGCTAGATCACTGTCGGCTAGTGCTAGTGAAGGGTACCTCTCTTTCAGACGTCTTCTTTCCTATGATAAAAGATATTTTCGATAACATTAATGCCTGTTAAGCTAAGCTATGTTTAAAACACTTATTAAAAAGATATTAGCAAGTCTATTACATTACCAGTTTTGCCGTTAATTCCTATTTTGTTCGAAATTAGTGCACCCTACTCGTTAATCTTATTTTTATTTTTATTAATTTCCTGTTCAGGGTTGTCTGGAAGAGATTGCTATGTAGCAATAAGACCGCCTTTTGTCTTTCCCTCATTGTTTGTTCATTATTTGTTATATTTATGTTTCGTTGGTGTACAATAAAGAGTACTGTATTGTACTATATACGTAAAGTACATCTATTGTGAACACCAGTATTTGAAGCTTAAACCGGTAGGACAATAGCATAACAGGCAAAAAAAATCCTTTTAAAAAAATAACGCCAAAAACATTCTGGAGCCTCGTACAAAATGTTTTAATGGCGTCGATTTTTGTCGCAACATCTCCTTTCACTTGGCTCCATATTAACTTCAAGTCTAACCCTACATATTTAATGATGTGGGGAAAACGTATCACCAAGGTTATAAACTGAAAGTGCGTGTGCTACGAGCGGTTTACGACACTAGAATAATGGCTGATACGAACCCAAATTAATCAATATAGCAATACTCTCACATGTACAAATTGCCACGGATCGTCCGAGTAGCATGGGATATGTCATCTGGATTACACAAAGCGCGGTAAGTAAAGGTATTTTTATAGGATAACGATGACAAACACACAGTCCACTTGATAGTGGATACTGTGGCCCATGGACATGTACTTCTATCTGCGATTAAGAATCAAAATGCAGATGCGTTGTTACCCCTGAGGACTAAAATAGAATGCCTAGTTTCTAGTAAAAAGGGTCTCCGGTTATCTACATTTACCATACGAAACACAGCGGCATCAAGCTACTATATTACACTGGTATTCTGTGAAAGCGTGCTCCTTCCCCGGTCGAGCCGACCCATTCGTGCTATAACTACGAGCATAATATGGCTGCAGCATAGCTCTACCACGTATAAAGTAAATATCTTGCTCTTTAAAACCTAAAAATGAGATATATATATGATGATATATATATGTGATGATGATGATGTAAAACCTAAAAATGAGAGTGAGAAGATCTGTACTTAGCAGCGGATGATATTTTATAACATTATATATTTAATGGACTAATATTTAATGAAACTTCACGATTCGAATTAATTTATACTAGACTAGAAACCATGGCACTGGTATTTTCAAAAAATAAAAATAAAATTTTTGAATTCAATAAATAAATTAATTAACATGTATGAAAATTCAAATCATATCCACCCTAATTTACGAACGGCAATAAAACAATAAAAGGCATCTTTGATTTGGTCACTTCGTAAGGTCACAGGCTCAAGGGCAAAGGCCAAAGTAATTGTTCAAAAATATTTTTTTCAAAAGTTTAATTCAAAAACTTTGTTTTTATTTTATGTAAAATATTAGTGCCACAGGCTTTTATCCGTTCACATGTTACACCCTATTTTTTTCAGAGGGTAAAAAAGGTCATCGAGTATATGTAATTCCAAATAGTTTGTGTAGCCGCTGTCCCGACGGAATCACGGCTGATGTAAGAATGATTATTTACAAATAATATGGTATTTTTGAACAGACAGATTATGAATAACATTTGCAGATACAATGTAAAACGTATCTGCAAATGTCTACGTATCTGCAAATGTCTACGTATCTGCAAATGTCTATGTGACTACGAATATAGTCTAATAAAATGTGTAATACCTCAACTAGTTTATAAGTTTCAAAATCCTGTAACTGACGCTGGAAGCCCATGTTGGGATTTGCTACTGCGCGTCCAGCCCTCACCACCTTCAAAGCTTCGCGCCACGTGAGAGGTGTCACCGACATAATGTATGCGACAGCCACGGTCACGCTCCGTGACATTCCTGCTAAGCTGTAGTAAATTTTTTGGCATTAGAATGTTAAAGTAATTGACATCTTATGAAAGTCTTATCTAGATTAAAGTTATATATACCTAGGCTAAGGTTAAAAAACATGAAGATCAGCTGGTATTAGATGTGACTGGCGTGACGATTTAGGCATGTTGTTCCTCAAATTGAAGAAATATTTTTGTTAATTTTTTAATGATCTTGTTCCTTATCATCAGCTATACACATCTTCATCCGTCACTGGGTATAGATACTTATTTAGTATTTCTCATACTCACGCGGATAACACACGTCAAATATAATAAATTATCACTCGCTTCGCTGGGCGCACGATAATAGACGGTAATAACGTAGATATAAAATATTAAGATTTTTTATGGGACTATCGTAAAATGCCTTCTTCGTGAGTACCTACATTGCGAAATGTATAACTCATAATCTGTGGTATAACTATAGTCCGTTCGCGTTAAGAAAATAGTGAGTCATCGTTGTCCGCCGGCCTGGCCACGCCCCCCAGCCAATTAAAATGCAAGAAATTAGGGAGTCGAGTTCACAGTGACCAGTTGAAGTTAGGCCTTCGAAATCGCCCCACAATATAATAAATATTTAATAGATGAGACTGCCAAAAGTAATGGCATTACAATTCTGCGCCTACCGCCTTACCATTGCAAACTTAATGCAATTGAATTGGTTTGGGCCCAAATAAAAAATTATGTTGGTGCCAATAACTCCACGTTCAAAATGAGTGACATAAAAAAATTATTAGATGACGCAATAGCATTAATAGACGCTAATCGTTGGAAGAAGTGCTGCGACCACGTGATGCGCGAAGAAAATACCATGTGGAATTTGGATGACATCATGGAACTTGCAGAAAAAAATTCTTTCATAATTAATGTAACTGGAGAATCTACCGATACTGCTTAGTGATTTAAGTAATTTTAAGAAAATTTGTTTCCATTAAACTTAATTAAATGTTTTAAAAAAAAAGAGTTTTTACTTCACTGTGTATACATCTTTACCCTATAGTTGCACTGATGACTCACTATTTTCTTAACCCGAACGGACTATATATATATATATATATATATATATATATATATATATATATATATATATAGGGTAAGTCCGGGGGAGTTGGCCGTAAGGAAGAGATGACCACTAAAAAAAAAATCATAGTTACACTTACTAGATGGCACTACTTTCTCGTTAGTTCAATTTGTGCTGTGCGTGGGAACGACATTTCGCTCCATCTCCGGTGAAAAAAAATCGAAAAAGTAAGTAAAATGTACCTACATTTATTTGTATATAGCCTAAAGTTTTCAAAGGGTTTACGTTATATAGTGTGGTGAAAAGACATCATAAAAAGTAAGTGCTTTTTTTAAGTTAAGTGCTCAGTTAATGACCAACATTTTAACATAACCTCAAAATGGCGCGTGGGTTGTTTATATTTTTTACACACAATGTGTGGCCTTCTATCCCGGATGATTAGGAGAGATGGCCATACATAATCGGTATGAGATGACCATAAGGCCATCTCACACCTACCAAATATGTAATGCGTAATGGTGAAAGTTATATTATTATAACTTGATATATTTTTCTTTATTTATGGTGCTATTATACTTATTTGGTTTTAGTATTTCATATCACAATATTTTATTTTTAGATGCCAAATAAATACCAAAGAAAAGCATGCAGCTCACGAGGGAACTGGAGTGAAGAGTCACTTAAGGCGGCCATGGACGCTGTTAAAAAAAGGTGAAATGACTATCTACGCAGCTTCAATAACCTATCAAGTACCAAGGAAGACCCTCGAAAGGCGATACAAGAAAAATAATGACAAAAAAGGACCAATGGGACCATCCTCTATATTCGGCGAAAAGAATGAGAAGAAACTCGCTAACCATATTAAAACTATGCAAAAAAATGGTTTCCCATTGACTATTAATGACGTCAGAAAGATTGCGTACCAGTTCGCGGAGCAATTGAATTTAAATCACAGATTTAATAGAGAAACTGAGAAAGCAGGATATGACTGGTTGCAAGGTTTTTTACGAAGAAACCACGATATTACATTAAGAAAGTCAGAAGGAGTATCTTTAGCTAGATCAACTGCTATGAATAAACTGGAGGTTGACGCTTACTTTGAGCTTCTTGAAAGCATATTGACAGTAGACGATGGTGTGTTGAAACCGAGTTGTATCTTCAACATGGACGAGACTGGTCTTCAGCTTAATAATCGACCAGGGCATGTTCTAGCTGAAAAGGGTACCAAGGCTGTATCTACAGTTACTTCGACTGAAAAGGGAGAAACGATTACAGTTATAGCCTGCTGCAATGCTGAAGGTACATTTTTACCACCTGCCTGTATCATGAAAGGCAAAAACAAAAAACCTGAGTTTGAGGATGGGATGCCACCGGGATCGAAACTTTTCATGTCCCCAAAATCAGCGTACATTACCTCAGATTTATTTATTGAATGGTTGAAAACACATTTTGTTCCGAGGAAACCAGCTGGAAGAGTACTTCTTTTACTAGATGGTCATTCAACTCACTGTAATTCTGTGGAAATGCTGGAATATGCAAAGGACAATGACATCACCTTACTTTCAATGCCAAGCCACACGTCTCACTACCTCCAACCACTAGATCGTACGGTGTTTAAATCACTGAAGACTCATTTTTACGAGCAGTGTCGACTTTGGCTAAAACAAAATCCTGGACGTCGTATAACACGATTATCATTTGGAAGATTGCTTAATAAGGCGTGGGGAAAGGCAGCTTCTGCAGAGAATGCAATTGCGGGTTTTAAAGCTACAGGTGTGCACCCCTTCAATCCATCTGCAATACCCGACTACGCGTTTACCCTAGAATTGACAAAGCAAATATCTAAATCTCAAAATGAGTGTACAGCCACTGTTATGGTCGAGGAGCAAGAAGAAAATACTATTAACATAGCTTCTGCTAATCTGGAACCAGTTCCAAATACTTTCGAAGTGCGACAAGACATATCACCTGCAATCGCTGAGCCAAATAGCTCTGTTGGGCGAATAGTTTTAAACGCAAGTCCTGAGATGATTACAAGAAGGCCTAAAAATTATTTGCTACTGCTTCAGCAGCAGTAATTAAAAAAATGTCAGAACAATTCCCTCCAAGAAGCGATTTGCCAGATCTGACTCCAACACGTATTTTAAAGCAAATATCGCCAGTTCCACAAAAAATTATTGAAGTACGCAAACGTGCTAAACAGGTAAGCATGCTTTTAACCTCAGAGAATCACATCAAAACAAGAAAATTTAAGGAAGCGATAAAAAAAATAGGGAACAAAAAAAAATTCGAAAAAGACGTTAAAAAGGAAAGAAAAATTGAGATAAAACCAATAAAACGAGCACCAAGAAAGAGAAAATCATTAAGAAAGTTATCTGAAAGTAGTGATGAGGATGAAGAACTAATATTATGTAGTTCATCTGATGAAGAAGATGGAAACAGAGAATTGGATAACTGTGTAGGTTGTGGAGAAAATTATTACGAAACGCAACTCATCGAAGATTGGATTCAATGCGTTATATGCCAACTGTGGGTACATGAAAATTGCACCGAATTCGATGATAAGTGTTCATCATGTGGACAGAAAAAGAAGAATGAGCTAAGGCTCAAAAACTTAAAGGGAAAAAAGTGATTAAAATGTAAATTAACAAA
This sequence comes from Parnassius apollo, assembly GCA_907164705.1. NCBI lineage: Eukaryota > Metazoa > Arthropoda > Insecta > Lepidoptera > Papilionidae > Parnassius > Parnassius apollo. The sequence goes on from CAJQZP010000212.1 coordinate 14,037,630, forward strand.
CTGGCCATCTCTCCCTTGCTTCTATGGCCATCTCTACCGGGCACTCCGGGAGAGATGGCCAATCGTGATTTTAAAAAAAAGTAAATTATGAGACTGATTATGTTAAAATGACAAAAAAATGTTGTCATTTTCTTAGAGTTTAATGTTGAAAGTTTAATAAAAAGTTGATTTTTGTTAATTACTCCTTGTAGTTTTTATTTTAATGACTTCTTTAAAAACTATGGCCAACTCCCCCGGACTTACCCTATATATGATGATGCTAAACCCGTTGTGCACCCGTTGTAATGCCACAAATCAATCGAAACTACGCGAAAATAAATTAATATACAATTAATGTGAAAATTTTAAATTAGTTTTAATCACAACTATTTTTCAGGAACTTTATAAGTGTTAAGGGTATTTTTACCATTGAACATTTAGCCTTAAATAATGAATATGAAAAGCATTACGTAACTTTCAATAAATAAACAAATATAACAAATAAAAACGAGCATTAGCAAAATGACACAGTTTTAGTAGGGGATCTCCTATAGTACTTTAGGACATAAAACATTGAAGTCACCGTCTACTGATCGAATAAGAAATTTACGACTTAGGATTTATTGCTACAACATTGTGAGTTCGATATAAACCCATCAATACTTTCTATATCATCAATTAATTCGACACATACCGATACTATAAAGATATAATATTTAATTACAAAAAAAAATAACAAGAGGAGGTCTGTGCACAGCTGTGGGACGTACGTATACTCGTATACATTAATTTTGTTTTTACATTAAATCCGTCCACAAGCCCATTACTGAACATAAGCCTCCCTCAAGGAATGCCATAAAGCACGGTCCTGAGCCACCTGTATCCATAGTATATATGCATGTATATTAGGGTCGATTAAAATGTATGAAGATTAATATTTTGGTTAATTTGGTTTTTTTTTTCATAGCGATAAAAAGCTGTCTTTGTCTGAAAACTTACTTTTTAACCAAACGTTACTTTCTAACGGAAATTAAAGCTATGGTAATTTGGAAATTCAAAAAGTACATCACATAGCATTTCAAAATTTTCAGTGATATCTAGTGCTCAAAAACCATTAAACGTGATCTTGTTTTAAAATCAAAACTTCCGAATTTACGGAAGTACAGTATATGTACTGTTACGAGCTTGAGGTTCGTGACAATAAAAATTGCCGATAGAATTACCAAAATTTTAATTCACTTTACACTAATTATTCTTAAAACACTAATAATTAATCACACTGATTCACTTTATTCCGCTCCGAAGCTTCGCTTGTCTCGCCAAATTCAATACTTCCCCGATCGCATCTTGCAGCGCCTTTAAATACACATTATCACCGAAACATCCAGAATATTCAAGTAAATACGCGCGCCAATCGACTAGGCGCCGAAAGTTCGAGTGTCGGGCTTCTATAAGCTTAGTTCTTCATTTCGATGCTAGATGGCGCTGTCGGTTAAAAGACTAGTGATGTCATTTTCTGGAAAGCTATCCTCGCTCCGTTATCCGACACAGATGGTGCTAGTGCCGGGTTTATGACGTCAACTTAGGCGCGCAACAGTACTATATACAAGCTAAGTATTTCAAGACATATATAGCGCTAAAACATATAAAGCTAAAATAGAGCGGCTTTAATAATGGTTTGAAAGTGTAATGGGCCTGCGACTGACAACTTTTGGCTGCGACGAATCGGTTGCGGCTTCTATTTTATAAACCGCTTTCACCACACAGAATTAATTTTAACAGTGGCAGGAGCTTTTAAAAAAATGACTAAACAAATAAATTAGTAATATTTAGATGTAAAAAATACATTATCACTATTTTTAAAATCTCTTAAAAGATCACCGAAAACATCGCGACCGATAATAGTGTATAAGGCATATTAATAAATTTTAAACATAATTCGGTACTATTGATAAGATTCTGTCTTTATTAAATATTACATAAAGAGAGTTTTATTTAGGTATTCAATTGAATGTCAGTGTTTTTTTTAAAACTACAGCCATACAATTAACTGTTCGATTTAGTCATACAATAACTTGATGAAGTCTCCTGTAGATTGTTTTTTATATGTTTAAATAAAAAATATGGAGTTGTTTTTGGCTTTTTGGCAAACAGCCATTTTCATAATTTGATTTCTAACTCAATGTCGAGGCAAACAAGCCTTTGATTTTCCTGGGATCTATAATAAAATCCAAGAGCCGTGCGTAACAAATGAAAAGAACTAAGATGTTTTTCATCACATCCTTTGTTACACTTTGTGACTTAATCATATTATTCATTTCTACGATTAAATTTTAATAACTTTTCTAATAAGTACATTTTTACGATTAAAAATAGTAATAAATTTTAAAATATTCAACATATCATACTTCTTTTTATAGAATAAGAACAACAAGAGGAATAAAAAACGGCAGTCCATCTGATGGTAAGTGAATGCAATGAAGTGGAAGTCTATGAGCAAATTGGCACCTACCCTCGATTAAGAATCAAAAAGTCTTGCTACCACTGAAGACAGAAATGTAATGCCTAGTTCGACCCTGACTTGCGGCGAGGAACGATAACATCGTAGTTAATAAACCACTAATTTTATTTACTTTCACCTTTATTTCTTTTTAACAACCTTGCACTTAGTGGTCATTAAAATCCAGATAGATTAGTTTTATATTTTCTTTACAGAAGCATTTTACGATGGAGTATAAACAATAAAATTTCTTTTCTCTCTTATTGATTTTACAGCAAAAGTACATGCAATGTTATTTGAATTATAAGTTCACGACAGAAACCTGCATGTATCTGACACAAAAAAATTCTAAGTCATGATTTGTACAAGGGCAGCGCGGCGGGCTCTAAAACCAATTTACAAATTAATATGAGCCTATTTCAAATGAAATGTATACATCGCCCAGCATTGAGACCATAGAAATCGTAATAATATACAGTATGCAATAGAAATGAATTAGCGCTCGACTACTTCCAAAATCGATGTCGGCACATCTTACCGTATTATAAACATACGCTATCTATATAATGATATCTTGTATTTCACATTACATTGCCTGTCAACGTCGCGTGTGTCGCGTATTACGGTAGAACAAAAGCAGCAATGGTAATTGTACAATTACGATTTCTGTGATTGAGACGTATGCAGGCGATTACTTTAATAAAATAAGAATAAACTCACCAGTGAATAAGTACATTGCCATCCCTGAGACGAGCCGCATGTATGAAGTCGTTGCACAAACTGAAATATTGAGTGAGGTTCTGATCCGGGGAGTCCGATGCCATTATACAGAGGTAGTGTTTGTCCTGTGAACACAGATAACTAAAAATTACCAACTTTTCGTCATTAACATTAGGTTAAAATGTGGTTTTAAAAAGTTAAGTTTGGAACGATTAGCGCTTGACCTATCACGAGAGCCGTGGTAGCTCAGGGGCTAAGCGCTCGCTGTAAGTTTCACGAGTACGACAGTACGCGAGCAACCCGGGTTCGATCTCCGCCGGCACCTATGAATCAAACAAGACAAACTATTTACCACGTGCTCGGCGGTAAAGGAAAACATCTTGAGAACCCTTTCAGAAAAGAGAGGAGGCCTGTGCCCAGCAATGGGATGTATATAGGCTGTAACTAAATTAAGTTTGTCCTTGGCAGTGTAGTAGCGAATCCACTATCCCCCACAATCCCGTCGGTACCATAAGATACGATAGAAGGAAATGAAACTGAGGATAAGCAGCAGAATCTATCTGATAACAACTCAAAATAATAAAACATTGCGGTTGCAAATATAATGCTTGGTAAGCTTCCACTTGCAACTATGGCAAATATTGAGATTATACAGATGAGGCCTATGTTCAACTATGGACTTTTTATATGATGTGGCTGCGTGGACATTAGATGAATACGTTATTGTAGCGCGCAATAGCACTAGCGCCGTCTAGTTTCGAGTAGCAGAACTAGAAGAGTCAAGATGCTTCTAGAAATTTCCATGGAAGAACTTTCTAGAACTATCGACACCTAGTCAGTCGGGAGCGCTATGTACTCAAATATTCTAGATGTTTATACAGTAGAAGGTCACAGTCTAAGGCCCTATATGAGGCCGGTATAGACCGCGACCCGAGTCATATTCAGAGTCAGATTGGCGATGCAAGCGAATACTTCGGAGCTATACAACTGCGGACTAAAGTAATCAGTAGTACAATTTCGATTTTGTTATTATTGTGGTTTTAATTTGTAGTTACCTAGTGTTCTTTAATTAAAGTGTCAATTTTTGTTATTCACTCGGCAGTTTTTAATTATCTTGAACCCTAAGCTCGTAGCATTATGAGTGATTGAACACGTTTTTTTAGGAATATAAAGTTTTAGACAAGTTGTTGGTAACTATAAATAGTGGACGCCAACTCATTAGAAGAGCAAGAGCAGTTTTTTTTTTGCGATAAATTATGACTTACGTAACACGTGCTTGTTAATGGAACAAAACATCATGAGAAAGGTTTTTTATGTTTGAGTATTATGTTTAAAATTAAAAACAATTGAAGAACATGTTAAGTTCCGAGTCTTGTCGCACCACAACCCTCTCAGAAGTAATAGAAAACCTATGCGCAGCCATGGAACTAATGTAAAATATGTAGGTAAAGTAAAAGTAAAGTTACAGTATATATACCTCTTACTTGCTGGTCACAGGATTCATCTCATTTTGGGAGACTTATCAAGTAAAAGTAGGCCGTCCGCTCCAGTGCGTTTTGACGGACTTAACATGTCTTATAAATATTTTTATTCCTCAGATATGAAGGTCTTCCCATGTTGTTGTCCTTGTAGACATGTGTCAATCTTCATTTCTCGTGACAGAATCATTCTAGTACATTTCGTCACGCGTACCGTTACATTCGGATCGATCATTCAAATGGATCATTTCGGGCTCCAGTGGTACAGTACCCTACACTAAAAACAATTCATTCGGATCATTCGGGATTCGGTCAGTTTTCAACTCATTCTCAATTCACACCAATCAAGATTTAAAAAGGTTCCGTCAACTGTTTGTGATTGGTTGTACCGGAACATTCAAAATCAGATGAATGAACCATCAATACTTTTAAGTGTACCAGCTCAAACGAACGAATCATTCATGATTGAAACATGTCTATGTCCTTCACAACCGAGCATGTGGTAAATACTACTACTACTACTAGTGGTAAATACTACTATTACTTTACTTAGTCATTATTAGGTTAGTGACGGAGTTGCTATTTTTCCATTACCCGCTTTCAAGTTGAATAACATTTTGAAACTTGGCTGTCATAACACGTCTGAAAAACTTATGCTTTATTTTACGCCATCGTTCTGAGAACATGATGTCTGTATTTCTCCGTAATGGACGTTTTCGGATGAGAAAAACGTATTTTTATGAAATATAATGTTACATATTAGGATGTTCTCTATTATTTTACAGCGCTAAATTGGGCATAGATAAACAGAATTAAGAAATAATTATTAATAATTTGAAATAATTATTTTTAGACCTACAAATGCAAATTGGTTGCCTGGAAGAGATCGCTATGCAGCGATAAAGCCGCTAAATTAAACTTTCTTATTAACTTTATTTTCTAAACTTTCCTTTATCTTTTTGTTTTCAATTTTATTCATTAATTTACACAAAACAATGCTATTGTACACCAAGGAAAATTAACATTAGAAAAATATTCAAATATTGTAGGCAAATAAAGAATTTAAAAAGAGGAAAAAAGATTAATAAGTATTTTTTCTGTGCAGGTTTTGAATGTGTAGTTCAATATCAGTGCTACAACTAAACGCTGAGTCACTGCGCTAACAACGAGATGTCAATATATAATAAATATAATTTAATACTTTTAGTATACTTATAATATACATGTATACTAGCTTGCCAGGCAGACGTTGTTCTGCCCTTTTCGACGACCCTATGTCATGTCCTATTAAAAACAAAAAAACCCCAAGGACCACCAGGATTATAAAATCGGTAAGTTGTTTAGGAGTCCATCGCGGACAAATAACGTGACACGTAATTTATATATTATATATATTAAGATTATACTTAGTACAGCAAAATTATTGTTGGTTAGAGTACTGCGACAAATCTTTAAGGGTACCTTTTCCGTGATCGTTACAGCTACTAAAGAGTCCTAAAATTCCACCGCTGAATATAGGTCTCTTCAACAGGTTTCCAAACAGTATGGATACTTGCTAAGGTGTAGCAGCGTTTGCAGGCTGGTTGGCAACCACAACTTTTTTTCCAGTTGCTATCAGAAAGACGCTGCTGCTCCTGATTTGTTTCCCTCTATTACCTCTTCGACACAGGACGACATTAGGTAGTGGATGTTTTTACACCGCCATTACAGCATAACATGTTGTATGTTATAGCTGATAGTTATCAGCAAACCTTTAAATATAACAATAATTTGTTATAAGTGATGTTGCTGTTATGTTTATCTATAAAAATAAATGAAATTGAAGTGTCAGTTTGTAATGGCAAAATAACAGCTTTTTACTAAATTTATAAGAAAGCATATCCTATATATTTAAACGAGCAATTCTTGTATATATATATATATATATATATATATATATATATATATATATATATATATATATATATATAAATAATCGGAATCTCGGAAACGGCTCCAACGATTTTCATAAAATTTTGTGTGCAGGGAGTTTCGGGGGCAATAAATCGATCTAGCTAGGATTTATTTTTAGAAAATGTCTTTTTGTCCATGTTTTTAGGCAATGAAAAACTGCTACAATATCGTTAGAATAAGAAGGTAAATTTTGACAGTTTATTAATGATTACAAATAGCTTAATTGGTATATTGGGCGGTCACAAAATACCATGGTTCGAGCCCAGACCGACTTTTTAAATATTTTTTTTCAAGTTTCTTTCTTTTTTGAGAAAATCTATTTTTTCGAGCCCTTTTTAAATATTTTTTAAAAACACAAAAAATTAAATTAAACTAATTTCACTCATGATTTTTTATTCAAATAACCAGTTCAGTTTTTTCTATTATGTCGCTAAGATCAAAAAATATTATTCGTATTTCATCAGTATGTAATTTGTATCTAAATATAATTTCCAAAACACACGAATTAAAAAAAAACCGAGCGAAAAATACCGAGCAAAGCTCGGTCAACCGGGTACTAAGGTACTTATAACAAAAAAAAAAATTTTAATTCTGTCTGTCTGTCTGTTGCGGGGAAGAGCTAGTTCTATATAATATAAAAATCAATTGCTGTCCATTAGTCTCAAAAACTCGAAAATGGTTGGAAGGATTTGATGAAAAGTTTTGTGTGTGTTCCAGTTGATCCCTCATCCCGTTGATGGTTTATATTCAAAATTGAACCCGATAGGTGTCGCTGTTTTTGAGATCCAGAAATGATCCGCGCAAAGCCGGGGCGGATCGCTATAGTCTTACAATGATTGACTTGTTAAAACTGAGAAGTTAGTGTCAATTAACTATTGTAAACCGATGAAAGCTATAGAGATTTATTAAATATAAAGTACTGCAACTTAATAGAACTGTGTTAATAGAATAGTGTGTTAACACGCAAAATCGCTTTGGATTTTGTGCTCAATTAAAATCGATTAATACGTATAGTGAGCAAGTATTATAGTTTGAAGTTAAATTAAGTCTCTAGCTCCATTTTCATTATGATTTAGGGCAAGTATTACAGTTTGAAGTTGAATGTTGTTACTAGCTCCAGTTACATAAAGATTTCGTAAAAAACAATACGATTCGTAGTAGCGTAGTAAAATCACACCATGTAGTGGCGAGGTGAGAATTTTCACTAACCTTTATCATCTTATGGGTATCGTAAGACGCGACACCGGGAAACTAAGTCGGAATATGGGCAGCACCATCTTCCTGATAATCCGCCTGTTACTGTGGCAACTATGGCAAAAAAGTATGTTCAGCTGTGGACTTTTATAGGCTGTAATGGATGGATGGATGGTAGTGAAGTTATCGTGTATATATACAGGTCCCATGGCTGGGCACAGGCCTCTTCTCATATCTGATAGGGTTTTGGAGCAATACTGATTTTCTGAGGAAATTTTTCTTTACCGCCGAGCAAGTGGTAAATCAGCTCTTATAATTGAAAATAACAATTTCATTGGCACTTGAATTTAATACGCATTGCTTGCGTTCTGTGAAATTTAGGGCGAGAGCACCTAAGCTACCACGGTCCACGGCTCTTACATAATTCATATATTTTAGCATATTATGTCGGTAGACTATAACAACGTTTTAACAGTTACCCTGTATTGACAGAGCGCAGTCCATACAATTAAATTATAAAGATATTTTTAATAGACATTCTAAAGAATGGTTAAAAGCCGAGCAATGTGAAATTGAATCATTACATATAAACAAAACTTGGAAGTATTGTTGAGAAGCCCAAAGATTGCAATATCATAAGTTCTAAATGGGTTTTTACAATAAAGAATAACGAATCAGGTGAACCAGTACGATATAAGGCTCGATTAGTTGCTCGGGGGTTTTTCAACAATACCTACAAGATTATGACGAAACGTTTGCACCTGTGACGCGAATAACGACTTTTAGATTTATTTTGGCATTCGCCCATCAATTTAATTTGTATATTCACCATATGGATGTGAAGACCGCGTTCTTGAACGGCATACTTAAAGAGGACATATATATGGAAGTGTCAGTAGGGATTTCAGTTAAAGATACGAGGGGCACACTGAAATGATCGGTAATAAGAAAAACCACGTGCACGGTATAGCTAAATAGTATTTTATTGTTTTTTTGAAGTATTCTGCGTTCAAATTAATGCACCTTTCCATTCTTGCAAACCAATCATTAAAACAGTAATTCCAGTCTGAAGTTGATGTTGACAAAATGGCTGATTTGTACGCTTCCACAGCTGCTTCGGGGTCTTCAAACCGTTGACCGCATAATAAATCTTTCATTCTAGGGAATGTAAAGAAATCGCTTGGGCTCAGGTCAGGACTGTACGGAGGATGGCTCATCAGCTCAAAGTTTTCCTGCTTTAAAAAATCATTTGTCTTCCGAGCTGTATGGGAGCTCGCATTATCGTGATGTAAGATGATGCGACGTTTCGGGTTATTTTTTCGGAGTTCGGCTATCATTTCTGGCAAACAAACCGTGATTTACCACTCAGCGGTAACCGTTCCGCGTTCCTGTAAAGAAATTGTAACAACATGCTCCTTTTTCGAGACAAACGTAGTGACTATTTTCTTTGACACGCTGCGGGAGTGAACCACTTTCGTTGGTTTGACCTCGTCTTCGAAGACCCAAATTGCTGACTGATGTTTTCAAGTATAAATCCAAACCCACCTGTTACATGACGGTCATCTATATAATATAACAGTCCGCACAGCTGCGATGTTTTCAGGCGTGACCGCTGTTCTTGGACGACCTGCAGAAGAAACAGTGCTGAGCGACACACGGAATTCAGCATACCAGCGGTATATTGTCGTTGACTCGGTGCTTCAAAATCATAAATCGAAACAAGTTCTCTGAGACATTTATCTTGAGATAAGCCGCGACGAAAATTGTGATATATTATGGCACGGAAATGTTCACGCGTGAGCTCCATTTCTGTTAACGACGTGTCAACTTTAAACCAACATAGTTTTTGTTTTTAAACAATTTTTTATTGTTTGAATGTCATTAAGATTCTAAGAGGCCAGTATTCAAATTCCAAAAAAGGTTTTATTGTAACTCAATCTGAAATATTCTATTCATAGATAAATAAATATGTAGCAAGCTAATTCTATTCCATGCATATTAAGTAGATACCAGAGTAAAAATAATGAGGTTTTATGGAAATGTTTAAAACATCTTTTAAGATACATAAAAGGAACTTTAAATTTAAAATTAACATATAAATGATGTAACTTTAATCAAATGATTATTTGATATGCAGACTCTGATTGGGAGGCAATGAAATGAAAAATGAAAAATGAAAATTATTTAAAGTATTTGATAATTGTACTGTTTCATGGAACACAAGAAATCAAATCACTGTCGCCGTCTCGTCAACAGAAGCTGAGTATACGGCTTTATTTGAAGCTGTGAAAGAAGCAGTATATATAAAGTCATTGCTTAGTAGTAATATGCTTGTAATAAATAAGCCTATAGTTATCTATGAAGATAATACTAGCTGCATTTCCATCGCTAATAATCCCGCTAACCATAAGAAATCCAAACATATAGATATTAAGTATCATTTCACAAGGGAACAAATAACTAATAAGATAATAAAGTTAGAATATGTTTCCACAGGAAATCAACTAGCTGATATATTTACAAAAGATGTACCAGCCGCTAAGTTCCTAGAAGTCATTAAAACAGTTCCACACATTCACACACACACGCGCCACAAACACACACACACACACACACACACACACACACACAAATGCACGCAAAAAATGCACACTTTTTTAAAAATGTAAAAAAAAAGGAAATTTTACCTATTAGCTGTAAATAGTCACTTTTAAAATTAGTTATATATTAGAACTATACTAGTATAATTATTCTCATTGTTACCGTTTAAACGTGCAACTTCAAAAATCATGTAAATCCAAAAATTTTATTTTTATCTTGTACATGCTTCTAAAAATGACATAAATTAATGGAAGAGCGTTGCTCCCTGATACAGGCTTATTAGCTTAAAAGGGCGCTACGGTCACTAATATAATATAATGTACCCATTGTTTTGGAATAAATATTTATTATTATTATTATTAAAAAGAAGTAAGAAAAAAATTTAATTTGTTTTAATTATGATTATGTCTTGTAAATGATATGTATGTGATTTAACATGAATGCAAATATTAAACGAATTGCATTGTTCATAAAATAGACTCGTATTTTTGAGACCGATTGTTGGCATATACAAAAATACTAGTCAACATAAAGTCTCTTTAATAACGGATGTAGTCAAAACAAGTCTATTAATTATTTGTTTGTTAAACGATAAACTGTGTTGGCATTCTAATACAGAATTTCGTACAGTACACACAGACTTTCGTTTACCCCATAACCAGTTCCAACAGTTAACATAGTTGTTTTGATTTATTTTATACTACATTGTGTAAGAGCATCATGTTTATCGATTATACATATAAAAACAACAACAACAAAAAAAATGTTTTTTTTTTTTTTAATTGAATAAAACAGTGAAAACGAGCACACAGTCCACTCGATGGCAAGTGGATGCTGTGGCCATGGACATCTACATTTATTCTCCATTAAGAATCAAAACGCAGATGCGTTGTCACCCCTGAGGACTAAGATGAAACGCCTCGTTTCTAGTAAAAATTGGTCTCGGGATCTCTACACTCAACACTTGTTGCTGTTCTTTAAAATATGTGGTACTAACTAACTAATTAATTATACTACTTAAGGATTTAATTTAACAATTTATATATTATACATTACGTAGTAAAAGTACATTACGTAGTGTCATTTAAGTGGGGAGGGATGTAGCATACTATGTCGCAATGATCTTATAGGAAATATCTTTTTCCTATAAGATCATTGTTATGTCGGTAGACTATAATAACGTTTTTAACAGCTACCTTGTATTGACAGAGGTAGTTAATAAATGAACGTTTACGGTTTCGGTGTGTATAAATAATCCTTCCCATATTCCTTGAATAGCAAGGATATTACATATACATACAATGGCGTATTAACAGGGAGGCGGGAGGGGGAGGAAGTAAGGAGTTATAAAGATGACCTCAGGATTACGTGTAATAAGAAACACACAGTATTTGCAGCGTTTTTCTAATAACAACCGGAATATATTTTTTATACTTTATATTTTACTGACTACCGTGGCAACTATAGCAAATTTCTCCATTAGAGGCAATAAATGGTAATGACGATATTGAGCTGTGGACTTAATGGGTGCGTTTGGCAGAAAAAAGCGCTAGCAAGCGCTTATAAGCGCTAAAATAGTTTTCGGCCAGGACACGATTGCTACTTCAGTAGCGCTGACACAATCCGCCATTTTGCTTATTTAATTTGTTTGTTTTGAAGTAGAGTTTATAAGTTGTTTTGTGCAATATAAGTTTTAAGTAATATAATGACATGAATAAACATATACATATTATTAAAAATTTAAGATTGGTAAGTTTTTAATATGAATACTTTACAAACATATATTTAAATTGGGTTAGGTTCCCCGGTTAAAACTAACATCGTTCTAAATAGCTACTTACGATTTGACAGCACTTACCGCTTACGATCGCCATTTTGTTTACAAGCGCTTGCTAGCGCTTTTTTCTGCCAAACGCACCCATTGTTTACAGGGTAGAGTGACAAACGAGCACACAGTCAACCTGATGTTAAGTGGTTGCTATGGACCATAGACATCTTCATCTATCCTCGATTACGAATCAAAATGCAGATGCGTTGTCACCCGTGAGGACTAAGACGGAATATCTCGTTTCCAATAAAAGGGGTCCCCAGTTCTCTACACTCACCATACGTAACACGACAGCGTTAACTTGCTATTTTACGCTAGTATTCTGTGAGAGCGTGGGCCTTATTCCATCGAGCCGACTAATTCGTGGTACAACTATACTCCTAATAAGCTGCAGCATGGCTCTACCACGTACGAATACGTAAAACTAAAAAATAATATCCTTAACCGTGTAGTGGCGGTGGAAGAAAATCCACTACCCCATATCGCCGATTAAGGACCACACTCACAGAACACCTTTTTATATTGTACATAAACACTCACGCCTGTCACCCAGAGGGGTAGGCAGAGACTACAGACTTCCATTTGGCACGATCCTGACACACCTCTCTCGCCTCCTTCACATCCATACACCTCCGCATACATGCTCGTCGGTTAAGGGTACTCCTAATTTGGCCCGTTTTCAATAAATCGCCAATTTGGTCGATAAATTTTCGCCTAGGACGTCCCTTTCCGACTCTGCCATTCACTTCTGCAACATAAATTTTCTTTGTCACTCTTTCCTCATTCATTCTTTCCACATGACCAAACCACCGAAGCATTCCTTTCTTAATCCTGGTCACAACATCATCTTGCAAACCAGACTCTTCTCTTATTACACAATTTCTTACCCTGTCATTAAGATTCAGCCCTAACATACTCCTTAACGACCGCATTTCTACTGCGTTCATTCTACTCTCGTGCTTCTTCTGCCACACCCAACTTTCACTACCATACGTTAAAGTAGGGACCAACACAGCATTGTGAATTGCCATACGTGCCTTTTTCGACACATTTTGACTCTTCAAAATAGAGTGCAGGGCCACATTTACTCTATTTCCCGCATTCACTCGTTGTTCTATATCCTTATCATATCTCCCATCCCATTTATATTGTAATAATATATTTTACTAAAATAGTATTTAGTAAAATATATTATTACAAGGCTGCTCAAGGCACCGAAGTTTTGAACAGAAACATAACAAAATTAAACAGCCATTTACATTCCATGGCTTCCCACATAATAGAGGAAGTTATTAAAAAATAGATTGAGTTGAACAATTGATATTTTCAAAAGTTATCGTGTTTACCCCTCCATGCGGACTTGATAAATCTACACCATAAGCTATTAAAACCACTTTTTATTGTAAACATAGCAATTAATGAATTTAAAAAAAAAAACAATAATTACAACGATCATTTATCTTTTTGACAATGTGCCTTTTATATCATTTATATGTTCAATATGATTGTTAGATACGATTTCATGCGACAAAACGTTGGATTCTTGATTTTTAGGCTCTAGTAGAACATAACTACGCGCTTTGCGCTTAAGTCATACAAATTTAAAATAACGAAATAAACAGATACGTTATGTACGTATATGGCATGTTTAATAAGAAATTAGAAGAAATAGTATGGTATTTAGTAAAAGATTTCATCAGTTCAAGGTATTTCGTATAGAGTACTTTCGCGACTAAAATTGGCTTTCTGTCATCCGGAAATTAGCTGAGCGATAATGGCCCCAACGTTAGATTACCTACATTTGGGCACGCAGAAATTGTATAATAATTTATGAATACATCAAGGAAGGTAGGTATTAAGAAATAAAATAAGTGTTTTTTTTTTTTAATTTTGTGCTAAAAATATACCAGGTTTTTTTCATATTCCTACATTGTCATCCGAATTTGAGCTTTGTTCAAAATTTCAAGTCTGTTTTAGCTCATCGGGAAGTGCTCGAAATTTGAATTGCTATATTTCACCCGAAAGTACAGAAAGACAGACATACAAACAAGAAAGTGACTTATTAAAAAGTTTCAGTCAACCAATAAAATACACTGTGTCACAACATTTTAATTTCGATTTGGATTTATAAAAAAAAGAAATTTATGATAGTGCGAATGCTAAGCTTGTAGTTCAGAACAAATTGTTAGAGAAGTAGTAAGAAAGTGACTTAGGATTATGAAAAATGCTAGGTCACATAAGAAGATTAACATTTATACACTAAACGAAATAAGAGTGATAAAATGCGTGTTTTATTTTTTCACAATAAACTGTGTGATCAGTTGTCATTTTGCTGTTATGAATAATGAAAAAAAATATATAAACCATTTGAAATGTTTGCCACTGTTAAAAAATCCGAAAAACTATCATTGAAAATCCTACTTATGATACTAGAAAAAGCCATTAATGTACTATTATTTATTCTGCGGTTGCATTATGAATGTAGACCGTAAAGCTAGGCTACAGCGAGTGCATTCAAAAAAGCTCTTAGTTACTACTTATATATACTGTGCCTTAGTGGATGATTCATCGTAATGAGATGCACACTCACTGCCGCGTGCAGTGTGTAGTGCTTATTCTCCAATTTGCAACACGTTAATTATCATTGCATTTGTCTTTCAACCACTTACCAGAACTACCGCTTGTGTTCTAATTTTATAATAATCAACCGATTGATTCTCTTCATTAATGCGTACTTACATAAATTAATGAAATTTGTGTTCATATTTTATTGGGCTGCCAGTAAAATAATGCTGTAATATTAAAGACATAGTATTATATTTTCCTTATAATACGTGGTAGAGCCATGCTGTAGTTATATTAGTAAAGATAGCTGAAGCACGAATGGGTCGGCTCGATCGGGGAAGGGCCATGCTCTCACAGAATTCAAGCGTAAAACAGTAGCTTAATGCTGCTGTTTCGTATGGTGAGTGTAGAGAACCGATGACCCTTTTTACTGGAAACAAGGCATTCCATCTTAGTCCTCACGGGTGACAACGCATCTGCATTTTGATTCGTAATCTAGGATAGATGTAGATGTCTATGGGCCACAGCAACCAGCAACCACTTACCATTAAGCGGACTGTGTGCTCGTTTGTCACCCTATCCTATAAAAAAACAATAAACAATTATTTAAATATTTTAAAATAACCGCTTACATATGCTCAAATACTCGAACGCTGCTCAATTTTAAGATGTCGTTAAGTCTCGTGCTGTCTCTTTTAATTTAAGCCAAAGTGACTGAGACACCTCCAGTTTTAACGACGTCTTAGAATTGAGTAGCGCTTGAGTAGATAGCCAAGTCCTACTGTTGGACTCACGCTTTCTCTCATTTCTGTCCTGAAGACAAGTCGTGTCGAAGGTTCAGAAAAGAAACCATCTTGTTACCTGTAGCGTGTCCGTAGATCTTACATAACATAAACTCTCACGGATGTCAATCAGTTGGAGGAGGTAGGTAGAGATTACGCGATTCTATTTGGCACGATCCTTACACACTATA
The DNA here is from genome assembly GCA_907164705.1 of Parnassius apollo. Taxonomy (NCBI): domain Eukaryota; kingdom Metazoa; phylum Arthropoda; class Insecta; order Lepidoptera; family Papilionidae; genus Parnassius; species Parnassius apollo. The sequence goes on from CAJQZP010000212.1 coordinate 14,053,421, forward strand.
CTCGTTTCTTCGATATTCTTATAGTAACTATACATATATGCTCGTCGGTTCAGGGTACTCTTGATGTGGAACCATTTATTAATAAAGAATCATTTGATTCTGCTTAGCGGTTTCATAGGTGAACATGCATTAAAAACACGCGTTAAGTAAAGAACCTTCTCGTTTTTTATGTACTCGGTGAAAAATCAAATATCTCTACTTCAATTATCTTTTCTTTAACAGTTGCGAAGTCTCTAGGGAGTCTCTTTTTAATGCTGCCACTCACTTCACTTAAATTTACCGTTACCCTTACAGCCTAATAAAGTCCACTGCAGAACATAGACCTCTCCTATAGATTGCCTCATATGGGGTTATTTTCCATAGTTACTACGCTTGGCAAGTGGGTTGTCAACAGGAAGTTCTTCTTTTAAGATGTTATTAGGAAGACGCTGCTGCTCTTCTCGTGATTCGTTTCAGTCCGTTGCCTCTTACGACACCCACGGGATGATATGGAGTAGTGGATACTCTTACACCGCCACTACACGGTTTACATTTTACATTACAATATTACTAATTTGCCACAAAATAAACAATATTCATGCAGGCTCTATTTTAAGTAATCTTCTTCTCCTTAATATGACCGTGAGAATTAGTTAATCTATGATACTTAATAGATCCCAAGTGGAGGCTACTATAAATATGAAAGGATAATAATAAAAATAAGTGGAAATTTTATTTCAGAATTTAAAACTGAATGTGGTAACATTTAGCACTTCGTCGGACAGCAAAGATTATTTTATAACCACTACGTAAAATTTCATCTTTCGCTCGTTATCACAACGATCATTATTACGTAGGTCACTCAATAAGTTTTGAGATGCTCGAAATTTAACGAAATTTTACGTTCATAAAAAGCAAATTTATTTAAAAATAGAACTCCATAAGCCAATTGCTCAATATTAAAAAAAATTCTATTAATTTTCCTGCAACGATTCCCGCGCGTATCATTTAAAACGATGGATCTTTACCGTGAACATTTGCGCGCTATGATCTATTATGATTTTAAATTTAGTTTAACCCAACAATTAAGTTTATAACGGTTAGAATTAGCATTAGAGGACTCATCTCCATTACGCGCAGCAATTTTTAGGTGGTTTGCTGAAATCAAAAGGGCTAAAACTAATCTTAAAGATGACCAAAGAACCCCGCAAACAGCAGTAAAGGCAGAAAATGTATGGACTACTGAAATTTTGGTGCGAGAAGACCCACGAATCACATATACGGACATAGAAAAGATTGTAGGCATTAGTTCGGGGAGCGTTCATATCATCCTACATCAACATCTTGGAGTGAGGAAGCTTTGTTGTCGATGGATCCCTCGTTGCTACCCGATACCGAAAAAAGACTCGGGTGCCATGAAATGCGTCTAAGTTTTGAAAACGGGGCATCTAGGCGTGTTTCAGAAATCGTTACTGGTGACGAGACATGGATCTATCAATTAGGTCCGGAAAATAAAAAGCAATCATCGGTATGGGTCTACTCAGAAGGACAGTTACCGACAAAACTTCAAAGACCTCGCAACGTCGGTAAAAAATGGTGGCTAGATTTTTTCGCGGGGCGGACATTTATCGACGTTAATGTTGAAAAATTGTAGTTCAGTCAACTGTGAATAGTACAGTTGCATTACCCAAAGCTTTTCAAGCGAGAGGGAAGACCAAAGACCGGGCTTTGGGGAATCATGCTGCATCACGATAACAACTCTTCACATACCTCCCCTTAGAACAAAAGTATTTATTAAGGAATCTGGTGTTGAAACTCTAAGTCACCCACCTTACAGCCCTGACTTAGCTCCTTGTGATTTCTTTTTGTTCCCAAGAGTCAAAGAAAAAATAGAAAAGGCAAGGTAAAGGATTTTTTTTTCAAGCGCTGAAGAAGCCGTGGCTGCCTACGAAGAAGCGATTACCAACCTGTCAGATCAAGACTGGCAAAAATGTTTTCAAAGTTGGTTTAGGAACTTTGTATAGAGTATGATGGATAGTATTTTGAAAGATGTAAAATAAATATTAATAGTATCTAGAATACTTTTCGTATATCTCAAAACTTATTGAGTGTCCCACGTATTGCATCCATTTAGTTGCTATTAATATGGAAAAATGATTGGTTTGCGATAATAATATGCTGTGATGTTCGTTGTTACACCATTCGCTTCTCATATTCAGTTTATCACAAAAAATCCTACACAGAAAACTGGGGACCTAACCACCTTTTGTTTGTGACAGGGATTACGACACTATAATATTTGTTAATCATAGGCAAGTAAAAGCGTCCAGTATTATAATTCAAAGTCTGAAGTACTGATACTGCGGTTTATAATCCAACAATAAATAGAATTGAATACAATGGAATAAATTTTATTCGATATGGATCACAAAGATACTTATTAAAAATCGTTTATGTTGTAACCATTACCTAGTAATAGTCAAGATCTAGTTTCTTAGAGTTAACTGCGATTATTTCTTTTCCTTTTCTTTAAAAAATATTGTAGGTATTATTGATAATAAAATATGTAAAACGATGGGCAATGCATTAATTGTAACGTTTAACAAAAAGCAAAAACAAACTTCAAATTGCCAAAAAAGAAGTTATTTATTTATACATGTGAGGGTTGTCCACGTGGGGGTGGAATTTTTTCTCCGAATTTATATGGGACCAACCTTGAAGTATATAGCCTATTTAAGAAAAATTAATTATTAAAATCGGTTCACAATCTGTAAAAATATCGCGTAATATACATACAAAAAAAGAACACACTCGAACTGAGAAGTTCATTCTTGAATTTTTCTAAAATAAAATCACACATATAAAATTTTCACAATGTTTGAGTGTAATTTTATTATAATTCATGGTCGATATTGTGTATATACTTTAGAGTTATCTTCGGAACTATTTCATAGATAATAGTAATAACAACAATGTCTTCCAGACAAAATTTCGGTCACGGCGGCCTGACTTAACGTAAGACTAGCAATTTGCACAGGACAGGATCATGGAGTTCGAGTGTATGTGCAAACACAGGTCACAAGGTCACGTCACGGTGGCCAGACTCAACGTAATACTAAGCATTTGTACAGGACATGGTCATAGAGTTCGAGTGTATGCGCAAACACAAGTCACGTCACGGCGGCTAGACTCAACGTAAGACTAGGCATTTGCACAGGACATGGTCATAGAGTTCGAGTGTATGCGCAAACACAGGTCTCGTCACGGTGGCCAGACTCAGCGTAAGACTAGCCATTTATACAGGACAGGATCATAGAATTCGAGTATATGCGCAAACACAGGTCACGTCACGGCGGCCAGACTCAACGTAAGACAAGCCATTTGCATAGGACAGGGTAATAGAATTCGAGTGTATGCGCAAACTCAAGTCACGTCACGGTGGCCAGACTCAACGTAAGGCTAGGCATTTGCACAGGACATAGTCATAGAGTTCGAGTAGTATGCGCAAACACAGGTCTCGTCACGGCGGCCAGACTCAGCGTAAAACTAGCCATTTACACAGGACAGGATCATAAAATTCGAGTATATGCGCAAACACAGGTAACGTCACGGCGGCTAGACTCAACGTAAGACAAGCCATTTGCACAGGACAGGGTCATAGAATTAGAGTGTATGCGCAAACACAGGTTACGTCACGGCGGCTAGACTCAACGTAAGGCTAGGCATTTACACAGGACAGGGTCATAGAGTTCGATTGATGCGCAAACACAGGTCACGTCACGGCGGCCAGACTCAGCGTAAAACTAGCCATTTACACAGGACAGGATCATAAAATTCGAGTGTATGCGCAAACACAGGTCACATCACGGCGGCTAGACTCAGCGTAAGACTAGTCATTTACACAGGATAGGGTCATAGAGTTCGAGTGTATGCGCAAACACAGGTTATGTCACGGCGGTCAGACTCAACGTAAGACTAGCCATTTCACAGGACAGGGTCATAGAATTCGAGTGTATACGCAAACACAAGTCATGTCACGGCGGCTAGACTCAACGTAAGACTAGCCATTTAAACAAGACAGGGTCGTAGAGTTCGAATGTATACGCAAAAATAGGTCACGTCACGATGGCCAGACTTAGCGCGGCGATAAGACTAACTATTTACAAAGGACAGGATCATAGAATTTAAGTATGCGCAAACACAGGTGCACTCTCTATTCCTTCACTCTTGTAGTCCGATGGAACGGTAACCGCACACGATCGGAGAGTGATCAGGCGTATGACCAACGCCTGCTTTTCGAGGCGCGGAGATGAAACACCGCCCAATTCCTGACTCCGGGCTGATACTGAAAGTTTTTGACCAAAAAGCCCAATAACTGATTTTTGTCTAACCCGGGATTCGAATTCGGGACCTCATGATCTTCTGTCGCGGTATTGGCCACTAGACAAATGATGCAGTCATCGCTAATCCCATCTTTATATTATATTATATTTTTAATATCCTTTAATCTCATCCTTATGTAATAAAATCTGTAATTATATCACTGGCTCAAAATGTGAAATAAGAGAATATTTGTGGATATCTTTTCGTCGTTCCACCTATGGACAAGAAGAGGAAATTAATTTTGAGATAGAAGTAAATTTAAAAATGGCGTTTGGCTAAGTACTTTAATTTTTCTTACGTTAAAAATTTAAGTTTTCATTTCATTTTCATTTATTGTATGTTAAAGAGGGTTGCTCCAAATCAGTATGAATGAGACTTTAACTCATGAAAAATTATTTCGAAAAATCATGAATTCTATTAATTAATAGTGTCGCTGCCAGTAAGTTGCAAACGTGCAAACGAAAATTCATTTGCATAATGTGCTTTGGGGAACACATCGTGTGGGTTATGACAGTGAATTACTGACATGAACTGTGATTGCGGAATTCGGTCGTTAAGCAATTATGGAAGAACTTTGTTATTATACCAATATTTGACTATATGTTAACAATAGTTGACAATATATTCTTATATTTGACTATGGTAAACTAACCTTATAATATCCTTATATAAATATGTATAATTTGAGTAGAATAAGGATGTAGTTGTAGAAAGCTTCAATCCATTGGCAGCTTATGCAGAAATGCAATGCTTAACATTGTTATTATTAAACATCTTTAAAAAAAAGCTGTGCTCTCACTATCAATTTCCTGTTTGGTAAATATGTTTCTTTTTAAACAATTTTACGTAAACTTATTAAGACATTTAATACGTAATTACGCATGGAATCATTACGAACGCACACTTAGGCAAAGTTTTTTAACTTCCAAATGAGAAGTTAAAAAACTTTGCCTAATGATAAATTACTTATGTTTAAAATAGAAATATTGTTTATACTTACACTTGATAAGTATATTAGAAATAGACAATTATACTTGCTAGCCTTTTTACATTTACAGCTGAACAGAAACCTGTCATAGAATGCGTCATTAAGAGGGCATGGTCCCAAATGGCAAATTTTAGGGGGCAGCATTTTGAGAAGAAAATTCAGCTCCCTACCTTAAATTAATACAAGTAAAACGCACGTACAAGATAAGTATCTATTAAATAGAATACAGGTGACAAACGAGCAAAGTCTAATTGATGGTTTTCAACTCGAGCGACAGGAACCCATGATAAGGCACCGACGCCAGCTGCCATACATTAACTTTTCTCATTTCTATATTATAATGTCATTGTATACGTGTATATTATTAGTGACCGGCTTAGGTAGTGCTATTTTGGGTCAATGAACTTGAATGATAAAGTTAACAAGGACATGCGCCGGGAATCCCCAGAATATTTTTCAGAATGTCGATGTATTAAGTGAAGTTAAACTGTATAAGATATCATGAGTACGTATGACGACATACCAAACTATTTATTTCCGGTATAAGCTGGTCCCACGCGGTGCTGTTTGCCATATTCAGGTCAATAGGTGGAATCTGATTATACTGGAACCCAATATGTCGTCGTGTGTAAAACTATAATGACTTCCATTGCTCGTCAATGTGAAATAAACTCGTATGTTACAAATCGTAAGAAATCACCTTGTCTTGTACTTCGATTGCTCATATATAGGATAAAAGTTAAGAAACTAAATCTTCTTATTATATCTCAATAAGCACCATTTTTATTATAATAATTTGTGAAATACGAAGATGATTAAATAATAAAGTTAAAAACACAAGTGGTAAAATTTGAAAAAATTTTTGCAACCGACTCTGATATAAATAAAATGAGAACATCATCAATGTAGTCGAAGTCAATAAAATACGCACTATTAAGGATAACTCAAACACTACCGGTCAGATCTTGATCTTTACATGAGACCACATGAGAAGAGCCAGCTTTCAAATAAAAATAATTTTTTTGAAGTCGGTTGAAAATCTAAAGTGGACCTGCACCATAGTTAACTAAACTCTCGGGTTAACTTAGTTTGATCCGAGATTTGATAGCTCAAATATATAGAAAACTACAATAATCGAAGTTAAGTTGCACCGTTAACTCGAAAGTTAAACTGTTGATGCAATTGGTCTTTAGAAATAAAGACAAATCATAAACTTCAGTCTTAATCATTTTCTGCTTCGCTATTATCAATTCCATGATCTACAGTTTTTTTTAATAGGAATGGGTGACAAACGAGCACACAGTCCACCTGATGGTAAGTGGTTGCTGTGGCCCATAGACCATCTATCCTCGATTACAAATCAAAATGCAGATGCGTTGTCACCCGTAAGGACTAAGATGGAATGCCTCGTTTCCAGTAAAAAGGATCTCCGATTCTTTACACTCACCATATGAAATACAGCAGCATTAAGCTACTATTTCACGCTGGTATTCTGTGAGAGCGTGGTCCTTCCCCGGTCGAGTCGACCCATTCGTGCTAAACTATACTTCTAATATAACTGCAGCATGGCTCTACCACGTATAAAAATAAATAACCATTTATTTTACGCGAGCCTCGTAATTTTACGTCCACTATGACCACTATGAACCAGCTTTTATTTTACACAGATAGAAAGTTAAACTAATATAGAATCTCGAACAACCCATAAACATTCCTTATATTAGATTGTATTGAGTGAGTAAGTACAGTGAAACCTAGTCCTCACCTCACCCGCGATGAGTTACAAAAGCGCGAGGGAAAGGGAGAATTTAAGTAACCAATGAATACAATATGTGCATAAAACTGAATAGATGTGTTAATACGAATTCTTAAAATAGTTCTGTACAAAAAAAACGGTTTAGTAAAATAAATAAATAATATATTTCCCGGGATTCAGAAGGCATATCCATGTTAAGATAACGGTCAGTAAATCCCCACTTTCCAGCGTGATGATTACTGGACACAGCAACAGCAAGCAAAGAGCCAGTCACCAGTCTTTCTGAGGTTCGTAATAAAGCTCAAAGTTACAGTTTCAATGCGTGGCACATACCTTTTATTGCTGAGAGCTATGGAGTCAACCATGTAGTGGCGGTGTAAGAATAGTTATTCACTACCCCATATCATCCCGTGGGTGTCGTAAGAGGCGATAGATGATATCAAATCAGGAGATGGGCATCAGCGTCTTCCTAACAACGACAAAAAAACTGCGGTTGCCAAGCCGCTTGCCAAGCGTGGCAACTATGAAAAATATCCCCATAAGAGGTAATCCATGGAAGAGGCATAGTCCTGAGAGTGTCACCGTTACCGCCTGCGCCGGAATTACGCGAAGTTCGAGAACACTTCTCGCTTAGCTTAGATGGCATTAACAAATGACCGGTGGAAGCTAATATTTTCAGATCTTTCATACTTTATGATATCTTTACAAATTGACAAAGTTAAATTGGCCCCTACTTCTAGGTATTTAAAAAATGACTATTGGCTATTAGAAAAAAGTTATTATAATATAAAGACATACAAATATAAATAATCTAATTAAAAATGACATAATAGTAAAATAATAATGATATAATAATTTTAATTTATGTGTATGTACTTGACGTGATAGTAATTGTCACTTTTATTAATATCGACATTTACATGCTGACCTAGTCGAATATGTTGTACTCAAACTATATTTAGCACCCTAATGTTATATAATATTTAAGCACATAAACACATCGTAGTCTATTCTGTTTCAAATTTATTAAATGAACTTTTTTTAATATAAATTACGAAGGTTGTGTGCGGCAATGTTCCAACGATAAAGCGACTAAGTTTAAACAAGGTATTCTGTCACCGAATATACAGCTTAATCAAAGTTCTAAAATTCTTGTTGCGCTTAGGGGTACTTCGCTGAAATTACGTAACTTTCTAATGTAAATATTGCATATTTAGTTTAGTCCTGAGGTTGTAGTATGTCTAAAGTGTGTATATAATTTTTTTATACTTATTATAATCCAGTGCTTGAGCACAATCCCTCCTGGTGGTAAGTGTCTTGAAGACGCCCAGATTGTATTCAGACGGAAAAGTAGACGCGGGCAAATTATTCCACTCCTTTGCTGTACACATGAAAAAAGTCGAAGCAAACCGTTTGTTTTTTATGTGGAATATCGACAATGTTATGAATCGAGTGATAATCGTAACAGCCTATTAAAGTTCACTGATGAACATAAGCCTGCCCCATAGATTACCTCATAGGGTATATTACTCATAGTTGCTTCGCAAGCGGAATGAGAAATCAAACATAGTTTATTTTAATTTTAGTCTCAGCCTATTAAAGTTCACTGACGAACATAAACCTGCCCCATAGATTAATTACCTCATAGGGTATATTATGCGTGTGCGTGTGCGTGTTCGTGTGCGTGTGCGTGTACGTGTGCGTGTGCGTGTGCGTGTGCGTGTGCGTGTGCGTGTGCGTGTGCGTGTGCGTGCGCGTGCGCGTGCGAGTACGCGTGCGCGTGCGTGTGCGTGTGCGTGTGCGTGTGTGTGTACGTGTGTATGTATGAGAAAAAGACAGTGAGTGATTACGTTTATAGGATAAATTCTAATAAAGCTTCAGTTCGATCGTTATTAAGTGTCTTAAGCCACTGCATTATTTTTTTCTTACAATCGTATATCTAACGGATATATTTGCAATATTTTATTAATTTGATTATACAATGTGTCCGGATTCCGATGTCCGATACTTTAAGGGGTTAAAATACAATTAATTTTATCGACAAATCAGGGATCAATGATTTTTTTCGCCATCAATAAAAAAATGGCAGCACTTTAAAAAAAATTGTTGGCGAAGCATAGATGCTTGTATTAATTTAACAATATCTACCCAAGTAGAAGACTTTCAAAAACAAAATTGGTCTCAAATGTTAGTTAATAGTGTAGACAATAAATCTAGATTCAAAATAATATTTTTTAATTTTTCAGTATTAGTAAAAAACATTTTTGAAAAAATAAATTAGACAACAAATTGATGTTGTTTTTCAGATTCTTAGCTTTAAAAAAAACCATCGTGTTAACCAATTTTTTTTACTTGTTTTTATTATAATACAGGATATTTGCTATAAATGCACATTTAAATCTTAACTCTGAGTTAGATAGTTTAGGAGCTATGACAGTGTAAACATACTTACTTGAAAAGCGCGGATACACTAGCAAATGAAATAAAACAAAATAATTTATATCAATTGCATTTAATTTGGCAAAATAATTACAAAAACTGCTCAAAGTGACCTCCTTGTCTCTGCAGACATGCTGTTGCTCTTAGTGCAACGTGTTGCGTAGAACGCTGGATCATTACCTTGTCTTCTCGCAATTCGTTTGCTGCTTGAATTATTTTTTTCTGCTAACTCCTCTCGTGTATTTGGCACATTTACATACACTCTTCGTTTGAGTGTGCCCCACAAAAAAAATCGAGAGGTGTTAAATCCGGCGACCGCGGTGGCCAAGCAATTGTTCCTCCGCGTCCGATCCACGACGAATAGTGTGCATTTAAATGATTCCGCACAAGAAGCGCGAAGTGTGCCGGAGTACCATCCAATTGCAGAATCATTCTGGCCCTGTAGGGCCAATGGTAACTCCAATAAAGCATCCAAAAAATTCGTTTCCAGGAAATTTAGGAATCTTGGGCTATTCATTGTCTCCGGTAAAATGATTGGTCCAATTAGAATGTCGTCAATCATTCCGGCCCAAACGTTGACAGAAAATTTATGTTGAAAAGAACTTGGGCGGATCGCATGTGGATTTTCTTGAAGCCACAGGTGTTCGTTACGGTAGTTCGTATACCCTGATCGCGTGAAAGTAGCTTCGTCTGTCCACATAATTCTTTTTAAAAAGTTGGGATCATATCGCGTTTCTCTCAATATCCACGAACAAAATATTGCTCTTCTTACATAATCCGGTTCCAGTATTTCTTGCACCCTTCGAAAATGGTAAGGATGTAATCCTTCTCTTTTTAAAATTTTCCACACCGACCATTTTGATAGACTGAGACGATTAGCTATGCGTCTAATGCTCAGGCTAGGGTCTTGAGTAATCATTTGCAATATTTGATGTTCATCTTGGAGCGACAAAACACGAGTACGTTCGTTACCGAGCCTTCTTATTCCATTTTCCGCAAGTCTCAAATGAATTCTCACGAAAGTGCGAGCATTCGGCGTACGTCTGTTAGGAAATCTGCGTGCATACTCTACAACAGCTCTATTTGCACTCCCGTTACACAATCCATACACGAAATGGATGTCAGCGATATGCTGGCTTGAGTACTCGTTCATTGTAATAAACATTATATATATTATATTATATAATAAATGTTATACGTGGTAGAGCCATGCTGCAATTATATTAGTAGTATAGTTGTGGCACGAATGGGTCGGCTCGACCGGGGGAAGGACCACGCTCTCACAGAATACCGGCGTGAAATAGCAGCTTAACGCTGCTGTGTTTCGTATGGTGAGTGTAGAGACCGGAGGCCCCTTTTACTGGAAACGAGGCATTCCGTCTTGGTCCTCACGGGTGACAACGCATCTGCATTTTGATTCGTAATCGATGATAGATGTAGATGTCTATGGGCCGCAGAAACTACTTACCATCGGGTGGACTGTGTGCTCGTTTATCACCATATCCTATAAAAAAAAAAGTCACAGTTCAACAACAAAACAAAAACGTAACAAAGTCTAACAACAAACAATAATTATGTACAGTAAGTAGATTTACTTAAAACCAGGAATGTTATCACAACGCAGAGCGAGGGACGACTGCTCGACGGCACAAGCGCACACTGCACCCTTTTTTACCTGGAGACAGCCGTTATTCTGTCTCGCTCGCACTGTTGTGCACAGCGTTTTTTACCTGCTCACACAAAGGATGCTATTGTGCTTGCTTACGATTCCTTGAATTATTGAAGAATTTTATCTTACTCACTGGAATGGGTGTTTAGTTATCTAATATCGGGGGTAGAGGCACTTTGAACAGTTACATTCAAATTATCATAGCTCCTAAACTATCTAACTCAGAGTTAAGATTTAAATGTGCATTTATAGCAAATAATTATAATAAAAACAAGTAAAAAAAATTGGTTAACACGATGGTTTTTTTTAAAGCTAAGAATCTGAAAAACAACATCAATTTGTTGTCTTATTTTTTCAAAAATGTTTTTTACTAATACTAAAAATTAAAATTGATGTATTGTCTACACTATTAACTAACATTTGAGACCAATTTTGTATAAGTGTTATGATTGTTTTTCATATTGAATTTTCACAAAGTTGGTTTTCGTACTGCATATAGGAACTACGCTATAATTTCTTCTTTTACTACCGTAAGAAGGATTAAAAGACAAAGACTTATGTTTTCTTAACAAAGTGAGTAATATGTACAACTGCCTCACCGAAATCAGCCCACAAGATGAATACAAAATGCTAGTGGAGACCTATATGGATTAAAAGGTATAAGTTTCATTAAACATCTTGGAGTTCTCTCAACTTCAATAAATTTACTTTTATAAGTACCCCCCCCCCCAAATAGGTATACAATATATTATATTAGATTGAGCAAGCGCTACATAAATTTGATTTAAACGATCTGGACAAGCAACATATCTTAAAGTTTTAAATATCCAAGTGAGTTTTCAAATTCTACTGGACACTAATTCGACATGTTTGTACCAGGAAAGTCGTTGATCCACCGTAACGCCTAGATACGCAAAATATAAGACAAAAGTTTAATTTTATGGCAAATAAATGTTAAAATCTTTATTTTTGACTTAAAGTGTCGAAATAGTGTCATGAACCAAAAGAATATTTTCTTTCGAATAATATTGCTTTATAAAAGCGTCATCTACTTCATTCTATAGGTAAAGTCATTTTATCGAACAAAAATTAATCGAACTAAAATTAATTGACTCTCAAGATGGTACGTAAAATAGACGCTAGATGGCCTGACTACTAATTTAATATAATATTCTATCTCATTCGCTTGCAGGCTAAATCTTATAGATGTATATGTTTGTCTCTTTAGTTTAAAATTACGATTTAAAAGAACTTTTAATTTCAAAAACATTACACGTAGCTGGCTTGAGAAAACCGTGCTTTTTTCATGGCCAGCTTTTTATTGAATGCTCCGGTTTATCCCGTGCTTAATGCCACCTTGAAAAAACTAGCGACGTAACTGACAATGACGTGTTTTTATGATCGGTGTCTCAGATAGGTAATAATCATAAAAACTGATGAACTCTGTTAATTCTCTATATAATTACGCGAGCGTAATTGCAATTAACAGCTAGTTAATTAAAATTGTAACAAAAACGTCAACAATCATACAAAGGTTCTAACATTCGTCACGTTCAGATATCCCTCGTTTTTCTAATAATAATCTAATAAACGGGGCTACATTCCTCGTCATTTAATAACTCCAAACCAACAGTACGCAGTGATGGCCTCCAATTATCGGGTGGGAGTCGTCACTGAAGGGGGAAATCGGCTGAGGAACATCATCATTAGCATCAATCATAACGATTTTGCAAATAAATAGAGTGAATGTACTTGGCATATATTTACTCGCAAATATTTTTTATAATGTATCTGCACAAAGATATTGAAAAGAAATTATGAATATTTTACTGATTAGGATTAGCAAAAACTTAATTCTTGTTAAATAGGTAAATTTACTCAGAAAATTGGCTCTCTAATCGGTCTGGCAGCAGCAGCGCGTCAAGGCCGTGAGCCCAGAGGATGCAGCCAGCGGAACGAATGTATTGATTGCATGCGCTTTGTTCTTAAAAAATCCGCATGTGTCGAATTTCATCGTGTTGTAATTACCGTCATGGACGTAGTGTGAAGATTTATTCTGGGGTGGACTTAAATTGTTTTTGAAACACTGTTAGGACACGTGCATTGGAATGTTTCCTATTATAGACTTAGAAATACCTAGTTTTTTTAGGCATTACACTAGACTGTAGGAACCGCGTGAGAGAATCAAATAACTTCTGTTGATGTCGTAGGATACCAAGAACTCATTTCTTGCAATAGATTGTGATATAACTATCCTATGCTAAGAAGTAAATATGCAGATTCGAGACGGAAAGCGACGCCAAAAATGCGAAAATGTCTTGTACTTAGATCACCAAGGCAAATACATTGCATGATCACCAAGGCATATACATTGCATGATCACCAAGGCAAATACATTGCATGATCACCAAGGCAAATACATTGCATGATCACCAAGGCAAATACATTGCATGATCACCAAGGCAAATACATTACATGATCACCAAGGCAAATAATACATTGCATGTAACAATCATATTTATTTATTAAAATCTATTCTAAGACAAAATTTATAATTCTTAATTTAAATCTTTTCGGAGAGAGTCATTGCGTCAGTTGGCCAATATCTGTTCCCCTAGCAGAAAAGAAAATTGGTTTTTGTCGTGCGGAAATTGATTAAGGGATAATGGTCTCACTAGGGGATAATCAAACACGAGTAGAGCGAGGATGTTTAAAAATGGATAATCAGACGGAAAATTATTGTACTACCTTTACCTTTCTATACGCATTACAAAAAACGAAACATACCGTTTAGTTTGAATGCTTAGAATATCGACAGCAAAGGAGTAAAGACTGTTTATCCTATGGAAAAGACAGGAAGAATTAAGGCATAAAACGACTCTGGATGACCGTCTGCAGTGCTGATCTCGAATCACTGTAAATTTTGCAGCTCATTGCTGTCTCTATGTGCGTAGTTCGGTGCCTCAAATATGTCCAGCAATTCCACCTGGTAGACAGTGCAACTCTTCCAATTTTAGGTTTTCTGTAGAATACCGAGAGTAGCTAGCCTCTAAATATACTGCGTCTGTGATCGAGGCTGAAAAGTTCGATTCCAACCAAATCAAAGTTATTAAAAAGCCACTTAGCACGTCTCCCCTATAAGTTCAACGCTGCTAGGTGGCAGCATCGGCACATATGTGGCAGCATGGGCACATATGTGTTCGCAGTACCTCATGCACGACCGGATTTGGGCTTAATATAGTCTAAGCTATGCTGGCGTAAAGTACCACCGCACCGTTACAAAGACACCTAGTTTATTTGCGTCTGATTTGGCCCTGGACTAAATGAACCGACCAAAGTTGGGATTCAGAGAAATCTCAAACCCGAATAACTGAAGACGTTCTCTATACTCTATAGATACACCACATAAAATATGTTTATTTTTAATAAAATTAAAAAAAAAACGTTTTACCTTTTGATTTGCTTATATAATGAATATACGTATAAACGTATGCGTGCATAATTAAAATTTAAAAAATACAAAAACTACTTCAAAAACAAAAAGGATTAATATAATTTCTACAGCCGTGGTAGCTCAGATGGTTAGCTCTCGCTGTGATTTTCACAGTACGCGAGCAAACCGGGTTCGATCCCGCCAGCACCAATGAAATTGTTTATGTTAAGTGCTGATTTACCACGTGCTCAGCGGTGAAGGAAAACATCGTGCGGAAACCTGCATGTCTGAGAAACAAGACAAAAAATATTTCGAAGATATGTGAAGTTCACCAGCACGCTTTGGGCACATGACGGAATATCTACTTATGTGCTTTGGGCAGCGCGGTGGACACTCACTTGCCCTAAAACCATCTCAGAAATGAGGGAGGGGGGGGCTTTGACTAGCAGTGGGACGTATAAGTACGTATAGGCTGTAACTTTAACTTTAACTTTTATAATTTCCACATAATAGCTTCTCAAGTCCATGCTAAGACGCAATGTATCGACGAATTAGAGCCACGCCTTTACACGCCTTCCTTTTTGAGGAAATTATTTTATACTTTTTTATTTATGTACCCAGTTTTTTTACTTTTTTTAAGCTTAATTATTTTACCATTTTAAGTTTTATTATGGCGAAGTGTTGTTAGTATTTTTAAGTAGATTTTACAAAGTGTTCATATTGCCAGCTTGATTTTTTTTCTAAATATATTAGTTCTAGTATACGACTTAGTGTTTTTGTCTCTGCCCTCCTAACTTTGGTTTTATATGACCTCAAAGCTTAAATTGACTATATTACCCTCACGTACCTTACTCCTGAAGTACAACTATTCATTAATAGAAGAAATTAAAATCGGTTCTACTCTCTCCGTCAAATAGGTGAACATACATTTAAAAAAAACATATGCACTCAGCTAATAACGGTCGTACTTTATAGAATTGCTAGTATTGTAAACCGCCCTGGCTTTGCCTGGGTAGGATCTGTTAATGTGGCGTTATTTAGATTTAGGATAATCTATTTAGATTTTTTTTAAATAAAATATACCCTAGATCCCTCCTAATATTGCTCTCCATCTGTTCGTAACGTTTCATCACAACCGGCTTAGACATTCCGAAGATTAGCCTGGACAGACAGACAAAAATGAAAAAAATGTTATTTATCTCATAAGAGGAAGTCCATTAGTTACTGCGTTTAAAAAAGCATTGCATTGCGGCTTTGAGCCGAATCTCACCCTATCACGCGCGGGGGAGACAGCGTCTCGGCAAATATCACGTAAATTTTTTTCCGCAAGTAACAGTGTGAAAATTGAGATAAAACTGGGTTAAATTAAGCGGAAAGTGTTTTTCCATAACAATAAGGCCAAATCATATTATCTTCTCTCTCTCTCTCTCTCTCTCTATATATATATATATATATATATATATATATATATATATATATATATTTATACATATATATATAAAGACACATAGATAAATATTTTTGAATGCCTCAAAACAGATCTCTTATATAATAAATAGTAATATCTGGAGCTGGCTCACGAGGTGACTGACATGTGGGGTGATCTGCCAACCGAAATGATTCCTGTAGTCGTCTCTGCGAATGGGCTAATCCCGGTCAGCCTCTCGGGTCATCTGAGGAGGCTGGGACTCCGTGATAGACCGCTCCAAGCTCAAATGCAGAAGGTGGTGCCCCTCGATACCGCCTGCATCGTCCGCCGGTTTCTTTCCCTTTCCCCCTAACTCTAAACCGTTTGGTCTGCCCTGACGAGAGCCTCCATCTGATTGGGCTTTTATTTATTTTTATTGATTAATATATATTTATCATTTTCTTTTATATATTTATTCAGCCCAACCAGATGAGAATACTCTATTAACACTCCATAGTAATATCAATGATTTATTATTATTACTAGCGGACTTCAAAAAAGGTGTTGGTTCTCAATTGGACTTGTTGTTTTACTTATATGTTGTTACGCTTCGCTAGTTCTGAATCGATTTTAATGAATCTTTTTTTCAATAAATAGGTTATATAAATAGGTACTACCAACGTGGCCCTAAAAATATTTTTGTGGAAACTTTTAGTTTTAGTGAAAAGTTTTAATATAAATTATTTTTAATTATAGTTCTAAGGAGACGTGGAAGCTCAGGGGCTAAGGGCTCGCGGTAAATTTCACAATACGAGAGCAATCCAGGTTCGACCCTGTTCTACCACGTGCTCGGCGGTGAAGGACAACATCATGAGGAAGCCTGCATGTCTGATAAATAAGGAAAAAATAATTCGCATACATGTAAAGTGCGCCAACACACGTGGCAGCGTGGCGCTCATTTCCTTGCCCTAAAACCCTCTCAGAAATGAGGGGAGGCCTCTACCCAACTTTTCTTTCCCAACTTTCAACTTTTTTATAAATAGTCGTACTATAAGGACGACATTCTGGTTACCTTGAGTTTGTGATGTTTCTTAGTACACTTACTTAAAAGGATCAAAAAATATAACTTTTATTTGTAACTGAATTCAAAGAATCAAAAGGAATATAAAAATTTCCACATTAAATAACTTCTGAAGTTGCGGCTGTAACTCTTCAACATAATATGACTTAACACTATCTTATTTTACATGAAATCATCATTAATTAATTTTGTGTTTAAAAACTTCAATGTCTAATCTCCATATTCGCACACATCTTATTTTGATAATTATTCAAAAAGCTTTCAACCAGATTCATTACTTTTTCTTAGATCACTAAAATAGTCTATAAGTCCAACTTGACTTATTATAATTTTATAAATTTACTACGGTAATCCAACCCGGCTTCGCAGGGGTGATTTCTGGATCTCGACAACAGCCATCTACCGGGTCCAAATATGAAAAATAACACCTAGGGACCCATTCAAACACGAACAATTTTTTTATCCAAATTTGCTTAGATTGTTTCAAAATTTATAACGGGCATAGGTAGAATTTTTTAAATGTTTTATGTTGGTAGATTAAGTGCTTTTTAAGAATAAGGCCGTATAATTTTTTCCCTGAAGTAACAATTTTAAAAATGTTGACATTGAAATTTGTTTTTGCTAATATTTTATCTCAAATTTTCATGAGATGCATCTATGTAGACATTTTTTTGTCTATTGTCTATCTGGTGTCCATAGCGTGTTTGAATTAATACAAATACTTTAACCCCTTTAACTTAAAAATCAAACACTGAACACAAAAGGTATAACACAATTCATTACACTTAATGACTATTCCATATTAAATTATTTTTTATTCTTTAACAAAACGTTTTGATTGAACAAACATATGCTAATGAATCCCTCGACGGAGCGCTGCAATGAAATGCCATGTAAAGTTTCAACGGCTTTCCTTGGAGAAAACAATTTGCACAAATCTTTTTCTATTTTAGCTTTTAAAAATTATAAAATTTATTAGGTATATTTCTATATTGAACTACCTGCCACCATCTTCCCAGGCTTCGCTTGGATAAGATCTATTAACGTAGCGTTATTTAGAAAATCATCAAATATCAAAGAACATTTATTTTAGCAATTTTAGTGTGTTTTGATTTGCAAAAAAAAGACATTCGGATATCTCAGCTCTCATATGAACATGAACATAAACAGACCCACAAAAATGTAAAAATGGTTGTATATGTCTTAATAATAATATAAATAATAAGTGAATAAACGCTCAGTTCAAAATAAGGCAGTTAGTTTGACAGTAATCTTTGATTATATAGACAGGTATATAATCAAAGACTGTAATATACCAAATACAGGCAGCCCATTCAGTTATATTTGTATGTATAGACAAAATTAAGTAAAATTCGTTTAAAAAAGATATGAAGTTCTCTATCTATGTTATCTATCTATAACAAAAAAGTGTATAGTATAATCATCATCATCAACGTCATTACAGCCTTTCACAAGTCCATTGCTGAACATAGGCCTCCCCCAAGGAATGCCACAAAGCACCGACATGAGCCACCTGCAACCATCGACTTCCTGCATGTCTTACCAGGTTGCCACTCCATCTATCCACGTCTCCTCGTACCCGAAGTACTGACTCGGCTGCCAATCGAAAACCTTCTTTCCCAATCGGTTGTCGGTTTTTCGAGCTATATAGCAGCCCCACTGCAACTTCAGCTTACTCTGATTCTGTACTCGGATAGCCGTCGTAGCAATACTGTACAAACACTTCAGCACTTCGATATACCGACAGTCAACTTGGCACCGCTGAAGGGACTGTAGCACCGCCCAAATTTCGACGGAATCAACGGCTTTCTCATAGTCCACATACGCAAGGCAAAGTGGCAGATTGTACTCTTCGGCCTTGTGTATAATCTGCCGCAGGGTATGTAGACCGCATCTACGGTACTTAAGTCTTTTCAAAAACCGGTTTGTTCGGGAGGCTGGAAGTCGTCGAGTCTACGTGCGAGACGATTCGTAATGACTCTCGAAAACAACACGTAGACGCAGCTCAGAAGGGAAATCGGTCTGTAATTCTTCAAGTAAGCGTTGTCGCTTTTCCAGAAGAACAAGACTACCGCACTTCTGGTCCATACCTCCGGAGTAGTGCCATCATGGAGCACTGAAATGAAGAGCTTCTGAAGGACTTTAAGATCAGGTTTTCCACCCGCTTTCAGAAGTTCCGCCGTAATTCCATCCTCACCTGGATCTTTGCCGTTTTTAAGGTGCTGAAGAGGCATTCTAGTCTCGCTCAGACTGACGTCCGAGATATCATCGGAATAGTGTCAGATAAGACTTGCTCTTGGATCGTTACTTACACTTGCGTGTGGCTCCAACGATGATGCAGCTACAGCTGCCCATAGAACCTCTCAATCTCACTCAAAATCTCAGGTGTCCCGGAAACGAAGCTGCCACACTCAGTCTTTGGCTTTGACAGTTGGCTCTTTCTGGCACACAGATCTCTGGCAAAGATTTTGGAGCCCTGGTTCAGCTCGATTGCTTCTTCCATACGAGCAGTATTAAAGTTGCATAAGTACCGCCGCATGCATTTAGAGATCTGTCTGTTTAGTTTCCTGTATGCTGTCAAATCTGTTGAAGACTGCAGTTTTTTTTATAGAAGAGAGGGCAAACGAGCATACGGTTCACCGGACGTTAAGTGACTACCGCTGCCATGAACATCCGCAACACCAGAGGAACTGCAGGTGCGTTGCCGGCCATTTACAAAAGGAGTAGTAGTTTCATTTCCCGTTTAACAGCTATGAGATTAAGATTAAGAGTGTGATAAGAGATTTTTTGTGTTCTTCTGCGGTGGGTTTTGCGGAATTTAGCTCCGACTTCATGGACAGTTTTCACGAGCTTGTCATTCATAACGTCCACTGCATTGCAGTCTTCTAGACACTGAAAACCGTTTTGTTTTGGGACTCTATTAAAAAGAACGTTTTTATGAGACCGACTTCTCTTCATCCTCTTACATTCGGTGATTGCTGCCAGTTTTCACCCTTGCGATCACTGAGACATCACTGAACAGTTGCCGTCCAGTCGTCATAATGAGGTCCATCTCATTTTTGTTGAACCGTCGAGGCACGACCAGGTCCACTTTCTGTGGAGCCGCTTGTGGAAGAAAGAGTTCTTCATAAAGAGTTCCTCTTTCTCCATGAAATTGGCCAGCTTCTAGCCTCTTGGATTCCGTTGCCCTATCCCAAATTTTTCTACCTTCAGCTCACCGTTCTTTACTTGTGCCTAGTTTTGCGTTAAGTCTCCCATTAACACCGTGTAGTGGGTTTTGGAGGAATGCATGGCTCCAGAAATATCCTCATACATTTCCTCCTCATTTGATACATCCTGATGAGGATGCCGAGGTTGGTGCGTAAACCTGTATGACATTCAGCGAGTACCGTTTGGTGATTCTGAGTATAAGGTACGCAACCCTTATCGATACACTTCCAATCTTTACAACGTTGTTAACGAGAGATTTGTGGACGATAAATCCAACACCTCCTTGGGACAGATGGTTACCCTCCCGGTGATAGAACAAGTTTCCGGATTCGAGAATCACCGTGTCCTCCCCTCTTTTCAGACCAACTATATGTAATATTCCAGCGCAACTTGTCTATCTCTTCTTCCAGCTCCAGGATATTCTCATCAGTCCTCTGGGTGCGTGCGCTGTAAGTTACCAGGTAGAGTCGTCTTAGGTGGTAACCGAACCTTCACTGGAGATTCTTAGAACCCCTGTCCCGCTGTTACCACTGTTGCCACCGTAGCCAGGAATAGCGGGGCCGCCGCGGGCTGGGGGCCGTTTATTTGTGCCGTTACTCATGGGGGATGGGGTATATTGCCATAGTTGCCACGCTTTGCGAGCGGATTGGCAACCGCAGTTTTTTTGTTGTACAATTGCTGTTATCAGGAAGATGCTGCTGCCCATCTCCTGCCTGTTTCCCTCTGTCGCCTTTTACGACACCCACAAGAAGATAGTGGGTATTCTTAACCGCTAACGGCAGATAGTATTGTAGTAGAATTTATTTTCAATATTTTTTAAATTATTTAGAAATACAGGAACTTGCGAAACGTTTTATATACAAAAAGTATGGAAGTTACGCAGTAACTTGAGAGGTACTTAAAAGCCTTTTAAGTAAGTTATGAATAACTTACGGATAGCATTTTCTAAGCTAATAAGGAAGGCGAAATAAGAGGGTTAATGAAGCGATATTCTTTAAAAAGGTGCTAAGCTCGTAATGCGTTACTCAATATGGCCGCACATGTTACATAGACGTTTAGTGACTGCGTAACAGAATCCACTAACAGAACGTAATAAGAAACAGAATAAGAAAGTGTCTAGATCTTAAGGCCTGTGTAGTATAATATAAAATTAAAAGATGTTAATGAGATATAAATTTTAACAACAAAATCCTAAAAAAATTGAGAGAATCGCCAACACCACTTTTAGTGACAAAAAAGGAAAAAAGGCTAATGATAAATGTTGTAAATTAATTCTTTAGTTAAAATAAATAAGTATTTTTTAAAGGTTGCCAACCCGTCCACTAAATTTGGCAACTATAGCAAATATCACCCCCTTTGAGTCGATCTATGGGAGAGACCTATGATCAGCCTTTTGATAGACGGCAACTGTAACGGTAATGACATAATATAAGTAAATTTATTGTGAAAAATAAATACAGCAACGATTTTAAAACACTGTATAAACTCTTTATAGCGAAACTAATTAACTAACAAATGAGTTTTCGCTATATGAAAAGTTGAAAAAAGCAACAATTTTAAAATTATTAATTACAAAATAAATAAAGAAGGTATGTTTAATTTCGCAAAAAAAGTGTAATTTACAAATTTTAATACCGCGTATAGTCACCGCGGTCTCTGTACCTCTATGTCGGTCCCTCACAAGAATTTTCTCAGACTGTTTGACGTAGAAGATTGAAGTTTGGCATAGCTATAATATTCTATAGGAATACAGAAGTTAGTTTCCCAGAGTTGCATTAATATGCAGAATATACCTAGGCCGCACTAAAAGTATCGGGAATGGAATATTTCCACTGTTCCCGTCATATCAAAATCTTTTTAATTGATAACTCCTTGGTTTTAAAAATCGAACTAGCATTTATTTATTTAAAAAAAGATTCTCGGTCTTGTCACAAGGTTTTGTCAAACTTGTAAGTTAGTCGTTGAGAAAATGGAATTGACTCGAGAAAATTCAAGAGCCATGATTTATTATGACTTTCGAAGTGGTTTAACACAAAAACAGTGTGTTGACCGGATGATTTCTGTATTTGGTGATGAAGCCCCATCCAAAACCACAATTTATCGCTGGTTTGCTGAATTTCAACATGGAAGTGTCAAGCTCAGTGATGATCCCCGTCAAGGTCGTCCAAAAACTGCAGTCACCCAAGAAAACTTTGATGCTGTGCGTAAGCTGATTGAGGAAGATCGATATGTGACATACCGCGAAATTCAAGCAACTGTAGACATTGGCATGTCTCAAATACAAATAATCTTGCATGAACAATTAGATGTAAAAAAGTTGTTTTCCCGATGGATACCGCATTCGCTCTGTGAAGAGCAAAAAGCGGCTCGCGTTACTTGGTGCGTCAGAACTCTCGAAAGATTCCACGCAGGATCCTCAAATCTGTATATAACATCATATCAGGTGACGAATCCTGGATATACGCGCACGAACCCGAAACAAAAAACCAGTCACGAGTTTGGGTGTTCGAAAATGAGTTAAAGCCAACAAAAATTGTTCGTTCACGGAGTGTTGCAAAAAAAATGGTGACCACGTTTGTCTCCAAAACCGGCCATGTTACGACTGTTCCTCTTGAGGGACAAAGAACGGTTAATGCAGAGTGGTATGCTAGCATTTGTTTGCGGCAGGTCGTTTCTGAACTCCGTAAAGAGAACTGCAACCGCCGCATCATCCTCAATCACGACAATGCGAGTTCTCACACCGCACACAGAACAAAAGAGTTTTTAGAGCAAGAAAACATAGAATTATTAGACCATTCACCGTACAGCCCCGACCTAAGCCTTAATGATTTCTATACTTTCCCTAAAATAAAGAATAAATTGCGTGGACAGAGATTTTCATCACCTGAAGAAGCTGTGGACGCCTACAAAACGGCCATTTTGGAGACCCCAACTTCCGAATGGAATGGTTGCTTCAATGATTGGTTCCATCGTATGGAAAATGTGTCAAATTTCGCGGCGAATACTTCGAAAAGCAATAAATAGATTTTTAAATAGTAATGTTGTGTCACTTGCTTGATTCCCGAAATTTTCGTGGAGTTTATCTTTCGAATCAACTTAACTAAATAAGCTTAATGCTGCTGTGTTTCTGTTGCATTTTGATTCGTAATCGAGGATAGATGTAGATGTCTATGGGCAACAGCAACCACTTACCATCAGGTGGATTGTGTGCTCGTTTGTCACTCTTATCCCTTAAAAAATATTAAACACCTAACAACACCATTATCTTTATATCGGACAGATCTTCCGATGTATCTTTCCATTATTTCCATCTACTATACTGTTGCGCGCCTAAGTTGACGTCAGGCACTAGCGCCATCTAGTGTCGGGTAACAGAGCGAGGAGATCTTTCCAGAAAATGACATGACTAATCTTTTAACCAACAGCGCCATCTAGTATCGAATTGAACTAAGCTTTCTAGAAGCCTCACACTCGAACTTTCTGCGTTTGGTCGGTCGGCGCCCGTCTACGGGAATATTCTGGATGTTTCGGCGTAAAAGTGTATTGAAACTCGCTGTATGCCGCGATCGAGGCAGTATTGAATTTGGCGAGACAAGCGAAGCTTCGGAGCGAAATAAAGTGAATCAGTGTGGTTAATTATTAGTGTTTTAAGTTTTAATTGGTGTTCGGTAATAAAAGTGTAAATTTTGGTAATTTAATCGGCAGTTTTTATTGTCACGAGCCTCAAGCTCGTAACAATTGGTGTCAGAAGTGGGATAAAATCATGCCGATTTTACCTAAGGAGGAAACGGAGGGTATCCGTACCCGAAGTTAACGCCAGCAGGAGACGGACCAGAGACGATTTGGTGGTGCAACGCTGCAGACGTCAGAGGGCCAGCCGCCGGCCACGGAGACCGGCCCGTCAGTAGTTCCTGCATCTGTAGCACCTGACTTAGGGGTTCTGATGGTGATGCTGCAGGAGCAGGCCCGTCGGTTGGAATAGCAGCTGCAGCGCGGACGAGAGGAACAGGCCCGTCAGTTGAAATAGCAGCAGGAGGAACAGGCCCGCCGACAGGAGGAATAGGCCCGCCGACAGGAGGAACAGGCCCGTCGTTTGGAAGAGCAGCTCAAACGCGATAAGGAAGAGCAGATGCTCCTCATGAAGGACATCCACGCTACCTTCGGGAAAGAGATACGGGAGGTGAAGGATAAGGTTGCTCAACATGACAACCGCCTGTCGGAAGCTGAAACCCGAATCGACCAAGTAAACAACCGGGTTGACAACGTAATGGCTGACATGAAGAAATCACTGGACGAACTCAAACTTGGGGATGGAACTACAGCTCCCGTAGTAGCTACTACACCTTCGCTACGAGGGTTCAAAGTGCCGCCGTTCGACGGGATTTCTTCCTGGTCGGCTTACAAAATCCAGTTCGAGGCCGTCATGGAGGCGAACGGCTGGAATAAAAGCCAGGCCATGACTGCACTCACCCTAGGCCTGCGCGACCAAGCCTTAACTGTATTGGAAGCTCTCGGTAAGAAAGTGACCTACGAGCAGCTTCTTGAGGCATTGGAGGCGAGATATGGTGACGCTCACCTGGAACACGTCTTTCGCGCGCAGCTTAAATGTCGCGTGCAACGCGGCAACGAAAACATGCAGTAGTGGGCCCTTGAGGTGAAGAAGATGGTTCGAAAAGCATACCAGTCTGTACCTGCTCTCATTGAAGGGAACCTGGTGCAGACATTCATCGACGGCATCCGCGACCTTGAAGTCAGAGCTGCTGTGAGGCTCGGGCACCACGAGACGCTTAAGGACGCTTTGGCCCATGCACTAGAGGTGGAAGCTGTGCGGCAAGATCTTGGCTCCCATCGCATCAGGGAGGTTGCAGCAGCTACGGTTCGCGGCCGCAATAAAGGATACTGCCCTAGGTGCTATGGCTGTGGGGAAAGGGGCCGGGGCTTCGATCCAGCTGCCCTAAGCGAACTGTAGAAAGGGAAGGTGAACGATATCAGGAGGGTGGTGCGGCTAACAGCCCCGCCCAGCAGCAGCAGGGAAACGAGTAAAAGCCAGAACTGCGGGGTGGGTGCTGGCTGATGTTAAAAGAGCCCCAAGGGTCTCGATCTCACAAACCCATGATGGGAACAGTCTAATCATCAAGGGCGAGGTCAACGGAATGCCGTGAAAACTGACCATAGACACTGGAGCCTCTCGCACGGTTGTTAGTTCCCAACTTATAAGACAGTTCCTTGGGGACTCCGCATACAACCGAGAACGCATTAATTTGGTAACATCCACCGGTCAGCGTATACTCGTCCGTGGAGAAAAAGAGATGGAGTTGAAGCTAGGAAACATGATCTACCTGCATAATGTCATCGTGGCTGATATAATGGACGACTGCATCCTGGGCCTAGACTTTATGAGGAATAATTGTTGTGAGATCGACGTTAAGCAAGGTGTTTTGAAATGTGGGCAGGAGGAACTTTTTATAGAAGGTGCGTTACCAGGGAACGTGTACAGCATTAAGAAGATTGTTCTTCCGCCGAGATCGGAAACGATTACGTCGGTTAGTCTTCCTCGGAACCCTGGGCAAGCTCACCGTTGTGTACTCGTGGAAAGGGTAAACAATGACCTTCCATGGAAAGTAGCTCGAACCTTGGTCAGAACCATTGACATCCCAGGAGTACGTATGTTGAACCTTTGTGACCAGGAACAGATTGTAGAAAAAGGTACACCGGTTGGTACTTGTGAGGAAGAAGTTGGTTACGTCGGCGCCAATATCTATCGAGTGGGACCCCCAGTAAGGATTCAGAAACGAGAGTGACCAACCTTTTGGAAGACTGTCGCAGCGTTCTCTCCCCGAACAAAATGGTCAAGGCGAAGAAGTTGTTACTCAAGTACTTCGAAGTATTCTCGTCAAACGATGCTGATATAGGGAAGACCTTAGTTCAACACAAAATAAACACAGGAGAAGAATTGCCTACCCGCCAGCGACCAAGAAGATTGCCGGTAGCACGTGAAAAAGAAGTGGAAACCATGATTGAGGGAATGGTGAAGGATGGTATTATTGAACCTTCCTCTAGTCCATGGTGTTCACCCGTGGTGCTGGTAAAGAAGAAGGA
Organism: Parnassius apollo; assembly: GCA_907164705.1. Classification (NCBI taxonomy): domain Eukaryota; kingdom Metazoa; phylum Arthropoda; class Insecta; order Lepidoptera; family Papilionidae; genus Parnassius; species Parnassius apollo. The sequence continues at coordinate 14,079,887 of CAJQZP010000212.1, forward strand.
TGGCAGCATGCGGTTTTGTGTTGACTACCGCCGTCTGAACGACGTTATGAAGAAGGACAGCTATCCCTTGCCAAGAATTAATGACACGCTGGACATGCTTACAGGAGTAAAGTGGTTTAGCACGCTGGATCTAAAAAGTGGCTACTGGCAAGTTGAAAGTGACCCTAAGTACAAGGATAAAACTGCGTTCTTGACGGGAAAGTCCGGTCTGTGGCAATTTAAAGTAATACCGTTTGGATTGTGCAATGCTCCAGCAACGTTTGAAAGGCTGATGGAGCTTGTACTTTCCGGGCTAATTGGCGATAGCCTGCCTGGTCTACTTGGATAACATCATCATCGTGGGCCGTACGTTTTAGGAACACCTTCAAAACCTGAAACGCGTGCTCATGAAGATTCAGAGTGCCAACCTCAAGTTGAGTCCGAAGAAATGTTCACTATTCAAACGGCAAGTCAACTTCTTGGGGTATGTAGTGTCGGAAGAAGGTATCCGCACGGATCCGGAGAAAATCGCCGCTGTCAAAGATTGGCCGGTTCCAAAAGACAAGACGCAGGTTAGAGCATTTTTGGGGTTGTGCTCCTATTATCGGCGATTTGTGAAGAACTTTGCAGATATAGCCAAACTCTGCACAACTAAGAAACGACACTATAAGTGCAATATCGCATTCCAGGAGCTCAAGGACCGTCTGTGCAAAACTCCTATTTTGGGATACCCTGATGCAAGCAAATAATTTATAGTTGAAACAGACGCAAGTGATATAGGACTTGGCGGTGTGTTGTCTCAACGGAATTGTGACCAAGAGGTCGTGATAGCGTACTTCAGCAAGTTGTTGTCAAAACCGGAAAGGAACTATTGTGTCACACAACGCGAATTGCTAACTGTGGTAAAGTCGTTGCAGCATTTTAGCAAATATCTTCTGGGGCGAAAATTTCCCTTACGAACTGACCATGCTGCACTAAAATAGGCTATTGCAGTTTAAAAATCCAGAAGGACAAGTTGCGAGGTGGATTGAACTACTGCAGGAATACGACTTTGAGATCGAACATCGCAGCGGGAAATCTCATGGCAACGCAGATGCATTGTCAAGAAGACCTTGTTGAGTAAAATTATAAGAGTTTTGTGGGCAGTAAAAAGTACATCGCAATGCTCCAATGTGTGTTTGCGGTTTTCATATGTCCACATTTTTTTACTTTCCAGACATCTAGGTTTCCCCATGATGTTTTACTTCACCACTTAACCAACCAACACATTGTAAATCCGCACATAACATTCCCTATAAAACAGTTTAATTGGCCCTCGCGGGAATCGTACACGTTGCTCCTGCATCGCGAATTATTACGGCGGGTTACATACACGGTTACGTTTAAAGGAAATTCATAAAATCTGAATTGAAGCTTTTGTATAATTGTGAAACGGAATACCCAGTATTTTATCCCAACGATGCCACGAACTATTTCATCAAATAGAGATATAGATCTCATAGTGCACTTTTTCATTTACTTACATCGGTTAACTTGATACCAAAAGAAGTTGGTAAAATTATTGTTATGCTGACAGACACCGAATACTTTTAACTAAAGAGAGCTTCTCTCTTTTTAAAACTTTTGTGTACACAGTATCCGGTATAACAATTAAGTTATTTTTAAACATGGCAATTGTTGTAAACCCTCCTGATAATGGTCACTGGTCTGGATATTTTAAGTCTGACAATTTTTATGCTGCTCTAATAAGTATTCAGTATCATTCTTTTTAAATTTATTAGTTACTTACTTATTATTAGTTTATTTAGCAGTAAGTATATGACGCTATTATTAGATTAAAATATGAAAGCCAAAAGTGTAAAGATAAATTTATAAAAGTATTTAATTTATATATAAGGATAATGAGAGTTTTGAAATCAGTTTATTTATTAGATTTGTATTTAAAGTTACAACTATTTAAATTTTCATATTAGTGATAGATATTATCTGCTTAAATTAATTTAAGCAGATATTAGTTACATCTGTCAAACACTATTAAATTGAAATGATAAAAAACAAAATAATTTATGTCTGAATTAAATATTAGTTGTTTCTATTGTTTTATTAATTTAGTCAAAATATACAACTTTTTGCATTTTATATTAGATAGAACTGTCACTGAAACTTAAAACGTCAGTGAACAAACTAAATTTTTTCTAAATATGGTATACATTTTCACGAACACAGAGTTAGCCCCTTATAACCAAAGGAATCGTTAATAAGAATAATAAAAATTAACTTTTAAAGGAATGGAAAAAATATAACTCTCCTATTTTAAAGTTTCGTAGTCGGATGAAAGTAGCCTATAAGTTGCCCCGGGTCTACAGTAACTAAACCTACGTACAAAACTTCATAAAAACCTGTCCAGGAAGTGTCTGCGTGAATCGTAAATACCCACCGACAGACAGACAGACCGACTGACAAAATATTGAAAACCACGAGTTATTTTAACTTTAATATTCTTAATTTAGTCTCCTGAACTTGTTTTCCCAGGAAATATAAGAATTATAGACACGATTTTTCGACATCAAATTTTTTTGATTTATTATCTTTGTCTGATATTTTTTTTGCAATTCCAATATTTTAATAGTTTATTTTTCTAGTTTAATTATATCTTGGAGTAGATATGGTGGGGTCATCCTAGGTCTAAATATTTTTTCTATTAATCACGCACATTATGCATGTATTATTAGTCAATTTCGGCAACCAAGATAGCGTTTTCAAACCTAATTAATGTTTAATGCCTTATAAATGATGATGTATTGTTTTGCTATTGAGAGTGGGCGGTATGCTCATGCCTCATAGTATATAATATGTATATGAGTAATGAGGTAAACCAACCATAGTCAATCAATAAGAAGTTTTTCGTTAAATAGTTACATGGTGTTCACACCGTATATTTTGTGCTGAATTATAAGTTACGCGAGGCACACCAAGAACGAAGAAAAAAAAAAAAATCCGTTTTCTAAAAACTTGCAAAGGAGAGAGACAAAAAAACGCGGAAAAGGTTTTTTTTATTAAAAAAAAATGACACAATAATTATTTATTTAATGCCAATGACATGCCATGTATATATTAAATTATAATAAAAATATTCGTCTGGTTATATATATGTCAATGTAGTAAACTGGATAAGTTACTATAAGACGTTGAGTCCCCACGAAAATTTATAAGAATGAAAACGTTACATTTTATATAAATTTAATCTTGATGTATACTAATTATAGAAAAAACTAAATAAAGAAAGAACGATTAAAACACAATACCTATTCATATTTTAATTTCTTTGGTTTTATTTATATTTATAAAAGTTACTACATTATTATAAGCTCATAAAACGTTATATAAAAATAATAAAATAGTACCAACAAATGTCTCAGAGTTCGCAACAATAAATGTATTCCTGTGTTGTGTAAACTAATAAACTAATTTCAACAAAATGTTTGTGCGTCCCAAATGTCCTGCATTCCTTCAGGAATTATACTCTATGCAACATTGCTTTTGATTACAATTTATTATAAAAAATAATATGTGGATGCAGGAAAAAATTTATCATTTGTACAACGCCGAGTTCCTTACTCTGTGGTCGCGTGTTTTACACATAGCGCAACACGGTCCACCAGCGAACCGGAGTATAGTCATACGCAGGCGTTCCCCTCTGTCAAAGTATAAATCCACGCAACGCTCACTCGACTAAATCTAGTTGTGCGGCTAAATTGACGTCCTACAAAAACACCGAATTGTTCAGTTTTTTTTTTTTGCTTTAGAAAGAGATATGTCACTTCGAATTTGCAAAAGGATAGATTTGCGTTACCTTTCTTAAATATGTAATTTTAATCACATTATTGCTATTTACTTCTCTACAAAGTTAAAAATAAAAAAGAACGGTCGTGTTGTTTCGGATTTGTGTACCAACACAGGTCGCTCGCTCTAATACAATATGCCGATCGGTTGAGCGACTGATCAGTCTGTATAAGAGTAGTCGCTGTCACCGAGTGATACAGCTATAATTTCTAATGTAATGTGTGTGGGAAATTGTTAGCTATTGTTTTAATTGTTTTGTGTGATTTTCGTAGTGACAGACAATTGTTTTTGTGTGCGCAATTTTCACTACATAAAAAAATTTTTTTTTTTTTAATTGAATATAAACTGAACCTTTTTACTGACTTTATTAATTATGAATAATAAAATGCGGAATTAATAAAAAAACAACTAATGTGAGATTTCTGTTAATTTGGCCTTATGAGCGTTATAATCATGGAATTATAAAAATATTTTAAAGGCTTTTATGAATAGGACCTAAATGTATAAAAAGGTCGATTTTAGAATCTTGCGTTAAGCGTCGGCCTTCGTTGAATATTCATGAATCTCGCTCATTCTGATTTTATGAACTGCCCTGCAAGTGATTTTTTTTTAATTTTTATGATTTTTATTCACAAATTATTCATCAAATTTTAAAAGCTATGGCGAATTTTTGCAACAATTTTCCCTTACAATTTCTTAAACTGAAGAACTATAATTTTGTATATTGTCTAAAAATTGAAAAGCTTTAGGCTGCCTTTAATCTTCTACAATAATACGATGGACTTAAGGAAGTGCCAAGATTCCACAGACGACTGAGAGAATACTATAAGATTTGTAGTATTCGTGGCACAGGCATATGCACTCGTCTTAAAATTTCATTGCACGCGAGCATACTAAGTTCGATCCCCGCTGACACCACTATAATTGTTAGATACACCTTTAAATGTTGATTCACCACGTACACGGCGGTGAAAATAAATATAAAAAATAACATGCGAAGTAAGCTAAACGGTCTCCTCCCTGCAAAAAGTGCGCCATAGCAATGGGGCTAATCCTTTGCCAACCAGTTGAACTTATGTGTGTTGTTACTTTACTTTTAAAATGCAGAAAAATAGGGGAGATCCGTTCATATGGACTGCATGTAATTTATTTGTATACTATAAAATTACAATTATTAAATTAATTCAATGTCTTAATTTTTAAAGAATATTGTTCATTAGTACGATACGTTATTTATGAATATCTAGCTAGTTGGTAAGCGTTACAATCACTGATTTGTTTTGCATTAACCGGCCAAACTTGCAGAAAAGGTTCAGAACAAGTAATATAGGCAAATTGTGCAGGAAAATTAATTAAAAAAATCTCAAACATTCAGTCCTTTTTGTGTTTTAAATTCAAAATGCGAGGTAATGCATTATTTTATCTCATTTTACTGCGCAATCACACATTCGTAAGGGTCGATCGGTAGGCAAAAAGGTTATTGCCCATAAATCACTTTCAATTTGGGATAATTTCAAATGAAAGTATAAGCCTCATTTACTTGTATTTTCAAATACTGCAATAACGGTATATAATTATTTATATATTAGAAGTTTAGTTTAAAATTTGGCTACTCTTTGAAAAACAACCTCATAAAAATATATATAAAATACGAGTATATACAAATATTGTCGTAGGTATATTGCAAATGGCTCTCGTGGTAAATTAAGCGTATTTGTATTAAAACCGTAAAGCTTTTATGCATTTATTTCAATTTGATGATGTTTTAATGAGTTTTTAAGATCCTTTGTGTAAGTTCTAGTTTCCAAATACGAGGAAATGTGTATTTTGCAAAAGTCATTTCACAGGTATGTGCATTTAGTTAGTTTTTAATCAAAACTGGTGTGAAATTATATGTAAAGCATAACATTGTAATCAGAAATTTGAAATGCAATACTATCTTAAAATACATTAGTTCCATAGACACACATCTGCCTGCAGCGCCAAAATGTTGTTAATCAAATAGGCAAGAAAATAATTTGACAGCAGCCAGTCCAATGGTATTATACGACTGCCTCGTTGGTCTAGCGGTTGTAGTAGTGCGACTCCTGATCATGAGGTTCTGGGTTCGAATCCCGGGTCGGGCCAAAAAATTAATTATTGAGTTTTTCCGTCAAGAAATTCTCAGTAGTTGCCCGGAGTCAGGAAGTTGGCGGTGTCTCACCTCCGTGCCTCGGAAAGCACGTAAAGCCGTTGGTCCTGCGCCTGATCTCTCTCCGGTCGTGTCGGTTTACCGTCCCATCGGATTGTGAGAGTGAGGGAATAGAGAGTGCACCTGTGCTTGCGCATACACTTGGGCACTATAATCCTGTCCTGCGCCGATGGCTAGTCTCCATTAAGGCAGGCCGCCGTGGCCGAAATTCGGTCTGGAGGACATTATTATTATTATTATACAGGTTAGTGTTTGCAATAATTCTTAACCAACTTACCAAAGTTTCATCGTAATCGGATGAATGTATATAGAAGACGAAAAAATAAACATTCATTTTGATCTGATTGAATCTCTGACCTAATGTTTTTATTCAGAATAGTATTTGTAAGTCTTCGCGACAGTTAAAAGTACAAAGGAATCATCACTTTTCATAACAAAAGCCAAAGTACACATTCCACGCGAATAAAGTCGCGGACGCAGCTAGTTTTTAGACATTAGGTTTTTGTTGAAGTGCGAACTGAAACTAATAAATGTAAATATGACTTCTTCAATTAACAAAATACTCATACAAAACTGAAACAAATGTAAATATGACTTCTCAATTAACAAAATACTCATATTTCAAGTAAGCGCGTTATTTGCAAAGACTGAATTTCAACATATATACTCGTGCTTATAGAGGGCAAGGTTGGTTTAAACAACTGTTGTATAGCTGTTTGGGTTTGAATGTGGGATAAATTATGAGAGTTGCGGGAACAAGACAACGTCTATATTATGTGCGTTGTTTAATTGGTCTGCGGTGTGTAACTCTGTAGTCGTTATTTACAGTATTCGTGAATCTTGGAATTTCAGGACTCCAAAACATTAGAACACTGGTTTGTGTTCTAATGTTTTAGAGGTTAGCTTGAACTAATATAAACTTGCGCAACGTTACTAAGTAATTAATCTAAGTTAACCCTATGTTCATTACTATTATTACTATACACAAACACCAACAGTGTCATAATACAATTATCTAGATAGTTTGGTAACTCAGTGTTTGATTTTGGCACTGCGGAAGTATTCGCCAATAAAACACTTTCTGATGATCTAGGTGTCCATGGGCAACTTATGTGTCATTATTTATATTACTAACCATAATACGCTGATATGCTTTTGGTTTATGGCCGGGCCTTGAATAACGGCCACAGAGCACGTAGACTTTATGAAGAGCGGTATCCCACGAGAAGGTTGCCTAGCCATGATACGTTTGCAAATATAATAGAAGGCTACGTGAAACTGGCAAATTGCAACACAGGGAACCAGGAGTGCGTGGAAGACCACTTGATGTTGCTGTGGATGAGCGCATCTTGGCGGATCAACCCACTATAAGCATTAGAAAAGTAGCGACTGAACTCGGCTTTTCTATATGGAAAGTGTGGTCGGTTCTCCGCAACGATTGCAAGCACCCATTTCACCTCATCCCAGTCAAGGTACTTATTATTTCTTCTTTTTATAAAATTACTGTTTATCTTATCCATTATTAATTATTTCGTACATTTTAAAGTGAGTAAAGTAACTTACACAAATTTTTTTGTGCTAGGTATCGTGGATGGAGATTTTGCACGGCGTACAGAATTTTGCAGCTTTATACTGCACAAAGATGTCGACGTAATCAATTTTTGAAGAGCATTTTATGGACCGACGAGTCAAAGTTAGCACGAGGAGGCATTTTCAATCAACATAATTTACATTATTGGTCAGATAAAGATGAAAATCCACGTAAAACGAGACAGGGCAGGTGTGATTGGAAGATATTTAATCGGTCCTCATTATCTACCTGATAATTTAAACGGAGATAATTATTTACATTTTTTACAAAATGATCTCCCGGAACTAATAAGCGAGGTATCCCGGAATGATGAATGAGGACACAAGAATAATATTTCAAAACGATGGCTGCCCTGCCCACTATCGCAGAACCGTAAGGGAATATTTAGATGCGGTATTTCCGAACACATGGATAGGGAGACTCGGACCTATCGATTGGCCTGCGAGATCCCCAGATCTGACTCCACTGGATTTTTATGTCTGGGGCCGAGCAAAGGAAATTGTATACGAAAATTAAATACAAACAAAAGAAGACTTGATTGGAAAAATAAATGCTGCTTTTCATATTATGAAAGAAGAAATGTGATTAAAAACTACCACGACTGAAATACGTCGAAGATATCGCGCGTGTCTGCATAATGTTTTTCATCTGCATTTTGAACAAAACTTGTAAATTTAGTAAAAAAATTCTAGTACATATTCTTTTGTTATATTGAGCAAGACCCTGGTTATTGTAGTGTAGACACAACCATTAATTTTTTTGTATTAAATACAATAACAGGCGCTCGCGTGAGCTGGTAGCTGTAGCTGACCCGTGGGTCCTAAGCAGCAATTTTTTAATTCCCCCCGCCCTCACATTCAATTATCAATGGGTGCGTTTGGCAGAAAAAAGCGCTAGCAAGCGCTTGCAAGCAAAATGGCGATCGTAAGCGGTAAGCGCTGTCAAATCGTAAGTAGCTATTTTTCTCCAGGACACGATGTTAGTTTTAACCGGAGAACCTAACGTAATTTAAATATATGTTTGTAAAGTATTCATATTAAAAACTTACCAAGCATGAATTTTTAATAACATATAAATGTTTATTCATGTCATTATATTACTTAAAACTAATATTGCACAAAACAACTTATAAACTCTACTTCAAAACAAACAAATTAAATAAGCAAAATGTCGGATTGTGTCAGCGCTACTGAAGTAGCAATCGTGTCCTGGCCGAAAACTATTTCAGCGCTTAGAAGCGCTTGCTAGCGCTTTTTTCTGCCAAACGCACCCAATGATTTTGTTAGATAATCTAGTTTTATTTGACATGTGATATACCGATAGAAAGGTGTTAATCAGGGAAGTTTTTAAGGCCATTTGTAATTACTCAACAATTTTATTTATTTTTAAGGACCTGGAAACTTAGAGGTTTACAATTATTTTTCTCGTTTGTTCACTTTCAATGTATCGTAAGTATTTTTTCTTATGCTTTTTGGGCGTTAAATCTTTTTTTAATTATAAACAAATCATTATACTTAGGAAAAATAAAAAAAAATGTAGAAAACTAGAAATACTAGAAGTTATTGATCCAAAATACTAGAAAATTGGGAAAATAACAAATAATTTTTAAAAACATTTAAAAAAAAGAGATAGAAAAAAAATTGCATAGAAAATATACTTCTAATGAACCCATCTATCTCCCATTTCAGTTTGTCGGACCATCCACCAAACACCCTGAGAACTATGGTGTTTAAACTTGGTAAGTAGAGGTATTTTGTGAACCGCATTAAGATTTTCACACAAAAATAGAAAAAAAAAACAATAAATTTTGGGGGTTCCCCATACTTAGAACTGAAACTCAAACAATTTTTTATCAAACCCATACATGTGTTTCGTTTCTCGTTGTGTTTCGGTCTATGGATAGGTCTTCAAAAATGATATTCAGGTTTCTAATATCATTTTTTTTTTCGAAAATGAATAATTTGCGCGAGAGACACTTCGAAAGTAGTAAAATGTGTGTCCCCCCCTGTAACTTCTAAAATAAGAAAATGATAAAACTAAAAAAAAATTATGTACATTACCATGACATGGTAATGTACATAATTTATTTTTTTCTTCCAAACTTCCACCGAAATTGGTTTGAACGAGATCTAGTAAGTAGTTTTTTTTAATACGTCACAAATCGTAAACCGCAATTTACCTTTTATTCATCAACTACAAGACCTTTTATATTATGCTACAGAACCCTTCATGAGCGAGTCCGACTTGCACTTGGCCGCTTTTTTTATAAATTTTTCCGTTTGAAATCGTTTATCCTTCAAAAAATATCTGGAAAGTCTCTGGTTGTTAATAACCAATAATCAGGATTTTTTTAATGATTTAAGCTAAGCATTTGCTGCTTATTTCTAACTATTTCTTGGTTCATCCTTTGTCGTGAATAATGCTGTACTCATGGCGAATTTCGACCACAGTGACAACTCATAGTGACCGCGGGGGAAATCGGCCACGAGGCCACCATTAAAGTCTTCAGTTGTATTCTTGTTGGTAGGACTAACTCTTTCTGAGAATAATGATTTCTTATATTTACGCGAACACTATACATTGATTAAAACTACTTTTACGGATTTTATCGCGTTTTATTTATATTAATTTTAATACCCGACGTTTCGAGTGCTTTCCAGCACCCATGGTCACGGGGGACTGAAGTGACTGACGTCCCGATGTCAAAGTTAACCCGGAGTACCTTCAGCTTTTTTAATTATTGTCTTTGGTCCGATCTATGCAGAATGAACTAACTGTATTTTCAAGTCTTGCAGTGGTTTGCTTGGGTTTAGTTTTAATTTTATTAATTATAGGATCCCAAGCAGGTGGTAGTACCCACGAGGGATCTGTGACAGCAAACATCTGGCACGTCAAGCAGGTTCTGCACGACAACAAGCTTCGGGTCCCGCACCTCCGTCTTGGGTCGATAACGACCCTTTGGGAGAATGTATGTATTTATTTGATAACTTTTGTTTTAGGTCTAGAAAGCCGCTTACAACGAACGAGATTTTACATGTGTTAGAAAGTTTGAATTATGATGAGATACAAGGTGCCGATGTGTTTATCGAACCTACCGGCGATGGCTGGGTGTCAGACGGCGATTTTTATGAGGAAGAAGATATTTACTTCCATGATTTATCTCGTCGACAGTTACTTGCGCTTACAAGTGTTACTTTGAGGCGTCCGTTGGATGAGGAAAGCTTTCTTAGCGAGGGTCAGGAACCCGTTATTACAGAAACAGCGCCACTGGAACAAGACAGTCGTGGAATGCTACGCGGAAAAGGACGGGGAAGGGAACGCGGAAGGACTCGCGGAAGATCGCGCGGTAGAGGGCCTAGAATAGGACAACGAAGAGAAGGTGGAGCATCGCTTGTTCGTGGTGAAGCTGTGACAAACGAAGATGTGGAATCCGACGATTCATCACCGTCATCACTGAAACAAAAGAATCACAGAAGGGCACGCGGAAGAGGGCGAGGAACAGCTTCTCAATACCAAGTGGGTGGGCGCACATGGGTAAAGAGAGAACTTCCCGTAAATAACCGTAAGTGGATCAGACCTCTTCCCAGGTCTGTACAACATTATCGGAAAATTCTGACCCTATTAATTTTAATGAATGACAAGCTCGTGGAAAACGTCCATGCGTTCGGAGCTAAGTTCTTCAAGACCCGCCGCAGAAGAACACAAAAACTCTCCGATTACACTCTTAATCTCATGGCTGTTAGACGGGAGATGAGGCTGTAATCGTCAACAGATTTGACAGCATACAGGCAACTGAACAGACAGATCTCCAAATGTATGCGGCGAGACTTACGCAACTTTAATACTGCTCGTATTAAAGAAGCGATCGAGCGGAACCAGGGCTCCAAAGTCTTTGCCAGAGATCTGTCTGCTAGAAATATCCAACTGTCAAAGCTGAAGACTGAGTGTGACAGCATCGTTTCCGGGACACCTGAGATTTTGAGTGAGATTGAGAGGTTCTATGGGCAGGTGTACACATCATCGTTGGAGCCACACGCAAGTGTGAGTAACAATCCAAGAGCAAGTCTTATCCGACACTATTCCGATGATATCCCGGACGTCAGTCTGAGCGAGATTAGAATGGCTCTCCAGCACCTTAAAAACGGCAGGGCCCCAGGCCAGGATGGAATTACAGCGGAGCTTCTGAGAGCGGGTGGAACACCGATACTTGAAGTCCTTCAGAAGCTTTTCAATTCCGTCCTCCATGGTGGCACTACTCCGAAGGCGTGCAGCAGAAGTGTGGTGGTCTTATTCTTCAAGAAAGGTGACAACGCCCTCTTGAAGAACTACAGACCGATATCCCTTCTGAGCCACGTCTGCGTGCTGTTTTCGAGAGTCATCTCGAATTCCAGCCTCCCGAAGAAGCCGGTTTCCGAAAAGGCTTCAGTACCATAGACCACATACAGACCCTGCGGCAGACTGTACAGAAGTCCGAAGAGTACAATCTGCCACTTTGCCTGGCGTATGTGGACTATAAGAAAGCCTTGGATTCCGTAGAAATTTGGGCGGTGCTACATTCCCTTCAGCGGTGCCAAGTTGACTATCGGTATATCGAAGTGCTGAAGTGTTTGTACAGTAGGGCTACGATGGCTATGTAAATACAGAACCAGAGTTCTAAACCTATCCAACTGCAGAGAGGTGTAAGACAGGGTGACGTTATATCCCCGAAACTCTTCACCGCTGCATTGGAAGACGTTTTCAAGCTACTGGACTGGAAAGGATACGGTATTAACATCAATGACGAGTACATCACTCACCTTCGATTTTCCGATGATATAGTCCTTATGGCAGAATCGCTGGAGGACCTAAGAACTATGCTCAATGACCTCAATGGTGTCTCCCAACGGATAGGTCTTAAGATGAACATGGACAAAACAAAGATCATGTCTAATGTCCATGTCACACCTATGCCGGTAGTTGTTGGGAGCACTATGCTCCTAGTTGTTGACGAATACGTTTACCTGGGACAAATAGTCCGACTAGGTAAGTCCAACTTCGACCGAGAGGTCAATCGACGGATTCAACTCGGCTGGGCAGCGTTCGGGAAATTAAGACACATCTTCTCGTCAGGTATACCTCAATCTCTGAAAACTAAAGTGTACAACCAGTGCATGTTGCCAGTGATGACTTAAGGATCTGAGACGTGGTCCTTCACTGCTGGCCGTATGAGGACGCTCAAGGTCGCTCAGCGAGCTATGGAGAGGGCTATGCTCGGAGTTTCTCTGCGTGATAGAGTCAGAAATGAGGATATCCGCAGTAAAACCAGAGTGACCGACATAGACCAACGGATTAGTAAGCTGAAGTGGCAATGGGCCGGCCATATAGCTCGAAGAACCGATAACCGATGGGGAAGAAAGGTTCTCGAGTGGCAGCCTCGTACCGGTAGGCGTAGTGTAGGGCCGACCCCCCCACTACATGAAGTGACGACCTGGTAAGATATGCAGGAAGTCGATGGATGCAGGTGGCTCAGGACCGTGCTTTGTGGCATTACTTGGGGGAGGCCTATGTTCAGCAGTGGACTTGTGAAGGGCTGTAATGATGATGATGATGAATGATTAATGTTTTTGAGCTGTTAGCTGCTGAATTTACTGCTTTATTGGCATCCTTATATTATCTGGTTATAATCCGTTGCCACGCCGACATATGTACTGGGAGAGCAATGAAGATAATCGTAATGTCCTTGTCACAAAAAGTATGCGCCGGAATCGATTCGAAGAGATACCTAAGTCGCTATTTTCATGTAGCCGATAACTCGAATTTACCGAAAATGTGGTGAATGTGGTGTTAAATTGCATGCAAAATGTTTTTCTCAGTTTTATTCTTAATTTGTTTTCTTAAATAAATAAAAAATGTAGAATAACGGATTTTCATTCAGCATTAATTTTATTGAAATTAAAGGTCTCCGTTTGAATGCTAATAAAACTAAGGTTCTGGTATTTGAAGAGGACGAAGAGAGAACGAAATGTGAAATATGGGTAAATCAGGAACGTCTAGAACAGGTAAATGAAATTGTATACTTGGGGAGTGCTTTCAGCCGGGATGGAAGATGTGATTTAGATGTGGATAGGAGCGTCGCTGCCGAAAACAAAGTCAATGGTGCCCTGAATGCATTAATCAAAAGGCAAGGAGTGGTGAAGAGTGCACGCCTTGCAATACATAACGCAGTGTTGGTACCGACTTTGTTATATGGCAGCGAAACGTGGGTATGCCAGAAGAAGCATAAAAGCAAGTTGAATGCAGTGGAGATGCGATCTCTTCGTAAAATGTGTGGCGTTACCATAGCCGATCGAAAGCGAAACGAAGAGATTCGCAATATGGCAGGATTGAAAGATGACCTTATCACAAAAATTGATAGGGGCGTACTCCAATGGTTTGGGCACGTTGAGCGAATGAGTGAAGACCGAATGGTGAAGAAAATATATAGAGCGAAAGTAAATATTAAAAGGTGTCGAGGTAGACCGAGACTAACTTTCGAAGACCATGTGAGCAAATTGCTCGAAGAGGGGAAGGTCAAGAATACTCGGATACCTAGACGTGCATGTATAAAGAAGTTAATGAACCTGAAAGAAGCGAAAGAGGTATGTAAGGATCGTGACACTTGGCGATCTGTTCTCTCTGGCTACCCCGTTAGGGATTGTGCGTGAAGATAAACGAAACGATTAATTTTATGACACCCAACTGAGCTAGGGGTCGATTTTGATCCATTAAAATACTCTTCCCTCAAATTGTTTTCTGGATTCTTTATAAGAACTCTTTAGGTATTAACATTTCTAAAAATTAAACTTATCTGAGACCAAAAATAGTTCTGGGCATATATGGGGGACAACTCATTACTATAAGGTTAATTATAAACTGTGTCTTAAGAATTTAAATATATATTTTTATATTAATTTTAAACACTAAACGTCTTTGATTCATCCCAGACATAGTAGTGGGAGACAATCGCAAGTAAGGGTTGAAAGGTTATTTTGATAGTTATAATTTATTTAAAAAATTAAGACAATGCGTCTTTGTCTAATAAGTCATAATTTATTAGATAACATTTGAACTGGTTGATACGCGAGATGGGTCAAAGAAACCATTGTGTTATAGTCTTATGTCAATAAATTAAGTAATAACAGTAAAAATAAAAGGTTGTTTATAGTGTATATGACTTTAAGACCTACCAAACAAGAGCGTGTGTTTGTCATGCACAATGAATGTTAGGCTGCTCTACATGCTCGTCTCACTTTTTAAATTATTTCGTACTCGTTCTTACATGTTAGAAATACTTAATATTTATTTATTTGTATTGAGAAGATATATAGATATAAATTATTATTAAATGTGAGCCGTGGTAGAACAGGAGTTGAGCGCTTGCTGTAAATATCACAGAATGCGAGTAACTCGGGTTCGAACCCCGCCGGCTCCAATGAAATTGTTAGTTAAATTTTAAGTGCTGATTTACTACCTAGTCTATAGTGAAGGAAATAATCGTGAAGAAACCGGCAGTTCTTAGAAATTAAAAAAAATCCCTCAGACACGGGTCCACCAACATGCATTGGAGTAGCGCGGCGACTTTTCCAAGCCCTAAAACCATCTCAGAAATGAGAGGTCTAGGAGAGAGCCCATAAGTGGGACGTAGCAGGTTGTAACTTTAATTAGTAAATATTTCAATCATAATTATCGTTCAAAAAATATTTACGCTGTAAAGTAATTGAATCCTTGGTGCTGTTACAACTGAAATTTCTACCACTTTTTAGACATTTTAAATGTAGACAATAAACAAAACGGGTCTACTGCTGACATTGGTTTCCTGGGTGAAAGCCGCTACGAAAGCAAGCGAACCCTTGTTTACGCCCAAAAACAAATTACTTATGTGCTCACAAAACTTTTGTAAAACACATATATTCTTGCATTGATTTACATGTTGTTTTGAAGTTACAGTCTGGGACAGTGATTTATTTGTTTTCTTAATCTCATTTCTACCTTACAAAACTGCAGGGTTTCTTGCTGGTTCTTCCAAGATAAATGTTTTTTATGAACCAGTGGTAAAAATAAAATAAAATCAATAAGTATTTTTATATTGAAAATCATTGTTATCTATTCTATGTAAAGTAAACAGTATAATATAAGTATGTATAACTGCCTCAATTTTGTACATATAAAAATTTCGTGTCACATTGTTTGTCCGCGATGAACTCCTAAACTACTGAACTAATGAAATTTTGCACACTGTGTGCAGTTTGGTTAACTTAACTTGTGAGATAGGATAGTTTCTATCCCGATAAGTGACCCTCAATATTTTTTTATTGCGAATTTAAGGATTATTTATAGGAAAGGTCGTCGGAAAGGCCAGCACAACGTCTGCCTGGCCAACTAGTCATGAAAATAAAAACGGCTAACGGTCGACCGGTTATTTGCGTGTTTTTGCCGGCAAAGCAAGACAAGCCCAACTGACCGGCTCATGATTGGTAGTGGAATATTTGCAGACTATCAAAGAATAAAATTAACAATATTCTTTATCTTAATCAGTCCTTATGAATCTACTAGTGGACATAGGCTTCTAGCGTTGTAAGAAGGATTTAAATCAATCGTCATGCTTGCCAGACTGATTGACGATCGCAGTACAGACGTTTCGCACTTTTGACGCTGTGGCAGGTTTGGATATATCACTTCTGGCGTAAACAAGATGATTTAACCGCTTTCCATCAAAACCCATAAGATTTTTCTAGCATTTTTCATAGTCTCTTACGACCACACAGGATGACATAAGCTATACGTCTGGTGTGGTAGAGCCATGCTGCAGCTTTATTATGGTTGTAGCACGAATGGCTCCGTATTCTCACAAAATACCAGCGAAAATAGCAGCTTAACGCTGCTGTGTTTCGTATGTTAAGTTTAGAGAATCGGCGACACTAAGCACTGGAAATGGGGCATTCCATCTTAGCCTTTAGAGGTGACAACGCATCTGCATTGTGATTCTTAATTGATGATAGATCTGGAGATGTCTATGGGCAACAGCATTCACTTACCATCACTTGAACGATGTGTTCGTTTAACACCTTTATTCTATAAAAAAGACATGGGGTAATGGGCACATTTGCTGCCACCTCACGGTATAAAAACTACGTCACAAGTATACGAGTATCAAATAAAAGTTAACGGAGTTTAAATATCCTTATCTATGAATTTCTGAAATATATATATTTTCACAAGTGCTCTCTATATCACGGCACTACCCATCTTTTATATATATATATATATATATATATATAAAAAATATATATGTGTATATATTTAATTCTTCTGTCCGTGTGTATATGACTGAACAATTAAACGGCTATACCGATTTTGGTAAAATTTTGTGTGTATGATTAAGTTGGTTTGAGAATGGTTTAGATTCACCATTGGACCCGATAAATGGCACTGTGATTGAGATGCAGAAGTTACCCGTGCGAAGTCAGGGCGGATCGGTAGTAGTAGCTAAAAGACTCGGTAGCTCATGAGAAAGTGTCCATAATTAGTAACGGGGAAATTAAGGTTCTATAATGGTATATTAGTGAGCAATGGCAAGTGATAAAAGTATTGTTTACTTAGAAAAAGTCATTTCAGATTTTAAACAAGGGCTTTCTGGATTATGTAACCGACGTTAAAATATAACAAAACTGCGAAAAATATAGGGATTTGGAAAATAATTATTTTTATTCCAACAGTCGGTTACATTCTTACAAGAAAACTCTTTTTAATACTTATTAATAGGCTTTTTAAATTGCGAAATTTTCGTTTGTAAAATTTTATTTTCCAAATTCAAAAGAACCTTTCACCAAGAAATAAATAAAACAAAAATGTTTCGTAAAGACTACGTAGAGGTGTAAAACAAATAAACTACAAACAAACAAAGAACTTCAACAATATAAAACATGACGTAACCGAATGAGACCGAGCCCGTTGGTGCCAAATGTTGGCTGTTTAGTTTGAATAATTATGAATGCTTGAGAAAAGGAAATCCGAATTGTTATAGGCGTTACATATACCTCGTGTATTCATAAGTTTTGAAACGAATATTATTATGTATTAAAAAAAAGTAATTTTATTTAATAAGCAAAATGTGGGTTCACAATATCAAAGATAATATAATTATTCGAAATGCCCACCTTGTTTTTGTTTACAGGCCCTTATGGCCCGGCCACACTAAGGAGAAATGCCGTTAATTATCGCGTTGATGGACGTTGAATGTAGGTGTGGCCACGAATTAACGCGATAATTTGACAACGGCATTAACAATGCCGTTTCCCGTTTGCCAATAACTCGTGTGGCGGTACATCAAAGGATTAACGCGCGAATTATCGCGTTGAAGCGGCCATACTACGTTTGTCTCATTGTGCACGGTGAGTGCCACGAGGTTGCACGTATGGCTGCGATGGAGTGGAGTAATGAAAAAGCTTTTCGAGATTGAATTAAAAAAAATTACTTCAAAAGTACTTTAATTTACGGTATGAAACTAAGAAAAATAAGCAGGAGAAAAAAACAATTTTTGCAGGTCAAAATTCATAGTGTACAGTGGTACGAAACCCTGAGTACGTTTATCTAATTCGCACTTGACCAGTATTTATGATTGGCTTATTAGTTATTATTTCATTAAAATATATTTACGTTTATCTTATTATTTAGCTTAAACCATTGGACGTCTTTCTAGTGCAATTTGGGTGCGGGAAAACAAAATAAAACATAAATAGATTTACAGTGTACGTTTCCTGTGCATTTGTAGCATCCACCATCTTCTTTTTCTTTGTATTCTTTTTTTCTTCGTTTATTTTTTTATTTTAAAGGATAGGCTGACAAACAAGCACACAGTCCACCTGATGGTATGTGGATGCTGTAGCCGATTGATATCTACATCTATTCTCGATTACGAATCAAAATGCAGATGCGTTGTCACCCGTGAGGACTAGGATGGAATGCCTCGTTTCCAGTAAAAAGAGTCTCCGGTTCTCTACACTCACCATATGAAACACAGCAACATTAAGATACTATTTTAAATAAACGACGTTGACCGTTCAAGTGTAGCGACTCATTTTATCGCGTTAAATTTAAGGCAATAATTGTTGCGTTTATGGGCATTGACGTTGCTCGTTAGTGTAGCCGCAGCATAAGACGGCGCGGCCAGTCATCTATCGCGGCACGGACTTTTTCAATGGGTATTCGTTTTGATTCTCTGACCAAGGCGCGCTTCAGTGACTCTAGGTTGGGGTGAGCTTTTCGGCTGACCCTGAGCTCCAATTCTGTCCTTAAAGCGTAATCCAGCGGGTTCAAGTCCGGGTTTGATGATGGCCACTCCTCCGCTGTGATGAAGCCTGGTAAATTCTCCCTAAGTCAATTTTGTGTTGATTTGGCTTTGTGTGACGGCACCGAATCTTGTTGAAAAATCCAAGGTTTATTATAGAAAAGGGTAGTTCGGTTTTACTACCTCTTCCAAAATGTCTTTTTGATAATTTTGTGCCTTAATTTTGACCCCCGGTTCACAAAAATGCCGTGTAGTGACCCCCTCATAAGAAACGCCCACCAAACCATAACAATTGCAGGGTGATGCGCCCTAAAAACATTTCTTGCATAAGGATTTCTTATATTTACGCGAACACTACACATTGAAATAATACTAGTTTTTACGGAATTTATCGCGTATATTTAACTTTTTAATTGCCCGACGTTTCGAGAGCTTTACAGCACCCATGGTCACGGGAAGGACTGAGATGTTCAACGTCCAGCTGTCATAGTTAACTGCGGTTACCATAGATTAAAATTTAACTTTTGTTCCGATCTACACAATATGAACTTATGGTATCATGGAGTCTTGCAGTTGTATACTTGGGTTGGGATTTAATTTTATTTATTATAGGATCCCAAGCAGATGGTAGCACCCAGCCATCTTCTCTATTGAAATTAGGATGTTTTTTGATTTCAATAGCCTCGCGAATCATCCTTGGAAGGAATCGGTGTTCTTTAGCGAGGATTTGTGGTCTATCAAATCTGATGTAGTGACGGGGGCGGTCCTGTACATGTTCACAGACTGCAGACTTCCCGGAGCGTAAAAACTAGTATTATTTCAACATTTCTTGCCGCAGCGGGGACATCTTTTGAGCTTCTCGCATAAATTATATAGTTCCGTCGGTTAAATTTTTCTTCCACAGTAAACACTTTCTCATTTGTGAAGAGAATTTTTTTTTTGAGTCGTGTCTATTCAACAACCACAATTTGCGAAGGTGATTGTTGAGAAAATGAACTTTTCCTCAACTGTAAGCCTTTACTTTAAAATCATATTTCAATATCCTATCCATAGATATTCTTGATATATTCGTCTGAATAGCCAGCTTCTTCTGAGTGCGGCAAGGATTTAGATGAGGACGTTCGCGTATTAACTTGATGTTAGCAGGTAAATCCCGATTTAGCACCCTCGGCTCCCCTACTATAAACTTTAATTTTAATTTTGTTTACATTCTTTTTTGACGGTACAGAGCTTATATGAGTGAGTTTTAAAATAAAAATGTTCGTAAATTCTACAACTGTTATAAAACTGATAAGCTATTCTTGCTTATTTGAAGTGTAGGTCGCGTCACTGAATATTCATTATCTCGTTCAAAGCTTGCGCTGCTAGTAATTTTGGAACTTTGAATTAAGGTAATTTATGCATTTTGTAGCGATTTCGGGCAACTAGCTTTAAATTCTGGTAACCTACCACTTGAGGTACTTGTGGTAGATAATAATTATATCTAAGAGCTAGTAATAGTGTCTAGCGATTATATTCATTCCATTATTTGACAATCTATATAAATTGAGAATAAGAAAGTCATAATAATTGGTAAAGATTTGTATCTGAAAACAATTTGTGTATTTCATAGTTTGAAGAGCAACGTCATGTCTCCTGCAATCGCGTGCACTATCACAACCAACATTACACCCGTATCCAGCACAAAATTTCATTTATTTTGCTTTAGACTCTTAACAGATTTACTTAATTTCCTACTAGTGACCCGCCCGGCTTCATCTAGGGAGGATCTATTTTATAAAGTTTTCGTTTTTTTTTAACCTCCGTTTCGATTCAGAGTCTAGATCACTAGTCACATTGCTGTCTATCTGTTCGCGAAGTTTCTTTTTTTTATAGGATAGGGTGATAAATGAGCACACAGTCCACCTGATAGTAAGTGGTTGCTGCGGCCCATAGACATCTACATTTATCCTTGATTACAAATCAAAATGCAGATGCGTTGTCACCCGTGAGGACTAAGATGGAATGCCTTTAAAGTAAAAAAGGTCTCCGGTTCTCTACACTCGTCATACGAAACACAGCAGCATTAAGCTAATGTTTCACGCTGGTATTCTGTGGAAGCGTAGTCAGATAGTAGTTGGATAGGTTTCGTACTCTGGTTCTGTACTCGTGTACAAACACTTCATCACTTCGATATACCGACAGTCAATTCGGCACCGCTGAAGGGACTGTAGCACCGCAAATTTGATGGATGGATGGAATCGAAAGATTTTTCATAGTCCACATACGCAAGGCAAAGTGGCAGATTATGCTCCTCGGTCTTCTGTACAATCTGCAGTAAAGTATGTATGTAGTCTATGGTACTGAAGCCTTTTCGGAAACTGGCTTATTCAGGAGGCTGGAATTCGTCGAGTCTGCGTGCAAGACGATTCGTAATGACTTTCAAAACAGCACGTAGACGCGGCTCACAAAGGAAACAGGTCTGTAGCTCTTCAAGAGAGCGTTTTCGCCTTTCTTGAAGAACAATACCACCGCACTTCTGCCCCCATGCCTTCGGAGTATTGCCACCATGGAGGATGAAATTGAAGAGCTTATGAAGAACTTTAAGTACCGGTTTTCCCGCTTTCAGAAGCTGCACTGTAATTCCATCTTTGCCTGGGGCCTTGCCGTTTTTAATGTTCTGGAGAGCCATTCTAATCTCGCTCAGACTGAAGTCCGAGATATCATCCGAATAGTGTCTAAGACTTGCTCTCGGATTGTTACTCACACTTGCGTGTGCCTGCATCGATGATTTGTACAGCTGCCCATAGAACCTCTCAATCTCACTCAATATCCTAGGTGTCCCGGAAACGATGGCGCCACACTCAGTCTTCAGCTTTGACAGTTGGTTTTTTCTGGCAGACAGATCTCCAGCAAAGACTTTGGAGCCCTGGTTCCGTTCGATCGCTTCATCAGTACGAGCAGTATTAATGTTGCGTAAGTCCCGCTGCATGCATTTGGAGATCTGCCTGTTTAATTGCCTATATGCTGTC
This sequence comes from Parnassius apollo, assembly GCA_907164705.1. Classification (NCBI taxonomy): domain Eukaryota; kingdom Metazoa; phylum Arthropoda; class Insecta; order Lepidoptera; family Papilionidae; genus Parnassius; species Parnassius apollo. Next base: position 14,101,807 of record CAJQZP010000212.1, read on the forward strand.
AAATCTGTTGAAGACTGCAGCTTCATCTAAAAGCATTTAAATAAATTAAGAGTGTGATCGGAGAGTTTTTGTGTTCTTCTGCGGCGGGTCTTGCAAAACTTAGCTCCGACCACATGGGCAGTTTCCACGAGCTCTCCATTTCGTCCACTGCATTGCAGTCTTCTAGGCACTGAAAACGGTTTTGAAAATCGAGCTAAAAGGTTTCGAGACTTTGGATTAGAGCACGAGGGAGACGGAGCGTTGACTTCATTATACGAGACCTCTCCAACTTAATGTTTGGGTTCAGTGTGCCTCTAACCATTCGGTGATCGCTGCCACTTTTCACCCTTGCGATCTCACTGAACAGTTGCCTTCTAATCGTCATAGTGAAGTAAATCTAATTTTTTGTCGAACCGTCGGGGCTCGACCAGGTCCACTTTCTGTGGGGCCTCTTCTAGAAGAAATTTTGATAGAGTTCGGTTTTCATCGAAATGTTATACATGACATTAAACAACAGGAGATATCAAAGTTTTTGGAATTCCTTCGATTAAAATTTATTTATAGGATTTATTTACTTATAACTGCCTCGTTGGTCTAGTGGTTTTAGTAGTGCGAGTGCTGATCATGAGGTCTTGGGTTCAAATCCCGGGTCGGGCCAATAAATTAATTATTGAGTTTTTCCGTCAATAAATTCTCAGTAATTGCCCCGGAGTCAGGAAGTTGGCGGTGTCTCACCCCCGTGCCTCGGAAAGCACGTAAAGCCATTGGTCCTGCGCCTGATCTCTCTCCGGTCGTGTCGGTTTACCGTCCCATCGGATTATGAGAGTGAGGGAATAGAGAGTGCACCTGTACTTGCGCATACACTTGGGCACTATAATCCTGTCCTGCACCGATGGCTAGCCTCCGTTGAGGTAGGCCGCCGTGGCCGAAATTCGGTCTGGAGGACATTTACTTATGAGTAAATATGTTAGGTCGAAAAATATGCCATCTCATATTTACGTCTAGCTCAACTGCCCTCCAAATAACCTGGTAATAATTGATGAACAGGATTTTAGTGTGCGACTAATAGCGGGAAGATCCATCCAAAGTGATTGGAAGCAGCATTTTCAATATGAAAGTAACGGCTATGCGCTCAACAAGTACTCTGCCGAACAACGAGCACTATACTAAAACCCATTATTGTCTAGTAGACCTTTAATGGGCTTACTGATTTGATTTATAAGGAAGATAGAGAATAAAGTATAATCATAATCTTTTAGATTTTTAGACTCTAGGAAGTGACAAAAGGCTTCTATAATTTTCGTAATTTGAAATCAGCTGTAGATGAAATGTTTGTATAGGTCAAATGGACTGTGAGTTTGTTTATAAAACGCTACAAGGTAGTAAAAAAATCATTTAAAATGTCTTGTAAATGTTAGCGTTCTAATATGTAAATTTAATTTTAGTACCTATCTCAACAAGGTTTTGTCGTAATACGATGGAAAATAAATTGGATAAAAAATTCAGTAAGTATTTATCGACTGCTTATTATGTCGTTATGGAGAGTCGTTACGGCGAATTGAGTTCCTAACGAGATGTCAGGTATTCAATTTGGGTCATATTAAATTCTAATATTCTGTACAATATACGGATTTACAATAGGTGTACTTTGTACATCATCGCTATATTTTTTTCTAAACGTCCAAAGTATTATAGTCATCCAGCCATCCATAAAAGCCCATCAAAGTCTATTTCTAAGCGTAGGCCTCATATGGAAATATTTGCTATAGCTGCCACGCTTGGCAATCTAAATTGTTTATTAAGACGACAAATCGAAAACGCTATCGAAAACGCTATCGCCGTACTGATCCGAGTGAATACATAATTTCTATAAAGACTTGAAGAAACGCCGTCATAAGGTCTAAAATAGCGTAGCGCCCGCGACGATTAAAAGCGCTTAGAAATTGTCAGAATCTTAAAATATTTAAAAAAATAAATATTGATTTAAGTTATCAAAATAACGAGCAAGTAAATTATGAATATTGATGTTATGAATATATTTGAGTGTTTCCCAAGCATATAGATCAAATGATTTGGTTGTAATTTCAACTATAGTGATTTTTAGAGGTGTTTTCGCAAATAATTATGATCGAGTCAAAACTATACAATCGTGTTTTTGAGCAATCAAATTCAAGATAAAACAGAATGAAGAGTTGAGCAAAAGTGAAGAGAAAAAAAAAAAAAGAAGAGGAAAACTGGACATGAATTTACCTATATCAAAATCTCAATTTCGTTAGTGGTGTCATAGTCCTATACTATTCGATGAAAGGAGGTGCATTTCTTCGCGGTGTCGCCTTAAGTTGTTTTTTATTAAGTTGTCATCAGTAAGATTCTGCTGCCCATCTTCTGTTTCAGTTTCCATTCAACACCCACGGGATGACTTGGGGTAGTGGATAATCATACGACGTCACTACACGATAGAATATTTTAGTCTCGTTATGATGATTATTTAGTTTTTTTTTTGCATATATTTTACAAATAAATTACTTATACCGTTACCGTAACAGACTATTAAAGTCCATTGCTAAACATAGGTCTGTCCCATAGATAGCCTCATAGGGAGGATATTTGCCATAGTTGCCGCGCTTGGCAAGCGGGTTGGCAACCGCAGTTTTTTTTTGTCGTTATTAAGAAGGCGCTGCTGCCAATCTCCTGATATGTATTCCTCTGTCGTCTCTTACGACACCCACGGGATGATGAGAGGTAGTGGATATTCTTATACCACCAACTACACGGGAATTATCATATTAATTACACCTATATCCTATACCTTTAAACGAGAAATTCTCAAATATATATATATATAATCAGAATCTCGGAAACGGCTCCAACGATTTTCATAAAATTTAGTTTCCAGGGAGTTTCGAGGGCAATAAATCGATCTAGCTAGGATTTATTTTTAAAAAATGTCCTTTTGTCTGTGTTTTCAGGCAATAAAAAACTGCTACAATATAAGAAGGTAAATTTTGACATATAGCGTAACGATCGTAATAGCTCAGGTGGGATGTCGGTCGGGCGTGATATCGGAGTTCCGTGGTTCGCGTCCCGTCTTGGGTCCGACTTTTTTTCCTTTTTTTTTTCAAATTCCCTTCTTTTGTGAGAAAATCCATTATTTCGAGCCCTTTTTTTAGTAATTTTTAAAAATAAGAAAATTTTTAATTAAAATAATTGCACTCATGATTTTCAAATTTATTTATATTAGATTCAAATAACCAGTTCAGTTTTTTCTATTATGTCAATAAGATCAAAAAATATTAGTCATGTAATTTGTATCTAAATGTAACTTAAAAAAAACCGAGCAAAGCTCGGTCATCCGGGTACTTAAATTTTAATTAATAAGTGATGTGATGCTGTAATGAAACTTTTGGAAACCAACATTATGAACATCTTGCTGTCGTTTTTTATATTTTATTTTTGAAAAGAAGAACAACCCTCGTGTGTAATAATATGTCTGTCAAAATATTATGTTTTAAGTATTCTTGAAAAATTCGGATGGCCTGCACAATGTAGATGCTTGAAACTGGCCATATTCTGTGCGTCTCTCTGCTTTTTTCTTGCCATAATGACGTATGCTTCTGCAGTCCTCACAGTCTATAGTAATAACGCGCATTTTGCGCCATGGTAGGTAAAGGGTCGTGTCACCGCCACGAGCAATGTCGTAATCCTTTTGGCTGCAGCTGTAGCGTAACCATTTTTTCTGATACATCTGTGGTTGTGGAAGGAAAAGGGGAGATCTCCCGCCGGGCAAGGTGTTCTGCCCGGGGAGCGGCCACCACTCCAAGTGATAGTTCGGAGAAGTTCTATATATGCTGTCTATGATTCGGAATGTTAATAGCGCGATTTAGGCTTCGGTGTGTTTCGGTGTGCTAGTGGCGCGACGACAGCGCCGCTACATCACCCCCCTGCTCAGACCGGAGGTTGATAGTGCAGCCTCGTTGCTGACGAATGTGCAAGTGCCAGGAGATTGCCTTGTAGTCTGTGGTGAGTCGAGAAGAAGGCAAGTAATCTGCGAGAGTGCCGTGAAGCAGAGGCGAGCAGTAAGGCTCAGAGCCGTGCCGAACACTGTATAGCGCAGAGAGTAGCTTGAAGGAACAGGAAGCATTATTATTCCAGTGCTGCGATGAACCTTGTGAAACTAGATGGCTTGCAGGATATGAAGATTGCAGACCATAGCTGCTCGGGAGCGAATAGGTGGGGGTATTCTATGACGATGATGAAGCTTGAAGTTTCCGAAGGTTGTTTGGTTGCGTGTTCAGATCACGTTGGGGTAACCACTGTGGTTGTGGAATGAAAAGGGGAGATCTCCCGCCGGGCAAGGTGTTCTGCCCGGGGAGCGGCCACCACTCCAAGTGATAGTTCGGAGAAGTTCTATATATGCCGTCTATGATTCGGAATGTTAATAGCGCGATTTAGGCTTCGGTGTGTTTCGGTGTGCTAGTGGCGCGACGACAGCGCCGCTACACATCGCAGCAGTGATACTTTTTTGGCAAAATAGCTTTCCTTAAAACTAGCTCAATGTTTACGGGAATTTTGTTTGCTTTTCCTGATTCCAGCACTCGCCAATTTAGAGGTTTAGTGGCTGTGTTGATATAGTTCTTAAAAATGAACAAAAACATAGAACATCACTTGTAAAATATTTTTTTCAAACCTTTCCCGTTGTAGGGAGCACTTGCCGCGACGATCGCAGCTGCAGACGTCTCACAACTTTGACTCTGCTTCCAGTTACCGGTCTATGTATTTTACGCCAGGCGAAAAGAGATAATTATACCGCCATTTATCGAAAGCTATAAGATCTCTCTGATAATTCCCATAGTCGCTTCTTATCTACACATGGAACATAAATGTAGTGATGGATCTTTTTAGACTGACCGCCGCAATACGATAAATATATACTATAGTTCAGTAAAATATTTACATAATACCAATTATTGAAGCTATACCTACAGAGCCAAGCTGGTACTATTATGGCTGTCGCAAGAAATGGTCCGTTCGACCGTGGCATGGCAGTACCAATGTTAAATAGCAGCTTAATGCAGTTGTGTTTCGTTTGGTGAGTGTAGAGAAGCAGAGACCCTTTTTACTGAAAACAAGTAGTCCTTAGGGGGTGACAACGTATCTGTATTTTGATACAACGTATCTGTATTTTAATCGATAACAAATGTAAATGTCTACAGGCCACAGTATCCACTTACGATCATATTAAATAAATAAATTATTTATTCTGGACCAAACCTTTAGTACATTTTTCACACCCAACAAACTGCGTAACAGTTTGTCGGCGAGATTAGCGCTCGTCTTAATACATTTGGTTCAAATACGTAAGTATAATCTAATAAAAATAAAACTGTAAATAAAGCAAATTTTAAATTTTAAAACAGGTATTGAACTCTTATTTAGAATTACTAACATTTAGCCGTCGCACCGAAGGTCCACTCCTTCTGACTTATTGTCACTACTATAGTTAAGTGATTATGGATAACATCATAACAATGTTGAACTCGTTAGGATAAGGCTTGTCAACAGTTATATTATTTAATAATTAAAACTACAACAAATTAGTGGGTATGCAACATATATATAAGACAACTTCATTAAGGAACAGTTTTTCATTTATTTTTCAGTGTTTGTTTACTTATTCTAGTATTATCTTCTCTCAGCCAAACAAGATCATAAACAGTCGAGAGATCAAATACTTGTTGGTTCTTTTGCCACAGTAATTTTTTACTGGTGGTCGCGCGAGTTTACCCTCTCTAACGTTTCCAGTATTGTACCTATTTTGCACTTGTACTTTGAATTGGTCGTAGAACTGTTCTAAAACAGCTCTTGACCTTCTCGTGTACAAGAGCACCTTACATACAACAAAAAGTTTTTCATAATGATCTTTACAATCAAGTTTTGTTTGTGGCTTAACAAGGTATGTCATAAAACGAATTTGCAACGATTTGATACTGTTAAGATAGGTTTTAAATGTACGGCCATACGTACTTAATTCATACACAGACCACCCAATCTATGGATGGTCTTTGAATTCATAGATTAGTTATGACTTCGGCGAGAGCAAAATAAATGACAGGTGTACTGTGTGCCAGTTTGTCACCCTTATTCTATTTAAAAAAATCCATTATACTTAAAACGTGTTTCGTTAGTTGTAGAAAAATTACAGAAAACAACAGTAACGTGAATAGTGCACATTGTTAGTGATTATAATACGGAATTTATTTTATTTGTCTGTATTTTGGAGGCATGTTTGTTGCTTGATTGCATCGAACGGGTAGTGTGACCTTGTCAAGTTGAGAGTAAAGTCAAACCTCTCGCTTCGCGTTCGAGGTGTGCAAAACAAGATAGATAGATACACTAGCTAGATAACAAAACAACAACAAAAATAACAAAACAAAAAAGAAATGTAAAGTATGAAGAAATTTAATGTAATGATTTCTCAAATTTACGCGAACACTACACATTGAATAAAACTATTATTTACGGATTTTATCGCGTTTAATTCAACTTTAATTTATTTTTATTATCCCGACATTTCGGGTGCTTTACAGCACCCGTGGATAATTATTGTTAATATTACTTCCGACTTCTCCTATAAACGCCTCTAAGGACACACACACTATATATTTTATATATTACATAGAGTATATATACTTTCACGTAAACATCAAAATGTATCATAATTTTAAAACAATGGATTAAAATCTGTCACGTTGCCTTGTTGACACGAAAGCTCGTTGGAACTTGACTACTTGACTTCTATTGAAAAGCTAAAGAATGGAGTATCAACAACCCGGAACTTAGCACCCTTCTACTTGGCTTGAAAATTGTGAATGCGAAATAAACAGCTTATACTTAGTACGTATACATAGATCAGAGAAGTCGACTTATTTCTTTATTTTTTGGCTTTTAACTACTGACTTTTTTTAGTATAAGTCCATAAGGAAATCATATTAGCATAGGTCTATGCTTGACTTTCGTACCAAAGCTTGTTAGTCTTACATCATTGGTCTAGAGGTCTAGTACTCGTTTGTCAAGCTTATCCTTTAAAAAAACCGACTTGAAAAACAAAAAATAAATTAATTTCCACTTAAGAGAAAACGTAAACAATAATTAGAAAGTTCAGACTTCAGACAGAACAAAAGCAAAGTCGTTTTTCTTCTTCGCCGACGTTTCTTATTTTTCATTGAAAAAATAAACACAAAGGCTTTATTAAGTTTTTTAATAAATAAAGCATACTACTCTATCAAGGAATATTTTGAAGATAAAATAAATGGTCTTTAGTACGTACAATAATTAATGTCTGATTTATTTATCTTTATGGTGTTACGAATTATGTAATTTCTAAACATACGAATTATAAGTGAAATTGTTATTTTATTAATAAACATAAATTAATAATCGATAAAATGTATGACAGCATTATATTATGTACTTTGAGAGGGGCAGCAATAGCGACTCATGAGTATAGGAAATGTGGAAATAAATATGTTTTGGGTTGGATTAAATATGTTAAACCATTTCACAGTGAGGCGCATATCATATGTGGGTATTATATGGAAAAGCTAAAATTGGAATTTTATCGAAAAAATGAAAGAAAGTAGAAAACTGTTTAAATCAAAAATAAAATGGTGTCAGAATAACGAACAAAAAACAATAAATGCAAATTTTGGCTACACATATTAAAACCAAAAACTTTTCTAAATTTTGGAAACAAACCAACAATCCAAGGCTGAGAGTCCCTACGAGTATAGATGGTGAAAGTGATGCAAGCAAGGTGGCAAATATTTTTAAAAATCACTTTAAGTGTACCGATCAAAAATCATCGCAGAATTTCGATACAGGTATCCGGGATGGAGATGAAACCACGTGCTTTACGGCTAAACATGTTAAAGACGTAAATAAAAAAATGACACGCGGTAAATCTCCAGGTCACAACAGTATCAGTATCGAACACCTGCAATATGCTGGTGTCCACCTTCCACGTGTCCTGGCAATGTTTGACTTTTTGCATAGGACACTCGTACTTATCTTCTGATCTTATGAAAACGATTGTTGTGCCAGTACTGAAAAATAAAACAGGAGATTCGTCGGACAAAAACAATTATAGCTATCTCCCTGGCTACTACTGTAGCGAAAGTGATGGACAGTCTGCTTGAGAGGAAGTTACAGTCATTCATTAATCTGTATGATGCACAATTTGGTTTTAGACCGCAGTTATTCACAGAAAGTGCTGAACTTTTTCTCAAGCACACCGTACGTTACTACACAAATCGTAGGACACCTGTTATAGGCTGTTTTTGGACCTATCAAAGGCCTTTGATACGGTTAAATACGATATACTTTGGAAGAAGCTGGCTACTGAAACTAATGACTTTCCTAATGACTTAATAGGTCTGTTTCAGTATTGGTACGACAATCAACAGAATCAGGTGAGGTGGGCAGGCGTGCAATCTGAGGCGTATGGGCTGGAGTGCAGAGTAAGACAGGGCGGACAATCTTCTCCTGCACTTTTTAACCTCTACGTGAACAATCTGATTGGCTAACTAGATGGTAGTGGAGTCGACTGCTCTATTGAAAATATTGCATATAACAACATAAGTTACGCCAACGATATGGTGCTGCTGAGCCCATCAATTAGTGGTCTAAGAAAACTACTCAGTATCTGTGAGAAGTATGCAACGGCTCATGGCCTACGATATAATGTCAAGAAAAGTGAGATCATATTTTTCAAATCAAAGTATAAGAGCTACAATTTTCCCACTGTCGCTCTTGAAGGTGTACCACTGAAAAGAGTGACAAGTTTCAAATACCTGGGACACTGGGTTACTGAAAATATGTCGGATGATATTGACATAAGAGGGAATGCAGGGCTTTAGTTATGAGAGCGAATATGCTCGCCCGTAGATTTGCAGGGTTTAATATAGAAGTAAAAAAAACTCTATTCAGAGCCTATTGTTAGTCCTTTTACACCTGCAGTCTATGGGTTGAGTATATACGGAGGATGCTCACAACCCTGCGCGTCCAATATAATAACGGCTTCAGGATGCTGATTGGGCTGCCTCGGTACTGCAGCACGTCAGCAATGTTTGCTGAGGCTCGCATAGACAGTTTCCCAGCTATCATGCGCAAACGGGTTGCCTCCGCATGGCGCCGTGTCCGGGATAGCTCCAAAAGCCTCCTGGCGGCGATAGGGAGTCGCTACTGCTGTCCTATCTTGAGGCACTGGAACAGCGTCCATATCGGCTCGAGACCTGTTCTGGTAAATATAAAGTAGATAGTGTATAGTAATATAGTATGTAACCTTTTAAATTTTATTTATTTACTAACCCTAGCTTATAAGTTCTTTTTGTAATCACTAACCCACTCTATCTACACTTAATAATAACGTACTAATTACTAACATATCATCGTTGGAGCCACACGCAAGTGTGAGTAACGATCCAAGAGCAATTCTTACCCGACACTATTCCGATGATATCCTGGACGTCAGTCTGAGCGAGATTAGAATGGCTCTCCAGCACCTTAAAAAAGGCAGGGCCCCAAGGCGAGGATGGAATTACAGCGGATCTTCTGAAAGCGGGTGGAACACCGGTACTTGAAGTCCTTCAGCAGCTCTTCAATGCCGTCCTCTATGGTGGCACTACTCCGGAGGCGTGGAGCAGAAGTGCGGTGGTCTTGTTCTTTAAGAAAGGCGACAACGCTCTCTTGAAGAACTACAGACCGATTTCCCTTCTGAGCCGCGTCTACGTGCTGTTTTCGAGAGTCATTACGAATCTTCTCGCACGCAGACTCGACGACTTCCAGCCTCCCGAACAAGCCGGTTTCCGAAAAGGCTTCAGTACCATAGACCACATACATACCCTGCGGCAGATTGTACAGAAGACCGAGGAGTACAATCTGCCACTTTGCCTGGCGTATGTGGACTATGAGAAAGCCTTTGATTCCGTCGAAATTTGGGCGGTGCTAAAGTCCCTTCAGCGGTGCCAAGTTGACTGTCGGTATATCGAAGTGCTGAAGTGTTTGTACAGTAGGGCTATGATGGCTATCCGAGTACAGAACCAGAGTTCGAAGTGTATCCAACTGCAGAGAGGTGTAAGACAGGGTGACGTTATATCCCCGAAACTCTTCACCGCTGCGTTGGAAGACGTTTTTAAGCTACTGGACTGGAAAGGATACGGTATTAACATCAATGGCGAGTACATCACTCACCTTCGATTTGCCGACGATATAGTCCTTATGGCAGAATCGCTGGAGGACCTTAGCACTATGCTCAATGACCTCAATGATGTCTCCCAACGGATAGGTCTTAAGATGAACATGGACAAAACAAAGATCATGTTTAATGTCCATGTCTCACCTATGCCGGTAGTTGTTGGGAGCACTATGCTCGAAGTTGTTGACGAGTACGTTTACCTGGGACAAATAGTCCGACTAGGTAAGTCCAACTTCGACCGAGAGGTCAATCGACGGATTCAACTCTGCTGGGCAGCGTTCGGGAAATTACGACACATCTTCACGTCAGGTATACCTCAATCTCTGTAAACTAAAGTGTACAACCAGTGCGTGTTGCCAGTGATGACTTACGGATCAGAGACGTGGTCCTTCACCGCTGGCCGTATGAGGACGCTCAAGGTTGCTCAGCGAGCTATGGAGAGGGCTATGCTCGGAGTTTCTCTGCGTGATAGACTCAGAAATGAGGATATCCGCAGTAGAACCAGAGTGACCGACATGGCCGAACGGATTAGTAAGCTGAAGTGGCAACGGGCCGGCCATATAGCTCGAAGAACCGATAACTGATGGGGAGAAAGGTTCTCGAGTGGCAGCCTCGTACCGGTAGGCGTAGTGTATGGCGACCCCCCACTAGATGGAGTGACGACCTGGTAAGACATGCGGGAAGTCGATGGATGCAGGTGGCTCAGGACCGTGCTTTGTGGCGTTGCTTGGGGGAGGCCTATGTTCAGCAGTGGACTTGTGAAGGGCTGTAATGATGATGATGATGAACCCACTCTATGGAAAGAAATTTCTGAAATAAATAATAAAAATAAATTTTCATAGTGCGAGGTGATTGTGATAAACAAATATTTGTATGCCTTTTTAGGTGAAACATAGTGTTACTTATCATACCTTTTCCACCAAGTTTGTAACTTTTTACCTATGTTTTACAAATAAATTATTTGATTTGATTTATAAATCTGGATGAAATTTAATTAAAATGAATTTCAAGCATCGGTATTAACTGATTTTACGTTAAAAAAATTCTACCAAACCCAGATTTGAGTTTTGCAGAATATATAAAATTGATAAATTAACAGCTTATTAAACGTCCTGCTGGGCACGAGTGTATCATTGAGAGGTGTCTGCAAAATTACTTTGTCAAACCAAATAAAGTGAGAGAAACCTACATGTCTGGTTCAAGGTGCCGGTCCGAGAAACATGTTGGTAGTGGGGAGAGGCAATGTAGCCCCTGCTCGCCACAGCCGAAATGAAGTCGCGAAGGAAAAGTAGTATTGCTATGGCGAGGTAGCAATCACTTTATTCTCAGCGACCCTGCTCGGCGCTATTTAAAGTGCTGATTTACCACGTGTTTGGCGGTTAAGGAAAATATCTGGATTTTTTTTTGATTACCTTAAAGAATTATTTTCTTTACCATTATAGCTTTTAAAATCCACTGGTGAACATAAGCCTCCCAATAAATTCCCACATGGAAGGATCCCGCCACAGGTATCCTGCATAGCGTGTGAGTTGGCAAACGTTGTTTTTTATAATTTCGAATTGTTACCAGGAAGATGCTGCTGTAGTTTCCCTCTATCAGCTCTTACGACTTCACGCTATTATATGGGATATTATTCCACCACCACGCCACTGCAAGGACAATTTCATTATCTGACAAATGACATTACATTTTCGATAGAATCAGGGGTTACTTTGCGGAAATTCATTATAATAAAGATATTAAAATTAATTAGCAACCATCCGCTCAATTAAATACTAAATGTAATAATCTAATGTGTCCTACCTGGATTGAAGAGCATCTCCCGCCCTCCCTCAATTGCATGCAATAATCCCGTCACCACTAGTCCCAGCACCACTACTCCCAGCACCACTACTCCCGGCACCACTACTCACAACACCACTATTCCAGGACAGACACACCATCGACGACAATACGACACGTGTTTCGCCTCTACACGAGGCATCTTCAGCTGATGTAGACTCTACGGCGGCTGACCGCTAAGATCAGAAGAGAAGCTGCCGATAAGATCAGAAGAGAAGCTGACGATGAAGATGCCTCGTATGGAGGCGAAACACGTATCGTATTATCGTCTATGGTGTGTCTGTCCTGGAATAGTGGTGTTGAGAGTAGTGTTGCTGGGAGTAGTGGTGCCGGGAGTAGTGATGTTGGGAGTAATGGTGTTTGGAGTAGTGGTGCTGAGACTATTGGTGACGGGATTAGTGCATACAATTGAGGGAGGGCGGGAGGTGTCAATCCAGGTAGGACACATCATTGTATTTAATTGAGCTAATGGTTGCGAATTAAATATTAATATCTTTATCATTACATTTTCCTCGTAATCTTGCGACAGCGAGATGGAGTTATGAATTCTGATGCCAGTAAACAGCGATTCTTATCAGTAGTAGAGAGTATCACAAGTACTTACGGAGTGCAGCCTTCTAGCCGCGTCGTGTATGGACAGTATGTGTGTAATTTTGTATTTGTCCAGCTGCACTATGTCCTTGGAGTCCCTGTAGTTACCCACGTAAAGGCCGGGTAGCACCTGCGCAAAAATATCTTTGGTTAGCTTAACCAAGAGAGCCCTTTAGAAAAATGTATGGGACCGTCGTTTTATCAAATAATGATTTAGATAGGCATATAGATTATTATTGCACACATCAAACCACAAAATACAAAATATTCTTAGAGTAAAATAAAATAAAATACAAAATCTTAAAAGGGGGGCCCAATGGGCGGTTTAACGCCAAAAGCGATTTTTTTAGACAACCCTTTAGGAGAAATCAGCTAATTCGGCTAATTAAAGTCAATAATTCCTAATTTCATAGTTACCTCGACATATATAATAATTACTTATTTACTTATATGATATTTATTTAAAACTTCATATACACACGTGCTATATAAATATTTACGTAGATACTACAGGTATTTGTGTATACAGGTTTATTTTACAATAACCGGCCAAATTTGCAGAGAAGGTTCGGTACAAGTAATATAGGCAAAGGGTGAAGAAAAATTAGTAAAAAAATTTCAAACATTCTGTCCTTTTTATCTATTAAATTCAAAATGCGTAGTAATAAATTACCTATTTTAACTGATTTTACTGCGTACGCACACATTAGTAAGGGTCGATCGATAGACAAAACCGTTGTTGCCCATATATCACATTCAATTTGGGATAATTTCAAATGCATGTAGAAGCCTTATTTACTCATATTTTTAAAAACTGTAATAACGGTAACTGTAGTAATCATTATCATCATCATCATCATCATCATCATTACAACCCTTCACAATTCCACTGCTGAACATAGGCCAAGGAATGACACACAAAGGACGGTCCTAAGCCACCTGAATCCATCGACTTCTTGCATATCTTACCAGGTCGTCACTCCATCTAGTCGGAGGCCACTCTACACTTCACTTACCGGTATAAGGCTGTCACTCGAAAACCTTTCTTCCCCATCGGTTATCGGTTCCTCGAGTTATATGGCCACTCCATTGCCACTTCAGCTTATTAATTCGTTGGCCTATGTCGGTTACTCTGGTTGTACTGAGCATACCCTCATTTCTAATTCTATCACCCAGGGAATCCCCGAACACAGGCTAGGGACCACATTGGCCACAAGATTTCTGATTAATAATTTCTCAAAAACGCCTCTTACGAAATCCATAGAACGACCAGGGATGATGGATTTTTTTCTTTTTCACCACTAATCATATTAATTACTATCTTTTAACCGACTTCAAAAAAGAGGGCGTACTCAATTCGACTGTATGTTTTTTTTATGTGTGTTACCTCAGAATATTTTCTACGTGAACCGACTTTCATTTATTGTTTTATTTTAAAGCTGGTGTTTCTCGTGTCTATATAGATTTTATCAATATCTGATCAGTAGTTTTTGAGTTATCCATTATTAAAGACTTAATTGACTTTTAATACATTGATGATGTTCTATTTTATTTTTATTGAGGTCGGTTGTATAATATTTTTGATTTTACCACTAGTATTCTTAAAAATGTATTAAGTGCTCAAGAATTCTTACCTAATAAATTGTTTAAACGTTAAGCTGATATAAATTTTCATTTTCAAGTCTGTAGCGCGCACTAATTAGAATGAAGGAAGAGGTAAGTAATCACGCCTTGAGAAACGAGAATAATAATAACACAAAACCGCTTTTCACGACAAGCGGAGGGTCTATATAATATCTGCACAACAATGCAAGATAATTATGTTTTAAAACGCAATAGTATGAATGAAAAAAATCTTAATTTTATATATTTTCAGATACTCATTTTTATAAGTGTACGGTTCGATTTAAATTTGACACCGTTACTGTTACCCTTACAGCCTATTGAAGTCCACTGCTGAACATAGGCCTCCCCCATAGATTGCCTCGTAGATGGGCTACTTGCCATAGTTGCCACGCTAGGCAAGCGAGTTGGCAACCGCAGTTGCCCATCTCCTGAGTTTTTCCCTTGTCGCCGGGATCATATGGGGTAGAGGATATTCTTACACCGCCACCACACGGTAAGAATTTGTCACGTGTGAATACTTGAATGTACGACGTGTCAATACTTAAATTATATGAAATTTATAATTTTAAATAGTTCATCATATTTAAAATATTTGTTTCAAGTAAAACAATAAAATTTCATTTTCAAAATAAAAGAAATATATATTTAATTTAGATTTTTTTTTATCGTGTTCTAATATTTTTATAAAAACAAATTAATTAATTCCCATTGCCATTCTTGAAGTTATGAACAGATATCAAAGAGATTACGGACTATCCTGCATAGAATCTACATACACAGGCTATGACCCTATTACAAGAGATCTTTGCTCCTCATTATTACTATTATGGCTTATAGACTGCATTGTATTCATTTAGTTACCGTTCTTTTTTGGCGGTTGGTCTGTAAGCTCGTTTTTCACGTCATTTATTATAAAAAAGTATTTGCCACATTTGCTTTATTTTTTATTCTCACTTAATGCTGACTGAAGTGTGACCGCACAAGTTAAGTTAATCACGGCAAAGTCCTTTGATGCGCGAGGGCTAACCGACGGCGAAGCAAAAAATCTTCGGCTTCACCCGAAGTGCCGAAGTCTTTGTCACGATTTGGCTATATTGCAACAACTCGAATATTCGCCGTTTCACGATATTCAAATATAGAACAACATTATCGATACTTTACATAAACTAGTACTAGTAGAGTAATAGTAAACACAGCTGAGGTTAACTGCAGCATGACATAGAACACGGATCGGATTTGTATTGAACATTCATTTCACTCATTTGCGGGGGAAATCTGCGCACAAAAAACAAGTCGTCTGTCGCTAAGAAACTCACACGTAATAATTTAAACAAGGGGTGCGTTTGGCAGAAAAAAGCGCTAGCAAGCGCTTGCAAGCAAAATGGCGATCGTAAGCGGTAAGCGCTGTCAAATCGTAAGTAGCTATTTTCCTCTAGGACAAGAAGTTAATTTTAACCGGGGAACCTAACCTAATTTTAATATATGTTTGTAAAGTATTCATATTAAAAACTTACTGATCATGAATTTTTAATAACATGTATATGTCTATTCATGTCATTATATTACTTAAAACTTATATTGCACAAAAAAAAAACTTATAAACTACCTACTTCAATACAAACAAATTAAATAAGCAAAATGGCGGATTGTGTCAGCGCTACTGAAGTAGCAATCGTGTCCTGGCCGAAAACTATTTCAGTGCTTGTAAGCGCTTGCTAGCGCTTTTTTCTGCCAAACGCACCCAATGAATTTCGCTATAGTTTTCAACAGTATCGCTCAGTGATTGCAACAACTCGGATCAGTCACTCGACCGATCTGCAATTTGTATGATGGCAAGCGGCCTGTGCTGGTAAACACGACAACACGACCGTTATTATTTTAATTTTTAAGTTTAAGATTAAGTAAACGAAGTAAGTAAAGAAAAATCAACAATCTGATTTAAAGTTATTTATTTATATATGAAAGGTAATGCCATCTTTTTGTAAATTTAACGTGGCATTTTTTTTTGCAGCAAATAACTGAACAATTTTGCATTTTTGTGGGACCTCGATTCTGCCGCGCAACTAGACTTAGTCTAATGAGCAGTGAGGCTGCAACTAACTAGTTTTATTGTACGCATTAGCCCACGTGGACTTGAATTTGACAGAGAGGAACACCTGCGTATAGCTACTCCCTTCGGTCCGCCGGTGGGCCGTGTTGCTCTATACCTGATGTTAATGATATTTTTAACCGAAAACACCAATTAAAAAGTCTTACGTTTTTAGAACCATTTTTTTAACTAAAATATTCTAGTTATTGTTGATTTTTGTAGCAATTCTTCTCTAAGACCCTTACATATTAATGTTACGAGCTTAAGGTTCCTTGAGGTTCGTGACAGTAAAAACTGCCGATTGAATTACCAAAATTTACACTTTTATTACCGAACACCAATTAAAAGTTAAAAGACACTAATTCACTTTATTTCGCTCCGAAGCTTCGCTTGTCTCGCCAAATTCAATACTGCCCCGATCGCGGCTTGCAGCGGCTTTAAATACACCTTTTACACCGAAACATCCAGAATATTCCAGTAAATACGGGCGCCAACCGACCAGACGCAGAAAGTTCGAGTGTGGAGCTTCTAGAAAGCTTAATTCTTCTGTTCAATACTAGATGGCGCTGTTGGTCGAAAGTTCAAGATTGACATTTTCTAGGAAGCCCTCCTGGCTCTGGTCCCCACGACACTAGATGGCGCTAGTGCCAGGTATCTGACGGCAACTTAGGCGCGCAACAATAAGGAATTCTTTACTTGGAAACACTTTACTATTTTGCATTTCGGTAGTAGGGTATGATTCGTAGGAGTAAGATAATTCTAACATTTTCTCAACTAAATAT
This sequence comes from Parnassius apollo, assembly GCA_907164705.1. Lineage (NCBI taxonomy): Eukaryota > Metazoa > Arthropoda > Insecta > Lepidoptera > Papilionidae > Parnassius > Parnassius apollo. The sequence goes on from CAJQZP010000212.1 coordinate 14,118,968, forward strand.
TTTTTATGGCTGAGCATAGTTCGTATAACAACGTTCCTGTCAGCTATGGAATATATTGGCGATGTTGTTAAAAATATAGCAAATGTTTTCTCTTACATATTCTCTTACTGACTAGAAGCTAACTAACCATTTTTGTAGGCATAACATTGTTAGCTACTCTATTATCGCAACATTATTTATTGGCAGCTGTGCTTCTCGCAAATAACAAGTTAAATAGAGAATATCTAATAATAGAATTAACTGGCAGAATGCCCATTTAAAACAGAAATCAATGACATTCAGATATACCTGCATAATAATGTATCGTCCCAGCAGCCTCTTGAACTTAAGCTATAAAATTGTTTACTACAGTTGACTTTTCAATCCGTAAAATTTGACTCAATCGATAGCTGTTTTTTAATGATTACAATTTTTTATTATGTTAATCCTACTTACACAACATGTAACATAATTAACGCACTTTGAGAAAGTAGTTTGTTCAGAATCGTTTATTGAATCGAATCCTATCATTTTTAATATAGGTAATTTTTTATCCTAAAAATAATTAAAACTACGTAAATTACAGTCACACTAAATCTGTACAGTCAAAACAAACTGAAATGGACCGTAACTTAAGGCAATGACTTTTAAGACTGCAGTTTTATTTGCATTATTACTAATTCTGTCATCCAATAAAAATAATGAAAAATTAACTTTATTTCAAGCATGTTAAAGTCTTTGCGTTCGTGGATTTGTACGGTGACCACAACTTTCTTACGAAATTAGTATAACTAATTTGATAAATAATCAGTGCATAAAAATGTTTAACTATAAATTCAGTCTATGTATTATGATTATAACATAATATACTAATTGGGGTGTCTGAGGGTGTGCGTTAATTACGTTACATATTGTATATACAAATAAAACTCGGATATGTATTAGGTATACGACACATGGGGCATCTCCCGTTGTAGAGTGAAATTTCCTTAATCGCCACCCTCGATAGGCAAATTGACTATCGCAGTAGGCAACGTCTCGCACCTTTGACGCTGCTGCATATCGCCAGTTTTATTTATTTTACGCCTAGCGTACCGCTGCCATCTATCGGAAGACGTCCTTTTGGCTTATACCATACTCGACTTTTACGACACTTACGTAATTTGTTTAATCAAATATTAAACAATATCCAGTATTAAAGAAGTACAGAACAGGCCAGGGGGGGAACCTCCCCCCCCCCCCCTTTTTGCCTCACTGCCCCCCTCCAAATTTTTTTTATTTCCTAAAAGACCACCCCCGCAGGAACCCGGCGATCCCCCCAAAAAAAAAAAAGCACATTATTATTACGAATTATACTAATATTAAGTTTATTCTTTTAATATTAAATCTCTTAATGTTAAAAAAAGACATAAAAATTCTTCTTAAATAAAAAAAAATAATTCAGGTTAGTAACTAAAAAAACAGAACAAATATATATGAAGTACATAGATATAGATTCAAATTAAAACATAGGCTGACATTTATAAAAATGGCGCTGGTAGAAGAAAAGATAATGGTTAGTATAATTATTATTTGACTGTGTAGTGCCAGTGTAAGAATATCACTAGCCCATATTATCCCGAGGGTATCGTAAGAGGCGACAGATAAAAACAAACCAGGAGATGGGCAGCAGTGTACCTAATAAAACAGAAAAATAAAAAACAGTATTTGCCAACCCGTCTGCCAAACGTGGCAACTGTGACAAATATCCCCCTTATGAGGATATCAATTGGAAGGCTCATATTCAGGAGTGCATTTTAATAGGTTGTCATGATGATGGTGATGATTATTATTTTTCCCAATTTTTTTTTACAATTGTACACTATCTACACATAAATATATCCAATCGTTTAGTAAAGCAGCCGCGCAGCGTTTTTGCTTTCGATGCGTGTTTCGACACGTGTCACGTCTCGCGCGTGCACTTTAAAATTGATATATCCTTTATATTTGTCAACCACTGACCTCTATATATACAAGTACGCTTGTATATATAGAGGTCAGTGTTGTCGACCGATTTAAATGGAACACTATATCGATGTTATTCCAAGCTTATTTCAATAGTTTCTAAAAACCACAGCGAATTGGTTTTGCCGTTGTGAAGATTAGCGCATACATAATGAAAAGTCTGAAAATGACAAAACTCTGTGATTTGTTGTAATGCAGTGTTAGTGATATAAAGTGCAGTGAAGATAGTGTATATATATTCTATTACGAGCACAGTGATAAAGTGTCTCGCCTTTATAGAGACGATAAAATTATTTAATGGCAAATTCTAAATTTAATAGTTTAGGATTAAATGCTAAATTGTAAAACGATGGGTGCGTTTGGCAGAAAAAAGCGCTAGCAAGCGCTTACAAGCGCTAAAATAGTTTTCGGCCAGGACACGATTGCTACTTCAGTAGCGTTGACACAATCCGCCATTTTGCTTATTTAATTTGTTTGTTTTGAAGTAGAGTTTATAAGTTGTTTTGTGCAATATTAGTTTTAAGTAATATAATGACATGAATAAACATATACATGTTATTAAAAATTCATGATTAGTAAGTTTTTAATATGAATACTTTACAAACATATATTTAAATTAGGTTAGGTTCCCCGGTTAAAACTAACATCGTGTCCTAGAGGAAAATAGCTACTTACGATTTGACAGCGCTTACCGCTTACGATCGCCATTTTGCTAACAAGCGCTTGCTAGCGCTTTTTTCTGCCAAACGCACCCATTGTTTATCGTATTGTAATGAATTGTGATACTCGTATAGTACCATTCTATGGTTCTCAGTTTCCTCCTTCATTCTCTTATAAATACAGCTATATTATACAGCTCGAATATAAACTGTTATATTTTTATGTGCCGGCTCTAAAACCGTGATAACTTAAGGGATCAGCGCCCGACGCTCATATTAAAATTTTACAAGTTCTAGTTCAATCACTGCCGGCAACAATAAAAAATTTAATTGCAATTTCAGGTCTTCGCGGTCTCGGCTTAAAAATATTTCATAAGATTTACGGGCAGGCAGCAGCCCGGCGGATATTTTTCTACACCAAAATACAAAAAATCCTTTCAGAAATGAAAGTCCAGCAGTAACATGATTTTTAACGTGTTTTAACCCACTGTTTTTTTTTTCTATACAATAAACTTAATAGCAAAACTACTCCAGAAACCAACCAACCATGAGGTTGGTGCCTATCAAAATTAGATTTTCATATTAATTTATCTTTTGTCACCCTTCCTTTTCTTAGTTATAATGTTCAATTAGTTATTTAATACATATTGAATAAATGCCACTAAAAATGAATTTCAGCCACTTGCATTTATTTTGTTCCATTTAGAATTTATAGCTTTTTTTAACACCAAAGTCCTCATCTTAACTTCCTCCACTATCTTAGGCGCTTAGTTGAGATATTAATTTTAAAACTATTTAAATAACATAGAGGATATTATCGAACGCTCCGTAACCTTCAATGATAACTAAGTTAATCGAAGGCAAAACGCGCCAAAGCCACCCTGTACATATTGAGCAGTGATGTGAGATTATAAATACGTTGATAAAAAAAATTAACCCCCAAAAAGCAAATTAAAAAGAATGTTTGAAATATACATCTCATGAACTGATATATCGGCAAAAATGTTACAAGACTGTAAACATTGTTTTTAAATATGTAATTCACACGTTGCGAAATGTAACGATTCATTTTATTTCCATTATATATATATATATATATATATATATATATATATATATATATATATATATACCGCAAAATATAACTTCGTACATAAACATAACAAAATCTTTGCAAAGGTATAATATAGTATGAATTGAAAACAAAAAAGAAACGAAATTTTTTACGTGGTAGAGCCATGCTGCAGCTATATTAAATGTATAGTTGTAGCACGAATGGGTCGGCTCGACCGAACCGACAGGACCACGCTCTCACAGAATACCAGCATCAAATAGCAGTTAATGCTGCTGTGTTTCGTATGGTGAGTGTAGAGTACCGGAGACCCTTTTTACTGGAAAAGAGGCATTCCATCTTAGTCCTCAAGGCTGACAACGCATCTGCATTTTGATTCGCAAACGAGGATAGATGTAGATGTCTATGGGCCACAGCAACCACTTACCATCAGGTGGACTGTGTGCCCGCTTGTCACCTTTTTTCTATAAAAAAAAATGCAAATATACTTGTTTTGTGGTGATGTACAGCGATCGAGTAAATATAGTAAAAGCTATTAAACACGTGTATTCGAATTTGTAATAAAATACCAAATAACATCAAGATACGTAATAATAATTTATTTAGAAAAAAATATACATCTCAATGAAAATCAATTTTATCACATTAGAGACCTATTTGTTTTAGTCGTTTATGATTTTATTTGTTTTAGTCTGATTGTTTTATATTTTATTAGATTTGATTAGAAAAAAATATTTGTATGTGCTGCTATCTATGTAAATTTGCATGCTACTTACAATCACACAGGAAAACATGTCGTGCTTTAAGAATTATACCATCCTTATCAGTCCATGTTTTAAGCAAATCTATGTATTAAATAAATACACCACAATATTATGTCTGTCTATCCTCATCGAATGAGATTAAAGTTCAGAAACCTTTCGATATAAATTTTGAGATGACAATTAACATTCAGCGTGGCGATTAATCCAAATCCACTCTACAATAGGAGGGACATGTCCATTACTGAACTTTTTTTATATAAGAGGTGGCCACCGTGCATATGGCTCACCTGATTGTAAGTGACTATTGCCGCCCATCAACAACTTCAACACTAGGAGAATGGCAGGTGTGTTTTCCGTTCCACGGGCTGATTAAAAAAAAAAACAAAGTATACAGGATTATTTTGCAGTATACGCGCAAATTTGCAGAGAAGGTTCAGAATAAGTAATATATGCGAATGCAATCTAAAAAAAAATGAAGCATCTGTTCTTTTTAAATTCCGAATGTGTTACTAGTTACTAGGCTTACATTATTTTAACTGATTCATAAATATTTACCGTCTACTATTTACTATGCACGTACACATTCATAAGGGTCGCTCGGTCGGCAAAACGTTGTTGCCCATAAATCACTTTGGGATGATTTCAAATAAATGTAGAAGCCTTATTTACTCGTATTTTCAAATACTGAAATAACAGTATATCATTATTTATATATTTGAACTGAAACATAAAATCTGGATACTCTTTGAAGAATAAGCCTGTATATAAACGTTATACGGCTGATGCCTTTATATAGGGCCGATTTTTTTAAAAGGTAAAATTTATATACCTAAAGGATAAAATTGAATATAAACGAATTAAAATGTGGTACTCCAATATAAATAAAATGAGAACATCGTCAATATAGTCGAGGTTAATTAAATACGCATTATTAAGAATATCTCAAAAACTACTTATCAGATCTTGATGAATTTTATATAGGACCACATAAGAAGACCAGTTTTTAAATTAAAAAAAAATCATCAAAATCGGTTTACCTATAAAAAGTTCTGAGGTAAAGTAAAGTAAAGTAAAGTTACAGCCTATATACGTCCCACTGCTGAGCACAGGCCTCCCCTCATTTATGAGAGGGTTTTAGGGCGGGGAAGTGTCCACCGCGCTGCCCCAATGCGTGTTGGCGAACTTCACATGACTTAGAAATATTTTTATCTTATTCCTCAGACATGCAGGTTGCCTCACGATGTTTTCCTTCACCGCCGAGCACGTGGTAAATCAGCACTTAAAATTGCAATTAACAATTTCATTGGTGCCGGCGGGGATCGAACCCGGGTTACTCGCGTTCTGTTATATTACAGCGAGCGTTAACCATCTGAGCTACCACGGCTCTGAGTAATGTAGGTAATCTGTAGGTATGGTATTCTTACGAGAAAGAAAATTCTACCATTTTCTCAACTAAACATTATTATGGCTGAGGATATTTCTTATAAACATCGTCTCTGTAAGCTATTAATCTTTATACGCGTTGTTGTTAAAAATAAAGCAAACATTTTCTCCAACATTTTCTTTCACTGGCTCCACCACCACCACCATCGTACCATTTTTACTTTTATCTCATTAATTATTACTCTATCATCGCAACATTATTTATTGATTGCTGTGTTTCTCGTAAAAAAAGAAGTTAAATTGAGAATATCAGATATTAGCATTAAATGGCAGAGTGTCCATTTATAGCAAAAATCGATGACATTCAGCTATACCTGCATAATAACATATCGTCCCAGCAGCATCCTGAACTTAAGCTATTAAATTGTTTACTACAATTAACTTTCGCATCTGAAAAATTTGACTCAATCGATACCTGTTTTTCAATGTTTACAATTTTTGTATTATATTAATCCTACTAATATATACAAATGTAACTCCGTTGCGTTCTGTCCGGTATAGGATCACCATCACCCCATAAAGGCCCTCTTCTAGCTATGGTACCTCTCCTGTAGTAGAGTGAATTCTCCTTAATCGTCACCCTTGATTGTCGAATTGACTATCGCCGTACCAGCGCCTCGCTTTTCTTTCTCACCATTCAGCGTCAGATTTCAAGCTACTGCATATCGCTAATCTGTTTTATCTGTTTTATGCCTTTGCGTACCGCCGTGGTAGCTCAGATGGTTGGATGGATGGATCAGATCGCTGTAAATTTGACAGTACGCGAGCAAACCGGGTTCGATACCCATGTTCCACTGCCGGACACAGGCCTCCCTTCATTTCTGAGAGGGTTTTAGGGCAAGGAAGTGTCCGCCGCGCTGCCCCAACGCGTGTTGGCGAACTGCACATGTCTTCGAAATATTTGTTTTCTTATTTCTCAGACATGCATTCTTTACGATGTTTTCCTTCACCGCCGCACGTGGTAAATTAGCGCTTAAAATTACAATTGGAGCCAGTTTGGATTGAACCCGGGTTGGTGGCGTATTTGGAAATTTACAGCGAGCGCATAGACCCTGACCTACCACGGCTCGAACATATATTTATTTTCAAAAAGCGCTGGTGGAAGAAAAAAATGCTGTTAATATTATGATTTGACTGTACAGTAGCAACATTTAACTTATATTTAATTCGCAACGTGTGTGCCAATTTCATAGTTAGCGCGGCTACCTTCAGTTTTTTAATATTAATTTTCGGCCGAAAAACCGGCCGGGCAACCATCTCAGCCCCCCCCCCCCCTCCGAGAGCATGGGTGCTGTAAAGCACCCGAAACGTCAGGAATTAAATATGAGTTAAAAAAGTAAATTTAGGAAGATGCTGCTGCCTATTTCCTGTTTTTTTTTTATATATATGTCGCCTCTTACGACATCCATGGGATATATTATGGGATAGTGGATATTCTTACACCACCACTACGGTAATAACATAATGAGCACTGATAAATAGTTCTGGCTTTTTTTTCGGAATTTTATGAGCATCATGCTTTGTCAAGTTTGAGTATTTTATTTACAGTGTTTTAGGTGTTAGAGCTATATTAAATGTTGTGGCTATAGTACGAATGGGTCAACTTGACCAGCGTAGCGCAGAAACACACTGTCATAGAAAACAGGCATAAATAGCAGCATTGCGACTGATATCGAGCATTTCTCATTTTCTTGTTAAGTATTTCTATCGGGAACTTGGAAAATTTCTTATCCAAGATGATGGGAAACAACACAAATGTATAGTTTTTAGTGTATTCTAGATGTATGACTAGGTCTATACCAGGTGTTAGTGTATTCTAGATGTATGACTAGGTCTATACCAGGTGTTAGTGTATTCTAGATGTATGACTAGGTCTATACCAGGTGTTAGTGTATTCTAGATGTATGACTAGGTCTATACCAGGTGTTAGTGTATTCTAGATGTATGACTAGGTCTATACCAGGTGTTAGTGTATTCTAGATGTATGACTAGGTCTATACCAGGTGTTAGTGTATTCTAGATGTATGACTAGGTCTATACCAGGTGTTAGTGTATTCTAGATCTATGACTAGGTCTATACCAGGTGTTAGTGTATTCTAGATGTATCACTAGGTCTATACCAGGTGTTAGTGTATTCTAGATCTATGACTAGGTCTATACCAGGTGTTAGTGTATTCTAGATGTATGACTAGGTCTATACCAGGTGTTAGTGTATTCTAGATGTATGACTAGGTCTATACCAGGTGTTAGTGTATTCTAGATGTATGACTAGGTCTATACCAGGTGTTAGTGTATTCTAGATGTATGACTAGATCTATACCAGGTGTTAGTGTATTCTAGATGTATGACTAGGTCTATACCAGGTGTTAGTGTATTCTAGATGTATGACTAGGTCTATACCAGGTGTTAGTGTATTCCAGATGTATGACTAGGTCTATACCAGGTGTTAGTGTATTCTAGATGTATGACTAGGTCTATACCAGGTGTTAGTGTATTCTAGATGTATGACTAGGTCTATATCAGGTGTTAGTGTATTCTAGATGTATGACTAGGTGTATACCTGGTGTTAGTGTATTCTAGATGTATGACTAGGTCTATACCAGGTGTTAGTGTATTCTAGATGTATGACTAGGTCTATACCAGGTGTTAGTGTATTCTAGATGTATGACTAGGTCTATACCAGGTGTTAGTGTATTCTAGATGTATGACTAGGTCTATACCAGGTGTTAGTGTATTCTAGATGTATGACTAGGTCTATACCAGGTGTTAGTGTATTCTAGATGTATGACTAGGTCTATACCAGGTGTTAGTGTATTCTAGATGTATGACTAGGTCTATACCAGGTGTTAGTGTATTCTAGATGTATGACTAGGTCTATACCAGGTGTTAGTGTATTCTAGATGTATGACTAGGTCTATACCAGGTGTTAGTGTATTCTAGACGTATGACTAGGTCTATACCAGGTGTTAGTGTATTCTAGATGTATGACTAGGTCTATACCAGGTGTTAGTGTATTCTAGATGTATGACTAGGTCTATACCAGGTGTTAGTGTATTCTAGATGTATGACTAGGTCTATACCAGGTGTTAGTGTATTCTAGATGTATGACTAGGTCTATACCAGGTGTTAGTGTATTCTAGATGTATGACTAGGTCTATACCAGGTGTTAGTGTATTCTAGATGTATGACTAGGTCTATACCAGGTGTTAGTGTATTCTATATGTATGTCTAGGTCTATACCAGGTGTTAGTGTATTCTAGATGTATGACTAGGTCTATACCAGGTGTTAGTGTATTCTAGATGTATGACTAGGTCTATACCAGGTGTTAGTGTATTCTAGATGTATGACTAGGTCTATACCAGGTGTTAGGAATTCTTTTCTGTCTAAGAGTCCATCAGAGTAGTAACACAACCTATTTCTACCGCCAAGTTGCACTTGCTTGCATGACTGTGTTCCGGTATGAATAGGAAAGACAGCCAAATAAAAGTTGAGAGACATTCCAACTAAGTCCTCAAGGGGAAAAACAAATGAAGAGGTTAGGAACAAAAAGTGTCATTTACAGTTTTTAACTTTTTGAGTAAACTGAGAAAATATATATTGAAGTTGATCTAAGCAATTTTTATTATTTTTATTAACCATTTATGTGTCAATTATTGTATAAAATTTAATGTATTATAAGGTGATGTTGCTGGTTTTGAAATTTGGAAAAAATCATCCAATAGCTTGTAAATGTCACTTTGATTCAATAATTTTTACATTTATACGTACATGTGATTTTTCTATACCCTCCTATACAAAATCACACAGCATTTATGTCCGGTACTGTACCCGGTTTGAACCGACTAAAGACTTCAAACGTATTTCTTAAGAATATGTCACTTTTTGAATTCAAGTCTTAATAATCACTGTGATTGAATAAAAATGTAACTTTTTGTTCCGGAAGCAGCAGTTCAGATCGATTTTTCTATGAAACTAGTCACTTTTTGAACAAAATCTTGGGAATTACAGATAGAATTTAACATTTTGATCCGATTAAAATAAAAAACCGAATGGAACAAAATACGTAAATGTCACTTTTTGTTCCTAACTTCCTCAAATGGTTATCAGGTAAACCCCCTCATCCTCGGTGGTTAGAATACATCTACATTTTCAACCTTAACCGCAAATAAATGCAAATGCTTATAGGCGATAACATCCTCTTACCATGAATAGGGCTGTGTACTCGTTTGTCATATATTATTACCTTACAAATTACTCTTAAATTTAAATAAATCCTTTTATATAGCAGACATCTAAGCATGGTTAGTTAATCATTTATAATCTAATCCGTCAGGAACATTGCAATAAAACTCCGACAACCGAGAGTAAATCTAATGAAATTATCATATCATCCGATTTAAAGTAAATGATATCATCACATTTAGAGGTCATATTGATTTTTCTGTTACGGAAAACAGTAAATTATAACAAAATTCAATAAAAGATCTATGAAAACCGACACAGCCTCTTTCCTCTGTCGTTTAGCTTATTTCTTCTTCTTTATACGACAGTCTACTGCTGGCAATTGGATGGTATAACGTCATCTTTTATACGTGATGGAGCCATGCTGCAGTTATATTTTAAAATTTCAGCAGGCAGGCAGCAGCCCGGCGAATATTTTTCTTTACCAAAATACATAAATCCTAATGATTTCTTATATTTACGCGAACGCTACCCCTTTTTAAAACTACTTTTACGGATTTTATCGCGTTTATTTTACTTTTAATTACTTTTATTTTTAACCTTCAGTTGTTTTGTACTCCGGGTTTAACAATGACATCGGGACGTCAATCATCTCAGTCCCCCGTGACAATGGGTGCTGGAAAGCGCCCTATAAACGTCGGGAATTAAAAATAAAATTAATTAAAAGTAAAATAAACGCGATAAAATCCGTAAAAGTAGTTTTAATCAATGCATAAATCCTTTCAGAAATAAGAGCCCACTGCTCAGCAACAACATAATTTTTAATGTGTTTTAACCCACTGTTTCTTTTTTCAATACAATAGAGTATACAGCAATACTACTCCAGACCTTACCTATTGTAAGGGGTTATTTGCGTCCATTAAAATTAGAAATTCATATCATCTTCTGGGGTGACAGAATTCCTTTTCTTACTTATGATGTTAACAATATTGAATACATATTAAATAAATGACTCAAACCATTAAACATGAATTTGAGTCATTCGCATTTATTAAGTTCCATTAAGAATTCAGCGCTTTTTTAACACCATAGTCCCTTTCCTAACTTTCTCCACTTTCTTAGGCTTTTAGTTGAGTTAATAATTATAAATTATAAAAAGTATATTATCAGCACATGATGATATAGCAAATGGCATAGTTTTTTTTTAAACAATTTTATACATTTTTTTTCTTTTTAAAAACGTTACCCCTACACTAGGATTTTCTGCTGTATCGTGGGGGCAGTTTACAAACATAAATTGCAAGGACAAACATCCAGACCCGTAACAAATATTTGTAGGCCATACAAATACTTGTTCCGTGTGGGATTCGAACCCGCGATCTCCAGCGCAGCCACTAATAATATTAGTAATACCCATTCAAATTGACACAAAAAGTTTCTGAATTTTAATCACATTCAGTGAGGATAGATTAGATAGAGGACAGACACAGTATTATTTTGTATATTTTGCGATAATAGAAATAAAATCAATCGTTACATTTCGCAATGTGTGAATTACATATTTTAAAAAAAATACAGTCGTGTCATATAATTTTTGCTGATATATCAGTTCATAAGATGTCAATTTAAAACATGCTTTTTAATTTGCTTTTATTTCCGTCGGTATTTTGATGGCAGCTAAGTATTAATTAACGTATTAGATATTAATCTGTTGCACAGATATTATCTAGATATAGACCAATATAATCTCACATCACAGCTTAATGTGGACAGTGTTGGCTTTAGCGGTTTTTGCCTTCGGTTAACTAAGTTATCATTGAAGGTTACGGAGCATGGAGAATTTAACCGATTGCTCCGTAACCTTCAATGATAACTTAGTTAACCGAAGGCAAAAACCGCTAAAGCCAACACTGTCCACATTAAGCTGTGATGTGAGATTATATTGGTCTATATCTAGATAATATCTGTGCAACAGATTAATATCTAATACGTTAATTAATACTTAGCTGCCATCAAAATACCGACGGAAATAAAAGCAAATTAAAAAGCATGTTTTAAATTGACATCTTATGAACTGATATATCAGCAAAAATTATATGACACGACTGTATTTTTTTTAAAATATGTAATTCACACATTGCGAAATGTAACGATTGATTTTATTTCTATTATCGCAAAATATACAAAATAATACTGTGTCTGTCCTCCATCTAATCTATCCTCACTGAATGTGATTAAAATTCAGAAACTTAACCTTTCGATACACATATAGACGTCAATTTTAAGATGACAATTAACATTAAGCGTCGCGATGGGCCATCCATCCTCCAGTAGGAGAGACACACATGTCCATTACGGAACTTTTTTATATAAGAAGGGGCAAACGTGCATGTAGCTCACCTGATGGTGACTATCGCCGCCCATGAGCAACTGCTACAACACGGGAATGGCGTGGCGGGGTGCGTTGTCCGTTCTACGGGCTGATTAAATAGAAGAACAAAATATTCAAAATATGCCCAAATTTGCAGAGAAGGTTTAGAATAAGTAATTAATATACGTGAATGGTTAAGGAACGATAATTTGAAAAATCTCAAACATTCCGTCCCTTTTAAATTCAGGATGCGTGCGTGAATGGCATGCATTATTTTCACTGATTGTTATTCATAAATATTTAGCAGCTACAATTTTACTACGTACGCACACATTCGTAAGGGTCGCTCGGTTGGCAAAACGTTGTTGTCCATAAATCAAATTCAATTTGGGATTTTCAAATAAAAGTAGAAGTTTTATTTACTTGTATTTTCAAAAATTTAAATAATTATATTATCTTATTATATTATTTGAACTTAAATCACAGAATAGATAATATTAAAAGTACTTAAATATAAAATTTGAATACTCTGAAAAATAACCCTGTATATAAACATTACGTATCTAGGACAGATTTTTCAATTATAAGGAAAATTGATATAAAGGATAAAATAAAATATAAACGAATTAAAAATTACTGTTGAACGAATAAAACAGTTCAATTGTTGCAATTTTATATTCAGTCGAGTTTTAACTTTTTCGTACTCATAACTGTATGTAAGTTACGTCGCTAAACGGGCCACGTTAATTAATCTTGACACTTGTAGGTTTCTCTTTAAAACGTGTGCGAAGACAAGACATAATTTTTTAAATGCATCATGAAAAATTAGCGATCAAGGGGTAAGACCAGCCGCAAATTTAAAGCCACTTTTACTGCTTAGAGAACAAAGTTCATGAAAGGGATTTGTTCTATCTTTACCGCTCAAAAACATATTTAAATATGATTTGTATTACCAGAGACATAAATGTTTCAAAAGATTCTCGGGGTTATAGGGCGAGTTGCCTAGTAATTCCACGTCTGACGTCGCCAAGTAGTCCATTGTTTGCTTGGCGGTGTGCGACGAGGCGTTGTCGTGGTGAAGGAGGATCCTACTGCGAGGTCGTTACTCCCGAACTTTTTCCAAGACAAGTGGCAAACAGTTGTTAGCGTACCACTGTACCACTCTACAATAACTGTTTTTCGATCTTTTAAAACAATTGTTGCGTAATGACCTGTCGTTCCGAAGAACGAGGCCGCCATCTTTTTCCCCACGCTTCGACCATGGGTGCTACAAAGTGCTCGAAACGTCGGGAATATAAAATAAGTTAATATACGCGATAAAATCCGTAAAAAGTAGTTTCATTTAAATGTGTAGTGCTCGCGTGATTATAAGAAATCAGCTATGACGTTTTTCCAGAGAATAATACTTTAGCCGTACAATTACGAGCCGCAAGTGTCCTAGATTCCTTATTAGAAAAAATCTTAATAGATATATTTCAACATCTCGAACTAATATCGACCGTAGGTCTTATCTCGCAAGATCGTTGTCAAACGATCGATTATTTTTGTACTTTTAAAATGAAAATTATTAAATATTACTATGGTTTATCTTCGATATCAACAATATGTTTAGTTTATTTATATATTTTTATATATATCTGAACTAATTTCGTAAGTGCTATGTATTCCAAAACTGTTATATTTTTAAGAAGCGACCCACCCAGGCAAAGCTCGATTTTAATGTCGTCATTTAAATTTAAGATAGTTATGGAAATCCATTTATTTCTTAAATTTTTAAATTTCACATTAAAACTTTTTTATATAATAACTTTTTCGTACAAAATAGACTAAATCACTCCTGGCATTGCTTTCCATCTGGTCATAAAGTTTCATCACAATCGGTTCAGCCCGTAGACAGAAACCGTAAAACATGAACTTGTAAACTCCTTATATCACTACGAACTGTCAAAGTTGTTTAGCAAAGTGTAGTTTGCTAAACAAAAATACCGGCACGGAAAAAGGGACAAAAATCACACTGCTCTGTCTCATTTTTATACACGACGTACGCATAAATCTATCTTTTTCGCGAATACGAAAGAAGGCGTCAATTTGTCTATAGGTTTCTCTGTCTACGGCCACTCTGAAGCTTAACTCGGACGTGAAATGAATGATTTTTATTCATTACTAGCTGTTACCTGCGGCTTCGCCCGCATGGTCACTGGGAAATGAACTATCCATTGCTTTTTGAATTGAAAGAAAACTGAGTTTTATAGATTTGTCAGAGATGCTGCCATTAAAAGGAAACTGAGCAAAATTGATTCGTCAGCCTATTTAAATGTTTTGAAACGCAACGTATAGGAAAACATGAAAATAGCCTGTTTATTGGCAAATGGAAATGGGAAATTTTTTTAATTAAAGGAAACTGAGCATAATTATCCGTCAGGGGTGCAGACTTTTGAAAAGAAACTGAGCTAAATTGATTCGTCAGAGATGTAGTTTTCTGAATTGAAAGGAAACTGAGCCAAATAAAAGATCCGTCAGAGATGCAGCCTTTTGAGTTGAAAGGAAACTGAGCTTAATAGGTCCGTCAGAGGTGCAGCATTTGCAATTGAAAAGAAACTGAGCTAAATAGGAAATTTTTAATTGAAAGGGAAGATCTGTGGGAATTCTGATTGATTGTGAGAATTTTGGAAAAAAAAACTAACTAAACACTATTTTAAGACGCTACTGTAAACAATGTTATATGTTTTTCCATTCGGGGGAAAGAATGTGGAGATTCTGGGTATTTGACACACGCGAACATGCTACATACAGCTGACCATGAGAGAAGGACGGTTTTTCTAAGTTAACCCCCGCTACCTGTAACGTTTGCCCTTGCACTTTATTAATTGTCATTGCAAAACTGAGCTTAATAGGGAACTGCAACCTTTTGAATTGAAAAGGAAGATCTGTGGGAATTGTAGGGATCCGTGGTATAATAACATTTTCACCTTTTCCTACGCCTGTCAAAATTGTAGCACCGATTATGTTCCGTCCAAGATATGTCACACGCAGCCTTGTCCCGTTACATAACCGAGGAGCATCTAAATTTCGCATTAGCATGACTGGGACGCCTAATTTTAATTGAAGCTTATGTGAGGGCACACCTGACAACTCTAGAGAATTTAGAAACTCTGCGGGATATGAAGTGCTCTGTTCTGTGTCCATAACTGTGTACAGATATACTTGATTGCGCGGACAGAGCTACATGCTTCTACATTAATGTGGGCATTAAACATTTTACATAGAATGGGCGAATACGGGACAATCCAGCTGTTATCTAAGGTTTCAAACGCTCCAGAGCGAGATTTGATTGTAACTTTCCTGCCACCATCTTCGGGAGCTCTGCGTCTGTATAAAGGGTAGCCATTGTCATTGTGCACTGTTTCTTTTAATAGCTGTTTAGGGAATTTCTTTGTACATTTTCCTTCTTTCATACAAGGCGATATTGAATTTCGTGCTCCACATGGACAGTGAATCATATTTCGGACGATGGTATCATACAATTCTTTATCTTGCTCAGGATCCGGAATCTCGGCGCTTATTATGTCGTCTATTTGGCTGGGCCGCAACTTCTCTTTAAGCCATATTAGAATGTTTTTTTTTTAATCTTTATTAACATAAAATACACAGATTTAAAATAATAATAAACATCGCCAAACTGTGCAACAGTTTGTTGGCGATAATGGCGCTCTTTTGTTATACATTAATATGTATTTTTTGTTACATACATACTTATCTTAGGTATATTTATTACAATAAATATCTCTATCTTTAATTAATACTTATTAATACTTATTATATTACATTATACTTTTCATAGGAATATATTTTTCAGTCTTTTCTTTAATGTTACAGTGCTTATGTCTTTGGACGTATCTCTTATAAAATCTATTCTATTAAATATTAGCGGAGTTAAATATTGCCTAGTTCTCTTACCATAATAGTTTCTTATATGTGGTATCACATATTTACCCTTCTCAACTTGCCTGGTACGATAGTTATGCGTTATAGGTTGTTTAAATTTATTTATTTTATATTGTTCTAAAGCAATTAGGTAATCTACCTTTTCATGCACTGGAAGTATTTTACATATATTAAATAATTTGTCATAGTTTTTTTTACACTGTAATTTTACTTTTTTACGTACTAAATACTTAAGTAGTCTAATCTGTTAATGTTTTATACGATCTAACTTTGTTTTGAATGTTAGTCCATAACTGCTCAATCCATAACTGATTACCGAGTCAGCCAGTGCATAATACAGTACGTACAAGACTTTTCGATTCATGAAATTGCTTAAGTGAAAGAATCTACCCAGTATTGATTGCAATTTATTACACGCACCATTGACGTGCAGTTTCCAGTTCATATTACTATCTACTGTTAGGCCTTTTTTTTTTTTTTTTTTTTTGCGGATGGAAAATCATCTACTGACCCCTTTCGCTCTGGGTGGAGCGTAAGGGAGTGTCAGACTTTTACTGACTAAAAACCATCCGTGTTCCTTCAGTGCCCTTACGTTCCGGAGCCGCGGTATCTCTTTCGAATAGCCCGCAGCCCCGGCAGGCGTCGGCCCTTGCGGGCCCCATCACGCTGCTGACAGCTCTTTGAGGCGCGCGTGGAACAAAACGCGCCGTCGACACGGCCTGTCGTCGTTAGACGGACGGACGACGAGCTACCCATTGCTCGCCGTCCACAGGCCCGCGCCTACGGTGGCCGGGGGCCACGACGTAGCCCCCGACGCCCGGGGCGTCTCCCGCGGCGGCCTGGGAGGAAAGCTGCTGCTCTTTCCTTCTCCCGCTCCGCCACCTCCTTCGCTAGCATCACTGCTTCGCAGAAGGTGGTGACGGCATCCCATTCCGTCTCGCTCCGGACCATGGCTTCGACCAGGGCCGGACGCGAGAGGTCGCCGCCGCCTATCGCCGCTACGAGGACACGGCGGTGCTCCGCCCAAGCAGGGCACACCTCCACGGTGTGTTCCACCGTGTCCTCCGGTCCATCCTCGCAGTGGGAGCACCCGGGCGTTTCCTCCCGCCCGATTCGGTGCAGGAACCTCCCGAACACACCGTGTCCGGTGAGGACCTGAGTCAGGCGGAAGGTGAGGATGCCGTGGCGTCTCTCAAGCCACTCCTCAAAGAGGGGTCTTATCGCCGCTATAGTGGCGTGCCCAGCACGGGGTTGCGACAGTCGCTCTCTCCATGTCGCCATGAGATCGTGCCGGAAGACTGTCCGCTGCGCGACAACTTGCCGCGGCAGCGGGGTTTCCCCCCGGCATAGTGCCTCCGCGCGCCATTCGTGCAGGCGTGCGAGGACTACCGCCTCCAGATCCCATGGCGGCAATCCGGCAAGGAGGCTCGCCGCCTCGCGGGAGATCGTGCGGTAGCCGCGAACCATTTTAACGGCGACCACCCTTTGGGGCGCGTTCAGGTGGTGGACGGCAAGCCGCGCCAAACCACGCGCCCACACCGGGGCCCCGTAAAGGGCCATGGATCGCACGATCCCCGCGTAGAGCCTCCGGCAGGAGGCGTTTGGCCCCCCCAGGTTCGGCAGGAGTCGCCTGAAGGCAGCCCCGGTCCGTTCCAGTTTGGGAGCCAAACGTCGGAAGTGCTCAACGAAGTTCCATCGGCCGTCGAGGACGAGTCCTAGGTACTTCAGCGTCGACTCGACGCCGATGGATACCCCTCCTACCATTACTGAGGATCCCGGTGGTGGCCTGTTCCGAGGACCATGGAAGTGCATGGCCTCGGACTTGTGCAGAGCCACCTCGAGACCCAGTTGCCGAATCCTCTCAACGACTATCGCAACCCCGCGTGTCATAGTTTCCGCCGCCGCCTCGTACGACCCCCCTTGTGCCAGTACCAGCGTGTCGTCAGCGTAGCAAATTACGCTGACGCCGGTAGGGAGGTCGGCGCGCAGCACCCAGTCATAACCGATGTTCCACAGAGGTGGCCCCAGAACCGAACCCTGTGGGACACCGCACGACATCTCTCGCCGGTTCCACTCACCGTTGCGACCGGGGTAGATGACGGCCCTGTCCGTCAGATAGTCCCCGACTATACGACGGAGATAGGTCGGCACCCGGTGATACCGGAGTGCCTCCCTAATGCAGCTCCAGGGCATGGAGTTGAAGGCGTTGGCGATGTCAAGAGACACCGCCAAGACAACCCCCCTCTGGCCACTGCATCCCCCGTCGTGAGGGCTCTCACGCGCATGATGGCTTCCACCGTAGAGCGCCTCTTGCGGAAACCAAACTGGTGTTCCGCAAGATCCGGCCCCCGTCCCCGCAAGGTGCTCGGCGAGGCGGTTTGCAATGACTCTTTCAAAGAGCTTGCCCACCTCGTCGAGCAGCACCACGGGCCGGTATGCGGACGGAGAGTCCGCAGGGCGCCCCGGCTTCCGAATGAGGACCAGCTTCCCCGTCTTCCAACGAAGCGGGAATTGGCCTCTCTCCAAGCATGCGCTTAGGAGCCCCTCCAGTCGGGGCCCGAGAGCCTCCGAGGCCAGGACCCAGGCTTTGCCAGGCAAGCCATCGGGTCCTGGGGCGGTATTCCTGGCCTTGAGCCTACGTACCGCCACTCTCAGGTCTACCCCGGTCCCTTCCGGGATGTCGTCGTCGTCGTCCTGGTGGTCCGCTTCCGGCACCGCATGTGGCGGAGCCATAGGCGGGGGTGGATGTTCCCGTCGCGCAGGGAACAGAGCGCTCACCACGTCCTCCACGAGCTGGGGCCGGAGACTTTGCGTCAGCGGGGGGCCCAGGTGCGGAGTTTATCCCGCACCATCTTGTAAGGGCGCCCCCACGGATCTCTGTTGAGAGTCTCCAGCATCTCCTCACGGGCCCGATCCCGGGCCCGCAGGACAGCCTCCCGGAGGGCGTTCTTCGCCGCTCTGTATCCCTCGTACAGCTCCGCCTCAATGGCTGCCGCATTCGGTGGACGAGTGCGGAGCCTGCGATGCCTGGTGTACAGGTGCCGCGCGGCGATACACGCCTCGCGCAGAGACGTCAGCTCACGCGACCACCAATACACCTGACGCCGGGCGCTTCCTGGCCGGACGCGGGGCATTGCCACGTCACATATCTCGGACATGGCCTCCTGGAACCACCCTGCCTCATCATTGACGTCGGCAGGCCTGTCCGGTGATGACACCCAGGCCTGCACGATCGAGGCTTCCAGGAGGAGCTCCCGGTCCAGCTGCTTCAGCGCCCAACGCGGACCACTCGGGGCCTGTTGGACTGGCGCGCTCGAGGGCTGGGTGGAGACATCAAACCGGATGTACCGGTGGTCGGAGTAGGTCTCCACCCCCTCCATGACACGCCAGTCAATGGCACGCGGCGACAGAGCGGGGCTAGCGAACGAAATGTCCACCACCGACTCGCCCCGCATCCGCACACACGTGGGGACAGAACCCCGATTTAGGACGACCAGGCCTGTCTCCAGAGCCCAGTCTTCCACCATCCTACCCCGCACATCTGTACGACGAGAACCCCAAGCCAAGTTCTTGGCATTGAAGTCCCCGAGGACAAGTACGGGGAGGGGATAACTTCCGACGACGACTGCTCTCAGCTCTGCAAGAGAGTTGTGGAGCTCGGCGAGAGATCGGTTCGGGGAGAAGTACACCCCCACAACGACGAACTCCCCGAACCGTGCTGCTACGCACCCCTGACCCCTCCTGACACCTTCAAGGGTCGGGGTACCGGCGGCGGCCGAAGAGATGATGGCCACTGAGCCGTTAAGGTCCGCCACCCAGTCCTCCCTAGGCCAAACAAAATACGGCTCAGCGACCACAGCTATGTTAATCGACCACTGCGCCATGCTCTGGAGCAACAGATCCTGAGCGCAGGCGCAGTGGTTGATATTCGCCTGGAGGAAGCTTAATGGGGCCGTTATAGGCATTCCATTTCAGCTTCCTCCACGGGGGGCCCCTCTGCGGGCGTCGGTGTCGCGGTGGCGGCGGCGGCGACAGTGATAGCAGTGGCGGTGGCAGTTGCGGCTGCGGCGGAGGCCACAGAGGCGGTGGCGGCTTTGGCCCCTACCCTACCCGCGGCCTTGGCCTTGGCGGGTGGCACGCAGGCCTTGCTTCCGGCCCGGTGATCGGCTGGCTTGCCGGTCGCCGCACACGCATCACAGTGCGGCGTGGCGCAGCAGGTTGCCGATATGTGTCCGGGCTGACAGCAGCGGAAGCACAGGCGACTACGGTCAACCTCCGAGGCGCATCTCACTGATACGTGGTGCCCCACGAGACAGCGATAGCACCTCAGAGGTCTGGGCTCCAGCAGCTTAACCTGCGCTGAGACCCAGCCCACCAGCAGCCTTCGGCCCTCCACTATGGTTTTGGCCGCCGTAACAGGGCAGCACACCGTGGCGGCATGCATGCCCCGTTGGTCCGGGCGTATGGCGCCTGACCTAACCTGGTCAGTAGTGCACCCCCCGGACCTGGCGACGGCGGCCACCAACTCCTCCTCCGATACCGAGTCGTCCAGACCCATGATGCGCAGGTCTGCGCATCTGACGGGCCTGGACACCCGGGCCTCTTCCGCGTCCAGAGACGCTCTGAGCTTCGCAGCCAGAGCGTCCGCGGTCGCGCCACTGGATTCCCCGGGGACCTCTAGCATACGGGCCCCCCGTCTGGGTGACTTTGAGCCGGAGGCCCCCGGTGATCCCGAGCTCCCCGAGATCCACCGCCTCCTTCGCCTTCGCGAGCAGATCGCGGTAGGTAACGCCCTTCTTTTCCGCGTCCGGCTGTAGTGTAATCACTACAGCTGCGGTCTTCGGGGCGCGGAGCCTAGCCGCGATCTTGCGCGCCCTGAACTGGCGCTGCCGCTCCTGCTCTTTGGCCTTTTTGGCTGCCTTCTTACCCTTCTTCTTGTTCCCGACCACCTGCCAACCGGCTTCAGCCGCGGGAGGTGTAGGGAGCTGGGGGGGCAGTGACGGTGGCGGCAGCTGGCTTGCCGCTGGCGCTGGCACATTCGCCGCAGGCACTGGGGCTGGTGCAGCCACCACCTGTGCTGCCGCCTTGCCCTTTCTCGCCTTCGTCTTGCCTCCCTTTCCCGTCGCCGGCTTAGCCGGAGCCGGTTCAGCCGGTACCGGATTTGCCAGAGCCGGCTTTTCAGGGGGGAGGGGCAACTGCAGCCCCGCCCGAGGGCTGGCTAGACGGCCCCGGCCTGGATGCGGCAGCCGTGGCCGCCGCGTACGAGACCGTTGCCGGCCTCGCTGCCGTCTTGTTTGCCCCTAGGGGGGGCGCAGGACGATGCCCTCCAGCACGGAGAACCGGTGCTGGAAGGCAGCCAGCTCCTGCCGGACCAGGTTCAGAACCTGGTTCTCCACCGGCACGGGCCGGCTTGGGCACTGCGTCTGGGGCGCCGCGCGAGAGGCAGGCTCACGTAGACTGGCCAGGTCTGCGCGGAGCTTCTCGTTCTCCTTCTGGAGAGTCTCCATGGCGGACGTCAGGCGGGCCACGTCCGCCCGCAGCTTTGCCACCTCGTCCGCATTAGGCCCGGCGCCAGCAAAGTTGGCCTCCGCAGCCGCCATGATGGAGGCGGAGGCCCCGGGAATGGCCTTAAACTTCGAGGCGGGCTTTTGCTTGTTGGCCACGACCTTGATCGCGGCCTCCACCTCCTTTACGAATCTGGCCTTACGCTCCACATCGGAGCCGCCAGTCGCACTCGTCTCTTCGCCTGATACCGTATCGCCCGGGTGGCGCCCCTCCTCGGCAAGCTTTGCCGCTCGTTCGGCCCTCTGATTGGCATTCCCCTTGCCTCTCAGCCCGCCCCGCCCGTTGGTGGGGATTTTCCTGGCCGAGACCTCGTCTTCACCGGATGATGGCCCCTGGTCGCCATCCCGCCTGGACCGCTTGCGGAAGAACTTACTGTTCTCCGCGGTCCCAGGCCCCACACGTCGGGAGCTCTCTGGGCCTCCCACGCTGCTCGATGCGGCGTCGGACTCTGTCCCCGCATCGTTCCTCCTCTCCTCTACTTTTTTGTTTGTTTGTTTTTTTTCCATATTTGTACCCACGATTATGGGGGAATTAAACGTCCACCTTGGCAGAGACCCCTGTACCAAGGTAAGCAGATTTAGAGGATTTATTACTCGCCAGGGGGTCTGCAGGTACCCTGGCGAGGACCGCACTTGCGGCTGATTTGTTCATAGAACCCCGTCAGCCATCCATCCCCTCGCGGTGCGTCGCCGCTTGGGATTCGGGGTAACTTTTTATAGAGGTTTTCTCCCTCGCGGTCCGGGCGATTAAGCCAAGACCCTCGGTCCTTATCAAAGCCGCGAGACATGATCCACGACACTTCGACTGGGATTACGAGACCGGCGGTGACAGCAAAGGATGAATCCTTCACTGTCTGCCCGGAGGCAGGGTAAGTGCACACCGAGCCCGCCCTCGCTCCTCTGCTATGCCCTCTGCTGATCAGAGGGTCACGCAGAGGAACGCACTGTTGGTCCGGGATGGACCCCCCCCATGTCAGAATAATTAGCCGCGGCAGCAACATTCCCCAAGGAATAAGAATTTCTTCTCATTTCTCGAGGAAGATTACCGCCGCGCCCAGGGTGCACCGGCCCAGTTGCTGCTCTTCCCTCCAGACGTATCGAGAGGGACTCGCAACTACCAGGCACACGTGGAGGACTTCTGACTTCGCACCCCATCTACTGTTAGGCCTAAGTATCGGTATTTATCTACTACATCGATGTTTGTGCACTGGCAGCCAGCTTTATTGAGGTGTAGACACTTGTATGTATGACCAATTATATTTATGTTTAATTTACCTTGCTTAAAGACGTTACTGTGGGGTGAAATTATATACATAACCTTTGTTTTGGATAAATTTATAATTATACTGTTATCATGTGCCCATTTAATTATGTTTTCTAAGTCCTCCTGTATGTATTTTTGTGCATCACTCACGTTATTGGTTGAGCACATTAGGCACATGTCGTCTGCATACATAACCGTTTTACAATGCTTTATCACATTAATGACACTATTAACATGCATAATGTACCCAACTGGACCGAAAACCGATCCGGTTGGTACTCCAAGACTCACGCTTACATCGTCCCCTGTTACTCCGTCTACCAATGTACATAAGGATCTATTTTGCAAATAGCATTTATACCATCGGTTGATAGGACCTCTGATACCACATTCATCCATCGCACGCAGTAGTACCTCGTGTTCCAGGGTGTCGAATGCCTTTTTTATAATCAATAAAAAGAGCAGCGACAAACTATAAAAAGAGCAGCGACAAACTATAAAAAGAGCAGTGACAAACAG
Source organism: Parnassius apollo (assembly GCA_907164705.1). Classification (NCBI taxonomy): domain Eukaryota; kingdom Metazoa; phylum Arthropoda; class Insecta; order Lepidoptera; family Papilionidae; genus Parnassius; species Parnassius apollo. Next base: position 14,142,735 of record CAJQZP010000212.1, read on the forward strand.
TGATGTCATACATTTTTTATCTTCATTTTGGTAAAAAGACATAATAATCCAGATATTCTGACCTTCTGTGTTCGTCCATCGTACCGTCGTCCGTCTTGTAGAATCACGGTGGCGCCACCTAGCTGAATATTCTGACCTTCTGTGTTCGTCCATCGTACCGTCGTCCGTCTTGTAGACTCACGGTGGCGCCACATAGCTGAATTTAATTTTGCAACATATTCGATTTTCCCACGGGAATCTTATGTTTTTCCGCGGGAAAAAAGTAGCCTATGTCACTCTACAGCCACCGAACTATCCCCATACCAAAATTCATGCCTAGCCGACGCTCTGTTGCGACGTGAAAGAAGGACAAACAAACAAACAAACACACTTTTGCATTTATAATATTAAGTATGGATAGATTATTGTATAATACTTATTGAAAGTCATTATTTATTTACCATGTCTAGATAGTATGCAAGTAATTTCCTGTGCTCAAGACAAACAGACAGTTCAATTTCATTTAAATGCACAGATTGTGTACTATGCGTACTCGTTTAAATAAATAAATAAAAAAATACGTGTGGCACTCGGGGACTGCCGCGATAAAGCTATTGCATATTATTTTTGTCAACTTATGCAATTATAATTACTTATTTATGTAGTATTTTTATTTGTTTTTTTCTTTGATATTAATTCAAGTTACAGCAGCTATTCTACACGCATACGTCTAGTCACACGCACACAAACACCGAGCCGAAGTCTGCCGAACTGAAGCGACGTTACGGCGCCTCTACATGTTGGCCAACACAGTGGCGAATGTAGTGGCCATTAGCATTGGCCAACGTGTAGACGGGGTGTTTGGGCTTCATTGGTATGTATTGGAACGATGGCCCACAAGTTGGCGCGAGATCCATGTGGTGTCGGTTTTTTACAAAAGATCAAAGGATTGTTGGCAGAGTTTGGTCGCCGCGTCCACACGTTGGCCGCGAGTTTAGTTTGCTACAAGCTCCCAGAGTGATTACACGCATCTGATTAAAATTTTATATTCACGCTTTGTAGGGTGGATGGCCCAATTACCAGCCTTTTAGTGCCAATTTCAACTTTAAACATTCCTACTACTTTAATTAGCACGATTCAATTATTTTTAAACATTTGTTTTAATCGATAAGCTATTTATAAAAAAAATAATGAACATTTATTTACAATCAGATTATTACGAGAACAATTTTAAAATGAAAAAAAAAATAAAGCACGTCGTTTATACGTGGTAGAACCATGCAGTTATATTAGAAGTATAGTTGTAGCACGAATGGGTCGGTTCGACCGGGGAAGGACCACGCTCTCACAGAATATCAATGTAAAATAGTAGCTTAATGATTGTGTGTTTCGTATAGTGAGTGTAGAGAACCAGAGACACTTTTTAAATGAAACGAGGCATTTCATCTTAGTCCTCACGGGTGACAACGCATCTGCATTTTGATTCGTAATCGAGGATAGATGTAGACTGTAGACTGTGGGCCACAGCAACCACTTACCATCAGGTGAACTGTGTGCTCGTTTGTCACCCTATCCTATATAAAAAAGCGTCGATTTCTTATAATTTAATCGTGCAAGTTTTCGAATCATCATCATCATTACAGCTCTTCACAAGTCCACTACTGAATATCTTCCTCCAAAGAAAGCCGCAAAGCATGGTCCTGAGCCACTTTCCTTGTAATGAGTTTTTCAATTATGTTCTAAATTATAATTAGTACCTATTATTAAGTCAGTGTTAATTATATTTATTGCTATTGTTTTCAAAAAATAATTAAATTACCAATAAATTATAAGGTGTTTTTATATACATCAAATGTCTGATAGAAAAGCAAGTACATGTTTTGCTAAACTTTAAAAACAAAACCCAATTTTAAAACATAGACTTATCGATTATAACTCCTTTAACTTTAAAATAAGTTTAGTTCTAATTAATGGTATTTATTACAGTTTCTGATGCATGTAAAGAATAAATAAAGCTAATCGTATATCTATTTACAGCCCATTAATATTCACTATTCTTTTATAATTATTTTATAAAAACGTTACCCTCCACACTTGGATTTTCTCCTGTATCGCGGAGGCAACTTACAAACAAATTGCATAAGGACACACATCCAGACCCGAAACTATTATTTGTAGGATATACAAATACTTGTTCCGTGCGGGATTCAAACCCGCGACTCCTGGCACAGTCACTCATTGCCAACTGAGCCACTGTGCCACGGAGCCGTCGTATAAAATAAAATAAATTCGTCCGCACATAAACGACGTTAGACGATGCACAGCCTTCAAGCCACACCTCCGTGCCCGTCGGAGTGGGGAGCGTGAGGTTTTTTTCGTTACGGAATTTCTAGATTCGGTCCCCGCGCTCAAGGCCCGCGATAGAAGCTATGCAATAGCTTAATAAAAACCCAGAACGGCGTCGGGAAGCAGCATTGAACTTGCGCGCTTGGTACTACGATCGTAACTATCGAATCTTTGGTCTAGTGATCCTAATTGCTACAGCTGATAATGCGGTCCCGAGTTCGAACCCCGGGTTAGGACAAAAATCTGTGGTTGTGTTTTCCTGTCAAGAAATCTTAATAGAAGACCAGAGTCAGGAAGTTGGCGGTGTTTGACCTCCATGCCTCGGCAGGCACATACAGTCATTGGTTCTGAGCATGATCTCTCTCCGATCCTATCGAATTACCGTTCCCATCAGACTATGGGAGTATACAAATGCTTGCGCATATACTCGTGCACGATAATCCTATCCAGTGCAAATAGCTAGCCTCCGATGACACTGGCTACCGCGGCTGGGGTCTCAAGTCAAGTCACCTGAGAAGCGTAACGATTAAGACCTATAACCAGCAAATTATGAAAATGGCTGAATAGAAACCAGTTATGTGAATATTACAGGCAGACACTATAATTTTATTTTTATATTCTGGTTAGATCGAGAGTAAAGGTTTTACTATAGCGAAGCGTTGCATCTGTGATAACATAGCAACCGTTATTGTTTATAGGATTTTTGAAAAAAACATCGTCGAGAAACGTATACTTATATTTAGAGCGTAGCGAAAAGAAAGAATAAAAGATTGCATCAACAATTTATTTCCAGAAGAACTTGGTATCAAAGAAATTTAACAATGACCCATGTAACAATAGAACAATAAAACTCAGAGGCTAAGAGTGATCTCGAGTGAACGCTTTATAAATATGCACAATAACTTTAAGTATATACTACAACAATAGAATAAATAAGAAATATAGCACCAATATTTATTTATATCTATTTTTCATGTCGATTGGTAACTTATGCTACTTTAAAATTATAATTTAAAAAACAAAATGATCAGCATCATCATTTGAGCCCATCACAAGTCTACATTTATTTATTTATTTATTTAAAAAAATTATGATTACAAAGATGAATAGTTTTAGTGTAAACATAAACTCATTAGAGTTTTTCCGTACACCATTGCTGTCGACACATTATTCTAATTAATACTTTACAATACATTACATTACCAAAGTTACATTAATATTATTATCAACTTAAATTAGATGCATTAAATGTTATGTTTCTAATTGACAAACTATTTGTGATTACAAAAATATAAAATAGTTTTAGGCGATGAGCGTAAAATCACATGGTGAACTTATTACATTCTGTGAATAATCGTGATACAGGTGATGATTATAACATATATTTTCATAAATTTATAATAAGATAATACGTTGGTAAAGTAGACCAATAATATAGAATGAGAAGTTGCTTAAAGTGTTACGAGTATTTAGTAAGAGTTGTATATATAAAAAAAAATAATTTATATTTTATGTTTTTACGTGTTATGAAAAACATAAACTTCTATAATAGATTGCCACAAACGATGGCCGTGCCACCTTAATCCATCGACTTTTGTTGCCAGTTCGAGGCTGCCACTCAGGATTTCTCTTTTTCTTACCCGTCGCTTGGAAGCTACGGCTTGCTCATTCTCTCTTCAGCCTACTGATCCATATTGGCATATGTCAGTTAGTCTTTACCTCGGTACTTATCCTCATTACATTTATCACTCGTCTTCGTCGCTAGCAATTATTTGTTAATATACCTATACCTAATACGCCTATACCTATTCCTAATAAACATACCTAAGGTGTCTATTGTATTAATGTAATATTTTAATTATAATTTTTATCGGGACGTCGTTACCACACAAGTCTCTCTTATAGATTGGCTCATGTGGGGATATTTGCCACAGAAGCCACGTTTGGCAGACGGGTTGGCCACCGCAGTTTTTTTTATTTTTCTGTTTTTATTAGGTAGACGCCGCTGCCCACCGCCTGGTTTGATTCTCTCTGTCACCTCGGATACCTACAGTAGAATATGGGGTCTTGGATCCATCTCCTGATTTTGATGAGGTATGATTTTCTTGGGAGATGATATTCTTACACCGCCACAGCACTGAATTATCGGGATAAGCTTTTATATTTGCTTGTGGCCATAATGTAAAACGGTGCATAAGAGTAACTGTTTGTAGGCACAAACATGAAAATGTTCAAAAATTGTATCTATACATGTCGCGTTAACTAATTAATTCACTGCTTGTACTTCTGACAAAAATCTCTCTCTCTCTCTCTCTCTCTCTCTCTCTCTCACACACACACACACTCTCTCACTCAAACCTTTAATCCACGACAACAAATAAATTGGTGTTCTGACTACGAAAGCATCGGTAACGGAAAATTAATGATGAATAGTAAATTTCCTCAGGTTATTACGTGTTAAGTTAATTATTATTGATCGTACTGACGCTAACATTTGCGCATATTAGCATTACCGTATGATTAGATCATTATAAATAATTAATATTATTTTTATTACTTTAGTTGTTACACGCAATATCAAAATCGATAAAGAATACATAAACGATGTTGTTATAATGCAAGATATGAGGAAAACAAACATTGTTAGAATACATGAAATTAAAAAGGTCCTTATGATCATTATTTTTTCTGAAATATAATAATGTATACGTACCTAATTACTTCAATATAAATGTATTGTAAATATGAATATACTTTATGGCACAACCACAATATACTACGTGATATCTCTGACAAGGGCAACTACCGCCCTATTTCTCTTGCTACCACGGTGGCCAAGGTATTGGACAGCCTGCTTGATTCATGCTTGCAAAAGTATCTGAAGTTACATGACGCGCAGTTCGGGTTTAGGCCCGGACTATCCACTGAAAGCGCAATACTAAGCCTAAAGCACACTGTCCAATATTATACAAGCCGGAGGACGCCGGTGTACGCCTGCTTTCTAGATCTCTCCAAAGCATTTGATCTAGTTTCGTATGATGTGCTTTGGAGGAAGATGGAAGACAGGGGTGTTCCGGTGGAGGTGCTAAATCTCTTTCGGTATTGGTACACAAAGCAAGTAAATTGCGTTAAATGGGCTGACCAATTGTCCAAGTCGTACAGGTTGGAGTGCGGAGTAAGGCAAGGTGGGCTGTCATCTCCAAAGCTGTTCAACTTGTACGTAAATGACCTCATAGTGGAGCTCAGTAGCACGAATCGTGAGTGGTGTTAATGTAAACAATATTAGTTACGCGGATGACATGGTGCCGCTGGGCCCCACTACGAGTGCTATCAGAGAAATGTTGAACGTATTTGAAAGCTATGCTAAGTCGCACGGTCTGGCCTACAATGCCAGAAAAACCGAATTTATGGTCTTTAAGGCCGCCGGTAAGTGTCCCGAATTTATACCTCCAATTTTCCTCGGTGGAGTGGAGCTGAACAGAGTTTTCCAATTTAAGTACCTGGGCCACGTACTTACCGACGACCTTAGAGACGATTTAGACATAGAACGGGAGCGTAGGGCTTTGGCGGTCCGTGGTAACATGTCCTGGTACGTAGATTCGCTCGTTGTACGGATGAAGTCAAGATTACGCTTTTTAAAGCATTTTGTCAAAACATGTACACGAGCAGTCTGTGGATCAGCTACACCAAAGGATCGTTAAACACCCTTCGCGTCCAGTATAATAATATCTTCAGGATGATGTTGAAGCTTCCTCGTTTTTGTAGTGCATCTGAAATGTTTGCGCTGGCGAGAACGGATGGCTTTCAGGCACTCATGCGCAAGAAAATGGCGTCATTAATAAGCCGCGTACGGGGAAGTGACAACAGCATCCTGAGGACGGTAGCAGATGATCCACATGCACCTATATTAAGGAGCTATGTGCGGACAATGTCCGGATTTGTTAATTATTTAAATTAAATTTATTATTATAATATAGTACTACTAACCCCCTTACTATTAGAATTAATTACTAACCCCTATGGACCTATATTGTCTGAAAATAAAAAGATTTGATTTGATTTGATTTGTAGGTATTGAGGCAGTATAAATGTTGACCAATAAAGCATATTTATTGGTAAGTATAGGTTTAAATAAATTAGAAAAATAACTTTTCTTCAAAACTATCGGCTGCTTGAGCTTATGGACGTAGTTACCGTATTGGAAATTGCTTAGGAGAGTCGACATCATAATCATTATTTATTTTTATACGGAGAAAATCATCATTGTATGTAAAAATGTATGCTTGATATTGATACTACCTATACATTATACATCCGAATTTATATATTTCTTAACTTATTTAAAACAACATAACCCTCACATTAATTGCCCGTGGGCGAATAATCAAACCCAAAACAATAACTTAAAGTAATTTAAATACTCGATCCGTGCGGGATTGAACTAGGTGGTTTCTTAAATTTACACAAATACCTACACAGTAAAGAAAACTAACTGTACGGATTTTATTACATTTAATTTTTACAGATCAATTCATCGTATAAATTAGCTCAAAACTTGGTAAAAATGTCAGAAAGGACTCTGAGGCAATGCCGTCTTAGGTCATACCGGGGCCCTTGGGCACACAAGAATTTGGGGCCCTGTTGGAAAGTAAAAAAAGTGAATGACAAAACATTTTTCTGCTATGATCTTATATTTATTATATTTAATTCGTAAAATTCAAATAATATGTAATTAATGAGGACATCCACGACCTTTTCTGCCAAAAATATTTAACAGATTTCATAGCGGGGACGACAATGTCTTAGGAAAACGTAAACTTTAATGTTTCTTTCCTAAACTTTCTTTCAAAAAAGAAAATATTCTATAATAACATCAATATGTGTAATCTTTTTATTTATTACATTAAGGTTTAGACTACATTTGTTCTAAAATAAGGATCGTAACAATTACTTGCTATAAAATCTAATATTAGTGATTGAAAATTATCATATTAAATAAATCGTTTGCCGTTAAATATTTTGAAGTGTTATATTTATTAAGCAGTACGAAATTATATTTTTATCTCATAGATTTAAACACATAGATGGCCAAAATAAAAAAAACAAAAAAAGCTGACCCCCAAAAAATGGCGAAAGAAACTCCCAAAGAAAAAAAACTTTTTCTGGCTAACTCGGCAATGTATGGCTAGTCACTGCTCAGGGTTGCCAGAAAGTCACTAACAACGCCCTCATTTACTCTATAATTTTTTTTTGTCGGGTTATATTTTCCTAAAATAGAAAAAATATTGTATAGCATAAGCGAATACGGCCGATGCCTTTCGTCACGGGGGCCCCGTACCAATTGGGGCCCTGGGCACGTGCCCCGTGTGCCCTTATGATAAAGACGATACTGCTCTGAGGAGAAAGGCTATCTTACTGCTCCTCTAAATTCAAGATTTTATATGCAGTACGTATACGATTAATACCTTCTTTCATAATTTTACCGCCAGACGAAATAACTGCATTTTTTCATTATATGCCTTAATCTCTATAAACTATTAAATTCAATAGACAATGAAGTTAAAAATCTTTAGCTTTTCTAAATTTTTTTCATTTGAATACAAAAAAAACTATTAGCTATGGTGTGGATAGAAAAAGGACCCATACTAACCACTATTTAAATAGTAAATCCCACCACCGACCATCACGGTTAGCTACTGAAAAAATCCGTGAGAATTTTTTTTTCAGAGAGCACATGGGATCCCTAACCGCCGCCGAACGCCACGTCACAACGACCAATTGAAATCAGGCACAATCGAGCGTGGGCTTGCTATACTACACGCTCGCAAAAATAAATCAATATGGCACCTGTTTTATGTAAACGAACGTGTATTTTTTACTGCTTGTTTAGTGACAATATAAGGAATTGAAACTAGCGTTGGAATAAAAACTACGGTTGTCAACTTACCTCCCAAGCGTGGGAACTGTGGAAAATATCCGACCTAGGCAATATATTCGTTAGGTCTATCTTTAACAGTGAAATTTTGATAATGAATAGTCCTGTGAGCAATATTTTTGTGAGGTTTAATTAGTAGTGCTATTTATAAAATAAATTGAGATTAAATTCTCACTATTTAATTGCTATATATATTTCAATTCCCGATTCAATGAATTTGTGGAAGAATTAGCATTCCAATTTTTAAAACACTGAAATGAAATTATTCTATCAATGAAAAGCTAACAAAACATTATTAAAAAAAAATATAAAAAGAACGACTACGTAAGTCATTAATCTTCTTGGTGTCTTGAAGATAAAAAATATTCTCTCTTATATTAAGATTGCTACTGTCGCAGACCCCTTTTTTCGTTCTTACGTTAATCGGGACTTTTATTATTTTGTTGTGAAAGACAAATTGATGAAAATAAAAATTGAAGTAAAGAGACTAGTAGTTAATATTGATATAACTGCTCTTTATGAAGCTGAGGGAAGTGATTTGCATGCTATTAAGACGTGAAAATAAAACTTGATGAACGATGCCAGGAGTGATTTAGTTTTCTAGGTTCTAGATAAGCTAGATATTTTATAACAAATCCTTAAAATTATTTTTAGAAATCGAAAAGTTTATAAAATGAATGATATTTGATGATTGTCTTATAATCTAAATAACGTCGCTTTTATGGACCTTTCCAGGTGCTGTCGGCCGGATCACAAGTTCCTTTAAAAGTTCAAATAAATGAAATCAAATATTACTTTTCTTTAGTGTCTATTGTTCATTTAAATTAATCACCAGTCATATTTTTAAGTTTCACATTCTTAAAACATTATCAATTTTATTAGATCAATTTTACTAAGGTACCTCTAAAATGAACAGCCTACAATTGTCCTAGGATGTACATAGGTTTCATTTACAAATGATCCTCAGTTATATGCAAAACGCGTAAGAAACTTTATCATGTAATGTTGATTATTGCCTACAAGGTTTTTGCCTTTCCACCGAGCTCACAGACGCTAGTTTACTTTTATCAGCAGCGGCATAAAAATTACAGTAATTCTCCATACAAGACAAGGCTTGAAATTCATATAAATTAAAGAACTGCTCTTGTAGTAACCACTGCCGCAACGAATTGAGAACACTTTTGCCACTAATTTGGGCTTATATTCAATGCAACTTTTAAAAATGAAATTAAGACCATAATATTACTTTTTATGTGTATAATATACATCAAATCCCTATCAACTGAAGACAACTTGCCATTTTCAGAGATCATTACATCTCGGAAAGTAGGAGCTTAGCTCTGAGCTCCTTGTTTGTTAGTAAACGGCAAAACCCTCTGCTTCCGTAGTGTGGCCGTGGTAGGAAAAGGGGAGATCTCCCGCCGGACAAGGTGTTCTGCCCGGGGAGCGGCCAACACTCCGTGCGATAGTTCGGAGATATTCTATATATACTGTCTATGATTCGGAAGCTTAATAGCGCGATTTAGCCTTCGGTGTGTTTCGATGTGCTAGTGGCGCGACGACAACGCCGCTACATCACCTCCCTGCTCAGACCGGAGGTCGATAGTGAAGTCTCGTTGTCGACGAATGTGCAAGTGCCAGGAGATTGCCTTGTAAGTCTACGGTGAGTCGAGAAGAAGGCAAGTAATCTGCGAGAGTGCCATGAAGCAGAGGCGAGTAGTAAGGCTCAGAGCCGTGCCGAACGTAACTGTATAGCGCAGAGAGTAGCTTGAAGGAACAGGAAGCATTATTATTCCAGTGCTGCGATGAACCTTGTGAAGCTAGATGGCTTGCAGGATATGAAGATTGCAGACGATATCTGCTCGGGAGCGAATGGGTGGGGTATGCTATGACGATGATGAAGCTTGAAGTTTCCGAAGGTTGTTGGTTACGTGTTCAGATCACGTCGGGGTCACCACTGTGGCCGTGGTAGGAAAAGGGGAGATCTCCCGCCGGGCAAAGTGTTCTGCCCGGGGAGCGGCCAACACTCCGTGCGATAGTTCGGAGATGTTCTATATATACTGTCTATGATTCGGAATGTTAATAGCGCGATTTAGGCTTCGGTGTGTTTCGATGTGCTAGTGGCGCGACGACAGCGCCGCTACATCACCCCCTGCTCAGACCGGAGGTCGATAGTGAAGTCTCATTGTCGACGAATGTGCAAGTGCCAGGAGATTGCCTTGTAAGTCTACGGTGAGTCGAGAAGAAGGCAAGTACTCTGCGAGAGTGCCGTGAAGCAGAGGCGAGCAGTAAGGTTCAGAGCCGTGCCGAACACTGTATGACTGTATAGCGCAGAGAGTAACTTGAAGGAACAGGAAGCATTATTATTCCAGTGCTGCGATGAATCTTGTGAAGCTAGATGGCTTGCAGGATATGAAGATTGCAGACGATATCTGCTCGGGAGCGAATGGGTGGGGTATTCTATGACGATGATGAAGCTTGAAGTTTCCGAAGGTTGTTGGTTACGTGTTCAGATCACGTCGGGGTCACCACTGTGGCTGTGGTAGGAAAAGGGGAGATCTCCCGCCGGGCAAGGTGTTCTGCCCGGGGAGCGGCCAACACGGCTTGAGTCACTGGCACTGCGAAGAGATGTTGCATCTCTTTGCGTATTTTATCGGATCTACCACGGGGAGTGCTCTGAGGAATTGTTCGGACTAATTCCAGCAATTTCACCATCGCACATCGCGACAAAACTCGCGATACCATCCATACCATCTGAATGACTGGCGGTCCACCACCGTGCGATTTAAAAGAAGTTTTCTTCCTCGCACAACTTCCTTGTGGAATCGACTACCACCAGAGATTTTTCCGGACCGATACGACTTAGGGACCTTTAAGAAAAGAGCCTACTCCTTTTTAAAAGGCCGGCAACGCATCTGCAATCCCTCGGTGTTGCAGGTGTTCATGGGCGGCGGTAATCACTTACCATCAGGTGAGCCGTATGCTCGTTTGCCCTCTCTCGTATAAAAAAGTACCGCATTATACATCACGTCAAACAGCAGCACACTGCTGTAGTGTTTCGAATGATGAGTGTAGAGAACCGGAGACTCTTTTTACTGGTATCGAGGCATTCCATCTTAGTCCTCAGGATCGACAACGAATCTCCATTATTATTCTTAATCTTGGATATGTCTACATACTACTTACAACACGACTACAGCTTGCATTAATTAATTATCTTAATTATGTTTTTAATAGATGACGAATGCCACACGAATGAAGCTACAACTTCTATATTTTTATATGTAAGAATTAATAAATAAATAAAATACTCAACGCTATCGATCTTTAATCAATAAAGATGATAGATTACTACTTACTTATTTAGTACTTAGATTATATTTAAATCGAATATTATCATACGTGTAGTGTCTACAGTCATTCCTTTAAAACACATTGTGAATGCAGAAATTCGGAAACAACACTTGTTAATACAATAAGCTTATTGTTTCCATTAATTGAATTGCAAAGAAGTTACCTAATTTAAAAAAAGAAACTAGGTACAAAGTTATAACTTCAAAGATTTATGAGTCCCGAACGCAACGATACAGCAGTCATTGTATTCTAAAACCCAGGCTGGTTTCATCGTGAAGTATGATCATCAATCACAGGCTTTTTGTTCTATTATTCTACAAATCTCAGAGCGTATTTCTTTATCTTTGTCACATTTTGTGGGGTCATGACAGCAGTGCGCTGACAATACAGAAGTAATTTAACATAGTATATTAACTAATAAACTATGTATTTATTTGTAGGCTTTAAATTACATGTGTTTAGAATTTTATTCAGTTGGTTTATCTGTATATTTGTCGTTCTATTCGTTAAAAAAGTAATAATTGACCAATTTGGATGGATTTTTCCTTTAGTGCGTTGAATACTGTTATGTTAAAGAATGTACTTCTTCATGGATAGCATAGCACTATGCTCAATGACCTCAATGGTGTCTCCCAACGGATAGGTCTTAAGATGAACATGGACAAAACAAAGATCATGTCTAATGTCCATGTCACACCTATGCCAGTAGTTGTTGGGAGCACTAAGCTCGAAGTTGTTGACGAGTACGTTTACCTGGGACAAATAGTCCGACTAGATAAGTCCAACTTGGACCGAGAGATCAATCGACGGATTCAACTCGGCTGGGCAGCGTTGGGGAAATTACGACACATCTTCTCGTCAGGTATACCTCAAACTCTGAAAACTAGATTGTACAACCAGTGCGTATTGCCAGTGATGACTTACGGATCTGAGACGTGTTCCTTCACTGCTGGCCGTATGAGGACGCTCAAAGTCGCTCAGCGAGCTATGGATAGGGCTATGCTCGGAGTTTCTCTGCGTGATAGACTCAGAGGATATCCGTAGTAAAACGAGAGTGACCGACATAGCTCTACGGATTAGTAAGCTGAAGTGGCAATGGGCCGGCCATATAGCTCGAAGAACCGATAACCGATGGGGAAGAAAGGTTCTCGAGTGGCAGCCTCGCACCGGTAGGCTTAGTGTAGGGCGACCCCCCACTAGATGGAGTGACGACCTGGTAAGACATGCAGGAAGTCAATGGATGCAGGTGGCTCAGGACCATGCTTTGTGGCATTACTTGGGGGAGACCTATGTTCAGCAGTGGACTTTTGAAGGGCTGTAATGATGATGATGATGATGAACGAATGTACATTGTTGTGTGATAAAATAATGCTTATATAGCACTATCTCGTCTAAATGGACAAAATCGCAGATATTTCTTGACCGCCCAATAAATTAGAATATCAAACAAACTAGTGGTGCAATTACGATGTTACAAAATGATGTAACTTATTGTTCTACTCGAACGGAGAAAGAATGCGGTCTAACAGAATGAATGTAGAAAACCCTTTTTGTCCAGTAAAAAGGGCATTTACTGGATAAAAAGAACGAAGCAGTCCATCTTCAGGGGTGACAATGAATCTGCATTTTGAATCTTAATTTAGGATAAATGTACTATGGGCATGGCATCCACTTACCATCAGGTAGACTACGTGCTCATTTGTCACCGTTTTTCTATAAAAAATACACTTATTATTTTATGTTTACTTCAAAGATTATTTAACATTTTCAGGTATGTGATAATAATGAGGAAAGCTATTAGGGTCTAAGTGGGAATATAAAGGGACGGAGGTTATCTTACTCGTACCCAAGTAGGAATTTCGTCAGTTATTCAGCAAACACAAAGTGTAGTTGTTCATAATTACAGCTCTTAAGGAAGTTATGTCAATTATTTCAAGTTTTGTGCATTTCTATTTTTTTTAGTATTAGTATTATTATGTTCTTAATTGGAAAAGTATGTAGATGAACCTAAGTATTACATTACATATTTTATATACAAATTAGTAAAACGTAGTAATTATATACTCTTTGCAAAAAAGGGTGGTAATGAAGCACACAGTCTACCTGTTGAACGAATGCTGCATTTTATAAACACATCTATACTCGATAAAGAATCAAAATACAGATGCATTGTCACCTCTGAAAACATAAAGGACGCGGTAGAGTCACGTTAAAGCGAATAGCTGTTACGGGAATGGGTCAGCTTGACCGGGGAAGAGATGTAACCGAGAAGAGAAGAGAAGGAGATAATAATACAGAGTATATAGTACATAGCGAAATGTCATGACATTTCGCTATGTACGCTCACAGAAGAACATCAGAGTGGAGGTAACTCGAAACAATGATTTATAAATCTATATGGCAGTTATGTCAAAAGTGTTGGATCTTGAGTCAATGGATCAAATAATTTAAAAGTTATCTAAAAAAAACGATTACATATTTAGCAATTTTTAAATAGCAATAACTTTTCAACGCGTCATTCGATTTTGTTTTTTAAGTACAAAAAAGTGTTTCTGATATCTGGAGTTGATCAGTTAATCAAATAATTTGAAAGTTATTTCGAAAAAACTTAAATAATTTTGTTTTCGTTTTTATATTTTAAAAATCTTCGAAATGGCTTGACCGATTGTCTTAAAAATCTAATTAGCTCGAAGTCTCAATAAACACTTTCGAACGCCGTCGCCTATCTCGATCGGTTGTTTCGTTCTAAAGATATCATACGACAAAATGTTATTTACATACATATATACACACACACATACACGGCCCAACGTCCAGGCGGAAATAATCGGACCGGCTTCCTAGGTCCTCAAAACGTGAAGATGAAAACTCGCATTCTCAAAATCGGACCGAAATCTATAACTTCTTAAAAGTAAATAAAATAAAGTTACAGTCTCTATACGTGCCACTGCTGGGCACAGGCCTCCCCTCTTTTCTGAGAGGTTTTAGGGCAAGGAAGTGTCCACCGCGCAGCCCCAATGCACGTTGGCGAACTTTACATGTCTTCGAAATATTTTTTTTCTTATTCCTCAGACATGCAGGTTTCCTCACGATGTTTTCCTTCACCGCCGAGCACATGGTAAATCAGCACTTAAAATTGCAACCAAAAGTTTCATCGGGATCGAAGCCGAGTTGCTCGCGTTCTGTTATATTTATAGCAAGCGTTAACCATCTGAGCTACCACGGCTCATAACTTCCTACTTTTAAAAATATTATTTTTCAAAGCGGGAAGTTAATATTGACATTACCATACCTGCGACAGGAAGCACTGTTAAGTGCGAGATGTCTGGTAACTCGTAAAGCAGAGAGAGATCCATGTTTAACTGTAAAATATAATTATGTCCTCCAGACAGCATTTCGGTCACGGCAGCCAGCCCCAATGGAGACTAAACTGTAACCAGGTTGTAAATAAGGAAAACACAGATATTTTTATATAGAAGAGGGGCAAACGAGCATACGGTTCACCTGATGTTAAGTATCTTCCGCCGCCCATGAACATCAGCAACATCAGGGGAATTGCAGGTGCGTTGCCGGCCCTTTAGAAAGGAGTAAGCTCTTTTCTTAAAGGTCCCCAGGTCGTATCGGTCCGGAAAAATCATCGGTAGTAAACTATTTCACAGAGAGGTCGTACGCGGAAGAAAACTCCTTGTAAACGTACAGTAGTGGACCGCCAAGCATCCAGATGGTGTAAACGATATCGGGGGGTTTGCCGCGTTGTGCGTTCATGAAATTTGGCGGCTGGGATTAATCCGAACAATTCCTCAGATCATTCGTTTTCACTACAGTGCCATCTCTCGTTTATATATATCCATAAATCCGCAACAGTACATGTTATTCAAAGAATCACGGCTGGACTAGTACCTCTAACATGTAGGGAGGATTTACCTAACTCGTTACGCGTAGCAGGCAGGTTGACAATCGCAATGACGCTGTTTCCGTCGCAAGTCTGGGTAATTACTTAGGTCAGACGTACACGAGATGGATACAGCTATCAGAAACCATAAAAAAATTGTAAGGATTCCCATAGTAGCCTCCTACAACAATCTCGGAATAAAATGGGGGGGATGGGTTCTCCTGCATCACTACCACATGGCTTATAATTGTTTCACCACTAATGTATCGAAACAGTAAAAAAGTCACTAAATGTTTTAATCATGAGTTTATTAAAAAACTTAGACGTTTTATACTAAAACCTCCAGTGAAAATAAAATTATTAATTAGTTATGTACAGTAAAAATCACCTCGCATGACACCGACAATGTGGGCGTAGGCCTGCACGCGAAATAAGAATTATTGCTGGCCGTTTTCATGTCAAAAATACAAAAGTAAAGTAACAGCCGTATAGGTTATGGACTTATGGAGCATAAAGTCTGACGCCCTACTTTAGTTTGTTTAGGTGGACTTTGTCCCCTAAATATCATAAATAAGAAGGCAACATAAGAGAATTCATTGCCAGATTTTGTCTAGTCGAATCTTAAGAGTGGACTACGAACCAAGAATATTTATATATATTATACTATAAGCCTGTCTTTATAGATGCGGAATAATACTAACATTCACATAAATATTTGATCAAAATTGCAAATATTACTTGACCGCTTAATTAAAACCCCAAACGAATCAGTGGTGCAATTACGATGTAGTAAGATAATGTAGTTATTTATTATTATATTTTTACATGTATATACGCCCGACTGGATTTTACCCTTTTACAAAATAACTACGTTAAATAGCAGTCTAATGCTGCTGTCTCCTAAGAAGGGTGTCGAGAACCAAACAAACATTTTACTGAAAACGAAGCATTCCAAACACAGCAGCGGTAAGCTGCTATTTCACGCTAGTATTTTGTGAGAGCAAGATCCTGCCCCAGTCGAACAGACCTATTTGTGCTGCAACCATAAATTATATAGCCACAGCGTGACTCTACCATATATGAACCACTTGTCTAACAGTTGACAGATCGTTTCTGAGAATTGCATATTTAATCAATGCTATGGATTAGTAAGCTGATTTGGCAGTGGGCCGGCCATATAGCTCGAAGAACCGACAACCGTTGGGGAAAAAAGGTTCTCGAGTGGCAGCCTCGTACCGGTAGGTGAAGTGTAGGGCGACCCCCCCCCCACTAGATGGAGTGACGACCGCAAGACATGCAGGAAGTCGATGGATGCAGGTGGCTCAGGACCGTGCTTTGTGGCATACCTTAGGGGAGGCCTATGTTCAGCAGTGGACTTGTGAAGGGCTCTATATGATGATGATGATGATGAGATCTTCCTGACATTGCTCATAGCCAACTCTTACGATAAGCTTAAGACGAGACGAGATGATCGATTCTCATAAGTCACGAACACACAGAAATTTTACATACATACATAAATACTCACGCCTGTGTCACACAGAGAGGTAGGCAGAGATTACGGACTTCCATTTGACAAGATCCTGACAGACCTTTCTCGCCTCCTCCACATCCATGTACCTACGCCTACATGCTTGTCGGTTAAGGGTACACTTAATTTGGCCCTTTTCTCAATATATTATATCATTATTTTTAATATATATTAATAATTTGGTGGCTAACTTTCGCCTAGGGCGTCCCTTCCCGAATTTGCCGTACACATCTGCAACATAGATTTGCTTTGTCACCCTTTTTTATACAAACTTTATGAAATTATATATATCCTATATTATTAGAAATTAATCATAAACTAGTTTTTACGGATTTTATCCACCACGCCCCGTAACCATTGGTGCTGTAAAGTGTTCGAAACGTCGGGAATATAAAAAAGTCAATATACGTAATAAAAACCAAAAAAACTAGTTTTATTTAAATGTGTAGTGTTCGCGTAAGTATAAGAAATCAAAAACTCATCGCGTAGTGTTGGAATTGATAAAAGCATTCTCGCTATTGCTATCACGAAGTGCAATTTATAGCCTTTTGTACAGATAACTCAGAAAACAAACTAGCACAATGCTAAACATAAATAATCTCCGGACACAGCACAAAGTTAAATTGGCCTTGGTTTTGATTTGGTCAAAGTTTGATTCGCGAATAAAACAGTACACATGTTAGGGTTTTGTAAATGTATAGTACCAAATAATAATTTCATTCCTATTCTCATTTGCCCATACACAATACTCGTACGCTTTAGGATTTGCCATAATCGTCACGCATAGAATATAGTTAAGTACCCAGTCCCAGTACCACAATCCAGCACCTCGGGCATTTGACGCTGATCCCTGCACCTACTCCATGGCATATACAACAACGTAAACCGCCATCTTTCAAGTCATGTGGCGTTCTTCTAGGACAATATGGGTTTTAGAAATAAGGGTGTCAAGCGAGTACACAATTCACCAGATAGTAAGCGGTAACTATGGCTCATAAACACCTTCATCCGTCTTCGATTAAGAATCGAAATGCGGATGTTATTTCAAACTGGTATTCTGTGCGAGCATTATTCCTCGATCGACAACTATGGCTGTAGCACGAATGGGTTGAGTCCCATTCGTGCTACAGCCATAATATAACGCCAACGTGTCTTTATCACGGAGCGGGATGGTTTCTCATACTATATTACTATTCTGTTACTGTATTGAATCTACAATGTTTATTTCTATTACAAAGCAAATGTTAAATAAAAAATAGTAAAAATTAAAATTGATTTCCAAATTATATTCAAAAATTCATTTTTTTAAAGTGACGTGACAAACGGACTTAAAGTCCACCTAATGATAAACGGCTACTGCAGTCTATGCACAACTGAACCCTGTAACTATAAAGCCTGTAATTATACAAATGGTTGATTGGTCTCTTTTTGTCTGTGTCTCTGAAAGTGCATTCGACCGTCCGTTACCTTAAACGTTACAACCGGAATTTAAAAAAAATAGGTTAAGGCACTTAGGGTGAGCTAATACATATATGTAAGGCACGTAACTTATGGCACTGTATCCCTGTGTGGTGTATAGTTTTCGACCCGCGGTGAAAATCGCATAGCAGAATAGAACATCATAATAATGCCTGACAATGTGGATCGAACAATCCTGACCTGTTACGAATATTTTCATAATTTTTAGTACGAATATACGTTAGTAATATTCATTATATTATTGATAATTTGTTACATATAAAGCCATCAAAATTCATAGTTTATGTTAAAAGATTACTCGTTCGATATTACGTTGCGCTTTACAGGATATTATCCCGACTTCTTTTGTTTTTATTCGTTTAACTAGTCAAAGATGAACCACCCCTCGTTCGTTGCTTAACGAACAACGTTTATTAGGTTGCAACAGAACAAGACAACATTGACCCAGTTTCACGTATCCAAACTATACGGATTTAACTCAATAAACGTGTACTACTTGTCTCAATGTTATTTTCATGTCAAGATGTTTAGTAAATAGAAATTGTTCGTACAAACACATCAAATTGCCGTGGGGTGGCGGCATTAGAGTATCCACCAACCTGTATGGTCCCATACGTGAGGTAAGAGATGACGACAGGAAATATAGAAAAATCTAACTTTTTTATAGGATAAGGTGACAAACAAGCACACAGTCCACTGATGGTAAGTGGTTTCTGCGGCCCGTGGACATCTACATCTATCCTCGATTACAAATCAAAATGCAGATGCGTTGTCACCCGTGAGGATTAAGATGGAATGCGTCGTTTCCAGTAAAAAGAGTCTCCGGTTCTCTACACTCACCATACGAAACACAGCAGCATTAAGCTACTATTTTACACTGGTATTCTGTGAGAGAGTAGTCCTTCCCCTGTCGAGCCGGCTCATTCTTACTACAACTATACTACTAATATAACTGCAGCATGGCTCTACCACGTACAGCACCTGCCTCCGACAGGTGGTGATACATCCGACGATAATGACCTGTGACAGATCTAGTTTGGGTCTGTAATCGCCAATTCGCCTTTCAAGCGTGGCAATTATTGTAAACCCTATAACAATGGGAAACGGCGATCTCTAAAAATTTCTGTTAAAATTTACTTGGAAAATGGAATCATAACTGTCCTCGGTATATAAAATCTACTTAAAACAGGACAGATTCTTACGAAATACCAGCGCCAAATTACATTTGGAGTTCAAATAGGAAAGGATCACGCTCGCACAGAATACTAGCTTGAAATAGCAACATAACACTGCTGTGTTTCGGATTCTACCTAGCCGTTCCCAGTGACAACGCATCTACATTTTGATTGTGAATCGATCAGATGGACCGAGTGCTCGAATTTCATTAACGTTTCTATAAAAAAAAAGTTTCATACTCGTTTATTATAGGTAACGAAGTGTCTCTTTCCTTCTTAAATCAATGTACCAGCTTCATAATAATTCTTTTTATAAAAAGGATGAACGAACTATGAACTTACTTCTCACCCTCCTAAGGATAATAGAATGTAATTACTAAAAAAGATCATTTTAACTTATAATGGGTAAAAAAAATTTACCGATTGTACAAAATCATTGTAAACCGATTCTGACGATTTTCATATTGACTAGACGAGGGAAGTCCTATTTAAAAATTGAAGACATATATCCAAATCTAATAATGTCAGTAAATTAACTCGAAACTAACTGTAAGTATTCTTTCTGTAAATAAAATAAATGGATACATATTATAATATTTTTATTAATTTGGAAACTGGTGCAAATATTCTTAAATTAAATTAATACAATTTTAATTTCATTTGTTTTATCTATCATCCTTAAGGTTTTAAAACGATGATGCAGAGTTTGAATTAAAACATTTGTATTTAGACGCACAGCCCAAACCGCTAGAAAGCCCACTAACACAAAATGGTGTATCATTTAGTTAATATATTGTGTAAATAATTTAATAAATTTTTATGTTATTTAGTTAAAGTACAATAGGACTGACATGTTCAAACAGCCTCAAAGCTTCCTGACCGTTTATAATAGCCTTGTCCGTAGTATTCTAGAATACGCTTGTGTCATTTGGTCTCCCTGCTACACGGTGCATTCGGATAGTATAGAAAGCGTCCGAAAAAGAATCCTTAGAATACTCAGCTACAAATGTGTTCTTGGTCGCAGTCTTGTCGATTATAGTGAGAGACTCGACAAATTTAATATGATCTCTTTACTTATTCCCCGTAAGGAATATGACCTTATATATTTACATAAAATTCTCCACAAAGAGATCGATTCCGGTTACCTCTTAAGTAAATTAAACTTAATTACAAAGCGCAATCCCCGAATTCCTAGCAAGACATTTTACCTGCAGACTTACAAGAATAATACTTCTTTTAAACTCGATAATAAGAATGTGTCGACTTTACAACGAGATATCCATGAAAGACTCCGGCTTGGATATTTTTGACCCAAGATCAAGGATATTCAAAAGAGCAATAGAGCTTACAGTCATCACACTCATTCACATATCACATAGATTTTAAATTTGTTGTTTGTAAAAAAATTTTTTGTATTATGTAGTTAATGTACGGCATTAATATTGTTAATATTGTTAAGCGTAGATTTGATCTCCCCTGTAGTAAAATATGTAAATGATGTGTCAACATACTTAGGAAAACAATCTGGCACAAAACTGTTATATATACATATGTATGTATGTATAATTTTTAATGTATTTTGATTGTTATCTGTTTTGTTGTCCATATAATAAATATGTTAAAAAGTAACAAAAATCCCTAAATTAAAAAAGGTATTAAAAATATTTTTTTAAAAAACGTTATTCGAGACTATATTCGATGTAACTCGAGGATGGGTAAACCATTAAGATAATCAGGATTGTAATAAGCTCATATATACAACTTGAAGATGGTCATTAGAAACAGTCACGTAAAACCAACCTACATACCAACGGGATGACAAAGCTTTATTTGTTAAAATTAAGTATATAAGAATTGCAATATTTTTTATAAAACATCCTGTCTAATTTTAACCATCGCCACGAAACTTTCATTTAGCCAACGTTCTCCACATCGTAGTTTGAAATAAAAATTTAAGATTTATAAAAGGTCTTATACTGCCTTATTCTTTAACACTCAGTATCTGGTGTTGTTCACCATCTCGCCGTTAAGTTTCATCACGCTTCGTTAAGACATTCCACAGATTAACTCGGACAGACAAACACACAAAAAATTAAAAAAATGGTTATTCATGTCTTTCTCAAAGCTTACTAAAACGTTATTAGTTCCTCATTCACCAAAGCATTAAAGTTAAAACTTTAATTGCACATGAATTCCGGTCGAATTTTAACCACTCGAAACTATAGTACGTAGTACTATTATTTATTCTGTGACTATAGTCATATTAAAAGTATTACTCGTAGTTGCGAACTCATCAAGTTACACTTTTATTATTTAAGTGTCAATATTGTTTAAGTGTCAAATAATTTAAGGTATAAGAACGAAAGTGCAATATCAAAACACTAAAAATATTTTTTTAAATTGTTAGAAATATAATAATTAAAAAATAAGTGAAAGTTATTTCATTCTTTTAGTTTTTTTTTTGGACTCTCTTTTAACGTGTTCTGTTTAATTATTAAACATGGTATATTTCACTTTCATAAATTATTTTAAACAAAAAATTACGTTTTATTGTTTGAAATAATTTTTATATAATATTTTTAATTATTCTTAAAAATCACTTATTTATTTACTTGTCATAATAATAAAATGTTAATAACAATAAAAAATATATTATTACGAGTACCATACAATCCTACTTCCCGCGATGTAAGTAGTTAATGCTTTTGTTGCTTGCTGGTTTAAATTTCTGCTATTAATTTTTATATAAAAATGCTTACCTACTATAAAAAATATGTTGTAAAACATTATTTTTGTTAACTTGAATTGTGTTAATAATCTTTGAAAAACTTACAACCAAATTAAAAAATTAAAAGATTAACAATATTTTTCACATAATTACTTCTGAATTCAAGGCTTTAATTCTTCAAATACACTATGTCGTAGCATTAACTTCAGAAGATATTAACATGTAAATATTAATTTATTTAATCGATTTTAGTACTATAAACTCATTGTAAGTACCTATTTTTGTTCCTAATTTTAAGAAAAAGATAAAATGTATTTTATCGCTTAATTTTTCAATACTTAAGTTTTTTTTTTCATTTTTAGGTGACAAACGAGCACAGGCCACCTGATAGGAAGTGGATGCGGTAACCCGTAGACATACATACATATTATCCTTGATTAAGAATCTAAATACAGATGCTTTGTAACCCCTAAGGACTAAGATGGAATCCCTCGTTTCATATAAAAGGGACTCTGGTTCTCTACACTCACCATAGGAAACACAGCAGCATTAAACTGATATTTTACTCTGATATTCTGTGAGACCGTCGTCCTACCCTGGTTGAACCGACCCATTCGTGCTATAACTATATAGTTGCAGCGTGGCTCTCCACGTAAAAAGTATATAAATGTAGTTTTATATTTTGTTTTTGTAATTTTGTTAGAAATTTAAAATAAACTTAAATGGCAACGGAACGAGATCGTCTGATATAAATGCAGGTCACACTCGTGATTGAAAAAACAGAAAAATAGCAGACGTCATAATCATAAGCGTCATGTAGTCCTTTTATAAATTTTATTCTCACAATTCACATAAAGTAAACAAAACGCCTTATATACACACACATAAATACATAGACATAGATACATAGACACATTATACGTATATTCAGTAATATTAAATATATTTGTGCAAATAATAATATAATAATAATAATAAATTTATTGACATATTATAGATTTAACAAATGTAAGCAAGGACAGTAAGCTAAACATCTAAACAATGTTCAAGGTGAGATATACAAATATTTTCCGTTGGACCCCAAACTAACCCCAAATTCTAAATAATAAAACAATATTTTTTTACTATAACAGATTTAATAAAATGTATATTTTATATTTATAGAAACTTATTTATAGAAAAGCACTTTGTTCCAAAAATATATAAAATTGCAAATAAAATTTACTCCATGAAATGATTTTTCTGAATACTTATTTAAATTAATCCAGTAAAGCGTTAAAATGTGTTTTAAACCGAGAATGAATTGACAAAATATTAATGTAAAATAAATACATATTAACAACAGCGGGCTTACGCTGAATGGCTTGTTCTACGAAAGCTACGAGTTACGAACGGCTACGGCACCGTTACGTAACTGCAATGTGCTAGCGAGATATTTATCACAATGTAAGATAAAAAAGTTTTGAAAAAACTTAAATACCTTATTCATTCCATTTCCCATTTTGGCTGGCAAGACGTTTTCTTAACACAAAAACGAGCACTAATACATTCCTACCAAAGTAAAAGCAAAACTTGCAAATATTAAATATCATATAATTTAAACACCTTAAACATAATCGTATCTCACAAAAATTGTTTTAAATAATTCACTGTCAACTTGTCAACAGTAACGTCACTATGGCTACATTGTTGACACCGGTATCAGAATGAAGAATGAACCGGTATTCCACGCGTTGTAATTCTATCGAAGTATATACATTGGCACCTAGTGTAATATTGTATATCATTTAACATACATGCGCAATATTATTAGGCATTGCAACTGATTACTTTATTTTCATAGCGACTTTAAGTGATCGATCCAATATTCTAATAAATGAATCGTAGTGTACTTATAACCTCGGAATAACGCGTTTTAAGTACAAAAGACGTGCAGCGGTATCTGCCTGCGACGCGCCACTGCCAGACCAGACGTCACTGCGTCTGTAAGCTTATGTAGTGATGTCTCACTGCCTAGTAGCTACTAAACATATCGATAATTTGCGACTGTAGAACACTAAAACTTCAAGAAATAATAGCTTTCATCGCAACGCAGCCATTAATGTTTTTGTTTTCATAACATATCTTTCTCTTTTATATATACCTAATTATTTCATCATATAATATGCCCGAAATCAGTCGTGTAATTCAGTTCACCCATACTACCAACTGCCCATTTGGCTTTTTTGTGACTTCTAAAAACTTAATATTTTTTGGTTCCAAAAAGTTAAGTACTACTTGGATATAGTCATCTCCCATAACAGGGAAAATTTGCTATAATCGCCACGCTAGTGAGACGGATTGGAGTACAAAACGTCTTACACATTTGACGCTGCTTCCCGTCGATGGTCTGGATATTTTATGTGTTATAAACATATAATACTATAATACGCAATAGAATGGCTGTCAACCTTATTTTGAACGAGGATCGGCGTCGCTGGGAGCACACATACAAGCAATTACGTCGTATTATCACTACTACAAACCCGATTCACTGTGTTGACAGACTGAGTAAACTTACACATTTTAGACTTTTGATTAATGTTCAAGGTCATCATTAAAAAATCGTTTAAATTTTAATACATATTTATTTGTAAATAGTGTGTAATTTGGTATTTTCTAAATAATTTATTCTTAATAATTTTATTAAAGTATATTAACAATGCTCTAAGCATTACTAATATTCCCCTTAACCACTCGTGGTAAGCTTAAATTGCTTGTGTTACGAATGCTTCACGCCAGTAGACGAATGGCGGATTCGAACCCACGACATTTTGGAGTTCGCGGTCCGCACCCTGCCATTAGGCTACTGTCGCTTCAAGTATTTTTAATTTGTATGCGAAATTTGGAACCGATTGTAACGTCAAAACACGTCTCGTGTTGACATTTATACGCGTGAATTGACATGTTTAAGACATTTTAGTGGCTACACGAGCTACGCCTTCTCCCCCGTTCAATTAAAATTATAATAGAATATTATTAATGTTAAAATTGAATTATTATAGTATTATAATATTCTATGGTTAT
This sequence comes from Parnassius apollo, assembly GCA_907164705.1. Lineage (NCBI taxonomy): Eukaryota > Metazoa > Arthropoda > Insecta > Lepidoptera > Papilionidae > Parnassius > Parnassius apollo. The sequence continues at coordinate 14,168,220 of CAJQZP010000212.1, forward strand.
AAATACGACATTGTTACTAGTATTCGTTTATCTATTGTAAGTCACAGAGTCACAGATCTCTAATGACTTCCACGGGATAAGACATCTAATTAAATCTTATAATGGTATCTCACAAGCCTTGATCATTTTTCATGGCACTTGCGTCATTTTTGTCAGAAACTAGTTGAGTATATTATTTATCATATCTACCTTATGTATATTAATATAATTCTTATAACTAAATTTTCGCAGTAATTTTATTCAAATGTGTGTCTTCAATCTTTTTAATAAGTTAATGGGAAAAAACGAAATAATGTATTAGGACGATTCTACTTTATTTAAAATCAACGTTAGAATTATCGTCGGATAAATTACATTATCGATAAAATGTCAGTCGATATTTTCACCGTGTTCATTTCAGTCGGGCCTTACATATATTGGATTCTTACATATGAAATTAGCGTTTTGTCGTACTGACCAATTTGATCTGAAATATCTCCTCTTTGGTTAAGAATTCCAAATTCAAATTTATAAATTCATTTAGCTGGTTCATTTAAGTTTTAGAAACAGTAATTCATTTGTTTTTCCCTCATTATTTTTTCTCAGGCGTCGCTTATTACCGCACAATGGAAAACATGAAATATCGGTATATTTACGAGTACGCGTTCTACCGTAGCACCAGTGCTGCAGAAACAGCTCGAAGGATTAATGTGTACGGCGCTGGTGTCACAAAAGACAGCACGGTACGTTTTTGGTTTCAACGTTTTCGTTCTGGAAGTTTCAACCTTCAGAACCAACCGCGTTTACTGCCGGAGACCAAAGTGGAAAATGAAGAATTAAAGGCTATTGTGGAAGCGGATCCATTACAAAGCATTTCAGAGATAGCTGCAGGCTTCGGGGTAAGTGATAAAACTGTGTTAATCCACTTGAAGCAAATCGGGAAATTAAAAACTGGAACGATGGGTACCTTATGAATTGAGTGCATCGAACTTGCAACACGCGTCGACTGCTGTGTCACTTTGCTCAAGCGACACAAAAATGTAGGGATTTTAAATCGAATCATTACTTGAGATGAAAATTGGATATTGTACGACAAACGGAAGCGCTCGTCGCAATGGCTGAAACCTGGAGACCCAGCCAAATCCTGCCCTAAACGAAAATTGGCTCAGAAAGGGTTACTTGTCAGTAAACACTCATGGTGGACTAGCGAAGGTGTCGTTCACTACAGCTTTCTAAAATCTGGCCTAACGATTACGGCAGATATCTATTATGTTGAAGAACTAGCCGCTAAACAACCGAGATTGGTCAATCGCTCTAGGCCACTGCTGCTTCACGACAACGCAAGACCACACACTGCACAACAAACAACCACTAAGTTAGGTGAGCTACAATTGGAATGTCTGCGACATTCACCGTAGTCCCCGGACTATGCTCCAACAGATTACCATTTTTTCCGGAATTTGGACAACTTCTTACAAGGAAAAAAATTGAACTCCGATGCGGCAGTCCGAACCGCCTTCAAAGAGTTTATTGATTCTCGTCACCATGGTTTTTTTTAGTAAAGGGTTCAATGAACTACCTATGAGATGGCAAAAGTGCATAAATAACAACGGTGCATACTTTGATAATTAAATATATTTTACAAAAAAAAATTGACTTTATATTGCTCCCGTACAAAACACCAATTTCATAAGTAAGGACCTACTATGTGAAAAGATATATGAAGAGGCAAAAAGATTGAAATATTTTTTAGATAATATAATGTTTTATATGAACTTTAAAGTGTATAATATTGCTTAATTTTATAACGACATATAAATTTAAAACGACTACTTATTTTAACAATATATCATACGTAGGTATGGCAATGTCTTTTTGACATTTAAAATAATACGCAATGTGTTCTCATTTTTTTAATATCCACGAATTTATATAATTATATACTTCGTAATACGTAAGGTTTAAATTTAATTATTTATACTTAGATACTTGTATGACAAACGAAGGGGGCAAACAGTCAATCGTGAAGGCAAAATGTCCTTCAGACTTATTTTTAGTCACGGCGGTCTGCGGAGTCTGCGCAGGACAGGATTATAGTACCAGAGTGTATCTGAAAACACAGGTGCACTCTCTGATAATCCTATGGGACATAATCCGACACGACCGGAGAGAGATCAAGTCAGACGAAGAACCAACGGCTTTACGTGCTTTACAAGACGAGAGGATGAAACAACTGCAACTTCCTCATTTCGCACTGCTAGTAAGAATTTCTTAACAGAAATTCGAAAGTAAATTTTTGCTTGATGATTGATGACACAAACCCAGGACCACATGACTAGCAGTCCCAATTCAACCACTAGACAAACGAGGCAGAAAGAGGAAGAGAACATAGTAGTACCTAACTATTATATGTTATTATACATCTAATACCGTATACCGTATAACCGTCAGTTAAACAGATCAGTTGAACCGATCAGTTCAAACTAATGTAAGCCAAAACAATTTCTCCACTCACTGCACTGGCTTCAAATTTCAATTTAAGATTTCACACTCACTATTGGTATTTAGATGTAGATACGTCAGTTCAACTGATCAGTTTAACAGACTGTGCGCCCGGAAAAATCCGTGGGTTGTCGTCAGTTAAAAATTTCAGCTTAAGATCAGCTCGCGGTCAGTTTTTGAATATATGTCAGTTCAACTGATTAGTTTAACTGACTGTGTGTGTCGAGCATAAAACGTTTTAAGCAGTTTTTAAATTTTATTATTTCTGCGCCTATGTATTTCTTAATGTTTATTTTTACAGGTGTTTTCAGAGCTAAGGCTAACAAAGTTTTAAAAATCTTTCTGCACGTATTTTTATATAATTAACTAGCTTGCCAGGCAGACGTTGTTCTGTCCTTTTCGACGACCCTTTGTCATGTCGTATTAAAAATCCTTAAATTCGCAAAAAAAAAACTGTGGACAAAAAATATATCCTATCTCTCACGGTGTGAACCAAACTGCACACGGTGTGCAAATTTGATTAAAATCGGTTAAGTAGTTTAGGAGTCCATCGCGGACAAACAACGTGACACGTAATATATATATATATATATATATCTAATCGTAATAATATCAATCTCGAATATCTTAATATATATATATATATATATATATATATATATATATATATATATATATATATATATATATATATATATATTAAGATATTCGAGATTTACGTTACGTTATCCTCTCGAATTTTTAATCTAAATTTTTGAGCTTGAATTGCAACTTTGTGTACATTATAACCATAATGTACGTATATGATTGGGTCATCCATACTCTCTTTCTCTCACTCGCTCACTCTCTCTCTCTCTCTCTCTCTCTGAATGTATGTATTTTAGATCCTCCTCCTGTGACAATGTGTGGATGGACTATTGAACAATTCCACTACACAGATAATTATACAAAAAATTTATATGTTGATAAAACATGCAGCACTTAATGTTTTGTGCACTGATCAAAAGAACATAGCAATCAAGAATGCGGTAGCTGATCGCTGAATTAGAAAAACATTTTGTTGAATAGGTATATTCCGCTTAATGTAAGTGCTACGATTCTAAAACTTACATCATGTAAATCTTGGTACACAATTTACCAAAGAAAGCTTACAGTTGTATTAATATGTATAGGTATCGAGTGATTTCACACTGTTAACAACTCAATCTCGATAATCAATAAAACTCCATAATAAAGCACGATTTTTGCTACAAAAGTTACTGCCTCGTCACTTTTGTCTAAGAGACGTTATCAGGAGCTCTTCTTTCCACGAATACTCACAATTACTTAAGATAACAAAAACCTGACCTTGACATGACCCTGTTCTTTGACTGTATAGCAAGGTCCGAGTGCTACGTGCGTAGACATTTCAGCGAAATTATTATTTAAATAATACTTGTAATAGAACTGCGAAAATTTAAGAATGTAATGTACATTTTCTTTTCTTTGTATATTTAACAGAGACCTCAAATAATTTATTTTAATAATATGTTATATCGTACGCCATGAAGCGAAAGAGGCGACAAAAGAAAGTTGACGTTAAAAAGGAGATAAGCGTGCTCTCGCCTCGCCTGCCAAGGGTAGCCAAATTCCCTTGCTTGGTCTACTCTTTGACCATGAACTTTTTTACATATTCTTGTCCAATGATCCATTTTTCATCACAAGTGATCAATCTTTTCTTTGGTTCGGTTTCATTACGTTTCACTAGAGAATCGCAAATGAGTACAAGATTCATTAGGTTTCTTTTAGTGGCCCGGTGCGGTACCCAAATATCTAGCTTTTTGTGTAGCCAGACTTTTTCAAATGGATTAAAACTGTTTAGTGGTTAATCCTCAATTCCTCTGCTGTGTCGTAATTACTAGTATGCCGATCTCGCATGAAAGAGTGGATCTTTCAAAAATGGCATCGACTTTATCCGCATGAGGACGACCAGAGCGAGCTGCATCTTTGACATTAAAATTTTTATCGCGGCACACACAATAAGGTGATTGATGCTGTGTGTATGGTGGGATTAAAAGGGCATCGTGTATTACGAGCTTTTACCGCTGGTTAAAACCATCGATTCGGATCCCTACTCCCAAAAACTAATGAAACTCTGAGAAAAAAACCGGCCAGAATTGATCAACAGAAAAGCGAGTGGCCTTTTATCATTATAACGCCAGACCACACACATTTTTGGCTACTCAGCAAAAATTGAGAGAGCTTGGTTGACCTTGCACCCTCTTCTCTTCAGAATTACTTGGGTAGCATTAGGTTAACATCAAGAGAGGACTGTCAAAATTACTTGTCACATTTTTTATCAATAATTCCAAGATTTCTGCAGCAACGAGATTACGTCACTACCTACAGGTTGGCAACAAGTTACCGAATAAAATGGCACATTTATATTATAATTAAATTTAATTAAACTTTGAATAAAAAGGTCTTGAATTAGTATATAGAATACGAAGAAACTTTTTCCCCGACCTTTTAGTATGAGATCTACAAAATTAATGCAGGCGTATTACGGGGCAAGCATAGTGGTGCTTGTCGGTCCCGACGTAGCATTTGTTCTGATCATTTCTATTAAAGAAATGTTATCCATAATGATTTCTTATATTTACGCGAACATTGCACATGATTAAAACTACTTTTACGGATTTTATCGCGTTTATTTTTACTTTTTATTTTTAATTCCCTACGTTTCGGGCGCTTTCCAGCACCCATGGTCACGGGGGACTGAGATGACTGACGTCCCGATGTCATTGTTAAACCCGGAGAACCTTCAGCTTTTTTAATTATTGTTTATGGTCCGATCTATGCAAAATGAACTGACTATGTCCTGAGGTCTTGCAGTGGTATGCTTGGGTTTAGTTTTAATTTTATTGATTATTGGATCCCAAGCAGGTGGTAGTACCCAGCCTCCTTCTCTATTGAAATTAGGATGTTTTTTAAGTTCAATAGCCTCACGTATCATCCTTGGTAGGAATCGGTGTTCTTTCGCGAGGATTTGTGGTCTATCAAATCTGATGTAATGGTTGGGGCCGTCTAGGATATGATCACAAACTGCAGACTTCCCGGAACGTTGATGCTTCACATCAGCTATATGTTCTTTTACGCGGGTCCTAATTGATCTTTTGGTTTGTCCTATATAAGAGAGACCACATTCACAATCAAGCTTGTACACTCCTGCATCTTGTAGAGGAATATGACACTTGACGGATGGTAGGAACTGACTAATCTTCTTCGGCGGCTTGTAGAATGTTCTAATAGAAGCTCGCTTCAAGATATAGCCAATCTTGTCTGTGACACCTCTGACATATGGTAGTACAGCATGCACACGCTCGACTGTGGCCGGCTTCACTCGGTCACTGTGACGTAGGCGCGGGACACGAAGAATTGTGGAAGGAAGAGTTTTACAAGCAAGTAGATGGTGTGGCGATGGGCTCACCTGTATCTCCCATTGTCGCCGATATATTCATGGAAGACTTTGAGGAGAAAGCCCTCCTTACTGCACCTGTTACACCAAGGATCTACAAGCGATACGTAGACGATACTTTCACAATTTTACCATCAGACAAAGTAACTGCATTTTTAGAACATCTTAATTCCATAAACGCTAAAATTCAATTTACTATGGAGTTAGAGGCAAATAATTCCTTACCTTTCCTAGATGTGTTAGTCATCCGAAATCCTAATAACACCATTGGTCACACTGTGTATAGGAAAAAGACCCATACAAACCGATATTTAAACGGTGAATCTCACCACCATCCTTCACAGTTAGCTACCGTGGGCAAATCTTTGTTACAGAGAGCACGAGGGATCTGTGACAGCAAACACCTGGCCGCCGAGCTTCAGCACGTCAAGCAAGTTCTGCACGACAACAAGCTTCGGGTCCCGCGCCTACGTCACAGTGACCGAGTGAAGCCGGCCACAGTCGAGCGTGTGCCTGCTGTACTACCATATGTCAGAGGTGTCACAGACAAGATTGGCTATATCTTGAAGCGAGCTTCTATTAGAACATTCTACAAGCCGCCGAAGAAGATTAGTCAGTTCCTACCATCCGTCAAGTGTCATATTCCTCTACAAGATGCAGGAGTGTACAAGCTTGATTGTGAATGTGGTCTCTCTTATATAGGACAAACCAAAAGATCAATTAGGACCCGCGTAAAAGAACATATAGCTGATGTGAAGCATCAACGTTTCGGGAAGTCTGCAGTTTGTGATCATATCCTAGACGGCCCCAACCATTACATCAGATTTGATAGACCACAAATCCTCGCGAAAGAACACCGATTCCTACCAAGGATGATACGTGAGGCTATTGAAATTAAAAAACATCCTAATTTCAATAGAGAAGGAGGCTGGGTACTACCACCTGCTTGGGATCCTATAATCAATAAAATTAAAACTAAACCCAAGCATACCACTGCAAGACCTCAGGACATAGTCAGTTCATTTTGCATAGATCGGACCATAAACAATAATTAAAAACGCTGAAGGTTCTCCGGGTTTAACAATGACATCGGGACGTCAGTCATCTCAGTCCCCCGTGACCATGGGTGCTGGAAAGCGCCCGAAACGTAGGGAATTAAAAATAAAAAGTAAAAATAAACGCGATAAAATCCGTAAAAGTAGTTTTAATCAAATGTTATCCATTCCGCTCGCACTACTCTGTTGCGCTCGACAACTCTCAGAGGACACGGGTTTTCGTGTTTACCGCAAAAAAAAATTTGTCGTTTTTATTGCCTCAGCCAGCATTAATCATCGAGGTATGGAATATTGTGCGGCACATCGCTTTCAACTTTACAAGGTGCAGGTTCGGCGTCACATGTAATACTGTTCCCATCTCTGGATCGCACTTTAGTGCCAGCTTCATCCAGTTGACCGCATCCAGCGCAAAGCGGCACGAATCGTCGACGACCGAATTCTTTCTGATTGGCTCGATTCACTGACTTTGCGAAAGGATATTTTATTCCTTTGTATTTTTATCGCATTTACCATGGGAAGTACACTGAGTGCTCGGATTAATTCCAGCAGCTAAAATTCACGAACGCACATGGTGACGAAACTCACGATACCACCTATATCATCTGGATGTTTAGTGGTCAACCACAGTTTTACTGTTTTACTTTTCTTCCGCGTATGACCTTTTCGAAGAATAGGGAATATAATATAAAATTACACCATGTGAAATAAATTCAAAAAATATATATTTATGATAGATTTTGTAAATATTAAACGAGAAATATTGATTTCTGTTTATAAAATTGCATTATAAATTTTATATTTCAATTTTAAGAATATTTTTTTCGGTTGTGCTTCAAATCTGCAAAACGCTGTCAGCCATATTAGATCATGTCGTGACGTCATTGATCAAGCCTAAGGGTATTAGTGGTCTATGTCACTGATTAAGATAACTAACTAACGTGCTGTGTTATTTCGAAATTTTTTAAGTTATCATTACGAATGTTGAGTTTTATTCCGAATTTTATTTGAAAATCTATCATGGAAGACGAATTCGTGAACCAAGCAGAAAGTATAATCTACCAAGGATAAATAAATTGATGGTGGCAAAATTTTTTCATGCAATCCCAATGTTTGTACTGCTGAGTTGAGAAATGTTAAAATATGAATGTAAGTACCTATTACCAACTTTTGTTTATACAAAAACACAATACCAGGTTAGAGTGTATTTTGATAAAACATAGTTTAGTAGCTATCATAGTTTAGTTTATATATAATTACAATCATTAGCAATCATTACTTATAATATCTAAGTTAACGTAATTTATTACAAAATTTGACTTGCGATACCCTTCACCTCATGATGTTTTGTTTTTTATTAAACGATAGTTAAATATAAGTCGTGCTTACATCAAAATGATCTTCACAGAAATATAGCCTGGTTTTTGTAGACAATGTATTCGGGTTACTTCTTGCCTGTTTTAGCCAAGTATTTCTTATATTTAAATCAGTTGGCACTTGAATCCATAACTTTCCCGGTGTTCTTATACTCGTATTATTGCATTCAGGCACAACACAACAATGATTTAGATGATAACTCATTATTAAACATTAAAATGTATCCTATTATTTTGCAAAATCGGCAAAATCGAGGACAGTGACGTCACGAGTTGAACAGCATGGCAGCTAGCGTTATCACACGAAATTTTAAAACGATAGAATAAAAGTAATTTATGGCATTATTCGGTTTAAAAAATGTATAAAAATTATAGTGGTTCATTATCACTCTAGGAATAATTTAAAACAATTTTTGAAAATGGGTGTAATAATCTTCCCTCCGGACCGCCACAAGGTGTAGACGTGACCGTAAGTTAGTGTTAATTTAATTTAAAAAATAGCAAAGTTAAATTTACCAATTAAATCAGTTTGAAATAATAGGAGACTATAATTTTACAAGACAAAAACGTCGAAAACTTAACACTTCTGCTGCCCTGGTACCCCTGTTTCCGTGAGTGTTAGCAACATCGCATTTGCTTGTACAACAAAACGTCTAAGAATTCAACGCTTCTACGGCCCTTGTACCCCGTTTCCGTGAGTGTTATTTGTTTTACGAATTTACAACGAAAACAGTACTGAAGAGTACCAGTGTAATTCAATGAATGTGAAAAGTAACGTCGGTAGTCCTAGTACCTAAACAGATCAGAACGAGACAGTATTACTTAATTCATTCATTATTGTGCTTATGCCAATTAACTAGCTCCTCCTTCTTCTACCTGATTGGTAATTATTGCACATCATATTATCCGACTAAAGGTACCTTTGTTTTGTGTTTCGCCTATCGGTGTGAGTTTAAACTCGTCTCACTGGAAACATATTTTTAGTTTTGCGTATTGTGACTGCGATTTGATATAATAAGACAATCGTCGACAAAATAATGTGCACACATTACATTAAGTAAAATTCACTTAATCTAATGTGTATGTGTGCACATTACATTAAGTGATTTTTACTTTCGTGATTTACTTATACTAGACAAGATTTATAGTCTTTTACCAAACTCAAATATGGATAAATCCTTCTCTGAAGCTGATTTATGCCAAGCGGCACAGAGAGAACACGCCACCTAAATTTTTGTCAATGCGTAGCAAACGCCGTAGGGATGATGACATTTCAATAGAGTTGAATAACTTCAATGATGAAATTAAGAAAATGATAGCTACTCTACTTGTCCCGCAAGAACAAGAACCTAAGAAAATTACACCTACATTAAAGAATATACAACAAACAAACCAAACATCGAGAGCTCTATTACTTTTCTTACTGCACAAAATGAGGAGTTTAGGAAGAAAATTGAATATTTGAAAAACCAAATAAAAGAAGACAGGAAATATATAAAGATACTGGAGGATAGAATTGAGGATATGCAAATGGGAAGCCGTAAGATTAATTTTGAAATGAAAAACGTTCTTAAAGGAGTTAATGAATCTAAAGAGGACTTAATAGACATGGTAATGTGCTTATCCAAAAGTCCACACTTGCGATGGAATGGTAAATGCGATGGAAAAAACAAAGGGATTCAGCATCGCAGCGCCAATGAATCGAGCAAATCAGAGAGAACCCGGTTGTCGGTGATCCGAGTCGTATTCGCTAGATGCAGTCAAGTTGAAGGAGCTAGCACTGGGATGTCCCTGCCCAGAAATCAAACAGTACTCATATATTGTAAACTTGCAAGCGGTGTGCCGTTGAAATGATCAGCAGTGAAACTTTCAGAGTTAACGAGGATTGTGCATTAGAATTTGAACGGTCGACCCGATCTATTCACGAGCGAATATCTAGTTACATAATGGTTCTAACACATTTTATTATACCAACATTCCTTTGAGATAAAAAAATCTCTGGGTGACAGGTGTGTGCTTATATGTATAAAAATTTAAAAATTATTCCACTGCTTCTATATTTCAGACTGGCAGCCGCAGTATTGACCGGCTCGACGGAGGGGAAGGACCACGCCCTCATAGAATACCAGCATAAAGTAGCAGAGTAAAGGTTGACTCACGCTAGACCGACCCGACACGGACTAGCGTGTGTCAACCTTAAAGGATGACTCACGCTAGACCGTGTCGGGTCCAAGCCGAGTGTCGGCCGTAGCACGGTCAACTAATATTACATATATTTTGTATTTCCATACACGCTATACCGAGCGGAAACCGAGTGACGGCCGAGCAACGGACAACGCTCAGCAACAACTCGGTCCCGGCTTTTAGTTGAAGATTTATCAGATTCTTCACCGTCCAGAGCGATCGCAATAGCCGCTAATTCCAGATCGTCAAACTTCAACATGATTGTAGTCTAGTTATAGTAACGGGTGTTCGCCGGCAGATTTTACACTTTGCATCGAGCTCATAGCGTGCAGCAAGGCTGTGGCGGGGGGTGCGGGGTATCGTTCGATGCGGGAGTGTTGCGGGTTGTTTAGTAGCCATGAGTCAGTGGACGGGAGCGCATCGCGCTTTCGCTGTCGAGGCCTATTTTGCGAACAACAATTCGATCAATGTGGCGAGGCGTTCTTTTAATTCTCAGTTCGGTATCCGCCGATTAAAGGATGGTCCATCGAATCAACTGATGTGGGCGTGGGTCAAGAAGTTCAGAGAAACTGGATCAGTCATAAATGAACCTCGGCCTGGACCTTCAACGTCTGTAACTACGACTTAAAAACACAGAGCTTGTGAGAAGGGAAATTTTGCGAAATCCTCGCAAATCTATCCGGAAGATTGCAGCTGCAACAGGTGTGAAAAAGACGTCAGTTCACAAAATAATTCGAAAAAGACGAAGTTCCATTCATACAAGCTTCAAATTATCCAGCAATTAAAAGAAGATGACAACATAAAGAGAAAGATTATACGTGGTAGAGCATGCTCAGTAAAAGTATTAGCACAAGCCAGCCCCAAAAAAAACGGAAAAAAACGTAGGGGAACCGAAAAAAAAAAACCCGAACAAGAAAGGAGAGCAACCCCGAAAGACTTACGCAAGAGTGTTTTTGGAACGATTTTCTACGCCTACGCGTATGTTTAACATCTTTTTTAGTGACGAGGCGCATTTTCACCTTGGAGGGTATGTCAATAAACAGCACATGCGATATTGGAGTGAGAGCAACCCAAATGAAGTCCATCAAAAACCTCTTCACAGCCCGAAGACCACGGTTTGGTGCGCCATTTCTGGAAATGGCATAATTGGCCCGTATTTTTAACAGAGGTGAAACTGTTACCGCAGAGCGGTACCGCGCTATGTTGGATATTTTTTTATACTCGAGCTGCATCGTCACGTCGGCTACAATATCAGAACTCACTTTCAGCAGGATGGGGCCACAGCACACACAGCCCGGGAGTCAATGATTAAAGTGAGAGAGCTTTTTCCTGGAAAATTAATAAGTCGATTCGGCGACGTAGCCTGGCCCCTATATCTCCAGATCTGACCCCTTGCGACTTTTTCCTCTGGGGATATCTTACAATAATTCTCCATCAACAATAAACGCCTTTCAAGAAAATATCCGCAGCGAAGTTCAGGCTATCAGTCCAGCACTTTGCAAGAGTTTTCACCAATATGAAGGAAAGACTGCAAGTATGTTTGCGACTAGGACGTCATTTGAGTGGAGTAATTTTTAAGAAGTGATTTCCGTACTATCCTTGTGTAAGAAAATAAATAATTTAGATTATGTAAATAGTTTTATTTTATTTTATAAAGTGTAAAATCTGCCGGCGGACACCCTGTACTATTTTTGCTCGGACGAGTATACTGCATCACGGCGCAACGATAATTACTCGGTCGAGGCCCGTCTTTGTATTTCGGGCACCGGTTCGGTAACCGTGCTACGGCCGACACACTGCTCGGACCCGACTCGGTCTAGCGTAAGTCAACCTCAATGGTGCTGTGTTTCGTATGGTGAGTATAGCGTAGCAGACCCTTATTAATTATAACGACATCTATATTTTTATCGTATATTGATAGAGAGGCCTTAGCACCAATAAACTTTTTAAATCCACAGGCCTTTCGAAGAATAAAATAATCAGTACTTGGTAGATTTGCACATTACTACTTTTTGGACAGATAATTTTGTGAGTGCAGAGTTGACAAACTTGCGCAGTTAAAACTGCTTCCCGAAACCAATCTGTGAAGGCTGGGTTAGGCTTTTTTGGGTGGATTTTCATCGTCAGTCAGCTAACGTAATGCTCATGCTGTTGAATATATACACATTAATTTATAGGCTCTAAGTCTAAGCCTAAATATACTGCTATACTTATAACAAGTGAGCATTGTGTAACACGTGCCTTATCAGTGTTTGCCGTCGCATCTTCAATGAACTTTTTCAAACTATAGGGCTCTAAAGATTTCACCAATATCTAAATAAAAAATAAAATTCTTCTGTTGTTGTTTTTCTGCACTGTGTGATATTTTTATTAAAGTACAAAACTAATAAACTTTAGACATATTTTCATTATAGTAACACTATGTAATAATAATTAAGCTACAAAAACATTGCATAAAATACATTTGGTATATTTTGTCGTCTTTAAATCTGTAAATTGTAAATAGTTAACGCTAACAAATCAAATTCTTCAGACCAAAGATTACAATAATACTTAGATAAAAAATCTTAAACATTTAGTTCTACAAGAATCTTTGTGAATACCTATTGGTGACAGATAAACCACAGTTTTTCTATTTTTGCCAACATGAATTGCTCGACAACATACTTATATTCGTGTAGTTTAAAACATATCTTAAGTTTGATATGAAAATAAAACCTACATACCTAATATAATAAAAACTAAACCACATATTACAATAAACCTCTGAAATCTAGAAGCACTAAACAATTACATTATACACTATGTATTAATTTTTAGATCCATGGTACCACGGTACAGACTGACTCATCGACCACGTCCAGATGGCTGCAGACTCCGTGCTACAACAGGTCCCATCCACAGAGATCGTGATGCTTGGTCATTTTAACGCCCACCAGCCCACCATGGTGAATGGCTTGGTTCTCGTTTAATGACCATACGGGTAGATCTGTTTATGACTTTGCTTTGGCACATGTACTGACATAATTGGTTACCTCGCCTACACGGATCCCAATGTGTTGGACCTTCTGCTGACCTCTCATCCGGATGGATAACATTCTTACGTCGATGCCCCTCTTGGCACCTCAGACCAATGTCACCACCAGACAGACCAGACACTCACACTCCCATCCCGGTTGCTTACTGCAGATTGCCGCCGCGGCCTATAATGCCATAGGTCAGCCGATTGGGACGGGATGCGTTTTTTTTGCATGCTACCCTTGGAGGCAGGTTTGCTTCTCGCCAGATGATCCCAGCTGATTCTGTCGCTGATGTAGTGCTACAGGGAATGGAACGTTTTATTCCATCATCTGTGGTACCACCTATCTGAGGCAGAACCCAGCCATGGTTTGGTCGCTCCTGTCCCATCCGATCGCGATGTGAGTGCTCCATGTAGGATGTGCTATTTACCCAACGCTTGGTGCGCAGAGCACTCCTCTCCCTGGCCGTCAACAAGTCGAGTGGGCCTGATGGCGTCCCTCCTATTGTACTGAAGACGTATGCTCCGGTGTTGGCACCGTTTTTAAAGCGGCTTTTCTGGTAGGTACTCCTACTTCCTAGGCGTAGTCCCGAAAACATGGAAGACAGCCTTCGTGCACCCGATCCCTAAAAAAGGTAACCGCTCTGATCCGTCCAACTATAGGCCTGTCGTCATGACCTCCTTGTTCTCTAAAATAATGGAATCCATTATTAACAGCCAGCTCATGCGTTACCTTGAGGATTATCAGCTGATTAGTGACCGCCAGTACAGTTCCGTCGCGGTAGCTCGGCTGGTGATCTTCTGGGTTACCTAACTCATAAATGGGCGGAGGCAGTAGAGTCCAAGGGAAGGCGTTAGCCATCAGTTTGGACATAGCGAAGGCCTTCAATCGGGTTTGGCACAAAGCGCTTCTTACAATATGGGCTTCCCGAGAAATTATGCAATTGGATCATCAGTTTTCTTGCAGATCGAAGCATCAAGGTCTTAATAAACGGTGCATGCTCCGATTACAAGCCCATTAACGCTGGTGTTCCACAAGACTGCGTGCTAACACTAACGCTGTTTCTTCTGCATATCAATGACATGTTGGCATCGATCACTAATAAAGAACTAGATACACAATCCCATACAAAAGTTCTCTAAAAACTGTTGCCAATTGTTGTGACGTAATTCTAGTTGAAATAAATATATATTTATGTAAATTGAACCTTAAATACATTGCCTATACTTGTATTCACAAAGATACGTACGAAAAGCAATAAATTTTTATGACTGATACTGGCTGTTCAACCTATATCAAAACAAATTCAACATTACACTCGTGTTTTAAAGTCAGAATTACAAAGTGATAATAAAAAGCAATCAAATTTTACGACAGAGGCTTCTAGCTTGGACAAGGAATCATTGGAGTCGAATTGATCAATATTTTTTGTTACTTTTATTTTAATTTTAACATGTTTCAAACTTGTTTTAAAAACTGGTATACATAAAGCATATTCTATTCTATTCTATGGTGTATTATATGTAATGATTATAATTAACCTGAATGTAAATACGTTTTTGGATAGAACACCACATTTATTTAGTAACTAAAGTGCTTGAAACGGTAATAATTATTAATTTATTCTTCATCTTGTGTCAAATATTTAAAAAATATTGCTTGACAAAGAATTTAAATCTAAATTCAATAGTTACTAAATATAAAAAGTAAGTACAGAAAGTTGTAAGTCGTAGTCACATATTCATCACGTTTTTTATTAGTGACCGATGCATGTTGCAAACCGCAGCAGTACCGGGACAAACTTGTGTCTGAACTCGAGACTGTTGAACAGTCTCGGACTGGGGGCGACTAAGTCTAGTCCAGTTTAATCCCTAGAAGACACAAGTGTGCGCATTTACCGCTAAAAAGAACCCCTTCGTCGTATCTCCTTACTTTCAAGGCACACCCCTTGTTGCCTCAGCCTGTATCGGAATCCTCGGCGTCGACATATCGAGTAACGTGCAGTTTCATGGTCACTTGGAAGAGAAGGCCAAATTGGCCTCTAAAAAGCTTGGCGTGCTCAGCAGAGCGGGACAGTATTTATGCCGGCTCACCGCCCGCAACTTTACAAGGCGCAGGTTCAGCCGCACATGAAATACTGTTCCCATCTCTGGACCGGGGCTCCCCAATACCAGCTCCTTCCATTTGATCGCATCCAGCGCAGAGCTGTTCGAATCATCGGCGACCGAGCTCTTTTTGGTCGGCTTGACTCACTGGCACTGCGAAGAGATGTTGCATCTCTGCGTATTTTATCACATCTACCACGAGGTACCGCACAATTTCACCATAGCACATTGTGACAAAACTCGCGATACCATCTATATCATCTGGATGACTGGCGGTCCACCACCGTGCGATTTAAAAGAAGTTTTCTTTCTCGCACAACTTCCTTGTGGAATCGACAACCACCAGAGATTTTTCCGGACCGATACGATTTAGTGACCTTCAAGAATAGAGCCTACTCCGTTTTAAAAGGCCGGCAACGCATCTGCGATTCCCCGAGTGTTACAGTTGTTCATGGGCAGCGGTAATCACTTACCATTATCATAGGTAAGCCACATGCTCGTTTGCCCCCTCTCCTATAAAAAAGTGGATGCTGTGGACCATAGAAATATACATTTATTCTCAGTTAACAGCAGCATGTACGTTGTAGAGCCGTATATGACTACAACGTATATGCCTAATTCTGCTGTTTGGCATGGTAAGTAATGAAAACTCTCCACTTTTTACTTGTTACGAACATTCCAACTTCTCAGGGGTGGTAACGTATCGGGATCTGCATTTTGATTCTTAATCGAGGTTTATGGCACCAGCATACAATTTATATCATGTGGACTGTGTGCTTGTTTGT
This sequence comes from Parnassius apollo, assembly GCA_907164705.1. Taxonomy (NCBI): domain Eukaryota; kingdom Metazoa; phylum Arthropoda; class Insecta; order Lepidoptera; family Papilionidae; genus Parnassius; species Parnassius apollo. The sequence goes on from CAJQZP010000212.1 coordinate 14,184,680, forward strand.
CAACCTTACATTTATTTTAGTGATAAAAAGATAACTTGATACCTAATTGGTAGTTAGATAAGAGATAGAGGTAGAAATTCTTTGTTTTAAAAAATGCACAATATAAAAAAAATATTGAATAATCTTTTCTTACTTACAATATGTAATCACTGTACAGGCAAATTGTGAATAATTATTTAAATGGGCACACCAACCACATCCATAAACAAAAAATTGCATACCAAGGAATAGTAATAATGATATTAATAAATTAATTCTTCCACTTGTCCTGCTTATATTCTCGGGGTCGTGCCACTAAAACAAGTCCAACCACAATGAAAAACACTCCCAACCACCATCGCACTGACGCACCTTCGCTGAACAATATGACGCCAATGATGCCCTGCAAACGTAATTAATTCTTTTCTTCTTTATCAGCTTACAATAGTCCACTGCTGGACATACGCCCCTCCCATACGTGAGAGGCTTGCGAATTGGTAATTGCAGTACAAAATTTATTGTCCATTTGACTCTACTCCCTATTGCATCCGATTTTTCTATATTTAGCATATTGTACGAGATGTTTGTAATGGGACCAACATCTATCAGAGACAATAAGATCTTTTTGGCATTCCCTGTAGTTGGTTCTTACAATAGAAACAATGGGATGATGAATTTTCTATCACAATAAGGGATGCAAAGGAATTTGAAATAATACCTATAGATGATAGCCTATAGGTGATATATTGATTTTGATGTTAAGTGTTAATATACCACATGAGCTTCAGTAAACAAAAGCATTTTGAAGAAACCCTACAAATTTTAGAAACCAAAAATATTTTATAAAGATAGGTATGTAAAGATGTATAATCCACTAATGAGCAATGTAGCAGCACAGTGGACTTTTCTTTACTTCAAAACCCTCTAAGAAATGAAAGGTCTATTCTCAATTGTGCGACACACTTAGGTTGTTACTTTTTTTTATTGAATAAAGGTGACAAACTAGTACACAGTCTACTTGATGGTAAGTGAGTGCTGTGGCCCATAGACATCTACATCTATCCTCGATTACGAATCAAAATGCACATGAGTTATCACCTGTGAGGACTAATATGGATTTCTCATTTCCAGTAAATAGATTCTGATTCTACACTCACCATATAAAACAGTAGCATTATTCTGCTATTTTAAGCTGATATTCTGTGCGAGCATAGTCCTTCCCTGGTCGAGCCATCTTATTTGTGCTCCAACTATACTACTAATATAGCTGCAGCGTGGCTCTACCACATGAAATTTACTTTTTACTTTTACTATTATTCAACTACTTACAGACAGTATGTAGCTAGATGCAGCTGATATGACAGTAGGCACTACGGAGTTTGTTGCCGCATCAAGTGACCGCAGATAGTAACGACATCCCCAAGTGTTGGACAGAACCATAACAGCCAACAGTGAAATCCATATCACGTAACTATTGCCCTAAGAATTGCACATTATTACTTACTACAAGCATTAACTTTGTTTGTGTGTCTTACGCATTTTTTACAAGATATCAAACAACATTCATCATTTTTCTGTGACCAGATTTGAATAGTTAATTAAAGACTTTGCCATTACAGTGGCCAGAGCAGTATATTTAGTGCTAGGGTCGGTTTTATTATATGTAGGATATTAAATGCAAACTGACAAGCAAGGGTAAGTGTGTGAAGTGTGAACTAAATATGTCTGTTAATAAAAACTTTAAAAAATAAACAATGCTAAAATTACATAGATCATTTTTACTGTTTGTTCATTATGTATCAAAGTTCACTGCTAAACAGAGAATAGAATGGGCTCACAAGATATATTTGTCATAGTTGCCACTCTTCGCAGGCAGATTGGCAACTTCAGTTTTCTGCTGCTCTGCTCAAAACCCAGTAAATCAGTTATTGGGTTCCTCTATCAAGAAATTCTTAGTAGCAGCCCAAATTCAAGATATTTGTAGTGTTTCACCCCAGGCCTCGGAAAATAAGTAAAGCTTTTGGTCATGTATGATGTGATGGAATAGAGAGTATATCTGTGCTTGCTTGCACACACTCATGCACCATCATCTATAATCCTGTACTGTACAAATGACAAGTCTCATTGGCTCCTATAAACAAAATTCAATCTATAGGACATTATTAACGTCAAATAATTGCTGGGCTACTTTTTTAATTCTCCAAATCATTTCAATTTATAATTTTGTTTTATAATGGCTTCTAATTATATTAAAACAGGTATAAATTATACAAATAAAGAGATTTGATTACAGCTACATATTATGTCCAAAATACAAAAATGCTTTTGTCACACCTATTTGATTTGTTACAGCTTCTAAAGGTTGCTGCATATGTAACATGTTTTATTCTGGACTGAGGGGAATGTCAAATTTTGGAAATATTGTTTCATAGAAAATGTATGTGAAAATGCACACATTAGAGATGAACAGATGGGACATGAAATGGTTTCATCTCTAACAGCCTACACGGCAATGAATAATGGTTTATGATAGATCAGAAAAAAATGACTTCAAAATTGTGAAAATACTGTCTACTTTATTTCTTAACAGCCAAGACTTGTAATGATGCTTTCTATTCCTTGAGCGAGTATTATTATCACTTTGTCATAGAAAATACTTGGCATATAATGATAACAATTTTACTATAGTAAGCTAGTACATAACTTTAGTAATTAATTTATATGGTCATCCATATCCACGCAAGAAGTAGAATACAACTAAAATATAATCAGATGTTAGTTTGTACTCACTACAACAACTGGTGTCCCTGACAATTTTCCTAAAGTACTGCCTATTGACGCCCATACACCTGCTAAAAAAGCTTCATGAAACATTATAGGACAAGTACGGTAATAGGGGGTTGGGTTTACAATTAGGTCGCCTAAATTTGAGGATTCTGTCACTGTGGGAGGATCAAGGGGTTTTATCTGAAGCAATTTTTGCTGCATTAGCAGCGTCGAAGTATTTTTAATTATTTTTTAAAAAATTTGTAAATGTCTAATTAATCTCAAGTTTTTGGCGTTGCATCATAGATAATGTACGATATATTACTTTCCTCTATGATAGATAAATAAATATGTAGCAAGCTACGTTGCATCTGTTCAAAAAAAATACCCCAACCATAAGGGGGCACCTTTTTTTAAACCCAAAAAAAACAAAAAAAAAAAAAACCAAACAATGTCATATAGATATATAGTACTGAATCGATCTAGTGAATCGAAATTTCACCCTAGAGAATCGAGATCGAATCTTTTTCTGTTTAATTAAGAACTATAAAATTATTTACAATTAGTTGAATGTACCAGAACTCGTAAAGAATGACAGTTTTATCAATTAATGGTATCTATACTTTATTGTATTTTTGTGAAATCGATCTTTAACACATTTTTTGTGAATCGATTTATCAAATTTCGATTTGAATCGATTTAAAAATGTGTAAAATTAATCGCTAAGGCAGCCATTTTGTTGACAGCGACAGAAATACTTTCAAAGACTACAATATTTTAAAGGGAAACACACTTTTAGGTTTTAACTTTACATGCCGTTGCCTCCGAGTTTCAGAATGTTAGTGAATATTGGAATATTTTTGGCAGCGGAATACTGCTAAATATCGCAAAGATCCTTTCTTACAAATTGTAGCAGCCATAAATTATGTTTATAAATTAAGGTAGTTAGATAAGTTAATATTTTGGTGTTATATTGAGTGCAATAGCGAGCAAAGCGAGCCTGGGACGTGGGGCACCCCGACTCGGACGGGTTAGGTTAGAAGAAATGGCGAATAGACCCCGCCATCCCCTTCGTGGTTTCTTTTTATGAGCCATTCCGAAATAGGAGCCCCGTAAAGCGGGGCTCCGTCGATCAGGCTTCCCTCGACGGCACCACGTTAAGTGGCCTGGGGCTTCCATCCCCCAACTCTCCCTCCCCATAAATTAGGTTAAAATTGTCATAAAAATTACGAAACATAACCTCAAAATGAGATCTTTAAAAATTTATAAAAAAAAAACTAAGTACGTACGACAGGGGAAGTAGGGGGTGACTCTACAACTTCTCCCCCACACCACCCCCACCCAACTCTCCCTCCCATTCAGGCAACTTAATTGTAAACCTTACCCCAATAAAATAAATAATACCGAAGAGAATTTATTCTATCGGTAAATTATTCTATAGTCTATTATTTCTTCATACGTTTTACTTAGAACAACCAAATGTTATCAAAATAATGAAGAATTGAAATAAATAATGCACTTGTTATTTTAAAATTTGTGTACTACTCCTGTACATACAACTTTATAATTTGTTTTTAATACTATATTGTGCACGTAAAGTATCTAGTAGTGATGGGTCCAACTTCTACCTCACACCACCCCCACCCACTAATTCAGGCGACCTAATTGTAAATCTTACCCCAATAAAATAAATAATACCGAACAGAATTTATTCTATCGGTAAATTATTCTATAGTTTATTATTTCTTCATACGTTTTACTTAGAACAACCAAATATTATCAAAATAATGAAGAATTGAAATAAATAATGCACTTGTTATTTTAAAATTTGTGTACTACTCCTGTACATACAACTTTATAATTTGTTTTTAATACTATATTGAGCACGTAAAGCATCTAGTAGTGATGAGTCAAAGGTCAACTCGAAATACTAACTCGAGTTATCGCTTAACTCGAGTTTTAACTCGAGTTATCGCTTAACTCGAGTTTTAACTCGAGTTAGATCTACGAATCTAGCGAGCCAGTGAAAGAATAAGAGCGCGAATCATTCATTGTGTGCGCGCTTTTTGTTCCCGCCATAGTGAATCGACCAAATATCACCGACGATTATATCGCCATTGACGATTATATCAACAACACAACAACCGGCAACATCAGTTTATTTAGGGCGCTCATTGGAGCGAAGCGAGCGGAGCGCCCATGGCGCAAGAAAACAATTCTTTGAAATCTATCTCCTCCGTAACGCGTAGGCCAATTTACATAATTTTTTCGGCAATATTTGCAGCTAAAAGCAGATAAGGTTTGTAAACAATAAAAATCTGTATTTGATTTTTTTTTCTTTTACTATCTAATCAATTCGCTAATTTACATCTGCGCAATGTCACACCATTTGATTGAATCTTTTGTTGAAATAAAGATAGTTATGACTTTAGACTTTTACTGCTCTCCGTTTATGATGCTAGCAAAAGTTTTACCTTTGCATCTGCATCATGTGTAACAAGGCCAACCAAAAGACGACTGCGGACAGACTAAAAAGTCTACAAAGGACTGCCTGCTTAATGGCAACTGGAGCTATGCGATCATCGCCTGGTGCGGCTCTTAATGCAGTTCTATGCCTAACGCCCCTTGATCTCTATCTAGACAAGGAGTCGAGGGCTATATTTGTATAGGATAACGCTCAGGGCGGTCTGATCTTGCTCTCCTACAGATTGAGATCCATGCTCGACTCAACTAAGGAATCACCGTCTTATGTATAATCTCAGATATTATGCGTTCACTACACACTTTTCATAAAAAGTATATAGTGGAATTACCCTCCAGAGAAGACTGACTGAATGGCCAGGTTATCTGTGAGATCGGTAGCCTCATATGGTATGCCGATGGGTCTAAAATGGGCCTTGACGTAGGCTTTGGAATTCACGGGGAACGCCCCAAATACAAACTTAGCATGAATTTGGGTAGATACAACTCTATCTTCCAGGCAGAAATTTTCGCCATACTTCGGTGTGCGGAAATCAATCTGCAAAAACACTACGTCAACCATATAATTTACGTAAACTCTGATAGTCAAGCAGCACTGCTAGCGCTGGGGTTAAACTTAGTGAACTCGAAGCTAGTTGGAGACTGCGTGAACCGTTTAAACGACCTGGAATGTAACAACAGGGTCGTTTTAAAATGGGTTCCGGGTCACGAGGGTATTTTAGGCAACGAATTTGCCAACAAATTTGCACGGGAGGGCTCAAAGTGCACACAATTTGGACCTGAGCCATTTTGTGGAATCCCAAAAAGCCGAGCCCGATTAACCCTTGAAACTCTTAATCACAATAAATCATTGAATAAAACTAAATTTACGGATTTTATCGCGTTTATTTCACTACTTTTACTTATTTTTAATTCCCGACGTTTCGGGTGCTTTACAGCAACCATGGTCACGGGGGGGACTGAGATGTTTGACGTCCCAATGTCATAGTTAGTCCGGCTACCTTCAGTTTTTGAATATTAATTTTTGGTCCGATTTACGCAAAACGAGCTTATAGTATCATGAAGTCTTGCAGTGGTATGCTTAGGTTTGGGTTTAATTTTGTTAATTATAGGATCCCAAGCAGGTGGCAGCACCCATCCATCTTCTCTATTGAAATTTGGATGTTTTTTTTAATTTCAATAGCCTCGTGTATCATCCTTGGTAGGAATCGGTGTTCTTTTGCGAGAATTTGTGGTTTATCAAAACGAATGTAATGGTGGGGACGATCTTGAACATGTTCGCAGACTGCAGACTTCCCGGAGCGTCGGTGCTTCACGTCAGCTATATGTTCTTTCAAGCGGGTTTTTATGGATCTTTTTGTTAGACCTATGTAAGAGAGACCACATTCACAATCTAACTTGTACACTCCTACATCTTGTAGAGGGATATTACACTTGACGGATGGTAAAAATTGACTAATCTTCTTTGGCGGCTTGTAGTATGTTTTAATAGAAGCTCGCTTCAAGATGTAGCCAACCTTGTCTGTGACTCCTCTGACATATGGTAGTACAGCAGGTACACGCTCGACTGTGGCCGGCTTCACTCGGTCACTGTGACATAGGCGCGGGACCCGAAGCTTGTTGTCTTGCAATACTTGCTTGACGTGCTGAAGTTCGGCGGCCAGATGTTTTCTGTCACAGATCCCTCGTGCTCTCTGAAACAAAGATTTACCCACGGTAGCTAACTGTGAAGGATGATGGTGAGATTCACCATTTAAATATCGGTTGGTATGGGTCTTTTTTCTATACACAGTGTGACCAATTGTTTTATTAGGATTTCGAATGACTAAAACATCTAAGAAAGCTAAAGAATTATTTGCCTCTAACTCCATTGTGAATTGTATTTTAGAGTTTATAGAGTTAAGGTGGTTTAAAAATGCAGTTAATTTGTCAGATGGTAAAATTGTGAAAGTGTCGTCTACGTACCGCTTGTAGAATCTTGGATTTACAGGAGCAGTAAGAAGGGCTTTCTCTTCGAAGTCCTCCATAAATATGTCAGCGACTATGGGAGATACAGGTGAGCCCATCGCCACACCATCTACTTGCTTGTAGAACTCTTCCTTCCACAATAGATAGCCAGATGTGAGGCAGTATTTGAGTAATATTTCTTTATTAAATCGCTGTTTCTTTATTAAAGAAACACTCCGAAAAAATTAAATCTCGACGTGAATTCGCTAATACCATCATGTACCAAACCACCGAGGTTGTATGGGTTACCAAAGATACACAAACCAAACGCTCCACTACGTCCGATAGTGAGCGAGATCGATTCACCAACTTATAAGCTGGCACAACACTTGGCAAAAGTACTGTCACCACTGAGAGGACATACCAGAGCACACACAAAGGATTCATACCATTTTGTTAGTGAGATAAAAGACCTACATCTCGCCGACAATGAAACTATGGTCAGTTTTGATGTTCAGTCACTATTCACATGCCTACCTATTGAAGACTGCATATCAATTGTAACTAGGAAGCTAAAATATAATAACATGCCTGCTGAATATGCAGTATTACTCAAATACTGCCTCACATCTGGCTATCTATTGTGGCAGGAAGAGTTCTACAAGCAAGTAGATGGTGTGGCGATGGGCTCACCTGTATCTCCCATAGTCGCTGACATATTTATGGAGGACTTCGAAGAGAAAGCCTTTCTTACTTCTCCTGTAAATCCAAGATTCTACAAGCGGTACGTAGACGACACTTTCACAATTTTACCATCTGACAAAGTAACTGCATTTTTAAACCACCTTAACTCTATAAACTCTAAAATACAATTCACAATGGAGTTAGAGGCAAATAATTCTTTAGCTTTCTTAGATGTTTTAGTCATTCGAAATCCTAATAACACAATTGGTCACACTGTGTATAGAAAAAAGACCCATACCAACCGATATTTAAATGGTGAATCTCACCATCATCCTTCACAGTTAGCTACCGTGGGTAAATCTTTGTTTCAGAGAGTACGAGGGATCTGTGACAGAAAACATCTGGCCGCCGAACTTCAGCACGTCAAGCAAGTATTGCAAGACAACAAGCTTCGGGTCCCGCGCCTACGTCACAGTGACCGAGTGAAGCCGGCCACAGTCGAGCGTTTACCTGCTGTACTACCATATGTCAGAGGAGTCACAGACAAGGTTGGCTACATCTTGAAGCGAGCTTCCATTAAAACATACTACAAGCCGCCAAAGAAGATTAGTCAATTTTTACCATCCGTCAAGTGTAATATCCCTCTACAAGATGTAGGAGTGTACAAGTTAGATTGTGAATGTGGTCTCTCTTACATAGGTCAAACAAAAAGATCCATAAAAACCCGCGTGAAAGAACATATAGCTGACGTGAAGCACCGACGCTCCGGGAGGTCTGCAGTCTGCGAACATGTTCAAGATCGTCCCCACCATTACATTCGTTTTGATAAACCACAAATTCTCGCAAAAGAACACCGATTCCTACCAAGGATGATACACGAGGCTATTGAAATTAAAAAACATCCAAATTTCAATAGAGAAGATGGATGGGTGCTGCCACCTGCTTGGGATCCTATAATTAACAAAATTAAACCCAAACCTAAGCATACCACTGCAAGACTTCATGATACTATAAGCTCGTTTTGCGTAAATCGGACCAAAAATTAATATTCAAAAACTGAAGGTAGCCGGACTAACTATGACATTGGGACGTCAAACATCTCAGTCCCCCCCCGTGACCATGGTTGCTGTAAAGCACCCGAAACGTCGGGAATTAAAAATAAGTAAAAGTAGTGAAATAAACGCGATAAAATCCGTAAATTTAGTTTTATTCAATGTGTAGTGTTCGCGTAAATTTAAGAAATCATTACACAATAAATCACTTAAGATCTGGTCTGACACACCAGGATTAAAACATTCTAAAACCTTAATCCGGGCTTTTGATCGTAAATTCTCTTCAGAAGCCCTGGGATTAAGTAAAAATAAATTGCGCATTCTGGCAAGAGCCCTAACTGGACACCGTTGTCTTAAAAAGCACATGTCCATCCTGGGACCAAGCAACTCAAGGATGTGTCGGTTCTGTTCCATAATAGAAAAAACGCCTCTACACATCCTAACTGATTGCGGACCCTTAATGTGCAAACATAACACTCATCTGGGAAACTATGTACTCCGCCCAGAAGAAGTGAAATTGCTCACGGCTAAGCAACTCCTTCTATTCATTGAAGACATAGGGCTTAGCCGTGAACTACAGCCATAGCAGCGATCACAATAGATCTTATAGGTAGCAGTGATACTTGTATCTTTCCCTAGACCTGCATAGCTGCCCGCATATAATAAAAAAATACTAAGTTTAGTACTAATAAATTGTAATTATAGTTGTCCCAACACACCAAAGAGCTAGATATAAAAAAAATTCATAAAAAAGTCATTTGTAATGTAAAGTAAATACAATGTGCAGCTACAATGGTGACTTTAATTTTACACACGGGTAGGGCTAATGTCCATTAATCATATTAAATTTGATAGGTTAAAATAACTCGTAAATTGAATTTTTTTAAATGTAACTAAAATTGGGATCATCTCCGCAGGGAAAAACGAATAGAAAAAGCAGGTAAAGGTTCTTGATCGGCATCTGGAGGTCTTGATGACTATGTAGGCGTAATAGAATTGTCTAATTTAGTTGATTTAAGTACCTAATATTACTTAAATGAAAATGTCTTTAAATAATCGAATTTTTACTTACCTTCTTATACATTTACAGGATACAACTTGGCCAATTTTAGAAAACAAATTTTTGTAAAATATAGCGCAATTTTGATAAGAGCTTAGTGCATCTTTTTTTCTACATACGGCAACATTGGTTCCCACCGCGAGCGCTTGTAGTCGTGGTTGAGTGCTAGCAATGTGCGTTCCTCAAGAGATTTTTTTTTCATATTTACTCTTCAAGATTGTGAAATGTGCAGTTTGATCGTGCAAAAACGATACTACAAAACACACCAAATTGAAATCAAGTATTACATTTCATCTGTAAGTCGATTTTTATACTTATTTTCATGAAAACAAATCAATTATCGCGGCCATTAGCGGGGTTGAAGGAGACGGCACGCACAAGCTCGCATCCACACCGCACCTCACCGCACTCCCCGCTCGAGTCTAGAGTCGAGTCGAGAGACTGTAGTAATATGACGCGACCGACGCTTGAGTCGATTTGTAATAACTTATTATAAAGAGTTTTCGTATGTGTTTTATACGTGTGTATAATACATATTTGTAATGCAGAAGTAGGTATTATAGCGAAAACGTAAAGTATTGAATATTACGATATAATATTAAAACTTTATGATTGATTTTGAATAATTTTTGTAGGTATTGCAATCAAGTCAAATCAAATAAATATTTTTAGGTAGTACAAGAGATAAAAAAATTTGAGGTACCTATATAGGGTCTTTCAACAATAGTGTAAAGCATTTAAAGCATAAACCTAAGTCCCGAAATAATCAATAAGTTCCCAAAAAAATATTAACATCTTTTTCTTTTTTTTCAGCTTTCCAAAAGACCAAAATTAGACGAAGAAGTGGATTACAGCTTTGAAACAAACAAATTTTGAACCAAATATCTGGAATAAAGTTTCTTCAGTACACTTTGCTGATTCCGATGTCTACGAAACAGCAAAAGGACTACGCAAATTAACAAGTACCGCTATCTAGTCACATGTTCTTGGCCTATCAACACCTGATCATATTTTGACTGATGCAGAGTCATTTGATTCAGGAAAAGTTACTGTACCTTTTTCGCAACATAAACTATCTACTGCATCTCGACTTATAAAAGTCTTCAAGTTCAAAGGCATGTTCATTTCTCCCAAATGTAGAAGATACCCCAAGAACACGAAAGTTAAAAAAAATTATACGATTAAAAGACGTAGCTACTCGTCGCCGATTACTTTGAAATGCAACACGCCGGCGCTTAAATTTTTTAGCATTAGCTTGTGTTTGTTGCTATTATTTACAGAGTGTATATCACTTTTTTTACTAAAACTACCTTTGTTTTTGTGAACATACATCAAATTTTCACAGATATACTGAGAGGCCAAAAATTCATATATTTATTTCTTTAAATTTTTCTATAAGAGACTCTCTCTGTTTAAGGTTGTAAATAGCTCTTATGGCCCTCTTGTGAAAACAAAAATATTTTCTAAATCAGCCGCATTCCGCTATAACAAAATCCCATATGACGTATGCTATGAAAATAACTGAAATAAACTAATCTAGCTGTCTCGACACAAGTAATCTAATCTTTTTTATGGGCAAGAGGTGCTAAGAATCTCCGGTGGAGGTTCGGTTGCCATCTAAGACGACTCAACCTGGCAATATACAACGCACGCACCCTGAGAACTGACGAGAAGATCCTGGAGATGGAAGAAAAGTTAGACAAGAGAGGGGAGGACACGGTGATCCTCGAATTTGGCAACGTGTTCTATCACCGGGAGGGCGACGATCTGTCTCAAGGAGGTGCTGAATTTATCTTTTGTTAACAACGTTGTAAAGATTGGAAGCATGTCCACGAGAGTTGCGTGCTTTATACTCAGAGTCAGAGTCATTCTGAGTATTCGCTGAAGGTCGCACAGGTTTACGCACCAACGTCAGCACATCCCGATCAGGAGTTGGAAGAAATGTATGAGGATATTTCTAGAGCCATACAGTGTTAATGGGAGACTTCAACGCAAAACTGGGCACAAGAGAGAACAGTGAGCTGAAGGTAGGGAAGTTTGGGACAGAGCAACGGAGCCCAACGGGCCGCCAGATGGCCGTCTTCATGGATAAAGAGGGACTCTTTATGAAGAACTCTTTCTTCCAGAAGCGGCTCCACAGAAAATGGATCTGGTTGAGCCCCGACGGTTCGACAAAAATTGAGATTGACTTCATTACGTCGACTAGACGACAACTGTTCAGTTATGTATCAGTGATCGCAAGGATGAAACCTGGCAGCGATCACCGAATGGAGAGACACACTGAACCTAAACGTTAAGTTGGAGAGGTCTCATCTAATGAAGTCAACGCTCCGTTCCCCTCGTGCTTTAATCCAAAACCTTTCAGCTTGAGTTACAAAACTGTTTTCAGTGCCTATAAGACTGCAATGCAGTTGACATGAAACTACTGTCTTCAACAAGTTTGACTGCATACAGACAACTGAACAGACATATCTCCAAACGCATGCGGCAGGACTTACGTAACTTTAATAATGCTCGTATTTAAGAAGCGATCGAGCGAAACCAAGGCTCCAAAGTCTTTCCCAGAAATCTGTTTGCCAGAAAGAGCCAACTGTCGAAGCTGAAGAGCGAGTGTGGCAACATCGTTTCCGGGACACCTGAGATTTTGAGTGAGATGCGAGGTTCTATGCGCAGTTGTTCCATTATCGTTGGAGCCACACGCAAGTGTAAGAGCAAGTCTTAGCCGACACTAATCCTATGGTATCACGGACGTCGATCTGAGCGAGATTAGAATGGCTCTTCAGCACCTTAAAAACGGCAAGGCCCCAGGCGAGGAAGGAATTACGGCTGAGCTTCTGAAAGCGGGTGGAAAACCGGTACTTATAGTCCGGTACATGGTGGAACTTCTCTGGAGATATAGAGCAGATGTGCATTGGTCTTGATCTTCTAGAAAGGCGACAACGCTCTCTTAAAGAACTATAGACCAATTTCCCTTCTGATTCGCGTCTATGTGCTGTTTTCGAGTCATTTCGAAACGTCTCGCATGCAGACTCGATGACTTCCAGCCTCCAGAACAAACCGACTTCCGAAAAGGCTTCAGTAGCACAGAACACATACATACCCTGCGGCAGATTGTGCAGAGGACCGAAGAGTACAATCTGCCTCTTTGCCTGGCGTATGTGGACTATGAGAAAGCCATTGATTCCGTCGAAATTGAGGCGGTGCTACAGTGCCTTCAGCGGTCCCAAGTGCCAAGGTGCCAACTGTCGGTATATCAAAGTGGTGAAGTGTTTATTAAGTAGGTCTAAATGGCTATCCGATGCAGAGAGATGTAAGACAGGGTGACGCTATATCCTCGAAACTCCACCGCTGCGTTGGAAGACGTTTTCAAGCTACTGGACTGGAAAGGATACGGTATTAACATCAATGGCGAGTACATCACTCACCTTCGATTTGCCGACGATATAGTTCTGAATTGCTGGAGGACCTAAACACTATGCTCAATAACCTCAGTAGTGTCTCCTAACAGATAGGTCTTATGATGAACATGGACAAAATAAAGGTTATGTGTAGTGCCCATGTCACACCTATGTCGGTAATTGTTGGGAGCACTAAGCTCGGGGTTGATGATGAGTACGTTTACCTGGGACAGATAGTCCGACTAGGTAAGTCCAACTTCGACCGAGAGGTCAATCGACGGATTCAACTCTGCTGGGCAGCGTTAGAGAAATTACGACACATCTTCTCGTCAGGTATACCTCAAAACCTGAAAACGAGATTGTACAATCAGTGTGTGTTGCCAGTGATAATTTGTGGATCTGAGACGTGGTTCTTCACTACTAGCCTTATGGGGACGCTGAAGGTCGCTGTGAGAGCTATGGAGAGGGCTATGCTCAGGGTTTATAGAAATGAGGGCATCCGCAGTAGAACCAGAGTGACCGACATAGCCCAACGAATTAGTAAGCTGAAGAGGCAATAGGCCGGCCATATAGCTCGAAAAACCGACAAATGATGGGGAAAAAAGATTCTCGAGTGGCAGCCTCGTACCGGTAGGCGAGGTGTAGGGCGACCCCTCACTAGATAGAGTGATCTGTTAAGACATTCAAGAAGTCGATGGATACAGGAGGCTCTGGTCCGTGCTTTGTGGTATTCCTTAGGGGAGGCCAATGTTTAGCAGTGGACTTGTGAGGGACTCTAATGATGATGATTATGATGAACCGAAGGCATTAAAATTATCGCCATCTCTTACTTTTGATATGTGTGTATAAAGAGCGTAGAAATAGTTTCAAGTAAGTTTTAAACGTTCGTTCGTTGCCAATGTAGTATTTTAGTGTCACGGGGGATTAAAATAAATGTGTATCAATTTTATTACCAATAATTTAATGCATTTTTCAAACGCATGCGAAGTGAATACTAGGTGAACATTACGTGCAATAAAAACCATTTTTTTTTTCAGATTTTAGGAATCCTTCTGCTGGTAACAAAAGGTCACTAGATAATTTATCATCCTCATCATTACTTAAAAAGCAGTGTTTCACTCCAGAATCCATGGAAGAACATAACAAAATAAACTCAGGCAGATACTATAATTCACTGGCAAGCAAGGTATGTATGAAGTTATGCCAATTCTTGCACAAGATTTTGATGTACCTTTGTAGATGTAAATAGAAAAATAAATTGTCTTATAAAGTTAATGTGAATCCTTTCTTAAAACCCTGTGTGTGTAGAATTACAAGTACTTAGGTACCCCTATTTTCGACAGTGGAAATCTTGGCTGATGATTATGATAATGACTTATTGATACTTCTGAGTATGCTACTTCTAAAATCAGTATAAGCCTGAGAATTATTTAAGGAACTTCCGTTCCGTTTGGTTGAGTGAGCATAATTTAAATCAAGAGGCTTAGGGTTCTATAACGTTAGCACCACAGACTACTAAGAGGATACTTGGTTAGCACTGACGTAGACAGGTAATTAGAACGTCATTTAGTATGAAATTGCTTAAATCCATTTTCTCAGTAGCGCGTCGTTAAATTATCATACAAAAGGATCGCCCAGTTAGCGTTAACGCCGTTACGCCTGTGTGAGCGGGTCCTTTTTTATATTTATATTAATGATGATAAGTTTTGCGTAGTGCAACAAAAGTTAAATAAAAATTTTGTTTCTAGATAGAATATGCCCTATTGTTAAAATTTATATTGCAAATTTTTTGTTATTCCACACTCCGTGTAACATATTATATTCAATAGCATTTATTGATGGGAAACCTAAAAATATTTATTTGAATTAGGAGTTTTCGCAAATATTTGTGATGGTCACCGGACACGATCACTTGCGGAATGGCGGACCACGCGGTGCAACTAGTTTTACATATCGGGTATGAGTCGGACTCTCGTAACTTTTACAGAGGGATATGCCTCGCGATGCTGCCTCCTTTGGTTAAATACTCAAAGGAGAGTGAAAATTTATTCAAAAACTAGATTTCTCCTGTGGATAATGATTATTTAGAGCAAAGTGTACCGTGTGCGACGTTAAATTGTTATGTGAACTTTTAACTTTGTGACAGCACGTGACAAACAACCAATATATAAAAAAATATTCTAAGAAGAAAAAAATGACAAATAACCACTTTACACAATTTAAATAATGAAATTCAGCAATTTAGTATGTTTTTCCTTAAAATATGGCAAACCAGAGCGTGATATAAGGCAGCTCAGATTTATACGATAAATGTTATACCCTATTACACTACCCTGAATCAGAGCCCTGAATGAAGGGAGGCCTGGCCCCTAATTAGAGACATCAGTTATTACACTACCCTGATTTTACGCTCTTGCTTAGTCATAGGGATGGACAAGTGAAAAAAAATTATTTAATCGATATTTTTAAAGTAATTGTAACAAATCATTTACTGTGTTTCGCCCTGCTAACTCTAGTTGCGCAACTCGAGTTTAGTTCGAGTTGTGTGAATTTCAACTCGAGTTAACTTGAGTCGTAATTTTTCCGAGTAAGCACATCTATAGGATGCAACATCGCTCATTAAAAACATCGAAGCTTATATACGATATATCGAATTTTTTTTTCAATATTTTTTATCACCATTTAAATATATACATACATATCACTGATAATATGGAAAAATAATAATTTGGACAGAAATGAAACAAAGAACAAAGGAAGTATAATAATCAAATATTATATTTATGTTATTTTAGGAAGTTTTACACTGTTTATTTTTAAACATTTAATTTTATGGAATAATTATCAGAAAACAAGTATTAATTAAATACTTTTTTACTTTTACGTTCATTTCTTTAGAGTTGAATTTTAAAATAACAATTTTGACAACCAGCCGCCTAGTAAGCAATTTCCTTGGTGATTGTAGATCCAGCCTCTGAAAATAACTGATCACGGGATACCGAAGTTGCCACAATAGTTAAATAGATCTTAGCTAGGCTATGAAGCCCGGGAAATAACCCTTTCATATCATCCCACATATAATATATAAAACTCGTCTTCCATTTTAGTTTTATTTCTTATGATATGGTGCGTTAATTTTTTATGGTAGCTCCATATGTAACCTTCAGTATTATCGAATTTTCTAAATACATCTACGAAATCTTTTCTTAACTTTCGTGATTAACATTTTCGGGATTTGGTTATTTCTGCTGAATAAACCTAACTTTAAAAATTTTGACGTTATCTAACTTTGACATATTTTTTTCGAATACCTATTTATTTTTCGGCGACATAAAATTTGTGATAATCATCGTGTGCAACCTTTGACGACAAGCCAAAACATCGTTCATAAAACATTGCTCATGAAGAACCGTGTTTATGCACGATATATCGATGTTTGAAAGAATTGATGTATCGTTTGCATCCCTAGTCACGCATTGAATAAGTGCCCTAACTCCCTTAGTGTTATTACACTGCATGGTGGCAAGGGCACTGCAGAATGGGTCCACTGTGACGCCCTAATTAGGGACCCTTACTCCCTTTCTCTTATTACACCACCTAATTAATTTAAACCATTTAATTTAAAATGGTACTTGATTAAATAATATACTTATTTCTTTTTCTTTTTTAAATAACGTTATCTCCATACTCAAATTTTTTCCTGTATCGTAGGGGCCCCAGCTTACAATTAATACTGTTACGAGCTCAGGGTTCGTAACAATAAAAACTGCCGATTGAATTACCAAAATTTACTCTTTTATTACTGAACACCAATTAAAACTTAAATCACACTATGATTTCTTAAATTTACGCGAACACTACACATTGAATAAAACTAAATTTATGGATTTTATCGCGTTTATTTCACTATTTTTACTTATTTTTAATTCCCGACGTTTCGGGTGCTTTACAGCAACCATGGTCACGGGGGGGGGGGGGGGCTGAGATGTTTGACGTCCCAATGTCATAGTTAGTCCGGCTACCTTCAGTTTTTGAATATTAATTATATATAATAAAAATTAATATTTGATGATGACCGAGATGTTTGACGTCCCAATGTCATAGTTAGTCCGGCTACCTTCAGTTTTTGAATATTAATTATATATAATAAAAATTAATATTCAAAAAACTGAAGGTAGCCGGACTAACTATGACATTGGGACGTCAAACATCTCAGTCCCCCCGTGACCATGGTTGCTGTAAAGCACCCGAAACGTCGGGAATTAAAAATAAGTAAAAGTAGTGAAATAAACGCGATAAAATCCGTAAATTTAGTTTTATTAAATCACACTAATAATTAATCACACTTTTTTATTAACAATGCTATAAACATTACTAATATTACCTTTAACCACTCGTGGTAAGCTTAAATTGCTTGTGTTACGAGTGGTTCACGCCAGTAGCCGAATGGTGGATTCGAACCCACGACCTTTTTGAGTTCGCGGTCCGCGCCCTGCCATTAGGCTACGGTCGCTTAACACTTTATTTCGCTCCGAAAGGTTCTCTTGTATCGCCAATTCAATATTGCCCCGGTCACAGCCCTCAACGGCTTTAAATAGGCCTTTTCTACCGAAACATCCAGAATATTCCAGCAAATCCGCCACCCGACCGACCAGGTGCAGAAAGTTCGAGTGTGGAGTTTTCCCAGAAAGCTTAGTTCTTCTATTCGATACTAGATGGCGCTGGAGGTGGTAAGTTCCAGCATGGCATTTTCTAGAAAGCTCTCTGTTTCCCGACACTAGATGGCGCTAGTGCCAGGTACCAGACATCAACTTAGGCGCGCAACAATACATACATTTTACAAGAACAAACATCCATTTTTTGTAGGCCGTACAAACACTTTTTGCGTGCAAGATTTAAGCCCGCTGTCCTCAGCGCTGGAGATCATTGACGAGCCACTCTTACCCCGTTTTATATTCTTGATGTTGACTTTTTGATTTTATAATTTTAGGTTTATTGATTGGTTATTTACATAGTTTAACACTTTGTTACAAAATATGAAAAATATTGGTTTTTACCAATTACTAATACACCTATTTTTAACTTCCCGCTAAGAAAATTGATTTTTTTTTAAAAATAGGGAAGTTTACACCCCGATTTTTGAAAATCGAGTTTTCATCAGATCTTTTTGACGACGTTTTGAGATCCCAGGAAGCTATTCTGACTAATTTCACGTGGACGTCCATACGGAAGTACGTATGCGTGTGTGTGTGTGTGTGTGTGTGTGTGTGTGTGTGTGTGTGTGTGTGTGCATGCTTGCGTGCGTGCGTGCGTGCGTGGGTGTGTGCGTGCGTGCCCGCGTGCGTGCTTGCGTGAGTGCGTGCGTGCGTGCGTGCGTGCGTGCGTACGTGCATGCGTTCGTGCGTGCGTGCGTGCGTGCGTGCGTGCAGGTCGTGATGTGTGCGTGCGTGCGAGCGAGCGATGGTGCGTGCGTGCGTACGTACGTGCGTGAGTGCGTGCGTGCGTGCGTGCGTGCGTGCGAACGTGCGTGCGTGCGTGCGTGCGTGCGAGCGTGCGTGCATGTGTGCGTGCGTGCGTGCGAGCGATGGTGCGTGCGTGCGTACGTACGTGCGTGAGTGCGTGCGTGCGTGCGTGCGTGCGTGCGTGCGTGGGCGTGCGAACGTGCGTGCGTGCGTTGTGTGTGTGTGTGTGTGTGTGTGTGTGTGTGTGTGTGTGTGTGTGGTGGTGTGTGTGTGTGTGTAAACCTTTCATAACTTTTGAACGTCTTCATCGATTGAGATTACATTTGCGGTGTTCTCAATGTGGAATATATTTGGTGATAATATGAACTGATTCGAACGAGTAGATTTTGGGAAATCTCAAAATTAAAAATTTTGAAAAACTGTTATTTTGGAATAACTTTTGAACGGATTTACTAATCGATTTCAAAAGCTAATCTTAAAGCTCTTAACCTCAAAAAATGACGTCGAAGTCGAATGCCGTTTGGAAAATAAAAATCGGTTCATTCGTTCGTGAGATATCGAAGGAGAAAGAATTTGAAAAAAACGTATATTTCAAACTTCGATTTTCTGCAACATAATTTGGTGAAATTTGGAGCGCTTTGCATTTGAAATTAGCGGAAAGTTCCAGTTCCAGGGATGGTCTGCAGGGTCAACTAAATTTTTTCTTTCCTTTTAAAATTTAAGGGATTGTGAGAGCTTTTTTGTTAGTGGTATTCTGGTAGTTTTAGAAGTTAAATCTGGTGGAGAGCTAGTTTAACTGTTGGCAACACTAATTCAGTCTGACATTCACAGAACACTATTACTAGACTATTACTTTATTTTATACAAAAAGTACTCTGTGACTATTACTGCGAAGGTGCGAACGGTGCGAACCTGCGAACCACAAATTATAAAGTTGTATGCTGCGAACTTTTAATCGCGTAGCCACTCTCTAGTATATATACAGTAACAAATCTATGGCGTAGTCATAATAATTGATTAATTGAACCAAATTGAACAAATCTAATATTCTAATAATTTTTATTTTCTAGTTTCTAGTTTAGTCAAAATCATTGCGTAAATGCTATAGGCATCATTAATTAAATTTTATTGTTAAAAAGAAGGGCAATATTAAATATGGATTACGTTAAAAATGGAGATAAAGTTTTAATCATTTGGAGTAATTGTGAACAAAATGACATTACAACATTTGTAAACGAAATTAAAAGTGCAAATAAGGATGTAAATGTTTTTCTCGAAAACTCTACAATGATCACTGACAGTAAGTTTTAAAAATTGTTGACAAATTGTTAAAATAAAATTTTAATGAATTCATTCAACGAGTATATTTCAGATTCTCGAGAACGCTCTTCATTTGATGTAGTTCTATCTAACCTACTCCCGCCACATACAGTTGTTCATAATGATCGTTTATTAGCTACAATTATTAAAATTCTGAAACCCAGCGGAAAATTTGTTTTAAAAGATAAAACTGATGTCTCCAGTACCCTTAAACTTAATGGTTTTGTCAACGTAATAGAAGGTCCTGATAACTTATACACTGCAGAAAAATCTAAATTTGAGGTAAGATTTTTATCAATGTAAATCTTAAATCACCATCATTTTATATTTATAATAAGATATTCATTTATTTTCTCGTTTTCATGTACATTAATAGTGTAATTACTTCAAAAATAAAGTATTTGTCAGTTTTTTGGTACCAGCTGTTGAAAATTTGATATGGGGGAACTTTAGGGCCTCTATGAAAATAAAACTTGTTAAAGTACTTACTACTGACTGATTTTGAATGAAAATTTTGAATTGTTACCAGGAATTTATCTACTTTTGTTTCCCTCTATAGCCTCTTACGACACCTACGGGATGATGTGTGATAGTGGATATTCTAACACCCACTACATGGAAAATTTATAATTTAATTTCCAATCATTTTTATTTTTAGGTTGGCTCTAAAGTGTCACTAAATCTTGGTCAAAAACCAGCTGTTTGGAAATTAGATGAAACAGTGGAAGAAGTGTGGTCAGGGGCAAATGATGATGATATAATTGATGCAGATCAGCTCTTAGATGAAGATGACTTAAAGAAACCAGACAAACAGTCTCTTAGAGGTAAATATAATATGTAAAAAATGTAGAAGTACCATCCTATAAGCATTCTAATCCTTGGCACAAGACTTTTTTATAGTTATTGTTATAGCCTAGCAAAAGTGCGCTGTTGAATATAAGCCTCCTCTATAGATTTTATCATAGAATACTATAATACACAATAGAATGGCTGTCAACTTTATCTTATATGAGGATTGGTGTCGCCAAACTCGATTCGCTGTGTTGATAGACTGAGTAAATCTACACATTTTAAACTTTTGATTAATGTTCAAGATCATCATTAAATTTTAATACATATTTATTTGTAAATAGGGTGCAATTTGGCATTTTCTAAATAATTTACATGTGAAATTTGGAAACAATTGTAATGTCAAAACACATCTCTTGTTGACATTTATATGTTTGAATTGACATGTTAGTGACATTTTAGTGGCTATGCCGGCTCCGCCCACTCCCCCATTCTATTATGTATGTATTATAGTATTCTATGAATTTTATTTTTCATAGGTAGTAATCTTTATAATATGGCAATAGGTGTATGTTTCGAAATGGAAATAAAATTAGGGATCATGCAGAAATAGAGAGAAATGTGACAGTAAGTGGTATCTCCTAAAATTTCATAGCATGTGAATAAAATACAGCTTAGATCCCTATTTGGACCACTAAAATTTTTAAATGTTCATATTTGCAAAGTTAAAAATACACTTAAACTAAAATAAAGATATGTGGAATTTACCAACTTTTTTACTGGAGTAGAGCTTTTGAGTCCATAACCCTATTAAAAATTATATAAGGCCTGTAAAAAGTAGTGTTTATTAATGTAGGCAGTATAACATTGTCTAATTCTGATAAAATTAAGGAATATTTTATTAATGATAAAAAAAAATCTGAACTAAATTTTTTTCAAAGTCAAACTATTCTTGTGATCACACTCACGTTTCTGTGTGAAATTAGAAGTATTCTTCTTAAAAAAAGAGAAAGGTGCCATGTCTAGAAAGAATTTGAGCTGAGCTTCTGATAGCCAAGGAGAAACAGTACAAGCTTTTTAAAAGCTATTGTACCCTTCACATTGACACTGCCCGAAATGTGAAGCAAATTTGTGGTGGCCTTTATAGGCGACAAAGCCTTAATAACTACAGACCAATCAATATTTTCTCTGGGTCTAACTTACATGCAGTTTTCATTAAATAAAGTCATTATGAATTATCTCAAACACAGATTTGATGACTTCCGTATGCACATAAATTTATATTCCACTGCTAGATGTAGGCCCTTTTAAGAATGGTTGTTGCTTTAAAGATTCTCCCATACTCTCTAAGCTGGGCAGACAGGTAGGTTATTGCAGAGCACATAACCTTGCATGGATAATGCTGCTCCCTAGTCTATAGGACTCAGGTTTAGCATTTCCAAATTTAATATTCCATTAGTTGTCAGTACCCAGAGTATTTATCTTTAGCTTTTGGAGAAGAAGCTGTTACAAACTGCTTACACTCCCAGATTTGGTTGCAAATATAATATTCTTACTTTTGATCTTGGAAATATTTTCAAATAGTCTTTCTGGTATTTGATTTGTAAATCTTGATAGTTAATGCTGTAGTTAATGCTGTAAAAAGGAGCCACCCACAATAAACTAATATTTCTGATTGGGCAAGTAATGTTTATAAAGTTTAAAGCATTTGTGGAACGGAATATCAGCATAAAATAGCAGCTTAATGTTGCTGTGTTTCGTGTGGTGAGCGTAGCTCACTTTAGAAACTTTTTTACTGAATATGAGGGGTTCCATCTTTAGTCCTCAGAGGTACTGCATTTTGACTGCATTTTTAATCCCAGTCGCCAAATTTCGTGAACGCACTACGCGGCAAACGTCCCGATACCATCCAAACCATCTGGATACTTCGCGGTCCACCACTGTACGTTTCACAAGGAGTTTTCTTCCGTGTACGACCTCTCTGTGGAATAGTTTACCACCGGCGATTTTTCCGGACCGATACGACCTGGTGACCATCAAGAAAAGAGCTTACTCCTTTCTAAAGGGCCGGCAACGCACCTGCAATTCCCCTGGTGTTGCGGTTGATCATGGGCGGCGGTAGTCACTTAACATCAGGTGAACCGCATGCTTGTTTGCCCCCTGTTCTATAAAAAAAACTACCCCAGGAGGGTACTAGCACCCCCGGTGACAGAGAATCCCTCACTGAGCATCCATACCCAAGCTACCCTACTCTACCTGAGCGTGGGTGCTCAGGCTGCCCCACGTATTCTGGGGGGGGGGGTGATATTCCGCTCGGGACTAAACCTGCTCGGGACAAACGAAGCAATAAGTCAAAGGCACCTCCTGCCACGCTATCTGTGAATTTCTGCAACATCAGGAGACTCCATTCAAACCTTAATGTCATCCACTACCATCTGGAAACGGCAAAGCCGGCCTTGCTCTTTCTATCCAAGATACAGATGTCCTCTCAAGCTGATACTTCATATCTCTCCTACCCGGGGTACAAACTAGAACACTTTTTTGTGCCTCGGCCTGGAGTTTGGTATCTATCAGAGGCGTCTTTTCCGATACTCCTACTCCCTAGGCGTAGTTCCGAAATCTTGGAAGACAGCTTTCGTACACCCGATCCCTAAAAAAGGTAACTGCTCTGATCTGTCCAACTATAAGGCTATCGTCATCACCTTATTGTTCTCTAAAATAATGGCGTCCGTTATTAACAGCCAGCTCATGCGGTACCTTGAGGATCACCAGCTGATGAGTGAGTTTGGCACAAAGCGTTTCTTACGAAGCTTGCTTCCTATGATGAACATTCCGAGAAATTGTGCAATTAGATCACCAGTTTTCTTGCAGATCGAAGCATCGAGGTCGTAGTAGACGGTGCATGCTCCGATTACAAGCCTTTTAACGCTGGTGTTCCACAAGGCTGCGTGCTATCACCAACGCTGTTTCTTCTGCATATCAATGACATGTTACAAACTGGTAACATTCATTGCTATGTGGACGACAGCACTGGTAGTGCTTTATACACCGGCCGTGCCAATATTTCTCGGGAAAACGACATTTAGTACCAGGATAAACTTGTGTCTGAAGTCGAGACTTTATTGAAAAAATTCTCTGACTGGGGGCGACTAAAACAGTTCAATACCCAGAAGGCACAAGTTTGCACGTTTACCGCTAAAAATAATTTCTTCGTCGTATCTCCTCAGTTTCAAGGCACTCCCTTTGTTGCCTCAGACAGTATCGGATTGCACGGAGTTGACATATCGAGTGACGTGTAGTTTCGTGGTCACTTGAAAGAGAATGCCAAATGGCCTCTAAAAACTTTGGCGTGCTCAGTAGAGCGGAACAGTATTTCATGTTGGCACACCGCTTGCAACTGTAAAAGGCGCAGGTTCGGCCGCACATGGAATACTGTTCCCATCTCTGGGACGGGGCTCCCTAGTGCCAGCTCCTTTCATTTGATCGGATCCATCGCAGAGCTGTTCGAATCGTCGGCGACCGAGCTCTATCCGATTGGTTTGACTCACTGGCACTGTGAAGAGATAGATGTTGCATCTCTTTGCGTATATTATCTCGGCAACCGAGCTCTTTCCGATCGGCTTGACTCACTGGCACTGCGAAGAGATAGATATTGCATCTCTTTGCGTATTTTATCGCATTTACCACGGGGAGTGCTCTGAGGAATTGTTCGGATTAATTCCAGCCGCACGATTTCACCATCGCACATCGCGACAAAACCCGCGATACCATCCATACCATCTGGATGACTGGCGGTCCACCACTGTGCGATTTAAAAGAAGTTTTCTTCGTCACACAACTTCCTTGTGACATCGACTACCACCAGAGATTTTTCCGGACCGATACGACTTAGGGACCTTCAAGAAAAGAGCCTACTCCTTTTTAAAAGGCCGGCAACGCACCTGGAATTCCCTGGTGTTGCAGTTGTTCGTGGGCGGCGGTAATCACTTACCATCAGGTGAGCCGTACTCTCGTTTGTCCCCTATCCTATGAAAAAAAATCTGGATGTCTATGGATCACAGTACCAGTACCAGTCACCATCAGGTAGACTGTATGCTAATTTATCACCCGTATTATAAGGAAAAGTGAAGCATAAAATTCATTATCAACACCGCTATCATTTAATGGGTATCTGTTATCGTCTTACTGGTTTTTTGCACGTGTATTATATAATAGTCTTGTGTTGCGAACGCAAACGTTTTGTGTTCCGAGGCGTTCGAGGTCGCGAAACGGAGTGAGGTCGACAGCTTTATTGAATAAATAAACATCACTAATTTGGTTGCATACGTAAGGTTTTTTATAGAAGAGGGGCAAACGAGCATACGGTTCACTTGATGTTAAGTGTCTTCCGCCGCCCATGAACATCAGCAACATCAGGGGAATTGCAGGTGCGTTGCCTGCCCTTTAGAAAGGAGTAATCTCTTTTCTTTAAGGTCCCCAGGTCGTATCGGTCTGGAAAAATCGCCGGTGGTAAACTATTCCACAGAGAGGTCGTACGCGGAAGAAAACTCCTTGTGAAACGTACAATGGTAGACCGTCAAGCATCCAGATGGTATGGATGGTAGAATTTTAAGTCTTAAAATGTATACGTGGAAGAGCCACGCTGCGGCTTATTAGTTTAGCACGAATGGGTCGACTCGACCGGCGTAGGACGGTAGGACTAAGCTCTCAGAGTACTAGCGTAAAATAGCAGCTTAAGGCTGCTGTGTTTCGTATGGTGAGTGCAAAGAACCGGATATCCTTTTTACTGGAAATGAGGTATCACAATCTTAGTCCTCAGGGGTGAAAACGCATCTGCATTTTGATTCTTAATCGAGGGTAAAATGTAGATGTCTATGGGCCACAGCATCCACTTATCATCAGGCAGACTGTGCTCGTTTGTCACCCTCATTCTATAAAAAATATCGATCAAGGTCGAGGGAGGGATCTAAGGAGGAATGTGACCATAAATTGAAGAGCATAGTTTAGGACAGTTGAAAGGAAAACTATATAATTTTCGACGTGAAAAATTAAAATTTCGTTTGTTAAAATCGACGTGTTTTTAATCTATACAATCGTTTTAAAAATATGGCACCTTCATCTAACATCTTTCAAATTATCCTCTCTACATTTGCACCAAAAACATCCAACTTATAATGTTTCAAAACTTGTATAAAATAAATCACATAACATATTTTGTTAGCAACCCCCCCCCCCCGGAAGGAAAAAAAAAAAAAAAACCTACTTGCGTTTAACAAAAAAAAAAAAAACATTTCTTAAAAAAAAATGAAAGTATTTTTTTAATACAAAAATAGGTACTTTCAAATATATGGGTATCTGGCACTACTTGTATCAATACAATTGGTAAAATTAAAAACTTTGTACAACTGACTTCAATATAAATAAAATGAGAACATCATCAATGTAATCGAAGTCAATTAAATACGCATTATTAAGTATAATTCAAACACTATTCGTCAGGTCTTGATTAAATTTACATGAAACCACACGAGAAGCACCAGGTTTTAAATAAAAAAGAATTGGTCCACCTGGAAAATTTTCTGAGGTAATTTACCTAAAAAAACATACAGTTGAATACTGTATGTTTTTTTATGTAATGTACCGACTTCAAACAGGAGGAGGTACTCAATTGAGTACCTCCTCCTGTTTGAAGTCGGTAAAAAGAAAATCATTTTTTGTCCTTTACGTGTTCCTTTACCATTTAACCGATTACTTATGATGTCATTTAGTTAGTTGTTATGTATGCCGCCCACGAATGTGTCTGACAAAAATTTAATATTAGTTTGTTTATTTGTTCGTTTTCTATACGTTTCTATGTCTGCCACTTATCTCAGGACAATGAAAATTCGGTGCGTTGTTTTGCGCACCCCTGTGAATGCTTCTTCTGCCCAAAACAAGTATTACAATGTACATATGCCAGGCGTCCGGATAAAGCCGGACACAGTCAGGCTTTTTGGTTGCGTGTCTGGCCAAATTAGACGGTGTCCGGCCTGTCCGGCTTTTGTTAGGCTTTTTAAATTTGACTATTTCTTTACATTTTTATGTACTTACATACATACTATTGCAATTATTGAAATTAACATTGTAATTAATATTGAATGATTAATAATAGAGAAGACTGATATATTCAAATGTTATTTCATTATAATTAAAGAAGATTTTATGGTAAAATTACTTTTTTTTAATGTCTTTTTACTAAGATTAAAAATTAAGGGTGTCCGGCCTTTTACCAAAATGTCTGGCTAAGTTCGTTGGTCTGTCCGGCTTTTCGGTTTTAAGACCTGGCAACCCTGTTACACAGGGCAAATCTAATTTAATTTAAAAAATAATGATAAATTATTAAGCTGAAAATCCATGTGCGCAGACGAAATAGGTGCGCGTGCGTACGCTTCGCTGTCGTACGGTGCGCGGAATGAGTCACTATTCAATCTTCATGTACATATACATGAAGATTGAACAGTAGTACGTTTCAACCGCTTTGCACGATGATCAATATTGTTACCATTTCATTGAAAGCGTTCGGTGAATCGAAGCTTTCAATGAGATAGCGCAATCGCATTGAAATGTATTTAGAGGTCTCAATGCCGTTGAAGCAATTAAATTGAAAGCAGTATTGAACCGAAATTGAACTAAATCTAAAGAGTCTAAATCCACTCCTATTTACTTGATGGGTAACATTGTTTTTTTTTTTACTAGGCGGTAGTAGCTCCTTATGTAACATTGTTTTTTACTGGGTGGTTGGATCGTTTTTTTTTCTTCCTAAAGAACAGTCCGTCTGGCAAGGTACCACCATCTCGTCTATTTCTGGCGCCATAACAGCAGTGCTTACACTGCTGTGTATCGGTCTGAAGATTATGGAGAGCCAGTATAATTTAGGGCTGTCAGAGGCATTCTAGGTCTCAAAGGTAACAAACGCAATAGCCTTTTTGTTTGCAGTTGTTTGCAAGTATCTATGGAAAGCAGAAACCATTATCTACCGTTTGTCACTTCTGTTTTATAAAAAAAATTGCGGTAAGAGGTCGGAACGGGAAAAGAAGAATAAAGAAAGAGAGGACTTTGCTCAGAGATAGACTTGTGTTGCATTTTCAATGACATGTGGATAACGTCACATACCCTAAAACTAATAATATTTTGTGTAAAGTATTTGGTACTGTAATCTAATATTAACTTTTTACATTTTTCAGTATGTGCAACAACTGGAAAACGGAAGGCCTGCGCTGACTGTAGTTGCGGCTTAGCGGAGGAGTTGAGAGGTGAAACTAAAGAGACTCCAAAATCATCTTGTGGCAGTGTGAGTGTTATTAGTAGCTACCTTCAGTCTGAATTTCTTAGTGCTACTGTTTAGTTCGAATAGGTTTATTTATATATGCGGAAGTTTCTGAATTTTAGCCCCATATGGAGCAAGATATTAGATAAGTCCTTCTGCAGATAAAGTGCTGCTGCTTATAAAGTCGATAAAATGAAAGCATAATAGAGCAGTCTAGTATTATTCTTTTTCCTTAACTTTCGTGAGATCGTGAGTCTATTAAAATTAAGTAATCTCAGGCAGAATATGACGTAATCTCGAACACATATTTGATATTATGTATTAAAAATTATTACTTTATTTATAAAAATATCTTGCTCTAGATCATTATCTTTACGGGATGGTGTCACCCTTTAGTGTATTGTGCCTGCAACGCGAAAGGGATCGGCTCGACCGGGGATGGGCTACACTTGCACAGAATACCAGAGTAAAATAGCACTTATATAGCTGCTATATTTCGTATGGTGACATGAATCGGAGACAATAGTTAGATGGTAATTTCTTGTAACGAGGCCTTCTGAGATAAATGAATTACTTGTTTATTTTCGCGTGAAAATTAATGTCGAAATATATAAAATATCTCGGTATAAGGAAGATTCAACATCACCATCATTAGCGCCCTTCACAAATCCACTGCCGAACATAGGTCATTGACTTCCTGCATATTTTACCAAGTCGTCACTCTATCTAGTGGGGGGTCGCCCTAGACTTCGCCTACCGATATGAGGCTGTCACTCGAGAACCTTTTATCCCTATCGGTGGTTAGTTTTTCGAGCTATATGGCCGGCCCATTGCCATTTTAGCTTACTATTCCGTTGGGATATGTCAGTCACTCTGGTTCTACTGCGGATATCCTCATTTCTAAGTTTATCACGCAAAAAAACCCCGAGCATAGCCCTCTCCATAGCCCGCTGAGCGACTTGAGCTTTCTACGGCCTGCAGTGGAGGAGCATGTGTCAGATCTATAACTCATCAGTGACAATACATATTGGTTGTACAATTTCAAGCTTTGAGGTATACCTGACGAGAAGATGTGGCGTAATTTCTTGAAAGCTCGGCTGGGCACGACTTGGATCCGTCGATTGACCTCTCGGTTGAAGTTGAACTTACCTAGTCGAACTATTTGTCCCAGGTAAACATACTCGTCAACAACTTCGAGCTTAGTGCTCCCAACAGCTACCGATATAGCTGTGACATGGACCTTACATATTGTGATCTTTGTTTTGTCCATGTTCATCTTCAGACTTTGGGAGGCACTATTTAGGTGTAAGGAAGATTACGGGCATTATTATTATTATTACTAACTCTAAGACAAACAAAAAAGTTTCGAACAAAACTTTTTTGGTTTGCAATTTTACCCAAAGCCCAAAGAAGGTCACCCCAAAATATATTTTTAACGAAAATATGAGTGCAGAGGATTAGGATTATAAACCTTTAATTACTTAAAATTAATAGATTTCCAATTGAATAAAACATTGAATATACACGGATTATATCGCGTTTAATTAACTTATTTTTAATTCCCGACGTTTCGGGTGCTTTACAGCAGTCATGGTCACGGGGGGATTGAAATGTTTGATGTCCCAATGTCATAGTTAGCCCGGCTACCTTAAGATTTTTAATATTAATCTTCAGTTCAATTTACGCAGAACCAGCTTACAGTAGCTTAAAGTCTTGCAGTGGTATGCTTGGGTTTGGGTTTAATTCTGTTAATTATGGGATCCCAAGCATTTGGCAGCACCTATCCATGTTCTCTATTGAAATTTGGATTTTTTTTTAATTTCAATAGCCTCGCGTTTGGCTAGGATTTGTGGTTTATCAAATCTGATGTCATGGTGGAGACGATCTTGAACATGTTCACAGACTGCAGACTTCCCGGAGCGTCGATGCTTCACGTCGCAAAAAACCCCCCCCCCGGAGCACCCAAAAAAAAAAAAACCACCCAACACCCCCCACAATGGGCGGTTGTTCTTAGAAAAAAAAAAAAAAAAAAAAAAAAAAAAGACCCCAAAACCCCACCCCCCCCCCCCCATAAGTAAATTAAACGCGATAGAATCCGTATATATATAGTTTTATTCAATGTGTAGTGTTCTCGTAAATTTAAGAAAACATTAGATTTCCAATTTTTATTCTAAACATTTTCTATGCGTACGGAGTAGCGAGCAAAAGCATACACCACATCACATCACACGGCGTAAATTTAACTAATTTTGACATGATTTTCTAATTTCAGTGCTACCTGGGCGATGCATTCCGTTGTGCCACGTGCCCGTACCTTGGCATGCCCGCTTTCAAGCCAGGGGAGAAAGTATTACTTGATCTCAAGTCAGATATATGAACTGTTAAAGCAATCTTAACATGTATAGAGCTTTCATCAAAATAAAAAAAATACATTACCTGAAAGGTGGTGTAGGTCCTAATTTATGTAGTATTTAATGTTGTGATCATTATCATTAAAGTTTTTTTATTATGATTTTTTTATTTTTCTTACACTTTATAACCTTTAAAATGTCAATTATCAAACTATCAGTGGTGTAAAGAGTATTATATCATATACAGAGTGTTCCAAAAGTCCCAGAATTTTTTTCATACGTGGTAGAGCCATGCTGCAGTTATATTTGTATCTATAGTTGTAACACGAATGGGTCGACTCGTCCGGGGAAGGACCACACTTAAATGCTACTGTGTTTCGTATGGTGAGTGTAGAGAACCGGAGGCCCTTTTTACTGGAAACGGGGCATTCCATCTTAGGTTCTCAGGGATGGCAACGCATCCGCATTTTGATTCTTAATCGAGGATAGATGTAGATGTTTATGGACAACAGCATCCTCTTACCATCAAGTGGACTGTGTGCTTGTTTGTCTCATATTCTATTAAAAAAAAAACTTTAAGCCGAAAACGGGCAATATGCCAAGTCGTGACAGTTACTAGAAAAATATTTTTAAAAAATTTGGTCACGTACTTTTAAATTATAAGGATTAAAAAATAAACTTCTGATATTTTCGTCTTATTTGGAACTGGCATGAACAGCTACGCTACTTAGATTGCTAATACAAATAAGTATACGGTAACATTTGCAAATTTGTAGTCATAGTACCTAGAAATAATGTATATCTTGTCAAATTTTAAAGTATTTAAAAAAAAGTTACGTCTGATTTGTTTTCCTGGGTAGTCATTAATTTGTGCACACCCTGGTGCCCGCTTAACGTTTACTTCTGGGATTTGTCTTACACATACACACTTTAATGGGAGGATGACATTTTTTTTTCTCTTTATTTGGATCACCAACAGGTGATAAACAATACTAACAAAAATATTACTTATCTCACTTTTTCTAAATTTAATTTTGAAAAAAAAAATCTGATGAAAAGATGTAGTGTGTAATTTCATGCGTTATGTTTGAAATGTGAAATGGTCACCTTAATGGTAAGAATACACAACGACACCAGACATTAAACACTCAGTGTATACATAGATTCTGTGTGTGTACACTGCCGCGACACTTAGTTGCAGATGTAGTGACGGTGTCGCTCTAGTGTCTGTGTCGGCGCTCACCGCCGTGGAGACAGGACGTGCGCACTTTCCGACACATGTGTCGCTAATTTCGACCTTGCGCGAAATTTTAGCTAGACTAATGACTTATGACTATGGCAAATATCAAACCCAGATTATAAAAATCGAGTAAAGTAATCTGTAGCGGTAGAAAGTTTGGCCGAACAATTTAATAGTTCTGCATCGGAAATAAATAGAGAATTGCACAATTTACGAACGCAGTTTAAGGCCCCTTGCGCGAAATCAACTCATTTCGGACAAATCTGATCACTGTTTGTGCGAACAGGAAAACGAATTTAACTTTTTTATTTTTATTATATTAGTCTAGTTTCTTAATCTAATATCTGGCTTGAAGGGATGTATCATATTATCTATATAATAATGGCAAATCACCAATATTCACAACCCTTTTTCCGAAAAGTAACGATCATGTGATTTTTGTCTTCGTTTTACAACGAAACTACAAAATATTTCAAACATTAAAAAATATAAATAACATAAGTATACGGTCTACTTGTTTGTAGCCGAATCAGTTTTTTTTTTTAATTTCTATCAAAATATAGCAGAAAAAAATTGTTGAAATAACGTAATTTCCAGAAAACTCCGTTCGAAATAAGTATTTTTTTCTATAACATAGAAACACTTTTAATTAATTTAAAAAATTACACATTAATCTTAAGATAACCCTTTATTGGAAACTAAATTTTATTTCATAAATAAATAATAATTTCGTTTATTACTAAATGGCAAAGTGAACTATATTATCGACCGCGCCCATAATTTCATCGCAGCCTCCTGTTTTACGTAAACATGTCCAGGAATTGTACGCCGACCACCAAATTTTGATCAGGGTAAGTATTTTTTTTTTTGATAGTTTTATTAAGAATAATAATATGTTGCACGCCTAGTCTTTATATAAAAAGTTCAGATGTGCGTGTTCGTAATTCTTGTTATCATAAACGGCTATACCAATTATGATGATTTTTTTCTTCGTGTGGGATCACCAGGGTGGTTCTTAGTACCTAATAGTTAGACCCGGCTGCTGTCTCAGTACGTCTGCTATGTTCATTGATATTTTATTTTTGATAGTTTTTTTTTAATGATTAGTACCCATTTCAGATACCATTCATAAAATACGATTTTGTCTACTGTTGCATTTCATTATGTCCGCATGAAATAATGCAAAAATACCACCCGCGGCTGCATCGAATTGGGTCAAAATTAAGATACCTAAATTGTGATCTTATGGCAGGGTGACGAACCTATAAGCAACCACTGAAAGTTGAACAAATATATAGGGACGATAGTTTTTGGAAGACTAAGATGGAAAAAAGGCTCGTAGATTTCTACAATACATGCCTTTTACCAGAAATGGTCGATTCAAGAAAAACTACTCAATACCACTGAGAGACACAACATTTTAATTATTTTTTATTTTAACCGATATTAGACATAGATTTAAACTAAATAGGCCGAATGTTTTATCGAAAATACAAGTAACCTTTAGCATGTTCGGCTTATTTTGCCAAAATGTGTACTTTGTATCCCTCATGGATAAAAATAAATTCAAAACATTGAGTAAATATTATAAAAGAAACGAGTATTATCAATTTTAAAATCAAAGTATTTACTTGACGTGTACGTCACGCACTCGTGCTCTGTAATTTATTTATCCCTTTAACATTCCGTTTCTCATATACGGCCTGATATTTAAATTTAAATATTTTGCATTTACAAAAACTTTGTTTTAATCAAATCACGATGTTTGATTTTCGGGCAAATACCAATAAGACATGTTAAATTTGTCTATACTCTCTTCTTCTTCTCCCTGGCTATTGTCCCATTTTAATTGGGGTCAGCCCTCCAAGTAATCTTGCGCCACATCGTGCGATTGTGGGTTGTCCTTTCTGATATGTTAGTAGATTTCAGGTCGTTTTTTAGTGTTTGCAGCCAGGTTATTGGTGGTCGTCCACGGCCTTTCTTCCCCTCTTCTATGTTCATAACTCTTTTAGTCATATGGTCATCATCCCGTCTCATCACGTGTCCGTACCAGCGTAGACGGTTTTCTCTAAGTATTTCGTGCACCATAGCAACCTTAAAACTACCACGAATGTAATCGTTTCTTATTTTATCTGTTCTAGAAACTCCTGCAGACCAACGTAGCATTTTCATCTCAGTGACGTGAAGTTTCTGTTCATCCGTCTTTCTCATCTCATTGGTATGTCTTAATGTCTGTACTCTCTAGCAGACATTAATGATATCACAGAACGAAAACATTGAATTACTTAAATATATATGCATAGTGTATTTGTCTAACACATTTCTTTTTTATTTTCATTTTATGTTGATTGTAATAAATATATTACTAAACTATTATACAAAAACATCCCAGACTTTCATTTCTAAACCGTACTTACTATGTATCCTAAAATAATTATCAACTAAATGATCAAAATTGTTTAAGCGAGGACTGTGCTCGGTCTTTAGCCGTGTGTGCGTAAACAATAGCACCGCAATGAATTTGCCTAAACTCTACCGAATAAATTTTCTGCACGGCCTCTTAATAACTAACTGAGAAAACTTGAAAAAAAAAATAAAAGTGGACAAGGCACAGATGAAAATTATACGTATAAGCACCTGGAAGTACTTCATAAGTTTAATTTTTTTAAAGCCGAGTACCGTACCTGCAAATGAAACACAAGAAAATTTGGTGAGTTGAATACTTTATTAGTTTATTATTAATTTCAACTTATGTATCTGTGTACTGCCAGTTAACTTCGCCTACAGTAGATACAAAATATTCTTTATATTCTTCACTAATTTCTTTACTTTCATTGGACATATTGAATCCCAGTGGTCTATCTGAGAACAACACATTATCCGGAGGGGGATCTTGTCTCCAACTACCAGGAATTATCGTAACATCAATTTCCTCATTGAAGGAGTCTTGTGATTATTATAAAAAGGTAATTTTTTTTTTGCGCCCGAAGCAATTGGAAAAGGCTACCCTTTATGTAGGTAGGCGGAAAATGCATTACGCATACTACGACAGCCGGTCTATCGTGGTTATGAGGGACTCACTGCCTACCGGGGGAACCTAAGTGATACCCTCTAAAAACCGCCATTGGGGACTGGCAACTGGCTGTTTAAGCTTCTTATGCTGTATCGGAGGCGACCCTCTTTTGGTAAAAGAGGGCGCAGGCGGCTACGAGCCGCTGAGGGAGTGCCTACGAAGGCAAATTAATTATGAATTTAATTAGAGTTGGCCTGAGCCGCCAGAAGGCGGCAGTTCAGGTCGTTTGACAGTTTATTAGGCGGGTCCGAGTGAGAGTTTTTCGGCTTGCGGACTCGATAGCGAGAGGGGGGTGGGGCTGCATATGTAGCTGCCTCACTAATAAGATGATTAGAGTGCGACTCTGAGGCTTTGAAGAAGTTCTCAGTGAGTTTTTTAAGAAATTGTTTAATTGTAGGGAGCTCTAGGTCCCGATGAAGGTCGGCATTACGGACGTACCAAGGTGCGTTCGCAGCTCAACGACAGAAAAGGTTTTGAACTATTTGGAGTTCATTCATAATCGGTCGGGGTCGGCGTGGGCAAAAATGGGGCCCGCGTAGGACATGACTGGTCATATACAGACCTTATAAAGAGTACGCTTGTTTCTGAGGGACATTCTACTGTGTCGGCCTAACATACTTTTGAGCCTACTCAGGTAAAAACGTGCGTGACGGGTTACTCTTTTGACGTGGGGCCTGAAAGTGAGCCTTGTGTCTGGAGTGACACCTAAATATTTGGCAGACGTATGCCAGAGGACAGGGGTCCCTAGCATACGTATTGGTGGAGTGTTTTTGAGACGGCGTCGTTTATAATCGAAGTGAACGGCGGAGCTCTTTTCCGGGTTCACATCGATGCGCCATTTTTTGAACCAAGCTCCTAGGTCGTCAACTGACTTTTGAACCTTGTTCCGCATGAAAGGTAGCGAGATACCTTTACAGTAGATAGCAGTGTCGTCTGCGAAGAGGGAGAGCTGAACACCTTTCGACGGGATGGGAATGTCGTTGGTGAACAGGATGTACAGCAGAGGAGCAAGTACTGAGCCCTGAGGGACACCAGCTTTGATAGGGCGCTGTGAAGATAGCGTGCCTTCGTGTCTAAACCGAAAGGTACGATGCTTTAGATAGTAGAAGGCCACGCCTGAGAGACACCAGATTTGATAGGGCGCTGTGAAGATAGCGTGCCTTCGTGTCTAAAACGAAAGGTACGATGCTTTAGATAAGAGGCCACGAGACGTACTAGACGATCGCGGAGACCTATTTTGTATAGCTTGTAGATAAGGCCTGTATGCCAGACTCTATCAAAGGCTTTAGCTATGTCGAAAAAGACCGCGATGGTCTTATGATGACGAGGATAAAAACCGCTGAGGATATATTCCACAATACGGTGAACTTGTTGGGGACATGAGTGTTTCGCTCGGAAACCGAATTGATGAGGAATGATAAGAGGGTCACCGTCTGTGGGAAACAGATGGCGCCTCATACGTGATTGGATGACTCTTTCGAAGAGCTTGCCCATGGTCTTGAAGAGGCTAATGGGGCGATGACTGGATACGAGGTTGAGAGGCTTGCCTGGCTTGGGAATACCAATCACAGTTGCCTCTTTCCACGTATTGGGAAAGTAACTAAGGTTGAAGCAGGCGTTGAAGATAATAGACAAATTTAGGGCTTGGTTGGAGATGCCATCCGCGCCCGGAGCCTTTTTGGGCTTAAGTCCTTTGATGAGGGATGAAATCTCATCATTGGACACAGAGATTGGTTCGGAGGCTGTAGGGGGTGAGTTCCGGCTGCGGACCTCATCCTCCACTGCCTGGACGTGTGAGGGGTCGACGGGTTGAGAGCTAGGAGAGCATTGTGCGGCAATGCTATCTGCAAAGCACTCAGCCTTTTCCTCGTCCTCGAAGGCAACCGTACCGTCGGGACGGGAGAGAGGGGGAGTGTGGGTGATAGCGTCTATGCGGAGGGCTCTAGCCATCTGATAGTACGCTGTATGAGATTATCTTGATGATGATGATGAGATGATTTTTCGAGGTCTTGAAATTCAGAGAGGCGGAAACGGAGTTCTCGTTGAAGACGATTGGCCGTGCGCCTATATTCGGGGGTGGGATATTTTGCTGCTCTCCGGAAAGCAGCTTTCTTGGCTTTTAATAGGTTGCTAATATGTAGGGGAAGCCCACTATTGTTAGCAACCGAGACGATCGTTAAGGGAGGATTTAATAAGGGAGGAGAGTGAATCGACCGCGGTGTCGATTTTTCCGGGACTGTCTAAGTCCAACGGTAAGGAGATGGTAGAGTCCTGTGAGTCCAGAGCTTTAGCTAGGGACTCCTTGAATCCCTTCCAATTAATGAAGGTTTGCATGTGTGTTGGGGGAGGCGGCTGATGGCCAAGAATTAGGGAGACCGGTCGGTGATCGGATCCTAGATCGTCTAGTGTCTCGATTGCCCTGAGGTTGAGAGAAACTCCTTTGAGTAACGCAAACTCTAGTACATCGGGGACGTGATCGGTGTTATCGGGAAAGTAACACCGAGGGGACTGTGGACGGTAATATCAAGAGACTGCGTGATATAGAGCAGTATCTTGCCACTAGGGGAGATAGTACGGCATGTCCATTCAGTATGCTTGGAGTTAAAAATCTCCAAACATAATGACTGAATTGCCTAAAGATAAAATAGCCTCAAAATCTTTTTTGAGGGGATGGGTTCCTGAAGGGATGTAGCAGGAGGCCATGAGGATGGACTGATGTCCAGTCATAGCTAGCCTGCATACCGGGCTTCCATGTTGGTAAGCTGCGGAGTAGAAATGGGCGAGCAGTGAAGTGTCTTCTTGTAATAGATGGCCGTTCCGACGCCGCTACGACGGTCGGGTCTGTCATTACGAAGAAGAGAGAACTTTTTAATAGAAAGGCCTTTAGTGTCCTTAGTTTTGAGATTAGTTTCCTGTAGGAGGAGGAAATCGACTTCACGATTTCGAAGAAAGAGCTTAAGCTCTGGGAGGTTATTTCGCAAACCGCGGGTATTATAGGATAAAGGCGATAAACCCTTAGGTTTGATACGACCGTGAGACTTCGGTAGAGCAAACTGCTCTGTCATTGTGAAGTTAAGTTAATTAAGTTAACTTAACTTACAACGAGCACAAAAGATTATGATGCTCTGTAAGAGCGAGGAGACGGTCCTGAGGGGACCTCGCAGCGCGCAATTTGCGTCTAACACGATTTCCCCAACGTCGATGTTCCTAAACGGAATACAACGTTTTTAGGTCATCAATTGAGGGCTGTGATTGTTGTGGAGCGGAGGTTGTCCGCGGTCGGTCTGCCTTTTTTGGGGCCCCAGGGAAAGACTGGAGGCTGCATAGGCTTAGAGAAGCCCAGAGGGGGCCGAATAATGCCCTGAGGAGGCCTAGGGGGACCCTGAGAGGGCCGAGAGAAGCCCTGGATGGGCTGAGAAAGGCCCTGACGGGCAACGGCCCCGGGCAAGAGCCGGGAATGAGCGGTCATTGACCGGCGGTGGAGCTTGCTTAGTGGGGCGAGGATGAGGTGCGCAAGGGCAGCCTCTGTAGTTTGCCGGCTGGCCTGTTTGTTTACACAGGACACATGCGGGTGGGCGCGTCTTTGGGCCGAGGACACTCTTTGGTGTTGTGGGGTTCAAGGCACTTAACGCACCTGGGTGGGGCTGAGCAGTTGGCCGTCGCATGACCATATAGCTGGCAGCGGTGGCACTGCGCCGGGTACCCGCGCCTATGTATGCTATGGGGGCTCAACCCTCACTCTCGACAGGCCACACACTGTGCGTACCTGTCGGAAGATGGCTTTTGCCTCCGGCACGTTGGTTAAAATGACTAGGGCAAGATTGAACCTCTGGCCCGTTCTGCGTGTGCACGGCTTCTACGGGGAAACCTTGGGACTTAAGGTCCTCAAGGATTTCCTCGTTGGAGAATTCGAAGGGGACGCCTCGGATGACGGCCCTGACTTTACGCTCTTCCGGAAGAGCGTACGTAAACGAAACCCTGTGAATAGCCTGGTGAGTTGACGGAAGTCATCGATAGAATTGGGGATGATTTTAATAGTCTCCCCGAGGTTGATGGCGTGGTCTTATTTAATGCCTGCGTCGGCGGGACTTGCTTCTTGGCAAGGACTGGAGCACATCGAGAGGCTGCCTTGGTCGGAGCGGGGATGTCTAGTGACATAAGTGGGACCGCGGCAGCGGCGGGGGCTGCGGGGGCAGAGGCGGCAGCGGGAGCTGCGGAGGTTGTAAGAGCGGCAGGGGCCGCTGAGACATGGAGGGTGCGTTTTTTCCAGGCGCGTTTACCGCTGCGCTTGGAGTTCACCGTGGTGAATGAGGAGTCCCCGGTTCCGTCGGAGCCACAGGACTCCGATGAACCGGTGCCAGAATTGGTGGCGGGCCTCTTCCGGGAGGCCGACGCAGGGGACTCGGAGCGTTCGTACTCCATTTCTAAGGGGGCAAAAAGAGTTCTGTGTCTCTAGGTAAGTCGCGATTACGGGCGTCGTTTGGAGTGCCTGAGGGGCAGGGGGAGTAACATGGCGACGAGGGCTGTCTCATCAAGGTTTAGGCCCAGACCAAGAGTTTGGTTTAGGGCGGCGACGAGGGACTTAATGTTAAAAAAAAAAGTTAAAGGCTAACTGTGGACATGTTGGGGCAGTAATTTTACGAACAGTAAGGATTACGAACAGTAATTTTACGAACAATTAGGACGGGTACCTGTTCTCAGAAGAACAGAGACTTGAACACGAGACGTACTACAAGACAATATACACGTATAACAATACAAGAAAAACAAAGAGTAACAGATAAATAACAAAAATAAACAATCAAACAATAACAATAAAAATAATAATAAAGTAACAGTAACAAGCGGAGGTCAGTGAAACCTCCCCGTCCGAAGACAGGGGGGGCAAGAACTGTTAGCGGTAAATGACTCACCAATGCGTCGACGCTGTACAGCGCGAGCAGGACAGCGGATGCGCGGGAGCGAGATAGCACTACCGTACAGGGACAAGAGCGCGGACTACCTGGACACGACCGCTCGAGAGCGGTGCCACAGGCGGAATGTAAAAAAAAGGTAAAGTAAAGTTACAGCCTATATACGTCCCACTGCTGGGCACAGGCCTCCCCTAATTTCTGAGAGCGTTTTAGGGCAAGGAAGTGTGCGCCGCG
Organism: Parnassius apollo; assembly: GCA_907164705.1. Lineage (NCBI taxonomy): Eukaryota > Metazoa > Arthropoda > Insecta > Lepidoptera > Papilionidae > Parnassius > Parnassius apollo. The sequence continues at coordinate 14,224,735 of CAJQZP010000212.1, forward strand.
CAGCCCCAATGCGTGTTGGCGAACTTCACATGTCTTCGAAATATTTTTTTCTTATTCCTCAGACACGCAGGTTTCCTCACGATGTTTTCCTTCACCGCCGAGCACGTGGTAAATCAGCACTTAAAATTGCAATTAACAATTTCATTGGTGCCGGTGGGGATCGAACCCGGGTTACTCGCGTTCTGTTATATTTACAGCGAGCGTTAACCATCTGAGCTACCACGGCTTGTGGTGCATATACATAATTTGAATTCCGTTCCAAGAGAAAGTTATGCGACACAAAGATTGCAGATACAAGTTTTGTAACTTTCAGGACAGTTCCAGTTTTTTTTATTCTATATCAGTTTGCAAGCAAGCCACACGCATTTTCTACTACACATCGAGCTCTCAATAGTCTGTAGTTATAAACACGATTAGGATCAGGTTCGTTACGAAAAAGATAAGGTTTCATTAGATTCAATGGAAAAGCAATAACGACAGGAATATATGGAAGTGGCTGTGGTGGTGGTATATTAAGGTTACCGTCGCTTAAAGCGTTTGAAAGTGAACAATTTGCAAACACGCCTCCATCGCAGATTGTCTGTGTAAATAAATTTGTAATTAGCATCAACTAATGCCATTAGCACGATACTAAATATACCTTTTTAATTATAGTACACACTTCCACTATTATTTATTACTTTCATAATTGATTTAAATCAAAAGCACGACAGACTTGAAAAAGCTAGTCCTCTTTGCAGATGACATTAATGTTATCTCAGCCTCCGAAATAGCGACACTAGAAATTAAAATAAAACAAATATTGGAATCCTTTAGAATATGATTTACTGTCAACGGCTTGTCGATCAACACCAATAAAAAAATGTGATGTTATTCCGCAATAACGTCGGTAATAACACATCTCTGCAGGTTACACTAGGTGATAAAACAGTACAATCTGTAGAAGCGGCTAAATTCTTAGGAGTGAAGACAATAAATTAAAATAAGCTCAGCTTGTTACGTACTAAGAAGTTTACGGGATGAAGCGGATCTTAAACATCTAAAACTGGTTTATAATGCATTGGTGGAGTCAAGACTACGTTACAGTATTTTATTCTGGGGAGGGAGCTCTAAATATAATGTACACAAAGCCTTTGTCTGCAAAAAAAGGGCAATCAGAACCATGGTCCGGATAAAACAGCAAGAATCATGTCGCATACATTTCAAAAGACTAATTGACTGTTCCAGTATAAAGAAAAAAAACCTTAAAGGTTTATTAAAAAAAAAAAATTTGTGGGTTTTTATTGCCATTTTATATAATTTAATTTTATACTAATTATTGTAATCTTATATTATTATTGTAATTTTATATAGTTTTAAATTTGGTTGTTAAGCTTATCAATTGTATTTTTTGCACGAATTATTCAACACAATTTGTATTGTTCGGAATAAATAAATAAATAAACTATGTTGGGATGCCTTTATGATCACATCTCCATCTAGTGCTCCAAAAGCATTAGGAAAATTCCCTTTCTTTTTAAAATCTTCACATATTTTTTTACAGAAATCTTCAGATGAAGGTACGTGTAAAACAATAATAGGTAATTAAAAGTAATAATTTTCAGACCTTCTCCCAACAACGATAATTTGGAATCATCAGAATCGACAAAAGTCCACACTCTCTATCATTCTCAACGAACGACTAAAAAAGGAAGACGACGCTTTAGAGCGAGCGTTAAGTGCCTTAGACAAATCTGATGATGATGCCACTTTTGGTGATTTTCGTAGCTGCCGCGATCCGGAATATGATGTCAGAAGTTCGAAAAAGAGAAAGCGTAAAATTCAACGGATTATTTTAGCATTGATGAACTGGATGAATCCGATCAATATTCACTTCCTTCTACTTCTCAATCTTCCGCTCCTCTTACTCCAATGCCAAATGCGACATGGGAATACAGAAGACACAAATCTGACGTACGAAAGTTTGTGATGGTTAATTGATCATTTGTACCTTTCATATAAATAAACAAAAATTTGTTCCTATATTAATTAAATATAAATATTTTTATTCTAAGTACCTACTTAAAGGCCTGTATTCACTTAGATTAGTGATTGGTGCAGGTGATTAGTGTAGGTGCTTAGGGATTAGGAGTAAACACGTGTGGACAGCGATTGATTAGTGCAAGTGATTAGTAATCTGCGTAGTAAAGTGATTAGAAGCGTGTTCTATTTTTTTGCGAATGGACTGCGAATGTCCCCGTCTCATGCGTCCTCCCTTCCCCCTCATTCGCAGCATGTCTGCTACTAAACACGTCTGGATAGCAGTGTTTAGCGTTAAGCGTCGGACGCTCGCTTGTGTTACAAAAATGGCAAAGTGGACTGAAGACATAACCTATAATTTTGTGAAGGAGTATCTAAAAAATTAATCTTTTTTCAATAGTAAATATCCTATCTGCAAAATTAAAGGAGTCCCAGATGTGGCATTTCTACGTATAAGTAAAGCTATGAACATGCCGGTGTTTGGTAGTAAAGAAGTTTATACTAAATAAGAAACTTGAGATCTACATATTCGCAAAAGGTTAAAAAAGTTAAACAGAGTACTTGCTGGTCACCGGCACACAACTGAATTTGGGTTGGCTATAGACACCCGGTACTTGATTTTGATGTTTTTAGTCTAGCAGGCTCGTTAGAATTAAGCTTGAATCTATTACACTCTTTTTAGATGTCGGAAATGCGTTTTGAATTAATTACGATAAAAACAAATTTCACTAAAAATTGTGTAATAACGAAACGCAAATATGTCAATTTGTTCTCGTATTATGAAGTAAATGTCCGGTACTTGATTTTTTTAGGAAGCTCTTTAAGCTTGAATCTATTACACTCTTTTTAGACGTCGGAAATGCCTTTTGAATTAATTACGATAAAAATAAATTTAACTAAAAATTGGATATAACGAAACGCAAATATGTCAATTTGTTTTTGTAACACAGATACACTCATAAAAAAGTTTATCACTCAGACCCAGACAATCCATTTGTGGTTGGAGACGGGACTTATATACAACAAATTAAATCGCAGTGGAGAGCAATCAGGAGGTTTTTCAGAAAACAAAATTAAAAGCGACAGTAGCCTAATGGTAGGGCGCGGACCGCGAACTCAAAAAGGTCGTGGGTTCGAATCCGCCATTCGACTAGATATTACTGGCGTGAACCACTTATAACTCAAGCAATTTAAGCTTACCACGAGTGGTTAAGGGGAATATTACCATTGTTAATATTCTTTAAAAAAACAATTCACATTACATTATTTCATTTACCACTATCATAGCAGAGCTTAGGGTAACCAGACCTTATAGATAAGATTGGTCGAATCTGTTCTAAAACCGAATTAGAACACCCCGACTCCACGTAGTCTTGTCTGCCCTACCCCTAGTGTTTTTGTAAAGCCGTAGGCACGGAGGGAGAGTAGCCCCCGCCCGCTGTAGCAAATCGCAGGCACCTAAGTGAGCCGTAGCGGCTGAGGCTGGTCGCCGAAGACGACCAATAAGCCGAAGCTTGCAAGCTTTGGCTTATTGGTCGCAAGCTTCGGCTTATAGGTCGCCTTCGGCGACCAGCCTCAGCCGCTACGGCTCACTTAGGTGCCTGCGATTTGCTACACAAGGGCGAAGAGGCTGCACTTCCCGCAGTGCCGAAGCCGTTGCAGAAGTAATTTTGCGTCAATATTCCTGTATAAAAAAGTGAGGTTATGATTTTACAAAAAAAAAAATATTACTACTCATAAACTATACATTTCCACAACGGGGGAAGGGTAGGGGGGGCTTCCCATGACCCCTCCTCCCAACACCGTACGGCCGTTGCATAAGTAACTTTGTGTCAATATTCCTGTATAAAAAGTGAGGTTATAATTTTACAAAAAAAATTATTACTCATAAACTATACATTTCCGCAACGGGGGAAGAGTAGGGGGAGCTTCCCATGACCCCCCCTCTCCTCCGCCCTCCCCCTTCTAACACCGTACGCGAGTACAGGACGTCTATAGTTTACCCCTGAATTTACTAAACACAGTCACTAAACAGAATTGGACACTACACAACACATATGTACTAATCCCCTGCACTCACACTAATCAAAGTGAATACAGGCCTTACCTCCATGTAATCCTGTTTTAGAAATCTGTAGATAGCTACGCGACATTCACGTATTATTTTGGAGACCATTTGTTGTGGTACTCAAAATAGGTATGACAGCGATCAATACGAATCTCCTGAAACGAATAAAGTAAAAGGTATGTTACAAATTCGATCTGTACGTTTATAAAAAATGTTAGATATTTTTATGGTGTAAAAATATGATTTACGTGACGCCAAAAATCTTAACGTTATCGCCAGACGTTCTCCCACACTAATAGCTAACCTCATATTCGTATCTTGCTTCTTAATCGCGGGGGAAATCTTGTTAGACAAATTTTTAAAGTCTACGTGTTTCATCCGAAGAAAGTTTTTGTAACATTCAGGATCTTCATTTTTCAATTCAGATAACAATTGATTATATGCCACTAGCTGTCCTCTTCTTTTAATCAAATCTTTAACCCATACAGATCTCTTTTTACGACGACGCATTTTAATAGAAACACATATCGCAACAATCGCAGCAGCAGCACGTTCTTCCCACGATTAGTGTAGACGGCAAATACACTTTAACCGATACACTAGATGTCTATACCAATGTCGACAGAAAAACGATGGGTTGCACTCCGGGAGTGCCGGCAGAAGTGAAAACTTGAATATTAACGTTGTGCATTTTTGATGTTTTGGAAGGGTTAGGGAATTATTTTGCACGCTTTAATTATCAGTATAAAAGTACTATCATTTATGTGGTAGAATACAATATTTATTTATTGCGCTATCATAAACAAACATGACAATTTATATTACATTAAAAAGCTCTCGATCCGTCTTACGAATTTTTTTTGATCTGATCACGTGTCCTGATGCAAGTTTAACATTTTTTACCCATTACAAAAAGTGTACAACGCCGCTAAATAAGTTTTCGTCTTATGAATTTTCGATCAGGTCACGTGTCTTGACGCGAGTTTAACATTTTTTACCCATTACAAAAAAAGTGTACACCAGCCAGGATTAAGAAAGGAATGCTTCGGTGGTTTGGTCATGTAGAAAGAATGAATGAGGAAAGACTGACAAAGCAAATATATGATGCAGAAGTGAATGGAAGAGTTGGAAAGGGACGTCCTAGGCGGAAGTTTGTCGACCAAATTGGCGATATACTAAAAATGGGCCAAATAAGGAGTACCCTTAACCGACGAGCATGTATGCGTAGGTATATGGATGTGGAAGAGGCGAGAGAGGTATGTCAGGATCGTGCTAAATGGAAGTCTGTAGTCTCTGCCTACCCCTCTGGGTGACAGGCGTGAGTGTTTATGTTATGTTATGTTACAAAGGATTACTTAGTTACATGTTTACGGTTATTACTCTTTGTGAAACTCAAATTAAGTCTATCGATAAATTAGTAAAAATATACCTGATGAATTTGAGTAGAGTTCATATGAACTTTTTAATGATATACAGTGTGTTGCCAGAAAGGAAAGTCTCTGGTGTTTTAGCACCATCTAATTGCCTCAAATAAAAAATATATAATTTTTAGAAAAATTGTGATGTAAGTACTTAGAAAGAGTTATTAGGATTATTTGTTACCCTAGTTAAATTACTTACATTTTTAATCTCATTGCCATTGCATCACTCTTAATTGGCATTATTGAAATTTTTTTTTACTTTTTATTATTGACAAATAACAGTGAGTTTTTACATTTTAAATCCTACTACCTCCAGATTATATTTCCATTCATTATGATAATACTCTAATGTTATTGTTTATTGAGATTTATTGACACTCGTTTAGAATTTCTTTTGTTTAATACCAAAGGCAAAGTTCCTAATCTTAGATTATCTATAAAATTTCTTATTCATATATTACAAACTATAAGACTGATTCTAAAACAGATTTTTTTTAAATAATAATTCATTGTTGTGTAGGTTAATATTTAATCTCAATTATCCTTCTGAATATTTAATTTATTTGATATATAAATTAAATAATAGATCGATTAATCGGCGCTTTTTGCGGACTAGTCGCCGACTAATTGCCGACTATAAATATGGCTGGAAAGTCGGCTTTTCCGACTAGTCGGTACATCTCTAATAAAATCATCAGCATTAGCACATGTCACATTTGTAACCCCTTAGAAGGGCTTAGGTTAGTCTACTCCTAACTTTTTGATATTATCGGTAGGACTAGATTAACACCTATTCTGCTCTCCTGTCTGGCGAGCAGACTGGCGAATGGCTCTGGGGGAGAGCGCAGGTCGTGTTGATCCTAAGGGCAAGTCTGAGGAGTTCTTCCTTCACGTGGTTGCCACCTGTTATTTGGTCTGGTTCAATAGCAAACAGATAGAACTGAAACACTCCGACGATGCTCTTCTTCTTATCTTTTATCCCACCCCCTTTTCCCATCCTAACCCAAATCGAAGGTGTCAAGCATACTGTGCCAATGGATGCGTGACTGGAGGAAGTCCAGTCGCAAACGGTGTCTACCCGAGACCAGGGCGATTCGAGTAGTATTTTAGCCCTTCCCTTGGCATGCAGGGCTCTGCCGAGGGTGACCGAATATTTTCCTAGCCAATTATGGGACCAAAGTGGACGAAAATCGACATTTTGAAAAGATTAACGAAAAATCTCCTCTAATGGAACTGTCTGTAGGTTTGGAAGAGGCACCCAACCTGGCACGAGTCGAGGGCATGTCTGCAGCCGAACTACAATCTGAAACAAACCAGGGAGGGGAAAAGAAAAAGTTCGCTAGGCCTTATAAGCTTAGTGGGGCAGCAAGGAAGAAGTACCGACGGCTGATAGCAGCTGAGATAGGAGTCGAAGAGGCCCTCTCTCTCTGCCAGAAGCCCTGGGAAGAAATTCCTTTACCCAAACCTCCCTCAGTTCCGAAGGCAAAAAAACGCAGTCGGTCTGACGAAGAGTCTTCCAAAGACCAGCCAAGGAAGTCTGTGAAGCTGGCAACGGGGGAGAAGAAGCTCAGCTTCAAAGCCGTAGCTGGCTCCGCGCGTGTGGGAATTCGCTATTCGAATCCTATGAGTGTGGAGCAGATGCGGCTGGTCCAACGGGCACTAACATGGGCCATCGCTAAGACAGCCTGTGGGGCACAGCCGGGATTGGGACAAAAATTTTCCGTTAAGGGTTGAAAGAACTGGATTGTGAGTGATATCGGAAAACTGAAACCCTGGCCGGAGGCAATACTCTCGATAATACCTGAGGGAGAATTGACTAAGCCTCAGCTGGGCATTACACATTTGCCCCGCAGCGAAGCTGACGGCTGTACTGTTGAGGGCACAAAACGAAGGGCTCCATACCGAGATCTGGAGAATCCTCTACCTTAGAGACGAGGAGAATGGGTACCTATTAACCTTTTCTCTGGACGACCCGTCGGCGGAGGCTATTCGGAAGGCGGGTGGCATAGTCGTCCTTTGGATTTAAAATGATAACTTTTATAGACAGGGGAGGCTCTGACGCGGCAATGGAGCCTGAACCGCCCAAACTCTGATCCTGGGGGGATCAGAGTTGGCGGCCCTCTACCTCTCGAAGTGAGACTGGAACGCCATCATAGAAAGTGACAAAGACCCAAGGCGCTGATCTCGCCTCGATCCGACGGCCTCCGCTGGTGTCGTCCAAGAGTGTGGGAAGGGGGAGGTAGAAGCGGTACAGCGAAAGGTAAGGCGGGGGTCAAGAGCGCCGGTAAAGGACGTTTTCGTCCTCAACAGGTGGAAAAGACCCCTGCGGTGGAGTTTTGCTTTGCAGAGAACAATCTTGACCTCGCCCTCATACAAGAGCCTTGGGTGGCTAACGGCCAAGTTTTGGGATTGTAGGTTGCCAGTAAGAATTCTTGTCAATACTAAAGGCAGTAGACCCAGAGCTTATATAGTTTACAATAAACTATTGAACTTTTAGCTGTTCCAGAGTACTGCAATGATGACCTGGTTACAGCCTTCATAAATCTCAAAGGATGCACAGGGGTCAAAGTAATCATTTGCTCAGCATATATTTCCGGAGAAAACTCAGATCCTACCATCGAGTTAGAGAGAGTGGCGGAGTTCGCCCAGAAACACAAACGCCGAACTTGTGGTGGGTTGTGATGCTAATTCTCACCACACAGCCTGGGGAAGCACTAACATCAACGAAAGAGGTGAGCCACTTTATGGTTTTCTCACCTTTAACCGCCTGTAAGCCTAAACTTAGGGTGTACAGAAATTAGGAAAGCCAAGAGAACATCATCGAAGAAGTAGAGTCTTTGCCTCACAGTGTAAGAGTACACAAAATACTATCGAAAGCTAAACCTTATCAGATCGGGCTTCTTAAAAAGCCTAATGGTAACTTCACTAATAGTGAAACAGAAACATTGGAGTTACTAGCGTCAACCCATTTCCCAAGGTCACACAAGACTTCAGCCTTAAATTCTTTCAAAGCCCTACGGAGGCCTTGCAATGAGAACTGGTGTAGGGCTGCGAAGATAATAAGGTCAAACCTGGTGCAGTGGGCTGTTGACTCCTTTAAACAATTTAAAACAAGCGGGGAGGCTGGAATAATTCCCATCCAACTGCAGAGGGGTATCGACATCCTTATTACCTATCTGTATGGTATATCTCTTCAGATCAAGTTTTGCCTAGGGATATATTCCAGAACTATGGCCAAATGTCAAAGTTCTAATTATACCTGAGGCTGGTAGAAAGGAATACGCTTTACCAAAGTCCTTTAGACCTATAAGCTTATCTTCCTTTCTCCTTAAGATATTGGAAAAGTTTATAGATAGATATGTAAGGGATGTAGCTAGCTAGGAGACAGGCAGGAGATGGGCAGCAGCATCTTCCTGATAACAACTGTGAGATAATAAAAAACTACGGTTGCCTACCCGCTCGCCAAGCGTGGCAACTATGGCAAATATCCCCCCATGAGTAACGACGCAAACAAACGGCCCCCAGTCCCCGGCGGCCCCGCTACTCCTGGCTACGGTGGCGACCATGGTAACGGCGGGGCAGGGGTGCTAAGAATCTCCGATGGAGGTTCGGTTGCCACCTACGACGACTCGACCTGGCAACATATAACGCACGCACCTGAGGACTGACGAGAAGATACTAGAAATGGAAGAAGAGGTAGACAAGTTGCGCTGGAATATTATTGGGTTATCCGAGGTCCGAAGAGAGGGGGAGGACACGGTAATCCTCGAGTTCGGCAACTTGTTCTATCACCGGGAGGGCGACCATCTGTCCCAAGGAGGTGTCGGATTTATCGTCCACAAGTCTCTCGTCAACAACGTTGTAAAGATTGGGAGTGTGTCGACGAGGGTCGCGTACCTGATACTCAGAATCACCAAACGGTATTCGCTGAAGGTCATACACGTTTACGCACCAACCTCGGCACATCCCGATGAGGAGGTGGAGGAAATGTATGAGGATATTTCCAGAGCCATGCATTCCTCCAAAACCCACTACACGGTGTTGATGGGAGACTTCAACGCAAAACTAGGCACCAGAGAAAGCCGTGAGCTGAAGGTAGGGAAATTTGGAGTAGGGCAACGGAACCGTAGGGGCCAGCAGCTGGCCGACTTTATGGAGAAAGAGGGACTCTTTATGATGAACTCTTTCTTCCAGAAGCGGCCCCACAGGAAGTGGACCTGGGCGAGCCCCGACGGTTCGACAAAAAATGAGATTGACTTCATTATGACGACCAGACGCCAACTGTTCAGTGATGTCTCAGTGATCGCAAGGGTGAAAACTGGCAGCGATCACCGAATGGTTAGAGGCACACTGAACCTAAACGTTAAGTTGGAGAGGTCTCGTCTAATGAAGTCAACGCTCCGTCCCCCTCGTGCTCTAATCCAGAATCTCGAAACCTTTCAGCTCGAGTTACGTAACCGCTTTCAGTGCCTAGAAGATTGCAATGCAGTGGACGATATGTATGACAAGCTCGTGGAAACTGTCCATGCGGTCGGAGCTAAGTTCTGCAAGACCGGCCGCAGAAGTACAGAAAAGCTCTCCGATCACACTCTTAATCTCATGGCTGTTAGACGGGAGATTAGGCTGCAATCGTCGACAGATTTGACAGCATACAGGCAACTGAACAGACAGATCTCCAAATGCATGCGGCGAGACTTACGCAAATTTAATACTGCTTGTATTGAAGAAGCGATTGAGCGGAACCAGGGCTCCAAAGTATTTGCCAGAGATCTGTCTGCCAGTAAGAGCCAACTTTCAAAGCTGAAGACTGAGTGTGGCAGCATCGTTTCCGGGAGACACCTGAGATTCTGAGTGAGATTGGGAGGTCCTATGGGCAGCTGTACACATCATCGTTGGAGCCACACGCAAGTGTGATTAACGATCCAAGAGCGGGTCTTATCCGACACTATTCCGATGATATCCCGGACGTCAGTCTGAGCGAGATTAGAATGGCTCTCCAGCACCTTAAAAACGGCAAGTCCCCGGGCGAGGATGGAATTACAGCGGAGCTTCTGAAAGCGGGTGAAAAACCGGTACTTGAAGTCCTTCAGAGGCTCTTTAATTCCGTCCTCCATGGTGGCACTACTCCGGAGGCGTGGAGCAGAAGTGCGGTGGTCTTGTTCTTCAAGAAAGGTGACAACGCCCTCTTGAAGAACTACAGACCGATATCCCTTCTGAGCCGCGTCTACGTGCTGTTTTCGAGAGTCATTACGAATCGTCTCGCACGCAGACTCGACGACTTCCAGCCTCCCGAACAAGCCGGTTTTCGAAAAGGCTTTAGTACCATAGACCACATACATACCCTTCGGCAAATTGTACAGAAATCCGAAGAGTACAATCTGCCACTTTGCCTGGCGTATGTGGACTATAAGAAAGCCTTTGATTCCGTCGAAATTTGGGCGGTGCTACAGTTTCTTCAGCGGTGCCAAGTTGACTGTCGGTATATCGAAGTGCTGAAGTGTTTGTACAATAGGGCTACGATGGCTATCCGAGTACAGAACCAGAGTACGAAACCTATCCAACTGCAGAGAGGTGTAAGACAGGGTGACGTTATTTCCCCGAAACTCTTCACCGCTGCATTGGAAGACGTTTTCAAGCTACTGGACTGGAAAGGATACGGTATTAACATCAATGGCGAGTACATCACTCACCTTCGATTTGCCGACGATATACTCCTTATGGCAGAATCGCTGGAGGACTTAAGCACTATGCTCAATGACCTCATTAGTGCCTCCCAACGGATAGGTTTTAAGATGAACATGGACAAAACAAAGATCATGTTTAATGTCCATGTCACACCTATGCTGGTAGTTGTTGGGAGCACTAAGCTCGAAGTTGTTGACGAGTACGTTTACCTGGGACAAATAGTCCGGCTAGGTAAGTCCAACTACGACCGAGAGGTCAATCGACGGATTCAACTGGGCTGGGCAGCGTTCGGGAAATTACAATGCATCTTCTCGTCAGGTATACCTCAAAACCTGAAAACTAAGTTGTACAACCAGTGCGTGTTGCCAGTGATGACATATGGAACTGAGACGTGGTCCTTTACTGCTGGCCGTATGAGGACGCTCAAAGTCGCTCAGCGAGCTATGGAGAGGGCTATGCTCGGAGTTTCTCTGCGTGATAAACTTAGAAATGAGGATATCCGCAGTAGAACCAGAGTGACCGACATAGCCCAACGGATTAGTAAGCTGAAGTGGCAATGGGCCGGCCATATAGCTCGAAGAACCGACAACCGCTGGGGAAAAAAGGTTCTCGAGTGGCGACCCCCGCCCTAGATGGAGTGACGACCTGGTAAGACATGCAGGAAGACGATGGATGCAGGTGGCTCAGGACCGTGCTTTGTGGCATACCTTGGGGGAGGCCTATGTTCAGCAGTGGACTTGTAAAGGGCTGTAATGATGATGATGATGAATGATGTAGCTCTAGCTACGAGACCCATACATTACAACCAGCATGCTTACCGCAGAGGAAAAACTACGGAAACAGCCCTGATCAATGTCATTAACAGGGTCGAAAAAGCACTGGAGGATAAAGAAATAGCTCTTTGTGCCTTTCTAGATATTGAGGGTGCCTTCGATAGTAGCCCCACATCACTGCTGATTGGGGGCCTGACATCTAAAAATGTTGACCCCACAACCATCAGATGGGTGAAGTCAAAGCTCTCAAACAGAAAGGCAAATATAGGCTGTTTCAAACTTCGATTGAGGTTGCAACTACACGAAGCGGTTGACCAACTATTGTACAAAGTGTCGGCATGGCATGATTTTTTGTATGGGGATAGTTCGATGGCTGTAGAGTGACATAGGTTACTTTTTCCGCAGGAAAACATCTCATTCCCGTGGGAAAATCGAATATGTTGCACAAGTTAGTCCTTCTTTCACGTCGCAACAGAGCGTCGACATTCATGATTTTTTGTATGGGGATAGTTTGGTGGCTGTAGAGTGACATAGGCTACTTTTCAGCGGAAAAACATATAATTCCCGGCGGAAAATCGTATATGTTTCAAAATTAAATTCAGCTAGGTGGTGCCACCTAGATTCTACAAGACGGACGACGGTACGATGGACGAACACAGAAGGTCAGAATATCTGGATTATTATGTCTTTTTACCAAAATTAAGATAAAAAATGTATGGATCTGTATTATTCCACGCAAGACCGAGAAGAGAGCGATAAAAACATAAAATTCACCACCTGATTTTCTTCAAACGTTTGGTGCATTGTAATTCACAGAATAGGCGATAACCTCGCAGACGATATTAAGTAATCCGTTGATGCTCTGCCTACCCCGCAAGGGTTACAGGCGTGATTATAAGTATGGATCAGAAATACTATCACTACCTGTCACGCTTTCACCCTTAACTATTACTTAACTGTGGTAGAAACAGTTCTTAGTGAGCCTTATTAATAAGCCTTAGTAATATTTATTGAACGGAAATGAATACAGTTCTTATATGTGGTTATGAATGAATCGGTATTACAATAAGAAAAATTGTGCAAAATTATAAGAAAAATATTTTTTCAGAGCTACTATGTTTTTAAAACGTGGTAACGAAATGTTTCCTGACATGTACTTAATTCCCGCCGTTGAGCCGCGCGTCAACTTATAGTGCATACGGTACCTATACGCTTTAATTGTTTCTATTTCGTAGCTTATTCGACTACCTGCTTTCGATTTCGGTTGTTTGTTATTTGCTTTGTGATTTGGTTAAGGTTGAATGGATTTATATTGGCTTTCATTTTCGGATTTGTGTATTTTCTTGGATCGGTTTTGTTGATTTGGTTGGTATTCCTTTATACATATTTAGATTCTGGCTTTGATTTTGGAATTTGTTTATTTAGAATCGTGAATTGGTTTTCGTTGTTTTAGGTTGTTTAACAATATTTCAAAGGAATATTAATAGTATAGATTAGTGTATACGGTACCTATACACTTACTTCTTTTTTCGTTGGTTACATTTATATTGACTACTGCTTTCGATTTCGGTTTTCTGCGATTTGCTTTGTGATTTGGTTTAAGTTGATTCGATTTTTTTTGGCTATCGTTTTTGGATTCGTGTTGTGTCTTGAATTGGTTTTGTTGTTTTGATTTTAAAAAATATTTAAAAGGAATATTTATTCCTTTTAGATATTTTTAATTTGCTTTTAAAAAAAATATTTAAAAGGAAATTTAATTCCTTTTAGGTATTTTAACGTTTTTTTTTATGAATAAGTTTTTTGTTACTTCATAATGGCTCGCAAACGTAAGTCCAGCCTTTTAAGAGTATCTTCTCAAAGATAAGCAAAATGATTAGCTCGATCGCTAGAATCTTTAGAAGATGCTGAACTGAGAAGGCAAGAACAAGCAGAGCGTCAGGCTGCTTTTAGAGCATCTGAGACACCTTCTCAACGTCAGCAAAGGCGTCTTGAACAGACAGAGCGTCAGGCTGCTTTAAGAGCTTCCGAAACACTTTCTCAAAGTCAGGAAAGGCGTCTTGAACAGGCAGAGCGTCGAGCTACTTTAAGAGCTTCTGAAACACCTTCTCAAAGTCAGCGAAGGCGTCTTGAACAGGCAGAGCGTCAAGCTACTTTAAGAGCTACTGAAACACCTGCTCGAAGTCAGCAAAGGCGTCTTGAACAGGCAGTGTCAAGCTACTGAAACACCTGATCAAAGTCAGCAAAGGCGTCTTGAACAGGCAGAGTGTCAATCTAATTTAAGAGCTACTGAAACACTTGCTCAAAGTCAACAAAGGCTATTCGAACAAGCGGAACGTCAGGCCGCCTTAAGAGCCGCGGAAACACCTGATGAAACTCAACACAGACTCATTGAGTAAGCTGAACGTCAATCTACTATAAGGGCATCTGAAACACCAGAACAGACACAGGCGCGAAGAGATGCAAATGCACAGCTCCAAGCTGAACGTCGTAAAAATTTTCAAACAAACAATTGGTCGGTTTTTAATGACGCAGCATTCAATTATGATCCGTTGATTGATTATAAAAATCACAGGTTAGTTGTTATCGGACTGATGGACAAAGCGTGTCGATTTTGCAGCGCTTTAAAATGGAAAGATGAGACCGCAGGCATGTTCTGTTCCAATGGCAAAGTGTCTCTTCCGTTACTTGGGGAACCAGAAGAACCTTTGAAAACTCTCTTTTTATATGATGCTAATGAGTCACGGCGCTTTTAAACAGCATCCGGAAATATAACTCATGCTTTCACTCGGTCGAAGTTGGACTTACCTAGTCGGACTATTTGTCCCAGGTAAACATACTCGTCAACAACTTCGAGCATAGTGCTCCTAACAAGTATCGGCATAGGTGTGACATGGACATTAAACATGATCTTTGTTTTTTCCATGTTCATCTTAAGAACTATCCGTTGGGAGACACCATTGAGGTCATTGAGCATAGTGCTTAGGTCCTCCAGCGATTCTGCCACGATATAGTCCTTATATCGTCGGCAAATCGAAGGTGAGTGATATACTCGCCATTGATGTTAGTACCGTAATATAATAGGTAATAAAATGTATATAAAATAGGTAATAAAATATATTAAAGATAATTCATGAATAAACTAAAATAAGAGTAATTAATTATTTTGTATGAAAGTTAAAACGTAGTTTTTATTATAATTTCCAAAATATATAAAAAGAGGTAACAAATTAACTTACTCCATTAATTACATAGTCTCCCATTAATGTAGGATAATTACAAATGCGGAAAAGTGGCAACATTGAACCTAAATGCAATATTCGATAATTTTATTTAATTATTTGAGGTCTTTTACGTTTATATGAAAACAAGAACTAAAAATTATGTATTGAAAGTGATTCCGCTTAATTTATTACGTTTTTGTCACCTTGAATAGCATTCTTTCACTACGCATTTACCCATTTTTGTCGCGGCTCAAATCTGTCGGCTTAACATTGAACACTGAACTGACGTTAGCTAGACATATGGCTGTGGCCATATGTGCAGTGGCAACGCTTTAGCGCTGTTATTACTGATCTAGTCTGATATATAAATCAATGGTTGTAGCACGAATGGGTCGGCTAGAAGGGGGGGAGGAACACACGCTCACTGAATACCAGTGTGAAATAGTAGCTTAATGCTGCTGTGTTTCATATACATGAGTGTAGAGAACCGGAAACCCTTTTTACTGGAAACGAGGCATTCTATCTTAGTCCTCACGGGTGATAACGCATCTGTATATTGATTCGTAATCGAGGAAAGATGTAGATTTCTAAGTGCTACAGCAACCACTTACCATCAGGTGGACTGTGTGCTCGTTTGACACCCTAATCTATAAAAAATGATACAACCTATTTAGTTTTTCGATAAAAATTAGTGTTATTTTTATAAAGATGACAAACGAGTATACGGTGTAAAGTGGATGTTAGAGTCCGTAAACAACTAGGTCTCTCTCTAGGCTTTGTCACGTCTGGAAAGGTTGTTTGTCAGTAAAGTGGGTCAGAATAATAACTATTAGCTTTGGTGCTTATATTTCAAATTAAAAAAAATAGGATTTTCTCAATAAAACAACCAAATAGCAAATATTCCATTATACATATTTTCTCTTTTTTACAAACAGTTAACTTAGTTTTAACATATTTCGGTTTATAACATTTTCCATTTACATTTATGTGAAATATTATATACTCATTCCGCTATACAATAAAATATACATATACATAATATATTTGCCATATTCGTCATATAATTACATAACAATTTTATAATTATTTACCTATTAATTAAATGACACAACATTTCCTGTTCTTTACACATATTGAAATCAGTGTTAATAATTGGACAAAGTCATGTAAGACGTTCATACAAATCTCAAACTGTTTTCAATACGTAATTTTACAAATAAGTTTTTGGTAAAATAAAGAATATAAATCAATCAAGCTTCATCCTTATTTGACTTCATTCACTATCTTACCAGAAACCATGACCATCTAGAATCTAGATAATATCCAGAAGTATTTAAGGATGGCACAATCATTTGTGTCAAAATATATTGTGTTAGTGTTGGAAAATTATTATTAAGGACTATGGAAACCATTACTGGCCGTACCTAACATTGGCAACATCAAATGAATTACTCGTAAATGTTCCTACATTCAACGTATCTAACGTAACGTATAGTCGCAGCGCATATTACATCAGTCACTCAGAACATTTCAACTAATCTAATTCGCATTCATAACATTTCTGTGCAATTGAACAATATAATTAAATAGAATACATGCAAATATAACGCCTTTAAGTGATGCCTGATTGAAACGTCGTAAATACTAAAAATTACGGAAAACTACAAGAAAAAATTCCGATCACATCGAAGCGAGAGACTCTCTTACTCTGAAAATGCAAAAGACATGAAATGTAATATGTTGTAATCTATATATTTATAAATGTTTCATTAATTAATGTAAAAATCACACAGCTTATTTTAAGATTAAAATCATCAAGTTTATACAAATGTTGAAAATATATTAATTAATTTAAAATTGTACAAGTAAAATCTTTTTACATTTGAAAGTTTGTTTGGGTTTAATGGTAATTGCAAAGCATTTTTCCAGAACAGATATTTGATAGGATACAATGTTACAGTATAACATAATCATAGAATATGCAGAAAATGCTGTCGCAGTATCTTGAAAGTAGTAATATTTTTAAATTTTAACCTACACTAATATCAAAGACACGGAAGAACATCTATTGCAAAAAGATAGAATTATTTTCAAAACGAAAAATCTTCTCTATTTATAATTGCGTTTTAAAACTTCAATTAGAATATTTCAGTCACTTTTAATCGAAAATAAATTAATACTTTTTGAATTTGGATTTTGGGAAATAATACTTTTTGTAACGAATTTTGTACTAAACGATTGTCCATCCTGTCGAACCGGAGCTGTCCGTGTTCCTTTACAAAATAAATGCTCCTATCTCATAATTTAAGTAATATCTTCGAAGAAACTACATTCCCACAACATTCAGTAAAGCGTCCCAGTCTTTTTAAAAGTTTATTTTCATCAAATTGAGATCTTGCATAGACTTGTTTGCGACCGGCTCTACGAGGCGACGCCACGCTCTACGCGAGGCACGACACCCTACGAGACACTAGTCTTAAAGTTTGTGAGGTAGGCTTAGTCATGATCTAATGAAAGCGCCTTGTTAGAAAATACCGATTAATAAAATGAGATCTTTCATTAAAATTACAAATAATAATATAAAACGATAAAACTAGAATTACATACATTATACAACAAATTATTAACTTTTTACAAAACTATCCTTCGTCGGCGATGTGTTCGTACTCTACGATGGTCGTTTGTTTTGTTTTAAACTTAAAATTAACAAGCACGTAACAGTTTACGGTACAATGAAACTAATTGCCTTCGTATCAAGCCACATCCGTTTCCGCATAGTGCATTTTTATCGGCCGGGCAGAGCTCACTAGGGTTTGGCAAGTTTAATGACAATACTTAGTTGCTGCGAATTACGGAGAACTATTTGTACCTTATGTAATTCTTATATAATTTAAAAAGGTAAAGGAAATTATATAAAATATTCAAAGTTAGTTGAAAGTCACGTATAAAATTTTGACTTTCTACTCGGTCAATATTTTCTAATTTAAACTTTGCAATAAATTATGTGAAATTGTAAGTTAAAATTAACTATATTGTATTAATTTCTGTGCTGTGTTCAATTTAATATTTTTGCAAATTAAATTTTAAGTAAAATTTTAAATAAATGATCCATAACTATGTTCTCTTAATTATATTTAAAATCAATAATTTTGATATGGCCATGCGTTTGTCGTTATTATACATAACGATATATATATATGTATATTAATCACAGTTGATACTTGTTAAATTTGTATTAAATTTTGTTTTGTTACCTGTGTATTATTTGCGTATAAAGTAACTGTACAACTTCTTACCAATAACGCACTTATTATTCTAAAACATATATTTTTCTTTATTCAAGCAATACTTCATACCTACTCTGACCTACAAAATATCACAGACGGTGTGTTTATTATGTATACATCTTCTCATAGAAAAGTTATGTGTATCACACATGGACGTTAAGAACCAATAGAGATGGCGTCTAATTACCATGACCATTATACATATGATTAGTTTACAATAAAGATATCAACAATATTTATATTATATAATATGATCAAATTATTTGTCAGAAGAATTATCCATTTGTTCCACTAAGTACTCGCTGAATATCTACCGTGTGGTGAGTGTGACAAAGATAAAATTGTATGAAAACCCGTTAGTTTACTGCAAATAATTCAAATACGACTTCTGCCGTAAGATATGTTCGCAGTCACAACCATAAGGGAAGTATGAAACCGATAAGACTGCTTGCGCGAAACTTACTAATTCGGTATCCCGCAGATCCCGATAACTGTCCAGAACATAAAGCACGCGTCATCCAACATTGTTTAACATGCATTGTACCTTTAACTTTTAAAACACGCATTGCCAGATGTCACGGTAGACTGGCGATATAAAATCTCATTAGTTATCACAATATCTAACCTAGTTTTAAGATCTGGTATTAATTAACACGTTGTTATTTTGTGCTCGTTTGGAAAATAAATACTCCGTGTATACTAGCTATGTAATTAAAGTTTCTGCTTAATGTGAAGAAGCCTTTAAGAAAACAATTTCGATCCGCTAAACAGTTGATACAAATATTTTGATGTATCTATTGCTATATCTATGTTTGATTGACTTATAAAAATATTTTATAAGTCAATCAAACATAAAATCAAATCACATAAAATCTTTGTATAACATATGAAACGATTGGGATTTTTTTCGAATAGGTACTAAATACGTTTAGCGTAGTGCAATATTTTTCCGGCACTTTTGTGACCTAACATTGGTCATGGAGTGTATTAAATGACAGACTTAAGTTACCTATTTACAATATCATACACAAACGCGTAAGAAGCACCCGACAGTAATAAGCACCTAGAGTTTCCAAATACAATATTAAGCGTATGACCAGCGGTCGCAGTAGAAAACTACAAATTATTTTACTAAGCGTACAGACACGCGAGTAAAATCACTGGGGCGATCTATCGTCTACGTCCTATCGTGAGGCGACTTATCTCTGAACCTTTTATACTGGCATGCTTACTGAAGCAAATTTTCTATGCGAAATCCGCTCGCTTACAAATGGAACACGTAGCGAATGTATTGCACTAAATAGGTCTTCTTCACATAAGCGTTCTTACGGAGAAATATTGCGCTCAGCGTTTTTTGAGCGGCGGACGGTCGTCGTCATTTACGTCGGAAGCGGACCAGCGTCGCTTGCGGGCATCCTCTTTCACACTGAGATTCTCAGGGTGAGTTTGAGGCGGCGCGGGCGATTGGAGACACGTGGTCATGGAGCTACTCGTTGCTCCCAAACTGCTAGTAACTCCCAAGCTACTCGTCACTCCCACGCTACTTGTGACTCCCAGACTGCTTGCAATACCCATGCTGTTTGTAACACTTAAGCTGCTTGTAGCCCCTGCGCTGCTCGCAACTCCCGCGTTCGCGGCCGCCGTATGGTTTCGGGCCACAAGTGATACACAGACGTCGCCAACTTGCAACCTTTGCACTCGGAGTCCATACCGAGCTAACGTGCGCTCGGGTTTGCACGAAGCCCATCCTCTACCGTAGACGAAGAATGGCCGATCGACAGTCCATTCTAGTTCGACCTGAAATTAAAAAAATGAAATCAGGTGCGTGCCCTGCTCTCAGATTTTCACCGCGTATATAGTCCCATGATAAAGAAACAAATCATATAATGTATAAGGTATTAAATTACATATAATTCGTCACTAAAAATCCTTTGCTGGATTTCTCCTTACGTACGAACTCTTAGTTTGTCACAATCGTTACTCTTGGAAGGATTGGTGGTCGCAATACCTGACGTCGCGTACACTCCAAGAAAATAGACTTCCTTTCTTCAAGGCCATCAATGCACCTGCAATTCTGTTGCAGATTTTCATAGGCTACGGTGATCACTTACCATCAGTTGAGCTACATGTGACTCCTCTCCTATAAAAATACGCTCTTTTCCGCCGCTGATCTAGGTATGGTTGTACCACCACCTTGGAATGTATGAGATCGTTTTACTACTTTCTATAGTCCTCTTATGACACCTACGGGGCGAAATAGGTTCTCTTTGCGCTGCCACCACACAGCAATGCTTTTAACGATAGTTTTTATCACTAGCCTGTCCTGCTAGATGTGGACCTCTCCCTTAGTATAATTTAACTATGCTACTCATTACTTTTAGTTTTAATCCTTAAATCCCCATAAAATCCCATGCAGTCGCAAGCGTCCCGCAAATCCCGAGCGGTCGCATGCGACCACACCCACTCACAGCACTTTAAACCATTAAAACTTATATTTAGAGACTAATTTTCTATGAAGAAGTTTGGTATTATAGAATCAATATGAAATTTTCTATCCTATTTATGGGTTAATCCTATTTAAGTGCTGTGGGTGGGTTTACCTCTTGAATTTTGACGGAATATCGAAGCGGTCAAATTTGGACGCTTGCCGTTTGAGAGGTTAATACTAAAACCGAGATTAGAAAGACATTTGTTTTAATAGAGTTTTTGAGCAATTACTACTATTAGATGGTAAATCGCAATGTCATAATGTAACTAAGAGCATATTCACTCTTACCTTGATGACAGCTAAATTGTAAACGGTCGGTCAAACAGACGCCAGCAAACTATTCTATGTCGTATGCATTACGAAAGACAAGGCAAACCGTCTGGTTTGAATGCGTGGAATACCGACTACAAAGGCACGGTAATATTATCTATACAGTATTGTAACTCGGCCGTATCTTTCAAATAAATGCCTACAGCCGTGCGGCACGTAAACATGTGATAGGGCTACCTGCCTCCAGCATTTTTACATTTGCCTACTTTGTGTTTCCATTTAGTTTTATGATTGTAAATATACTTTTTATATAAACAAATAAAATAGGTACTTTGTGAATTGAATAGGAAGTGTTCAATAAAAATGCGTGTCGTTTTTTGATTGGTAGATTTAATTAAAAAAGCATGTTTATGATTGAATAACAAATCGGTTAAATAAATTTGCGACTGAAAAATATTTGCACCTCGGCTGAGACTTACGAAATGCTTTATTATTAGATTTTTAAATATAAAAAATCCGCTTTCTAATATAAAGCTAAAAAATAATATAAATTAAAAATTATTTTGGGAAACATGGACAACGTGGAGAAAAGGAATATCTTTTAATTGGTTATAGATACCTGCAGCTACTTTACAATTTATATGTTTGTTTTTAAATGAAGTTCAGTTTTATTATTTCTTTATTTCTATTCTATTATTTATTTCCTCCATTTTTTTATATATTTCACAAAATCATGACTGCGGCACAGTCTCGACTGTCTGCATGCCGAGCGCATGCCGAGATCGAGGCGCGTAGGTATAGCTCTCGCTTCGTCCGTTTGTATGAAGTTGGAATACTGTATAGATAATATTACCGTGACAAAGGCGCTAAGGTTAAGCTTATCTACCTGTGTGCGATTTCTGTCATAAGTAAGCGTGAGCGCCAATTGGTCCCCCCGCTCGTCTAGCCGCAGCAACGTGCACTTCGTTAACGCAAGGTCACTGCTGCGGCTGGCGCTGTTCACGAAGTCCTCAGTGCGCATTTCCTCTACCCGCCTCAATGAGCCGTCTTCCAGTCGGATCATCGCACCTCGGTAGAAGTACGGTGCTGGAGCACCGCGCTCTGGTGACATTGGAGCTTCCTGGAATTATAAATTCATATGTCATATATCAACATGTAGTTCCAATATTTTTATTCATAACTCCTAATGCCAAACATGTTAATACTAATTTAATTTAAATGGTAAGGAGCTGAGTCTTGTCGATACCACCACTTTTTTTTGGAATCACACTAGACGCAAAGCTTCAATGGGGCCCTCATATATCAAAACTAGCAAGCAGACTTAGTTCCGCAGCATATGCTGTAAAAAAGATTAGAAGTCTTACCAGTGTTGAAACAGCTAGACTAGTTAACTTTAGCTGTTTCCATAGCGTAATGTCGTATGGTATTTTGCTATGGGGACACGCGACTGAACGGAAATTATAATTGTTTTATAGAAGAGGGCCATTAGTGAAATCTATGATTTAAAATTTGAATAGTCGCTCAGACAAAAATTTTAGGAAATTAATATATTAACTTTAGCCTCTCAATACATTTATAAAAATGTAATGTATACAAAAATAAAGGTAGTTTTACAAAACTAAGTGATATTCATTCTGTAAATATTAGGAACAGACAAGCTAGTAGTTACCAGTTACTCGACTTCACCGAGTCAGTAATTTGTTCATGGGGCGATGTATACGCTTTTACAACAAAATCCAAGAAAATATACAAAATTTGACCTGCACAAAGTGCAAAACCTTTATTAAACTAAGTTTGTACAAAAAGCGGCTCTACCACGTAAATAAATACAGTGGTAGTGGTTCCATATATAAAGACAGTGGTAGCCGACGAACTAAGCGTCAATGAAATTGATACCCACAAAGGTAAATGCATGCAAATTGCAATTTAATAAGCTGATTTACCTCGTGCTCGGTGGTGACAGAAAACATCGTAAACAAACCCGATGAAGGTTCAAAACGATTGCACTGAGCAATAAAAGCTAAAGGATTTACTTCGGTTGTGGTTGGGATTGCCAAAAGTACTTGTTTTATTTCATCGCTCCAAAGCATCACTAAAGTTCATCACAATTTCGATGTTGAACATGGGCTTCCGCGACTGACTGTCAATCAAAGTACGGTCCTAAGCGACTTACATCCATTGACTACCTGCGTACTACATCAGATTGTCAATCTCACAGCAACATGGCTGGCCGACTGCCGCTCCGTCCACTGAACCGTTGGGCTGTGTCAGTCAGTCTTGTTCTTCTGCGGATGTCCTTGTTACGGAATTTACTTGTTTCACTTATACATTGTTATATATTATGTAAAACAAGTAGATGTGACAATCCAAAACACAAAAAAGATGAAATTTCACCCAGTGCAAAAAGTAAATATCGCAAGTATCAATTGAAATTGGACGACAGAGAATGTTACAAAATGAAAGGGAACTGCTGTTTTATGTCTCTTGGATCTTTCATCGTTATAAAATAAGATAACATTGAAATATTCACTATAACTAGGGATGGGCCGAATATAGATTTATATGAATGTTCGTTAAAATTTTTACCGAACCGAATATTCGGCCGAACATTATTCGGCAGGATCACCTCGGGACCTAACCAATAGCCTAATGGCAGGGCGCGGACCGCGAACACAAAAAGGTCGTGGGTTCGAATCCACTATTCGACTACTGGCGTGAACCTCTCGTAACACAAGCAATTTAAGTTTACCACGAGTGGTTAAGTGGAATATTAGTAATGTTTATAGCATTGTTAATATTTAAAGAAAAAGCGCGCAGGATTAGCGCCGGACCCTGCCTCTCGCTCCCCGCCACACCTGACAGTTATAGCATCATTTAGTACTGAGCAAATTGCCTGCACATGCTTATGTTTTGACTATTCTTGTGATAAAAAAGTAGTTTCGTTGTTTTATTCTTAGTTAACGTTACAGCGTATGTATGTCCCACTCCTGGGCACAGGCCACCGCTCATTTCTGAGAGGGTTTTAGGGCAAGGAATTGTCCGCCGCGCTGCCCCAATATGCTTGTTGGCGAACTTCACATGTCTTCGAAATATTTTTTTTCTTATTTCTCAGACAAGCAGGTTTCCTCACGATGTTTTCCTTCACCGCTGAGCACGTCAATCAGCATTTAAAATTGTAATTAACTATTTCATTGGTGCCGGCGGGGATCGAACCCGGTTTGCTCGCGCACTGTGAAATTTACAGCGAGCGCTAACCATCTGAGCTACCACGGCGCTTTATTCTTAGTGAAAAAGAGCTGTAAGAATATTTCTCAGTGAAAATTGATAATTATATGATAAAAATGAGTGGCAGGAGATTTACTATTTGGACTTATTTTAGAGAAACTGACGACCAAAGTAAAGTGAAATGTATTAATATAAAGTAATGTTTCTTTGTTTGATTGAAAAAACATTTTATCATGTTTCTATTTGTCATAATCGGAAATAAATCCATAATGCCTCAAAACATAAATCTATAGATTTATGCATTTGAGGCACTCTAAATAAATTAGATTTAACCCATGAATAAAATATACTTTCAACAGTAAAAGACATCGTATTACTTAGTCGTACATTTCAATACATTGGACACTATGAAAACGAACGTTCGGTGATTTAGCCGAATATTCGGCCGAATACGAATATTCGGTAAAGCTGCCGAATATGCCGAATACCGAATATAAAACGAATATTCCGCCCATCTCTAACAATAACAAAGATTTTAAAGTTTTGAGTTGTTAAATCCATGTAGGTGTAATGAATCAATTACCCCATACTTGAATGAATTAAGGGCTAATTCGTTCAAGACCCCATATTATCCATGTGTGTCGTAATAGGCGGCTGAAGAAAATGGAACAGGACATGGACAGAAGCGTCTTTCCTGATAACTACTCAAAATAAAACTACCGTCTACCATACTTGGCATATATTCCATTTATATACACAACCCACTATGAGGCAATCTGAATGAGTTATAAATTACGTTTCTTACCTCTGCTGGAGATAGTATCGGTGCAGGTGCAGATACAGGTGGTTCCAGCGGCGCTGGTGGCGCGGGTGCAGGCGGCACGAAGCCGGATGACGAGCGCGGCCGCAACGGATAAGCTGCAGGCGGCTGCGGCCGCGTGCCATACAGATAGGCGTACGGAGCATGGGGGAGGAAAGGCGCGTATCCAGTAAAAGGCGCCGGGGCTGGAGGGTCACGAGGCCGGCGCGTCGCGTAGCGCGGGTAGGGGCGAGGCGGCGGCGCGAGAAACTCGGGTGTCATGGCGGCCGTCGGCGGCGCCGGGTACAGGTGGCCCAGGTGCCCCAGCTGCAGCTGGGCCAGCGCCTCGCCGGGGTGGCTCGCCGAGATCATCGGATGCGCTGCAATAATGAACAAAATACTTTAATAAACCCGAAATAGTTATCAAACTCAAGAGACGTGAAGAGTTTGACCAACTTAACGCTATCATTATCGTATAAACATTTTTGTCAATCTCACTTTGCAGAAATCATTTTAAGGCTAAGCTTAAAACACTATTTTTATATATTATGTATATTCTACAGCATAAATATAAATGACCTACTATAAATATAAAAATCCGAATCAAACACGAGTTTATTGGTGTTTGTTCGTCAATCTGTTGATAATCTAAAAACAAGATCGACGCTCCGTCCAGTTTACGCTTCATGTGCTTGAAAGGAATTAAACTCGTCACGTGGCGCGTATACCCAATTACATGTAGATTACGTTTAAGAATAAATTCTATTTATAACGTTTACGTAGTCGTCCCACATACTTATCGCACACATGCTAGCTCGGATCAGAAACACACACACGGAAGTAGTACAGATGTTGGATTTTACTATGAACGAGATCACTTTGAGTGATCTCGTGTACAATAATAAACGAATGAAGCATTCAATTTTCTGTGCCCTACACATAGTATCGCCAGGCGTCCGAATAAAGCCGGACACAGTCAGGCTTTTTGGTTACGAGTCCGGCCAAATTAGAAGATATCCGGCCCGTCCGGCTTTTGCTAGGCTTTTTATATTTGACCAATTTTTTACATTTTTCGTGTACCTACATACATAATACTGAAATTAATATTGTAATGAATATTGAATGATTTATTCAATTTTATTGTTATTTCGTTAGAATTTAAGAAGATTTTATGGTAAATGATAAAAAGCATTGTTTTATTAAAAAAATATCATGTTATACTAAGACTAAAAAATTAAGGGTGTCCGGCCTTTTTTTCCAAAATGTCCGGCTAAGCTCGGTGGTCTGTCTTTTCGGTTTTAACTTTTAAGACCTGGCAAACCTACCTACACGCAGCAAGCATAAATACGAGTAAGTGAAGTACGAAGGCCAACTACGGGAAGTAACGTCAAACGAGTGAAAAAATTAAGGGTAGGTATGTTCCGAAACGTTTTCAGTATACTGCCGAATACAAATGACGTCATCAATTGACACTATATTGTACTGGCGTGTCGCCGCTATATTGCTTCGGATATCCGGCCATAATAAAACAATTTTTAATTGTGTATTCTCTGAATGAAGCATGCCAGAATTTGTTTTTATTTATTCACATACAAAATAATATAGAATAATTGCTGGTATCTCCATTAGGAGGATATAATGATTTTTGGAGACAAAATGACAAAATAATCGCCAACACTTTTCAAATATGGAGCAAATGTATGACGTCATATACTGTCCTATGTTTTGGAACGAATCACCAGTAAGCTCATTCATGACTCTCGGACAGTACACTGGGTTCTATTTTGGAACATACCCTAATACTACTATCGTATATAGGCTTGCTAAACGTGTTGATTACGTCAAAAAAATTCTATTGACCTTGAGAACAAGGGAGTGACTTATGTCTGTCTAGAAAATAACTTTTTGTAGCCTGTCAAATTTGAAAAAATGACATTTATTTATTAATAAATCATTCCGTATAACGGAACTGACTCATCGACGCACATAGTATGAGAGCCATCTTGACGTTTCGGTTTTTTAGGATTGCCCACAGAAATCTAAATATTTAGATTTCTTTGGGATTGCCATTTAGGAATTTCCTGCCTACCTAACGGCTCCATCTTCATTAAAGTGATTCATAGATGGTACCATATTATTATACTGTCACTTGATCGAATGAAATTGCATAATTTCAAACGAATATTACAATAAAAAGCAAGTGAAATTTGATTGCACATAGATATCAGTCAATCTTATAAAAGCAGTCGAATCAAAGGGGTTAAAAAGTAACATTTCTGCGTGTAGCGAGAGAGATGGATACGAAAAACACATTTATGTGTGAGTTGATGAGTCAATCAATATTGAAGATAGGTTAATGTTGCTCCTATTTACCATTTAGCCGGCCTTACCCTTTCGTTATATCATAAATTAAGCAATATTTCTATATTCTAGACTCATTAACTTTCATTGCTGTGTGTTCATTCTTAAAGATTTTGTGGAATCACGAAGCTTAAAAAGGAATTAAGTAAAATTCTTACTATACCATATTACTATAGGTGTAATTCTCATTATTTGTTTATATATATATATATAAATATATATATAAAAAAAATTTTGTATGATATTAGTGTTGGCTAGCGTGTACATTGGTACAATATTTAGAACATCCTGTACAAAAACTATTATAGCTTATCCTTGAAAACCCTGAGTCAGATGACACACAGACGCATACACAACATATATACGGTAAATACTTTGACCCATAGATAGATGTATCTAATATCTTAGATAAAGAATCAAAATGCAGTTGCATTATCACCCTAAGGACTTAGATGGAATACCTCGTTACCCCAGTAAAAATATCACCGGTGGTAGTCACTCATTTAGACACAATTTAGATCTAAATGCACCAATTAGACCGCACGCAGGAGAGTGCATTTTACTATTACTGCTAAGAAAGATATTAAAAAAAAAGTAGTAGCACACATCGTAAACATTTCCTTGCATGCTTACGCTGCAGGCGATAATTTAGAGAACTAAGTATACACCGACGCACCTGCGCAAACAAGCAGACACAAAACTGTGTATTAGCACATATTATCTGCTATGTAAAGGAATGCAGGAGTAGTCTCGAGTCTCGATTTCAGAAAAATATTTATTCAAGTCATAGTCGTTTTTAAGTTAGTGAAAGGTTAAAAAAAAACTTTTACTAAAATGTTAAATCCGACTTCAAAGAACTAATTCTGTGGCTCTGAGACTAAAAAGGTAAAAAGAATTCTATTGACCTTGAGAACAAGCTAAGTCAGTGCGAATTGCTCGCGATCGTGACCCTTATATTTGGTTTGCAGCTAATGCTACACAATACTATAATTTATGTACAGCCTGTAGCAACGTGTACAACGAATGACTTTTTTTCTGAAGCTAACCTTGTTTATCAAGACAGGCGAAACCGTTTGTTACTTTTCACTGCAGAGATATTTGTATTTATTCACCATAATTTGCCCTTAGTGCAGTACGAATACTAATTTTAGAAGTTTTAAAATGAAAATTTTGTAATTATTGATTATATTTGTTAAGTGACATAAATAAAGTACTTAACTAAATTTGATATTTTGTATTTTTTAAATCCGGTATCTAGCCGGATAGTAATTTAGGCCGAATAGGCCGAGTACCGGATAGTTACCGGATATCCGTTGCATATCTACCTTGTATCTGTATCTTAATCAGCTGTGAAAAATCATTTCGTAACTTTTATCAAGACGTTAATTTAAAATTCCAAAACATGCAATCGTTTTATGCAGTTATAAAGATTAATATTCCTTCTTTGCTAATCGAAATTAAAGTCGTAGTTGATCGATATTGTTTAAAATTTTATCTAAATTTACAACAAATTAAAAGATTTTTGATACAGAAAAGGAAGTGAAGGAATACTTCCAGGTCTGTGCATTGAAAATCGGTCCATTACGACTTATTATGCTATCACTGTTACTCAGGTATACATATATTTGGCTTAGATAATATTGCTTAGTCTCTTCTTCTGAAATACAAAAATAAAAACAGCTATAAAAAGTAACGGAAGCAACGTGATGTACTTTTTCTATGTATAACTGATGCGGCTTTTATGAAAACGTGATCAGGTAATTAAAGGTACAAGAAGTAACAAGACATGATTCATGTCTTCCAACTTGCTAAAATCAACTCATTGATTAAGTGGATAATCTATCACAGTTTAGAGGTTTGATTATGACTGATCAAATATGACAGATGTTATATATCTGTCTGAGGCCATAATATTTTTGGTTTTGCCTTAAGGTATCTCTTACGGGAGCACGGGAGGCAAGTTAAATCTATTCCCACTGCAAAATAAAAGTAAAAAAAGTAAAGTTACAGCCTATATACGTCCCACTGCTGGGCACAGGCCTCCTCTCATTTCTGAGAGGGTTTTAGGGCAAGGAAATGTCCGCCGCGCTGCCCCAGTGCGTGTTGGCGAACTTCAAATGTCTTCGAAATATTTTTTTTCTTATTTCTCAGACATGCAGGTTTCCTCACGATGTTTTCCTTCACCGCCGAGCACGTGGTAAATCAGTACTTAAAATTGCAATTAACAATTTCATTGGTGCCGGCGGGGATCGAACCCTTCGCTCGCGTATTGTGAAATTTACAGCGAGCGCTAACCATCTGAGCTACCACGGCTCATGACTGCAAAATAACAATCATATTATGCCAAAGATTTTAGATTCAAACTTGTCCATTTACTACTATTCTAGTTCATATTATACAATTTAGTGTAACAAATTATTCGATGATATCAGTAGTCAATAATCTGAAAGTAGAGCATGTCCGATTCTTATCGACCAGTCTGTTTATTGGCGAAATATAACGTATACGAGTACAGTAGTATGTGATTTTACTTAATAATACCGAAAATCTAGACATAAGACAGTGTGTCAGCACATTTCAAAAAAGAAAAGCGCGACGTACTGGCTATACACGAACCGTTTTCGAGCCACTTTCGAACACCCCATAACTCAAAAACTATTAGATATGTATATTTAAATTTGGCACCAATAAATAATAATAAATTGAATAGTTTTTTTTAAATATAATAAAGGTGACAAACGAACATTTAGTACACCTGATGGTAAGAGATGCTGTGGCCCATAGACGTCTACATCTATCCTCGATTAAGAATCAAAATTCAGATGCGTGGATGCTTAGGACTAAGATTGAATGCCTTGTTTCCAGTAAAAAGGGTTTCCGGTTATCTACACTTACCATACGAAATACAGCAGCGTTGACCTGCTATTTTAAGCTGGTATTCTACGAAAGCGTGGTCCGTCCCGGTTGAGCCGACCCAATCGTGCAACAATGATATTATAGCTGTAGGAACCACATATTTATTTTAATTGAATTAATTTTACTTTCAGTTAAAATAATTATCGACTATTTAACATATATTTCTTAATTCAAAAAGAAATAAGAAAAATACGTTACTTAGCAATATGATATAGTGTTTTCTACTTTATTATGACTCCCAATTGGATGACTAATTGTCAGTTTAATTTTGTTTTATTGTTAAATAATTACAGAATCGATGTTAAAAAAATATCAGGTATTGATTATGTAATTAGAATGAATTGTAATTGATGACGAATGATTTGTAAATGATGTATAAATTAGTTTTTTTGGAGATATGGGAAATGAAAGTTCACTAACATATTAAGAAAGTCCGCACAACGACATAGTAGGTATGTCGGCACAAACATCCGTGTGTAATTTTAAACAGTTGAATCGGACTCTGTGGTCCACAAAAGTGTATTTGTGCTGAAATTGGGAATTTTAAATTAAAACCCATTAGAACAACATCTGAATGGAAAATTATAAAATACTTTATAGATTGAAATGCTTACCGGCAATAATTTTGCATTCGCTTCACATCACACAAATAAGTAAAGATATGTACATCTTGTTTCAGAGGAATCTTGGTTTCTGAAGTAGTGATTCATTATTTGCAAATGTGCATACTTTAAGATCTTTTGTTTTAAAAGCATGTCTTTCAACATAGTTTAAATATATTAATCACACACGATGAGCTGATTATGACTAAGTCTTGAAAAATTCAAGTCGCTATTCAGGTTCGTCTATCCAGCTCCGATTGTTTAATCGGATATACGCAATATGACAATTATTTATATCGAAGTAAAGGATAAAGTATTACTATTGATGTAGAAATTCACCTCTTTTTAAGTATTACTTTACGATGACTTGCTAGCATAATGACTAAAGCGGGCTACATACGACACGATATCGGTGGCGATCTAGGGTGGAGTAGTGGGGATGCTTCCTAGATTGCCTCTAAATCGTGTCGTATGTAGGGCCATCCTAAGTCGTGGCCGATATCGCCTCCTAAATCGGCTGGCAGGAGCAAAAATGCTTCCTAGATCAGCCGATGCTTCCTAGATCGGGGCACCGCCCCCCTCCTTACTGCGTGTGTGTAGGCGCATCGGCCCGATTTCTTTTGGCAGTCGCTGCCGGCAACCCTCGCGGAAGGAAGTTAACAAAACAGTGATACTGAATGACCTTTTTTATATAACAAAATTTTTACTTTTTAATCATATAAACGGAGTAGAAGCCTATGGCACTGATATTTCACAAAAAACCAAAAAAAAAGTGAATAAAATAAATAAATTAATTGAAATTTTATCGAAATTCAAATCATATCCACCCGAGCCTGTGACCCTGCGAAGTGACATGGTCAAGAATGCCTACTAAACTAATTTTTTTATTGCCGTTCGTAAAGTAGAGTGTATGATGTAACTAAGGAGAAGATAAAGCCTCTCCTCAACAACTAACTCCTATTCCAACGCTATCAACACAAGACCGCACTCATATCTCTTACAACTCCACAAGACCACACTTCGATCTCTTACGTGCCTTCATCCTCTTATTAACAACTAAATTCTACTCCTTCACCATCTCCACATCAACAAACAAGTTATATAAAAGGGAGTATGTCCGAAATTAAAGGTTTCTTTATGTTTAAAAAAGATATAAGCTATTTTATTTTCTGATAGTTTTACTCCATAAATAAAGATTACATTAAAAAAAAAAGAGAGGAGAAATTGACGTTTTTATATAAGTGGCGAAATCATTTCTAGAAGGTTATAAAAACTGTCTTCATCCATCCGGAGAAAATTAATCACGTTCTTGGATTACAGGCCATTTAGTACGTTTATGTGGCTTAATTTTTTATCTCTTTTGGAGCCATTTTTTCACCCAGCAACTTCTCTTTTCTATTTTCGAATAAATTAACCGAGATGGCTAATGCCAAACCAACACGGTGGTGTTTTAAGGGGAGTCGGAGGTATTTTGAAGAACTCTACCGCATATGCATTCCGCTCCAAGTCCGAACGCGTACTGCTAGGCAGGCCCGTGTGTAAGGTCTACCCCGATAAAAGCCCCGATTTCTTTCCACCCTAGATCGCCACCGATATCGTGTCGTATGTAGCCCGCTTAAGTATTTGACGGCGGGTCGCGCGTCTAATTATCACATGCGCTAATTTTGATTACCTAGAATCTAGACCTTAGATACATTTTTTGTGAGTCTTTGTGAAACATCAAACTATCAAATATAAAAAAGCAACATTCCTTTTTCCTTTTATAAATATTATTTTTTTACTTACTTCGTTAGAAGTTATGTTAGTACGTTACGTTGGATAGCGATATAACATGAAATTTATGGCTAATGTAATATGGAGCATGAGATACTCTTGTTTTGTAATGAATATGATAAAATTATAATTAGACTGTTCTAATTTTGAAAGTTTGGCGTCAGGCGCACTGTCTGTCGACTGTAGTGTTGGGACGTAGGCGCAGATCAAGGCCGTGGGTTCGCCGTCCGCGTGGTAAAAAAACGTCCTAATGAATGGCGGGCGAAACTGGCGAGCATATCTCCGAGGAAACGTTTCGTCGTTCGGCGGAATGGCGCAGTCGCACTGATTTTCCGGTGAAGGCGCGGGGAAAAAACATGGCGGTACTTAGTGTTTTTATATAATGTATATAAAATATACTTATATAGGAGTTTAAACTATATACAATTACTTTTATAAGAGTTAACTAAAGGAATTGAAATAATGATTTCTTATATTTACGCGAACACTACACATTGATTAAAACTACTTTTACGGATTTTATCGCGTTTAATTTTAATTATTTTTAATTCCCGACGAGTAACCCGTGACCATGGGTGCTGGAAAGCACCCAAAATGTCGGGAATTAAAAATAATTAAAATTAAACGCGATAAAAATCCGTAAAGGAATTGAAATATTTGCAAAAACTGGTTTTGCATATTTATATTTGCTAAATAAAATATATTTATTTTAAAAACGAAAGGTAATTGTCTCTTAAAAGCAAAGGAATTATTTATTTTAATAAATTAGTAATGTAGTTCCATAAAAAAACTTTAACTACAGAATCGAATATTACATTTATCGAATAAAATAATTTATCAGACATTTGCAAGATATATTTTATCTGTGCCCCACCTGCAGGTACACAAATCATAGGCAGAGGGCTAGAATCGTTATGTCTCTACATAGGTAGAGACGTGAAAATATGCAGTTCTAACTCGTAGTTAATGGTTTCTGATGAGGTATTTAATTTGTTACTTTAAGCATGACACAATAGTAAGCGAATAAAAATACCTTATATTAAAATTAACATATATTTGTAAACGCAATTCGAATTAAATACCAGATGACTCAATAGTGGGCGGGTAAGTCAGACAACTGTACTGCCTTCGTGTCACTTAATGGCCTAAGCATATAAGGCATTGCTTGTAAACTGGTTTTTTTATTTTAAAAAATGAGACTCACAAGTATAATTCCTATATAAATATTTACATATTTTATTTTTGACAAGAAAGGGTTACGAACGGACACACGATACACGAATGCTTTGAGAGATAGTCATCTACATCCTTCGTCAATTAAGAATTAAAATGCACATGCGTTGTCGATTCTAAGGACCAAGATGAAATGCCTCATTACGAAAAAAAGGGCCTTAGGTTCAATTAATTCTAATGCGAGATACATTTAAAACATTATGCTACTATTTTACACGACCGATTTTTACTGCCTTTGGGATATAGCTGCAGCATGTCTCCATAAAACACATTTTTGCAACTTTGGGAATATACTATAATGACACAGGTATTTAAACCTAAAATATATAGAAAAAACAATATTAAAAATTTAAAAAATATAGCCGTGTAGCCATATAGTGGGTGGCGTATGAGAATCCACTACTCCTTATCATCTCCTGGGTCTCGTAAGCGGAAGACAGAAGGAAACTGGAAGAAAACAACACAACAGCATCGTCTTACTGGACATTAAAAAAAACTATGGTTGACAACCTGCCTGTCCAGCGTAGCAACTATGGCCCCTATTAGGTAATCTTGGAGAAGCCTTATGTTCAGCAGGGAGCTTTCGATAGGCTTGTAATAAACCCATTTATAAAGTAGTGTATGACATCAGGCGCCCTCCCAATAATTCAAATAATCTTTATATAAAATTTTAGGTCAAAAACTTATTGGATAAGTCGTATTTTTTCTTTTCGCCTACGTTTGATAGTTACAAAAGAGCCCAGAAGAAGAAGAACATATGACAACCCTAGCCCGGTGTGAGGCAGTGGTAAGCACGGCCGGTGGCGGTCGATATGGCGCCGCCCGTAACCCACTTCCGGCGCCCGTGACCTTGCCGCCGCCATTCACACCGCGTCTTACGGCCCCCATCGCCCCCATCCCACTACGCCCCACACAGCTCCTGGCTCGCACTTACACAAGTGCCACGATTACTTAAAGTTTCACGTTTTGAATATTTACAAACTATCAAGCGATCTGTGAAATGTTTACATCATTATTAAACAGTTCAGTATAAACAACAGATATTTTAAACATAATTATATTCACTTTGAAAATATAATTCTGTTACGTATTTGAAATGAATGAATAGGCCTTACGTTATACGTTAACTTTTGTAATGGAACGAATGAGTATAGTGACAGTATAGATTTTTCTTTTTAAATGCCAGTGTATTTGTATACATACCAGCGATCCGCTCCGTGATTGGGTGATTTCTGGAACTCAATAACATTGCCACCTGCTGAATATAATTATCACTAAGAACCACCCAGGTAACCACATAAGTACCCTACAAAATTGCATCAAAATCGGTAGCATTAAAGAGTATGTAGATTGTAGAGTTGATTTTTAATACGCATTGATAAATTTTACGTTACGCCCGGTGATGTTACAATCGCACCTGTTACTCCCAGCTGTTACAGCGTTACTTTTACGTCCGTGCATACCGACCGTTTTTGATCCAGGAATATAATTTGTTATATTTTGTTTATGAGTTCAATATTTATGTAAATACATATTCGAACACATTCCGTGATTTGTTTGAATTATAAATAAAATAAGTAACATTTTATAAGTACAGTATTATGTCAGCCATTTAATTACGATTTAAAAATACATATAGATAGCAAACACTTATTGAATTCTATTTCATCTCTTTATAATCTTACCGTGCGGTTTGGCGTACTCCTTATGTCTAATTTGCACTGTTTGGCTTTGCCGCTGGGCATCACAAACTAAAACTTACCAAAAATTCAAATAAAGTCTTATTTGTACAGACATCCACGACCGTATTTAAAGTTATCTCTATACTGTCTATAAGCAAATGTCCGACTCTATTCCAGACTATGAGGTCGATTGCGGCTACGGTTACAGCTTCTGAATAATTTAAAAGCCATCAACTACACAAGACTATTATAAGGCCGTGAGGGTAAGGGAAAATACATAGTGCATAACACCATTTCTTGCTAGGTTAGAAGATAGGATCGGCGGTATTATCAAGGCCATATATATATATAAAGTAAAAAAAATAAAGTTACAGCCTATATATGTCCCAATGCTGGGCTCAGGCCTCCCCAAATTTCTGAGAGGGTTTAGGGCAAGGAAGTGTCCGCCGCGCGCGCTGGACAGGCAGGTTGTCAAAATGCGTGTTGACGAACTTCACATGTCTTCGAAATATTTTTTTTCTTATTCCTAAGACATGCAGGTTTCCTCACGATGTTTTCCTTCACCGCCGAGCACGTGGTAAATCAGCACTTAAAATTGCAATTAACAATTTCATTGGTGCCGGCGGGGATCGAACCCGGGTTACTCGCGTTCTGTTATATTTACAGCGAGCGTTAACCACTGAGCTAACACGGCTAATATATATATATATATATATATATAATAGGAAATAAAATAAATTGAAGATTTATTTGCTTTGAAAAAGGGTACATTTAGATGATTATTGTAAAGTGTAAGTAGTTCAGCTTTTTCAGTCATCTATGGATAGCATGCAAATACATCTTTTATAATTAACTTTACTATATTAAAATATCGAATTCAATTAAAATATTGAACATAAAATAGTCATCGTTTACAAATTACCAATACTAATACCAATACATACAAATTTAAAAATAATTAAAGTAGAAAATGCAATTAAAAATATAGAACTACTGTTGTGTCCAACGACTTTAGGTAGTCATTCACATTATAAAAACAATGATCATTTAACCACCTGTAAAGGGTGCCTTTAAATCTATTAAGGGATAAGTCTTTTATATTTTGGGGTATTTTATTAAATATGAGCATACACATCCAGTAGCAGTTTTTTTTTAAACCGAGCACTCTTGGGTATAATTTCAGCAGCAAGTCTATTGCCATTTCTGGTATTTTGCGTATAAATCTCTTTCGCTTGTCTGAAATAATACATGTTTTGTTTACAAATTTTGACAATCGTAACAATTAACCTCATTAATATTTAATCCATCTATGTATATTCTGCCCTAACCGACTTGACTGCCTCGTTGGTCTAGTAGTTGTAGTAGCGCGACTGCTGATCATGATCCTGGGTTCGAATTCTGGGTAGGGCCCAAAAATTTATTGTTGAGTTTTTCCGTCAAAAAATTATCAGTAGCTGCCCGGAGTCAGGAAGTTGGCGGTATCTCACCCCCGTGCCTCGGAAAGCACGTAAAGCCATTGCTCCTGCGCCTGATCTCTCTCCGGTCGTGTCGCTTTACCGTCCCATCGGATTATGAGAGTGAGGCAATAGAGAGTGCACCTGTGCTTGCGTAAACTTGGGCACTATAATCCTGTCCTGCGCCGATGGCTAGCCTCCGTTGAGGCAGGCCTTCGTGACCGAAATTCGATCTGGAAGACATTATGTAGTTACTACCTTCAATTGTTCCTGTCATCAAGTAGCAGCACATCCACGGCTGTTATAGATTGAGGAGCAACAGAGAAGGAGCCATTTTAATAACACGCTGTAAAGCGTTTCATTTTTGGCCTCCGGGTCGACAGAGCATCATAGTTATCCATGGGCTGTTGTAGCTACTTGTCATCAGGTAAATTGTTAGTTCGTTTGTTATTCCAATATAAAAGAAAAAATCTTTTAGATCTGATAACAAACGGTTTGTGATTTTATACAAATTATTCATTTAAATATTATTTACGTAAATATAAATTGAGTGACAAAAATATTCCATATACATAAGCATTTTCAGATCTCTTGCAAAATTTAGATTATCATTTATAATTTGTTTTGTATGTAGGATACAATGCTTCGCTCAATAAGTTCGCACACTGTTAATATCCCGTCAGCGCTAGAGCTGTAAAATATTCCAGAAAATTATATTCGCAACATTATTGTCTTGAGAAATTACTTCTACGCGTGTACTAATAAATTTCTTCTGTTGACGTTAGTATATGTTGTGTAAGTTTAAACATAAATGTGCATTGTACGCGTTTAGAAAGTCCACATTTTATTATTGAACCTAGAAGTCAACTTGATAGAAAAGTCAGATAAAGACTACTTAGGATGAAGTGTCGCTTAACCAAGTATGATAAAATCATATGTAAATATGTTGAGACATTTAAAGTGATATTGCTCATGGGTTCATATTGAGTAAATCAAAAAATTAAAAGATTTTTGTTAAATTATGTGCAAATTTCGTACTGTACTCGTAGTAGTATTTCCATAACATCACAAGGGTCATTTTTATATATCACTATGTTATGTACACAAAAGCAGTAAAAACGTTAAATCATTTAAAAAGACATCTGCATCTACTTTTATATATGACTTGCCTGAATGAATACATCACTTTTATAAGTTATCGTAGAAGCTAAACTTTAAAAACTTCATGTTTAGACACCTTTTGTTTCCTACGTCATTATAAGTTATTCCCTTATCCGTATTAATTAATATTTTATAAAATAGTATAAGCTAATATTATTAAAAGTCGTTACATAATATATGGGCAATAAAATTGTTTGCCATACAATCGAATCGAATATTATAGTCGAGGTTGAGCTTCGGGTTAGCTGAATGAACACCGCTGTAGTCACGCGACAGGTCTTACGTAAAATTTCCACAGTAATACATACTCGTAGCTTTAGTTGCTTGTTTGCGGTATGAAGACCAGTGACGTAACATTATATATATATATATATATATATATATATATATATATATATATATATACATATATATATATATATAATAATCGTATTGCAGTACAGTATAGTATAATATAGCTATTAAAAATAAAAATTCCCTACTTACATAGCAGTAACAAATTACTTGTGTCGCAATGTCTAGGATTCACGTTACGGAACCTGTTTTACTGGCATTGAGGAATTCCATCTTAGTCCTCAGGGGTGAAAACCCATCTACATTTTGATTCTTAATCGAATGTAGATATCTATGGGCCACAGCATCCACTTACCATCAGGTGGACTGTGTGCTCGTTTTTCACCCTTATCCTATTAAAAAAATTACAAAAGTATTTTTATTATAGAGTAGGGTGACAAACGAGCACACAGTCCACCTGAAGGTAAGTGGATGCTGTGGCCCATACGTATCTACATCCATCCTCGATTAAGAATCAAAACGCAGATGCATCGTCAGTTGTCATCCCTGAGGAATAAGATGTAATTAATGCCTCGTTTCCAGTAAAAAGGGTCTCCGGTTCTCTATACTCACCATACAAAACACAGCAGCATTAAGCCACTATTTTACGCTGGTATTCTGTGAGAGCGTGGTCCTACTCCGGCCGAGCTGACCCATTCGTGCTACAACTATAATATAGTTGGAACGTGGCTCTACCACGTTTATTTAAATCATCCCAGGATTTTTAAAATTTAAATATTTAACATTAGTATCGTAAGTATAAGGTAACACGATCATTTAGACGGCCAATTTGAGGTCTAAGAACAGTTTTATTGAGTGGATCACGCGATAGGAGTGTCGAGGCAAACAACCCTGCCTACACAGCGACATTTGGCACGTTTGTAACAATCTTCTATATTTATATAATTGCCAATAGGGCAGAAATAAAATATCGATATTGTCGATTGACTCATGAATCGGTAGTTTCTAACTGTACTGAGATAGTGACCTTATTTTTACACTTATTTTAACCACTTTCTGTATGTAGTTACGTTAATATCACATTGTAATTCCAATTCACCGAAATAAAAAATGAGTAAATAAAATAAATTAAAAATATTATTATATATTGTATTATATGGAAATTATTATTTATCTTTTGAATTTTGTTATAGTATGCGAAAGGATTTCCCATATAATATTTTTAGATGTAATTTCGTCGCAATATTATTATAAGTAGATAATTTATTTCGTCACACAAGAAATTATTGCACATTTTGTATTTAATACTTAACTTAAATACTTTTTACATTTATAATATACTACGCACTAAATCATGTTTTATAATGATTAAGATTAACTACAATATAACTTAATAATTGAATTATATACTACAAATATGAACTACCTATAATTTTATCATCCTAACTGTTTGAAATTATACTACATGTAGTAGACTTAGTAAAGCACAGACACAGAAAAAAAAACTCCCTTTTAATTTGATTAAAAGTAAACAATACTTTTACTAAAATAATATTTCTTTTATATCGTGTAGGCTATATAACAGACGTAAAGTAGCCAGCATTTCAGTGTTTTACAGGATACATTTTGGAAAATGTCCGGAGGAATTGCATGAGTTAATTCCTCTCCGTTCCATAAATGGACCACCAGACAGAGATGCACTCCTTTGTTGTACCCAATGATTTTTTAAATATATAAATATAATTGCACATACCACGTATTCAAACCACACGGTTTGCTTCTTCTTTCATATTCAATAAATATTATAATGATTGATAGTTTGAAAACCTGAAAAATGAAACAGATTTCAGTTTAACTATATACTACAACTTCCGCAATATTTTTAGTACTACCATTTATAAAAAAATGAGAAAATTCTGTTATTAAAGCAGAATATACATAACAAAATTTAAAAATATGTTATTTAATCCAATTCAAATTTTGCTATCTAAATTTTCTAAATTGAGTATTGTTATAATACTTTAAAAAGTGAGATTGCGGTATAATGCGATATAAGCTCCTTGACATTAAAGGCGAGGCAAACTCGTAAATATCGCTAAATTTCACAAAGATAACGCCCCGACTCACAATGCGCGTAATTCAATATGCTGACTTATACTGAGACTGAAATATTTGGGCATCCTCCATATTCACCAGACTTATTTGCGAGATTTAATGGATATCAGAGATAATAGAGATTTGAAGATGATGAAGCAGAAGTAGCTACAGTACATGAATTTGTTAGGTCTTAGGCTGAAGGGCTCTTTAAGAAGAATATTTCAAGTTTAGAAAAAAAGGCATTACTATACCTCGGGCCTATCATATTTTTTTCTTCTATTCAAATCCAAAATCCTCTTTGATCTAGATAATAAATTTGTAACGGTTATCCTGTCTGAAATGACAAGAATTATTATTATTCTTCAGACTATTTTTATCGATAATACGGGCAGTTAAATATTCATTTACTTCACTACTCGGCTTTATATGCCGTAGAAGTTTACAAAACACCCACGCGACGACAATTGTGATGTGTGAACTGCCTGTTATAAGCGCCATTAAAGTATGCCCTTTTTAAGTATCGTTTATAACAGAAATTGTTTGATTCTACATTTACGCTAAAGAAAGAAAGTTGTTTGGCAAACTTCACGGTAGATTTATAATTTAAAGAGCTATCAGCGAGCGATGAAAATCGATTCGAGTAGCAACCACATTAACATTAACAAAATGAGTTCAATGACCGATGGTAGACCATTAGCTAATTCCTTTGAATCTAGTTAATTGCATTACACTATTAGGTATAATATGAACACTGCAGCTTTTACGTTGTATAATTTGTGTAGTGTTCAATGGACTAAATTATTAAATTAATGTACACGTACAACATGGTATAATACTTGGAGCAATAGACCGATTATGAATCGAGAGGTATTACCGGGGCCTCATAGTACCGTGTGTATGACAGCGTAATGGCTTTCCGACGCCCACACAGTTTGACCTGATGTCTTGAATTCCTGCGTCGCGCTCTTGCAATGTGTGAGAAAACATAATGGTCACTATTTTATTGCACATTCTCGTCAATTATTTTCATTCAGCACAGCGTTTTTATTTTAATTGCAATTAATGTAAATTAATGAAACCGATATACTTTTTATTAAGTGGGTTGACTGATAGTTTATGACCCCTTTTCTTCTATTCTATATTGGGTGTCGTAATAGTTGACAACAGAATGCCTAGAAGGTCTTGTTGTTTACGACAGTTAACGAAATAAAATTATCGTTAAAACACCCCAGATCAGCGACAGATAGTAAGTATATTCCAAAAGTCAGTTTCACACGTCTGATATTGTGATTGCGAATTCGCATACCAAATTTATTTGATCCTTGATTCCATACAAGGCAAAACACTATGGATATAGCAAAATATAAGCACTATGCTAATAGTTTGTCTGTTTCTTTTTCTGCCTAGGTGTTCGGTTGATTCGGTATCGATTTCTAGTTTATTTCAGGCACGAAGCAACTCGATTCAGATCGAGAACTTCGATTTAAAGATTAGGTTTTTAATTATATGCTATTAGATATTTTATCTTGTTCTTAAGAAGCGACAACGATACCGTGGTTTGTTTTATTATTTATTGGTGTCCATGGCTGCAGTAACAGTTTACAATCAAGCAGAATGTTAGTTGTTCAGCTTGTTGGATATTTTTAGCAAAAATTCTAGTAAAACTCTAGTAGACAACCTATTTCATATAAAACGAAATATTTTCGTACATAAAATAAAGACATTTAAACAACAAGTACATTTTAAATAAACAACACTGTAAGTACTTAGGTAAAAATGTGTGGATGGTAAGCGACTGTCAGCGGCTGCCCACGTCCGTCCGCCGCTAAATGATCGCTATTTTAGAGTAGCTCTACATTAGGCTGAACTGGAATACACCTACTGAAACCGGGTCGAATGTAAAATTTTTAAAATTATACACAACCCTACCCAGTCTAATTTTGAACTTAAAATCGGGTCACCGATGCATTTCAAGTTATCCGGGATTGGGATGACATTTTCTAAATAGCATAGTTTTATATAGTGCGACTGTAAATTGTACTATAATTAAGCAACAAAATGCATAGAAGATGAGCTAAAGTAACAACTTTTATATAAGTATTGAAATTATTAAACCTTCATTCATCACCTTTAATTAAGACTAAACTAAAACTTAATTAAAATATCTGCATAAAATTATTTTTAATAGTACTGTAATAAACTACTAGTCAATAAATTGGTTATTTACGTGTTGTTAAATAATAATATAATTAAAAAATATTTTAAAAAGTAGTTCATGTCATATTTATTTATTAATTCCAAATTTACGTTATTATATACATGTTATCCGTTC
The DNA here is from genome assembly GCA_907164705.1 of Parnassius apollo. Classification (NCBI taxonomy): domain Eukaryota; kingdom Metazoa; phylum Arthropoda; class Insecta; order Lepidoptera; family Papilionidae; genus Parnassius; species Parnassius apollo. The sequence continues at coordinate 14,267,896 of CAJQZP010000212.1, forward strand.
CGTTATTATATACATGTAGTTATTATATACATATTATGAAATCAAGTGTCAGCATTGCTTCAAAAATTGATTATAAATTTTAAATAGAAAAGACAAAAAGCAAAGGAAATAAAAAGATAAAAATAATAAACATAATACATGTATATTTCAACATTTTGATTCTTGTTTGATATTTTGACGATTCGAACAAACGTATTTAAAAAAGTTGTAGGATATGTATGCAAAAAACCTAAAATTAAAGTTAATAATAAATATCGTACCTGTTTATTCTAAGCTTTAGCTTTTTCACCTTAATATATAGGCACCATTTTATTCTTATCATAGTGTTTAATTCTTCAAGGAGTAGAAGCCACATGGCACATGGATACATAGACGGATATAGATGTACGGATAACCTGTTTCTGTAACGGTGTTGTATTTTAAGAAAATTAATCGAAAGATCTTAGTTCACCCGGTGGAATAACTGCGTAAAGAAAATTAAATTTTCACTGAACCGTTTAATAACCGTTAAGACGAAACGATTGAACCGTGAACCTCTTACTCGCTTCAAGCCGCGCGTTCAAGTGTCCAGGACTTGTAATAGAACTCTTCAATAAGGGTTGTCTAATTTTATACAACTTAACAGAAATGTACTTTTATGTACTTAGATTTATAGCCAATCTTTTACTATACGCATCTTTTTTTAACCATTCAAAGCTACTATATTCCACTTGATTGTGCTTAACCACTATTCCACTTAATGGTAAGTAGTGATGCAGCCGAAGATGTTAAGGCACACTAACTTAGCTTAACAAAAGCGTTTTCACTTTAGTCTTGAAGACACCCACACTGTATTGCATGGAAAGACAAATGCTGACAAATTAATATACTTATTATTTGGTGTACGCATGACGAATGACGAACCAAATCATATGCTTCGGACTCCTGGTAATTCGACAACGAAAGAGTGGACACTGGCCGAGCATCTATCTGGTTGTCCGATGGTAAAATAGAGAGGGAGGACTTATGTTATGTAATTCCTGCGCACATTCTTCGAAATGTGTGCTGTACAACACCGACAGTCAAGAGACTTTCCGCCTGTACTCCAGATTGTAAAGATTATCTCTAACCAGCTTCGCTTAACAATAAGCATCCTAGCATGCCTTTTCATTGAATCCAAAGGTGCAATGTGGCATAGTATGATTAGTTATAGGCGTTAAATAAAATGAGAGTTTAGCAAGTATAACTACTTACTAAGCTACTTGTTTTTTTATAAACATGGAATTGAATACAAATATCTTAGTCAAGTATATGTAAATATTAAATTAAAAATTTTCTTTGAATTTTTTTGCAAGTATACGAGTACGTAAATAAATAATTTATAAATATTTGGCCTATTTTCCATGAAACCAAAATAGGCTGTCTAATAACTTTTAAAGTACAGTTTCAATAAAGTCTATTCGAAAAATAAAAGTCGGCCACTTATTCCCGTTCTTGCATAATAGCTTCTTCCGAGCAGTGTATACCGATTAGAAGCAAATACCCAATTTACATAACAAGGTATCACGTGAGTAATTGCATAGACGTGAGTCGTAGCTCTATTTTTTACGACTGGGGAAGGACCACGCTCTCACAGAATACTAGCGTAAAATAGCAGCTTAATGCTGCTGTGTTTCGTATGGTGAGCGTAGAAACGAGGCATTCCATCTTAGTTCTCAGGGGTGGGAACGCATCTACACTTTTATTTTTAATTGAGGATAAATGTAGATGGGCCATAGGATCCACTTACAATCAGGTGGACTGTGTGCTTCTTTGTCACCCATATATTATAAAATAGCAAGATGTAGATGAAGATGAAAAATCTGGATAGGTGGCGTGGGGTCGAGAAATAAATATATTTTTAGAAGTCCCCGTTACTACCTATCAAAAGTCCATCTGAACGTATCTATACTTTTTTTTTTTTTTTTTTTTATAGAAGAGGGGGCAAACGAGCATGTGGCTCACCTGATGTTAAGTGACTACCGCCGCCCATGATCAACTGCAACACCAGGGGAATTGCAGACGCGTTGCCGGCCCTTTAGAAAGGAGTAAGCTCTTTTCTTGAAGGTCCCCAGGTCGTATCGGTCCGGAAAAATCGCTGGTGGTAAATTATTCCACAGAGAGGTTGTACGCGGAAGAAAACTCCTTTTGAAACGTACAGTGGTGGACCGCCAAGCATCCAGATGGTGTGGATGGTATCGGGACGTTTGCCGCGTAGTGCGTTCACGAAATTTGGCGGCTGGGATTAATCCGAACAATTCCTCAGAGCACTCTCCATGGTATATGCGAAAGAAAATGCAAAGGGATGCAACATCTCTTCGCAGTGCCAGAGAATCGAGCCGATCGGAAAGCACTCGGTCGTCGACGATTCGAGCCGCTCTGCGCTGGATGTGGTCAAGTGGAAGGAGCTGGTACTGGGGAGCCCCAGCCCAGAGATGGGAACAGTATTCCATGTGCGGCCGAACCTGCGCCTTGTAAAGTTGCAGGCGGTGTGCCGGCATGAAATACTGTCCCGCTCTGCTGAGCACGCCAAGCTTTTTTAGAGGCCAATTTGGCCTTCCCTTCCAAGTGACCACGAAACTGCACGTCACTCGATATGTCGACGCCGAGAATTCCGATACTGGCTGAGGCAACAAGGGGAGTGCCTTGAAACTGAGGGGGTACGACAAAGGGGTACTTTTTAGCGGTTAACGCGCAAACTTGTGTCTTCTGGGGGTTAAACTGGACTAGATTTAGTCGCCCCCAATCCGAGACTCTGTCCAGCAGAGACTCGACTTCAGACACAAGTTTGTCCCGGCACTCGGAGACGTTTTCCCGAGAAATATTGGCTCGGCCGGTGTAAAGAGCATCACCAGTGCTGTCATCTGCATAGCAATGAATGTTACGGGTATATATATATATATATATATATATATATATATATATTTAGTTAGAGTAGATTTTTGCCATAATTGCCACGCTTGACAAGCGAGTTGGTAATAATTGTACACACCGTTATGCCACTCAAACCACCAAAAAGCCTGAGTCAAAAGCATACGCCACTTAGGTTCTATTTCGGCAAACGCTCCCAAATTAACCTTGGAGAAAGTTCTTATTTATGTTATGTGATGCTTAAATGTTAATTTGACGACGACTGCCTCGTTGGTCTAGTGGTCCTTACGTTTTTTTTTATAAAATAAGGTTGCCAAACGAGCACACAGTACACCTGATGGTGAGTTAATACCGTGGCCCATAGACATCTACATCTATCTTATACGGCTTGACGGCTCCGTGGCGCAGTGGCTTAGCAATGAGTGGCTGCGCTGGGGGCCGCGGGTTCGAATCCCGCACGGGACTAGTATTTGTATGGCCTATAAATAATTGTTCCGGGTCTGGATGTTTGTCCTTGTAAAATTTATGTTTGTAAACTGCCCCCACGATGCAGGAGAAAATCCTAGTTTGGAGGTAACGTTTAAAAAAAAAACTGTTGTATGGCCTATAAATAATTGTTCCGGGTCTGATGTTTGTCCTTGTAAAATTTATGTTTGTAAACTGCCCCCACGATGCAGGAGAAAATCCTAGTTTGGAGGTAACGTTTAAAAAAAAACTGATCCTAAGCAGTTAGTATAGACCGCAGTTTTTTTATTTTTAGTTGTTTTTAGGAAGACACCGTTACTGAATTAAAATTAAAAGCTATTGAAATACATATTTCTTAATAGCCTCATTTAACAAATAAACAGAATATTTTCCTATTATAGTGTACATAGTGTACATGTAACTAAATAAGTCAGAATTTTACTATATTGCAAAACGTTGAATATAGTAAATCACACTTGCCCACTAAACAACTCTCCCTTTGTTTGCTAATACCAAAGAAAGCAAGAGAAGTGAGCTAAAGATATTAATACTATGCTTTTACTAATTACAACTACACGCACATAGTGAAGGATCGATCAATTGGTCTCGTAAATAGATAGCAGCCGGTGCCAAGTATTTTCCGCGACTCGCCAATTATGCAGCATTCGTTCTTTTATATTGCAAAAATATAACGTTCGTGTTCGTTATAATACCAACAATATGTTACTGTTTATATGTAGTAATGATAATTGTGTATTTGTTTGTATTCATATGTATTTGTTTAATTTACAAGCCTTATTTAATAGGTGTTATATCTATTTATATTTATTATATTTAGTTATTTAAGTCACCAACAACTAAGTTCTCACAACGCCATGTAAAGACTGGTGGAGAATGCAGACCTGGAAAATCCGGCCTTTGTTACCTTAATGGTTAGTAGAATTAAGGTTTTAAATAAATAAGTAATTTAAATTTGTTATATTTTAAATTTGTATTATAATATTATATTCTGAATGTAATTATTTAATAAATACTAGTCAATTAAGGTTTTGATTAAATACAATATAAATAGGAATTGTTTCTTTGTTACTATTATTAAATATTCTATAATTATACAGATTTGTTTAGACGGCTTCGCTTCATCGTTCGATGCAAATCTAAACGATGGAATATTTTCGCTCACTGTCAATAATTGACAAAATATCATATTTTCAGTGAATATCCTCTTCATATGGAAGTATAACTATAACCTATTGAGTGGGACGTCCATTTTATGTCAATGTCCTATTTTGTTATATTTGCAAACAAATCGTCGTCGACCTCGTGTGAACAGTTATTGTTTTCATTTGGATTCCAATCGTGATGGCAACACGCGTAGGCGACTAGTTCATCTTTAGAATACTAAGCTGTTGATTCAAGTCGCCGCGATACTACCTACCTGAAACCCACCTCCTGGAATTACCACCAATTGTATGCTAATCAGGGCAATCATAACGCCTTACTTGTTTACCGTCATTGATATATCTGCGAAGACTTTTGAAACTGGTTTGTAGCTTTTTGCAAGCGACTCCCATTTATCAACATTGTTAATGTCGACGAATCGTTTATGGAGTCGTTTTATATTCCTTCGAACTTATATAACGTATTATATTATATTTTACGTACAGCTATGTATATTAAATGAGGTAATTTTGTATAAAACAATTCCCCATATTTGAGAACAATATTTATCCTTCCCGAAGAACATTAAAAATGGGAAATAATTATTTAATGTTAAGCTTGTCGTTGATGTTTTCCTTAACCGCCGAGCAAGTGGTAAATCGGTATACGTCGTAAACCTGCACATATGAGAAGTAAAAAAAATATTTTAAAAAACATTTGAAGTTCGCCAACACGCAACACGACGGAACACACGGGCAGCATGACGGAAATTTAATTGACGTAAAACTTTCGCAGAAAGAGAGGAGACCTGTGCCCTGCAATGGGACTTATATAGGCCGTAACTTTAATTTTAGCTTAATGACAAAATATAAAGATTCAAAAAATTAAAAGATATAAATACGTGTTAAGTAGTTTTGACTATAGAATTCGAACTTTTTATAATATATCTATTAAATTTCAAAATATACTGAACATTTGTTATTATATTCCTTTGTTTACGGTTTCACTTATAAAGTCCACGTGTAATTTTCGGGGTTTTCACCGATATCATCCTTATTTACTTTTTAGTATATAAGGATAACAAACGATCATATACCCAACGCTAGATGGTAAGTGGATACTGTATATAAGTATACATAAACTCTGATAGTCAAGCAGCACTGCTGGCAAAAAGATTAAACTTAGTAACCTCAAATCTAGTAAGAGACCGCGTGAATTGTTCAAACAGCCTGTGATGTAACAGCGGGGTTGTTTTGAGATAAGTTCCGGAACATGCGGCATGCGAGTATTGTTGTATAAATAAGTCAACAATCTAGCACGGAAGGAGTCAAGAAGCACACAAGTTTGGCTCAAGCTATTTTGTGGAATACCTAAGTCCTGCCTGATTGACTCTTGAAACTCTTACCATAAAAATCATTTATGGTCTGGTCTGATACACATTTAATCCTGGCGTTTGGTCGTGAACTTAGAAGATACCAAATATTCGAAGCGGACGCTCTGAGATTCAGTAAAAACAAACTGCGTACGTTGGCATGAGCTCTGAGATAATATTCCTTAAAAAAAAAACAAATAGCTATCTTGGAACAGAGCAGTTCAAGGATATGCCGATTATGTCCCCTAGCGGAAAAAACACCTCTGACAACTTAATTAAATGCGGGTTATACCATTATCTAACTAATAAACCCAAAATAAGTGAAAATGCACACAGCTAAGCAACTCCTGCAATTCATTGAGAGTGTAGAGGTTATCAGTAAACTATAGCCATAGCAGCAAACCTAATAAATTACACTGGTCGGTACTACTGGTTTTGCTAGTTGTTCGCACAAAAATTGTGGATACTGTGGTTCTAGTCACGTACAACATTTATCGTTGAATAAAAATTAAAATACAGATGTGTTGTTATTCTGTAAAAAGTGTCTATAGTTGTCATCTCTCGTCATACGAAACACAGTAGCGTGATGCTGCTATTTAACGCTGGTATTCTGTGAGAATGAGGTCCTTCATCTATCGACTATTACGGCCTGTAAAAAGATTAAAAAATGAGAATACTTAAATACATAGTGTGAATATTACGAGATAATACACTGCACTATTGAAACGTCACGCTGTTGTTATATCCTATATACGTCACACTGCCGAGCACAGGCCCCCCTCATTTTTGCGAGAGTTTTTGTGAGTGTTGGCGAACTTCATGTCTTCGAAACATTTTCTTTTCTTATTTCTCGGACATGCAGGTTGCCTCACAGTGTTTTCCTTCACCGCCGAGCACGTGGTAATCAGCACTTAAAATTTCAATTAACAATTTCATTGGTGTCGGCGGGGATCGAACTCGGTTTGCTCGCGTACTATATAATTTACAGCGAGTGCTAACCATCTGAGCTACCACGGCTTTTAAACAAATACAAACACTGTTATCAACGACAGAAGATTCGTTAACAATAATAGACCACTTGTTTTGTGTGACACGTGTATGGGTGTTATAACGATAACATATGAAAGTTAATAATTCAGTGCACAAGTATAAAGTTAATTATATACAATTTATATTAAGATTGTCAACCGTTACGTAAACATCTTTATATACTTTGAGATTGTGTTAATAATTGGTAAATACGTTTTATCATTTTTAAATATGTTTAAATAACGAATGGTCCAGGGTCAAAAGTAATAAATGAACAGGAACCATAACAACTGCCCTTATGGTTGTAAAATATGTAAATCAGTACATGTAACCTGTAAATATCACATACATTCAATTAAGTCAGTATCATGATGCCTATATTATAATTATTATAGGGGGTTTGCTATTATAGTAATAGTTTATTACCAGAACCTTAAAAACGAAAGGTTTCGTTTTTTATCGAACCAAACATGTCTACGTGTTATATAATATGATTTAACAGTTTTTAACTAATTAATATTCACCAATGTGATCAGATTGTAATGACTACTTGGCCCATCCGTTCGTTTACTCGTTTCGCACATATGGCTCAGCAGCCATTTAGCATCTTGGTCTGGGTCGTCTATCGAAAACGAGATGGTTGACACTGTACAGCCTAGTCTACCAGAAGCCATGAGATCTCTCTAGGATTTCCCGTAGTAATGTTGGATTACATTACGGTTTCTGGAGATTTATAAATTATACATTTTTCATCTAACAAAATATATTGCACGATTTTTTTTTACCATCTGGAAAAAAATAGAGTGTAACGGGTGAACGGAATAGACGCCTATGACGCTGATATTTTACAATTTTTTTGCTTTTACATTAACATATTATGAAATTGAACTATCAATAAATATTACTAATTTGAAATAAACTTTCGGCAATAAAAAATAAAAACACAAATTTTAAACTAAATAAATAAATGCTACCATACACATTAAATAATACTAGTACAATTATCGCGTTATACTTTAAACCCAACCACTATGTTAACCAACCGCGGTTACCATAATTAAAATTTACTTGTCCATCTTGCAGTATGAGCTGGGTGCTACCATCTGCTTGTCCTTAATATAAAATTCCCAACCCAAGCAACAACTGCAAACTTCAAGATACCATAAGTTCAACTCAAGATCGGAACAAAAGTTAAATTTAATCTATGTAACCGCATACATATGACGTTAATTCAAAATATACGCGAACCGTAAAAACTAGTATTATTTCAATAAATAAATAAATCAATTAAAAACTATCGAAACTAAAATAATATGCACCCAATTAGTAGCATTTATTGATAGATCAATTTCATAAAATGTTAATGTAAAAAAAATGTAAAATATCAGCGAAATAGGCAATTTACTTCTATTCCTTTAACCTATTACACCCTATTTTTTCCAGACGGTAAAAAAACCACCCATTAGGTACGGAAAGCCAAATTTTTCAATTTATGTACTCCTCATACTATTTTAAGTTATGTTTTTTTTTTAATTTAAAATAGGGGAATACCAACTTTTTCTGAAAATGCTAACTTCTACCTATACGCGGTGCTTTGACCGACTAACAGCGTAAAAGGACTTAGCATCTTGCTAGTTTGAAAAACAAAAGAAAAGAAATGATAAAAGGAAGAAGGTGACAGAATCCATCCATCCTTCATTATCGATTATTTTATGAATTACTTTATTTTATGCCCTTTTTATTGCATAAACGATAAAGCGATTCCCTTGATCGTAATCAACAGCAGCTCATAGTTTTCAACCAACTGCGGAAAAATATCATTTCAGATGACCTCTGAGGTCTGATACAGAATACCTCGTAGCTTGTAATTATAATGGTTGATACTTTAGAGTAGAACAAATATTTTGTTTTTTGTTGTGGAACTTACCTTAACAGACCTCTAAGTTAAATATAAGTCTAACACCTAGAACTAATTAACCTAGTCTAACCTCTTATATTCTCGTAAGTACGTATTTCCTACGTGGTAGAGCCATGCTGCACTTATATTAGTAGCATAGTTGTAACACGAATAAGTCAGCTCGTCCGGGGCTCGACCCTCTCACAGAATACCAGCGTAAAATAGTAGCTTAATGCTGCTGTATTTCGTATGGTGAGTGTAGAGAACCGGAGACCCTTTTTACTAGAAACGAGGCATTCCATCGTAGTCTTCACGGGTGACAACGCATCTGCATTTTGATTCGTAATCGAGGATAGATGTAGATGTCTATGGGCCACAGCAACCACTTACCATCAGGTGGATTGTGTGCTCGTTTGTCACCATATCCTATAAAAAAAGTATCTCAATTATTAATTTGTTCTTTTTGTTACAGTTTAAATAGATCGCATTGAAAAACATAAACATCTATCCGGCAACATATTGCCAGCGGACCTGATATAACGTATTGTAATTAAATATTACCGAGATAAACCCGGCTTCTGTTATCATCGGTCACGTAGACAGCAGTCGGTTTCAAGCGACCCGTCGAATATCGCGAACATTCAACAAATAACAGAATGTTGAAAAACAAGAAATTCGCGAAACATTTTAAACACTTAAGGTTCATACTTGTTCTTATTTCTCATCCTTAACTAAAAAAAGTGCACGGCTTGACATGGGCCTCTCTCATGTTAAGGTCCGTAAACCGTCGGGCTTACTTTGACGCACCTTGCTAGTCAGGGTTCTTTTTATAGAGTAAGGGTAGCACAGTCCACGAGATGGTAAGTAGATACCATAGCATATAGACATCTACATTTAAGAATCGAAATGCAGATGCGTTGTCACCCCTGGGGACTAAGAAAAAATGCCTCGTTTCCAGTAAAAAGGGTCTCCGGTTCTCTACACTCGCCATACGAAACACAGCAGTATTAAGCTGTTATTTTACGCTGGTATTCTTGAGAGATCATCGTCTTTCCTCGGTCGAGATAACCCATTCCTATTACAACCATAATATAGCTGCAGCGTGGCTCTGCCGCGTAAACAGTAATTATGTTTAGCGTAAACGAGAAGAGTGGAAGAACATTAAGTACGTATAGTCGTTTGATGGTTTATGCATGGGTTCCGGTCATAGAAATATAAATTCTTATATCTATGGTTCCGGTCTATACAATTGTCAGGTCTCAGAAGCTTTAGTGCTTGTTGGCACACGTATTTGATACTTTTTTTTCTCAGACATGCATGTTTCCTCACGACGTTAACCTTCACCGCTTAGCACGTGATAAATTTGCATTTTAAACGTTCTTATCTTTCTTCATGAAAACATTTCTAGAAGTTTTGATGCGATTACTGAATGAGATTACTCGGCACCTATATTCTCATGAATGTTATAATTTGGTGTAAAATGTCATTATTTGATGGTTATCTTTTTTTTATAGTATTAACTTTTGGTCAAAAGCTCATTAATATTAAAGGTTTAAAGTAAGCTTTACCTACTTAGGGAACTTTTAAAAAATATTTTACTATTATTGTGAATAGATAGTAATATAATAATGATAATAAATATAATAGTGATAACAAATGAATAAAAATTGTAGGTACTTGTATGCTTTTCAAAACATTTCATCAGGAATAACATTAAACTTTTCTAAATTAAAAGTAGGTATTTTACTTGTATGTACCTAAATTAATATTCTCCGTTATTTTACTGAACTAGACTGTTATTTTGTCAAGGACTCAATGTTGTATAAAGTAAAATTAAAACAGATCTATTGTATATCAATAATTGTTGAAGCAAACATAAATATTTAGGATTTGGAGCCATACACACGGATGTGAGTGACGTTATATCTTTGCGCGGCTCCACTCGTGTGCATCAACCGCCTTTACTTTTTTTATGTTTACTCATTTTGAGAACACAAGAAAACTAGTATTATACCTTGGATTATTATACAATCAAAGTATTATACTTTATGTAACCATAATAAATGTATATTTCAATTATAAAAATGAGCTCAATTATTTAGTAGCCTCAGGTTACTTGCGATCCAATAAAATATGTTTCTAAAAATTGTGTAAAAGAATGAATTTACTTAAGGATCTTATTAAAAAGGACTTTGATTCGCTTTGAAATTGATAATAACATCTTTTTATGATTAAATATTTTTATAACTTAATAAATATAAATTCAAATGTACAATAATTTTAATTTGAAAAAGCAAAATATATTTTAAGGTTTAATGTAATACGTTACCTACGGGGATTTAATATTTTTATGTATATTATTAACATTAAAGTATTCAACTAATAAATACCTAAGTATATTAAAATTTACATAATCGCGGAACCATATTTCGAAGGTCAGAATTTCTTACTATCATCATGCAAACATTGTAGCCGGGAATTCATAACCAGTGCGTGTTGCTAGTGACCCGTGGTTCATCACTGCTGGCCGTATGAGTAAACTCAAGGTCGCTAAGGTGGAGAGAGCTATGCTCGGGGTTTCTCTGCGTAATAAACTTAGAAATGAGGATATCCGCAGTAGAGCCAGAGTAATCAACATAGTCCAACGGATTAGTAAGCTGAAGTGTCAATGGGCCGGCCATATAGCTCGAAGAATCAACAACCAATAGGAAAGCAATGTTTTCGAATGGCAACTTCGTACCGGTAGGCAAAGTGTGGGGTCATCCCCCACTAGATTGAGTGACGACCTGGTAAGACAATGAGGAAGTCGATGAATGCAGGTGTCTCAGGATGGTGCTTTGTGGCATTCTTCGGGGGAGGCCTATGTTCTGCAGTGGACTTGCGAAGGGCTGTAATGATGATGACTATACAAACGCATCTATACATCAAAAATATATTCAAGTCTAATACTACATGGGCTTTTTCAAATAAATTTCATCAAGTCTAAAAATACAACAGTGTAAATAGATATTGAACATATACCTAGTACGAAGCTGCTCAAGAACATTAGAACGGAGAACCTATGTATTTTACCCTATTAAAATTATTACAACATTATTATCAACGTCAAACAGCTACAACTGTAACATGACGTACAAGTCTCAGTGTTGACAGTTGGACACGCGCGCTTCAAAGAAGCCTCCATCAATGGCCTTAGGAAGACGCGTGTGTTTTCAAAACGTAATATTCAAAGAACAGATACCGCCAAACAATATCAAGTGACACGCATTTCCTCCACGTCATATTAACTCTGAGTATAGTTTATGTTACAATATTGTTGAAAATGAACCAAGTTTTGGTAATCTTATAATAAAAATAAATAATAAATCTTCGATTCGTTGTTTTATTTAATAGATCTATATATTTTCTTAATTTTAAAGGTCATCATCACTACTGCCTTTTAAAGTCCACTCCTGAATATAGGCCTCCCCATTGATTGCCTCATAAGTGGGATATATACCACGGTTTCCAGGTTTTTTTTATAAAAGAGGGGCAAACGAGCATACGGTTAACCTGATGTTAAATAACTACAGCTGCCCATGAACAACCGCAACACCAGGGGAATTGCAGGTACGTTGCCGGCACTTTAGAATGGAGTAAGCTCTTTTCTTGAAGGTCCCCAGGTCGTATCGGTACGGAAAAATCGCCGGTGGTTAACTATTCCACAGAGAGGTCGTAACTTAGTTTAATAAACTTTTTGAATTTTGTTGGGATATCTACTCTTAAATGTGAAATTTGGGCAAAGAATACATAACAGTACTACGTACAGAACGTCCACTCACCTCCCCGCACTCATTTCAAATACCGCACCCCACCCCGCATTTCGTTATAGACAACACTGACACTTGAACGAGGGTGCACGCGATTGGACGAAAATGACGCAAACATACGATTATACAATTTAAAAGATAGCGTGGTGTTTTCATTACAATAGTTGTATATTGTGCTGTATTTGAATGCCTTTCTACTTCAAATTTTTATTTCCAATTATATATTATTTAGTTTTATTATTATTATCACTCATCTACGATATCTACTTACTTCTACTATAAATACGTAATTACTTACAATTAATATTTCCGTTACGATACGATCATTTAAGCCGACGTTGAAGCCGCGCCGCCGCTTCAACGTCGGCCGCCGCACTTCCCTACTAAATTTCACACACACATTTGCGCGTATACAGACGTCATTTGCCTATGTAGTATGTAGTAATTGATAATTAATTGGCGAGCGTTGTATGGAGTGTCCGGGGTGTGATTTGGGTTCTGCAAAGATCAGAAATTTATTAACCGATTTAGCATGGTTACCAATGATTCAATCTTATTAATTTATCATTTTAATTGCCACTGTATGATCCCTTTTTATTCCTCAACCTGGGGGAACAGTTGACTATTAAAGATTGTGCGTTACTTTCTAAATTGAACCGATGACGTTATAATTGGAAATTTTATATACTATATTACATAATAAATCTCTTCATTATAGTTATAACTCAGAAAAAATCATTCATAAAATTAAAGACGTCTGACCAATTATAATTCATGAACATAAATTTAAAAGAAATGTTTAGTTTAATTAGACAATTTATTTATGTAACTTATACAATACAATTCGGTTTAACTAATAAGAACATGTAAAGTTGCACAATATAAATTAAAAAAATTAGGTACATTCATTTTAAGCTATCAATAATTTCTGAGTATATCACGCAGTGAAACTCCGAGCATAGCCCTCTCCATAGCGCGCTGAGCGACCTTGAGCGTCCTCATACGGCCAGCGGTGAAGGACCACGTCTCAGATCCGTAAGTCATCACTGGCAACACGCACTGGTTATACACTTTAGTTTTCAGAGATTGAGGTATACCTGACGAGAAGATGTGTCGTAATTTCCCGAACGCTGCCCAGCCGAGTTGAATCCGTCGATTGACCTCTCGGTCGAAGTTGGACTTACCTAGTCGGACTATTTGTCCCAGGTAAACGTACTCATCAACTTCGAGCATAGTGCTCCCAACAACTACCGGCATAGGTGTGACGTGGACATTAAACATGATCTTTGTTTTGTCCATGTTCATCTTAAGACCTATCCGTTGGGAGACACCATTGAGGTCATTGAGCATAGTGCTAAGGTCCTCCAGCGATTCTGCCATAAGGACTATATCGTCGGCAAATCGAAGGTGAGTGATGTACTCGCCATTGATGTTAATACCGTATCCTTTCCAGTCCAGTAGCTTGAAAACGTCTTCCAACGCAGATATCCGCAGTAAAACCAGAGTGACCGACATAGCCCAACGGATTAGTAAGCTGAAGTGGCAATGGGCCGGCCATATAGCTCGAAACCACCGGAAAAAGGTCCGAGTGGCAGCCTCGTACCGGTAGGCGTAGTGTAGGGCGACCCCCCACTAGATGGAGTGACGACTTGGTAGACATGCAGGAAGTCGATGGATGTAGGTAGCTCAAGACCGTGCTTTGCGGCATTACTTGGGGGAGGTCTATGTTCAGCAGTGGACTTGTGAAGGGCTGTAATGATATCAATAATTTTGGTCAGACTTACCCTCCAAATGTACTAATATTGTATTGCATTTTTTGAACAAATCGGTACAGTGTTTAAGTATACTCGTACAACGTATGATAATAATTGCGATAATGTTATTATGTGATTCTGCGTATTTTGCGCGAAGGTTTTGTTAAAAATAGTATAGGAATGCTATTTATCCGTTGCCAACACTGTATACGAGAGCATCATTTCCGCGACTTTGATATCAAGCAGATTTTTAAATTACTAACAATCATTCTTTTAACGCTTTGTAAAAGGAAACTGGATTTTAAATCGTGTTTAGCAGATACTATTGTATTAAACTATTAAAATAGTGTTATGAAATGTATTACAAATATAACAGCGTTATATAAATAACTTTTTGGTTCACCTTTCCTACATCGTTATCAATTTTTTGTTTTATATATACATACTCCAGTCGAAAAAGTCGTTTTATCAACATAACGTGTAATTTAAAGGATCTTTTGAAGTATAATGACGAGACAAATAAATTAAGTTAGATATAAGTCGCGGTACGTTATGCGCAATAACGGTCACCGCTAGACTTTCGTGCCGCGAGTAGTACAAGAATCGATAGCGAGGTGCGAGATGTCTGACAATCATTGCGGTCACAAACCCACCCTAAAACAACAGAGCCCCACCCAAGTCCAGCAGTAGACAGCGGCAATAGTATAGATGCTAATATATTACATAATATGTATATTCATGACAGCCTGAAAAAAGTTCACTACTAAATAAAAGTTGCCTCTATATTATATTGTTTATAATTTTAAGTTGATGTCAGGAAGATGCTACTTTCCATGTCTTGTTTCAGTTTTCCTCTATCGCATGTTACATCACCCACGGGATGATTTAAGGTGATACCTCGAAAATTTAGTAGTTTTTCAATTTCACGCATTTTTTAAAGTTTTATAGATTACGAACCAAAATTTTGGTATATGATTTTTGACTATATGACCTTGGATAGCATAAAAGGAAAACACGATAGCATGTAATTTTCTCGATAGAAAAAAATTGCAAAGTAGGCTCTCATTAGTTACATTTCTCCATGACACCACAATATTTTTACGAATAAGTTCATGGAATTATTTTTAAAAGATAGTAAATAATCATATCTAAGTTCTCATAAACTATTTTTTTATTCATAACGAAGTTTTGTTAAAAAAAAATGTTGTTTGCCGCTTACTTAGTTTTATTCCGAGCGTGTGCTCGGTATAGCTATCTCATAATTTGCGTATTATTGAATATGGAGTCATTGCATCACTTTCATTTTGACACTCCCTCAGTCGTCCGTTAGCTTCACCGACAAAGGAATAAGCCACGCCTCCAAAACTACGATTCATTTTCAAAGTATCCTCTTAATGTATTATTATATTATATTACACCGTCACTACAGGTTTAGTACTAATATAGAGGCAATAAAATATACAACAATGAGCATTAAGATATTGTCATTTTTTATCACTACTACAATTATTTTATTAGTTTGATATTTAAATAGATGTTGACATCTCATGACTCATGACGTCTCTATGTCAACATCTATTTAAGGTAGAGAATGCATAAACTTTTTGAAAGGAGACGGGCGAATTTGGGCCTAACGTTACACAAGTGAAATATTTATTAAGTTTTTTTTGTAGTTAATAATGAAATATTAAGCAGTTTTATCATGGCAAAAGAAATTAAATATTTTATAAGAATAATGCTGACTTCCGTTATTTTTATTTTTAAACAATGCTGCCAGATGAAATAGGTTAGTTAATCGGTTTCAATACAAAAATAGAAAAAAAGACAATAAAAAGTGATTCAGTCTTTTCTTCTTTAGGTAAGTTTAAGAAACTTCTTATTTAAATAATGGTTCCCTCGTGACACCTTAACGTTTCAAAATAGTCGTAAAAATAAATTGACTGAATAAATTAATAAATCGATTTCACAATCGATTATCAATGTTTTATACAGGCCACAAAAAAATGCCACGGAAATGTCAACGTTAGTTTAAAAACTAAAAACGGCACTCAAACCATTTGTTACTTTTGTTCACAGAGTATTTTTTATATAGGGAACTTTTGTTTGGCTTTGAGCTTGCGGTCCTAGTGAATATTTTCTGTTGTTTTTCTGTGCTGTAATAATATTCCCATCTTTAACGACTCTACGTATAAAGGATTCTGACGGTTTCTTTTCTGATTTTACAAGAATACATGTGCAAAATGATAAATGATTTTCCCCAGCTCACACACAGTAATTTAATAAAAAGTGGGCTAGGTCCCATTACGGTGAACACATACAAGATGGGAGATATGAAATAGAAGTGTGTCTAGAAACGGACAGCAACCTACTAAGAGAATTGTCTTTATTCGACCTCTTAATAGCCACCTATAATGGTACTATCCAACCATTCTAGCTGGCTATTGAGAGGTCGAATAAATTCGAGACATATACTTAAGCTCATACAAAAACATATTTTACATATATTTTAGTTGACAGTCCTCTTAATGGTAGAGAGATCATCAAACAGTATTATTTTAATTCTTTGGTAGGAAAAAGAACTGTAGGTTGCTGTTGTCATGTAATGTCCATAATATGGTACCTAAGCTGGGCAAGGCGTCAAGAGAATTTAATACTGCCTGCGGTTGAAATTTAGAATCGTTTGGCAGGAATTTCGGGGAGTAAGGTGTTTTATTTGGTAGATATTTGGTACCAGATTATAATAATACCACTCCCATCAAAAGGTAATGCACCGTTCTTGAGAAAAATCAAAAAGAAAATCCCATAGAACTAACCTCAAAATCATAACTCAAAATGAATTAAGGGGATGGGAGGTGGTGGAGAGGGAGGCGGGGGTGTTGTAGAGTCGCCCCACACTTCCACATCCTGCCGGACATGCTTATTTTTTTAATAAATTTTTAAAAAATCTAATTTTGAGGTTATGTTTTTGTAATATTTTTGACTATAATCCTGATTAATGGAGGGAGAGAGTTGAAGGAGGGAAGCACCACTTAGCGCAGTCGAGGGAAGGACGGTGGACGGAGCCCCGCTTCGGGGGGCTTCTACTTCTGAGTGGTTTACAAACAAATAACCACGAAGGGAATGGCGGGGTTTATTCGCTCGCTTCGCTCGCTCACTCGACCCCGCCATCTCCTTCTAACCTAACCTATCCGAGTCGGGGTGCCCTAAGTCCCGCTCGCTTCGCTCGCTCTTGCACTCAACAAAACACCAAAATAGGTTGAAATTTAGAATCGTTTGGCAGGAATTTGGGGGAGTAAGGTGTTTTATTTGGTAGAGGTTTGGTCCCCGATTATAATAATACCACTCCCATTAAAAGGTAATGCACCGTTCTTGAGAAAATCAAAAAGAAAATCCCATAGAACTAACCTCCAAATCATAACTTACAATGAATTAAGGGGATGAGAGGTGGTGGAGAGGGAGGCGGGGGTGTTGTAGAGTCGCCCCACACTTCCACATCCTGCCGGACATGCTTATTTTTTTAATAATTTTTTAAAAATCTAATTTTGAGGTTATGTTTTTGTAATATTTTTGATTATAATCCTGATTAATGGAGGGAGAGAGCTGGAGGAGGGAAGCACCCCGTAGCGCAGTCGAGGGAAGGATGGTCGACGGAGCCCCCCTTCGCGGGGCTCCTACTTCTGAGTGGTTTACAAACAAATAACCACGAAGGGAATGGCAGGGTCGAGTGAGCGAGCGAAGTGAGCGAATAGACCCCGCCATTCCCTTCCTAACCTAACCTGTTCAAGTCGGGGTGTCCTAAGTCCCGCTCGCTCTTGCACTCAACAAAACACCAAAATATTAGCTTT
This sequence comes from Parnassius apollo, assembly GCA_907164705.1. Classification (NCBI taxonomy): domain Eukaryota; kingdom Metazoa; phylum Arthropoda; class Insecta; order Lepidoptera; family Papilionidae; genus Parnassius; species Parnassius apollo. Next base: position 14,286,117 of record CAJQZP010000212.1, read on the forward strand.
TATAATTAATTTAAATTATAAACATAATATATAATACAATAATAACCATACTACGACTCGCACAGGTGCCTGCGATTTGCTACGACGGGCGGAGGCTGCTCTCCCTCCGCACCTACGGCTTTACAAAAGCACTTTAGGAGTAGGGCAGACAAGTCTACCTGGATTCGGGGCGTGCTGATTTAATTTTAGTACAGATTCGATCAGATCAGATATCTATAGTCAAGTTGCCTTTGCTCCCGCCACAGACACAACATTCTGTATGCTATCCATCTTTCGCAGTAATATCGTATAATTTTTTCTCAGAAAGTCTAGAACCCAGAGCCGTAAATTCAGTTAATAATAAAAAAATGTATCACTTTTCAATTTTTCATACTCTCTAGTATATAGTCAGTAATCTATGTTTCATAATTTCATACTTTACGTATTAAGGTTATAATAGTTTTTACATATTTTTTCGATAACGGTGCATTACCTTTTAATATGAGTGGTATTATTATAATAGGAGACCAAATCTCTACCAAATAAAACACCTTACTCCCCCAAATTCTTGCCAAACGATTCTAAATCCAACCCCTGCCTGCACCGTTTTTAGACGATATTTTATTTGTTTATGATGAAGTGGACGATTAATAAATCATAAAAGAGAAAATGTTTTTAATTCATCCTCCTTCTGCTTTTTTATAATTATTTCAAACTTCTAGAATTTAGTTGGACGGCGTCGTCTGAATCTTCTATTTGTGAATGTCCTACAATACATAAAATTATGGTGATATATAGTTTACAATAAAGTCTAATAATTATTTTCTTAAAGTGTAATGTGAGAGCTTGGTGTGAGCATTGATGACATTGTATGCATAGGCATAAGCAAAATAACAACCTATATTTTTTTTTTCATGAAGCACTCGTAAACATTTTAGTTTTTTTTTTAAATGGTATTGATATATAAATAAAATAATACAGTAATCGTTGCTGTAACATCAGGCCCAGCTTTCTATGAACTTTCGCCCGTCTCCTTTTTATGTAAGTAAAGACGACAACAACAAGTAGTAAAAATTAAAAATTTTGTACAACCGACTTCAATACAAATAAAATGAGTTGTATTGAATACCTCCTTCTGCTTGAAGTCGGTTAAAAACCTCTGACTAGATAGAGCGAAGATCGGTGGCCGGTAGCAACTAAGGAGAGCTCTATATTTAGTACAGGACTGCCGCAGGGTGATAATGATTATAAAGTAAGAAAGATAATTCTGAAGAAAGAAAAGCATGTCAGTACATTGAGATTATTATGATTACGTCATAACATATTTTTCTAATATTTGCGGTCCGTTGGAGCAATTCGAAGATCGTGTTGAACGAGTCAACTTCACCATTAACGTAACAGTGTCCATCATGATTTAAAATTGAATACATTCTTGATTTTGTTACACTATAGGTTATTTAAGGAGCAAATGTAATGGAATTTATTTGGTCGTTAGTGCTGGCTGGTGCGGTGGAATTAATAGGCAACATTGAACTTGAACGCGGCGATGCGTGCGCGCGTGACGTCACCGTATACACGTGCGGGCGCGGGGCGTCGCTCGACCGCCGCAAGGCCACACCGGCAATCACCGGCTTGCCTCACGAAACTAACCGTGAATGATTTTCCCTTAGATAAAAAGTAAATTTTGACTAATAGTGAATAATATCATGCGAGTATATCGACCATGAGGACAGATGATAATGTATAAGATTCCCCGTCAAGAGAAAAACAAAAATTCTTTTACACGAAAGAACCACTCTTTACACAAGACATAAATTCAGGCCTAAATCCGTATAGCTTTGCCCTGTGGCGGCAGAATTCAAGGAGTTTGCCTCCTATTTTAAAATGCGGAGAAAATCCAAAATCGACTAGGCATACGATTTATTTTAAACGAATAGAATCAGTTCTACATGCTTTATATTAAGTAAATTTTTGTAATTTAATTTTCAGCCACTTCTAGGCTTCCTGAAAAATTTAAAATACAATAATTTTTTGATTATAACTATTATTCTCACTAGGATCATCACAGGTTACGATCAATGCGTGTTTTTTCAAGTTTTTTAAATACTTAAAAGTAATATTATTTATAATACAAATATACCCCTAAGAAAAGGACTTCTTTATTGACTGGTCTGAGCGTCATATTTAAGTCCGTAGCTTCGTTCTGACGGAATTCTAACATAAAGTTACATAATAAGGCTGTTGGGCTTTATTATAATAATTTATAAAATAATTATAATAATCTACAGGTAAGGCAGTAGGAAAAAGTTTCAAACTTTATAAGGTCTTAAAAACTAGGATAAAGAAACGTGCCACGAGTATTTCTTTCTTAATTCATAAAAAATATTTACCTATCGTGTAATACTCTGCTACTAATATGTTTTAAGTTTAAAATCTATCGATCAAAATGTCAATTAATATGCAAAAACAACTCATTACAAGCACGATATTAACGTGGTATGTAACTTTCAAAAAGATTAATAAACCTGACTTTGGGGTTTTCTTTAATATATTTTAAGTAGAATTTATGAGAGCTGTAATGTTTAATTTATGACCTCAAAATGAAAATTAAAACAAGACAGGTTATTTTTTAGTATGTATTAAATACCATGGAATACGTGGTAGAGCCACGCTGCAGTGTGTTATAACACATAATAAGTACATCGTGAATAGCAACAAATTGCTACTGGTGGTGGATGGTAAGTGGTTGATGTGGCCCATAGACATCTACATCTATCCTCGATTACGAATCAAAATGCAGATGCGTTGTCACCCGTGAGGACTAAGATGGAATGCCTCGTTCCAGTAAAAAGGGTCTCCGATTCTCTACACTCACCATACGAAACACAGCAGCATTAAGCTACTATTTTACGCTGGTATTCTGTGAGAGCGTGGTCCTTCCCCGGTCGAGTCGACCCATCGTACGACAGTCGTAGCAGGTGATTGTAAAGAACCGGAGACCCTTTTTACTGGAATCGAGGCATTCCATCTTAGTCCTCGGCGGTGACAACACATTTGCATTTTGATCTTTAATTGAGGATAAATGTTGATGTGTATGGGCCACAACATGCACTTACCATCAGGTTAACTGTGTGTTTGTTTGTCACCCAATACTTTAAAAAACGTGTTAACTAGCCACTGTTTCATAAACAATAAGAATAAACTTCTTGTTCCTCAACTGGTACGAGTTAATTACATCTGATCACAACATTTTTCATGTAAATTGATTTGTGATAGTAATTTGGAAGTTATAAATAACGTCAGATTACTAGTAATTTATAATAATGTCGTTTATATCAAACGTTTAGTATATTTTATTTTTAATCTTGTATCTCTACTGCACGTTGTAGAACTTGGAAATAAAGCATATTACCTATATATCTTATAGATATGAAAGTATTACATAACTAAATAAAAATGCAAGCAATGAATGGACTCTAGCAAAAAGTGGTAAGGCTAAGGTTGCGATAAAATGAGAAGTTATCTTGTTTGTTGTTAGATAACGTTATTATAAATATATTACTATCTTTTTGACGCGAAAAATATTAATTTAATTTGCTTTTATCATCTATAAAACGTATTATTTAATAAACAGCCTTTTATTTAGATACAGACCTCTTAAGTCTATTACTGTTAGTGTTTTCTTCTTCGTTTGTGATAACGTGATATTACACTTCTCATTGAGTTTAATTTAAATACATTATTGATAATAATACACAAACGCAATAAAAATAAGATTTACCCAAAAATTCCTTTGACTTATAAAATCAGCTTAGAATCTGTAAGGTCTCACATCTGGGTATAGACTACTCTCAGTTCTGAAAGGATTATAGTGAAATGAGACCGCCGCCGCAAGCGACCAATGTCTATAATGTATGTTGGTTGGTTAACTTTACATGTCCTCGAAATATTTTATTCATTTTTCCTTTAACGTGGATCGTATGTTAAATCAGCACATAAAATTGCAAATGACATTTTCCATTGGTTCTGATGGGTTTCAAACTCCTATTTCTCATGTATAATGGAAATTACAGTTAATGTCTATAGATAAGTTACGAATTAATTTCATTTTGTCTTATATTCAGTTGTATCATAGTATTGATTTTAAAGAAAAGTGGTTCTTATTTGACTATTTATTATTTAACTATTATATATTTATTTAAATATTTATTAAACTAACAATGTGACGTAGTAATGTGACTCTATATAAAAACCCTACTTTAAAAAACTGTCTTTGCATTACATATATCCAGCATTTAATTTATTTAGTTAAAGATAGCTCTCCATAATTACAATTAAACACGTAAATTATACACTAGTAACATTGGTTTGCGAAAAAATTTAACGTATTGTACTCTTCTTGCATAAAATGTATTTCGCAAACATTACTACAGTATAGTCGCGAAAGCTGTGATGTAACATGCGCAAGCGGCGAGCTGGCCCATTGATTAGACCGAGTCGTGAATGTAAGCTGTTACCTAATCTTGGCAATAATACATCGTCTTAATTCAAGATAAAGCATTTAGAAACAAAATCGTTGCCGGTCAATGATTTTGTTGCTGATTTAAGCAACATTTTTGTAGTTTCTTGCGTTTAGGTTTACCATTATCAGTTACATTATAACCTAATTTACTATTACAATGATTTCTTCTTTTAGAAACTGTGCTAATCAATTGCTAAAGAAACCTACTATATATATATTTAAGCTGATTTTTTGCAACATTTTAATAACTGTAATTATTGAGTAAATCGACAACAGACAATCGATATGGAAGAAAGGTTCTCGAGTGGCAGCCTCGTAACGGTAAGTGAAGATTTAGTAAGAGACAGGAAATCGATGAATATAGGTGAATTATGACCGTGTTTTGTGGCATTTCTTGGGGCTATGTTTAGCTGTGTAGATATGATGATGACAATGATGATGATGAATTGTTAATTATATTTCATGTGTTGTTATATGTGTTGAAATTACAACACTCCTCAAGATGTAGATGTTGTGTTTAACAATTTTGTCTTCTGGATATGTTGTTAAGATATGTTTGTTTATTTGCCTCGTTAACCTATACACACTGCGAAGGTAAGAGGTAAGAGTGATACAAATATCCGACGATCTTAGGGCCATGTTGATAAACATGATGTCCTTTCTAGCAATTATTGTTTACAGCAACAATGTAAGTTTGCTATAAATATTAAGTGATTAGTCCAAATGTTTTGCTCATTGTTTAAAAAATCAAATAAATTAGAAAAAATGAAGAGATGAGTGTTCGGTTATATTCGTCTAATCATAATTTTGAGATTTATTTAGTTATGTTCAGATTGATTTAGCTTATTTGTATATTTCGTAACTTATCATTTATGAGGCAGCTTTACTGCTCATTGTCGATACAGGAATATGTTAATGGCACTATAGTGTAAGTTTACGTAGTGTTTTAGTAACTGAAAAACAGATAGAACAGAAATATTTTTGTATTAGGCGTTTAACAAATGCAATAAATATCAGGGACAAATTTAAAAAATGTACATTATAAATAACAGCTGTCACAGACTATAAAATAAAAACAACAATAGAAAGCACTTTCATTTGCGTGTGTGTGTGTGTGTGTGTGTGTGTGTGTTTTTTTTTATTGTAGCTTGTGAAATAACAAATAAAAAGCTCTTAGCCATTTCGCAAGCTAGACGTCTCTCTGTTCCGGGATAACAAAAAAGTTTGAATATTATATATTTTAGTTAATATTATAATTTTAGTATGAATTAACATTTACCGTCTTATTCAATCAAACAAATTCATAAATCAAATAATAACTGTACTGTTGAAATATTAAATTATCGCATATGTTTATAATATAGTTAGCTATCACAGCACACATACTCTCATCTAAGTGTGTTCTGGAATTGTTCCGAAATGTCAGTACCTGTATAAAAAGGTTAAGGAAATACTCCAGTTACATTATGTATTCGTCAATATCTGTTTAGGTGTGTGTGTGTGCGTGTGGGGTCGACACAAAAATGATAACATCAGCTCAGTATTTGCTGTAATATGAAACAGTGAACTGTCGACTGCGGAACTTTCAGTGTTGACATATTGCAATAGGATACCGTTGTTTTGGCCGTGAGAATATTACACGTTTTGTTCTCTTGCAAAGAATTGCACGTTCGGCGTAATATAATTATTTTTATCTCGCACCCAACAATCGGTTCATTTGTATACGGTGGAAAAATAACTGTAATTTTATAACAAGGTCTTGGCGATATCATTATATTGAGGTACTTTTATTCATACTAAAGAAAAAAAAAACTACTAAGTAACCCATCTAACTGTGGGGAAAAGGTTATTCGTTTTTGTTGTAAGTATAATTTGCTCATTCCACCAATGTAGAGTATAAAACCAAATTTTAAGTTAAAAATTTTCCATTTATTAACTTTTTTATTTTACTGTAAATATATTTTTTGTAGGTGACAAACGTAGGGTGACAAACGAGCACACAGTCCACCTGATGGTAAGTGGTTGCTGTGGCCCATAGACATCTGCATCTATCCTCGATTACGAAACAAAATGCAGATGCGTTATCACCGTTGAGGACTAAAATGGAATATCTCGTTTCCAGTAAAAAGGGTCTCCGGTTCTCTACACTCACCATACGAAACATTAAGCTACTATTTTACGCTGGTATTCTGTGAGAGTGTCGCGCCCCGGTCGAGCTGGCCTATTCGTGTTATAACTATACTATAAACTATATAAGTGCAGCATTGCTCTACCACGTATAAACGTATATAAAATATATTTTGTTACTTTTTATTTTTACAAATGGCCTCAAAAAACTAAGGACTAATTGTAAAACAACGATCCACCTTTTTCGTTAATGACAGAAATATAACTTATTTTTTCTAAATGCTAAACTAATACCTATTAGTACTAGTTGTTAGTAAATCTTTAAAATATACTATAATTCCTTATTTAAAGTGTGCAATCATGTTCAAGTGTCACGCGTATGTATTTAAGTTATTCAGCGGAACGTAACTCATTGACGAGTTCCACATTTATTTACTTAGCTACATTGTTTCAAGTGTTTTCATACAATAAACAATAAGTGGGTGAAGCGTTCATTCATCTATGTTAAATTAAACATGCGTTGAAAAGTACAGGTATTCGAACATTATCGCGCTAATGCAGCTGATAAAGACAGATATCGCTACGTAGGCGGTAGCACGCTTGATAACGGCTAAACAGCCGTCATAAGCCGAGGCCAGATGTGTGCCATGAATGTACACACACACATGCTCGTGCACTACTCATGTTTGTTAGCATATTCTGTATTCGCCTCAAAATGGCTATCGGTGACACTAGCTCTAATATCTCTTTGTTTTCTTTGCACCAGCCGCCTGTTATCTGACAACTAGTGCTCGTTTATTTAATTTAGTATCTTACATATTTACATCAAAGCAGTGTAGACTTGAGCGCTGGTCAATTAGAATAAATAAGTATCACAATTAAAATGCCCTGTGTTAAAATATAATTTATGAAGTTATAAACAATATCAAAGTGACATTATAACAAGTCTGACAAGGGTTGAAACACAATATAAACGTATTATAACTTGTAGCGCAGAATAACCGCGTCAAATAAATAATAGTAGGTATGTTTACAATTCTATAATGGTTATTAGTATATTAACTGATAGTACACAACTTATATATTTGTAGAGAACAGATAGGTATCATCAATTCGACTTTAGAGGCAATTAGTAGCGTTACTTGTTCACAAAATTATCTCAGCAGATAACCGTTATTCTAAATAAGTAGTAATTTTATTGATAAATTGCGTTCACGTGTGTATTTATAGAGCAATTTCATTTGGTAAATAAGCATATTTCGTGGCCATATCAAAACTACGTTCTCTTCATACAAAATGTTAGTTTTCATAGAGGTAAAGAATAGCGCATAATATTTAGATACATATAAGTGTACGTGCGTGTGTGTGTATGTGTATGCGAGTATATATATATATATATATATATATATATATATATATATATATATATATATAAATATATATATATATATTACGTATTATTAGTCTAGCAAAGTTTATAAAAAATTGGTTTATCTGACCGGATAAGAAACTATTATTATTAAATTTTCATCTTTTACAAAACTGCAAATCTACATAATAAGTTAATAAGCAGTAGTCCTCGTATTTTGTTTCAATGAAATAAAACAACACTTTAAAGATAATTGCAATATTGTATATAGGTATAACTTTTAAACTATGTTTAAAAGTTATACTAATATGTAATAATAATAATATATTTAAAAGTTATACTACTATGCATAAGTTTATGAGTTTACACATACTATAATTTACACATACTATAATTTAAATAGTAACTCTATCAAAGTATAGGGAAATGTAAGGGTATCTTGTAAAAGAATAGTAGGAAAAAAATTATCTTTATGTTGAAATTTTGTGGTTGTATCACTTATCGAAACGATCAATTTATGTTTTTTGTACGGTGATTAGATTTTGAAGAAAATACTCATATTTTCAAAACGATTTCGTCTTATGACTTGTTTTTTGTAGCTTCTTGAATTGAATGTAACTATTTTGCTAGGAAATGCAGTAAGCGTTCTCGTTGCTGCGCCAAGAGGTTTATAACTGCATAAATATTATTAACTTATACATTTGAAAAATTATAGAATGAAGAAAAAAAATCAAAAAGCATATTAAAGAAACAATTTCTACTACTTTTATGGGTACTTATTTTAGTAGGAATTTTACTAGATCGTGGAAAAATTGCACAGAAAAAAATTGCGCATTAGTGAACATCTAGATCCGGAAAAGTTAAACGTATGATGTAAATTTTAAATAGTTATCTACTCGTAGAGCGGAAAACATCCTAATTTCAATAGAGAAGGAGGCTGGGTACTACCACCTGCTTGGGACCCTATAAGTAATAAAATTAAAACTAAACCCTGTTCATTCTGCGTAGGTCGGACCAAAGACAATAATTAAAAAAGTTGAAGGCACGCCGTGTTAACTTTGGCATCGGGACGTCAGTCACCTCAGTCCCCCGTGACCATGGGTGCTGGAAAGCACCCGAAACGTCGGGTATTAAAGATAAAATAAATAAAACGCGATAAAATCCGTAAAAGTAGTTTTAATCAATGTTTAGTTTTCGCGTAAATATAAGAAATCATTAAATAACATCTGTTTAAGCGTTATGTAGAATAACACACATTGCTATCACATTGTATAAAGTATGCGGACACTCCGAACGAACATTTTCACTGCATAATTAATTTTCCATGTCGAATGCCAACAATGTAATTCATGTGTTGTTACATAACTACGCGTACACGATCCATCACATCAACGTCTGATACTTTGTATCAGTTGTGTCCACAACTTTAACTTCAGAATATTATCTTTATATAAAAAAATTACGTGTCACGTTGTTTGTACACGATGAACTATGTAACCGATTTCAATGAAATTTTGCGCAATGTGTGCAGTTTGGTCTAACTTGAGAGATAGGATAGTTTTTATGCCGATAAATGACCCTCGATATTTATTTTATTGCGATTTTAAGGATTTTTTATGGCAAGGCTCGTTGAAGGGACGGAATAACGTCTGCCTAGTCAGCTAATAAACCGTAAAAAATGCGTGGCACGTGAAACTCTAGGCCTACTCATAGATATAACGCGAAGGTTGATTTTCGAATTTAATTTTGTGTATAAAATATAAATAAATAAAATAATATATAAATAACATAAAATAAATAAAATAACATATGCCTAATTAACTTCTTTTTACGTGGTAGAGCCAGAATACCAGTGTAATATTTGCACGATGCTCGTGTGTTTCGTATGAATTGATAACCGGAGAACATTTTTACTAATAAAAAATATTTTTTAACAAAAAGTTTAAAAGCTGACCGGAAAAAAACTAAAAATAATAAAATAATTTTACATTCTGAAGCCTATGCTATGTGTACCTATAGAGAAATTAAAGTTAAAAACCGACTTTAAGGAACTATTGTTTTTTTTTAGTTCTTTCAGTCGGCTTTTACCTTTTATTAAGAAGTTATATTTTAACCCTCTCGAACGGACTAAGGAATATCAGAATCTCAATTTCATCTATTTAATTACATTAAAAACTAATTTGCCACCATTACGGGTGGAATTTTTACTATAACCTATTTAATAAAAAATAAACACCATAATCGGTGCACAATTGGCGAAGATATACAAAAATGTCGGGATCGTGCCAAATGGTAGTCCGTACCTACTCTCTGCCTACCCCTCTGGGTGACAAGCGTGAGTGTTTATGTTATGTATGTTATGATATACAAAAACATACAGTATAATCGTGACAGCTGTGACACTTCCACAACTTAGACAAACTACAGCGTGACAAAAAAATAGAAATACATGTTGTATTGTATATATGTATTTCTATTTTTTTGTCCGAGACCGAAAAACATTACCTTCCTGACTTTTTCCAAATAAAGACAGATTTCTAGGTTTTACGTACATTTCGAAAACCGGCACCAATGAAATTGTTAATTGCAATTTTAAGTGCTGATTTACCACGTGCTTGGCGGTGAAGGAAAACATCGTGAGGAAACCTGCATGTCTGAGGAATAAGAAAAAAAAATATTTCGAAGACATATAAAGTTCGCCAACACGCCTTGGGCGGCGATACTTCATTGCCCTAAAACCCTCTCAGAAATGAGGGGAGGCCTGTGCCCAACAGTGGGACGTATATATAGGCTGTAACTTTACGTACATTTTGAAAACAATGCAGCGTTTCTATTTTATGACGGCATGATCATCTGGGAAGGAAAGGTTCCTCTTTCTCCGATTACGTTCGTTACTCTCCACATAGATGTAGAGTCAAAAAATTTAATCGCGTACCATTACAAGGATCTATTTGTTGAGGTTGAAAACAAGATGCAATGCCTTTCAACCATATTCAAAAAATGAGGAGGTTTTCTATTACACTGTATGTTTTTTACTCTAGTATAAAAAATGTGTACCCAAGTACAACACTTTTAAGTTGATTTTTTTTAATTACTGTTTTAACCATTGAGCTTATTAAGTCTATAGTCATAGCCTCTTCAAAGAATGCGTCAGCTTGTATGCATTGCTTCGAAGGTTTTCTCGCACTTACCACACCGAGTCAACAAATCCTCTCTCGAGTTCTTCATCTGTGTTATTTGGGTTAAGCGATTTCGGATGGATTTTCCGCTATCAGTCGGTCGCCAAACTAAAGCGTGGTTGGTTTTTGAGATAAAGTTGGCATATTAGTCCTAAATTTTTATATCCTCCATATCAAATGTGCAGGAGTTCACGTATTTTCCGAGGCACGGGGTTGAAATACCGCCAACTTCCCAAATCCAGGCTGCTTCAATAAATATCTTGACAGAAAAATCCAATATCTGTGTCAACTAAATATTTGTAATTTGTATCCCGACTCGGGATTGGAACACAGGACCATACATTAACAGTCGCGCTTACAAACATTAAACCAACGAAGCGTTCAAACACTTCTTAAACTTTTACATAAAATATCAATTAGTTAAGTCTAATAATTAAATAATATACATATATGTCTGTAATATAAATACTTTTTCCGTTGTAATATTTTCAACAATCAAATCTATTGAAACATCTCCGTCTATCCGAATTCTTGTAGGTAAAAAACTAATAAACCGTTTCTCCTAAAACTTGTCCAGACCTTTATAATAACCTCGGGGCCGTCTTTGTTATTATTTCTACATAATTCTAAAAAGGTTTCGGATTTGCGTCAGCTCTAAGTTTCAAGTTCCCAAAGTTACAGGCACAGTTTGTTTAGTGTGTAAAGGCAATATTTCCAAGCCACTAAATTTATTTAGGACTCTACTATATTTTGGTTGTGATTATTTGTATAAGTAAATATCGATTACTCATTTTACGTTTACGTAAACATCGCAGTTCTTGAAATATCAATTAATGATAAGATTACACACCGCAAAAAGACAAATTCTTCACAACATACTAAGGAAATTACTCTAAAATTCTAATATATGTTGATATAAAGATGATATGTAAACGATAGTCTGATAACTTGTCAAATGCTGAATGGAAAAATAGCTTTAGACATGGAAAGTTCCGAGTATTCTATGAAAATAAAAAGCGGAGGCGGGGAACAGCGGCGGAGTAGTTTGTAATGATTGACAGATTTGGATTGCGAAATACGTAATGTGAGTGATGAAAACTATTAAATTTACACGAAATAAAACGATATATTTTTACCAAGATATTCTATGTTTTCAAAATAATTGTATCAAAGGTTTTATAAACAATTAATTCTAATTAAATATGTATTCTAATAAAATAATTAATAATTATTTAATTAGAATAAATATTTCATTAGAATTAATTTAGTTTAATCGTAAAGAAATGCATACCAACTGGCAGATTTTTCCTAAACATAAAGGTTGTTTCATTTAACTAATCTTTACTGAATGCTCCAAAAGGAAATTTTTTTCAATAAAAAAATACATAAGATGAAATTCGTTTATACTCTTATTTTAATTTTATTCGAATGCATAGGTATGTCAAAAGTATCCACTCTAAGTTAGAGTGGATAATTTTGACATAGTTAAATTGAATTGTGTAAAATTGTTATAAATATCAGATGCAAGTCTCAACAAGTACGTGTAGGCTGACCATGTGTAATTTTTTCTCTCTTTTGGTTACATACATTTACTAATGTATTCCTGTTTTACACTGAGTTTTTATTCAGAATAGTTAATTTAAAAAAAATATAGATGATAGAACTTTTCAGTCCAGAACACTTTAACCATTCTCTATTATTATAGTAACCCTAGCATGTGTACGTTAGGGTCGGAGTTTATCGTTGTGAACTAAATGTGCCGACGTTTGCCTTTACATTTCCTCCTCGTTCTAATTTAGTGTTATTAATTGCTGAAAACAATGTTGTGCTTAATGTTATATGCAAATAATACTTTTTGTCCTATCTTTTATTTTAACCATTATTGTAGAGCTGAATACGTCTAAAATTACTATTTCAGTAGGTTATCGAACGCGAAATAGTATACAATAAAAAACGATAAACGTTTTTCTGATACAAAAACTGTAAAAGCATTAAAGTTATGTAGACTTAAAGTTTGGAAAATATCAATGGAATTTAGTTTCCTGTTTTCAAAGACAATGACGTAAATAGGATGTGACGAATTTTTATATAAATATCTTTATATAAATCTTGGCGCATCGTACGCCATGGCCTAGTGACTGCATACATTAAATGCATGCAATCCATGCGTTAAATGCATATTCATTCAAATATAATTCAATTGTTTTCCTAATTCGAATATAATATACCTACAAGTTTCCTTAGCAGTTACTTCTTAAAGGACGTTTTGAAGGTTAGACCCAACGTAAAATAATGTCAATGTAATTACTACCACCATACAAGGTGTAGATAAAGTCAGATTAGGCATACGTAATTGATAAACAACAGAATCAATCGTACGAATATAAGCTATCTCTTTTTGATATAATACGCTACACAGCCAATCAGATACCCAAAAGGCGTATATATGACACTATAAGTTGATGCAAAAACAATCTAAATGAATTAGATTATAAGCATACAGTATGAACATATCGTAAGACAGCGTCATTTATAAGCATAATGATTTAACAGCTGGCACGCAGACAATCTCAGTTGCATGGAATCGTCTGACGCTGGCATGGCAACCCTAAGAATGAACCACACGTTACTGGCAGGTATTTAGAATAGAGAGCGGAGGGCGGGCGCCAGGCGGTGTTGCCGCCACACTCAGAAACAACCTAAATAAAGCAGGCCAGAGAATAGCCGTCTCGGCGGGTGGAACGCAGCGCACACACGCGGTCCGCGCACACCACTGTCGGCACACGCACGCACACACCAGACGCCAGACGAAAATAAAATCCACTAGTTATGTGCCATGCAAATTGAAAGGCGGCCGGGGATAATAACGCGAACCATCCGGACGAACGTGGGGATCCTTACGTTTCGTGGCACTGTCGCAAGACGGTCACGGGCGCAGCATCTCAGGCCGCGGGTCACAGACGCTCACTCGGAGATCTCATCCGAAGGCGCCGTCCGCCACTCTGAACTGGTTTCGTGGGCGCGCTCGGAATCCGATGGAAAAGTACACGGTCGGCGTCCACGTACATTCGGCACACGCGATATCGCGGTTGTCTCACTGCGGTCACTCGGCAGCAAAATCAACGGGCGGAGATTAGCATGAATGATATCATAGGTCAGCGTTGGAGTGGAACGCGGACACGATGCGACGTCGGCGCGGGTCGCGGCGCGACTGGCGGCGGCACTACGCGGAGCCCCGTGCGTAGTGAGTGGCCGTGAGGCGCGGGGACGAGGAAACCCGGCGCGAGTACGGCGCGGCGGCTCCGCAGGCCGGGGGGCGCGGATTAATCACGTAGTAAGTATGCCCCCCCCCGGCCGCACGCCCCTACGTTGCCCCTTCACCGATAGAACCTGCGCCCGCCCGACACATGAATAAATAGTAAATGCAACACGAACGCTCGTCGTGCCAGACTGAAACCGGACACTTCTCGAAGCTAAATGAATTCCTGCGTGAGCGTTGCCACCGAATCTTGGCTCCGCGTGTCCGTCAGCGAGGCGCCACTTTACGCCACGTACAACTGTGATGCAATTATTTAACGCATAATATATGAAAGAAAGTATTGAAACATTGTACGAAACTATCGAAATAGATTGAATGTATTAGCCTAATTTCATTTACTTAAAGGCGAAAAACTTTTGTGATGACAAATCGTTTATACATTACTATATCATTCAATTCAAATAGGTTCTTTGACTGTGATTCACGCTTTAATTGCATTTCTTGTAATATTGAATAATAATTGAGAATAATAATTGAATAGTTACTCGTAGTTGATACTATTTTTGGATACAATTCATCCATTTCATGAATTGCTTTATAATATATATACTATACTTCTAGACTTCATTCTATAAAAATCACATTTACATAAAAATAAATACATTATATTTCTTTCAAGTTAGCTGAAATAGTTACTCACTCGAAAATCCCGTACCTACTCACTGTACATTAAAGGATAATGAAACGATCACTAAGAAGGATGAGAATTTGGCGCAATAAATACAGTAGCATTGTGAGTACTCGGATATTATAATCCCGCCTCTTTCCATTGTGTTCCAGAAGAGGTTTCTAAGATAAGCTTTAAAAGGAATGAGTTGATCCTTGTGAGGACAAATGGTCCGACAATTACTTGTTCTTTTGTGAAGAAATATGTTCCGTTTATCTTGATTAACGTTTACGGTTCGGCCCTTCATAATCTTAAATATTCTACATTGTTTTCATTTATATTTCATTTTATTGGTAATAAAAATGGAGCAAAATTCATTCCTTGAAACAAGTCTAGAAATTACAACTTAATTTATACATATATTAACGCGTTGAACTCTTCGGCAAGGGCCATCGATCGATTTGTTATGGTTTGGCGCAATAAGACTTAAACTTGTTTTATTTTATTACTAAGAGGAAAGAAAGTCGTTCATCCTTCGAGTATGTATTTTATGATATGTAAATGAGTATGCAATACATGTAATTAATTTAAGACATCATTATGAAGACGTTCATTGCTACTCTACATAGAGACTCTAAATACTAATTATGTCGACTTACGTAACGAAATAGAATAGATTTTTTTCAAAACAAGTTGAGATATTTAAATGTTTTTATATAAATCATCATCGTACATTATTTTCACATTCTTTGAAATAAAGAGATAGTTTTTCACAAAGTTCATATGTCATCTTTTTACCTAATATTTCAAATAAAGTTATCTCCGACTTTCTAACGCTAGTTCAAACTCCTCCTCCATTATTATTACATAAGTATCAATATGTAAAATAGATTTAGATAGATATCCCAACGACGAAAATGCAAAACCTAGGACAGTTAATAATGTTAAATATTATCATGTATATATCATAATGACGCTAATTCTGTTATGGGCGTTGCAATTGGAATATAAATGCTACGGTACAGTCGAAAGTTTTTTGGCATTCTCGATTTTCCTGTATTCTCTCTTTGTTGTACTCGTCTCGACATTGCTTAGGTCATTCTGTTGAGAGATGGACGATGGAGTCACACGTTGATGGGTTGGTTGGTAGAGCGTGACCGCAGGTGTGACTATACTTTTACGATATACGAGTAATCTTCTGTGACATTGACAATAAGGCGGTGTATATTTGGGAATAAAAATAGGATAAATTTATTCAAAAATAATACAGACAGTGCTTTTAAAAAATACATATGTTGTTTATTGCGGGTAGTCAGTTACGTATATACGTATGTGTAGCACAAGCGTATAAACGTAACGTATAAACGTAACTAACTACCCGCAATAAACAACACGTTATGTCACTTTTATGATTTAAATGGAATGAACAGTTCTTGTTTTTTTAATTTTATTTAAACTTAAAGTTTATTTAATTATAATTAAGAATATAGATAATGATACAAAAAAAAATTAATATTAACAAAGTATTGTAACTTCCTTGTGGAATCAACTACCACCAGAGATTTTTCCGAACCGATACGACTTAGGGATCTTCAAGAAAAGAGTCTATTCCTTTTTAAAAGGCCGGCAACGCATCTGCAATCCCCCTGGTGTTGCAGCTGTTCATGGGCGGCGGTAATCACTTACCATCAGGTGAGCCGTATGCTCGCTCCCTCTCCTGTAAAAAAAAACTTGATTAGTATCCTGTACTTCCTTGCTACTGTCTGAAAGACGATTTGAAAACATATGAACACTTTTCTATATCCGATGACGCATGAGACGAAGAAGTCGTCATTAAGTGTCGGTGTAAGAGTATCCACTACTTCATATTATCCCGTGGGTTTCATAGAGGCGATTAATATATTAAAATATATCAATGCTTATAAGGTGGTTTTCGGTGCTTTGGTCATGTGGAATGAATGAATGAGGAAAGAATGACAAAGCAAATTTATGTTGCAGAAGTTAACTGCAGAGTCGAAAAGGGACAAAATTGGCAATATATTGAAAATGGTCCGAATTAGGAGTACCCTTAACCGACGAGCATGTATGCGTAGGTATATGGATGTTGAGGAGGCTAGAGAGGTGTGTCAGGATCGTGCCAAATGGAAGTCTGTAGTCTCTGCCTATCCCTCTGGGTGACAGGCGTGAGTGTTTATGTTTATGTATTATTTTTGCTTATAAGGCTGTCTATGGAGGAGGCTCAAGTAGTAGTAAGAAGCTATAAAATAACTAACTCCAAAAAAAATGAAGAGTTTCTCAAATCGACTGTTTTTTTGTGTATAATATTACGCAATATCTACGTCAATAGAGGACTGACATCGATAATTATTTTTGGTTTCAGAGCTTGTTTCATATATTTGGAGAAGAAATTTCACCTCTAATGGTAGCAAAATAGAGAATGAAGTTTCTAATGTTAGTATTTAGACGACGTTGAAATTGTTATATTTGTCTCAAAAGGTAAAAAAATAACTCTTAATAAAATATAAAAGTAGATTTCACTTTTTTTCTTTTTCATTTAATTGTAGCCTATCAAAGTCTACTGCTAAACATAGCCCACCCCATAGATTGCCTCATTCATCATCATCATCATTACAGCCCTTCACAAGTGCACTGCTGAACATAGGCCTCCCCCAAGGAATACCACAAAGCACGGTCCTGAGCCACCTGCATCCATGTCCATCCATCCATATGTGTCCAGGTCGTCACTCCATCTAGTGGGGGGGTCGCCCTACACTACGTCTGCCGGTACGAGGCTGCCACTCAAGAACCTTTCTTTCCCATTGGTTATCGGTTCTTCGAGCTATATGGCCGGCCCATTACCACTTCAACCAACTAATCCGTTCAGGCGGAGCCGAGGTGGGTCGCTAGTATAGTAAATATATTCAGAGACTACATTTAATATATTTAAATGTGATCAAAAATAACCTTATAAAATGGAATGCCGTTTTGGAATTGCAATATATTCAATGCTAAGACCTTGCTCCAAATGAGTTTTTGAAATATGTGCATCATTGATCATAAGTGTTTAATAAAATTTAAAACTATGGAAATGGCTCAGTTTTGGTAAATATTATAGAATATTTAATCGATATAAATAAGTACGAATTTGCTATAAACATGATAACACTGCCGTACTTGTGTCGTTTTACCCAGATTTAGGAGGTACTGCCGCAAACTCACTGGTAAATTTCCTACAGGACAGGACAGGATAGTACAGGAACTTGACCGACGAAATCCCAGGTTGATTGTAAAGGGCCGGATATTTGGAATCAAACAGTGAACCTCTCCCGTTACATAAAGGGAAGACGGATTTTTACAAATTACGACGAGTAGACAACCTAAGGTTACGGCTAGGCAAATATTAACTTCCCGCTAAGAAAATTGAAAATTTTAAAAAATCGGGCAGTTATTGTTTCTACCCCGTTTTTTCAAAAATTGAGTTTTCATCAACTCTTGACGTTTTGAGGTCACAGGAAGCCACCCTGACAATTGTTCGATGGTGTGTATGTGTGTGTGTGTGTTTGTGGATGTACGTTAACCTCTTATAACTTTTGAACAATTGAAATGAACAAATTTCTAAACGATAAAAAAGGATTTCCAAAATGTTTCATCAAACTTAGATTTTCTATGAATTTCAACTAATTCGGACTGGTAGATTTTGAGGAATCTCAAAAATAAGATATTTTAAAAACTATTTTTTTTTTGTAATAACCTTTAAACGGCTTTACCGATCGATTCCAAAAACTAATCAGCTTTTAACCTTGAAAAACCATGTCGATCACCGCCGGTTCTGTCAAAATCGGTTGATTTTTTTGAGAGATATCATTAACGAAAAAATTAAAAAAAAATGATTTTTTTTAATTACTCCGATATTTCATTTTCAACGTCATAATTTAGTGAAATTTGAAGCGCTTTGCATTTGAAATTAGCGGTAAGTTCCAGGGATGGCCTGCAGGGTCAACCAATTTTTTTTAATTTTCTGTTGGAACGCCAGATTCTAGTGAGCGATATATGCATGAAGACTACTTTCATATTCGTAGACCGATTCGGATTCCAGAACTACGGCCAGGCAGTGACAAAAACCTGGTGATAGGAAGAGAACATCTCATTCACCTTCGTTGAACCTTGGATCTTATCCCACATAGCGATATTGAAAACTTTATTTTGATTATGGATAATCGTTGCAGACTCGTTATTAACATCGGAGGTCCTTTTATAGTTTATCAATTTTTATTTTAATAAAATTTAATGTTTAGTTTAATTTCGTTTCCTTATTTAATCAACAATAACGGAAATATTATATTAGTACTAGATCAACTTTCTTTTTTTGAAAATAACTTGACTTTATAAATCGATTTTGAAAGAAATTATGTAATTTCCTGTTATAGTGGAAAATACTGTGCATTTTGATAAAGACGCCTTTCAAGGAATACCTTAAAGTTACTATTGATGATAGCTAAAGGTAAAGCAAAGCTCATGTGATAAGATTGAAGATTAACTTGGAAGCGGTGCATTATACACGTATGCAGTGTATTTCACACCGCATACGTGTAAAATGCACTGCTTCAGAACCCAACCAGATCAAAAACCTTATCTTTGTTTAAATGCTTACCTCCTACTGAATGTCAAGTACTTGTATTTACCTAACCACCTACAAAATTTCAAGTAGGTACTTTTGAACACTAGGCAGTGTGAGCAACAACTTTACCAGTGTGAGGGTATCGGTTTTCCACCCTGGAAACGTAGGTTGATGAATTCTACACGAATTGCAGACCCAATGGCATATTTTTTTGCAAAATTTATGATAAAATCTTAATTATGTAGTTCCTGCAAAACCAGAAAATTGTCAAAAACCCATTTCACAGTTATTTTCTATGAACTACGTACATTTCATGTCAGAATTAGTAGTTTTTTGTTAAATAGCACGTTGTTTATTAAACGACGAGTCAGACTACAATGAATACATATAACATTCTTCGTTGATAAAGGGATAGGTATAGAATCGAGGGACTTAATTATAGGACAGCGTGGGCCGACAGACGTCTGAGCTAGCGCATCATCCGGGCAACATAGAGTCAACAAACTGCAATCAGGTGCGGAGCTACACCGCTTTGCGTTATTAGCGCAACGGGTTTTTTCTGCCAACACTTTGTATTTAGTACATTTTATTTTCTTTTCAAATTTAAAAGTAATGTGCCATTTTATATTTTTGTTTTTATAAATATTTACAATAGATCCAGCCAGCATCGTTGAATTATCATCTGATATTTATTATTTATTTTAAGGTTTTGCTTTTATATAGTTTTAATATTAAACTAATAAGCAATGAAAATGGACGACCCAAAAAAAAATTTGAGTTCGGTCTCAAAAATCTTTGATCCCCGTAAATATGAATGTTAGTTTAGTTAATGAAATACTTAATTTTGATCAATCGTGTAGTGTCGTTAAAAGAATATCAACGACACCACGTTGTCCCTTGTGTTGCGCAAGAGGTGACAGATAAAAACAAACATGAAATAGGCAGCAGCGTATTCCTAGAAAATACAAAACTAAAATTTTGAATTAGCCTGACGATCGTGGCAACTATGGCGAATATCTCCCGTGTGAGGCAATCTAACTTCGACCGAGGGGTCAATCGACGGATTCAACTCGGCTGGGCAGCGTTCGGGAAATTACGACACATCTTCTTGTCAGGTATACCTCAAACTCTGAAAACTGGATTGTACAACCAGTGCGTATTGCCAGTGATGACTTACGGATCTGAGACATGATCCTTCACTGCTGGCCGTATGAGGACATTCAGTAACTCAGCGAGCTATGGAGAGGGCTATGCTCGGGGTTTCTCTGCGTGATAAACTCAGAAATGAGGATATTCGTAGTCGAATACGTGGTAGAGCCATGCTGCAGTTATATTAGTAGACAAATGGGTCGGCTCGACCGGGGAAGGACCACGCTCTCTCAGAATACCAGCGTAAAATAGTAGCTAAATGCTGCTGTGTTTCGTATGGTGAGTGTAGAGAACTGGAGACCCTTTTTACTGGAAACGAGGCACTCCACCTTAGCCCTTATGGGTGAAAACGCATCTGCATTTTGATTTGCAATCGAGGATAGATGTAGATGTCTATGAACCGCAGTAACCACTTATCATCAGATGGACTGTGTGCTCGTTTGTTACCCTATCCTATAAAAAAATAATCGAGGACTGTTTATTTTATAAATTTTTCTTTTTTTTTTCAAAATAGTCTATAATATAGTCTAGATCTCTGATCACTACCTGTTCGTAAGTCATAATAGAATGAAAATAAACCTCTCAACTTAATCAAAGCTATATTAAAAGTAAAAGCTATATTAGTCATTGCTATATTTAAAGTTGGTAAAGCCATGCTGCAGCTGTATTACTAGTAGCATGAATGCGTCAGCTCGACCGGGCAAGGATCACGCTCTCACAGAATACCGGCGTAAAATAGTAGCTTAATGCTGCTGTGTTTTGTATGGTGAGAGTAAAGAACCGGAGACCCTTTTTACTGGAAACGACACACACGCATCTGCGTTTTGATTCTTAACTGAAGATAAATGTAGATGTTCCTGGTTCTGGACTGCATCTAGTTACCATCATCATATATATTATAATGAATAAATGATACCCCTCCACCTAGTAAAGATTGTAGATATAGTTAGTAGCTGTATAGCAATAACATGGCTGGTAACAATTAATAAATATTTTACGTATACTAAACACTTATAATTTTTATTTAATTAATGGTGATAAATGAGCGCACAATCCATCTGATTGTAAGTGGATGATGTAGTCCACCAACACCTATCCTATATTAATTATCAAAATCCAGATGAGTTTTCAGCCTTAAAATCGTTTTCTGTAAAAAAGGTGACGGCTCCGTAGAGCAGTGGTAAAGCTTTGATCTCTATGTTACAGAGCCACGAGTTCAAATTCCGCACGGGAATAAGTATTTGTATGTTCACCTTATTATAAATTTGCATAAGAAACACTGCAGAATTTTTGGCAATTCCACTATCGTATTCCATACGAGCGTGGTCGAGCTGACCCATTCCTGATACAACCAGAAGCTCCAGGGTGGTTCTACCACATTGAAAATTTTATTAACCTTACGGTTTTGTGGATCGAATTGTTACATTTGCCAACTAAACTTGGTATTTAAATCATCATAATCATTATTATTATACGATTCTGAGCCACCTGCATTCATCCACTAACTCCATCTAGCGGGGGACCACCGTATACTTCGGAAAACTGACACACGCGAAACTGAGTCACCGTCGGTTATTTGAAACTATATAGCCTATATGGCTAAAAACAGAATTTAGTAATCACAGAAGCTATAAATAAATCTATTATAAAATCAAGTTTGGTATCTATCGAGCATTAATGTAAACGATATTTTTATCAATCAAACCTAATGAGTTAATAGGTATTAGCGGAATCACTGATAATATATGTCTAAAAAATATATTTAATGGTTTTACATTTAATGGAACTTAAAATCATATTACAAAATGTACGTATATATTATCATACATTACATTCGCTGTCTTGTGGTGTCGATAGTTTGTAGTGTCTCCTCCATCTTTAAAGTCGTTTAAAAATTAAAAATAAACGAACTGTATTTTTTTATTTTAACAGTTATATAACGTCTCCAATCAGTAGTGAGTGCACTGCTGTGTTCCAATCTGGAGGGTAAAGAAGGCTAGCATAGTGACATGCTATGAGGCATTGCATCTTAAGACGACACATCGAAAAATGTGACTCCGGACTATCGCCGTAGATCCGAGTGAATACATAATTTCTATAAAAATTTAAAAAAAAACGCCGTCATAAGGTCTAAAATTGCGTGATTAAGACCGCTTAGAGATTGTCAAAATCTTAAAACATTAAAAAAAATTTATTTAAGTAATCAAGATAATGAGCAAGTAAATTATGAAAATGGATGTTATGAACATATTTGAGTGATTCCCTAGCATATATGTTAAGTCATTTCGTTGTATTTCTACCATAGTAATTTTTTGAGTCGTTTTCGCAAATAATTATGATCAAGTAAAAATTATACAACCGTGTTTTTGAACAAGCAAATTCAAGATAAAGACATGAATTTTTAATTAAAAATTCCACTTTTGTTAGTCGTGTGATAGTCCTATGCTGTTCGATGAACGGAGGTGGATTTTTTCGCGGTGTCACCTTAATTTTCAAAAGTTACGCATTAGTGACCTTATTTGTTTGAAATTGGATGCATTTTTTCATGGACTGCAGTAGCTACTTATAACCTTTTTTTATTCTTAGAATAAGGGCTTTGTCGCTGAAGTGATTATGATGCCCTGGTAGTTACAACAAAATTCTTATATAGAACTATAAACCTTACTGTCGGTCATTAGCCCCTTCAGTTTCAAAAAAATACGTAAATTAATTTTTTATAACTTTCTTCTGTCTCCAAATCACAGTTTTCAATTAAAACATGATCCGATTGTGCAGATAAAAGACTACTTTGCGTGATTTCGATACGCCGACCTTGCTTTGAAGTTATCACTATAGAATTATAACCTTATAATCTTAGAATTATTAATTACAAAATAAATAATCAACCCAGATAAACAGTTTAGCAAAGTGAAAGTAGGTTGATATTACAAGTCAGAACTCAATCCTTTTTTTTTTTTGTTTTTTCAAGTAAGGATGAAAACGAGCAAAATAGCCAACCTGATGATAAGTGAACGATGTAGCGCATAGACACTTAAATTCCTCCTTGATTAAGAAACAAAATACGGATGTACTGCTAATAAAAAAGTCTACGTTTCTTACCACTTCTCGAATTAAACACAGCAGAATTACGCTGCTTTTTCACGCTGGTATTCCGTAAGAGCATGGAAGAAAGGACTCCTCCGTCCACGCTTTCATTCTACACACAGTGAAGCTGCAGTGTAAGGCGTAACTTTCCGTTATCTTTCTGTACATTTCTGAAAGTTTTATTCTTTAGATAATGCAAAATTTTGCCATCATATAGTGAACTATGACTCATTACATGTTAGCTCGACTGGTAGCCGTTACATGAAACCCACAATAAAAATAAAAATATAATAGTAACATTAACTACAAAAACAGCCTATACATACACGTTCCACAGTCCACTGCTGGGGCATACTTCCCTAATATCTAATGGGTTATTAAAGCAAAGTAATATCCGCAGTCTACTTATTGAGGCGATAACCCGCGATAGCCTTGGAGTATTTGTAATTTTACATTTTGATTTTTGGTCGAGGATAAATATAGATGTCTATGGGCCACAGCAACTACTAAATCAGGTAGACCATGTGCTTGTTAGTCACCTTAATTATATTAAAAAAAAATCGTTGGTTTCCTTTCTTCACGTTTTTTTTTAAATTAAGTATTTGTACAGCTCTAAAAGGCTTATAATGCAATATTACATAGTACATTAATTTTATTGCTTCCGACAAAAATTAAGACGAGTTCTCTGTCATAAGTCAATAGTTAGATAATAGTCAGTTAAAGTATGTATAATGTTTTTCTTTTCATAATATATTCACACATACAGGCATTTGTGTAATTATAGCATATTAGGATATAATTTAAAGCCGTAATTACGTCCTTAACATCTATGAAAAGTTACTTTATTCGTAATAAATGGACGTAGTAAACCCGAGGATGTTGTATTTGCTTAGCAACGTTCATTTGCATCTTTCAACGTTAGAAAACTGTAACTCGCAGATGGTATAACTAATGCATTACAGTTGTTTGGTTTATTATAGACTGCCATTTAGTCTATTCATGCGAATTCGTAGACGTATGCAACCAATTATACATAGCAAGTATGCACAGACGTGTGTAGAGTCAAGTATAATATAAATTATCTCTACATCGTATAAAATAAAGTTGCTTCCTGCTGTCTGTACGCTTCGATCTTTCAAACTACGCAACGGATTTTGATTTCGTTTCCATCAATGGACAGAATGATTCAAGAGGAAAGTTTATATGTATAAAACATGCATATAATTGTAGGGAAAAGGCGAGAATTTCAAAGATTTTTTACGTGGTAGAGCCATGCTGCTGTTATATTATGATTGTAGCACGAATGGGTCGGTCGACCGGGGAAGGATCATGCTCTCACAGAATACCATCCATTACCATTAGTAACAACTTAACGCTGCTGTGTTTCTTGTGGTGAGTGTGGCGAATCCGAGACCCTTTTTACTGGAAATGAGGCATTTCATCTTATTCCTCATGGGTGACAACGCATTTGCATTTTGAATAAAATTTTTTGATTCTTAATTGAGGACAGGATGTTTATGGGCCACAGCATCCACTTACCATCAGGTGAATTATGTGCTCGTTTGCCTTAGGCTATAAAAAGATTTGCCTGGTGGCACTGTTGTAGAGATCCAGAAAAAAGCCCTTGCGAATGTGAAGCCCGGGCGGGGGTTTTATTATAAACGCAATTCTGACAGCATTAAACTTTACGGGACAGAGCTATGAAATTATTTACTTAATAATTGTATTAATAATCACTAAAAAGTTTTAATAGTATTATAACTGTAATATAACAGTATATAGACTTTTTAAATAGAGGGCGTTAACCTTTGTACTTTCAAACAAACGACAATTAGTTTGAGGGCTGTTCGAATAATAAGTATATTCCAACCAACATGTTTCGAATCATAACATATTACAAAATGTATATAACGGAACCGCGCCGTTTGAAGCGATTGTTTATAAGTATCAAAGGGAAGCGAAGCACTGACTGAGATATCTAACAATGCGGCGAAACCCACGCGGATCGTGGCGAAAGACTTCGACCGTTTTCATAGTAAACAAAACGGCTCGTGTGAAGATTTATCTTTCCCAGAACGACAAAGCAACATTGTTCTGCGACTAAAATAAGTCTGGGTTCAAAGCGTGCCAGCTCATTAGCAGCGAAACTCGCTATATATCTACACGTATGTTACGATTCCATCTCCTTCTTACATCCGCTTCTAAGACAGCGGTTTAATTTTCATATTCGCGTATCGCGTGCTTCCTGTGACATTACAAGCAGGTTTATTTTTATTTAAAAATGCTTATTTCTATTTTCTCTTAACATAAGAGATGCTCAGTATTTTTTTTGGTTTTTGTGGTTTATAACAATTGACTGTAGAAATATTTAATATTGATCCGTAGAGCTCATTCAAAAGCTATTTCTTTATAGAATAATGATGACAAACGAGCATGTCTTCCTTATCTAAGTTATAGTGTTAAAACTAAATAGTCCACCTGATGGTAAGAAGATACTGTAGCTCAAAGACATTTATATTTATCCTCCTTATCCAAAATTCGGATGCATTGTCACCTCTAAAGGGCTAATATGGAATACTTCGTATTCGGTAAAAAGGGTATTCGGTTCTCTACATTCACTATACGAAACACAGCAGCATTTTACACTTACATACATATATTCTATGAGAGCGTAGTCCTAAGTTGAGCCGTATTTGCAGTACCCATACGTACTGCAAATATAATATAGATGCAGCATGGCTCTACCACCTATGAAATATTTCTTGAAAATTATGTGTTCTTGAATTAACGAAACATTTTTTAAATAAAAAATAAAATAAAAATAGACTCTGACAAGAATATATTATGACTATGATTTTCTGAACTATTGTAGTGATAACAAAATAAATTTCGTATAAATAAAAGCATCGATATTGACATCCTTAGGTCGAAATACGAAGACACGAGTGAGTCGGTTCGATGGGGAATGGACCACGCTCTCACGAAATACCTGTGTGAAATAGCAGTATAATTATTTTTTAAATGGTTTTTTTAAATAGTAATAAAATTTAAATAATAAAAATTTAAATTTTATTATTATTATTATTAATTATTATTTAATAAAAAACGTTACCTCCACACTAGGATTTTCTCCTGTATCGTGGGGGCAGTTTACAAACATAATTTTCACAAGTACACACATCCAGACCCGGATCAATTAATTGTAGGCCATATAAATATTTATTCCGTGCGGGATTCGAACCCGCGGCCCTTAGCGCTGTAACTCATTGCTAAGCCACTGCGCCACGGAGCTGTCAATGTTTCAGTGTTTCGTATAGTGAGCTTAGCGAAAAGGATATCCTTTTTACTGGTAACGAGACATTCTATCTTAGTCCTCAGAGGTAAGAACGCATCTATATTATGAGTTATAATGCAGGATTATTTTATTACTTACATCTTAAGTGCCTATGAGTCACAGCATCCACTTACCATTAAATGGACTGTGTTCCTGTTTGTCACTCTTATTCTATTTAATTAAAAATTAATTTAATTCTGTATTTGGCCCTCAATAAGTTTTTACTTTACTATATCATAATGAATCCCCAAAAGTAATGCTCTATATACGTCTACAATTGGTTTCATTATATCTGAGAATTCAGAAAATCGAGAAGTGCTCCGAAGAATTCTTCGGATTAATCTTAGCCGCTAATTTTCAAACAACTTCCGATCAAATACTAAAACTCTTCTCAATTTAAGGTGTCATTAAGTCTTGTGGCGTCACAGTCACTTTGACTTTAAGTGATAGAGACAGCACGACTTAACGGCATCTTGAAATTGAGCAGCGTTTGATTATTTGTGCATTAGGAATCTTTCTAAAAAGATCGCTTCTGCAAACCCTCTGGTGTTGCAGATGTACATGGGTATACTTACGTACTGGTGGTAAATACTTACCACCGAGAAAGCCGCATGCCCGATTGCAATAATGATCGGAAGGACTTGCATCGAAGGGATTGTGTGTGTAAAATATTTAATTTCAATATCCTTTGCAAGTTTAGCAATAATTAAGTTATAATAATATAATAAATGCAAATTATGTCTTTAATATAAATTTGCATCTAATCTAATACCTTTAAACGAGCAATTTTTGTATATATATATAATCGGAATCTCGGAAACGGCTCCAACGATTTTCATACAATTTTGTGTCCAGGGGGGTTTCGGGGGCACTAAATCGATCTAGCTAGAATTCATTTTTAGAAAATGTCGTTTATCCGTGTTTTCAGGCAATGAAAGACTGCTATAATATCGTTAGAATAAGAAAGTAAATTTTGGCAGCGTGTTAATGATTATAATATCAAGTGGGATATCGGGTGGTTCCGAAATTGTGGTATCCTGGTTCGAGTCCTGTCTTCGATCCGACTTTTAAACTTTTTTTTCAAGCTCCCTTCTTTTTTGAGAAAATCTATTATTTCGAGCCCTTTTTAAGTATTTTCTTAAATTTAAATTAAACTAATTGCACTCATAATTTTTATTCCAATACCTAACCAGTTTAGTTTTTTCTATTATGTCGGTAAAATCAATAAATATTATTCATATTTTATCAGTATGTAATTTGTATCTAAATATAATTTCCAAAACACACGATTTCAAAAAAAAACCGAGCAGAGCTCGATCATCCAGGTACTTTATTATAATGAATACAAATTATGTCACACCTATGCCGGTAGTTGTTGGGAGCAATAAGCTCGAACTTGTTAACGAGTATGCTTACCTGGAACAAATAGTCCGACTAGGTAAGTACAACTCCCACCGAGAGGTCAATCGACGGATTTAGCCCGGCTGGGCAGCGTTCGTAAAATTACGACACATCTTCTCGTCAGCTATACCTCAAAACCTGAAAACGAGACTGTACAACCAGTGCGTGTTGCCAGTCATAACTTACGGAACTGAGACGTGGCCCTTCACTACTGGCCGTATGAGGACGTCCAAGTTCA
This sequence comes from Parnassius apollo, assembly GCA_907164705.1. Lineage (NCBI taxonomy): Eukaryota > Metazoa > Arthropoda > Insecta > Lepidoptera > Papilionidae > Parnassius > Parnassius apollo. Next base: position 14,315,043 of record CAJQZP010000212.1, read on the forward strand.
CTCAGAGAGCTATGGAGAGGGCTATGCTCGGGGGTTCTCTGCGAGATAAACTTAAAAATGATATCCGCAGTAGAACCAGAGTGACCAACCTAGCTTAACTGATTAATAAGCTGAAGTGGCAATAAGCTGACATTATAGCTCGATGAACCAACAACCGATGTGGAAAAAAGGTTCTCGAGTGGCAGCTTCGTACCGGCGAAGTATAGGGCGACCGCCCACTAAATGGAGTGACAATAGTAAGACATGCAGGAAGCCGATGGATGCAGGTGTCTCAGGACCATGCTTTGTGGCATTCCTTGTGGCAAGGTTCCGTGCTTGGCAAGCCGTTTATCAAGGTGTGTAAATTTGTTAAATTTGGTTAATTTATAGTTATGTACATTATTTTGAAAAATTGTCAACTGGAACTAATTTAAATAGCTTCCATTAATCGAATTTAAAAATAAATTCGCAATTTCTAAATGATCGTTTCTAACAACGTTTACCGAGTGGAATTCAAACTTGTGTTATTATTTATTACACAAATAAAACCACGTTTGCCGTATTTTTCCAAACTTTTTTCATTTCACAACATTCCCGTACAATTGGCACGTTAAAATTTAAACAAAGTAAATTTTTTCATTTGAATCGAGTCGAACTCTGTTCAGTTAAAGTTAAAAAAGGGTGCCATAAATATTTTCCGCGAATATTTTTCACGTTTGTATTAACTGGTAAATTATTGAGAAAGTTTAAAACAGGCTATAAAAATATATTAAAATTTCATCAAATTGAAAGAAATCTTCTTTTAGATTATATACTCTATACTCATTAGTTTGATACTGTCAAATTATTTATCTTAATAATAGATACAGAGGCAGAGAGGAAGGCTATAGAATATTTAATATATAATATAGAAATATTTTGAATAGGTATCTATATTTAGAAATTTTTATGATTTGGTTCGCACCAATGAACAACGTAATTTCATTAATGATCGGACTATGAGTTACTACGAGTATTGCTGTAAGAGTCATGTATTTGATTTAATTTACTTTGCGTAAAAATTCTGCTTATTTATGAGCAACAATTTTCAATTTGTTTGCTGAGTTCCTGAAAAGAAGACGTGAAAACTATAAAAATGAAGCATAATGTGGTCGACCACCAACCGCAGTCATTCAAGAAAATATTCTTCGAGCAGACGAAAACATTATTCGGAAACCGACGATATGTAGAGTTAGACCTTGGCTTGAATGGTCTAAGGTAGAGCTAAAGCATCGAGTATTGAACCTGCAGCAAAGCAAACCATACACGTTCGAACGTGTATTCCCTATGTAAGCAAGCGTTTATTTAAAATTGGTGCTGCACAAAATTACCAATGAACAGAAAGACCATTTGGTGGATTGGTGCCAATCCATAATAGAGATTTTTGACACCGGTTAGAAATAACAAAATTTACGGAATACTGACTGTTAATGAAACAAATATAACTATTATCCCGGTAACATCGGTTACGGTAAACTACAAAGGGTACGGAATAGTCTGTGGCCCAAAAGCATTATCAGCGTATATACATCCCAATGCTGGGCATAGGCTCATTTCATCTCTCCTCATAACTAATAGTGCCCAGTTATTATCGGATGAGCATATTTGCTCATTTTGAATTTCAAATAGTAGTTAATCTATGATTTAACCCTTATTTTTGTCTCTTATACCTGTCCGTGCACAAACAAAATTCTATTTTAAACAGCACACGGTACTATGCAGCTGCCTGGCCAAGAAAGCGCTGTCTTCAGTGATTATATTAAATACAGTCAGGGAGAGCAGCGATAGGGCGAAGTTACGCCGCGACAAATTAAAGCAATTAATCTCGATAACAAAACGAAAACGATTGCCAGTTTCATCAATCTTAAGCTTTGGACTTTCTTATTGGGTACAAATAAATCCTTGATACTTCGTTATTTATAGAACAATGTAATTTGTTTAGTGTACACTTCTTATAAATAATACAGACTTTGTTCTTACTCAAATTTAAAAAAGTAATTGACGTGACAATAAGTTCAGAATAAAAAAAAAACTGAAGAAAAAACCGCATTGAAAATCTTTGTCTTCATCGTTGCTGTAATTCTTTTATCGTATAATTTAATCGCATTGATAGATTTTTTTATAGAATAAGGGTGAAAATGAGCACACAGTCCACCTGATGGTAAGTGGATGCTGTGGTCAATAGACATCTACATTTATCCTCGATTAAGAATCAAAACGCAGGTGCATTTTCACCCCTGAGGACTAAGACGGAATGCCTCGTAACCAGTAAAAAGGGTCTCCGGATCTCTACACTCACTATACAAAACACCAGCAATATTAAGTTGCTATTTTACGCTGGTAATCTGTGAGAGCGTGGTCCTTCCCCGGTCGAGTTGACCTATTCGTGCTACAACTATAATATAGCTGCAGAGCGTGGCTCTACCACGCATAAAATTATTAATTATGTTATTTTAATTCTATTGTTAGTTTTAATTTATAACATGCAGTACTCGTACGAAAATATCCTCGTGTTCCACATTCACGCTAGTAAGGCCGCATTTACACCAGAGAAAGCGTAGTAGACTATTTTTAATGACGCTGTCAGGGCATGTCTATATACTGGCAACGTGGGTTTGCTTAAGCACAACACCTCGCACACATTACTCATACGTTTCCCTCTCAAGCTTTATCCACAAAGATATCGCTCCATTAAGCCCTTTGCCACTATAGGTGCGCTGAGCGAGGCTAGGCAAATAAACTAATTCTGTTTTTGGATATTTTCTACGCGCACAACTTAGCTACCTCACACAGCTCTGGTGGAAACACGCCCTGTATATCTTGCTAGCATGGAATCGCGCTTGTCACAGCGTGGCGATAATTAATTGTGCTATTGTTGCAAATACTTGCGCTGCACTGAAACTGGCGGATCGGGTTGTGTACTTACGTCGCATCGTTCACATTGTTTGCTAATAGTACCAGTGTTATGTGAATGTGTTTTCATGGCACAGCACACGCTTTGCTTATAATTAACTGTATACCTACGCCTGTATTTGTTACTAAAATAAGTTTTTTAAAATTATCTGTTGATCAAATATGTTAATAAAATAAGTAAATTTTATACGTGGTAGAGCCATGCTGCAGTTATATTAGTAGAATAGTTGTAGTACGCATGGGTCGGCTCGACCGGGGAAGGACCACGCTCTCACACAATACCAGCGCGAAATAGTAGCTTAATGCTGCTGTGTTTCAAATACATGAGTGTAGAGAACCGGAGACCCTTTTTTACTGGAAAGGAGGCATTCCATCTTAGTCCTCACGGGTGACAACGCATCTGCATTTTGATTTGTAATCGAGGATAGATGTAGATGTCTATGTGCCGCAGCAACCACTTACAATCAGGTGGACTGTGTGCTCGTTTACTCGTTTGTCACCCTATCCTATAGAAAAAAAATCACAGCGCGTGCGTATCATAAGAAAATATTTTGTAGCGAGCAATAGCAAGTATTATTAAAATATTTTTCTAATAACGTTATCCTTTTCCGATTAGTATGTTATTAGCATGATGAATCAAAACACGATGATTACTATTAAAATCAAATCTGGTAAAATTTGTTCGATAACGTAATTTAAATTGCTTTTATTTCATATTCAAATTAATGGTCACGGTACGAATATTAAAATTATGATTTGAATATGCATACCGTGCTTTCATTTGAATTTCATATATTATGATTAGCGTTCTGCCCTGGCATCGACTGTATGAGATCTATTAATGTGGCGTTATTTAAATTTATGCTAGTCATCAAGACCATTTCATGCATCTTATCAATTATTCGATTCAAAAATAACTCCAACATTTTTGGATAAAATATAACCTAGATATCTACTGGCATTTCTTTCTATCTGTTTTTTTACAAGTGACAAGCGAGCACATAGTCTACTTCATGGTAAGTGATTGCTGTGGCCCGTAGATCTGCATCTATCCTCGATTACGAATCAAAATGCAGATGCGTTGTCACCCGCCGTGAGGACTAAGATAGAATGCCTCGTTTATAGTAAAAAGGAACTCCGGTTCTCTACACTCACCATACGAAACACAGCAATATTAAGCTGCTATTTTACGCTGGTATTCTGTGAGAGCGTGGTCCTGCCCCGGTCGAGCCGACCCTTTCGTGGTACAACTATAATAAAGCTGCAGCGTGACTCTAACACGTAGTACAAATACATTTTACATTACTTAAATGATTGAGATAAAGATATTTAACACTAGTGACTACTGACTAGCCCTAGCTTCGCCTGTTTTCTATTAACGTGGCGTTAGTTAGATTTAAAATAGTCAAAGACCATTAGTTTGAATTTTGATTCATAACTGAGGATAAATGTAGATGTCTATGGGCCACAGCATCCACTTACCATCACGTGTACTGTGTGCTCGTTCGTCACTCATTTCTATAAAAAAAAGTTTGTAGGCTATATTTTATTCGAAAAACTTGGAGATTTTTTGAGTAATCCAAACACTGAGGAATTCAAATGATTTTTGATGATTATTTTGAACCTGAATAAAAAAGCCGAGGCGGGTCGTTGGGCATCGATAAAAATGAAAATAATTCTTCTGTATGTGGTTTTACAATTTCTGAAGCTCAAAACCTCTTCACGAGCTTAATAAGTCATTTTATTAAGAATTAACTTCAAAAATAATATTTTATGTTCTGAAATTTGTCTCAACATTTTTTTGCTATTTGTTGAAGGTGACTAGTAATTTTAAAGTTACTTTTTATATGAACATTGAATCGGCTTCAATGGTTATGAGTAGGCTAGAACGAGTAATTTTTTATGTATTCGCGTGTATTTGCGCGTACATTTAAGGTGTAGATGTCTACTGCATACTTAATAATAACGATTCAGAGTATGACATCGTATTCAAAATTGTTCAGAAGAACTAATCAATCCCGAAAAAAGTTTTTGCGGTATTCCATATTCCTCCGTGTATGATTTTATGGTTTTCTGTATTTATATTGTTTATAAAAATCGTAATTTGTAAAATCCGCAATATTCTACCTAACGTCAATTTATGTTTTAAATTTCACTATTTAAAACAGGAACAAACTTTAAGAGAATATTTATAAGCTCGAAAGAAAAAAGAAATGCATAAAATTTTGTGTTATTTATATCTATTATAAACACGTTAACATTGTTATTTTATTACGTATATAAAAAGAAGTTATTTTTAAATAAGCAACAATACCAAAAAAATTTTTACAAGAGAAATATCTCATCCTCTTAATTACTATATTCCCAAATAAATCGCCGTTTTAATAAAACACACTATAAATTAGGTCATTCTTGCATATCCACTTAAAATAGGTCAGGTCTTGATATCTCGGGGGTTGGGATGCAACGTCGCCCCGGTAACCCAGATACAGGCAGAAGTGCGGCCTATCCACGTCCCTGGACCACTAATACATTAAGACCTTCCAGAAGAACTGTAAGAAACTTTATTACTATTGAACTATGTTTTGAGTAATAAGAAAAGTTAAGGGTCGTGTTAACTGAACAATAGGCAACAACTTTCCCGTAAGGAATTTACATATGTATACTTATTTTTATAATATTATGGTTTTAACCCTTACAAATATAACATACCCACGAGTGACGACCTGGTAAGAGGGTTGTACCTTGTTGACAAGATAAGAGTATGGAAAATGTGGTATATAATCCATACCATATTTTTTATATAATCGATTATTATTTTAACAATAATGCTTGTATATTTGCGGATTATAAATTAAAAAATTCTATTTAAATTCTATATGTCAGGCCTCTCTCATATCAGAATAAATCATACATACAAAGAGTAAAATATGATTGATTCACTTACACATTATGTTTACATTGAAATTGAAACAGGCGGCAACATCGTTTTGAGCCTTTATTTTATTTAACATTAACAAACTTTTCGGGAAACACGATGCTATTTAAGCATAAGTTTTTTTATAAAAGAAATAAATACTTAATAATTAGTAGATGTTGTATATAAAAGATACGTAGGTAATTCGTATGTATTTAATACATGTATTGTATATGTTACGTATAGTTACAATTGTCAATGAAACAGGTTAAATTTAAAACATAACATCTGTATGACTAAATTAATAACTGATATCACTAGATTTTAACGTACTATTAATCTCAATTTGTTTTACTAGGAAACCTAAACAAATAATTGGTTTATCTATTGGTAAAACATTATGTAACCATACAAAGCTTTTACTACAATTAAGTGATACTGACGTTCCCCACGAGCCTCCCATTTTTACCAAATATTTATTGCAAATATCTCCTGACCATATTATTATTTTAAAAATATAACCAAACAAAAAGTAGAATAAATAAGATTCATCAAAGAACTGTTACATACATACATATACAGTGGAAATATCCAACATTAGCGTGATTCTCAGAATTTGTTCACTAAACAAGTTGGGAGCTTGAGGGTCCGACACACATTCTGACAACGCCTACTATAGCTGATACACACTAAGAAAGATTCTAGTGCACGATGACTGTACCGATGACTAAACGCTTCAAAGCCTGGCAACACAGATTTACACAGCAGTAAAGTTGCGGTAGTGACTGTGCGCGTAAGAATATGTGTGTCGCTGTGTGTGTGCGATTGTACGCTGTAGCGTGGGCGGTACGTACACAGTGCTTTCACGACGCAGCCTTGGCCGCGAGACACGTGCGTCACTAGGGCTGGCCCTTTACAATGTCTAAATGCTCGTGTAACATAAATAATAAATAAATTTTGACTATATTTTGCAGATAATCTCCATAATATTACATATAGTTTCGAATTTTATTACATTTTATTATAAAAGTTTGCAATATATTTATTATGGTTGGGTAAATCTAAGGACCATTACAAAACGAGTTAATTACGTTTACTCGACATGGCAGTAGTAGTATGTACTAGAGTGGTGTTCTATGTACTGCCGAAATAAAAGAGGTGATATTATTACACTAGCTGTTTTCTGCAACTTCGCCCGCGTGGAATTTATTACAGTTGAATTTCATGGATTTTAATTTTTTGGCGCGGAATCCTATTTCTTTTTCTAAAATAAAAGTAGCCTAAGTTACCTTACAACATCAGCTACCTGCCAGTGAAAGTCTCGTCAAAATCGGTTTGGCTATTTCGGATATTAAGCGGCACAAAGAGACAGACATAAAAACAAAAATTTTTTTTTTTTTTTTAATAAGTACCGTATATAATTTCGTATGCATTTAGTAAAAAGCTGTTATTTTGAAATTACAAACAGACTTCAATTTTATTTATTTGTGTAGATATAGTGTCACATGCACTAACAGCCCACTTAATGGTTTTCGGATGCTGCAGCCTGCGGACATCTGCAATTAACTTTAAAGAAATAACGCTACTTGAATAGCAGAATAGCTTCAATGTTTTGGTGGGCAAAGATCTCTCCTAATGTAAATGTTTCTTAATAAGACATATACAGGATATATTAAATCTAGTAAAATGCCATCTTATCTCAGGATATGGAGTTTCATCATCATCATCATCATTACAGCCCTTAACAAGTCCACTGCTGAACATAGGCCTTTCTCAAGGAATGCCACAAAGCACGGTCCTGAGCGACCTGCATCCGTTAACCTCCTGCATGTCTTACCAGGTCGTCACTTACAGGGGTCGCCCTACACTTCGCCTACCGGTACCGAGGCTGCCACTCGAGAACCTTTTTCCCCGTTTGTTCCCCGAACCTTTGTCGGTTCTTCAAGCTATATGGCCGGGCCCATTGCTTCTTCACTTCAGCTTACTAATCCGTTGGGCTATATCGGTCACTCTGGTTCTAATGCGGATATCCTCATTTCTAAGTTTATCACGCAGAGCAACTCTGAGCACAGTCCTCTCCATAGCTCGCTGAGTGACCTTGAGCGTCCTCATACGGCCAGCAGTGTAGGACCACGTCTCAGATCCATAAGTCATCACTGGCAACACGCACTGGTTGTAAAATTTAGTTTTCAGGTTTTGGGGTACACCAGACGAGAAGATGTGTCTTAATTTCCCTAACTCTGCCCAGCCGAGTTGAATCCGTCGATTGACCTCTCGGTCGAAGTTGGACTTACCTAGTCGGACTATTTGTCCCAGGTAAATGTACTCGTCAAACTCGTCGTTGGATATTACGAATATGGAATTTATGAAATTTTAATAAATGTTCTCTTGTAAGATTAAACCAAATAGATAACATCATAATAATTTCCATGAGTTATAATGGTAATAAAATGTTAATTAATTGAATGGGTGGTGGCATTGTTTCTTGGCCTGGGAATTCGATAGGTGCCGCCCAATTTTGTTTTAGATTTTAGATTCTTAACATTATTTGCTGAGTTGTTCCGTTTTGAATTTGAAGTATAGAGATCCGGCATGATTATAAATTTGGAGGCATTTAATGATCACTAGTCCACAGCTGGACATAGGTATCCCTCAAGGAATGCCACAAAGTAATGCAACCAACTGCATCTATCGATTTCGTACATCTTTTAGTAGGTCGTTATTCTATCTAGTGGAGGGTCGGGCCACCTTTCACTTCACTTATCGGTACGGGGCTGCCATTCAACGGCCCCACCGGTTGTCGGTTCTTTGGTCAATTTATTGCTACTTCAGCTTACTGATCTGTTGTACTATGTCGGTTACTCTAGTTCTACTGCGGATATCCTCATTGTGAAGTCTCTCTCATAATTCATCACTGGCAACACGCACTGCCTGTATAGTATTGTTTTCAGCTCAGTTGGTTCCGTCAATTGACCTATCGGTCAAAGTTGGGCTTACTTAGTCAGACAATCTGTCCTAGGTAAACAAACCTCTCAAAAACTTCAAGCGCAGTGCCGCAAACAGCTGCCGGCATAGGTGTGACATGGACGTTACTCGTGGCCTTTGTCTTGTTTATATCATTATATCTGTAGCGAGCCACTATTGAGGTCATTGGACATAGTAATTTAAATTTAAATAATGCAGGCCTTTAAAAAATATATATTACAAGTACAGACTATATCTTCGGCAAATCAAAAAACAAAAACAAAATACTAAATTCTTTCCGAAGATTCGAAAATCCGAATTCAAATTCCGAAATCCTTTCGGTAAAAGCTTCTGGGATATAATTTGAAAAATAGTTTAACAAGCATTAAATCATTTATTCGTTCTATTATTTTCCCATCTTGTAGATTATGTTGTACATTTATATTTGTGGGTAGAAAATATCTATTAATATTTTTTATTATTTATATATAAACTATAAGATGGGAGAAATAATAATATAATCGAATGTTGGAACTGCGAAAGTGTAATTTTATAAGTTTTTATAATATTAATATATGCAGAATTGTAGTTTTTATTTTTTTATAGTAAAACGTTTATAAATTAACTATCGATACTATAGACGCTAGAGCTACACTATTGGGTGAAGGGTATTAGTTTATCCCCTCTTGCCTCCTGGTCTACCAGCTGAGCGACACGTGAATCGACTTTATTTTGCTATCTATTCAAATATTATATAGACATCAGATCTGTTTAGAACACAAACATCTATTAGTACTTTCAGAATTTTCTGCAGTCTTAAGTTGAGTCTTGTTTCACTTAATAAATACCTCCCGTAGTTATAAACTGACAAATCCAAAGGTAACGTAAATGAAGTATAAACTCTTATAATTATATTACATTGAGAGCATTTCAGTGCTTATTGATTGACTTGTAAACATTTTGCAAAATGCGGTTACCGAAGTTGGCGATAAAATTAGTATGATCAAACTACCTATAACATTTTATTAATTTATGAATGAGTGATCAACTGATAACGTAGTTATACTTAGACCAAATATGAAATCGAGTTGAAGCGGCTTTGTAGTTCTCAAGTCATAAAGCTACTACATAAAATAAATTTTACCCCCTCATAGAGAGCGTGTGTGATTAACGATAAACGCCATTAAATTAACGAATGATAAACGCCACCCCTGCGTTAATGTCCGCCTGGGTAGATGCCATCCTCTTACCTTTATCTGTCGCCTAATTATATTGCTAACACTGCTGTGATATCATTTAAAGGTTATAAAAAATCTTGTTTCACCAAGACAACGCTCCAGCTCATTCTGCTCGCGATACGACCGATAAATTAAATTGAAGGAATTACGTTACGAAGTGGTTGAACACCCACTGTATTCGCCTGATTTAGTCAACAGCGACTATTTTCTGTTTCCACTGTTTAATGATTAGCTCACCGGGAAGATATTTTATTCAAATAAGTAGCTCAAGTACGAAACAAATGCCTATTTTCAGGGACTTGACGTGGATCAATATAAGAAAGGCTTCGGCATGTTGGAAGATCGTTACACTAAGTGAATTACTCTTGATGGAGATTATGTCGAAGAATAAAATCGCTTTTGGACTCGCTTTCTTTATATGTGGTAGAGCCCTGCTGCAGGTATATTAGTAGTATAGTTGTAGCACAAATACGTCGGCTCGACCGGGGAAGGACCACGCTCTCACAGAACACCGGCGTAAAATAGTAGCTTAACGCTGCTGTGTTTCGTATGGTGAGTGTAGAGAACTGGAGAACCTTTTTACTGAAAACGAGGCTAAAGGGTGACAAGTGACAACGCATCTGCATTTTGATTCGTAATCGAGGATACATGTAGATATCTATGGGCCACAGCAACCACTTACCATCAGGTGAACTGTGTGCTCATTTGTCACCCTATCCTATTAAAAAAATCGTTTTTTCATTGCCAGGCCAAAGACTTTTCAGCCCATATAGTAGAGAGCCATTATAATAACAGGCTGTGAGGCATTACGTCTTATTCCTAGATGGTGACAACGAATCTACACTTAGCTTAGTTCTATGCATTACCATTGAGTTATATGTACTACGTACTAGAGAAGCTATTCCATACAAAAAATATGCACTACTCTGTATCCGCACATGCGCGGGAAACAGTAGAGTCGCGCATGCGCAGTTGATATAAGCGCTCTAAAATTGTCGTAATAAATAATTGTTTATTGTGTATTGTATCGAATACATTTGTTTTAATTTCGTTTATTTTGCATATGTGCTAATTTAATATAAAATTATTATTAGCGCCGCTCCGCACTGCATGAATATCTAAGCCACAATAACAGGTGTACGGATTGCAGTACAGTTCAGTTGAACATAGTGAATGTTCGGAATGCCAAATCTAGTACGTAGTACATACATATCGATGACTCATAACAAAATATCCCAGTTTTTCGGATATGTATAAGCTCAGATCACTTCTGACGTCGTTCTCTGTCTGATCGTGGACTTTCATCTCAATTGGTTAAGCCATTTCGAAGATTAGCCTGAAAAGACAGACAGACATATAAAATTTATGTTTGAAGTTTGCTGCAGGTTACTATGCACTGCAGTAGCCACTTAGCATCACTGTTTTCGTTAATCAGTTCTATTAAGCTATTGCATAGCTTCTATCGCGGGCCTTGAGCGCGGGGACCGAATCCAGAAATTCCGTAACGAAAAAAACCTCACGCTCCCCACTCCGACGGGCACGGAGGTGTGGCGTTAAAAGCCGTGCATCGTCTAACGTCGTTTCAGTTCGGCAGACTTCGGCACTCGGCAGACTTCGGCACGGTGTTTGTGTGCGTGCGACTAGACGTATGCGTGTACACTAGCTGCTAACTCAATAATAAAAATTCCTGAATAACCTACATGTATTGTAAGATATTAAAAATATTTTAAACAATATTAACTTCTCATTTATTCAATAAGAGAAAAAAAATTGTTTTCTTATCGGTCACCACGCTCAAAAAGTGTAACTTGATTTAATATCAAAGACTTATCTGCATAAATAAAATAAATAAATAATTATAATTGCATAAGTTGATAAAAAATGATATGCAATAGCTTTACCGCGGCAGTCACCGAATGCCACACGTATTTTTTTATTAAAAAAAAATCATTTAATAAGTATATACTAAATCTATACATATTCTAAGCCAGTGCGTTTTACCATCTTTGGCTGCACCACCATTAACCATCAGATGATTCAGTACTAAGTACTGGTTAATAATGTTAAAAAAATTATCCTACAACGAGAGAAGACCACGTTCGGCACCAGATTTTCATGGGCTTATAAAGAAAAATACATACCAAATGGAAATCGCTTTTTGCTAATGATTTTTATTTTTATGATTCTTTAGATGCTATTTCCATTATTTTAATTATTTTATTCTGGAATTAGAAACTTCCTTGCGGACTAGCTCGTTATTATTACAAAAAATGAAGTTAAAACGTATGCGCGTATGAGCACATGAGTCTCATGTGATATGGGTGCGTGTTGTTTAACCGCAAGTAATACTTAATCAATAATTCTTAAAAATTATGAATATAAACAATAACCAGTAAAGTTAGAGACAACTAACTTTCATTTCATTTTATTTTAATTCATAATCACAAAATCACAGTCAAGCAGATTTATCCGTCGCTTTGTTTTGTAAGCGGTCGATCTGATATGCGCGCGCGCATGAACGCGTTCGCATTGCGACGGCTTCCCCATATGGCCAAGGCTAGACCTTTTATGGCTAACATAAGTGGCCACTCACCCACCGGTTGAACGAGCCAGCAATATCAATGAACCAGCCATCAATAAAACATGTGGCACTCAGCCAGGAAAGGAAACGGCGAAATGAGAAAAAGAAATATTTGAAAAAGGAACGCAATGCGTACACTCGATTGTTTGTGCGATTGGAGAGCATCAATGTAAAGCTGTATATACAGTATACACTGTATGAATTATTCCATAGTTTTTTGCGATTACTACCATCGTTCGTAAGCGTTGTGATTGATTCCGTGTACTTGCATAACTATCGGTGTGTGGGCTGAAGTTCTAGAAAGACTAAAAAGAAAACGTCTGCTTTCTGTTAATAAATACAAACACAGTATGGTTCCTGACAAACAACCTCTTGAAGTTGTTTTGAGAAAAAGTCAAAGGGAGGAGCGGAATACCTAAATATAACAAACTTAGACGTTATTGTGAAAACCACGGAATATAAAAAATATATTCCGTGGTGAAAACACACATCTTACTAAATTTTTAAATATGTAGTAGTTTTTAATAACGTTTAGCCAAAATAAAATATTACGTTGTTGAATATTATGTAAAAAATTGTTATAAAATATTCGTTCCGCAAAGTATTAAAGAATGCTAGCGTATAAACGGTTGCGCACTGAGATTGTTCTAAAATGAGAATGGTTCAACTCGGTTACCCACGGTCCCCTAATAAAGCGGTCTGCTCAGCTGCATTCCAGGCGCTCATTTTCTGGGAACAAGCTTTTTTAATGCCGGGATGGAATGTCACTTTTTAAGCTCCCGAGTATGATTTTTCATTGAAATTAAAAAGAAAACACGAAGATATAATAAGGCGACACTCGGCATGCCGGTGGCGTTTTCGCAATTTTTTGCAGATACAATTCTTAGTTTATCGTGCCGTGATTAATACAAGTACTCCAGCTCGAATGATAACTACGTACGAAAAAGTAGATATCTTTAATCTTAGTTCTAAACGGTATTATCACTCAAAACAAAGCCACGATGTAAAAAAATCCTTTTTATGTGTAATTAAAGAAACGGAGGCAAGAAGCGAACCATTTAAAGTATCATTAAATTGGTTTGTATTTGTTACACAGTTATAACCTGTTATCATTATAAGAGGCATTCAAAAATCTTATGAGCCAATTTCATCATTATTGATATTACAGTCCTGAAAATAGGAGGTTTTTTATAGAATAGGGTGACAAACGAGCACACAGTCCACCTGATGGTAAGTGGTTGCTGTGGCCCATAGACATCTACATTTATCTTCGATTACGAATAAAAATGCAGATGCGTTGTCACCCACGAGGACTAAAATGGAATGCCTCATTTCCAGTAAAAAGGGTCTCCGGTTTCTACACTCACCATACGAAACACAGCAGCATCAAGCTACCATTTCACGCTGGTATTCTGTGAGAGCGTGGTCCTTCCGTCGAGCCGACCCATTCGTGCTACAACTATACTACTAATATAACTGCAGCATGGCTCTACCACGTTCAACAAAACGCGTTCCTGAAACACCTGCATTAATCGATTTCATACATATCTTACTATCAATGATCAATCTCAATGATTTCGTGCAGGTCATCACTCAATCTACACTCCTCTTACAGGTACGAGGCTGCTCACTCTTGATGCAAGGCTCACTTTCGAACCCCATATCAAGAAGGTTACTCGCACCGCACGATTTTACATGGGAAGGCTCAACAGCATGTTGGGCAGACACAATAAAACGTCACTCCGCAACAAGCGAACCCTATATAAGGTCTGCATATGACCTGTCATGACCTACGCGGCCCCCATTTTTCAACATGCTAAGCCCAAGACTATAAATGAACTTCATATAGTTCAAAATCTATTCTGTCGTAGGACCACTAACTCGCCCTATTATGTCCGTAATGCCGACCTACACCGAGACTTAGAGCTCCCAACAATCCATCAGTTCCTTAAATCACTCTCTGAGAGATTTTTCAAAGCCTCAGAGTCCCACCCAAATCATCTCATTCGTGAGACAGCTGCCTATGCAGCCCCTATCTACACTCGCTATAGTGTGCGCAGACCGAGAAACTCTCTCTCGGACCCCCCCCCAACAAGCTTTCGGCTGACCTGAACTGCCTCCTGGCGGCTCAGGCCGAACCTACATAACACATCCCTTAATCTGCCTTAGTTAGGCACACTTCTAAGCGGCTTTTCGCCGCTTGCGCCCTCCTTTCTGCCAAGTAGGGTCGCGTTCGTATACGGCTTAGAGATCTCGTCAGATCGTTAAGCCAATCCATAAAGGCGGTGTTTAGTGGGTAAAAGTCTCCACATAACCACGCAGCCGGCTACTCTTCTCCATCGGTAGTCCCCATCGGTGGTTGATTTCCGAATCTCGATAATAGCGCCATCTGTCCGGTTCAAATCTAAATGTAAACTAATCTAGGGACCCATTCAAGCATACACAAAAAATCATCATTTTTATTATTCATTATAGCCCTAATACTTTTTAATTTTCATTATAACGCCCCCGCAATCCTCTTCGTGAGGTAAATTTTATAAAACTCATTCTCAGTTAAACAAAAATAATAATTTCGCCAAATTTCAAACCTGTAGCAGATATAGAATAAAAGTTTAATTTTCTAACATCCCTTTGGGAGTGGAATTTCATAAAATCCGTTCTTGGTAATTTTTAACATACCAAATAAATATTCTGGCCAAGTTTTATTACCTATAAGAGCTATAGTTTGAAAAATATGATTTGAAAATATGATTTGTTTTTAAATTAACGCCCCCGCAACCTCCCTTGTGGGTGGAATTTTGTAAAATCCGTTCTTAGCTGACCTCTACTCGGCGAAAGGAATATTCCTACAAAATTTCATAAATATTCAGAAATCCGCCTCGGCTTCGCACGGGTGATTTCTGAATATCGACAACAGCGCCACCTACCCGCTCCAATCGTGAATTCAAATTATTTAGAAACCCATAATGATTTCTTATATTTACCGACCCATAAAAGGACCGAAACAACAAAATATTTAGAAACCCATTCAAACACATACAAAAAGAATATTCGGGCCAAGTTTTATACCTGTAAGAGATATGATTTGAAAATGTGATTTTTTTAATTAAAGCCCCCGCAAACCTGATATATATAAATACTGAACTTTGGCCTTAGACTTAGGTTTAACCCTCACGCTTGACAGGTGCATTTAAGTCTCAACACTAGAATCTTTGCTAAATCCCTCGTCGTCAGATGTAAAGTGCCCAATCGCAGGCACTGGTGTAAACGAGATTCTTATACCGACGTGTATAAGAAGCCATTTTTTTTTTCAGATTTTCATAGTCGCATAGTTATAGGCGATGAATTTAGTTATCAAAAATGTTGTATTTCACATTTTCACAGCTCGGTAGCACGTTGTAAAATCGTTTGACTGCGTTGCTGCGGGATACGAGTGCAATTCCCGAATGAAGTATTTGAAGCAAATAGAGTAGAATTCTAGTTCTAGGTGTTTCTTCATATGCAATTTATGTAAGTAAAGCGTTTTGTAAACAATAAAAATACTACAAGATTACTATGACATTTGGCACTTTTTTTTCTTAAAAACATCCTAGATAGTTTTCAATAATCTGTCATTTTACCTTCCTTGAACAAAAACAAGGGCTGTGTATACACGGTTTAAAAAAGTGAGGCACCGTTGATGTACTTTGTTCCCACTTTTATAAAATTTCGAAACCGTGGAATGTGAAAAATTACGTAAGCTGACAGGAAGCCCTACATGAGCATACTCACGCGAGGTATAAATCACTGCACGAAGAGCGTGAGAATTTTTCTTTTGAGACCTAAGACAAAGAAAGAAAGAGGGAGTGCTCATACGTTTCAATTGACGCAGAAACCAAGCCAAAACCCTGGACAACCATCAACTTTATTATAAGAATACGCTGTTAAGTACAAATATGCATGTTAAACCATTTGTGACCAACAAGATGGTTTCGAGAGCGAAATATGTACTAAATCTTATACGTCTTCTAAGTCAGTTCAGAGCGCCGTACCATCATTGGCTGCATCATCATTTATCATCAGGTGTGGCAGTAGTTAAGCTTATACTTATATATATAAACCGAGGGCCTGTCACCCAGAGGGGTAGGCAGATACTACGGACTTCCATTTGGCACTTTACATACATATATCTACGCATACATGCTCATCGGTTAAGGGTACTCCTAATGTGGCCCATTTTAAAAATATCGCCAATTTTGTCGATGAACCTTCTTCTAGGGCGTCCCTTCCCGACTCTGCCGTTCGTTCACATCTACAATATAAATTTGCTTTGTCACTCTTCCCTCGTTCATTCTTTCTACAGATCTTGATCGGATCGGAGCGAAGAGATGTTGCATCTCTTTGCGTATCTTATCGCATCTATCACGGGGAGTACTCTGGGGAATTGTTCGGATTATTCCCAGCCGCCAAATTTCATGAACGCATTACACCACACCATCTGGATGCTCGGCGGTCCACCACTGTACGTTTCACTAAGAGTTTTCTTCCGCGTACGACCTCTCTGTGGAATAATTTACCACCGGCGATTTTTCCGGACCGATACAACCTGGGGACCTTAAAGAAAAGAGCTTACTCCTTTCTAAAGGGCCGGCAACGCACCTGCAATTCCGCAGGCGTTGCAGTTGTTCATGGGCTGCGGTAGTCACTTAACATCAGGTGAACCGTTTGCTCGTTTGCCCCCTCTTCTATAAAAAAAAACATGACCATACCACCGAAGCATTCCTTTCTTAGTCTTGTCCCAACATCATCTTGCATACCACTAGTTTAGCACTGGTGGTTAATAATATTGAAAAAAAATAATACCAACATAACCCTACAATGGAAGATTTTCATGGGCTTATGAAGGAAAAATTCGAAAATTTGATTCAGAAATCGCTTTTGCTTATGATTTCTATTTTTATGGTTTCGAACTTACACTGAGACGAATACTAATACTAATTAATGAGCTCGAGCATGGAAGGATTATATTCGCACGATAAATATATAATCAAAGTTTCGCACAGAAGACCAGCATGAAATTTCATTGTAATTCATATGTTATGGCTTTCTGTGTCGAGAACCAGAGAAACTTTCTTTTGGTAACAATGATCTGTCTTATTTTAGTTCTTAATCAATCTGCGTACATAGGTGTCTGTGGGCAGCAACATCCACTTATCATAAGACTGTGTCCTCGTTTGGCTTTTTGTTTGTGTTCAGTGCTCTGTGTACTTCATTCCTGAATGGGTGAAGACAAAATTTGTTATAATAACAGCTACTGCACTACAAAGAATACGGATGATGAAAATAAGTGAGTGCTCCTTGCGGGATAATGATAATATATCTGTAGCGGCGTTGTCGTCGCGCCACTAGCACACCGAAACATACCGAAGCCTAAATCGCGCTATTAACATTCCGAATCATAAACAGTATATATAGAGCATCTCCGAACTATCACACGGAGCGTTGGCCGCTCCCCGGGCACAACACCTTGCCCGGCGGGAGATCTCCCCTTTTCTTTCTACGGCCACAGTGGTGACTACCCGAAGTGATCTGAACACGCAACCAACAACCTTCGGAAACTTCAAGCTTCATCAACGCCATACCCCACCCATTCGCTCCCGAACAGATATCGTTTGCAGTCTTCATATCTTCCAAGCCATCTGGCTTCAAAAGGTTCATCGCAGCACTGGAATAATAATGCTTCCTGTTCCTTCAAGCTACTCTCTGCGCTATACAGTGTTCGCCACGGCTCTGAGCCTTACTGCTCGCCTCTGCTTCACGGCACTCTCGCAGATTACTTGCCTTCTTCTCGACTCACCGCAGACTACAAGGCAATCCACTGGCACTTGCACATTCGTTGGTAACGAGGCTGCACTATCGACCTCCGGTCTGAGCAGGGGGGTGATGTAGCGGCGCTGTCGTCGCGCCACTAGCACACCGAAACATACCGAAACCTAAATCACGCTATCAACATTCTGAATCATAAACAGCATATATAGAACATCTCCGAACTATTACATACTACACACACACCGAACTATTACAACTACTATAACACGGAGTGTCGGCCGCTCCCCGGGCAGAACACCTTGCCCGGCGGGAGATCTCCCCTTCTCCTCACCGGCTTTAAAAAGAACAAAGATTTTACTCTTGGGATTAGTCTAAATCATGTACCATAGTATTCGTGATATCATCAAATATTTACGTGGTAGAGTTACGGTGCAGCAGTTTTTTTATGACTGCAGCATAAATCTTAATGCTGCTCTGTTTCGTATGGTGAGTGATGAGGATCAAAAATCCTTTTACTGGTAACGAAGTCTTCAGAGCGGAATAATGCATATGCTTTTTTATTCCTAATTGAGAATAAAATGTTGGAAATGTATGACCTCGCAGCATCCCTTTAACATCAGATGGACTAAGTGATAATTTGTTATTATCACGTATATTGCAAAAACTGTTCGGATTAAAAACCTACGAATCTGTGATATCAAGTGATGAAATATTGATATTTAGTTATAGAAGAAAAAGTAATCTGTCAAACGCAAGCAAAGATACGTAGTTTAATTATGTTTATAATAATATAATGGATGTTTAATTTACTAGAAAGTACTTATTAAAGACGTACTCAAAGATCAATTGCATCAGCTCAGAGTTCCAACTCCAGTTGAATAAAACTAGTTTCACTTACCTTGCTGATGTGATAGATAGTTAATTCAAATAGTTTTGATTACAAGTCAAGTAGTATCATTTTCTCGTAAACAATAAGTCTGACTGAAAATTCAAAGCATTTAAAATTAAACTGATTTTTGTTATGGAATACAAATTATACAATTCCTGACAACTGATAACTAAAGTGTAATTTGTTTAAAAATTATTATAATAAAAGTACTTAACTACAACTTCAAGAACTTTTGTTATAATGATTTTTTCCTTGTTTAAGTGAAGTGATTTTATAAATGTATACTAAATAATTATAAATATAAAAATTGCACAAAAATATGCGTTATTAATTATTATTATATAGGTTGGGGTAATTCACAGTATATGCGGTACCGAAATATACGATCAAGGATTTAAGAGATATTTTGAATAGCTTTTAATATTTTTTAAATTTATTTTCTTTTCTTTATGTATGGAGGAATGCTGTCAAATGAAATTACTTAACAGTGTGTAGGCAATCGACGCAATGGAAAACAAACCTTTATAAACATTTTAGCTCTACCGCGACGTAATTTCAAGTTTCAATACACAAGAAATCAACAATGTGTGAAACTGTATGCGACCGGTTTTCGATAAAGTCGATAAGACAAGTCGTTTATGCAAAAGAGAAACAAGTGAACTTTCTTGTCACGTACTATTTTCTTACATGCCTAAATGAATCGCATAATGTTTTTCGAGACAATAATTAACGTAACCGAACATCAATTCATAATCCGGTGAAACAATATTAAGTAATTGATTATTTATCTTTTGTTTTTACAAATGTAATTTTTCTCAAGATCCGACATAGCTTCTTGAAAAATTTTACATTAATAGTGTATAAAACTCTTGTTTAGCTGCCGTCAGTTGAATTGTGCGAGTTATTAATAGAGCAAAATTTATGAAGTGGAGCAAAGAACGGACAGTAGCATCTTAAAATAGCTTCGTTAACTGTACTGCCAAACGATGATACTTATTAAAAGCACCACTAAACAAATGATTGTCGACAATTAGTCAATTATGTCGGTGCCGGCGGCGGACGGCGGCGCGGACAGCGTCGCGGACGCAACGCGTAGCTCGGTAGCTGAGAGGTAGAGTTGTTCCATGCTTTAGTAACAATCGATGAAATGAAAATGTTTATACATATAGCTGGTGTATCAAGATACCTTTTCACGATAGGAAAGCGCTTGGCAGAGCCGATATCTCCTATCTCCAACACTGCTCCGCACCGGTTATTAATAATTTACATCTGGCGTATACGTAATGATACAACTGTATATCGGATACTATAAGACAACGCTGCATACTTGAATCATCCATGTCATTTATCCTGTTATCAGACGTATGTATTCATAGAATATGTACTATTTTTATATTATGTATATTTATATCTAAATGCAATATCTCAATATATATATATATATATATATATGAGATATTTGTATAGTTTATTTATTTTATATATCAGTAAAATGTATATATTACGTAGTTGATTTTCATTTTTTTTATTTTATTCTATATTGCCATACCTTTGTCAAATTCTCACCACACCATGGGTTGACTGGTAGAAAATGCCACAGTGCATTAAGTCCGGCCTTGTATTCTTATATATTAATAAGGAATGCAATAAAGAATAAATAAATAAATACTATAAGCTCTTTCTGATATTCCCCACAGTCGCTTTACGACACCCACGCCACGGATGGAATGGGATGATAGATTTTTTTTACCGCATTGAATAACCGCGAGTCTGGAAACTGGAATCAGCTACAAAGTTGGTTACCGATGCATTGGCATATTAAGGACTTAGATGGAATGTCTCACAGTCGTACTACGGGTTTTTATAGACCGAAGCCCAGCGGCACGCTCTGTTGTTTGGCGGCATACATAGGTGCGACTACCCTCTCTATTAAACCCTGGCTAACCCTCACCAAGTCAGAAAATTACTCGTACGTAGAAAATATCATTTTTATATTATACACCACAACATTTTGAATTTACATTAATATCTTGCATACATTATTATCACATTACATTATTACGTTATAAGATTTTTTATTAAACATATATTATATATAATTTAATAGACATTTTTTTACTTTAACATCTGGTTCGAAATAGCGTCGGTTCTGGGAAGAACCAGCAAAAAACTCAGCGAGACTTTTTCCACAGTAACATTACACAATATAAAGTTGATTCTACAATTATTAACGTAACTCATTTAAAAAAAAACAGCTCCTCACCGCAATCCCAAGGGTTATTGTCAACAAAACATTAATAGCAATTAAAAGCAAACTCATATTCTGAAGGATGATAACAACAGTCTTTTTAATTTGACATTAATACAAAAGTTTTTTATAGAAGCTACAGTAAAAGTAAAGACCACAGTCCACCTGATGGTAAACGATGCTATAGCCATAAACACCTGTGTACATATGTCCTCGATTAAGAATGATAGTGCAGATGCTTTGGCATCCCTGAGGACTAAGGATTTTTTTCTTAAATATAAATTTCTTCGCAACCTTCCGCTAAATAAAAACAATGATGTGTCTTACCTGGATTGAAGAGCACCTCCCACCCTCCCTCAATTGCATGCACTAACTCCGTCACCACTAGTCCCAGCACCACTACTCCCAACACCACTATTCCAGGTAAGACACACCACGGACAGACTAACGGCTTGACTTAGCGGTCAGCCGCCGTAGAGTCTACATTACCTGAGGATGCCTCGTATAGAGGCAAAACACGTGTCGTATTATCGTCAATGGTGTGTCTTACCTGGAATAGTGGTGTTGGGAGTAGTGGTGCTGGGACTAGTGGTGACGGAGTTAGTGCATGCAATTGAGGGAGGGCGGGAGGTGCTCTTCAATCCAGGTAAGACACATCATTGTATTTATTTGGCGGAAGGTTGCGAAGAAATTTATATTTTTATTTTTTATTATAATGGATTTCCGCAAAGTAATGCCTGATTCTATAAATTAAGGTTTATTTTATAAAATAAAGGTGACAAACGAACACACAGTCCACCTGATAGTAAGAAGATGCTGTGGCCCATAAACATTTACATTTCTCCTCAATTGAGAATCAAAACGCTGATGCGTTATCACCTGTGAGGACTAATATGGAATGCCTCGTTTCCAGTAAAAAGGGTCTCCGGATCTCTACACTCACCATACGAAATACAACAGTATTAAGCTGCTATTTTACGCTGGTATTCTGTGAGAGCGTGGTCCTTCCCTGTTCGACCCGGCCTATTCATGCTACAACCATATTATAGCTGCAGCGTGGCTTCACCACCTATAAGTTATGCGTCATTACTAGTAGTAATAATAAAGGCAAGAGTGAATTGTAGAGAAGAAAAGAAGTGAAAAAGATTCTCCGGTTGTCGTTACTCACCATACGAAGCATATTGCTTCAATTTAATATAGGAATTAGTTTTTTTTTTTTTTTTTTTTTATAGGATAGGGTGACAAACGAGCACACAGTCCACCTGATGGTAAGTGGTTGCTGTGGCCCATAGACATCTACATCTATCCTCGATTACGAATCAAAATGCAGATGCGTTGTCACCCGTGAGGACTAAGATGGAATGCCTCGTTTCCAGTAAAAAGGGTCTCCGGTTCTCTACACTCACCATACGAAATACAGCAGCATTAAGCTACTATTTCACGCTGGTATTCTGTGAGAGCGTGGTCCTTCCCCGGTCGAGCCGACCCATTCGTGCTACAACTATACTACTAATATAACTGCAGCATGGCTCTACCACGTATAAAGTTTTTTTTTTCGTTTGGTAGTTATAGATTGTTTAGTCTATTATATCGTTTGTAACATGTGTGTGAAATGTTTGGTATCAGCCTGAAGTTCACAAGTTCAAACAAGGTCAGAACGAATTGCCTTCCTATCGGACTGTGAGAGTGGAAAAATAGAGAATGTCCCAGTGTCTGCGCACTCATATCTACCAATTCTGTTCCGTGTTCTGTGATGGCTAGGTATTGATGACTGACCACCGTGACTTTCTCTGAAGGACATTACGTCAGTCCTGCGGAGTCTACCGCGTGCACTAGGAGAAAATTTTACAATAGTCTTTATGGAAGAGAACGCTTGTATACTGTGAAAGCGTGGTCCTTCCGATCAGATATATACGTGGTAGAGCGATGCTGAAGTTGTATTAGGAGTATAGTTGTAGCACGAATGGGTTGGCTCGACCGGGGAGGGACCACGCTCTCACAAAATACCAGCGTGAAATAGTAGCTTAATGCTGCTGTGTTTCGTATGATGAGTGTGAAGAACCGGAGACCCTTTTTACTTTAAACGAGGCATTCCATCTTAGTCCTCACGGGTGACAACGCATCTGCATTTTGATTTGTAATCGAGGACAGATGTAGATGTCTATGAGCCGCAGCAACCATTTACAATCAGGTGGACTGTGTGCTCGTTTGTCACCCTATCCAATAGAAAAAAAAGAGTTAGAGCCGACCTCTTCGTGTTGCAATCATAATATAGCTGCAGCATGGCTTAACCATGTATAGATGCCCACCATAATCATATATAATAATATCTTGTAGTAAAACAATTCTAGATTGTATTGTGTCTAATTCCATGCAACCAAAGAAGACGACTATAAAATATACTAAAAAATGTTGCACTGCGTAAACGAAATATGAATAAATTTGCTTATCGATGCGTGTAAGCGCATCTCTTCCCAGTGCCGAGGTTAAACGCGGTACTGCGTTGGTGCACAACACGGCAAGGACGTCGACCCCAACAACCTTGAGCTCGACAGTTAATTTAAATCTTGTTTTTGTCCTTTACGCACTTACTTGCATGCAAAATACTCACGTTTCAAATATTGTATTGCAACAAAATTTGATCATGACACCTCACAGGTGAAAACGCTGGAAAAAAGATAACATGCCCCAATTAATATGAATTAAACGTCTTCTAGCACCTTTCACTTCATGACTTTATCACGGTAGAGCCGGTTTGTAGAGGTTACTTGTTATGTACACACTATCAGTTTATTTTACAATTTACAATTCAATCAATTAATTAATAGTGTAATATATGCTACCAGTTTTGTGTATGACTAAGAATAAATATCATATAAAATAAATTATTACGACCTCAGTAAAATGTCCAGCAATGCAATGATCAGCTCTCCTGACAAGCGTAGGGATCAAGGCAGATCGGGAGAGAGCTATAAAGTTCCATTCCAACGTTCCAACTGAAAACTGTAGGTTAATGTATTAACGAAGTATGATAAAACATCTGTTTTCATTTCTAAGCAGTTTAATGGACAAATAAGTTCAGTAGATATATTATTGCGCATTTAAATTGTTCAAGTAGGCTATGCAAAAATCTTTAACCTATTCAAAAGCACGAAATTTTCGAACAAAAAAGACTTTAAGGATGTAAACAAGAGGACAGTCCCAGACCAATGACATAAATAAAAGTATTTTATATAACATTACGAATGCGTTTTACTACAATTTTACTACACCTATACGAAGTTGAAGACTCAGGATAATGACCTGCAAGCGTGCCCGTGCGCCGCGCCCCGTGCTCTCTCGTACCATAATAGCGACTCGTACTACAAACAGTTCTCACTATACGTAATATGTTCGACGAATAAACCTTCCATTGTTAAGCGTTAGTCACTAAAACTGGTATTTTATAGATTCAAGCAGGATTCGTGTTGGTTATTTTGCTACGATCTGGAACTGAAGAGACTGTATTAAATACCTTTACAATTTATTAACATTGAATTATTGTTTACATACAGTTTTAGTAGTGGTCTACGAGCACTTAACCCTAGGGGGTAGGGCGTAGGGTTAAGTGCTCATAGGTAGTGGTAGAGCCACCCTGTGGCTATATTATGGTGTGGGTGGAAGTACCAATGCGTCAGCTCGACCGGTGTAGGACCACGCTCTCAAAGAATACCAGCGTGAAAGAGCAGCTTAATGCTGCTGTATTTCGTATGGTGAGTGAAGAGAACCGGTGACCCTTTTTACTGGAAACATTCCATCTTAGTTCTCAGGGGTGACAACGCAACTGCATTTTGATTCTTTATTGAGGATCAATGTAGATTTCTATGGGCCACAGTATCCACTTACCATCGGATGGACTGTGCGCTCGTTTGTCATCCCATGCTATAAAAAAACATTAATTAATCGTGGCCTAAAGTATTGTCGTTTTATTTAAATAAATTCATAGGAAGTGGAATAAATTCCTTTCCTCGATAAAAAAAACACAAAACGGAAATTATACGCTAAAAAAACAAGAACATAGTAAGATCGGAGCTTCTTATCCAACGATTTCTGCGAATGCTGTTTCTTATGTCAACTGTAATTACTTGTGCTATACTAACGTGAACTATTATATATCGTGTTGAAATATACTTACGCAGTTTCGAATCAGCGTGCATTTGTGTGCGTCAGCGCACACATAGCCTTAGTTATACCGAAGCTCAGTTTACTACAATACGTACTTTAAGTCGCGTAAGTACTATAAATATCGCTTAGTTGTTTGCACATCGCGATAAGTTTTATTATGTCTGTTTTGCGTATACGCTACACGCTCACGGTTTTGCGTTCGTAAGTAGGGTTGCAAAATATTTGATTTGTATTCATTTTTATTCCTATCAGTTTTTAATTTGCAATTGGAGCATAAATTAACACACACACAGTACAGAAAGACGCAACTAGCATATTCGTTAAATTGACAAAATGTTTAACGTATGGTAGTGAAGTTGGGTGTGGCAGAAGAAGCACGAGAGTAGAATAAACGCAGTAGAAATGCGGTCGTTAAGGAGTATGTTAGGGCTGAATCTGAATGACAGGGTAAGAAATTGTGTAATAAGAGAAGAGTGTGGTTTGCAAGATGATGTTGTGACCAGGATTAAGAAAGGAATGCTTCGCTGGTTTGGTCATGTGGAAAGAATGAATGAGGAAAGAGTGACAAAGAAAATTTATGTTGCAGAAGTGAATGGCAGAGTCGGAAAGGGACGTCCTAGGCGAAAATTTATCAACCAAATTGGCGATTTATTGGAAACGGGCCAAATTAGGAGTACCCTTAACCGACGAGCATGTATGCGTAGGTGTATGGATGTGAAGGAGGCGAGAGAGGTGTGTCAGGATCGTGCCAAATGGAAATCTGTAGTCTCTGCCTACCCCTCTGGGTGACAGGCGTGAGTATTTATGGCATTATGACAAAATGTATAAGGCTATGAAGAAAATTATCACTTCTCGTAACTATTATAATGTTCTGCAGACAGAATTTCGTTCGCGGAGACCAGCCTCAACGGAGACTAACCATTTGGTCAGGGCAAGGTTAGTAGTGCACGGTGTGAGCGCAAGCAAGAGTGTACTTGACTCTTATTTTCGCGCTCTCGTAGTCGTATGGAACGGTAATTCAAAAGGAGAAAAATCGGATGCAGGACCAACGGCTTCAAGTGCTTACTGAAGCAAAGGGTCACCCGCAATATTTCCTTACTCCAGGGTTGTAGTGATTCCATCTAGTGAAGGTCGTTGAGTAAGTAGGAGTTGCCATTATCTACAACTAAAACAGATGACTCGAGAGATTGAACGGAACTAATCCATTCACAGAAACAACTACAGGAATAATTTCAACCGACAGACCAACCATTCTACACGTAGCTCACGTGATGAACTCGGGTCATTTCGTGAGCTACATGTGGAGTGGCTTTGAAAGTTTCGGCTTTCACAAGTTCCTGGTCGTACGGAATGGTTATAATAGTCGTGATAGTTCAAAAACTAATCCCTTTTCATGAACAACATTGTACACGTGTAGTTTTTTTTTAAAAATGGAGTAAGGGTGACAAACGAGCAAGTGGATGCTGTGGCCCTTGAACGAATTAACTGTGGCCCATAGACATCTACATTTATCCTTGATTAAGAATCCACACACAGATGCGTTGTCACCTCTAAGGACTAAGATGCAATGCCTGGTTTCCAGTATAACAGGGTCTCCGGATCTCTACACTCACCGTACGAAACACAGCGGTATTACGCTGGTATTTTACGCTGGTATTCTGTGAGTGCGTGGTCCTTTCCCGGTCGAGCCTACCTATTCATGCTACAACCATAATATACTTAGCTGCAGTGTGACTCTACCACGAATAAAAGTCCGAGCTCGTTCCCCAACCGTTGCTTTTGAAGATAGTGACGCGTTTCGAGAACATGTGATGTAAAGTCCGCTAACACGCACTCGAGTAGCGCAGCGGTGACCTAACTAGTATCTACTTTATAGCCATCTTCTAAATTAGAATACCCGTAATATTACTCAGCCGCAGGATGTTAAATCTTAAAGACCATCAAGAAAAGAACCTATTCCTATTTTAAAGGCCCACAAGACACCTACGATGCAACCGGGTTTCACAGGAGCCGATTACGTGCTTGCCCCGTCTTCTATTAAAATTATTAGAATCTGTTTTTTTTTTAAATATAGAATAAGGGTGACAAACGAGCACACAGTCCACCTGATGGTAAGTGGATACAGAGGCCCATACATATCTTCATTTATTCTCGAGTAAGAATCTAATCCCGTTGTCACCCCTGAGGACTATGATGGAATGCCTCGTTTTTAGTAAAAATGGTTCTCTGGATCTCTATACTCACCATACGAAACACGGCAGTATTTAGCTGCTTTTACGCTGGTATTCTTTGAGAGCATGTTCCTTCCCAGGTCGACCCGACTCATTCGTGCTTTAACCATAATATAGCTGCACCGTGGCTCTACCTCATATAAAATGATTATATGTGTATATAATAATATTAACATGAAAGAGGAAAAATGGGTAGAATGCTTGTGGTTTCCTATACCCGGAATAATTATAACGAGACTCATTATCTCCAGATATTTTAATAACGTATGGACATTTTAACTTTATTATTGTATTCTGAACGCAAGGCACATTAAGTGCGAAGAATTAATGATAAATGCACTGTAAGAAATGATATAGCATTTTTCATTCATGTCCAATAAGGAAAACACAAACCAATGCCAATAATTCATTGACGACTCTTAAAGTACTTTATCTTTCACGATAACGGTGATATATTTGCGATAAAACAATACAATTACTTTTATCTTTATTGTTCCTTACCTAATATAACCATAATACCTTTTAACTATTATTGCCCTGACATATGAAATAGATGCAATGTCGGTGGTGTGTATATATACATGCCGACGATACTGCTATAACGAAATATTAATTTATATTCATATAAACATAATAGAGTGGAATGACTCAAGTCAAAGTCAAGTAAGGCATGTGCATTGTGCGTGACTTTTGACGTGCTTTAATGTTTCTTATTTCATGACTAGCGATCTGCCCCGGCTTTACACGGGTGATTTCTGGGTTTTGACAACAGCGCCATCTAGTAGGTTCAAATGTGAATATAAGCTATCTATTCAAATACACAAGAAAATCATCTAAATCTGTTGAACGATTTCATAGTCTATAACGAACATAGGTAGAAACATATTTTGTGTTTTATATAGACGGATTTAACAATATACATACAATGTTTCATCGTTTTAAATCTACTAAATAGTATAATGACAGTGATACTTGTGTACAAAATAAATCTCTAGATATAATGAACTACTAGCATAGTAAAAACATCAAAATATTGCGTGAAACGTAAGGACAGGACACATGGAGCGTGCCCTCGACTCCAGGCAGTTTTTTTATACGTGATTGATGCTTGACCTATAATGTTTGCAATTGATACTATTTCAAGACACGTATATATCTTTATTGACGATATTATTATTTCAATTTAGAAAGCTAATCTTGGCGGTGAAAGAAAACCCATAACCCCATATCCTCCCAAAGTATAAGAGACATGGGAAATGAGAGTAAAGGAAATGAACTTCATGGGTACAGATAACGGTATAGAATCTTGTATATGCTAGATGTAAATTTTCCACACCAACGACATCGAGCAAGATATTGATACCGTTAGTGCCAATTAGTAAACCCGTAAATTTTTCATATCAAAAAGATTCAGATTAAAAAGAATAACAACAGTGTAGATGCTGTGGCCCATAGAAACATTCATCTTGCCTTTATTAAGAATCAAAAAGTAGCTAGATGTGTTGTCACCCTGAGGACTAATGCAAATTGCCGCGTTATCAGTAAAAAATGTACTTGATGCCCCTTCTGATGGTTCTCTACACTCACCATCAGAAGGGGCATCAAGTTGCTATTCTGTGAGAGCATGACCCTTCCCAGGTCGAGTGGACTCATTCGTGCTACAACCACACATATATGTATGCACTATTAAATAATATATTGTCACTTATTAAGGGGAAATATAACCTCAAATGGCTTAGCAAGATCCTCCGTTATG
This sequence comes from Parnassius apollo, assembly GCA_907164705.1. Taxonomy (NCBI): domain Eukaryota; kingdom Metazoa; phylum Arthropoda; class Insecta; order Lepidoptera; family Papilionidae; genus Parnassius; species Parnassius apollo. The sequence continues at coordinate 14,344,770 of CAJQZP010000212.1, forward strand.
CCGAAAGTATTGCAGCATTAATTTTGAAATAAATATATGGTAAATTTGAGGATTAATGTTAAGGACTATGTTAGAAGAAAACACGATTCCGTAAAATTTTCTCGATAGAAAAAAAATCCAAAGTTACCTCCAAACTGAACAATAAACCGCTGTTATTCATAAAATACTTTAAATAAGATCATGAAACTTTGCATACTAACTGAACTAACCATAAAGCAGTGCTTATGTTATTTACTTTTTTTAAAATATCATTATTTTCACTGTAAAAAGAAATTACCTAAACTATCGGCGCGTAAGCTTGGTTCCTGCAGAGCGACAGGAGAAAATTTTACGGAATCGTGTTTTCGTCTAACATAAACCTTAACATTAATCCTCAACTTTACTATATATTTATTTCAAAATTAATGCTGCAATACTTTCGGCATAACGGAGGATCTTGCTAAGCCATTTGAGGTTATATTTCCCCTTAAGGGTAAAAATAGGACCAGTAAGCTGAAGTGGACATGGGCTAGCCATATTGCTCGAAGAACCGACAATCAATCGGGAAGAAAGGTTACGAGAAGTATACGTGGTAGAGCCACGCTGCAGCTATATAATGGTTTTAACACGAATGTGTCGGCTCGACCGGGGAAGGATCACTCTCTTACAGAATATCAGCGTAAAATAGCAGCTTAGTACTGCTGTGTTTCGCATGGTGAGGGTAGAGATCCGGAGACCCTTTTTTACTGGAAACGAGGTATTCCATCTTAGTCCTCAGGAGTCATTTGCGTTTGATTCTTAATCGAGAATAAATGTAGATATCTATGGGCCACAGCATCCACTTACCATCAGGTGGACTGTGTGCTGCCGTGCTGAAAGCCGTACCGTGTCGTACCGTGTAGTACGGCCCCTACTAGATGTAGTGAAAAAATCCGGGAAGTCAACAGATGCAAGTAGCAAAGCACCGTGCTTTATGGCTTTCGTTGGAGAAAGTCTATGTTCATCAACGAACTTGAGAAAGATAATGATGATGATCATGATAAACGTTGGTAAAATTACGTATTTTTAGTCTTTTTTACTCATATTTTTCACTGTTTACTAAGAAGCGTAATCATTTTGCCATCTGAGGTAATATGTACTCCAAAAATGTCGTTATTGTGCGTATTGCATCACTGTACAAGTTCATGACTCAGATCTAATCGCACATGAGTCGCAACAAGAACGAGAAGGTTAAACTGAGTGAGTGTCTCTGTGTTAAGGATAGTGGCGTAAAATGGGAGGTTTTTTATAGAATAAGGGTGACAAACGAGCACACAGTCCATCTGATGGTAAGTGGTTGCTGTGGCCCATAGACATCAATCCTCGAAAATGCAGGTTCGTTGTCACCCGTGAGGACTTACCTCTTTTTTTTGTCTCGTTTCCAGTAAAAAGGATCTCCGGTTCTCTACACTCACCATACGAATCACAGCAGTATTAAGCTACTATTTTACGCTGGTATTCTGTGAGAACCTGTTCCTGTCCCAGTCGAGCCGACCGGGAATGAACCACGTTAGACTATGGAACACTTTTACCGAAATTATATAGTTAAAAAATACTTGTGAAATTAGTGGGTTTCAAGAGCGATTTTTTGGCTCTAGCTGCATTAGATATCATCTTGTGACGATAGATATGTAATTTATTCATTGCGGGTGAGTGGGGGGGAGGGCGAAATAGTCCCATTCTTCTTGAAGATGCTACTGCTCATCCCCTGTTTCAGTTTCCATCACTGTAAATTAGAAATGAAAATTTAGTTATGTTAGATGAGAATGTATGTTTTTGATAACAATGAGTACATATAATATTTATTTATTTATGCTTTTGCACAAAAAAGTACATATCGCGGATTCAGACGAAATAAAAACTATAAACTTAAAAAATTTATTTCTGATGTGATATATCGTCTAAGATGGCGGACTTAATGCCATAGGGCATTCTCTCCCAGTCAAGCATTAGGCTACTAAACAGTATATGTATATATATATATACACATATATATATATATATATATATATATATATATATATATATATATATATATATATATATATATATATATATATATATATATATATATATATATATAACAGAGGAATATTATGCCTTTTTCCTACACTATATTATTTTAAAAGCGTACATACTACATACTATATTATGCGTATGCTTTCAGAACTCTCTTGCCTTGACATGGTGTGTCAATATCGTGTTTTATTATCAGTCGTGAAAATTTTAAGTAACGAGCGCTGAAAACTTCCGCTCCGCCTAAATTAACTTTGTCGTTCCGGCGCAATCGGCGATATGAATGGCAAATTCCTCTGCCCACTTGCTGGCCTGAATGGTTTCAACATTCTTGGCGGAGCTCCGATAATCTGTGTAAAAAATAAACGAGCTGCAACGTAAATAAGCTCAGTCCGAGTTTGTGAGTGTTCGCTGTTCGCGGTGACATGAAAAATAAATCACATCAATATGGTACGCTCAGCATAGCGTATTTTTACGCAATTCAGACTCCTTTGTTTATATATAGTCTGTAATGGCAGCGCAGACGGCTGGTTATTCAACCGGGCGCATTCCGCGACGGCCCCACTTTTTGCTCGCCCTCGCCCGCCGTCGTTCGTCCTGCTGGCCGATGAAAAACGACCAATTAGAGCTTTTAGGGAACGAAATAACTCGCGCATTGTTCGCTCCGGCACCGTAAACGCTACCGGAATCCCGAGCGTCCCCGTTCTTCCTTATTTATCTCAGCACGAATACCACAATAATCTTACGCCGCCGCTTTTAGAGACGAAAGAACCACATTACTTCCGGGGAATGCGTAATTTGTTTTCCGTTTATCTCTAACTGAAGTCGGCGGTTTCTTAACGATGCTATGCTCATACTTACAGGTAGATTGTTACTTAATAGCAGTGGCGCCGGCGAGTCGATTCGATAGTACAATTTTTTCCACGGCCCCGTTTGAGCCATCGAACGTAATTTAAAGTCAGTAAAGCGAAAAGTCGCGTGCGTTCACTTTACTGACATTAATGACAAGGTATTATTCAATGGGAATTTAGGTTATTGGATGTAAACTTATCGAAGAGTTTGGATTGATATTTTCAATATATTTCAATACATAATTCAAATTATTTTATTTGCGGTTCACACATCGACTCGTCATCGTATGAAGTTTATCATTATCTTAATAATTTAAACGAGAAATTTTTGTTTATTGGTTAATGTAGATATTAGGTAGTTTACCTACGAAATTGCTGTAACCATCACGGTTCTAAGGGTAAGTTTTCGTTTAGGGCATGTTTTAGGTGCTGATCCAGGATCCAACCAACTTTATGAGCACTTGCCATTGTCAAACGGTTCAAAATTCCTTCGTTTGTGTGCCTGTTGAGCAGTACAAGGCACGTCTCGACACGTTCTTCGCACTGGCGATCGTTGAATTCGTGGGGCACTCATTTGTCAAGCTTTATTACCTTAGTAATTTGACGCAAATGGACCAATATTGTTTTAGTGCTGACGTCGAAAGTTGCTGCTAATTCAGCTTTCAGAATCGACTTTAAGTCGTCTATGTCGACCTAAGTTTTCGGACGATCACGTAGTTCATTTTACAGGTCAAAATTTCCTTTTTTTAAGGTTAATTCGCTCCGTAAACGTAGTTGATGTTGCGTGCCGCTTGAGTTGAGCCGCAATTCTGCCAGGACGGTACTCATATACCATAATTACTCGAATTTTTAACGTATCCATGACTACGAAAAAGATTCAAATGTGATGAAGACATAACGCTAGTCAGTAAACAAAAGACTAAATTTGAAAAAGAACTCCAAGTTTTAAAAATAAAATAATTTTGTAATTAGAATTTTTAGACAAAAAAATTATTTTGATTTGAAATGACCAGTACTGCAGAACGGAAATTTTATAGGTACTACCTATTATTTAAACAAATAATGTCTCAGAAACAGCTTCAACGATTTGGATAAAATTTTGTATTTAATGCTGTTTTACTTTGCATGTTTATCTAGAAAGATGTCATCCCTTAGAAAATTATATAAGTTATTAAGAGAATGAGTCTGGTTACTTACGTGGTAACTTTTGTCAGGAAGGTTTTTAAATATCCTCTGACACTTTTGTTACGTGGTAGAGCCATGCTGCAGTTATATTAGTGGTATAGTTGTAGCACGAATGGTTCGGCTCGACCGGGGAAGAACCACGCTCTCACAGAACACCAGCGTAAAATAGTAAGTAGCTTAATGCTGCTGTATTTCGTATGGTAAGTGTAGGGAACCCGGAGAACCGAGTTTTACTTCCAGTAAAATGGTTCTCGGGTTCCCTGCACTCATATATATATATATATATATATATATATATATATATATATATATACGAGGCATTCCATCTTAGTCCTCACGGATGACAACGCATCTGATTTTCGATTCGTAATCGAGTAAAAGATGTAGATGTAAGTGTTGCTGTGGCCCATAGACATCTACATCTATCCTCGATTACGAATCAAAATGCAGATGCGTTGTCACCCGTGAGGACTTAGGTGGAATGCATCGTTTCCAGTAAAAAGGGTCTCCGGTTCTCTACATTCACCATACGAAACACAGCCGCATTAAGCTACTATTTGACGCTGGTATTCCGTGAGAGCGTGGTCCCTCCCCGGTCGAGCCGACCCATTCGTGGTACAACTATACTACTAATATAACTGCAGCATGGCTTTGCCACGTAAAAATGATGATATAACCATAATATTAATATATGGATAATAAGATGTAACCATAATATTAATATATGGCTCTACCACGTTTATTTTAATATATACCAATATTTAATAACATAGTGTATCTTATTAAGGATATTAATGTACAATTACAATATACTTATGCTAGTTAGCTCGCTAGAGCGTGGCACTATCTTATAAAATTACTGTAAAACCTATAATCCTATACAATAAAATGAGAATGCGGTTACTCGAACTGTAATAACGTAAGCAAAATCGGAACATTAAGAAATAAAAACAGTTTTATGACTCTACGTGGCCTCTGAGTATCCTACGCCTATAACGTCCATAAACGAAGAACGGTTATCACAAAAAATTGACTCCCAAGGTTCACAGGAGGACAAGGACATTATTTGTAGAATCAAATTACGTGCTTGGAATTTTTGACAGGGGTGTTCTTAGACATGAAATAGAAGGCACGAGTCAGAAACAGAAACAGAAACTTTTTTATTCAATGTAAATTATAACAAATACTTATTGAAAGTCACTTTTTTTATTTACCACTGGTTCGCAAAAAAAACCTCTGTCCTGGGAAGAACCAGCAAGAAACCCAGCGGGAGTATTTTTTTTCCAATAATAGCTTACAATCATGTTTACAATTAGCAACACAAGACAAATTAGAAATAGCTTGGTAGCGATCACCCTTCCCAGGGGTTATTATCATCCATAAATTCCTTAATATTATAATAACCCTTTTTATACAAACTTAGTTTAATAACATTTTTGAACTTTGTGTATGATAAATTTTGTATATTTTCTGGGATTTTGTTGTAAAATCTTATACATCGCCCCATGAATGAATTACTGACTCGGTGGAGTCGAGTAACTGGTACCACTAGCTTGTGTCTGTTCCTAGTATTTACAGAATGAATATCACTTATTTTCGCAAAGTACTTTTATTTTTGTGTACGTACATTACATTGTCATAAATGTATTGAGAGGCCAGAGTTAAAATATTAATTTCCTTAAATTTTTGTCTCAGTGACTCTTGGTTTTAAATTATATATTGCTTTAATGGCCCTCTTCTGTAAAATAAATATAATTTCAGTGCCATTCGCGTCAAAGTCAAATTACTTTGTTTACCACAATCATGTATATCAGAACTCAATTTTGAATACGACAAAAATCTGCTACCAAAGCCACGTGTAAAACATAACTACCACAAGGCAGACTTTGATTCGTTAATCCTGGAATTGAGTTGTACTGATTGGCTTACCATTTTTAAGGACTGTAAGGACTTCAATGATTTTGTCACTGAATTTTATAAAAAACTGAGGAGTGAAATTATGGTTTACGAAAAATCTAATAAAACTTATAAAAGATAAGGAAAAACTTAGAAAACGATATTCCAAGTACGGCAATCCTAGAGATAAGTATGAGTACAACCTTCTTCGCGAACGATGCCATAAACTTGTTAATATCTGCTACAATAATTACATGACAAAAATTGAGTCTAGCATCTGTAAAGATCCGGACAAATTTTGGCATTTCATCAAAGATAAGCGCAAAGGTCTTTCTGTAGGTACTTCCCGCTAAAATGATATTGAAAGATTCAACTGCATCCTCAGGCACCGATATAGCGAACCTTTTTGCAAGTCACTTTTCTTCCGTGTACTCCAATAATAGCGTTACCGATGTTTCTCATAGTCATGATATTGCGAACATGAGTAATTCCATCGTTACACTTGAATTGAGCGAGTCTTAAGTGTACAAAAAAATACAACACCTCAATGAAAAAAAGGACCTGGCCCTGACAACATACCACCCCTATTTGTGAAACGATGTGGATCCGTTCTTGCCTTCCCGTTGACATTAATATTTAATCGCTCTTTAAGCGAAGGAAAGTTTCCCGATGAATGGTAAAAAACTAGAATTATCCCTATTTATAAGAAAGGTGACAAGATTGATGTTACCAACTACCGACGTATCTCCATTTTATCATGTTTTTCTGAATTATTTGAATTCCTTGTTTACCCTATGGGGTAAACAAGGAATTAAAATAATTTGGGGGTTATATCCAATTTCCAACATGGTTTCAGGCGTGGTCGTTCGGTAGAGTCTAATTTGTCTTCCTTCGTGTCCACGGTAGCACAGGACGTGGACAGGGGACTGTAGGTAGACGCAATATACACAGACTTTTCAAGTGCCTTCGACAAAGTCGGCCACCAAGTCCTGCTGTCTAAACTAAGAGTAATGGGTATAAGTGGTTCACTGTTGGAGTGGTTCGAATCTTACCTGGCAATGAGACCTCAGCAAGTGGCTATAGATTGATTTGAATCTGAAATGTTTTTGACTAAGTCTGGTATCCCCCGGGGGTCCCACTTGGGTCCTCTACTCTTTTTGATATTTATTAATGACATAGTTAGATATATTGAAAACAGTAGTGTATCTATGTTTGCTGACGATTTCAAATTGAGTAGAACGATCAAAAGTCCCGGGGATGCTGACCTTCTGCAATCTGACTTAAACAAACTCATGGATTGGTGTGCAATCAACGGAATGATTTTAAATCCTAACAAATGCTACCACATAAGCTACACTAGAAAAAGACGCCCCATCACTACTAACTACTCATTGGGTGACGTGACCATGGCGGAGGTGAAGGAGATCAGGGGCCTTGGTGTCTTGTTGGATTGTAAGCTGAAACTGACCGCTCACACTGATAATATCGTCAAAAAGGCGACTCATATGTTGGGATTCCTAAAAAGAAACGCGAAAGGCCTCCGATGTGTCCAAACTAAGAAAGTTCTTTTCAATGCACTAGTACGTAGCCACCTCGAATTTGCAAGTGTTGCATGGAACCCAGTTTATAGTGTGTCTTCTCAGCGAATCGAAACGATTCAAAGAGCTTTTACACGCTATCTTGCCGTCAGAGGCTAGCATTTTTCAAAACGACAACCTTACGTGACCGACGCTCAGATAAAGTAAAAAAGGTAGATATCGTACCTAGAACAAGAAACTGTAACCAATTTTATAACTTTGTGTGAGTCAGAGAAGTGTTGCCATTTTTTTTCTAAAGTCCCTGAAAATCGAGATACAATGCCACAACTACAAAAGTAATATGCGATGCGAAAGCGAAAGTATATCTGTCTGTTTAAATAAATTTCAACAATTTGACGATTCAAAAAAAGATGAAGCATATAGGAGGTGTCTGTAGATCACTTAAAAGTCTTCTTGATAGATTGTCCAGTGAGCATGTAAGCATCGATAAAATATACAACATATGTAATGTAAAACATGTTTATTATAAAAAATAACTTAATACTAAAAAGAACTAGTTGGAATAAAAAATAAATTTCCATGGAAATAAAAAAATATGCTTTTCTAAATTGAAAAAAAGGTATATTTTAGTAAATGCAAAATAGAACAAACTACAGCCGGGGGCACAAAGGAGTGTTCTAATTTGTACCCCGGGTAGGAGAGATATGAAGTATCAGCTGGAGAGGACACCTGAGTCTCGGTTAAAAAGAGCAAGGCCGGCTTCGCCGTCTCCGGGTGGTAGTGGATAGCACTAAGATTAGAATGAAGTGTCCTGATGTTGCAAAAATTCACTGATAGCGTGACAGGAATCGCCTTATTCTTATTACTTCGCTTGCCCCTAACAGTTTTAGTCGCGAGCAGAATTCCTTCCCCTCCTCCTCCAGAATACGCGGAGCAGCCTAAGCATCCACGGTCAGGAAGAGTAAAGTAGGTTGGTCGTGGATGCTCAGCGAGGGATTCTCCGTCACCAGGAGTGAGGGTATCCTTTTGAGGTAGTTTTTATTTGATTCCGCTACGATGATAAGGGGGAGGGGGAATTGGGCCTCCAGCCCAAGTGAAACGCAGAGGCAAGAAATACTGGCAACATTCTCCCGTTACGTAATCTCGAAACATTGACATTCGTGCTTCGAATAACCTTCAAAATTGTGATGGAATAACAAATTAAAATATAGTTAAATGAGTGTTTACGAGTGAAACGATATTGTTTCAGACTTTTTTTTCACTTTAGTATTGTTTTTGCACCCTTTAACTACACGGCCTTAACTATTGGACGTCATTTTGTAGGCAAATTTACTGCACGACGCCCCGGGAAGTACTGAGCGAAAATGAGCGTAGTTTGATGCATGTGTGTGCGTGAACGCGTGTACTTACATAAAGGAGCGGAGTTTTTTGGCTTAACCAATAACAAAGGTCGCGCTGTATCTACCTTTTTTTACTTCATCTGAGGACCGACGTCTCATTGCAGACTTAATGTTTCTACACAAGTTACTGTATAACAAAATCAAAAGTATGCACCTCCTCGATCACATCAAATTAGTTATCCCGTACACATATCCTCGATATCCAATTAGCAAACTATTTAGCATACCTTGCCACAAAACAAATTTAGGCGCGCATTGTCCCCTAGCCAGAATATGTAACACATATAATGAAATTATGACCAAGATACCGGACATCGACATTTTCAACGACTCTGCCCGATGCTTAAAAAAAATTGACCAATTTCTTTTCACCCTCTCAGCACACACTCATTCCTTAGTTAGTTTTTATTAATATAAGTTATTTTGTATTCAGTACCATTATAATACAATAAGCTACACATTACGGTAAATGTTGTGTATACCTGTAATTGGCAAACACATTTAACCATATACATTTGTTATTGTGTTGTTGTTAATGTTTCATGTGTTTTGCTGTTGGTGTACGTTATAAATAAAAAATAAATAATCATCCCAAAGTGCGGGAATATTTATCTTTTTATTAAAAACTGAACAAGTTTGTAAATGGATTAGGCGAATACTATATATTTTTTTAATTAATTAAGTAATGTTTACACTTTATTAAATTTATCAATGTTATTTTTTTTTAAAAACACATTATTACAGATTTTGTGTAACTTTATAGCTTTATACCTAAAAATATTGTTGCGCGGCTAAGTTGACATCTGGCACTAGCGCCATCTAGTGTCGGGTAACGGAGCGAGGGGAGAGCTTTCCAGAAAATGACATCACTAATCTTTCAAACGACAGCGCCATCTGTTGTAGAAACGAAGAACTAAGCTTCTGGAAGCTGACTCTCGAACTTTCGGCGCTTTGTCGATTGGTGTGCGTATTTACTTGAATGTTCTGTATGATTCGGTACTAATGTGTTTTAGAAGTTATTTGCAATTACTTTTCATGTCAGTTGTGAGAGATTAATGCTCAAATACTAAAACGCTGCTCAATTTTCAAACATGGTAGAGCCATGCTGTAGTTATAATAAATAATAGTAGTAAAGTTGTAGCACGAATGGGACAACTAAACCGGGGAAGGACCGCGCTCTCACAGAATACCAGCGTAAAATAGTAGCTTAATGCTGCTATGTTTCATAATATGGTGAGTGTAGAGAACCGGAGACCCTTTTTACTGCACGCGAGGTATTCCATCTTAGTCCTCATGATATCGCTATGGTAATTTAGCAAATATTACTATAAAATCTATAGTCTAGCCCGGCAACGCTTCTTTTTTTCAGAAGTAGAAGAACTCTCAATTTGAGAAGTAGTTACAACTTCGTAAACATTATTAAACTATTTCCATTACCGTTTTACTTTTAAGTCACAGCGGTAATGCACATAATATAATATTATAATCAAAAATTACAATTTACATATAAGTATGTTAATATAATAAATATTTTAGGGCTTGATAAACTAAAAGCCGTGAACCAAGTAACAGAATCGTGTGCATAAAAAATGTAATCAATGTAAACAATATTATGCGAACTGTTTTTACCTGATTGCAAGAGGGAAATGTTTTTCCTGTGTATTTATAATTATAAATTTATGTGCAGCCTACGCAGCCTAGAGGGTGGCGAGTTCGATTTCGGGCACGCACCTCTGACTTTTCGGAGTTATAATTATGTGCGTTAGCTTTAACGGTGAAGAAAAACATTGTGTATCTGAACGCCTGAGAGTTCTTCATAATTTTCTCAGAGGTTTGTAAAGTCTCCCAATTTGCATTGGGCCAGTATGGTGCACTATGGTCTATAACCATGGACTCTACACCTTTATCTGAGAGGAGACCTGCATTCAGTATTGAGCCGATGATATGCTTCTGCTGATGCAGCTGCTACTGCTAATGCTGTTGCTGTTGATGATGATGATTTTGATGGTGATGGTGATGATGATGATGTAGTGGTAGTAGCAATAGTATGTAGGTAGGTTTATTTGTATCCAAAACTAATTTGACGTCGTCTTGTACTCTAACCCTAAAATTACCAATTTTCATGGATATATAATTAGAAATTCCGCACTTTGGAAAACTGTGAAACCCACAACTACGTTTTTAGGCTTCCGAGTACAAAGTGTGCCAACATACACTATTACTACCTCTGTCCGTCCATCCGTCCGTCCGTCTATCAGCGAGCTGTATTCTTCGATCAACAATACCAACTAGATGTCGGGTCGGCGCAAGAAATCCATCTCAGTAAATAAGAGCGCACATGAGACGTAAGCTCTTGCACGTTAGAGTGTAGCTCGCAAGGCAATAACGGGAAAAAGAACTTTATTCGTTATACTTTAAGGTTGCTTTCACACTAAATGTTACTTAATTTGTGTCTTTTCATAGTTTATATTCATGCGGGCAGTATTTAGCTATGATTTTGTAAGTGCTCCGTTATCTAGTTGGTATTGTTGATCAAAGGCTGTATCTCATAAACCGTAACAGGTAGATACTTGAAATTTTTACACAATGTATATTTCTATTGCCGTAATAACAACAAATAATAAAAAAGTAAATAATTAAAGAGATGGAGACACATATAATTAACTTTTGTTTTTGTGCAAGCTACTGTTAAAAATCCTGAATAATCCCACATCTATACTGATAAAAGGCTTATCTTGGTACACACTCTTATATAACTAACAAACTCTGTCACTTGCCCACAAAATACATACTTCTTTTTTTAATCTAAAGCCACTATACCAAGTGTCGTGTATATAACTTGTAAAATGACGGGATTTCATACACAGAAGTGCGTCCACTTTCCATACATTGATTGAGATGCGTTAGAAAAATTTCAGGTCAAGATTGGACATGATTCTTTCCAGCCCCTATTTAAGCCTTTTGGAGGTGGAATTTTCGAAAACTGTGAAACACATACTTCTTTATTTTAAATCAATAGCTAAATACCGAATTTCGTGAATAAAATTTAGAAAATGACAAAATTTCATACAAATATTCTACTCCTATTTAACCCCTTTGGGGATAGAATTTTCAAAAAAAAAAAGCTTTGAAATACATACTTATTTCTTTTTAATCGAAATATCACGTTTTATATACAAAAATTGAAAAAATGACGGACTTTCATAGACATTATCAACCCCTAAAAACACACCTTTGGTGGTAGAATTTTCAAAAACTAAAATAGGTAAGAAGTTCTTTATTTTCAATCAGAATTCAACATACCTACCAAGTTTCATAAACGTTACTCGAAAAAATGACGGAATTTCATGCAAACATTCTACCCCTATTTAACCCCCTTTGGACGTAGAATTTTCAAAAACTGTGAAATACGTACTACTTTGTTTTTAATTGAAAGCCTAAATACCGAGGTTCATGAATATAACTTGAAAAATGACGGACTTTCCCTTGGGGGATGAATTGTAAAAAAAATCCTTGCTTAGTGCTCGCCTACGTCATAAAAGAAACCTACTGTCAAAATTTCAAGTTTCTAACTTCGTTGGTTTAGGCTGTGCCTTGATAGATCAGTCAGTCAGGACAAGTATTTTTATAAGTATAGATAGATTAACGTGATCTAAAAGCAAAGGCATAAATAACAATTCCGAGATCTATTTCGGGGAGGACCTTTTTTATCAAAGTATTACAAGAATACTCTACCTGCGAACCGAAATGTGGACGCCTTAGACCTGTTTCTAACGAAATCTTACTACGAATTTACGTTCGTCGTAGAAAAAAAATGTCAATACTACAAACGTCGATGGCGCTTAACATTTAAAAGGAGGGGTTCTTTAGCTTTTGAATAGAGTGGAATAAATTATGTTGAATACAACCTCAAGTGCCGCCCTATTGTTACATTTGCAGCAGGTATCTGACTTTTCAATGTTCGGCGCCCGGCAAATTTACCGTCATAGACAATGCAACGCTTAGTGGGTGTGCCGTACTTATTATTGTATATTGTATTGAGGATCAAGTAGGAGACGATGAAAGTATACTTTGAAAATACATTTTAATAATATTGTTGTCTCGAAGTTTTCGAATAGGAATTGCCCTCTTCTTTTTGCACCGGTTATCTCTACAGCCTACAGTTACACTATAGAAGTTAGAAGATTTACTCACTTTGTACCCGTCGAATAAATTAGAGGCGATGGTAAGTATTATCTTGAGGCTTACTTGGATCTTTACTTGTATTATAAATTTTATTAGTTTATATTTTCATTTTCCTTCAAGCCTTCCTAAACATTTGACTGTGTTGAATGGTTAAGTTTAACATTGTTTGATATTTTTTATAGAATACGGATAACAAACCAGCAAACGGTGGACATCAGGTGGACCAGATGGTAAGAAGATGCTGTGGTCCGTAGATATCATCCTACATATATACATCATCCTCGATTAAGAATCAAAATGCAGACAACTAAGATGAAATGCCACGTTTCCAGTGATAAGGATATCCGATTCTCTACACTCACCCTACGAAGCACAGGTATTCTGTGAAAGCGTGGTCCTTCCTGGTAGAGTCAACCCATTCGTGCTGCATCCATAATATATCGGCAGCGTGGTTCTACCACATGTAAATAAATTGATTGATTTTTTTTTTATTTTTTAATGAATAATCATGTTACCTCGCCTACAAATTACCACGTTTAATGAACAGGTACGCTCAATTAAAGATGTTAACACGATTACATTAATAGTTCTGATTTTGACCAATTATCCCTAAATTTAACATTTCCAAGTTACTAATTACAATTCATTATTTATTTACGCAATTTGAATACTAACACAGGCTTTTGTATAACTTAGTTAAAACTCCATTGTTCACATTACTCACAATTTAATCAAATATCTATTCTTATGAAAGTAGTGGAAACATAAATGTTTCTTAAACAAATCAATAATACACAATAATTGTGACACTAAAAGAAGAAATAAAACTTAACACCAAAAAGAAAACAATTTATCTCATAAAATATCAATGCATTCTAACAAATTCACTTGTCTTGTGTGAGAATATACAATAACAAATTCTACTGCACACCAAATAAAAAAAATAAGTGAACACTTGTTCTTGGTTCTCACACCAAACTATTAGAGCAGTTCACAAAGCACAATGGACATATTGGGCCCATGTGTGCGAAACCCTTCACGCATGATTGTCGTTGGGCCCAAAGCGTCAAGAAAAAAATGAACTGGCAAATACAGCTCCGACTTTTGACTTCATCAAAAATAAATTTACTCGGAATAGTAATAAGCCGCAACCTGCTAGTCCTTTTGTCATTGGCAAACAATACCAAAAAAAAAAGGTTCCAATGCTCTTCTCTATTGTTAGTGCAAATGCATAGCTGAATTATTGTTTTTAACCAGATTTGCTCATTCTATTCTCTAGTGGATATTTAAAAGTCTTTTTCTATGTTTTTTTTTTTTGTGCATATAAATAATATGCCTGGTGAGTAGACATCTGTTGAGCAGCCATTTTCTATTGACGTTATAAGTTTATTTTCATTATAGGAAAAATAGCATATGTCGTTGTCTATCTAATCGTATCTGTCGTTGTATATCTAATTAATATCAAAATAATAATCATTAGTTTGAGCTAAAACGTATTATAATTTTGTAGTAATTTTAAGTTATGGCAACAAATTGTCAGACGTCTGATAATTCAATCTGAATAATTTGAAAGAGGTCAGTTTCCGGAAGTAAACTGTTAACAACTATATTGGATAGATGTTATTATAGATAGAAATATAAAGAATTTATTTGTTTTCTTTTTCAATCACACACGTAAATTTATTGACTAAACTAGATACAAAGTAACGTATTACAAAAAAGTTACATAATATTACGATCCAAAAGTCCATATGTGTGTAGTTTTATAAATGGATCCTAGCTTGGCGATTAATATTGCTCAGAGAGCAAACATTGATTTTTAGCTAATTAACAATGTCCTCCAGATCGAATTTCGGTCATGGCGGCCAGTCTTCACAGATACTAGCCATTTGCGCAGGACTACAGTGCCCAAGTGCACTCTCTACTTCCTCACTCTCATAATCCATTGGGACGGTAAACCGACACGACCGGAAAGAGATCAGGTGCAGGACCACCAGCTTTACGTGCTTTCAGAGGCACGAAGGTGAAACACCGCCAACTTCACGACTCCGAGCTGTCTTCTCTTTCTTGTCAGAAAAACCCAATTCAAGGGATCTCATGATCATCAATCTCGTTCACGAACACTAGACCTACGAAGCAGTTATTTCAGCTTTTACCCTTGAGATGATAAGACAAAATAGAGCACAATAGAATAATCACTGTAAATATGTATGAATGATGTGCCCCTTCAGCCCTACGACTTGCATCTTGGATTTAATTTAGTCAAATTAATGAAGTGGCATGTAAGTGTGTAAGGTTGCGTACAAGTGAAAGCTAGTTAAAGGCATACACCGCCATGATGAGTAAGCAAAAAAAAGTTTAGAAATTCCAAAGGTGCTCATGAGCGTTTCTTTTTTTTTTTTGTTAATCAATATTTCATGAGTATTATATACAGTATTGATGAAATATATATATATCTTTTAAACGACTAATAGTCTGATAACAACCAGCAATCGCGATCATCACGAGGATAAATGGAAACTTATCCAGAAAGATTTATTACATTTCGTTGCGTATATTTTTCTCAAACTCGAATACAAACAAGTGTACAGATTAACTGTCAGCCGTACTAATAATTTTTTAACTACTTACATTTTTTGAAAAATTTACAAAAATTGATAGGGGCGTACTCCAATGGTTTGGGCACGTTGAACGAATGAGTGAAGACCGAATGGTGAAGAAAATATATAGAGCGAAAGTAAATATTAAAAGGTGTCGAAGGTGACCGAGACTAACTTTCGAAGACTATGTGAGCAAATTGCTCGAAGAGGGGAGGGTCAAGAGTACTCGGATACCTAGACGTGCATGTATGAAGAAGTTAATGAACCTGAAAGAAGCGAAAGAGGTATGTAAGGATCGTGACACTTGGCGATCTGATCTCTCTGGCTACCCCGTTAGGGATTGTGCGTGAAGATAAGTAAGTAAGTAAGTAAGTACATTTTTTTGTAAATATAACTAAACAAATTAATAAAAAAAATACGCTGACTTTATAATTATATATATCTAGTTTTCAAAATATCCCTTTCATATTGATTTTGTGTCTAAATTTTACATACGTGGTAGAACCACGCTCCAGCTAACTAACTAACTAGCTCGACCGGTGAAGCACCACGTTCTCACAAAATACCAGCGTTAAATAGCAGTTTAATTCTGCTGTGTTTTCTATGATGATTGTAGAGAATCGAAGACCCTTTTTACTGGCAAAGTGGCATTCCATCTTCGTTCTTACGGCTGACAATGCATCTGCATTTTGATTCGCAAACGGGAATAGTTGTAAATATATGTAGATATAAATAGATGTAGATATCTATAGGCCACACACTAACCAGGTAGACTGTGTGCTCGCTTGTCACCCTTAACCTATTAAAAAAACATACTAGGTAAAAATTACATATAGCAAAGTCGTCACATGGCGGTATGTTGAGAGTAGAGCACTCCCACACGCTCGCGCCACGTGATGAGCATCCAACTCATGTGTTCACGCGGTGTAAGGCGTGCAATATGGTTAATAGCTGGCGAGCGAAGTGTTTGGGAATAACTTGTTTTTAACTGGTTTATGATCATATTAGTGCTGTCGACTTTTAGCAAGTTTTTGTTTATCAAGAAAAATAATATATTTTTTTATAGAAAAGGGGGAAAACGAGAATGTGGCTCACCATCAAATGGTAAGCGACTACAGCCGCCCTTGAACAACTGTAACACCATGAGGATAGAAGGTGCGTTGCCTTTTAGAAAGAGTAAGCTCTTTATTTGAAGGTCCCTAAGTCGTATCGATCCGGATAAATCGCCGACGGTAAACGTAAAACGCACAGCATACAATTGGTGTGGATGGTACTTATCATGAATTTTGACGCAATTTGCTTACGTGAAATTTGGTCGCTGGAATTAATCTGAACAATTGCTCAGAGCACTCCCCGTAATAGATGCGATAGAAAATGCAAAGGGATGCAACACTCCGCAGCGCGTGTGTGAATCGAGCCGATCAGACATAACTCGGTTGTCGACGATTCGAACCGCTCTGCGCTTGATGTGGTCAAGTGGAAGGAGCTGGTACTGGGGTTCCCCGGCCCAGAGATGAGAACAGTGTCCAGCTTGCATGAAATACTGTCCCACTGTGCTGAGCACGCCAAGATTTTTAAAAGCCAATTTTGCTTCTCCTTCCAAGTGACCACGAAACTGCACACTACTAGATATGTCGACGCCGAGTATTCCGATGCTAGTTAGGGTATCAAGGGGAGTGCCTTGAAACTAAAGAGATACGCCAAAGGGGTTCATTTGAGCGGTAAGCGCGCAAACTTTTGTCTTCTGGGGATTGAACTGGACTAGATTTACTCGCTCCCAATCCGATACTTTGTACAACTAACTCTCGACTTCAGACACATGTTTGTTCCGGTACTCGGCGACGTTTTCCCGAGAAATATTGGCACGGCCGGTGTATAAAGCATCACCAGTGCTGTCGTTCGCATAGCAATGAATGTTACCAGTTCGCAACATATCATTGATATGCAGAAGAAACAGTGTTGGTGATAGCAAGCAGTCTTGTAGAACACCAGCGTTAATAGGCTTGTAATTAGAGCATGCACCATCTACTGCGACCGTGATGCTCCGACCAGCAAGGAAACTAGTGATCCAATAGCACAATTTCTCCGGAAGCCCATATGAACGGAGCTTTGAAAGAAGTGCATTATGCCAGACTCTATCGAAGCCCTTCGCTATGTTCAAAGTAACGGTCAATGCCTCAATATGATATGATAATGATAAAACAAAGTTACAAAAAAATATGACGAATTCATAATAGCTTTTAAACAAATCATTTGACAACGTGTAAATTACATGCCATTTATATTATTTTCTGATTCTAATGCGCTAAGATAAATTCAAAACTGAAGAAAATGCAATGACAAAATTAAATTAATTTTAAAATATAACCTATTACAAAAATAACCATTAGAAGATACTAGCTACATAAATGATATTTTTGTACAAATGTTAATTAATAGTTTTATGCAACAATAAAATATTAAATTACCTAATACCATATCAAATATATAAAAATAATATTTGTTTGTTAATATTTTATGCGCTGCTATACCATTGAACAGATTGTTGTAAAACTTCGTCCATATATTGTTTGCACTTCCGCAAGTTGCAGTTGTAGTTATAGACATTTTTGATGCGAGATCCACTAACAGCATCAACTCCAAAAACCCGGCTCAAGTCCAAATCCAACTTCCTGGTTTACATCGGCCTTACATCCTACCACCCGTTGTCTAAATAAACCGCCGGCCTAGTCTACTTCGAAGTTCACGTGCTTGCCAAGAAACCGCCGGTTGACTTTCGACAGTCTCTCATTGACGTAGAATCGGCAGTGCGGAGCAGGCAACCAGGTGGTGACGCCGCGATGAACGCGAGTCGCCGTCAGCCCTTGATACTTAAAAGCGCGACTGCCTACCCTCACTTTCAATTGAAAGTTTGGGGATAAAATATAGCCTAGATCCCTCCTGGCATTGCTCTTTATCTTATCCTAAAGTTTCATAACAATAGGATTAGCCATTTCGAAGACTAGTCCCGACAGATAGACGAACAGAGAGCCAGATAAAATTATTCAAAATGGTTGTTTGTGTTTTAATTGGATATAAATGAGAACCCGCTGAGCTTAATTTTTAAAATTAGCCTGTAACCAATGATCTTATACATATAAGATTATTGCCTGTAACACAGTTTACAACTACCACGGGCTACAGAGCTTCAATATGATTTGTTTGTATAAGTTACTTGAGGAACAATAAATATTATTATTATTATTTGGGGTGTCTATATAGTTTTCTCATCTGGTTGGGTTCTATAAATATATAATTTTTTAATATTAAAATTATTTAATTTAAATTATTATTATTATTATTAATAGAAGTTATTTCAATAAAACAGACACACTTTATTTCGTTTATATGTAGATATAGATAAAGACATTTCCCGGACAAAACTGATCAAACAGTTCCGTAGGCAACTCATAGTTCGAAAGTAACGTCACTTTTAAAATTTCAGATATAATTTTTTTTAGATATTAAAAAAGTATCGTAATGCATTGTCATGACTTTAATTGACGATAATTTTAATTTGCACTTCCAAATCGATATAGAACTCTAAGCCAATCAATATTAGAAAACGATAAAACAATCATTTTTGATTGTAATAGATCTTAAATAAATTTGTATATCGACTGAGAATTCGTTCAAAAAACGTCACACTGATATTTATGACAGAGACAAGCAAGACACTCCACAAAGCCGAAGATAGCTTCTTTCTTATATCTATGAGAGTTAATTCTTTTTTTAAGACTTGCTGCGTAAACTTCACGCCGATTACTGTACAGTTAAGTACAATTAATTCTTATATCCTCCCAAAATTTAAAATTTTTCGAAAAATAAATAATATTGCAAATTCGTCTGAACGTGTTCCTTCCCTGGTCGAGCCGACCTTTTCGTGCTACAACTATACCAGTAATAAAGCTGCAGCATGGCTCACATCAGCTTTCAAACAAAAATAGTATCAACAAAATCGGTTCACCTAGAAAAAAATTCTGAGGTAACCATTAATATACTTGCAAAAAAATTTAATATATCAATGAAGGCAACACACATAAAAAAGCATACAGTCGAATTGAGCACCTCTTCCTTTTTGAAGTCGGTTAAAAAGAAGATATACTTCCTAGTTAGTATAACAGACCAAACTAAATTGGTATTATGTATGTAATTACTCCAAGTATTTTTCGTTTAATATAATATCTTATTCGTGTTAGACTTGTATCGCAGAATTTCAATATAGAAGTTTTGCTACAAAACCTATCTATATAAAATAAACTAATCAAAACAAAATAGGGCCCACTCTAAGTTAATCTCGAATTTCGTCTAAAAAAAATTGTTGGGTAGTAGAATAGTGAAGTTAAAAATTTCGAAGTATTGTTGACATGTTTGTCTAACGTTATCAATGTTTTAAGTCAGGAATTCAATGGTGGGTAGACCAAAAAAAGTGAAGTACTCAAAAAACCGTTTATTACTCAAATTCTCAGTCACTTGTACCCTCAGTCACATTCTGAATGTTACAGTCGCATGTCTACTTTTTTCATTTGACTTGATTTCGGTGTTGCAGTCATTATGCCTGGTACTCGGCGTCATATGGATGTGGAAACAGCAATAAGAGCAGTGTTTATGCTTCAGGAGGGAGAATCTCAGAGATCAGTGGCAAGACGTCTTGTGTCTTGTGTCGGTGTGTCGCGACGAGCTATTCGCTTAATAGAGACGCTTTCTAGAGACAGGTAGTGTCGCGAGGACATCTGGATCAGGAAGAGCGCGAGCTACAACCGCCCAGGAAGACCGGTATATCAGATTGACTGCACGTCGAGAGCGTACGATTCCCGCCCGCGTCTTACAAAATCGACTGCGGCAATCGACTGGCACACGAATTAGTGATCAAACCATTCGAAATCGGCTCCATGAAGACGGACAACGTTCTAGATCTCGCGTTATTCATCTAAAATTGACAAGAGCGCATCGTGCAGCACGTTTGAGGTTTGCTCGCGAGCATGCGGAGTGGACAATGGACCACTGGAGAAATGTACTCTTTACGGACGAAAGTAAAGTGAAGTTTTTCAGCGATGATCGTCAGGTGCGCGTGTGGAGAAGAGAAGGAGAACGTTTTTAGAACCTTGCATACATGAAACGGATCGTTTTGGAGGTTCAAATGTTATCGTGTGGGCTGGAATAAGCTTGCTCGGTAAAACTGAGCTGGTAATTCTGGAATAAGGCTCCATAACTGCCTCCAGGTATGACGATTGAATAATTCGGCCTCATGTCATCCCATTTTCACAAAGAGTGGGTGAAAACTTCGTCTTTATGCAAGACAATGCTCGCCCACATACAGCGCGAACAACCCAGACAGCTCTTTCTGAAGCCAATATTACGGTTTTACCGTGGCCGGCCTTGAGTCCTTGATCTTAACCCCGTTGAACATTTATGGGACTAGTTTAAAAGAAGCCTTAAATCAAACTTCAGTAATGTGACTAATCGACAAGAGCTCATAAACGCCCTAAAATTGTGTTGGGAGCGAATACCCGAGGAAAACAACACCCACTTGATTGAAAGTGTCCCAGATAGATTCAGAGAGTGCATACGGAACAGAAGAGGACCTACTCGCTATTAAACACCATCAAACTCATTGATTTAGTCAAAAATTAAAATCAAAATCAAACTTTACTTAAATCGATAATTTCTGTAAACTTTCCTAAAAACTGTAAATTTTGACTTAATTCAATAAAATTGGCAAAACTTACTCTTGTTAATGTTCACACACTTTCAAAAACATTAGGTAATAAAGTAAAGTAAAGTAAAGTTACAGCCTATATACGTCCCACTGCTGGGCTCAGGCCTCCCCTCATTTCTGAGAGGGTTTAGGGCAAGGAAGTGTCCGCCGCGCTGCCCAAATGCGTGTTGACGAACTTCACATGTCTTCGAAATATTTTTTTTCTTATTCCTCAGACATGCAGGTTTCCTCACGATGTTTTCCTTCACCGCCGAGCACGTGGTAAATCAGCACTTAAAATTGCAATTAACAATTTCATTGGTGCCGGCGGGGATCGAACCCGGGTTACTCGCGTTCTGTTATATTTAAAGCGAGCGTTAACCACTGAGCTACCACGGCTCTAGGTAATAATAAATTCCTAATCATAAAAACTGAAAAAAGAAAAAGAATCTGTAAAATTCATTTATAAAACATGGTGGGTCCTATTTTGTTTTGAGTAGTTTATAAAAAATGTTTCTGCCTACGTCCGTCATAGACTTTGAAACCATTCAACCGATTTTGATGAATTTTTTGTGGTGTTTAAATGGGTCCCTCGATGGTATTCTACATTTGGGCCCGGTAGATTGAGATTCAAAAATCACCCGTAGTTAATAATAAAATCTCAATAACTGTATCATCGTCATTGTCAGCAGTTTTAATCCCACCACTGGATCTAGGACTGTTCAAGAATGAACTAGCAGGCACATATTGACATTGATGCATACCTGACTTGTCACTTTTATGAGGGTTTCGACACGATACAGGACTTGCACGATCTCATCACCATTCTGCAGAATTTAAGTTTAGCATGTTAAACAGATTTTAAAACATTAAGTCGGTCCGCAGATGTATAAGTACTTAATTTATTATTACAAACTTTATCCAAGTGCCTGGCGTTTTTTGAGAGCAAAATCTCTTGAATGGAAGTTTGATAACATCCATTCTTTCCCATCATTGCAATTTAATCTTTTTACATCAATCTGTCACATCACACATCACGTCAATTCTGATCTGATCAATGAGGGCTAATAACAATCAACGTACCAGATTTCGCTAGCTACGGTTGGGGAGAACTTATTTGTTATATATTAATATCCTTTTATATAATCAAAGATAATATCATTACAAATGAGGAGTTTCTTTATAACTATAAGTTTATCCGTTTCTAGATATTATTTTATAAAATCTACAAACGGAGATATTATGAGAATTGCTTTGTGTATGCAAATACACAAAATTATGCCTCAGTTACTCTTTAATTTTTTACACATTTTGAACTCTCCTTGCAATTTTTCTATATTTATGACTGTTCGTAGGTTTTTTTTTATTTCTAAAGTAACTAACATAAAAAAAATTATATTTCAGAAAATATAAAAATGAAATTAATCTCTAGATTTTTCTGAAAAAAAAAAACTAACTTCCCCGTTCCCCGGCCTAATATCTTTCAAATATTTCACCTTACTCTTAACCTAACTCTTTTCATTTTCACCTAACTCTTAAGTGGAAACCATACACCAACCAATCATTGTCAGCGTGTTCATAAAAAAAGCTAATCTGAAAGATTTTACAAAGCCATTTATCACTAAACATAAGAAATCATCTCTTACACAAAATTGCAAGTATACAATTATGATGGGGGAACAGCGCTTTTCATTTTACCTGTAGCTAAATCCTTACTTAATAGTTTATAGAGGTAGAGAAACCTTATGTATCTAATAATATTCCAAAGTAAAGTTAACATATCAATATTATTGTTTTTATTAGACCTTTCGAGAAAAATGCCGAAATAACCCTTGTGTAAATTGTAAAGCCAATGTGTAAGCGGCAGCATAGTCTGCATAGTACCAATAAGCGAGGTGTAATAGATGGACTGACGACCTGGTAAGAGATACAGGAATTCAATGGATGTAGGAGGCTCGGGACAGTGCTTTGTGGCGTTCCTTGGGCCTATTTTCAGCCGTGAACTCTACGATCAACAATACCAACCAGATGTCGGATCGGCGCAAGAAACCCATCTCAGTACAAAACAGCGCACATGAGACGTGAGCTCTTGTTTCATTTAGTTCACTTGAAACACAGCCAATGTAAACACGTTTCACAATGCCGCAATGTGTATTTAAAAGTTGCAAGAATAATGCTCGAAAAAGTAATTTAACGGCCGGAGTGCCTTACTTTCGGTAATTACATGTATAATATGTTATATTTTAAGCTCTAAGCTAACAAATAATATCATATTTGGAACAAAATTACTGATCAAAGCCACCCCTACAAATGTTTTGCCAAGGTTGACCAATATACGGGCAAACATTTGTGAAACAGAACATAGACGCATGAAGTAGACTTTTATTGTAATAATTTTTAATAATTTGTTACCAAAACTTTAAATAATGGTAATTGCTACTTTTGTCTTTGTTTGTGTAATTCCATTAGATGCTTAGCTTTTTTTTTTAGCTTTCCTAGCAATCCGTTTGAGTGTGCAGAATAGACCTCGATTATCGCCAGAGAAAGAAGAGATGATTTTTATAAGCCAGTTAAGAATTCGGTTATTTGTTCGGATCACTTTGATAAATCAGATTATCTGAAAATTCTAATCGACGTCGGTTGGTAAAAACAGCAGTTTTTTGTATTTTTTTCTTGTTTTTTTTTTTGTTTCCTGGAGGAGATGAACACAATCACAAAGTTACTTTACTCAAATCAGTAGTTGAAAAATTTATTGACGTAAGGTTACATTACATATGTAAAAAAGAAATGGGATATATCAAAAATAAATCAAAACGACAATTGTACAACAAACTCAACTTATTTAAAGGAAATTAATTTATGTACGAACAACGGAAAAAATCTTTAATGTTAAATCGTTATCGTTAATCGTCATTTTGTAAATACGAGGAACAAACAAGCTAGTAGTACCACTTACTTGACTCCACGGCGATGTATACGCTTTTACAACAAAATTCTAGAAAATCTACAAAATTTGACGTTATAATATTAAGGAATTTATGGATGATAATAACCCCTGGGAAGGGTGATCGCTATCAAGCTATTTCTAATTTGTTTTGTGTTGTTAATTGTACTATACATAATTGTAAGCTGTTATTTAAAAAAAATAGTCCCGCGAGTTTCTTGTTGGTTCCTAACAGGACAGAGGTTTTTTAGGAACCAGTGGTAAAATAAAAAAGTGACTTTCAATAAGTATTATTTAATCTATATTGAATAAAAAAGTTTGTTTCCGTTTCTGTTATAAATATTTTGATTTTTGATTTATTGATTGCACTGAAATGTACGTGAATATAAAGATATGGAATTTAGTGATATTTTTATTTGTAACATACAGCTATTGACACCTTTGGCAGCCGCCAATATTACATACATATGAAAAAAAGCGTACTTGCAGTTTATTACTTTTTCTGTACTACATACACAATAAACATAAAATAATTAGTATTTTATTTATTTATTGTTCTTTATTGTACACCAACACAAACAAGTTTTTTTTATAGGATAGGGTGACAAACGAACACACAGTCCACCTGACGGTAAGTGGTTGCTGTGGCCCATAGACATCTACTTATCCTCGATTACGAATCAAAATGCAGATGCGTTGTCACTCTTGAGGACTAAGATGGAATGCCTCGTTTCCAGTAAAAAGGGTATCCGGTTTTCTACACTCACCATACGAAACACAGCAGCATTAAGCTACTATTTTACTCTGGTATTCTGTGAGAGCGTGGTTCTTCCCCTGTTGAGCCGACCCATTCGTGCGACAACTATATTACTAATATAATTACAGCATATATATATATATATATATATATATATATATATATATATATATATATATATATATATATATAGAGAGAGAGAGAGAGAGAGAGAGAGAGAGAGAGGGACATACATACATACAAAAACTCAAATAGATATATATTGAATCAGTTAATTAATTGCAATCAATATACTACATACTATATTATATTTCTTGACTGAAAGTATGTATACCAACGATCATAAATGCCCAAAACATAAAAATAATTTTAATTGAACTTATGATCATATTATAAATTTTTAGTGTTCAACACGATACTTCCTGGGCAAAATTCGAAGAAGAAAACAGAAACATAACAAAATGACGTAGCTCGTAAGGCAATAATGGGAAAAAGTACTTTATTTGTTTTAACTTAAGGTTGATTTCACACAAAATGTTATTTAACAATTCAGTCAGTCAATATATTACTCGTAAGTGGACGTGTTGTCGGTTAGTGTAGCAAAAATCCAGTGTCAGTGCGTGCGAGTTTACTTCTTACGAAGCGCTTTCTAATAGCAGTTGCGGCTATAATCCCGTGTGTTGTGCTAACTATAAAAATAATATTTTAATACTATAACACTCGGTAGCTGCCTGTGGACTCGCGGGGTACCTCACCTCACCCCCGGCGCGATAAGAGACAAGTGACATAATTGCTGTCGCACTCAAGCGCCGCTTGCACCTGCATTGTTTGCATGTATACGTAGTTGCCGCGATTTTGAACATAATATGCATCAATGCTCCGCCTGTCATACTAAGATTAAGGACTCTGAATGCATGCAATGTTGTGTCTGTGTGGCATACTATCATTGCATATGTGTCGCCATTTCGCCTGCTCAGCTTAAAAACCTATCGACTGAAGTTAAGGCAGATTGGCTGTGCCCTGAATGTAAGAATAAAAAGCCGCGCAGCGATAACTCTAATAC
Source organism: Parnassius apollo (assembly GCA_907164705.1). Taxonomy (NCBI): domain Eukaryota; kingdom Metazoa; phylum Arthropoda; class Insecta; order Lepidoptera; family Papilionidae; genus Parnassius; species Parnassius apollo. The sequence goes on from CAJQZP010000212.1 coordinate 14,370,960, forward strand.
ACCGGTCCGGCCATCGACGCCCAGTAACCCCAAAGCTAACGTTACCTTGCGCCGTAAAGGCCCGGATTCACTCCTTGAGTCAGACGCCGGTACGAGTTTTAATGTATCACGGTCGGAGTTGCGTGTTATTATACAGGAGGAGATGAGGGTCATCATGGAAGAATGCGTGAGAGATTTGAAAGCTGACCTGAATAGACAACTACAGGCTTTTAGGGGAGAGATCACTGGTCTCACGGAATCAATACAATTCATGAGTGATTCGTTTGAGCAATGTAAAAAGGATTTGAGTGGCTGTAAGACTAAAATTGACACAATTATTAAGGAAAAGGAAACCCTACAGAGTGATCTTATCATCATTACTAGCCGTCTTAATCAAATGGAGCAAATCTCTCGGGCATCGAACCTGGAAATCCAATGTGTTCCTGAGCGTAAGTCTGAAAACGTTTTATCTATTGTAACAAAATTGAGCAAAACCATATGTTGCCCTATAAACGAGTCGGATATCTTATATTGTTCACGCATTGCTAAGAAGAACCCCGAGAGTATCCGTCCTCGCTCTATTCTAGTTAAACTTAACAGCCCTCGCTCCAGGGACTCCCTGCTAGCCGCTGCATTGAAATACAATAAAACTCACTCACAGGAAAAATTGAACACGGAGCATGTGGGATTGGGGCCTAACAGGAAGACTCCCATATATGTAGTAGAAAATCTTTCACCTGAGAATAAGCTTCTTCACGCTTTGTCCCGTAAACGTGCAAAAGAACTTCAATACAAACATGTATGGGTCCGGGGCGGCCGTATATACATGCGGAAAACTGATACATCTGAATATGTCTTAGTGCGTAATAAATCGACCCTGGACAATTTATCTTAGGTTCTTTTTGTTATTTTGTAATCTATCGTGTAATAGTATATGGCTTAAAGTTCAATAGTTTAAATGTATATTTTCAAAACGTTAGGGGTCTTCGAACGAAGACGACAAACTTGTACAAAAACATATTAAAATACGATTATGATATAGTAGTGTTATGTGAGACTTGGTTAAATAGCACTATTTTTGACTCCGAGTTGTTTAGTGATCGTTACGCAGTTTTTAGACGCGACCGCGAGACTAGTGGCTTTCATCAGGACAAATCTGGTGGCGGGGTATTGGTGGCTGTGTCAAAGCATATTTATTCCCGTAGGCTACACCATTTTGAGAGTAAATGCGAGGATATTTGGATCGAATTGAATATATCTACGGAAAAAGGTACCCCAAATAAGCTTTTATTGTGTGGCGTCTACCTCCCGTCGCCCATTCAAAAACATTTTCTGGAACATTATATCGACAACGCTAATAGAGTCTTAGAGTCTAACGCAAAAGCGGTAATTTTGGGAGATTTTAATCTGAGTGGTATTGCCTGGAACGATACGGAGGTACCGTTTGCTGTAAATGGCAATAATATGACTAAGACTTCATTTGAAAGCACTTTACTGGACTTCATGGCTTTAAATAATCTTACCCAATATAATACGGTCCTAAACCATAAAGGCAAAATTTTAGACCTCGTTCTCTCTAATCTTAGTATTCAGTTGAAAGTGACACGAAGTAACTCTGAGCTCAGTTCTGTAGATGATTATCACCCACCGCTGGTATTTACGCTGCCTTCCAGGTATTCAGCTAAACTTCTTTCCCGAAATTATAATGAGAGGCATAACTTTTATAAAGCTGATTTTGAAAAAATATCTAATTATTTAAGCTCGATACCATGGGAAAGTGACCTGGCTTCGTGCTCCTCAGTGGATGAAATGACTAACAAATTTTACTCAATACTAAGAAGTTCTATCTTAAAATATGTTCCTAAAAGCAAACCAGCATCAAAAAAGTTTCCCCCATGGTATACCAGGGATCTTATTCGCCTCTCACGTGAGAAGTATAAACTCAGGATAAAATACAAAAAGTACAATAACCCACTCGACGAACTGGCATTCCAAAAAATTAAAAAACGGTGCTCTGATTTAACAGAATCTTGTTATCTTAAATATATAACTGATCTTGAAAAGTCCCTATCAGTAAATCCAAAAAAAGTTTTGGACCTTTCTCAAGAGTAAAAAAGTCAATAGCAATGCGTATCCATCTGCAATGACTTTCGATGATAAGGAAGAAACTTCTGGAACTGGTATTTGTAATCTCTTTGCCTCCTATTTTGCCTCGGTTTACCGGCCAAGCTTGCCTCTCTGCAATGTACCTGATCTAGAATACTCAGTCTCTTGCTTCCTTGGAAGTCTCACCCTTAGGCGGGAGGATGTTCTGAAAACTCTGAAAGGACTAGATAGGAATAAGGGAGCTGGACCAGATGGAATACCCTCGTTGTTTGTAGTTCAATGCTGTGAATCTCTCTCCTTTCCTCTAACAATAATATTTAATGAGTCTTTAATGAATGGCGTATTTCCCTCGATCTGGAAGGAGGCGAGAATTGTTCCAGTTTTTAAGTCGGGAGATTCGGCATCCGTGAAGAACTATAGGGCCATTTCGATACTCTCAGTCTTTGGGAAGGCATTTGAATCGTTGGTTTGCCCGGTCTTGTCCTATCACATAAAGCATTTAATTTCTCCTAGCCAATCAGGATTTTTGGCATCTCGCTCAACGGTAACTAATTTGATCCCGTTTGTGGATTTTGTTTCTAGCTCCCTTGATTCCCGTATTACTGTAGACACCATATACACCGACTTTAGTAAGGCTTTCGATTCAGTTGATCACAAAATTTTACTGGGTAAACTTTCTCGTTTGGGTGTGTATGGCAGCCTTCTGGAATGGTTTGAATCCTATCTTTATCAACGCAAGTCGCACGTTGTGGTTAATGGCTACGCATCGCATTCCTTTCAGCCAACTTCCGGCGTTCCACAAGGTTCGCATCTGGGTCCAATCCTCTTTAATATATTTATTAATGATATCGTGGGTATCTTTGATCATGCTGCTTGTTTCCTTTACGCTGATGATATGAAACTGTCTATGCAGATCAGAGGTATTAATGATTCATTGCTATTACAGGAGGATCTAGATCGACTCGCTGGATGGTGTAGGGAGAACAGGTTATATTTAAATACTGAAAAATGTAAATTTATCAGATTTTCGAGATGCAAAACGAATTTGTCGCCGTCCTACAATATTGCCGGTCAAAAATTGCAAGAGGTGGACTCTATTCGCGATTTGGGCGTCATTATGGATAAAAAATTACGTTTTCACAAGCACATTGACCAGGTCGCAACAAAAGGTTTCCAGATGCTAGGGTTTGTGCTGCGGAATGCAATGGAATTCAAAAAGCCCTCAACAAAAGTTCTCCTGTATTTGGCATTGGTTCGTTCGGGTTTGGAATATTGTAGTCAGGTTTGGTCCCCACATTATGAGGTTCATATCAGGCGAATCGAGCGAATACAGAAGAGATTTCTCTGGCACCTATCCTACCAATCTAACAAAGCGAAACTGCTGCCCTCATATAAGGAACGTCTTGCCTATTTTAAAATGACTAGCCTACAAGGGCGAAGATTGTTTTTGGATCAATTGCTTTTTTATAAGATTATCAATGGCCTCATTGACTGCCCTGCGTTATTGCGATCTGTCAATTTTAATATCCCATACAAGTTGCCGCGTCGCGTACGTTACGTTCCATTCTCACCAAAAGGTGCCAAAAGTAGCTTAGGTCACCATGCCACCATGAATCGCTTACAGAGACAGTACAACTTAATATCTAAGTCTCACAACATCGACATCTTTTCTGACAAGCCGTTGAAATTTAGACGCAAGCTCGGTCAGTTTCTCAAGTCAATGGTGTCTGTTTGATTCAAGTATCTATATCTATTGTTTGATTTTTTAACATATAAAAATAATGATTGTTAAATGATGATTAAAATGTTTAAGTTGTCATTTGCTTAGTGTTAACTAACCTATTTAAGTTTTATTTGCATAGTCCACATTTGCATGCCGTGGCAGCCTATAATTAAGATGACGCTTAGCTTTAGTTTGATATTCATGTTACCTTAAAATCCATGTATTAGTGTTCGTCTTGTTGGTTGTCCTTTTAAATAAATAAATAAAAAAATTAACCTATGTCTTTTTATTTCCAAGTGATAGGAGTATTGTATAGCTTTGTTCTTTTTTGTGACTAATGAACTAATGATCGTAAGATTTGTGACTTTATTACTAGATGCGACGGTTATTATTAGGTTGAACCTAACACTATTTTAATATCTGTCTCATTTCTTTAGTAAACAAATGTAGCTGTCATGCGGACAGTATTTAGCTACGACAGCTCTATTGCCTTCGAGGACGAAGAAAAGGCTGAGTGTTTCGCCGAGAGCATCGCCGCTCAATGCTCTCCCAGCTCACAACCCACTGACCCCATACACATCCAACTAGTGAAGGACGAGGTCCGTCGCCGGAACTCGCCCCCCACCGCCTCTGACCCTATCACTGTGTCCGAATATAAACGCCGTCTCACCACCACTTCGCCAATCAGGATGTTAGGAACCCCTGTCCAATGGCAAACTAAAGCCAAATATTTAGACGTCACTCTTGATGCAAGGCTCACTTTCGAACCCCATATCAAGAAGGTTACTCGCACCGCCCGATTTTACATGGGTAGGCTCAACAGTATGTTGGGCAGACACAGTAAAATGTCCCTCCGCAACAAGCGACCCTATATAAGGTCTGCATACGACCTGTCATGACCTACGCGGCCCCCATTTTCGCACATGCTAAGCCCAAAGCTATAAATGAACTTCAAATAGTTCAAAATCTATTCTGTCGTAGGGCCACTAACTCGCCCTATTATGTCCGTAATGCCGACCTACACCGAGACTTAGAGCTCCCAACAATCCAGCAGTTCCTTAAATCACTCTCTGAGAATTTTTCAAAGCCTCAGAGTCCCACCCAAATCATCTCATTCGTGAGACAGCTGCCTATGCAGCCCCTATCCACACTGGCTATAGTGTGCGCAGACCGAGAAACTCTCTCTCGGACCCCCCCAACAAGCTTTCGGCTGACCTGACGCTCCTGGCGGCTCAGGCCGAGCCTACATAACACATCCCATAATCTGCCTTAGTTAGGCACACTTCTAAGCGGTTTTTCGCCGCTTGCGCCCTCCTTTCTGCCAAGGAGGGTCGCGTTCGTATATGGCTTAGAGATCTCTAGTTAGACCGTTAAGCCAGTCCCTAAAAGGCGGTGTTTAGTGGGTAAAAGTCTCCACATAACCACGCAGCCGGCTGCGTGGTATGCAATGAGCATTCACCGCCTCCCTCCCCCGCTTTCCGGAGGGTTGCCCATATTTGCTCGGGCGCAAAAAAAAATTTGCTATGATTTTGTACGTGACCCGTTATCTAGTTGGTATTGTTGATCGAAGCGTGAACTGAAGCTGTAATTATTATGATCGTAATATGTGTAATTGAATAATTGCTGTATGGACATCGGTCATCCTAATCCTATCTCTTTAAATTAATTAATTAGGTATTGTGTTTATTATAAATATATAGTAAGAAATTGATTTTAGTCTAAGCTTTATCTTTATTCCAAAAGGTTCTGGAGATAGATGAACCTTAATGCAGGGAAACTACAGCTAACGCTCTCTGGTGTTTAACAACTTAACTCGTTAGCTCCTCATATTTCGCAGAGCTGTTTGATTGAAAAAGTAACAAAGGCTTTCAACAGATAGCGCTTCGTGCGTTATGGCGTAAACCTGAGAAGAATATTTTAATTTAAACGCGTCCACAAAGTTCTTTAAATATAACTGAAAAATATCATTTAAATAACAGTTTTATTATAAGATTTAATTGATAAGCTTTAGTAATTGTTTTGTGTACTATTATTTTATATTTAACCATGTAGTGGCGGTGTAAGAATCCACTATACGCCGACTCGTCACGTGGGGTTCGTATGAGGTTGTCAGACAGAGGGAAACTGAAACTCATATGGTGGACTTATGCCATAGTTGCCACGCTTCGGAAGCGGGTTGGCATTCGCAGTTTATTTATTTTTAGTCGTTACTAGGAAGATTCTGCTGCCTATCTCCAGATTTGTTTCCCTCTGTCGCCTCTTACGCACGAAGTGCTATGGGGTAGTAGATATTCTTACACCGCCACTACACGGCCGAGTACCTAACGGAACCCTATTGCTGCGTAGATCTGTATCTTTGTCGCAGAGCAGGTAATTTTTAATTATTTGTAACTAATTATTTGTAACTTTACTGGCAAATAATGAAACAAATAAAATTTTTAAGCCCAAGGAGGTCTTCATATAAAAAATTTACCAACGGTTTTTGGTCATCTTCTTCTTGTATCTTAGAAATGGTAATATCATCATTGAATCTATCTGTTTTTTCCTAATTATCACTATAATAATATTACATACTCAATACTTAAATAACAAATAATGAAACCAAGATATACAGTGATAGACTTGGTGACAAGGAAACGTGGTTTTTACGTGGTAGAGCCATGCTGCAGTTATATTAATAGTATAGTTGTAGCACGAATGGGTCGGCTCGACCAGGGAGGAACCACGCTCTCACAGAATACCGGCGTCAAATAGTAGCTACACGCTGCTGTGTTTCGTATGGTGAGTGTAGAGAACCGGAAACCCTTTTTACTGGAAACGAGGCATTCTACCTAATTCCTCACGGGTGACAACGTATCTGCATTTTGTTTCGTAATCGAGGACAGATGTAGATGTCTATGGGCCACAGCAACCACTTACCATCAGGTGGACTGTGTGTTCGTTTGTCACCATATCCTATAAATAAAAAAGGAACACAAGGAGATGGATTATTGTTCATGCAGGTTCAGGAAATTGATTTTTGAAGTGTGCTGAGTTGATTTTTAAGGTCAAAACCAAAAAAGGAAAACTTGATCGCAACATACCTCCAAATAGCATCGTGATGATCGCATGCAAGTAAGTAAACCTCCATCAGTAGCAAATCGAAAAGGTGAGATATAAAATTGGTTACGCGAAAATGGTATACATTATGACGATTCATGGACAAAATATGAGCTTTCAGAATTAGTTAAAAAAATACAAGCCATAGAAACATGACGCTACACATAAATAACCAGCTAATCACAGCCATGAAACATTAAGATTAGCGCCGTACAACTATGATCTAAGCCCAGTAGAACATGTATGGAATCTGGTAAAATAAAAAATGGCCGAAAAGAACATCGAACAGCTGGAACTATTTACTATTTTTGAAGAAGAAGAAGTTAGAAGTGTTAACGCGTGAAGCAAAAGCCTCAATGACGGCCGTAGATTGGCGAAAAAAAGTTAATCAAATAAAAAGATTGGAAAATGATTATTGTACGAGTGAGGTAACGATGAAAATGACATTGAAGAGTTTATAATTAAAATTGTGCTGAACAGGAGTTGTGAAAGCGATAGCTGCTGCCGATTCTTACAATGATCATGAAGATAACGATGGAGTGTCCGGAATCAAAGTGCTCTTAGACGATTCTGGTGAAGGTTCAAGTAGCAGAATTTAATTTTCAAAGAGTACTGTATGAAAAAAAATGCCTATACATTATTTTATTTTATAGTCTACATGAATAATTTGCTAATATATAAAAATAAAGTAAAGTAAAGTTACAGCCTATAATACGTCCCACTGCTGGGCTCAGGCCTCCCCTCATTTCTGAGAGGGTTTAGGGCAAGGAAGTGTCCGCCGCGCTGCCCAAATGCGTGTTGACGAACTTCACATGTCTTCAAAATATTTTTTTTTCTTATTCCTCAGACATGCAGGTTTCCTCACGATGTTTTCCTTCACCGCCGAGCACGTGGTAAATCAGCACTTAAAATTGCAATTAACAATTTCATTGGTGCCGGCGGGGATCGAACCCGGGTTACTCGCGTTCTGTTATATTTACAGCGAGCGTTATTTTAAAATTAATGTGTCTACATGTGTATATAATTATATTCAAATATTTTCCCATTAATAGAAAACTTCCAATTAATTTAATAATATACCTAACGTTTAAATTAACATAATAACGATTATTTTGTTAATTTAAACGTTTTCGTTATGTATTGTGCATGTTGACGGTACAGGCTCGATGAGACGCCATGTATAATCCCATTCCTTATCCGTACGGGCTATACACAATAATATTGGCAGAGTTCCATTTTCAAAATTTTGAACTTATTTTTTTATTATATCGTTTATATGTGGCCAATTCTAAAAACTTTCAGTGTTGCCCTCGTATAGCAAAATTCCAGCTGTGAGGCCTATGTTTAACAGTGGGATTTATATTAAGCATAAATGGATTATTTTATATTAAAACCACGTACCCGCAGATACGAGGTTAGTATATGAATTACGTAGTGATTATATACTCATGGGGTATATGTGTATTTATGATACTCCGTAAGCAGAACATCTCAGATAGAACATATAGGCTACACTTTTAAAAATAATATGTCAATAGAGAATGACATTTACACCACAGGATATCAAAGATAATGATAATTATGTTGACACGATAACACAAAATCATAAGTTACAATTAAGTACATAATAAATATAAAATCAAAATATAAATAAGAAAATAAATAATTTAAATAAAAACACCCTACAATGGATAACTTTCACAGTAGTTGTTTTACAACGCGTAGCTCAGGCTATAAATATTGCACATCTTCAACCAACACTGGGATATTGAATGAAAAAGAACGTGTAATGGAAATTAATTTGTCCAAAAAGGTCACAGAACTGAGCCAAGCAATCACTTCCAGAGTTTCAAAAGAAGTATACAAGACTCAAGTAGCACGTGAATCGATTATAGATAAAATTGAAATGGTTAATTCAAAAATTAATTATATTTTAGACATACAAACTACAGTAGCAGCACTACGGAAGGACCTTCTGTTAGCTGAAAGTGCCATTGCCAATATGGTAGAAAAAATAGAAAAGATTGAAGAAAACGTGTCATCCTTTGAAAGTTGTCGTATACAATCTTAAAAATCTTTGTTCTTATATTGATCTATGTATTAAAGTTAAAATGGAGAGTGCAGAGTGAGGTATGAAGATAAAAACCCATTGTATACTTTTAATTAAGTTGCTTGGAAATTTTTAAATTAGGTGTAATGTATGAAAATAGAAAGCGTTAAACCACTTGTGATAAAACGATGTCAATTAGTTTTAGGTTTTTATTGTTTATATCAGTAAATTTTATTAAAAAAATTTTTTTTTAAAAATTTGATAACTCGTTCAGAATTCACATCACGGTTTAGATAAATTGGAAAATAAATAAATTAGACAACATTTGACGGAATTAATATTTTTATTTCTTCGATGAATTACATGTAATCAGCTCTTAGCTGGACAGCAATGAATATGAAGAAAATTCTCAATTATAATATTATGTAGGTATTTGAATAACACAAGTAAAACATCAACTTTTCCATTATAACATTCAAGTAATCGTTTAAAACGTTACAAATAGACACATAAATGTGCTTAAATTACATAAAGCTACCATTTAATACATTTATAACAGGACACCATGTGAAAATTCAAAGAGATCTTAGATCTGACTCAAGATAGAAATACAGAATTTTATTAAAAAATTACATTTAATTACTTATGTAATTTAACCTAGGTTTACATACATGCACAATATCAATTTAAAAAAAAACTACTTAAAAGTGAACTTTAGGAAAACTGGTACGTAAACTAAAAAGTATGCAGGTAAAATGCTTCAAAGCACCTAAAAAAATTGTACTAAGTATTGATCCAACAACATCTATCAAGATTTGATATTTTTTAACTAATAACACTAAGATCAATAATAAATATGGCACAGAATAAACAATTAAATACAATAATCAATTAAAATTACTTTATATTAAAAAAGGCAGTAGATAAAATTTATTGTGAATTGATTATATTATATATATTATTAAAAACACCTGCTCCGAGCGGGACTCGAACCGCGGCGTTGCAGCCATACTCCAGATTACTGCGCTACTGGGCCGTCAAAAACTGTTGAAGTTATTTGTAAAGCTACATCGGACATTGAATTAAAACCTAAACCTAATTTATACACTTATATAATAGGACTAGCAAAGAAAACATCTTAATTAAAACGTTTTGGAAGATTTGTCTATTTAATAAAAATTAATTAAATTAATATAGTATAATTGGACAAATTCACTAAATATAAATGCAACAGACTACAAAATACCACGAACATAACTTTTTGGCATGCCTTTTGAGCAATAATATTTCTGCCAAAAGTAAATACATAAACAATTGTTACTCCTATAGCACTAGTACTTGGTATCATAAGCAAAACATTTTTAATTGTTTTAGTAACTGCAAATTGTTTAACAATTTGCGTATAAAATATGTAGATAAAGCAATAAATTAAACTAATTAAGTAATATCACGAATATAATATTAGCTTTATCTATATTTTTCGTTAACAGAAAAACAAAACTTTACCACGAAGACACGATACTAACGTATTAATATACGTTCACATACATTTTATTATGCTAAGGTATGTATTATATATTAATTTTAAAATATTTTTAAATTAAAAGAGAATTAAATGCTTGCGAACATTACTTAAAATACACATTTCATGTAGCATTCAACAGTAAACATTCAAATTAATCCAATTTGTTGCGAAATAAATTACATAAATAAATATAGATAATGGTCTACTAACACGTACCACAACCACAACACGTGGGCAGGCGCATTTTGTATTGGAAATGAATAGTACAATTTACATGTACCACATTTTGCCGTCATTATCGACTGCGTGAGTGATACCGACCGACACAACGCTACCACGACGCCACCACTACGGAACCACACAGAACTAGTGGCCGGCCAGAACATTGCATTGACGCCACGTCTAGCGTTGCAACGCAACCACAACGCATCTGCAAAAAACTGCTGCGACACTATTCACACGTGACCACATTTTGTCGCTGCGATGTGGTGTAGTTGTGGTACGTGTGGGTCAACCCTAACAACGCAACTGCAAAGAGCTGCTGCGACACTATTCACACGTGATCACATTTTGTCGCTGCGATAGAGTTATACAACAAAATCGTGATGTAGTTGTGGTACGTGTGGGTCAACCCTAACAACGCAACTGCAAAAACCTGCTGCGACACTATTCACACGTGACCACATTTTGTCGCTGCGATGTGATGTAGTTGTGGTACGTGTGGGTCAACCCTAACAACGCAACTGCAAAGAGCTGCTGCGACACTATTCACACGTGATCACATTTTGTCGCTGCGATGTGATGTAGTTGTGGTACGTGTGGGTCAACCCTAACAACGCAACTGCATAGAGCTGCTGCGACACTATTCACACGTGATCACATTTTGTCGCTGCGATGTGATGTAGTTGTGGTACGTGTGGGTCAACCCTAACAACGCAACTGCATAAAGCTGCTGCGACACTATTCACACGTGACCACATTTTGTCGCTGCGATGTGGTGTAGTTGTGGTATATGTGGGTCAAACCTAAGACTCCCTATACAGGCACTGCAGCACATAAGTAGTAATAAGCTTCAGCAACTAATTAGTGCATGCATTCAAATATTTATTGAAATTTCTGTAAGTTTTTACTGTTTAATAGATAAACAAACATACTATGTGATTAAAAAATTTAAAAAATACAGGTTTCCGTCAATCCCATTAAAGGGTTAAGTGATGGAAATACAAATTTTATATAATATTCATTTAGGTTTCAAGAATCAGTACAAATTTTTGAAAAAATACAAACATCGTACTTCTTAAATGTTATTTCTTTAGAGAAGTCACTATACTGTATAGTTTCATATAATGTATACTATAATTACTAAATTTTTTCTACACATTTACAGTTACATATACGCAAAGTGCCTCGAACTGGCAAAATTTCTAAAGAATAGAATAGACAAGAATGCCTAAGAAGATCGCAGTCCAAAACATATATCCACATATTCATTTTAATCTACAAAATTGCATCGTGCTCGAGGTTACAAAGTCGAGAAGTGTTCATCACTAAATTAAGACAGTCTTTTAACCTCAACACTATTTCTCTACTTTCAATCAAACAAACAAATAAATGCTCTCAAAAGCCCATCGCATACTGTGGAGCAGCATCCGCGTTTAGGAGCTTTTCTTTCTTCTGGTGCGAAGCTGGGTCGTTTTGGACGTTTTGCACGACGTCCACATAGTTTGCTTGGCTGGGCTTCAGCGGGTTCAGAACGTGGACTGAGATGCACTGGTAACGCGGCAGGCTCTGTGGGTCGCGGCCGAGCCCAACGGCGAAGCAACGCCTCTTGTTCGGCGCCTACTGGCACAGGAGCTGATAATTTCCGAGCTCGCGCTGTAACTAAAGCTCTTTCCATTGGCTCCAATAATTCAAGTGCTAAAGCGCGGTCCAGCTCTTCGCCCGACAGCAACAGGTATCGTGGACAGTAAGCCAATTCCCCCAGTGCCGCGCGTTTATTACTTGGTGTTAACTCACGTTTCGTGCGTTTGCAAGCGGCTGTGCTCCATCGTGACAAAGCCTCTGCAAGTACGAGCTCACTTGACACCCGAAGAGTATCGCGTTTGACAATCAGTGCCAGATCTTCGTAGGTAAGCTCTTCAAGGCGCTCGTCGGTTAAAGCCGCATCGGCGTTTTCGTCAAGAACTAGAAGAGCATTATGGGCGAGGGAGTCACACCAACAAGAGCACTGGGCTAAGGATCGCGCTGCAGCATCATTCGTCAGAGCTGGAAGGGGCGGTGCGGAGGCAGCCCCTGGTAATCTCGCACACAAGAAGCGCAGATCACGTAGTATTTCGAGCGCTGCGCCGGCGTCTAACATTTCGTCCAGTCGACGAGCACAGCGCTCTGCGAGCGGTGGGCATAAGAACTTGTAGGCAGCATCTAAAGCGCAACGGGCTGTCGTAACAGAGTTAAGCTGAGTTGGTTCGCAGTAATGGTATCGTAGGAGTTGTTCAAAGCCCCTACGGTCGATATAATCCACAACGATTACGTCTGTCTTAGCAGAAAGGAGAGCGGCGAAAACTGGGCTTGTTGCAGCGAGCACACGCCTGTGGCCTGGGTAACGCCAAGTGTCACCGTTAATTCCGGCCACGAACACAATGTCACTCTGTTTCTCATCGTCGTACAGTCTAAGGTTTTCATCTATTACCAGCCCAGAAGATTCTGCGTGCAGTGGAGGTGTTTCACTTCTCGTATCAATCTCATCATCGGAATTCATTCGTGCAGGATTCGTAACTATTGTCATCTTGCCGCCCGCTTTTTCTCAGACCTGGAAATAAAAAGATTTTTTTAATTAATTACTTGTTTTGATAGTTATATTTTAATTTTTAAAATGCTAATTAGACGCGTGGTAATGGTAAATTTACGTGGTAGACCCATGCTGCAGCTATATTAAAGATAGGTGTAGCACGAATGGGTCAGATCGACCGGAGAAGGACCACGCTCTCACAAAATACTAGTGTAAAATAACAGGTCAACGCTGGTGTATTTCGTATGGTGAATGTAGAGAACCGAAGACCCTTTTTACTGGACACGAGGCATTCCATCTTAGTCCTCACAGGTGACAACTGCATATTCATTTGTAATCGGTGATAGATGTAGATGTCTATGGCTTACAGCAACCACTTACCATCATGTGGACTGTGGGCACGTTTGTCATCCATATCCTATAAAAAGTGGCATTTCTATAATGCAACAAATTGGAAAACCGCGGTGCTACTAAAATTAATAAATAATTCTTAGCATTGATATGACTACATTGTCCTGCTAAGAGAAATTTTACGCTAACTCTACAGAATATTATTTAAAAGCATGTTGAATCTGTCTACCCATTTAACTGAAGGGACTGCCCTGATATTTTAAGACTGTTAATACCAGTATTTAGTAAATACCAGTGCAAGATTTTATTAACACTGTTATAATGCCTATCGCGAACTATGAATAGTACCATATAAAGATTCATTATTACACTAACATGAATTAGACACTGTAAGGTGTTAAACTGGATACCAAGGGCAATAAATACCGATACGCGATTTTTAGAATGTTTGAGTTTCCATTTCAATTATATACTCTTATAAAAGGTTACCACAAATAAAAAATATTCTTAATGAGCTCACGTAAATTTATTGTCCTCTCATAATATCATAATAGACTTGACTCTCATTAGATCTTAGTTTTTACCCACAGCTATAGTTATGTAGGTAGGTACTTGTTGTGTTATGTAGTTGTTTACAGGTAAACGTTTATTATGTCTCCACTAAAAAAAAAATATTTTACGCACAATTTAATTTTGTGGACAATTATCGTTTTTTATTATAAAATATTATTCTAAGAATATTTGTATTTTAGGGCGTAATATTAATAAATGATATTGACGAAGACTACGATAGGATGACATTTTTCAATTAAATAAGTAATCATGTATAGCTAAGTGAATGTGCAACTTTTAAATATTCCAAATTCCAACTTGCGTATTAAGCTTGTATTAAGAGATATTTTAAAAATATTTAGATTACATCTATATATTATGCTTGTAGCGCGCATGGGTCGGCTCGACCGGGAAAGATCCACGCTCTCACAGAATACCAGCGTAAAATAGCAGCTTAATGCGGCTGTGTTTCGTATGATGAGTGTAGAGAACCGGGGATCCTTTTTACTGGAAACGAGGCATTTCATCGTAGTCCTCGGGGTTGACAATGCATCTGCATTTTGATTCTTAATCGAAGATAAATGTAGATGTCTGTGAATCACAGTATCCACTAACCATCAGGTGGACTGCGTGCTCGTTTGTTTCTCCCATTCTATAAAAATATTATGATGATATGAAATTCTAATAAGTAGGTACAAATATTTAAATTTCGCATAGTTCTCATTTGCTTAGAACTTATAATACCTACCTAGTCTTACTGTACGAACATTTTATAGTTAAGTACTTTTATTTGGTTGAATAAAAGATAAAAACTGATATTAAATCAAAATTTGAAAAAGCATGTATTGCTTATAAATTCTGCATCGTGAAACGTATGCATTAAATAACAGAGATGAAAAGGAGTCCATTTCGTGAAAATGTGCGTCAACACTTAACCATGCGTCATTTTGCACGCATTCCACGATCGTAAACAAAAATATACGCTCGCTCAAGCTGAACACGCGTGCATCTTATAACAGAATACATTTGTACTTTTGGGAAAGATTTCATGAGAGAGATGAAAAATTAAGATGGTATAGTTGATTACCATTATGAACTATTAAGTTTGTTTTTCAATTGTATTTATAATTTGATAGCAAAAATACAAAATCGACTTGTTCCTTTGCATCTTTTATAATATACTTTAAATAACATCAAAGTTCTTTTTATTAATCGAAGATTGACACAAATATTTAAATAAGCATATTTTTTCGGATAAATTTTAAGTCTAAAGAAATGTAACATAAATTAAATTTTTTCAACTTTCAATATTATATTTAAACACTTCCTGTTGTGTTGCAATCTGACGACCAAAACGATTTTCCGCATGTTTATATCGAGGCCAAGAAATGCATTTAATTTCGTAACTTTAGAGACATTTAACAGTAGTTATTTTGCCTGTCGGTGACCTAAATTCACATAACTTTATGGATTTGGTCTGGTATTGCCCTATATTTAGATAGTAATCTGAGCGTGCTGTGTTAAACGCAATGCGTTCCTTTCTATAGTCTGTTAAGCTGCATTGAAAACATAATGGATTTTTGTGATGTAAAGTGGTCGACGACGTTTGCTTTTTAACGCGCTTTTAGATAAGTCTGTTTGTTTTTTACTGCTCCCATAATTCTATTATGGTTTATGATACTTCCTAAAAGTTTCAATGAAAAATTGAAATATTATGAGATGATGACTTTTAATTTATAGATTTTAATTTTGTTAAGAATAATTATTCTGCGTAAATACATACTATATTGCGTACATGCAAAACGGATAAGTATTGTTTAACTTGACCAAAAAATATTTGAATTTGAACATATTTATTAAAATTGGATTGTTTAACAAATTTTTAGTACAGTGTACACTTCAATATAAAACTCTTTGACTTCTTTTCGTCTTCTTTGAGTAGATTAACTACTGTTGCTTTTGTGATTTTTAATGTAATCTATTATATATATATATATATATATATATATATATATATCATATATAGCCCTTCACAAGTCCACTGCTGAACATAGGCCTCCCCCAAGTAACGCCACAAATCACGGTCCTGAGCCACCTGCATCCATCGTATTCCTGCATGTCTTACCAGGTCGTCACTCCATCTAGTGGGGGGTCGCCCTACACTACGCCTACCGGTACGAGGCTGCCACTCGAGAACCTTACTTCCCCATCTGTTATCGGTTCTTCGAGCTATATGGCTGGCCCATTGCCACTTCAGCTTACTAATCCGTTGGGCTATGTCGGTCACTCTGGTTTTACTGCGGATATCCTCATTTCTGAGTCTATCACGCAGAGAAACTCCGAGCATAGCCCTCTTCATAGCTCGCTGAGCGACCTTGAGCGTCCTCATACGGCCAGCAGTGAAGGACCACGTCTCAGATCCGTAAGTCATCACTAGCAACACGCACTGGTTGTGCACTTTAGCTTTCAGAGATTGAGGTATACCTGACGAGAAGATGTGTCGTAATTTCCCGAACGCTGCCCAGCCAAGTTGAATCCGTCGATTGACCTCTCGGTCGAAGTTGGACTTACCTAGTCGGACTATTTGTCCCAGGTAAACGTACTCGTCAACAACTTCGAGCATAGTGCTACCAACAACTACCAGCATAGGTGTGACATGGACATTAAACATAATCTTTGTTTAGTCCATGTTCATCTTAAGACCTATCCGTTGGGAGGCACTATTGAGGTCATTGAGCATAGTGCTTAAGTCCTCCAGCAATTCTGCCATAAGGACTATATCGTCGACAAATCGAAGGTGAGTGATGTACTCGCCATTGATGTTAATAGCGTATCCATTCCAGTCCAGTAGCTTGAAAACGTCTTCTAATGCAGCGGGGAAGAGTTTCGGGGATATAACGTCACCCTGTCTTACACCTCTCTGCAGTTGGATAGGTTTCGAACTCTGATTCTGTACTCGGATAGCCATCGTGGCCCTACTGTACAAACACTTCAGCACCTCGATATACCAACAGTTAACTTGGCACCGCTGAAGGGACTGTAGCACCGCCCAAATTTCGACGGAATCAAAGGCTTTCTCATAGTCCACATACGCCAGGCAAAGTGGCAGATTGTACTCTTCAGTCTTCTGTACAATCTGCCGCAGGGTATGTATGTGGTCTATGGTACTGAAGCCTTTTCGGAAACCGGCTTGTTCGGGAGGCTGGAAGTCGTCGAGTCTGCGTGCGAGACGATTCGTAATGACTCTCGAAAACAGCACGTAGACGCGGCTCAGAAGAGAAATCGGTCTGTAGTTTCAAGAGAGCATTGTCGCATTTCTTAAGGAACAAGACCACCGCACTTCTGCTCCACGCCTCCGGAGTAGTGCCACCATGGAGGACGGAATTGAAGAGCTTCTGAAGGACTTCAAGTACCGGTGTTCCACCGGCTTTCAGAAGCTCCGCTGTAATTCCATCCTCGCCTGGGGCCCTGCCGTTTTTAAGGTGCTGGAGAACCATTCTAATCTCGCTCAGACTGACGTCCGGGATATCATCGGAATAGTGTCGGGTATGTCTTGCTCTTGGATCGTTACTCACACTTGTGTGTGGCTCCAACGATGATGTGTACAGCTGCCAGTAGAACCTGTCAATCTCACTCAAAATCTCAGGTGTCTCGGAAACGATGCTGCCACACTCAGTCTTCAGCTTTGACAGTTGGCTCTTTCTGGCAGACAGATCTCTAGCAAAGACTTTGGAGCCCTGGTTCCGCTTGGTCGCTTCGTTAATACGAGCAGTATTAAAGTTGCGTAAGTCTCGCCGCATGCATTTGGAGATCTGTCTGTTCAGTTGCCTGTATGCTGTCAAATCTGTTGACGATTGCAGCCTCATCTCCCTTCTAACAGCCATGAGATTAAGAGTGTGATCGGAGAGTTTTTGTGTTCTTCTGCGGCGGGTCTTGCAGAACTTAGCTCCGACCGCATGGACAGTTTCCACGAGCTTGTCATACATATCTTCCACTGCATTGCAATCTTCTAGGCACTGAAAGCGGTTACGTAACTCGAGCTGAAAAGTCTCGGGATTCTGGATTAGAGCACGAGGGGGACGGAGCGTTGACTTCATTAGACGAGACCTCTCCAACTTAACGTTTAGGTTCAGTGTGCCTCTAACCATTCGGTGATCGCTGCCGGTTTTCACCCTTGCGATCACTGAGACATCACTGAACAGTTGGCGTCTGGTCGTCATAATTTTTGTCGAACCGTCGGGGCTCGACCAGGTCCACTTCTTGTGGGGCCGCTTCTGGAAAAAGAGTTCATCATAAAGAGTCCCTCTTTCTCCATAAAGTCAGCCAGCTGCTGGCCCCTACGGTTCCGTTGCCCTACTCCAAATTTCCCTAACTTCAGCTCACCGGCTTCTCTTGTGCCTAGTTTTGCGTTGAAGTCTTCCATTAACACCGTGTAGTGGGTTTTGGAGGAATGCATGGCTCTAGAAATATCCTCATACATTTCCTCCACCTTCTCATCGGGATGTGCCGAGGTTGGTGCGTAGACCTGTATGACCTTCAGCGAATACCGTTTGGTGATTCTGAGTATCAGGTACGCGACCCTCGTCGAAACACTCCCAATCTTTACAACGTTGTTGACGAGAGACTTGTGGACGATAAATCCGACACCTCCTTGGGACAGATGGTCGCCCTCCCGGTGATAGAACAAGTTGCCGGACTCGAGGATTACCGTGTACTCCCCCTCTCTTCGGACCTTAGATAATCCAATAATAATTATAATAATATTAATAATATCTTAAGCATTTTTGAACGAAATTTAACCGATTTTATACAACAAACAAATAAATATTTAAATCTGGAAGAATTTTTCCGTAACTTAGAAACTTCGTCTACCCAATTACGATCATATCACTTAAAGTTATCTAAAAGTGTGATTTTTTTAAAACAATAGGTGACAATCGAGCACACAGTCCACTTAATGGTAAGTGGTTGCTGCGGCCCATAGACATCTACATTTATCTTCGATTACGAATCAAAATGCGGATGCGTTGTCACCCGTGCGGACTAAGATGAAATGCCTCGTTTCCAGTTAAAAGGGTCTCCGGTTCTTTACACTCACCATACGAAACACAACTGTTGAGCTGTTATTTGACGCTAGTATTCCGTAAAAACATGGTCCTTCTCCGGTCGAGCCGACCCATTCGTGCTACATACTACTAATAATATAGCAGTTGCATGGCTCTACCAAGTTAACATAAATATTTTGGCAAAAATAAATCAGGTCAGCAAATGCTCAACTCTCGGTACTAGTGCGTGAATCCTTCTAATTACGCAAATCATGACTAAATTATAACACTCGATTACCAAACGGCGGCCTTGCACTAAATCAAGGTATTCTTAATAAATTTATTAAATATAACATTGTAGCTAATCTTAATATATTATATAAATTACGTGTCACGTTGTTTGTCCGCGATGGACTCCTAAACTACTTAACCGATTTTAATCAAATTTGCACACCGTGTGCAGTTTGGTCCAACTTGAGAGATAGGATAGTTTTTTGCCCATGAGTGACCCACAATTTTTTTTTGCGAAGTTAAGGATTATTAATAGGACATGACAAATTGTCGTCGAAAAGGGCAGAACAACGTCTGCCTGGCAAGCTAGTATTACATATAATTTGATATTCTGCTATTCCATGATGTAGAAGTTTAATATTGGATAATATTTTTAAAGAAATAAGTAATCATACACAGCAACTCAAGCTTGATCCCTAAAGCGAGTCAAACAGCGATCAGATACAGATACGATATCTGTATCTGATCGCATATTTTTTAATATCGCTCTCTATAAAATTCAATGAACTAAAGGATGACTCACGCTAGACCGTGTCAGTCCGAGCCGAGCCGAGTGTCGGCCGTAGAACGGTCATCTAATATTACATATTATATATATTGTATACACACACTCACGCAGTCACGCTATACCGAGTGGAAACCGAGTGAAGACCGAGCAACGGGCAACGCTCGGCAACAACTCGGTCCCGGCTTGTAGCTAAAGATTTATCAGATTCTTCATCGTCCAGAGCGATCGCAGTAGTCGCTAATTCCAGATCGTGAAACTTCAACATGGTTGTAGTCTATGTAGTTAACAATTTCTTTTGTTTTCTACAAATTATGAATGTTGCGACGCCGCGACATCATACTGCGTACGCAATACGACTTGATTCGATGCTCTAACATAACAGCATGTTAAGAGATATCTGAAGTAACGAGTAACGTACGGATACAAAAGTAACGAGTACTAATTGTTATAGTAACGAATACATAAGGGTACGCTTTTTTTCGTTACTTTTACACCTCTAACTAACAAGCACAGCGCAGATAATTTATATTTTATCGTTAAGTATGGTGACAATATTATCTGCACATACAAATGTATCTGTAGATAACTTCTGAAGATACAAATATGGCATAGGATTTTACCTGCAAATAAAAGACCATCCTCAATAGAGGGTGGTCGCTCTAAAAAAAGGTCCTTTTTAAGCTTTTATATATGACGTTTCATCAAAATTTTTCTCCTTTTAGTAAATGCTAATGGAACACGTGCATCAAAATCAAAATCAAATTCCTATGCTGACGAGCTGTCTAGCAAATCTAGAAGCAATATACGCCAACTCATTGTAGATCTACGTGGTAGAGCCATGCTGCAATTATATTAGTAGTATAGTTGTAGCACGAATGGGTCGGCTCGACCGGGGAAGGACCACGCTCTCACAGAATACCAGCGTGAAATAGTAGCTTAATGCTGCTGTATTTCGTATGGTGAGTGTAGAGAACCGGAGACCCTTTTTACTGGAAATGAGGCATTCCATCTCAGTCCTCACGGGTGACAACGCATCTGCATTTTGATTCGTAATCGAGGATAGATGTAGATGTCTATGGGCCACAGCAACCACTTACCATCAGGTGGACTGTGTGCTCGTTTGTCACCCTATCCTATAAAAAAAAAAAAGATAACACTCTGTATAAACAATCCGCATCAAAAGAACACGTCTAGTAAATTTGAAGGATTTCGGGTGAATGTATCGAGTGAATGTATAATTTCGTATATAAAGCCGGCAATACATGATGGCCAAATCTCAATTAACGAGAGCGTAGGCAAATTGATACAATGCGAGTGCTGCTACAGTCTACATCAGTGTTCCGCAAAGTGTGTACCGCGGCACACTGGTGTACCGTGATCATTAGTTGGTGTGCCGTGGAAACATAAGGTTATCTTATAAAATTATTTTTAGTAAGTAAGTAAGGGTAAGTAAAATACCTACACAAAAAATGCGAGCGCACGAGCGAGGCGTTTTGTTTCGTTCATTTAATTTAGCTTGCTACATATTTATTTATCTATGATTTAATTCTGTGGTTTCGTCAGGCGCAGGCGGCGGCGGCCTGCGCGTCGAGGGAGGCGGGGACGAAGGCTCCCCGCCCCGCTACCCGAACTTTCTGGCTCACCAGTCTGTCAGTATGAGTACGAGTGCGCCGTTTAACCACACGCTTTTGTTTCGTCGCGTATTATTATGCTTATTATTCTAAGCGTAAAATAAATATTAAAATAATGGATAAATTCATTAAACGTAGTGTAAGTTTGTCAGGTGAAAGTAACGAAGAAGAAAAAGAGTCAATGAAAAAGAAACCCAAAATTGTTCATCGAAAATATGACGAAAGGTACATAAATACGGTTTTACATATTGCGGAGACGAATCTTGTCCTACCCCAAAATGTTTTGTTTGCGGAGAAACGTTGGGTAATAATTCGATGGTGCCCAGTAAACTAATACGACATTTAACTACTAAACACCCATCAGTAGCCCAAAAAGACAAAACATATTTTCAACGTTTGAAGGACCAATCGAAGAAGCAGGTAAATCTCACGAGTTCGTCTTTCAAAACCTCAGACATAGCACAAAAAGCAAGCAACGTAATCACTAATATGTTAGTTAAAGCTAAAAAGCCGCACTCTCTTGCTGAAACTGTAGTTTTACCTGTCTTCAAAGAAATTGTTAAGATAATGTTTAGCCAAGAAGCTGCTAAAGAAATTAAAAAAATACCTGCATCGGCAGAAACGATTTCACGCCGAATCAATGACATATATAATGACATTAAATCGACGTTGATTGAAAAATTAAGAGTTAGTGGAGTTTTTGCGCTACAAGTTGATGAGTCCACTGACATCAGTGGTCACGCGCATCTCAACTCAAATGTTAGATACATTGGTACTATACTAAGGTTGCTGAAAAAAATCCTAATGTTCAAAAACAGCATTGTTTTTACACAGGGAAGCTCTTATGAGGAAGTCTATGCCTGACGTTCTATTGCGCGTTCTTCAAGAAATTATCAAAATCGTCAATTACACCAATCGCGACCGCTGAACTCTCGTATTTTTAATGCACTGTGTCATGAAATGGGGGCAGATCATCAGTCGCTTTTGTTTCATACACAGGTACGATGGCTTTCTCGCGGCAAAGTACTTTCCCGAATTTATGAGTTGGAAAATGAGACTAAGATGTTCTTGCAGAGTCCCAGGGTTCAGATTATGAACATTTATTTAAAAAAAGAAGAATGGCTAGCAAAACTTGCATATCTGACGGATATATGTTGCTCACTTAAATGAGCTCAATAGAAAAATGAAAGGCAGAAATTCCAATATTTTGACATCGTCGGATAAAATTGAAAGCTTTCGCGCTAAATTGGAACTATGGATCAGTCTCGCTACGAATGGTAATAATGAAATGTTCCCAAATGTCATTGCAGCTGACATAGAACAAAAGGTGCAGGCTTTGATTGTCAAACACTTAAAGCTTCTTGCAGAGAAAATGAATTTCTATTTCCCTAAGCGTGATCTGTAACCTATGGACTGGGTTCGAAATCCATTCTCCGAGAACATTCCTTTCGGCCACTTACCAATAAATGAGCAGGAAGAACTGATGTAAATGAAAACGGATCGCACATTAATATTAAAATTTTCTGAAACTGATTTAGAACATTTTTGGCTATGTGTGAAAAAATAGTATCCTCTGCTTTCTAAGCATGCTATTGCAATACTTTTACCGTTTGCAACAATCTATTTGAGTGAATTGGGATTTTCGACTCGTACCACGATAAAAACCAAAAAAAGGAAACGCCTCAGGACGATCGACGAAGAAGTGAGAGCAGCCTTGTCAGCGATAACTCCAAATTTAGACCGTCTGTGCTCAATTAAACAGTCTCATGTTTCGCATTAAATAAATTTTCTGAAATTTAAAGTTTAGGTTTGTTGATTAGTTAAAAACTGTTTTTTAATTTGTGGTGTACCTCAAATTTTTTTCGTTTTCCTAGGTGTACCTTGAACAGAAAAAGTTTGCGGAACACTGGTCTACATTATGGCCAAGTTTGAATGAGAATGAACACTGAACATACATACATGGCCGACTAACATATGGGCACGACTTGCCGAGTGCAGTTGGCGCTCGCATGCACTCGGCTAGCTAGGCGAGCGCAAGACGAATAATGACGAGGCCTAGACAAATGGGGTGTCTACTGTCTATACATTGGTACTCGCCTTCGCTCGACCATCATGTATAGTTGACATTATCGTTTCTGCGTATAATTGTGATTGTGTTGTTTATATATTATTAAGTTTATTTGCGCAGATATTATATTACCGTATCTGCGTAGTCTGTGACTCGCTTAACAGAAACACTGAAATAGTTAAATGCAATTTATAGCACCGGTCTTATACCTCTACGGTGACGGAAATCGTTTTGAGGAAACTTGCATCTTTGAGAAATTAAAAATATTTCAAAAAAGGAGAATACCGCTTATTATCGTATTCGCTACGCATTTAAACATATAATATACATGCATGATAAATGCGTTTTAAGTCATGATTAACTTTATATCTCATCACCATTATATCATCATATCATCATCACCATTACAATCCTTCACAAGTCCACTGCTGAACATAGGCATCCCCCATGAAATGCCACAATGCACGGTTTTGTGCCAAATAATATAAATTGATGCGAATTTAATCAATTAATTATTAATTTTATACAATGATAAATATTTGATCGTTGTTAGGATGATTACTAAATAATTTTATTTCGACATCGGCACATTGGACTGGCGCCTTTGATGTGGTCCAAAGCATCGCGATCGAAGCTGGACTCGGAAATAGATCCCGGCTGCGACACGCGGAAACAAATGCAAGCGAATCGGCACGCCGCCGCGCCGGTGCGTGCCCGTCCATCGTACACGCTCGCTAATATTGGACTCCATTAATTTTATTAGGTACAGTTTCACAAGTGTTGCATTCAAGTCTGAATATACCGCGGTGTAGCGTAATTAAACATAACGGGCGATCTTCCATATTTTAATTTCTACTAAACTCAAAGTAAACTACCTAAGATAATAATAAAATAGATAGATAGGTAATTCTTTATTGTACGCAACAAAACACTAAATAAGAGAAAATACAAGTGGTAAAATTAAAAGTTTTGTACAACTGACTTCAATATAAAAATAAAATGAGAACATTATCAATGTATTCGCAGTCAATTAAATATGCATTATTAAGGATAACTCCAAAACTACTGGTCAGATCTTGATCAAATTTATATGGAACCACACGAGAAGCACTAGCTTTCAAACAAAAAAGAATCGTCAAAATCGGTTCACCCAGACGAAAGTTCTGAGGCACACATAAAAAACATACAGTCGACTTAAATACCTTCTCCTATTTGATGTCGGTTAAAATATAAAATGTTAAAAGATGGTACGATGCGCGCACTTATCGCTAAAAGCGATTTAAAAATTTAAAAACAGGATTGTAAAACCACAAAAATCTTAGAGGGTCGATGCGGTGGTGGGCTAATAATACAATACTATTATGTTTTTAATAATAATTAATAACATGAATACAAACAAAACAAATGTTTGTACGTAAGCGATTTACCGAGTAGTGGCAGTGTACCCCATATCAACACGTGGGTGTCTTGTGAGGCGACAGAGGCAGACAAATCAGGAGATAGACAGCAGCGTCTTCCTGATAACGACTAAAATTAAAAAACTGCGGTTGTCAAGCTTGCCAAGCGTGGCAACTATGGCAAATATCTCCCCCATGAGACAATCTATGGGGAGACGTATGTTCAGCAGTGGACTTTAATAGGCTGTAACGGTAAGCGTTTGTATATTATCTGAAGTCGGTTTTATGCAACGTATCTGTTTTGTGCGTTTGAATTACTTCAGAGCCTATGCATATCCCACTGCTGGGCAAAGATTTCCTCTTAACTTAGAAAGAGTGCAAGAACAGGAAAGAATCTGCCGCCTTATCCATATAAATAGCTGATTTTAAAGCTTCTTAGACATGCACGTTTTCTCGTTATAATATTGTTCGCCACCGAAAACGTGGTAAATATACGATTTATGATAATTATTGCTTTGTACAATCTCGTTCTCAAGTTTTGGTGAACACGTATTGCCAGTGATGACATATAGATCTGAGACGTTGTCCTTCACTACTGACCGTATGAAGAAGCTCAAGGTCCCTCAGCGACCTATGAAGAGCGCTATCCTCGGAATTTCTCTGCGTGATAGTATTAAGCATGAGGATATCCGCAGTAGAATCAAACTAACTGACGTGCTGATAACGGATCAGTAAGCTGAAGTGGCAATCGGCCGGCCATATAGCTCGAAGAACCGACAGCCGATGGGGAAGAAAGGTTCAAAGTTAAGGTAGATTGACAGCCTCGTACCGGTAAGCGAAGTGTGTGCCCCTCATTAGATGGCGTGACGACCTGGTACGAGATGAAGGAAGTCGATGGATGCAGGTGATCCATGATTGCGCGTTGTGGTATTTCTTAAGGGAGGCCTATGTTCAGCAGTGGTTTTGTTAATGCCTATAATGAATAAATAAGACTATTTCTTTGATTAATCGATTTTTTTAATCGATCTCATCGACATAGACCTGTCGCTTAGTGACAAATGAGCACACAGTCCACTTGATGGTAAGTGGATACTGATGTGGCCCATTGATAACTACATTTATTCTCGATTAAGAGTCAAAACTCAGATGCGTTGTCTCTCGTGAGGACTAAGATGGAATTCCTCGTGTCCATTAAAAAGGGTCTCCAGATCTCGATTTGTTCTACAACCATAATATAACTGCAGCGTGGCTCTACCACGTATTTGCCTTAATCACTCCAATTTGTAATCTCAGTACCGGACAACCCGTTGCAACTTACACACTGACACACATTGAGACTTGGAACAATAATTTCTAAACCATACAAAAATTTACACCGTGCGGGGTTCGTAGACGCGGCCCTGGAGCGTCACGACTACACACATAGCCACCGCGCTACGAAAAGTTAAAGTTACAGTTACAGCCTATATACGTCCCACTGCTGGGCACAGGCCTCCTCTCATAACCGAGAAGGTTTTAGGGCAAGGAAAAATCACATCTTCTCATGTCTTCGAAGTATTATATTATTGGTATTATTAAAACGTTGAAACCAAAAACGTATCGTGCTTTCTTTTGCGACACCAGCGCCGTACACATCATTAATCCTTCGAGCTATTTCTGCAGCACTGGTGCCACGGTAGAACTCGTACTCGTAAATATACCGATATTTTGTTTTATTTCACAGACATGCAGGTTTCACGATGTTTTCCTTCATCGCCGAGCAGAGTAAAATCAGAACTTAAAATTGGAATTAACAATTACATTGATGCCGTAGGGGATCGAACCCGGGTTGCTCGCGTACTGTGAAATTTACAGCGAGTGCTTAAACTTTGAGCTACAACAGCTCTTCTGCGCTACGAAGCTTATCAGTAAATAAAAATATATCATTATTTTTCCCGATGGGATCAAATTAGTAGTTCCATAAAATGCAAAAATGTAAGTAAGTGTACGTTGTTTGCTTAATTTGTAGCAATGTCTTGACATTTTATATTTTCTTGACAATAGTAATGAAGATGATGTACGACAGACAAATTTCCGCCTCGGTGACAACTTTGTTCATTATACGATGTAAGGAAACATATTGTTTCTCACAACTTAGCTCAAAAGTCGACGTTCAAAGTCTTTCCTGTGACGTTGTATTGCTGAGATCATTTTTAATGAGTTTTAACTTTGAGTCAATTTGTCTAAACAAACAGAACCCAGATTCCCCGCGATGGCAACACAGACTAATGTTGCTAGAATGTATAAAAACATATTTAGTTATGTCAATAATATCGATTCATGATAAGTAAATTTTTTCGGCGCATTTACGGTTTTAAGTAATGCCTGAACCTCCAAGGCGCGGTGCCCCCCGGATCGCGATGCTGTAGGCAGTGGCCCACGTCGCCCACGCCTTACGCCGCCTCTGAACCCTGGCCAAGTTGGATCCTCACCGGCACCAATGAAATTATTAATTGTAATTTTTGTTGCTGATTTACAAGTAAATTCTAAGTCTGAGGATACATGTATTTCATAGACTTGTGAAGTAAATACGCACTGAAGCAGCTTGATCGACTTTAATTGCTCTACAATTCTCTCGTATCGTAGAAGCGATTTACATACATGCATACACAAGGACACACTTTCAAGACACATGGAGCCCTGCAGAGCTGCGATCAAACGTTTAGCCACTGTGCAACAGTCTACCACGTAGCCGTAGATCATAGCCGTAGATCTCTTTTTTAACCGACTTCAAAAAGGAGGAGGTTCTCAATTATGTATGTTGTAATGTTCTCAATTATGTATGTTTCTGAATATTGTATGTTGTGTGTAATGTATCTTTTTTTGTATGTATGTTACGCGATATCGTCTCATATTTTGAACTGATTTTAGTAGTTCTTTTTTTATTAAATGGGTTGTAGCTCAAGAGTGGTCCCAATAAATTTTGGAGGTGAAATTCTGCCCCTTAGTGTGAAAAATAAGGGAAAACTTTCATATTGGACTATTGTTTAAGGAATTTCATAGATCTCTCTTCTGAGATTTTGAACCGATTTTATTAATTCTTTTTTATTAAATGGGTTGTACCTCAAGTGTGGTTCCAATAAATTTTGGAGATCAAATTCCGCTTTTGTAAAAAGTTATAATTATTTTAACTTCAAAACCTTATCTAATTCTCAAAGCATTTATAATTTAACCAGCAGCAAGTAGTTAATTGCATTTCCCGGTTAATAAGATAAATTGCTTTTCCGTTTAACATTACTAACATTGTTACTAACACAAGCATACTTTTCAGCTACTTTTATTTGTTCGAACAATTAACATCGCGTAATAAGGCCTTTTAAGTACACACGATATTGAATACTAAGATGAAACCTTCTAATAATATAGTGTATTATTATTTGTATTTCACTATGGTATCTCCTTAACGAGTAAAGACCAAAATGATTTTGTGTGCCTTCATATTTAGACTACAAAAGATACAAAAAATACAATGCTCTACATTTGTTTAAACAGCGTGTTTGTGATGGACACTGTTTCGTAATGATCTAGCTAAGCGACGTACTCCGGGTCAAGTCCATTAACAAATAACAAACAAAACTGTGTAAAGTTCTTCCAAAATATTAGAAATAAGATTTTTACAATCATAAATATAATTTAACCAAAGTTGTAACGAAGTTTTAAGCTTTGTTTGAATTGTAAAACTTCGCAAATGCCTGCACTTACGAGTAGATTTATAGTTCTGATTCGAGACAGACGGTTGTTTCCACTCCCAGTCGAGTCAATTTGGGTCCAGTTTTTAGAGTTCCTTAGGTTTGACATATGAATGGAACGAAATATATTTAAAAACGGATGAACTTACTTTAATATAATACGAATGATTTAATTCTCCCACTGTCCCACGCTCTTTTGTAAAAATGTAATACGTATTTAAC
This sequence comes from Parnassius apollo, assembly GCA_907164705.1. Taxonomy (NCBI): domain Eukaryota; kingdom Metazoa; phylum Arthropoda; class Insecta; order Lepidoptera; family Papilionidae; genus Parnassius; species Parnassius apollo. The sequence continues at coordinate 14,400,023 of CAJQZP010000212.1, forward strand.
TGTGGAAAAACAAGAATGTGGATTTTAAGATGCGTTATACAGACACTGGAAAGAAAAAACGGATGAAAAAGTATTCGTGTAAAAGCGACATAAGAGAATTATCTACCCCATAATATCATCCTGTCGGTGTCACAGAAATGACAGGGGAAAATTAAATCGGAGGGGACTACAGTCTCTTTCCTGATAACAGCTAAAAAATTAAAAAATGCGATTGTCTACCCGCCTTCCAATCTTGGTAACCATAGCCAAAGCGGCAGCGGACTATGGGTTATAATGAATTAATGAGTGAACAATCCATCATTAACTTACTGTTTAAGTAAGCTGATTTGTTTTAATTGGTAAGCTATCCTATAGTTATACGGGACATATAGAACATACAGGTCGGAGTTAAAGCTGCTTGTAGAATTTCTATACATAATTAAAAAAAATATTTTGTGTTTTGTTATGATTAATCTCGGAAGCAATTAAATGAAAATAAAACTTTCAAAAAGCAAGCGTTTTATAAATTTCTCCTCGGGCGTTTGGCAAAGACGCAACAAAAAAGCTCGGATAAAATCGAGAGCGCGCGGGCGGGCGGGGCGCAACGCGCCGCCCTATATACCCAAAACTAGGTCAAGAGTAACCCATTCCTGAAATGGCCACGGCACTATTATTGAACGAAATGAAAACGAAAATGAAAGGTTTTGATCTTTAATTAACAGCTCTAAAATGTACCTATATTTATTAATGAAAGGCCTGCGCAAATAAAAGGTAAACTAGTTTTTCTATATTTCTTGTTAAAATCACAAAGAAAATATTATTAAAAATATTATATCGTGGAAAGCTTAGAAAAGCTGCTTTATGACGCTTCTGGTTATTATTCTGAAATTTGAGATTTCAAACAGAGTATGTGCGAAGATTTTATTAACATAAATTTTTTTGATCATTTATTTTTTCATTATATTTGATTATGAAAATTATGATCAAGATAAATTTAAAATTATTTCTCAAACCCAAGATGAACCGCTAAATTGAAAGGTCGATTAATCCTCTGTTGAAAAATACCTTAGAATACCTATCCTTTAAAAACAAATATTCATGTCAGTATCAAACTTTATTGGTTTTCAATAAAATTATTTGAATTTTATCGATGAGTAACATCTGTAGAACTGAAACTTGCTTTATTTCTTTGTTTATCGCGAAATCTTTTTTATTTCGTACTTATTTTAAAACCTGGTCACGAAAATACGTACTGATGAGTCGTAACTACGTTTTATGGGCAACTACTACTTAAGCGTTAAAGTTGTTATAAAACTGGAAGGTCAAAATCCCCGGCTGTAGATGTACGTAATCGTATAATATGTACGAAACATAGTGCGTAAATCACCAAGTTTTATAACATCACCCCTGTAATCTCGGAGAGGATAAGCAGAGAGCCGAGGGCTACTCGAACCTCCTTTAGCTAAAACAAAGTGTAATAATTAAAAATTTTGTTCAACCGATTTCAATTTAAATAAAATGAGAACATCTTGTACTCCATCAATGCATTCGAAGTCAATTAAATACACATTATTAAGGATAACTTAAAAATTATATATATATATATATATATATATATTATTTGGAACCACACTAGAAGCACCAGCTTTCAAATAAAAAAAGAAACATCAAAATCGGTTTATCCGAAAAACAGTTCTGTGATATGTGACATAAAAATATTAATAGATTTTAATTGAGTACCTCCTCATTTTTGATGTCGGTTAAAAATGGAAACAGATGGAGAATTGAGAAAGTTGTGATAGATGGCTAGCCCATTGCTACATGATGGTCATGTAAAATATTCTTTTGTTTGCAAAAGATGCTTAAAAAACAAAAAAAAAATGCGTCAGCATTCTTTTTTATTATAGGTCCCACATAACCTGGTACCAAGTTATGACATAATATTACTGCACCTATTCTTTTGTCTTTATACAAATATTAGGGTGTTAAGCTCGTTACAGAAAAAAGTCATTCATTCCATGCGAAACTTCGTGATAAACGAGCACAGAGTTCATCTGATGCTGATGATGATAAGTGAACGCTGTGGCTCATCGACATCTATATTCTACGAGTACATCTATCCTCGATTAGGAATCAAAATACTGATGAGTTGTCACCCCTGAGAACAAAGATGAAATACATCGTTTCCAGTAATAAGGTTCTCTGGTTCTCTACACTCACCGTACGAGAAACAGCAGCATTAGTATTTATTTTACGCTGGCATTCTGAGAGAGCATGGATCTTCCCCGATAGAGCCGATCTTTGCGTTTTACAACCATAATATAAATAAATAAAATATTAAAAAAATATATAGCGTTAGCATTGCTCTACCACATAAGAGCTGTAGCATGACGCCACTTCGCGAACAACTTACGTACGATTTACGGAAATTGACTATCCAAAACTGCAAATTCCAAATTTAAATTACGTAATATTAATGGAGAGCGTCGTCTCCAGAGTAAGGGATCGGACCTTGGATTCACTAGCACACTTGTGGGGCTAGAGAACGACAAATTACTTTGAAATATATTTTTTAAACAATAAATTAACGCTTCATAGTAAAACGCACTCCTTAACGAGATTAATTAGATACGTTAGTCCACTCTACCGAGGGTCGTTATTATTTTCTCGTATACGAAACTTTTCTCTGAATTGATTTTCTTTGACTTGCGTCCTGTGCTATTTTTTCATGTTTAAAAGCTTTAATATATTTATTACTTAATTTCATTTACCTTTTACATTAGTTTACCTACGTAGTTTTGGTAATTCATTAATACACATGTGAAAATCTGGTAAACTGTTTGCGGGGGTGAACAGTTTTTTACCAAATCTCTGTAAGTAAACGAATCTTGTTAAGGATAAATTAAATAAACCACTAAAAAAATTATAACTCCAAGCCCATGAAAAGGTGAAGTACCTAGGCAGAGAAAAAGATGGAATATTCCTCCTTACTCCCACCAAGCTCTATATTATTCAATTAATGAGATGAATATGAATAAATTTAAAACGATTTCAGTCATTAGAAAAATTACCAACTTACGTAGATAACTTATTTCAATATTCTCGAAATAGACACGGTTCGCAGCCAAGTTTCGGAAAATTATAGATTTTTTCACTCATTGAAATATGATATTTTGTGGTTTAAATAAATAAATAATCCCAATCTTGATTTCAATATTATATTTTATAGCTTTTTCTGACAAGCTAGGCAAACTGTGACGTATTTACGCAGTGCATTGTCTCCAGCCTTTCTCATCTTATTAGATCAAGACGAATAATTCACCCGGTGATTTAAGGATCTGATTATTTGGTCACGAGTCTTGATTGCACTTTTTTGACGGATTATCTTTTTTTCCTAATAATCAGTGCATAAAACATAAATTTTTAACTTTCGAGTTACAATATGGTAGAGTTCCATTTCTACCTAGAAAACCGTCAGTGTTGGTACTGCAACTGTAATTGGTTTCAAGAGTAACAGTGCGAGTTTAGTTACAGCTAGAGTTTACGTTGTCGACTCAACCGGGGAGAAGCCACGCTAGCACATGGTTCCAGCATGAAATAGCAGCATAATGCTGCTGTGTTAAATGCTGTAGGTGACGGAAACCGTAGACCCTTTTAACTGACAACTACGAATTCCATCTTAGTCCTCAACTGTGGAAACGCGTCTGCATTTTGATTCGTAATCGAGAATAGACGTAAGTACAGCATCCACATAAGTACTATTAGGAGGAACTGTATTTAAAAATTATATTATTGTTTTTTACAAGAGACTGAAACAATTACAGAATATTTTTGTCCTTTTAGCTTAGCGTCTTTAGTTGTTCAGTTACTACATATTCAGTTAATTTTTATTGACTATAATAATAGGTCAAATAACTTACTCTATTGTATGTAATACTACTGTAGAATATAATAAGATATTAATATACCTTTAAATCTATAAATAATTGTATCAAAATGATTATGTGTCTACTTACCAATCAATGTCACCAATAGAAAAAAAGTACAAACAGTTAATATATTTTTAAGAAATAAAGTTACAAGCTGTTGTCTGAATACTTGTTCTTTCACGAACATCCAACAGTGATACTGAAAGCGAGCTATGGAGGTCCGAATTTAATATACCGTGTACCTTTGGTAATAATTTGAGTTAATCATAGCTTACCTAAAAGCATGGAATATTTAACAAAAGGAATTTTACAGCCGATACGTAATGACCTACAAAACTTTTCCATGTCGATATACATATTTATATATAAATAATTTTGTATGTTATTCCGCGTACGGGGCATCACAAGTGCCGAACAAGTACAAGCAATAAGGACACTTGCACCAGCGTTTGATACAGCAGTGAATACCAGTCAGTGTACGTTACATTGGTTTCTTTGAAACTGCTGACGTCACGATGCGTCACACTTAATGACTAGTTCTTGTACGCGTCTTTACTCGTCATTTTGGGTTTACCACATTAATTAGACTTACAATAACTGGAAAGAGCAAAACTAAAAATATGGTTACTAAGCGAACTCAGAATATTGTGCAGCAATAATAGAGATTAGAATTGTATTAGTATTATAACTTATTTCAAAACTGACATTGAAATATAAATTACGGATTAATTTAAAGTTTTAAAGTATTGAGTTGTAATTATAATGTACGTAGTACATTATAACATACATTGTAGCTCAATGTTTTAAAGCCACTGTATTTTATAGAATGAATATTAATTCTATTTAAAAATAATACTACATTTGAATTTAGAATTCGAATTTTTTTAAGCTTAAAGACGAGTGAGCTAATATAACTAATTCCATTTCCGTGTTAATAAATAATTGCCATAAGTCACACATCAGTAACATTATAATGATTTTTGAAGTTTTTCCTTTTCCTTATCTTTTGATGAGATTTTTCTTTGCACGAAAATTCAAAGTTATACGTCGACAAGGTGAAAACTTTAGTAATAAGCTACTTTTAAAGTATTTATTGCAAGCCCAATTTTTACAGAAAAGTGATGTGTCTGTCTTAAATTAATAATTAATTAAAATTAATTTAATTAGTTCTTAAATAAGGTGGAGGTTCTCAACAATTCGACTGTATTTTCTCAAACGTGTGTTACCTCAGAACTTATTTCTAGGTGAACCGATTTTGATGATTCTTTTTTTATTTGAAATCTGGTGTTTTTCATGTAGTCCGATATAAATTTAATCAAGATCTGTCCAGTAGTTTTTGAGTTATCCTTAATAATGCGTATTTAATTGACTTCGACCACATTGATTTTTTTTTAACTTTACCTCTTATTCATATTTTATTTTGTTTATTTATTTGTTATATATAACGGAAACAAACCAATTACATTCGTGCAAACAAAGGAGACACACATATCTCGCTACTGTTCACAAAGTTAACAGTGGTTAGTGATTACTAACTAAGCCATGTGGTTGACGTTTCATACATATTTTTTTATTACCACCCAATCTGGTTATTTATTCCATAGAATACTGTTATTCACAGTAGAAAGGCTGTCAACCTTATTTTGTACGAGGGTCGGCGTCAACGGGAGCAACACATACATGCAATTACGTTTTATTATCACTACTACAAACGCGATTCGCTGTGTTGACAGACAGTAAATTTAAACATTTTAGACTTTTAATTAATGTTCAAGATCATCATTAAAAAATCGTTTAAATTTTAATAGTGTACAATTTGGCATTTTCTAAATAATTTGCATGCGAAATTTGGAAACGATTGTAACGTCAAAACACATCTTGTGTTGACAGTTATACGTGTGAATTGACATGTTAGTGGCTACGCGGGCTCCGCCCACTCCCCCGTTCTATTATGTGTGTATTATAGTATTCTATGATTTATTCGGTATCGTGGAGGATTTTATATACCTATATAAATTGCAATAGACATACTTTGCGGGATCGATAGATACTACCGTCTAGAGGGCCGCATCAAAACATTTAGTAACTGCACAACTAAGCTCCTGGGAGTACTATCTTAATATTAAATAAATAATTTTCATATTTTTTCTCAGCTTTGATCATTTTTATAAACTTTCACATTATTGTCCTGAGTCTAAAGGAGAAAACCGTCCAACTCATAAATACAATACATATTTGAAAAAATGATATTAAAAGCATAATAATAATTTATAATATATATTTCAATAATATTAACAAAATTTAACCAACTTATAAAAAGGAAGATATTCTCAATCCGTCTGTGAATAAATATTTGATGTATGTTCGGACATAACTTCTTTGCTTGTCAACCGATTTTTCAAAAGTATATAAATTTAAACAAAATATTTCTTCCATCCCTAAGGGAGTAAAAGGGGATTTTCATGTAACTATTTAGACGACATTTTAGTAGAGACGGGCCGAACATGCATTTCACCGAATACGAATATTCGGCCGAAAGTTCGATAAAACTTTTACCGAACCGAATATTCGGCCGAACATTATTCGGCAGGATCACCTCAGTACCTAACCAATTTATATCAAAACTTGTTACCGTAAAGCGCGCGGGATTAGCGCCGGACCCTCCCCTTTGCTCCCCACACACCTGACATGTTATTGCATCATAATTGCCGGTAGGTACATTTTTATGTTTTGACTATTTTTGTGAGAAAAAATTATTTCGTTGTGATATTCTTATTGAAAATTGATAATTATATGATAAAAATGAGTGGCAGGAGATCTACTATTTGGACCTATTTTAGAGAAACTGACTGAATGTAATGTGATGTAATTTTTCTTTTTTGATTCCAAAAACATTGTATTAAGCTTTTTATTTGCTATACTTGGAAACAAATCTACAGTGCCTCAAAAACATAATGGTATACAAGTAGATTTAACCCATAAATAAAATATACTTTCAACAGTAAAATTATGAAAGACATGGCATTACTTAATTCGTACATTTCAATACAGTGGACACTTTGAGTATCAGATTAACGAATGTTCGATGCCGCTTCCGAATATGCCGAATACCGTATATGAAACGAATATTCGACCCATCTCTATATTTTTTATACTTGTAAAATTCCTTAGCCCGCTTAAAAGGGTAAAAAAAGCCACTCGAGCTCAAATCATATAATTGACGGCACCAGTTAAGTTATTGTAAATTGGACTTTTGGTATTGATATAAATTATAATAGACTTTGTATTTCCCAAAAAAATCCTTCGTATAAAATTCGTTTTTCGTATAAAAAACAGAATCCGTGGCGTTGCTGGGTATCTGCTGAAGTTTCATCGCAATCAGTTCATTAATTTTGAATTATGTTCATGTTATGTGCCTTGACAAATAGACGGACAGAATTAAAAATGATTCATGTCCTAATAGCATGCAAAGAGCCCCCTGAGCTTAATAACATCTAGTTATTTCGCATTTACGACACACATTTCTATTTCATTCATATGTATATAAGTTCAACATCAAATTTTGGTCGAAGTTGGACTTATTTAAATCGGTTATATTATTTATGTCAGCCGACGTTTAAGCCCACGTTTGAGGATTGGGAAAGATTTTCTCGTCCGGAATTCCTCAGAAACTTAAAAACGTACAACCAGTGCGTACGAGGAATTATGGAACCGAGATACAGTACTTTCAGGGAATGCTCAAAGCCCCTCTGTCAGCTATAGAAAGAGCTATGCTTAGAGTTTCTTTCTGTGATTTAATCCATAGAAGTATATCCGTAGAATAGCTTACATAATAACCGATAGGGAAACTAGGTTCTTAAGTGTCTTTTACCCTTAAACGCAGTGAAGAACGGAGTGACGACCTGATGAGGCATGTATGAAATCAATGGATACGAGTAGCTCACAAATGTGCTTGTGACAATCTATGAAGGAGTCCTAAGTTCAGCAGCTGACTTTTGATAAGCTGAAAATTATGTAAAATAAACACTAATAAATTTCGAATTTTGTTTCGATTTCTAGAATTTACTGTTATGACTTATTATGAATCTAAAACTAAAAATGGCAGACAAAGAAAGCGCTGTCCTGTTTTTTTCCTTTGAAAATTGAGTAAATGATAGATATGTAATCTAATTAGATATCTATCATTTACTTAATAAATTAATTAATTATTTCTATTCATTATTAATTAAAATATAATATGTTTAATATTATACCTTTTTTGCTACGTATTATAAGCTATGTTTACCAATGCAATAAAATTCGAGATTAACACATTTAGTAAAACATTCCAGTTATATGGACTTTTAATTAATAAATAAATAAATTGATTGACGCGAATACTACATGTGAAATGAAACTAATTTGTAATTTTACGAATTTAATGCGTTTACTTAATTTTAACTTTTTAATTCCCGGCATTTCGGACACTCCACAGCATCCATGGTCACGGGAGGTCTGTGGTGTATAACGTGCTGACGTCATAGTTAACGAAGGTTACCTTTAACTTTCAGTTATTGATTTTTGGTCCAATCTACGTAGAAAGATCTTGAAGTTTTGCAGTAGTATGCTTGGGTTTGAATTTTATTTTATTAATTATGGAAGTCTGTAGTATGTCAAAATGTTCAGGATTATCCCAACCATTATATTAGTTGGTATCAATGGTTGGGATAACCATTATATCAGATGTGACAGACCACAAATCCTCGCAAAAGAACACCGATTCCTACCAAGGATGATTCGCGAGGCTATTGAAATTAAAGAAGGTTCTAATTTCAATAGAGATGATGATTGGGTGCTTCCATCTGCTTGGAATCGCATAATTAATAAAATTTAAACCAAACTCAAGCATACTACTGCAAGACTTGAATGTAATAAAACTTTAAGGTAAAAAAACTGTATTGTAAGCTCTAATATTTAAAAATAATAATTAAAAAATTTATTTATTATTTGTAAATATTAGAGCTTAACGTCTCTTCATGATTAACATCATCACGTCAAACACCTCAGTCACTAGTAACCATGGGTGCAGTAAAGTACCCGAAAAACCGGGATTTAAAAAAATAAGTTAAAATTAAACGTAAAAAATAAGTTAAATAAAGGCCTTAAAATTAGTTTTAATTCATATTCCGAGTCAAACCTGAGCCTTAATGTTTTAAAGTCAAAACCGCAATATATTTCCCGTTTATTTTGTTCGCCACTATTTTGTTATCTTATGTGTTGTGGTCTAATACCACAATATTTTAACCAAACCGTTAATTAACTATAAATATATTATAAAAATCCTCATAAATATACTTAGGTATGGCAAGCCATGTGCTTTGTGAACTAAAAGCATATGATTCAAAACTTTGGCGATATGCCAAACTGGATATGTACGTGAAAAAATAATTCCGCGAATAATCTGGTCGAACGACCTGACTAAATCACATTGTTTATTAGTTAATGACTAATCACTATTACCTAAAATATATACAACTACAAATACAGAGAAAGAGAAATTTATTAGCGGTAGAGCCTTGCTGCAGCTATATTAGTAGTAAAGTTGTAGCGCGAATGGGTCGGCTCGACCGGGGAAGGACCAGGCTCTCACAGAATACCAACGTAAGTAGTTAGCTTAATGCTGCTGTGTTTCGTATGGTGACTGTAGAGATCCAGAGACCCTTTTTAATGGAAACAAGACATTCCATCTTAGTTCGCACGGGTGACAACGCATCTGCATTTTGATTCGTAATCGAGAATAGATCTTATCATCAGGTGAACTATGTGCTCGTTTGTCACTCTATCCTATAAAAAAAAGTAAATGAAAAATCTTGGATATTTAAATTTCGGATACAAATATTATTTTAAGTATAGCATCTCCCGTTTGCAATGAGAAGCTGTTCTCAATTTTTCTACTTGTAGATGTTTATATATAATTATATAATGATATTTCAAGCTTTATCTTCATGAATAAGACTTAAATAATCTAAGATGCGCTTAACGTCAGAAGTATTCTCTAATATCGGACTTGAATTCTATAAGCTAAAGAAAAGGCAAACAAAACACATGCGGTAGAAGTGAAATATTCAGAAAACTAAACTTCGAGAGTTGGTTAATTGTAGGGTTTATTCATTATAATATTATTACCAAGTATTAAAATTCTTTTACATTTTATTCTACATGTATTGCACTACATATTATACAGACTTCAATTTCACTTCTTCTTTCTTTTTTAACGAATTTTCAATTTCATTATCGTAAATACTTTAAGAGCCGTGGTATTTCAGATGGTTAGAGCTCGCATTAAATCTCAGATTTCATCTCATCTCAGATCCCCGTAAGTACCAATGAAATTGTCAATTGCAATTTTAATTGTTGATTTACCACGTACTCGGCGTTGAAGGAAAACATCGTGAGGAAACCTGCGTGTCTAGAAATAAGAAAAAAATATTTCACATAAACGCCCAGAGGAGGCCTGTGTCCAGTAGTGGGATGTGTATATAGGCTGTAACTTTGTAACATTAAGTACTTAAATATTTTCTAATCAACGAATTTCATCCTTAATCCTTACTGCTTGTTCTAGACGTAGCAGTAAGGATTAAGGATGAAATTCGTTCGTCTAGAACAGGTAAATGAAATTGTATACTTGGGGAGTGCTTTCATCCGGGATGGAAGATGTGATTTAGATGTGGATAGGTGCGTCGCTGCAGGAAACAAAGTCAATGGTGCCCTGAATGCATTAATCAAAAGGCAAGGCGTGGTGAAGAGTGCACGCCTTGCAATACATAACGCAGTGTTGGTACCGACTTTGTTATATGGCAGCGAAACGTGGGTATGCCAGAAGAAGCATAAAAGCAAGTTGAAAGCAGTGGAGATGCGATCTCTTCGTAAAATGTGTGGCGTTACCATAGCCGATCGAAAGCGAAACGAAGAGATTCGCAATATGGCAGGATTGAAAGATGACCTTATCACAAAAATTGATAGGGGAGTACTCCAATGGTTTGGGCACGTTGAGCGAATGAGTGAAGACCGAATGGTGAAGAAAATATATAGAGCGAAAGTAAATATTAAAAGGTGTCGAGGTAGACCGAGACTAACTTTCGAAGACCATGTGAGCAAATTGCTCGAAGAGGGGAAGGTCAAGAGTACTCGGATACCTAGACGTGCATGTATGAAGAAGTTAATGAACCTGAAAGAAGCGAAAGAGGTATGTAAGGATCGTGTAACTTGGCGATCTGTTCTCTCTGGCTACCCCGTTAGGGATTATGCGTGAAGATAAGTAAGTAAGTAAGTAGTAAGTAATCCTTACCGCTAATAGATCACATGTATAATTATAGGAAACACTATATACTGTATGTAGTTCTGTCTCATTCTCTCGCAGGCTAAATCCTATAGATGTATATGTATGTTTCTTTTTTGTGTCGCTTTTTCGTTTCGTCGAGTTTCAAATCACAATAATTCTAGAAAAACCTTTCTTTGTCTTTTAATGTAGCGTCATTTCAATTTTATAAAATAATCATCAATGGCCATATACTTTATAAATTTTCCGATTTCACAAAAAATCCCCGATGTTTTTTGGATAAAATATAGCCTAGATCATCCTGGAATTGCTCTGTGCTCGTGAAGATTAATCACAGTCAGATATGACAGAAAAAATTACAAATGACTATTCATCTCTCTCTGGCATGCAAAACCTCTGAGGTCGATTACAGGCAGTTATGTTGATATTATAGATATAAACTTTATTTTATTTATATGCAAGTGTAGATATTTATTACTCCCCGCTAGATGGAGTGACGATCTGGTAAGACATGCAGGCAGTCGATGGACGCTGGTGGCTCAGGACCGTGCTTGGTGGCCTACCTTAGGGGAGGCCTATGTTCAGCAGTGGACTTGTGAAGGGCTGTAATGATGATGATGATAGATAGATAGATATTTATTCTATTTTTATGACAAAATAAAATACTTACATTATTATTATAAGGTAGTTAGTGTATTCATATTTGAGAAATTTAACAACGTTTTTTTTTAATATAGAATAGGATCACGAACGGGCACACAGCCTACGTGATGGTAAGTGGATGCTGAGGCGCATATAGACTACATTTACTACATCTACATTTATCCTCGATTAAAAATCAAAATGCAGATGCGTTGGCACCCGTGAGGCCTAACATGGAATGCCTCGTTTCCCGTAGAAAGGGTCTCCAGTTCTCTACACTAACCATACGAATCACAGCATCGTTGAGCTGCTATTTTACGTTGGTATTCCGTGAGAGCCTGGTACTTCCCCGGTCGAGCAGACCCACTCGTGTTTCAACCATAATATAATTGCAGCGTGGCTCCACCACGTAAAATTATGTATGTATAAATTTAAAAAAAATAATTAGTTAAAGCAATTGCTTAGTGACAATAAAAGTTTGAACAACTGTGGCATTGAAATCTGACACCTATAAAAGTATACACTGTAAAAGTGAGTGTTCTCGTGTATATAAATTATATAAAATGATTCCTGCGAGCATATTATAATTTTTATGAAATAGCTTTAAGTATTTTTAAGTAGAAGTAAAAATGGTCACACAGTTGATGTTAATTGGATTCTGTGGCCAAGGAACCTACATCTGTTTTCGATTAATAATGATGCATTGTCACCTCCTGATTGGGGATTAAAGTGGAATGCTCTTTTCAATTAAAAATGGTTTCCAGACCTGATGACGGAGAGCAGTAGGTACGGAGTAGGTGATTAAAATTTGGACATACATTACAATAACTTGCGAGTGGGAAGACCAACATAAATATATGCAACTTTACTCAAAATTTTTATATGTATAAAACACAGGCCATTTCACAAGTCAATTCAGTCATTCAATCTTGGGTTTGATTTGCAGATTTTCAATTCCGTTTTAAATGTTTTATATGTTTTATATAATAAGGGCGACAAACGAGCACACAGTTCATGATCCACCTGATGGTAAGTGGATACTATGGCCTATAAACATTTACATCTATCCTCGATAAAGAATCAAAAAAAACGCAAAATGCACATACGTTGTCACTCCTGAGGACTAAGATGGAATGCCTCGTTTCCAGTAAAAAGAGTATTCGGTTCTCTACACTCATCATACAAATTTGAGCTGCTATTTTACGCTGGTATTCCGTGAGAGCGTGGTCCTTCCCGGGTCGAGCCGACCCATTCGAGTTACAACCATAATATAGCTGAAGCATGGCTCTACAAAATATAATACTGAGTTATCATCACTTACTTTACTCAAAGAAAATTTACTTACACATTTGTTAATCATCGACATAATATATAAATTAATATCAAACGATAAAAAATATTTTTATTTTTTAAGAAAGCTTTTCCTTTAATAAAGCGTTGTAAATTTATATACAATAGTTGTTAAGGTGTGTATAATAACTAATGGGTATAACCTAAAATAAATGACCGCAGACGAAAAATACAAACCGCAGACGAAAAAACGTAAAACACGAAAATAAAAAGACGTACATTTAATCATAACTAAAATAAATATAGAAAATAAATTTTCGTCCCTTCAGTTCCAGGAATTAACTTATCAATACAAAAACATGTTGTTTTTTACGTGTAGTTCTGGTCTCTACAAAGATAATATGTAATTGTTTAAATTATAACAATTTGTGAACAATTGATAACATGCACCAATACTTTATTTGTGTGCATAATCAATTATATATGTTACAGTTATAAGAAACAAATAGAAATACCTGTTGTTATGTCCCACAGTCCTCCTTCACATTTCAGCAGATATACCTCAGTAATAAACAAAGGGTCTGTCTCTCACTTCACTAAACACGTTTTTCCTTTATAATATAAAGCAAATATATTCTGCAACAGTTGATATTGAGGTATTTTCAGAACGAGCAGTTAGGTATTAGGTGGGTTTCTTATATGGAAGTGGGAAGGGTGGGATCGGCGCGCGCCGCCCGCCCTGCGTACTATCGCGGAAAATCCCGAGCCGTGTTCAGTGCGAATGTAAAGCGCTTTACGTTGTCACGCTCGCCGTGCTTTCCTACGGTCTAATATTAGACGGCAGCTCGCGTGCCGGTAGCGTGAAGGCGCTCCGAGCCTCCGACAACGAGTGCTCGCCGGCTGGGCCGCCCGTCGCTCGGTGGCCATCGATGAAGCAACTGCGCATGCGCCAGCGTCAACAACAAACAAGTTGCTTGCATTGTATCAACCGCCAAGATGGTTATTGACAAAACCGTCGCAGCCTTCGTTTTGTAGACACGTTGTTTATTAATATCGTTAGTTCTCAATTTTTTTTTATTACAAATTGGGGTATTTTAGCTTGCTACTTACTGTATTAAGATCACCAGCGTTTATTTTAGGAAATAACTACTACATTTATGGAAAACCCATCTGTAGTTTTATAATATAATTTTCTAGGGCCACTTCATCTGAGGTTTTCCGTTATTTTTGTAATATAATTACATCAATAACACTTCGCACATTATTATAGTGTACTAATATTTATGCTGATTCTGGTTTTCAACCACCTTCTTAACTATATCTAAAGCCAAAGAACAGTACTCTCACTGCAGCCACTACTACGTCAGCAAATACAAGAGCAGTGGTAGCTCAAGGACTAAGCGATACTGAAACAGGAGATGTACGGAACCATGTTCCATGAACCATGGTCGCATACTCGTCTGCCAAGCGTGGCAGCCCTGGCAAAATTCCCCCTATAAGGCAATATATTGCAAGGTAGCTTATGCAGCAGTGGACATATAATGGTTGTAAAGAAAGTTAAAATGGGACCATGTTGTGCAGAAATGAAATAATGATCGGGAGGCTTTCTTCAGTTTATTTCCAAGTACGAAACAATTCTGAAAAATAACAGGTGACTCCGAAAACGAAAACAATTTTATTTTAAAATTTATACATAACATGACATAATAGGGTTTCTGCCACAAGAAAAATGCATTTATCTATCAAATCTGAACAACGTTATGTTTTTGTGGATTGAAACATTTCTGCACAACACGGTCTAATTATTTGTACGATAGAGATATCCGACTTAACTTTAAGATAACAACGAGTTTCACTTTTTATTTTGATTAAATATGTATGTAATGGTAACACAATACATTTACAAAGGTCGATAATATTCCGGAAAGAGCGGACCGGTTTCACAGTGGAAAAACTGGCACTTTTTAAACCACTCTTGTATCTTGTTAAAATCATATTAAAAATATTTTATATAATTAATATTATTTTCGTACTAGCTGTTTCCCGCGACTTCACCCGCGTGAAATTTTTATCCTTATAACATCAGCTATCTGCCAGTGAAAGTCCCATCCAAATTATAACTAGTCTGGCCATAAATACTGTTACATAAAAACTTTTCTTTTTTTAATCTTTTTAATTATTCTAAATTTGGAACGCGTTCATTATTTTTAAAAGTTCTTTCGAATTCGTGCCATTTCACATATTTTTTCGTGTTCATTATCAAATTACAATATGAAATGGGGTCTTAAAGAAAATAGGATGACGGTAATCGCCTTGCACAAAGTGGGTATGGAGCCGTCGGTCACATTCCAGACACTTCAAAAGCTTGGTATCAGCCGTATGTTCGTATATCATACTATCAACAGATAAACAACACTTCCTCTTTCGAAGACCATAAAAGATCGGCGCGGCCGCGTGTTGTTAGAACCGCAAAGGCTGTTAATGCTGTTAAAGCCAGCATTCGTCAAAATCCCATTAGGAAGCAAGAAATCTTATCGCGAGAAATGAAGATTCCCGCTAGGACGTGTCACGTATTATAAAACAAAACCTGAGGCTGGATGCTTATCGTCGATATACAGGACATGCTCTTAATCAATCTTTACAATTAAAGAGAGTGGATCGATCAAAACGCCTTCTGTCACGATATGCAGGTGAAGGTCACTTAAATATCCTGTTTTCCAATGAAAACATTTTCACGATTGAAGAGCACTACAATAAGCAAAATGTTAAAGTGTACGCTCATAGTTCTAAAGAAGCTGCTCAAGTGGTCGGAAAGGTACAATGAAAACTTCACCCAAAGTGTATCAAGAGACAGTTTTAGATCGTGTTGTGAAACCTCTCAACAATACACTTTTCAAAAGCTTAACGTGGACTTTCCAGCAGTACTCTGTACCTGGTCACAAAGCCCAAACTACCAAGCCTGGCTTGAAACTAACGTTCCGGACTTTATAAGAGCTGAAGACTGGCCCTCATCTAGCCCAAACTTCAACCCTTTAGACCACAAACTATGGTCAGTTTTAGATTACATGGCTTGCTCTAAACGACACGGCGACCTTGAGTCTCTTAAAAAATCTCTGGAGCAAGCAGTGGCGAAATTTCCCATGGAAACATTATATAAACATAGATTCGTGATTAAAGGCCTGTATAAAAGCCAAAGGTGGCCATTTTGAATAGAATATTGTTTTTATTTTTTGCTGAGACTTTAATAAATATGTACATATAAGTTTAGTAAAATTACATTACTCCATTAAAAATGCATTTTCATTTTTAACAGAACTTATGGCCGGAGTAGGTAGTATAAAATATAGTTTAAAATATTAAACAAAACATGCTTTAATAGCATTCGAACTAAAAAGTAGAAAATATTTTTTTACGTATAAGAGAGTTTGTGTTATTGCAACATGAAATCCAACAATCAATTATCATAATTAGTTTCGAATAAGATTAATATAAATATTGAGATATTAACAAAAATTCAAATAAAGTGAAAAAGCACGGGGTGCTTAATTATATTTTTATAATAATTCTGATATTGCAAACAGTAACTAATAAAATAATCCTCACATTCAAGCACCACTAGTAAGAACTTTTTTGATCATCTATCGATACAGAAGAATGACATTTTCATCGGCGTTCTGCGAGTGATATAGTACGATTAACCTGCTCACTAATCTAAATATATTTCTTTTATCCTGATGATCCTAGTCAGGACTTTAATATAAAGTTATGAGATTATTGTATTCTCATCAGCCCTTGACCCCCATGCAATATTTCCAGTTAATCATACTCCTAGAAGTAGGTGAAAAGAAGCTAAAAGATTCCGTTACATACATACATACATACAGGTCAAGCTAATATTATAAAAGCGTGTTTAAAAAATAGAAAATAGATTAACACACCTGTGTATGTATAAACTTCAATTCCTTTTCCACAATCGGAAATTTAATTTGCGGTAATTCTATTCTATTGCTGCACCACATATTCAACCTGCGAGAGTAGTGCAATATTTCACCGTAAGCCAAAATTATTTTTATATCTAAATTTGTAGCTTTCCTATTCCTAAAGCTATCGTTACCGATCATACCGATTCATAAGTCACCATGGCTAAAATATTAGTTGTTTGTATTGTAACGATCTCTGATATATCTGACACTACTTCTAAACCTTTTTTCAGTATTGTTCAATTCAATTTATATTTTAGAAGAATTACGTCAGACTCGGGTAACGAGTAGACCTAAATGACTAATGAGAGTGTCTGTGTTTGTGTGCTGTTACTTCCTGTCGATTACTTAAGTCACTATGCTTCAATGAAACAATGCATCTTATTATCGCTTTAACATTTGACTCATTAAATCGAAATCAACCAACTTCTGCAAGCTTTGGCAATAGTAACATTATTGCGTTATACAATAATATTATTGTGCCATCTATTGATGCTGTCAGCATATTAAGCATTGACAACTGATATGACACCTTTATCCTATTCTCTACAGTTTTTCTGAATGGAAATGTCTCCAAAATTAGTTAAGCTTCCTTTAATAAAATAATTATGAGATTAACAAGCATTCTAATTCTCAGGTAAGTAACATAATTTATCACAAGGACGCTTACAAACACCATTTTTAGTTTTTATAGACATGTCTTGCGATATGTGCTCCACGATGTTTTTCGATGACTTTTCCAAGCAACCATTTGGCTGGAGGAAACTTACGGTGCTTTATTATTACCACATCATAGATCTCAGGTTCAATCTTCTTTATATTCTTTGGTTTAGCGTGATTAAATTTTGACCATCTTTTCGAAAAGTCGTTTACCATCTTTTGACTGAATTTCCATATTTGTAGTCCAGTTAACAGTATGTTTGAGTAATTTTCTTCTGGTACTAATTTTAAGGGTACTACTATTCACCTACCAGAAAGTGACTTGCGGTTAGTAGTTAAGAATCCTCAGGATTGTCACCAAGGAAAGTGAACGTGAATTTAAGCACGCCTCGATTTATGATAGAACTGTAGAAAGTTCTTCGAAGTTTAGCATTGAATCACTCGTTTCAGATGTGACTTCATGCATCGAACTTCTGCTTCCCATAGGCCTCCAAAATTAGGAGAGTGTGAAGGTCTTCAATGGCAATCAGTTTGTTAATTTCATCGGGTAACTTAGACTTGGCACTATTCAGCATCTCGGGCAACTTTTTATCGGTGGCGACAAAATTTGTGCCGTTATCCCTACTTATGTATTTACAGTGACCACGAGGAGAGACGAAGTGGCGATAGGCTGCAATAATAGCTTTTGATATTGTACATAGTGTAACGTTCCTCCCGTCTGTATATAATATAGTCGTCTAAGGAAATATAAAAATAATATAATTGGTAGAATCAGGCGTTACTTTGCGGAAATTCATTATGATAAAGACATTAATAGTTACTTTGCAACCATCTGCTCAAATAAATACAATGATGTGTCTTACCTAGATTGAAGAGCACCTCCTGACCTGACCTCCCTCAATTGCGTGCACTAATCCCGTCACCACTAATCCCAGCACCACTACTCCCAACAACACTACTCTCAACAACACTACTCTGGGAAAGACACACCATCGACGATAATATGACACCGAACAAACTGATCTATGTGGACTTCTTATTCCAGTTATCGACATCATTTGTCAACATTTAAATAATTCACAAATGAAAAACATGGCTAAATTTTATAATGCAGTAAATAAATAGTGCACATACAACCACTAGTGTGTAAGGCACGTACTTCACTCACCTCGCGTAATGTGAACGTAGATTTACCATACGTTTTTATATTCTTCGGACTTAAACGTATTTAGTGCAGATTTAATTTATGTTTGGTATAATTTATATTTTCTGGACATTCCAAGGTCATTTCCAAGGTGTACTATTTAGCCCGTTCTTCAGCTTCATTTTAGCTGTTTCTGCTACCTCGCGCTTCGTCGCTCCATCTAGCCAGATAAGTCTCACATTAAAGTGCAGTTTACATTGTATATGAAAACAAATCTCAACTTTTTCAGCCACTTCATAGCACTCAGACATTACATTATTATCTCGAAGCTTTAATTATATTTAATATAACATATTGCAGCTTTTGCTTTATGTGCAACTCATCAACAAACAATATTATATAATCTCGTGATTAGATTAATTTTAATCGTTTTAAGGTTTTTTTACGACAGTTACCTAGCATACTATGACTTTGCATTAAAACGTGAATGAAGTTACCGTCCGAAGTATCCAATATTCTCATTTAGAGGGATTTTCACGTGGTAGAGCCACGTTGCAGCTATATTATGGTTGTAGCTCGAATGGGTCGGCTCGACCGGGGAAGGACCACGCTCTCACAGAATACTAGCATAAAATAGCAGCTTAATGCTGCTATGTTTTGTATGGTGAGTATAGAGAACCGAAAACTCTTTTTACTAGAAACGGGGCATTCCATCTTAGTGCTCAGGGGTGACAACGCATCTGCGTTCTGATTCTTAATCGAAGATAAATATAGATGTCTATAGGCTACAGCATCCACTTACCATCCATACCATCAGGTAGTCTGTATGATCGTTTCGCTTCGCATCATTTTCGTCACCCTTAATAAAAAAAAATTTTTTAAAGCTATTCTACATCGATTTTATCAACTCTTTTTCGTATTATTATTTTTTAGACACCTAAAGGCTCACAATCGATATGGGCATCTCTCTTTTTATGGAAAAATTAGTCTCAATCGCCACCCTCGGTAGGTGGATTGAATATTGCAGTACTGAAGGTCTCGCAAATTTGACGCTGATACCATTACTGGTCTGGATACTTTACGTTTGATCTAAACGGACGGTTTTATCGTTATCCGTAACACCCAAAGGAGGCCTTAAGATCTTTTTTACTTTTCCCATAGTCGCATGTCGTACAACGCTCATCGGTTGAAATGGGTAATGGTTCAACTGACCAGTTTAAACTAAAACTGTTGATATTTTTAAAATATTATATTTTCGATATATCGATAAATAAATTTAAATATAAAACTTCGATATCAATATATTTATAATTATCGATATATCGAAAATTCAATATTTAAAAAAATATCAATTTTTAGTTTGAACTGATCAGTTAGAATGATCAGTTGAACTGAACGTGTGTGGCGTCCATAATGGGTTAACTTAAATCAAAACACGGCAAATACCGCTATATTATAATAATAGCTGTTATACTTATACTGGTCTACCTTTATTTTATGGCCGTTGAACAATTTTCCGTTCAGTTTTAAGTGTTTATAAATGAATTAAATTCATAGCATGTTAAAATGAATAGTCGCTAATTTATTATAAACAGACTGTATATATTTTTAAAAGTAATAAAAACATCGCATGGTCGCACTACATGTGCGTACCCAGTAGCTCAATGACTCAGGGTTTTGAATTATTACAATAACAATATCTATCACTCGGAGCACTTTAATATTCTCATTTAACCGGGAGAACGGAACATTGTTTACTTCGAGGTCTAATCACAATAGCTATTCACTTATAACAAGAAAATTCGTTATAGGAACTGTTAAATGTTTCCTGTTTGGCAACGTCTTGGTACTTATAATTGTATCGGAAGTAAATTTCTGCTATCACGCACACCTCGTAGCGTATTAATAAATAGACGTAAATTCAGAATTGGGTTTACCACAACAACCGAGGTACGATCAAAAGATTGTCACCAAGGGAATTGTAAATTGCAATTATAAGAACTGATTTACCACGTGCTCGGCGATGAAGAAAACTATCGTAAGGAAACACATAAATATGTCTGGAGAAAAAACAAAAATAATTCGAAAACATATAATGTAGTCCACCAACACGCATTGGAGCAGCATGGTGTACGTTTTCCTGCCCACCTAAAACGAAATTGGAAGAGGCCTGTGCCCAGTAGAGGCCGTACTCGTATTATAGGCTGTAACCTTACTTTTTAGTTTAGCTTTCGTTTTATTTTTCATTGTTATGTGCCTATTTTGTATGTTACTATACTTTTTTTTACTCTTGTATGTTTTGAAAGTTACAAAATATGTATCAGTCCATAGATAGATATACGTCTCTCCCACGTACGAATGCCAGAATGCCATGTCGGGATTTTGGGTTGCTGCCGGGAGAAATAAATATTAAAACTAAAAAGTTTATTTTTTAAATTAATAAGTTACAAAAAAGAAAACATTGTTCATAAATTACACAAAATGATTTCTTAAATTTACGCGAACACTACACATTGAATAAAACTAAATTTACGGATTTTATCGCGTTTATTTCATTACTTTTACTTATTTTTAATTCCCGACGTTTCGGGTGCTTTACAGTTACACCCATGGTCACGGTGGGACTGAGATGTTTGACGTCCCAATGTCATAGTTAGTCCGGCTACCTTCTGTTTTTGAATATTAATTTTTGGTCCGATTTACGCAAAACGAGCTTATAGTATCATGAAGTCTTGCAGCGGTATGCTTAGGTTTGGGTTTAATTTTGTTAATTATAGGATCCCAAGCAGGTGGCAGCACCCATCCATCTTCTCTATTGAAATTTGGATGTTTTTAATTTCAATAGCCTCGCGTATCATCCTTGGTAGGAATCGGTGTTCTTTTGCGAGAATTTGTGGTTTATCAAATCGAATGTAATGGTGGGGACGATCTTGGACATGATCGCAGACTACAGACTTCCTGGAGCGTCGGTGCTTCACGTTAGCTATATGTTCTTTCACGCGGGTTTTTATGGATCTTTTTCTTTGACCTATGTAAGAGAGACCACATTCACAATCTAACTTGTACACTCCTGCATCTTGTAGAGGGATATTACACTTGGCGGATGGTAAAAATTGACTAATCTTCTTCGGCGGCTTGTAGTATGTTTTAATGGAAGCTCGCTTCAAGATGTAGCCAACATTGTCTTGTAGGTATTTCTCTACAAGATGCAGGAGTGTACAAGTTAGATTGTGAATGTGGTCTCTCTTACATAGGTCAAACAAAAATATCCATAAAAACCCGTGTGAAAGAACATATAGCTGACGTGAAGCACCGACGTTCCGGGAAGTCTGCAGTCTGCGAACATGTCCAAGATCGTCCCCACCATTACATTCGATTTGATAAACCACAAATTCTCGCAAAAGAACACCGATTCCTACCAAGGATGATACGCGAGGCTATTGAAATTAAAAAACATCCGAATTTCAATAGAGAAGATGGATGGGTGCTGCCACCTGCTTGGGATCCTATAATTAACAAAATTTAACCCAAACCTAAGCATACCGCTGCAAGACTTCATGATACTATAAGCTCGTTTTGCGTAAATCGGACCAAAAATTAATATTCAAAAACAGAAGGTAGCCGGACTAACTATGACATTGGGACGTCAAACATCTCAGTCCCACCGTGACCATGGGTGTAACTGTAAAGCACCCGAAACGTCGGGAATTAAAAATAAGTAAAAGTAATGAAATAAACGCTATAAAATCCGTAAATTTAGTTTTATTCAAAATTACAAAAAATTTTTAGGTTACCAAATGTATTTGACACTGGACTTAGTGAGTCCAACAATTTGGATCCTTTAGTATAACTGCCGACATAAGTCGTGAGCACACTTTTTATTGGTCGATACGACGTTGACCACGCTGACGTTTAACGTGATTGGTTCATTAGTCGATTCTCGTCGTCTATTGGTTTCGAACGTATCATTCGGCTTCCGTACACTTCAGAGCAATAATTTTAATGATAACTTTTTTAATAAGTTTATTTTCGTTAATTGTTTTTGTCAGCTCGTTGTTAATTGTTGTTTGTGTATTCCTTGTTATTTATTGTTTTTGTTATTTATTGTTTTTAATTATTTTTGTTGTTATAATTTGAGTGTTCAGATTTTGTTCTAAATATGCCAGAGAAGGAAGAATTCGGTGTTAAATAGACAATCCCGACAAATTTTCTATTCAGTGTTTAGTTAAATGAAAAAATTAGGTACTGCGAAAAACATCATAGACGTATATAAACAGACTGCTGAGGCGACTAATGTCTCAGTAGCTACTGTATGGCGCACCGCAACACTAGATTTTATTGAAGGCATATCACCTCTTCCTTCTTCTTAATAAAATAATCAAATCTAACCACCAGGTATACATAAAATACTTTATAGTAGATAATAAAATAACGGACATCAATATCTGTAACATTACTGTCAATAATACTCGAAAAATCAAAGTAAAAGTTGATGTGTTCGAGTAAACATTTTCATAAAAGTCGCCGAAAATATTAAATTACGAATTGAAATAATAAAGGTATCCAATAATTTTGCCCGACAGTGTACCCACCTCCCACCACAGTTTATCTGTGCTCACCACTCGTGTCGACAACTATACCTATTCAGAAAATATTTAAAATTCACGTCAAAAGTTCATTCAAATTACTAACTCGGCTTTTGTTAACCCTAGAGTGGGCGCGCTATAAGCATTTTGTCGCACTCTGTAAAAAAATGTTAATAATATTTAAACCCTTTGGTATTGGACGTCAAACGTCTCAGTAGCTGCGTGTACACTCCTCCCGCACCCCCCCCCCTCCTCGTTGTTACGAAACAATCAGTGCGCAGCCTACCACAGGAGGAAGAAGTTGTTGTGCACTGGTCCTGTGACGCGGCAAATTGCTAAGGGCCCCCCCCACTGACGTAGTTAAAATTTCATGTTATAACATATTTATTTTTTGCCAAATGACATTTATTTTTTGGTAAGGGTAAATCTTTCCAATATGGACCATCGATTTCAAAGCCCATATTTTTTTGTAGATAGTACTCACTAAAAGAAAGCGTTTTGCAAAGTTTTAGGTTGCGGAAACTTACGGTTCATGAGATATATTTTTTTAAACTTTTCATACAAATTGGCAAATAACACGCAATTACACCAATTACAAAATGAATTTGACAAATCATTGATGTCAAACGTCAATTAGTGTAGGGTTCCGAATATTTTGAAAGTATCGATACGTACTCGATACCAAGTATCGTATCAAAAGTATCAATACTACTTGGTATCGAGTACATTTCGTTAATTTTGGAGACTAGGGGGTTAAGAAGCCGGGAAGTTGTGCTCCGGCGCTCCGTGGCAGCTCCGGCGCTGCGGGATGAGCAGTGCCTCCGCCCTAGCGTAGGGAAGCACAGGCACCTGGGCTCTCGGTGCCTGCGCTTCCCTACGGCGGGCGGGCACTGCTCTCCCTCCGCGCCTCCGGGCTCTTATATACACTATAGGGGTAGGGCAGACAAGACCACATGGATAGTGGGGTGCTCTGATTCGGTTTTGGGTACTTTTTGAATATTAAATAAGTAAGTAAACACTTTATTGTAGTAAGAATTAGATAATACAGAAAGTTGCAAACAATAAAATAAAAGTACAAAAGCTGTACTAATTAAGAAATACAAACATGTTGCAAACAATAAAATACAAGTACTAAGGTGGAACTTAAATAGAGTAAACTTTATTCTACTTTATATACATATATAATTGCACTTATCAGCTCTTCCTATGCATCTAATTGGTTTGTCATAATTTTTCGTCTCCAAAATTAACGAAATGTACTCGATACCAAGTAGTATTGATACTTTTGATACGATACTTGGTATCGAGTAGGTATCGATACTTTCAAAATATTCGGAACCCTACACTAACTGACGTTTAACATCAATCATTTGTCAAATTTATTTTGTAATTGCGTGTTATTTACCAATTTGTATGAAAACTTTAAAAAAAATATATCTCATGAACCGTAAGTTTCCGCAACCTAAAACTTTGCAAAACGCTTTCTTTTAGTGAGTACTATCTACAAAAAACATATGGGCTTTGAAATCGATGGTCCATATTGGAAAGATTAGCCTTTGGTAAGTACTGCATTGTTTTATTATTTATGTACCTGTGTAGTATAATTTTATGAAATTAAGAGTTATTTTTTATTCTGAGGCATTTTTTTGTATCTTTCAGCTTTTCATTTTCGCAAAATGAATAAGCAAGACAAATCAACCGGTGATGATGCGAAGCCCGAAGTAATCACATTTTATATATCAAAGACAGCTGTGACGTGAAAAGAAGCTGTTTGTCTGGGAGTCTGGAGATCATTTAAAAAGTCGGGAGAATGCCGACGAATTCCGACCATCTGGCAACCCTACTCCCATGAGAAGGATTTACGGTAATTGCCATGCTCCCGCAGCTTTGACCCTACTCCCCGACGCCGGTATATGGCATCCGGGTATTTGACATCTGTCAATACGAGATTGCTATACCACCATCTCTATAGGAACCCACGAGTTTTTCCTGATCTTACCCGTACAGACAATCAGTCAGGATTTACGGAACGAAATGAGGAAACTGATTTTCTTACACTGCCACCACAATAAAGTTTTTACGTGGTAGAGCCTTGCTGCAGTTATATTAGTAGTATAGTTGTAGCAGGAATGGGTCGGCTCGACCGGGGAAGGTCCACGCTCTCACAGAATACCAGTGTCAAATAGTAGCTCAATGCTGCTGTGTTTCGTATGGTGAGTGTAGAGAACCGGAGACCCTTTTTACTGGAAACGAGGCATTCCATCTTAATCGTCACGATTCGTAATCGAGGATAGATGTAGATGTCTATGGGCTACAGCAACCACTTACCATCAGGTGGACTGTGTGCTCGTTTATCACCCTATCCTATAAAAAAAAACATTATTCATTTAATATGTATGGGATATGCTGACGTAATTTTTTCTTTTAACTTTATTGCTTTAGTTATTCAAACTTGCTTAGAGTTTTGGTTGTGAAAGGAAAAGGACAGATCTCCCGCCGGGCAAGGTGATCAGCCCGGTGAGCGGTCAACGCTCCATGTTATTTCGGAGCTGTTCTACATATCACGCGGTAACTTCGGAACTTTGATAGCGCGAATTAGGGCTTCTGTGTTTTTCACTAGTGGGACAACGGCAGCGCCGTCACAGAGATATCAGTGTATAAAGTGGATGCAAGGCAAACTATTACACAAACACATGTGTGTTTGTGTACTAGTTAGCCCTTTTAGCCCTTATAGTGCAGTCGCTGATTGGTTGACTGCAACGGTGCGGGGCCGCGGGTATCCGAATACCGCACGAAACATAAAAATATGGCCAATTATTATTTTTTTCGAGTCTGGATGTATCACGTGTGCAGTTTTATGTAAAACTCTCCCACGACACAGAAGAAACTAACACATGTGTGTTTGTGTACTAGTTAGCCCTTTAGCCCTTATAGTGCAGTGGCTGATTGGTTGACTGCGACGGTGCGGGACCAGGGTATCCGAATACCGCAAGAAACATAAATATGGCCAACAATTTTTTTTTCTGAGTCTGGATGGATCACGTGTGCAAAACTCTCCCACGACACAGAAGAAACTAATACCGAGGTAGGTAATGTTCGTGTAAAATTTAATATGGGCATATTGGAAAATAGCGCAATTTGAATGCTGCGCCATGATATTGTAAAAATGTGTTCAATTAATCAATCAAAGTGGTGATAACAGCGTGTTAGAACATGCCTTTTAAATAAGACCAAATCTCTCAAAACCAATGTTTTTATAGAATTTAGGGTTATAAAAGTAAAGTAAAGTTACAGTCTATATACGTCCCACTGCTGGGCACAGGCCTCCTCTCATTTCTGAGAGGGTTTTAGGGCAAGGAATAGTCCGCCACGCTGTTGCACACGCATGCGTGTTGGCGAACTTTACATGTCTTTAAAATATTTTTTTCTTATTTCTTACACATGCAGGTTTCCTCATGATGTTTTCCTTCACCGCCGAGCACATGGTAAATCAACACTTAAAATTGCAACTAACAATTTCATTGGTGTCGGCGAGCATCGAACTCCGTTTGCTCGCGTATTGTGAAATTTACAGCGAGCGCAAACCACCCCACCGCATAGGGTTACAAACCAGGATACATTAAGTAAGTGGATGCTGGGCTATTATATCTAGCTTTTCTCGATCAAGAATATAAATGAAGATGCCTTGTCAACCCTGAAGACTAAGATGGTATGCCACGTTAGCAGTAAAAAGGGTTCCTGATTCGCGTTACTTGTACTGCTATTTCATGCTTGTATTCTATGGTATAAAGTTTGTTATTAATTAAAACTTCATATTTTCAAGCAAATTAAAATTTGTGCAAATACCCTATTTCGTCGCATAAATGAAAAGGGATGTTCATCCTGTGTTCATCTTTATTTAGTTGTGCCAAATATAGAACCCAGGTGTTTTAGTAAAAGGTCATCGAAGAAACTTCCAAGCCTAAATGTGAATATTACCAAATACCTCTTTCTAATCTAATCAGCTTTACAATAAGTAGGTACAAGAGCGTGGTGGCTTACCCATTGCACGTTAAACAGCTGCAAGCAAATATGAATATAATCCTCGCCAAACTCGCTAATGGTAAGTACTAGGTAAACCTTTCTGTTATCCATATTGGTCAAGGATAGAGCACTGATAATTAGGTACTCGCCACTATAAAATGTTTTTTTTTTTTTTGTGTAAAATATTCCAACTTTACGTGTTTCTTTCTTTAGATCGTTGCAATCGAATTTAAAACTGTATAAACTTAATAACCAATATAAATATAGCTATCTATGTAAATAACAATGAATTGGTACCAAAATTAATAACTTTTAGCAAAAAAAGGTATACAAAATTCGATTGTTATAAGATATTAGGAAAATATATAAACTTTTTACTCTATCGTGTTCTTGGTGTCCATAAACGACTATACGCAGTTTACATACATTTAAATACATACATTCAATTTCTTATTTGTTACATATTCCTTCATCGTATATACAATAAAATCAAAAAGTATAATAAAGTTTTTGTAATAGTTTTTTTGGATTATATAATAGATATTGTAGGTTTAAATTATAAAAAATAAATAAATGACTAATATTTATAAAACAATACTTACAAGAATTTTTCTCCAACATCATTCTTTCTCTTTATGTTCATCAATACGATACAGATTGTATTTGTAAATCACCTCAATCTCAGATAATGATAATGACGTATCTTACGGTTACGAAAACAAATATTCGCAAGCATGATCAAAATAGCCATACGAGTAACTGCTCTTTCTATAACCGATGTCCACTTTAGAGATAATTTTGGATTTTGGGATGTATCTCCAGAACGCAATATCAGTGATAGGTGAAATAATTTGGCAGCAACTGCCTTTTCATCCGATAAAAATGTATCTTTTTTATAGCATAAGGATGACGAACGAGCACACAGTCCACCTGATAGTACGTGGTTGCTACAACCGATAGACATCTACATCTTTCCTCGATTAAGAATCACAATGCAGATGCGTTGTCACCCGTGAGGACCAGGACGGAATGTCCTGTTTTCAATAAAAAGAGGTAAAACTATAAATGTTTATTTTTTACAGTTTAAGAGTAACATTACAAAGTTATAAGCCAGTTTTAACTTATTTTCTAGAGAATTGTAACGAAATTTTTACTAACCCAAGTGCATTTATACGTTGGTCGACTATTAATCGTTAGCTTGTTAAGCCTATTTAGCTGTGATTTTTTTAACTTCAATAAATAATCTACTATTGTTCATACTTTGCACATTTACAAAACAGTTTTATAGAAGATCTATCCAACGACACCCCACATAATGAAATAGACATAAAAAAACACCTATATGGGGGAGGTACATAAAATTAAAATGTTTTTTTTAAATTTTATTTCACAACTCTGTAGACGTGATTAATATGTATAAGGATGCCATATTACAGCTTTATAGCACCTAGATTCTTTGAGTAAAACCGCGGATGGACGGGCTACGGAACCCTTAAAAACGTCACATAGTATTTCAATTAAATAATTTCGGCGGTAAACACCTCGACCAACGTGTTTATTACTTTATCTAAGTTTTTACATCTAAACCCGTAAACACTGCAGCGCTTTAAGCCATTTTTGGACGATAAAAGTTTGTATTAGTTATGTATGATAAAATCCCCCTCCTGCTTTTTATAAGGTCAATAATTCCAACTGCTGGACTTGATCCTCTGTGGGAAGATTGTAGAAAGAATTTGCTATAGTCATCTCGTGCCTTTGTCGTTGACAATGACTATAGCAAATTATTATTGAATTTCTTATTGAATTTGAATTCTTATTGAAATTTTTATGAAATTGAAAAAAAAAATTTAATTGTAGATCTGGGTATATTACAACTGTTGTAAACGTTGTGGTTATAAACCACCATTTATCAACAAAATCATTATGGCTTTACATAGTATTTCCTTACCACATTTACTGTATGAATTATGGTTATAATATATTCTACAACGTATTCAATTTTTAATTTTCTTTAAATAAAGTGATACTTAAAGTATCTCTTTAGGCGGGTGATTTTATTATTATTACTCGAAGGTTATTCGCCATATCATATTGGCGATGTAAGTAAATCAATCCCCCATATCTTTCCGTCACTCAGAGGCGGCGCAAGGGGTGGGCGACGTGGGCGACCGCCTACATCCTTAAACCTCGAAAGTTCAAAGAATTTTTATTTTAAGAAATATAAAGCTAAATCGATGAAAATTAAAGCGTAGGATAAAATGATTTATTTTCAGTAACAATACGAGAACGTTCTCATCTATTCTCTCTGCAACTACCACGCATCCAGCAATACGTCCTAAATTCGTAGTTTACTCTAAAATTTGGTATTGTAACATTTGCCGACAATGAAGTGTCCACTATCTAGCGTCGATTTTCCTATTCCATGTATTTCATGCTAAGTTCACGTGTTTGAGACACTCTCACTCACATCCCCAAGTTGCTGTGTCAATTAGATTACCGCTGGTTACTATGAAGTTTTCGCCTTGTTTTGTCCAATTAACCATTCGTTGAAGCTGTTGCTGTATTCACCGAAAGTATTCATGTGGTTGGTGAAGCAGAATAGCTTGGTAAACGTCGTGAGAGATAAAATTTATTAGAAACTCCGCGTATTCAGGGTACACTAAGAGCACAGGGACATTCAGAGCACAATCAATTAGTTGTTTTAAAACTAAAAGTAATTAAATTAAAAATGGCTGTTGACTGCCTAATTGAAGGCCAACGGCATTAGCGTCATTGCTGACGGCAAGATAATTTCAGTGAGATGAAGTGCAAACCTCGTTCAGCATTATCCCGATGAAGTCCCGGACGTCAATTTGAATGAGATTAGAATGGCGCCCAGCATCTCACCTGGTAAGGAAAGAATTATAACAGACCGTTTACAAGTGAATGGAGAATCGGTACTTAATGTCCTTCAGGAGCCATTTAATTTTGCACTTCTAAAAACAGAAACAAAAGTGATCAAAATACGATTTCAAAAAAGACGATAAAGCTCTTATGAAGAATTTCTTCTAATTTTTAAACTACATTTACATACTGTTCTTAGAGTCATTACGAACCGTCTCGCACGTAGATTTCATGACTTCTATTCTCTTGAGTAAGCTTATTTAAAATCTAGCACTATGCTCAGTTTAACCTAGATAGTGTCTGCCAACGGTTAGGTTTCCAACGGTTAGTCGTCAGGAAAAGATGTTTTCATGTCACACCTATATGGGGGTTATTAGGAAACCACACTTATAATTATTAAAGAATATGTCTGAAACAAATATTGAAAGAAAATATGATATTTTTAGATTTAATATTACAAATATCGTTAATATCTTCCACGCATGGGAGACAATGCGATAGGGTATATATTTTGTAAGTTATTTACTTGTACGCATTGAGTGTTTTCAGGGTCTTTTTCACGAGGAACACAGAAATTATCCCATTAGGTAAGTTCAACTTCAACAAAGGTCAACCGATGAATCGAACTCGACAAGTTCGATTTCGAACGCCCTATTCACCTGTTAGCACTACCTCAAGCTTTGAAATAAGATTACAGAATAGTATAAAAATCCCAAGATAAGTGCCCAAATATTTTGTTATTATACATTAATGTGTATAGCAATTACAGGTTGTGAACTGTCGCCTGGGCGATATCTAGTTATCTGACGACAATAGTAACTCCGAGTGGCGGGGCGAAAGACGTCATGGTTGGAACCAGTTGCATTAGCTGACGATAACACACCTGAAAATCTCCCAACATTGTACAGCCAGTGCGTGTTGTCAATGATGACCTTTGGAATCAAGACATGGTCCCTTACTATTTGGACGCATGAGAAAACTTAAAGTAGTTCTACGAACTACGGAGAGTCGAAGTATCGAAGATAACCGCAGTAGAACCACAGTTACCGACATCTTCCAATATATCAGGAAAGAATGCGTAATAAGCCGGCCTTAACTCAAAGAACCGACAAACTATGGAGAAGAAGTTCCTGGGAAGCCTTATGATAAGCGGAGCAAAATGACCCTCCACTAAATGGAGGCCAAACGACCAGGTAAAAAATGCAAGATGTTGATGTATTTAGGTCGTTCACGACCATGACAGCAGTGGACTTGTGACGGGTTGTAATTGGAAATCCAAATACAATTATTAATTGAAAATGTTTTTTCGTCGCCAGGGTCCTCGAAAAACTCATTTCGCCCACACCTCCGCCTCTGCCGTGACAAGATAACAAATGGAAATAAAACAGGAAAAGTGCAGCAGCATTTTCCTGATAACAGCTCAAAATAAAACTACGGTTGCCTGTGCCTGCCGAACTATGGAGAAGAAGTTACTGAGAAGCCTTATGGTAAGCGGAGTGAGATGACCCTCCACTAAATGGAGGCCAAACGACCAGGTAAAAAATACAGGATATTGGTGTAGATAGATAGATAGATTACGACGGGCTGTTTTCTGCAACTCCACGTCTAAGAGCGTGTTTTGCGTGCGGGTAGGAATAATGTAATTACTCAAGCCATAAAGAAGAAGAAAGTTCAACCGAAGAAGTTCAACAGTCCTTTGATGTTGCAAGCAATTTCAGGGTGTGAACCCGGCGTGCCGAGATGTTTAGCCCTATATGCAGCGACCTCCGGACATTCAGCAGCACGTGAGCCGCCGTTTCTTCCTCCCCCATACATGCCCTGCACAGGGGACTATCTGTAACACCTATGGTAAATAAATAATTGTTAAAACAGCCATGTCCTGTGATAGCACTTGTTACTATCCTAATCTGTGGCTGGTTTAATCTCATTAGAACCTTGGTTAAATTTTTATTTATTTCAGGCAGGGCCTCTCTAGCTTGTTTACAGTCTACTAGATTTTTTCAGAGCTGTTGAATAGTGAAGATCCTATGTACCAGTGTACCAGTAAGAGCCGTGGTAGCTCAGTGGTTAACGCTCGCTGTAAATATAACAGAACGCGCGTAACCCGGGTTCGATCCCCGCCGGCACCAATGAAATTGTTAATTGCAATTTTAAGTGCTGATTTACCACGTGCTCAGCGGTGAAGGAAAACATCGTGAGGAAACCTGCATGTCTGAGGAATAAGAAAAAAAAATATTTCGAAGACATGTGAAGTTCGTCAACACGCATTTGGGCAGCGCGGCGGACACTTCCTTGCCCTAAACCCTCTCAGAAATGAGGGGAGGCCTGAGCCCAGCAGTGGGACGTATATAGGCTGTAACTTTACTTTACTTTATGTACCAGTAAACGAACGTTACCAGAGCCAGAACTGATCCTCTTCTGGCTAGTTCGTCTGTTGCATCGTTGCGCCTGGATCCACTATGTGCCTTTATCTATAGTAGAGTCACGTATTCACATTCATATATTAGTCCCAAGTTTACCACATTGCAACTCAGTGCTTGTAGTACCGCCAAGCTGTTGGTCAGTATTCTGATGGAGGAGACTTTTAACTAACTGGCATCTATCAATGGCCGCTTATATGATAGCCATAGCCATACTGTTTGCCTGAAAGATTATGTTGTGGGTACTCAGCGGTGTACAAATGTGGATATTGAGGTCTTCTGAGAAAGTTCCAGATCCTGTATCTTCATTTGTTTTTGAACCATCCGTGAAAATTCTTAGAAGAGTTCCTTTGGGCTTAAACCCTCTGACTGGTTAGTTTCATATAAATGTATCTTTTATTTCTTATTAAACATAAATTGTTTAGGGATCTTATCGTATTTGGCTTGTCATATAGGAAATTCGGAGCAAATTCTATCTATTATGGGGGACTCTACTCTTAATAAGGAGATCTAAGAAGATTTAGGGTGTTAAGTCTAATGGCTGCTGTTGGTGTAGTTCTTATGCAGCCCATGGCAGTCATACGTGCCAGTCTCTGGTAATGCTTAAGCCTCTTAATGGTGGTGGCTTTATTGGTTTTGGTCCACCATAGCAGAACAACGTATGTAATCATGGACCGAATCACGATTTTGTATAGCATAATTATTGGCGTCAGACCCCATCGTTTGCCAGTCATGTTTTTACATTGTCAGAAAGTTATAATAGCCATTTACTTACTTACCCGAAACCAGGGTGATTCGGGTAGTATTTTAGCCCTTCCCTCGGCATGCTGGGCTTTGCCGAGGGTGCCCGAATATTTCTCTAGCTAATCGTGGGACCAGAATGATTGAAAATCGACATTTTGCACACAATATTGAAAAATCTCTTTTAATGGAACTATCTGTAGGTTTGGAAAATGCTCTTTGAGCTCCACCAATATGCCCAAACCTAGGACGATCTGTGAAGTGGAGGGCACGTCTGCAGCCGAACCACAATCGGAAACGAACCAGAGAGGGGAAAATAAAAAGTTTATAAGCTTAGTGGGGCAGCAAAGAAGAGGTACCAAAGGCTGATGGCAGCTAAGATAGGAGCTGAAGAGGTCTCTCTCTCTTTCAAAAGTCCTGGGACAAAATTCCTCTGCCCAAACCTCCCCAGTTCCGAAGGCGAAAAAACGTAATCGGTCTGAGGAAGAGCCCCGAAAGACCAGCCCAGGAAGTCTATGAAGCTGGCAACGGGGGAGAAGAAGCTCAACTTCAGTGCCTTAGCTGGTTCCGCGCGTGTAGGAATTCGCAATTAAAATCCTATGAGTGTGGAACAGATACGGCTGGTCCACCGGGCACTAACACAGGCCATCGCTAAGACGGCCTATGGGGCGCAGCCGGGAATGGGACCAAAATTTTCGGGTTTCACTTACAAGCCAGGTTGGATTCTGATAACTTGCCTGAATAAGGCAAGCCAAGACTGGATTATGGATAAAAGTGGAAAACTGAAACCCTGGCCGGAGAAATGGCACGAGTATTCGTGGCCGACGGGTTATTTTCCGCCTCCTTGCTCGGTGGAGTATCATAGAATTTACCTCCACGACCATGGAATTTTACGCAGACCGCCTCACATACACATGCGGGTGTCGGAATATAGTCCTCCGGCACCGAAATAATGAGAAACCACCCATCTGTCTGTTTGTCGGCCTTGAGCAACAGCTAATACTTTAATGTTTACCCAGCAGTTCTGGTACGTCAGCACACGACCAATGTTGCGTGAGTCGTTCCAGGTCCCCTGGGCGTCAGGGATAAGGATACCATATTTTACCCTTTGTGATATCTCCGACTGTTTTTAGATGACCAGCGAGGTGTTGGGTTTAAGGTCGAGGGTTCCCCTTCAACCAATCCACCACCTTTGGGTTTTCGCACCACAGGACACCCTCCATGTATATGGGTTTTCCTCTGAAGACTGGGCCTGACGCATCAGCGTCTTGGCTACTTCAAGACTCACTTCTTCACTATTTTCCTCTGGATACCTACGAGAATATCATTGACCTACTTCCTTTGTGATGTGACCTGTAGGCGCACACGCTAAGACCACAAACAATTCAGTTTTAACAGCGGAAGCATAGCTGTTCTTTGCAGCCTTGGGTTGCTGGTCGAGTCTTACTCATTTATGCTCGCCTCTCGGCGAGGTAGTCTTGTTTAGCCCCCTTTTGGTTGTACTTTCTTATTTACACCGCTTGACCGCTTTCTGTTTCCTGACGGATTTCTTGAAATTGGTCCCTGCAGCCGCGCCTTCCACTTGGGCTCAATTATTATCCTTTTCAGTTTCGGTAAGGCTACTGGGTTCAGCTTGCGCTAGCTTATATTATTATTTTGTAATCCAGCTTCGAGCATCACAGGAACAGCAACTTGCCCGAGCCTCCTTTGTACTACTTTTGAAAGCAGCCAGTTCCACTCTTTTTTTAAGTGCTTTCTTTCTCTTCTTCCTGTTTTTCTTCTTTTCCTTTTTTCGGCTCCCTGGCGGGATAGAACCACTTGATAGTCCGACGGATTGGCTAGTCGTCTTTTTGGGTGCCTTGCTTTTGCCTTTACGGCTCACCAAATGCCAGGCAGCTGAGAAGAGGTCGTCCGTTCTTAGGGGCTCCGCAGGAGTATTGCTACTGGCGGTCCCTTGTTTATTATCCGCGTCCAGCTCCGAGACACTAGTTTTAGGAGCCATGAGCGCGGAATAGAAGGGCAAAAAGCCACCTACGCTGGATGACGTGTCCTGTAGAACCGCTACTTTACTGGCGATTCCTCCTTGTTTGTTGGTGCCCCTAGAAGTCACCTCTGACACCTCTCCTTCATAAGAAGTCCAGTTTTAGTTTAGTTTATTTGATTTGTCCTTCCCGGCTGCCCTCCTTGTAGCCCGCACTATTGAGAACGCCCTACTTTAAAATAAAAGAAATATCAGGCGTTAAAATTAACTGGGGGAATATAGGGACGCGAAGTTAGCTCACAGCGCGACATCAGGAGTTCGATCCAGCTGGCAGAGAGGGCTAAAAAGGTCCATCCCCACTGCCTGAAGGCACCTAGCACTTTCAGGAAACTAGGCAGCCCCCACGTCCCTCTCCTGCGACCCTCTGACGGAGTGCTTGGCCATATCCCTATCTATGACTAGCAGATAGGGCCAATGTTTGGCTTGAAATTCGGGCCAAAGAGGGCGTCTTGCCTCTCCCCACTATATACTCCAGTGACGATTGGCTCAACCCTCGAGAACTCCTTCATCCTCACGTACGGCGCTCGAGTGCGCAGCTGGGTGTATTAGTCCACCGGATACACCCACTCTCTCCGGGGGAACAGTCAGTGTTTTAGAGGGGATTTAATACCTCACGGCCACTGAATTGCCACTCCAAGATCACTAGAAAAATTTTGAGTGTGTCTTGGTGTTGGCTTAATTAACACCCGCCCAAGTTTCGGCATTGACTCCTTTTACGGCTGCATTTGTCTCTTCTAGCCAACGCTCCTCTTTTATCCGGGCTTGGGACTGACTGCACCAAAAAGCACAGGTAAAGTGTTAATGTATATATATAATAATTTTATACTTGGTAGAGTCATGCTGCAGTTACATTAGTAGTATAGTTGTAGCACGAATGGGTCGGCTCGACCGGGGAAGGACCACGCTCTCACAGAATACCAGCGCAGAATAGTAGCTTAATGCTGCTGTGTTTCGTACGGTAAGAGAACCGGAGACCCTTTTTACTGGAAACGAGGCACTCCATCTTAGTCCTCACGGGTGACAACCCATCTGCATTTTGATTTGTAATCAAGGATAGATGTAGATATCTATGTCATTGTCACTCTATCCTATACAAAAAATGTATTTAGGTGGCACACGACCGCGACAGCAGTGGACTTGTGACGGGTCGTAATCGAAATCCAAATAAAATTAATTTTAAATATTTTTTCATCGCCAGGGTCTTCGCAAAACTCATCTCGCTCACACATCCGTCCCTGCGGTAACTAACAAATGAAAATGAAACAGAAAAAGTGCAGCAGCATTTTCCTGATGGCAGCTCTAAATAAAACTGTGATTGCCTGCGCCTGCCGAACATGGCAACTGTGGCAAATATGAGGTCTGGCTTGAAGGGCGCGAAATTTTAATTTTTCTAACTAGGGACATTAAAAATTTAACCTAAAGGTTAAAGTAATTACCGACTTCAAATCACAAAATAATCACCGAGAATAAATCTTCTATACCGTGAGCATGATTATGACCGGTGAATCAAGGACAATATGGTAATTAAATGTCTAGACAATCTAGTTTCTAATAAAGTTAAGAAACAATTACAATTCACTCGCGCATACAAAAGAAAACGTAAATCATATTATGAGAGGGGTTACGACTCTGCTAAAGTTTTTGAGCCCTATGTATAATAGTATATAGTATGTAGTAATCCTATGATCGTAAGTACGACGGTTGTGACCCTCTCAGAAGAAACTCGTAAACTCTTATCGCTCTTAGGAATAAAAAACCTAATGTAAGTTCTAACTGGGTTTCGAACTCGGAAGTCATGAATCACTAGGATGTTTCTTTTGATTCTAACCAATAAGATACTTAGTGATCATTAATGAAAAACCTAAAGAGTATAATATCTATGACTACTCACGTAGCTATAATTAATATCTATATTACGTATCACCAGAAATTTGAATGGGTTAATCATTAATCCTATTTCACAGCATATCTAGTGACGTAAAAGTCATCTCTTATCAATAAACTGAGTGACGAACGATGAGTAACCTCGGGATTTACATTGTGATCCTATGATCAGAGCTGTAGTCTTTTTTTTTACCTTCAAAATATATGGTAGGCTGTCGGCAACAAACATTAACCTAAAACACCAACTGTCTCAATGGTTTTGTGACTTACTTACAGTTTCTTAGAATCTTAGTACCTACAACTCTTGCATCAGCTTTAGACTTCGAAATAACATATATCATAGCTTTTCCGTATATAATATCTGTAACTTCATGTTGATCATCATGATGATGATTTATTTTTTAACTGTCGTGAAGACCTAGAAAGACACTAGTCTGAATAAAAACATTCAATTAGTCATTCATTCAGACAAACGAACGAACGAATAGAGGGGCATACAAACGAACCAAGAAACGAATTAGGCAACGTATCAATCCGTTCTAGAACTACTGTGCTCTTTTGTTTTATTACTCCCAGTAACGGTCACTCCAGTTCATAAGGCGCCTAAGCAAACGAAATAAGTTGAGGTTTATATCAACATTGAAGCACTTATTTCGTTATTTTTCTCTTATAGTTCACATGCGAAGACACTTAATACACAAAATCGCAATATTTTTACGCATGGACGTACTATTATACAAACAT
The DNA here is from genome assembly GCA_907164705.1 of Parnassius apollo. NCBI lineage: Eukaryota > Metazoa > Arthropoda > Insecta > Lepidoptera > Papilionidae > Parnassius > Parnassius apollo. The sequence goes on from CAJQZP010000212.1 coordinate 14,438,287, forward strand.
GAAGACCAAATCGGATTCACAAAATATGTCATATGAAAATAAATCTTATTAGTTCCATTTAAGCTTTATTTTAATTACATTTCAAAACGAGACAAGAGAGATAGAACTACGTTAGTACTCTTATTAGTTTGTAGTTAGAACAGATGCTGTTTGTCCCTTTTTCTTAATTGCCATGGGATAAAAACCATAACGATGGGAGAAAATATTTCACTAACTATAAGTAAAATAGTCAATATTAGACTAACTCTTAAGTTATAATTTTAAGTTACAAAGAAAATTATTATATTATTTTATACATTTATGCTTGAGAGCCCTGCAAAGTAGTAAAGTAATAAGATTCATTAGGGTTGATAATAATCACTCTAGTTACCCTATAATGTAATAAGGGTCATAGTCACGGCAACTTATTGTTTTGGTGGTATGGCGTTGCGGAGATGTTTAAAAGCATTATTAATAGAAGTATTTACAAAGAAACGCGAAATTACAAGGTGTCCTCGTTGAAATTGTACGTTTTTCGTACGTTGTTCGTTGCTTGAAATAACAATTACTTGATAAAAATAGTTCGTTTTCTCTACTACAATAAGCTCGGAGCACATTTTAGATAACTTATTCATTTATTTAGTAATAATCATTCTCCCGGTTCACGTTTAGACCAAAACTCCCAGAGACATGATTTGGGAGCTCTAGTTTGTAGATTCTATTGAATAGCGACCATCAAAAAAACAAACTTTTACCAAAAATATCCTATACGTTCATAATAATAAAATACATTTTCGTTTAATGCCTTTCACGTAAGGAAAAAATCGACATAATTCAATTAATGACCGAAAAAGCTTCGATACAAGCCCCAATATCTCCGAAGTTATTTTAACGTAAAATTTATACCAGAATAATCATCAACGTTTGCTTACACTATACTATTATTTTTTAATTAATTAAAGACGGCGTAGTGAAATATATGGTACTTTTATCTTATGTTTCACTGCGCCAGTCATTATTTTTTGCGCCCGAAGCAAATATGGGCAACCCTCCGGGAAGCGGGGGAGGGTGGTGGGGAATGCTCATAGCATACCACGCAGCTGGCTGCGTGGTTATCTGGAGACTATTACCCACTAAGCCCCACATTTTAGGGACTGGATTAACGGTCTAACTAGAGATCTCTAAGCCGTATACGGAGGAGGGTCGCTCCTTGGCAGAAAGGAGGGCGCAAGCGCCAGTCATCTGCGATCATTACACTTGAGCGCTTGTCGAATCGAGTTTGGACCTGCGTCAATTGATGTCGCGCGTTGCGTCGTTTCGATACTATCGTAGTGTGCGTCGATTGCCGTATTGGCGCTGCTATTTGGTGCGTGCTAGAGCATCGTCAACTACGACCACAGTTTTTGATCGTTGGAATCCTTTGTACAGTATATTTCAATTAGTATAAAGTTCCCACATTATTATTAGATATACCAGATAGTTCATTCATAACAGTTATTTTTATTGTAGCTGAGCTTCCTTACCAGTCAGAATAGGGACATAATAGGGACATACAAGTATCATATAAGTATACAAGAAAATAAAAAAGGAAAAGGAAGAACATTGAAAAAGGAAAAGGAAGAGGAGAAGACCGCAACTAAGGAGGGGCTGTCATAGGGTGGCTGGCGCTAGTGGGACCATGGATTGATACAAACCTAGCTAAACCAACGTAGTAAGCATGTCGATCTGCGATCAATTAATCGAAGAATCGGTTTCATGTGCCACAGAGATCTTTTTTTTGCGCCCGAAGCAATTAAAAGGCTACCCTTTATGTAGGGAGACGGAGCATACACGATAGCCGGTCTATCGTGGTTATGAGGGACTCACTGCCTACCGGGGGAACCTAAGTGTTACCCTCTAAAAACTGCCTTTGGGGACTGGCAACTGGCTGTTTAAGCTTCTTATGCCGTATCGGGAGCGACCCTCTTTTGGGAAAAGAGGCCACAGAGATCGATTTTTAAATCGTTATATAGTACTGAACCGGTCCAGTGAATCAATATTTTACCCTAAAAAATCGAGATCAAATCTTTTTCTGTTTTTATGAGGACTATATAATGATTTACAACTAGTTGAATGTACCCACAATCTTAATGAATGAAATTTTTTTTATTAAAAAGCACGAAAGACTGCTGTGTGCTCAGTTTATTTCGACTCCTCTTAATGGATTTAAGAAATAAAAAATAAGTTAAATTTGTAATCTGTACTTTTATATTTTGATATTGTAAGTATAAATACTGAAAGCAATTCGCAGAAAGATCAATTTTTAAAAAATCGATCTTTTAAACCTCGATTATTTTGTGAATCGATTCATCAAATCTCGATTTGAATCGATTTAAAAATCGATCTTTTTCAGAAAGAATCACTATCCCTACTCTCTAGCTCTAGTTTCTACCGAGAGAAGAACGCCATCTCCACCAAACCATAGATTACTGCTCCAAATTAAAAAATGACAAAGACCCAAACGACTATAAATCAATAGCACGCTACAGACTATAAAATATAAATTTCTAGCGCGCTATTAAATACGCTATGTTATAGTGCGCTATTTATAAGAAAGCGTGTAGGAGGCGGGCAAGCGCGTTAAGTTTTGCAGCACGCTATATCTCGTAGCACGTTACAATACATGTCGTTCATTGGATAGATCGCGTGCTATATAATAACATTATTTCGTAACAAGTCGCATTTTAGACTAAAATAAAATAAAGCAGTAAAGAAAAACCAATGAACGCTTTTTCATTCTTTTCAGGCTTTCGACTTTCTATAATCCTAAAAATATTTTTAAGGCATGTACTTTTTAAAACGAAATAAAATTTATTATTTCTTTTTTAAATTGATATAAACGTTATTTTAACCCTAATATAAATTATAAATTAAATAAACGTGTATTTAAAAGTTTATTGATTGTATTTATTTATATAAATAGAATCAATTAATCAATAATATAATCAATAAATATTTACACACACTATTATATACACTTTTGTATCTATATTTTATTTACATTTAAAAACATTAGTTAGGCTTCTTTTATAGCATACAACTGTGTCTATCGATCACTTATAAATATACAGTATACACTAACTAAACAACGTCTAAAACTAAATTAGGTCGCGCGCGATGAATAGCGTGCTACTAGATCAAATTTGCGTCACACGTCCTCTCCCAACAGCGCTGCTGCTAGAACTAGTTGCCGCTAGATATTTAATAGCGCCAAAGCGCCATAGCGCAATAGCGCCATGGCGACTAATTACATAGTACGCGTTATGTGTTATGCAGAGATAGCGCGCTATAATATGGCGCTATGCGCTATATTAACCACCATTATTACGAAGTCCCATTTGACAGATTTCAATAATCAAGTACATACTAGTAAAGTACCGCTATAATCGATACTTGACGATATTGATCTTCGATTACTATAACGAACAAATTCGTAATAACGTAATAATAACGAAAATCGTATTGACAGAAAAAGGATTAGAATCAAATTAAAATTTATAAAACTGTTTTTTAATTTTAATTAGATAATATTACATGATATTTTTATCAAGATGGAACATATTCATCATCACTAGCCGAAATCGATATTTCATGGTCGGCATCGTCGTCGTCACCCTCATCATCATCTGTAGAATCCCCTGTATTTATTATAATTTGGTTATCTATGACGGCATCGATACGTATGTCTCTGCCACAATCAGCGAAAGTCAAATTCTTTGTTCGTAAAACCACACTTTCCCAATTCGCGGCAGTAACACTATCACAAGCTTCTTGCAACAATGACAGCATTTTGTTTGCAGTAAACGGTGGGCTGGTATTTTTACGAGCCGCATAACCTAAAACAAAGGTTTGCGTGTTAATATAGCAACAGATGAAATGTTAAAATAGGTAAAAATAAATTATAAGAAATATTTGTTAAATTCTTGCCTTTAATTTGCGCCCAAATCAATTCTATGGCATTGTATTGACAATGGTAGGGTGGAAGGCGCATTACATTGTGTCCGGCTTCCTTAGCCATTTCTTCCAATACGTATTTGGTCTAGCTGGCTTATTTAAAGCAACCAAATACAGCAGCTCAACTTTTAACATGGACATGTCAGCAACAATATTATTGTCATTCAGCCATTTCACAATATTGGCTTTTTGCTGCTAGAAGTTGCAGGCTTACTTATTTGTACTGAATGATATGGTGCATTATCCATAATGATCGTCGATGGCTCATTCAAGTTGGTCAATAAGGTACAAAACCATTCCTTAAATTTAACAAAATTCATCTCTTCGTGGTATTCCACATTTTCTTAGATTTAAACGCCAAGAGGCAGTTCGGAACAAATCCCTTCATGGAACCCGCATGACAAATAATTAAGCGTTCGCCTTTGCCAATAGGTTTTTTTGTGGAGGAGTGAGGAGTGTCGTCTGTCCATATCTTGCCAACTGTATGATTAGCGTTTAGCCACGTCTCATCTAGAAATATAACATTTTTCCAAACGGCAATGGACTTTGCTGACCTCAGAAAATTAAATCAACTCTAATTCCTTTACACATTTTTTATAAGAAAAGCCAACATTTTTTAAAACCCTCCAGAAAGGAGTTCTACTGCCGTGAAACAGACCAGATTCTCGTAAAGTATTTGACAATTTATTGAGAGTCGGCAATTCGTTCCTACTATAGTAGCCATAGATATGGTTTCTAAATGCGTCGTTATCAAATGTGTTAAAAAAGTGGCAACAATGGACCACCATTCTGATACTCTCTTTCAAAGTAATCTTGTAGGCGTACTACAAACTCTCGCGCTTGACTGCGCATCACTGTTCTTTTAGTTATCTCAGTTTCGGCCATAGTGTTTATAAATACAAAAAAAAACCAAACCAAATAACAGTCAAAACTTAATAACAACGAAAGAATTATCAAACAGTTATAACTACAAAACAAGAACGAAATAAAAACAAAACACACAATCAACTAAACTGAACACGCGTATCGTATACAAGGCTTCTGCACTCGTACTGAAGCTGAAGAGACAAACAAAATGGCGGTCGTGATCACGAGGTGAACGCAGTGTTGGCAGATTTTCTCTCGCGAAAATAATCTGTCTATAACCGATTTTATACGATTCTTTTAGTCACGTCACTATGCAAAAAAGTAAAAATAAAACTATAGAACGTAAACGCAAAACGGCAGTAAAATATTATTATCTTTTAAAGTTTTAATTATTTTGAGCACGATATCTAAAAACAATATGTTGATTGTGTGTGTGAATTAATTGTATAATGATTTAGATTGATTGTGTATTTTGTAAATGATGATTTACGACCATGAACAAAAAATGATTATTATATCAAATTATGCGAAACGTGAAGAGTTACTTTCTAAGAAGTGTCAAAAGGGACTTCGTAATTTGAATAGAGTATAGCGTTACAGTGAGCACCCATATGAAACTTTTTTTGCAGGTATTTCAAACCTTGTGCCACGTCTTGCGTCTGCGATGAGCGGGAAAAATAACAATACAAGTCGAACGTGAGGTGCTACGTTGGTGCTTCTGGCGTGCGCGTCAAGCGACCGCGACCAACGGAGGACATAGTACGTGTTCGCATGTCCAGCGTGTAAATCAAATAGTGTTGATTTTTTTCCTTAGTTAGATTTAGTTCTAATAAAATAGAAAAAGATTCGATCTCGATTGTCTAGGCCGAAATATCGATTCACTGGATCGATTCAGTAGTATATACATATCTTTTTGGCACAAGAAATAGATTCTACGATTAATCCGTTAATCGATCTCAGATCGCCATCATTACTCGAGAGTAGGCATGTCGATTCACTCTTAAAAAAATCGATCTTTGAATCAATTCCAACATACTAGAATCGATTATCGATTAAATCGAGGATTAAAACACCGATTTTCGATTAATTGCGGCATTTTCAAACATTTAGTTTCCAGAATTGCGATTTTTTTTCTTAAATTAAACTTATATAATTATATTTACCTTATGCTTTATGTATAAATACAGGCTGTGGGGCATTCCATTTTAGTTGACAACGTATATGTAGCCATCTTTGTTTTATGTTGTTAAAATTCACATCAGACTAGGCTGTCCGTTTTCAGACATTTGCTTGCCTTAAGTGGCGAATCGTAAAAACTACAACTAGTGAATTTAGTTAAGAACATGAAGGTTAGAGAACAGGAGAACGATCGCCGTAGAAAATAGTGTCCCAGAAATATGGACACCATAAGTGAGGCGCTGCGATCGCTAAGTGCAGTCAATAAAAGTCATTTTCAGTCTGTTTTTCCGATCAGATGCTAAACCACTTGCACATCCACGCACAATAAAATATTACTGCATTTTTTAATGTTTATTTTTGTCAAAATTTACAAAATTACGGAGCATGAAAATTTTCTCACTAATGTCGCGGAGAAAATTTGTACATTATTCGACTAACTTCATCTACTTGTACTCATAAACAGCTAACTTCGCAGTCACTACTCACCGATGTTAGCGCCGCTATAAATTCTACAATTTTCAAGGACAGGCGGGCTATGTTTAGTACGTAATGATCGTTTTCCTGTTCTATAACGTTCATGGTTTAGAATTTAGATTCTAGTTTTGTATTATGATTTTTCCAGATTTCGATAAGCCATAAACTTGATTATATAAAACAGTAGATTATTTTATTGATATCTGTAATGATAACATAAGTAAATGCCTAAACAAAAGGGAAAAGCAACATGTAATATTTATTTACAGTAACTAGGTATTTAAAACGTGCTCTGTCTTTGCTCACAATATGTATATTTTTAATAATAATTAGGTAAAGTAAATTCACAGTTCACATCTCCGATAGGAGTTATAGTGTTTTGTGGTTCACGTTCACAGCTATAATCACAGAAGACTAAGAGGATACTAGGCATACATACATAAACACTCACGCCTGTCACGCAGAAAAGTAGGCAGAGACTATGGACTTCCATTTGGCACGATCCTGACATACCTCTTTCGCCTCCTTTACATCCACGCATATATCTACGCATACATGCTCGTTGGTTAAGGGTACTTCTAATGTGGCCCACTTTCGAAATATCGCCAATTTGGTCGATAAACTTTCTTATAAGGCGTCCCTTCCCGACTCTGCCGTTCACATTTGCTATATAAATTTGCTTTCGTCACTCTTTCCTCATTCATTCCTTCTACATGACCAAACCCCCCAGTTCGCACCATGTGTCGGGAAAAAAAGTTGAATACTACGCATGCTATAAAATATTAATATATTATAATGTAGTCTTTATTCACAGCACAGATTAAGTTAGACCCCGTAGACAGAGAAACCTATAGACAAATTGACGCCTTCTTTCGCATTCGCACACGAAAAAGATAGATTTATGCATACGTCCTGCATAAAAATGAGACAGAGCGATGTGATTGTTTGTCCCTTTCTCCGTGTCGGTTTTTATGTTTAGCAAACAACACTTTGCTAAACAACTTTGACAGTTCGTAGCGATCTAAGGAGTTTAAAAGTTGGTTAGTGTGAGAAAAAAGGTGTTTTGTGCTCCGTAATTTTGTAATTTTTGACAAAAAGAAACATTAAAAAATGGAGAAATATTTTATTGTGCGTGGATGTGCAAGTGGTTGAGCATCTGATCGGATAAATAGACTGAAAATGACTTTTATTGACTGCACTTAGTGATCGCAACGACTCACTGATGGTGTCCATATTTCTGGGACACTTGTCTACGGCGATCGTTCTCCTGTTCTCTAACCTTCATGGTTTTTTCTAACCTTCATGATTATATTACTCTACTCTATGGTTTTAATGTTTTGGAAGTACATTTTCAGTTTATACAAAGTACCATAGAGGAAAGTAATATATCGTACACAAATTACTCTGTGCATACTACATACCTAATTATTTAGGTACGCAATAATATAGCGTTTTTCGATTTAAATATTTAATAAGTTTCACATCTTTAAACTATAATAAACAAGATTATAAACTTGACAAAAATATTGTGTAGATGTCGTCGTATTTTGAAAGACAGAAGTGTCTTTTTAACCAACTAAAGGATGCGGAGGAGCAGTATAGCTTTTCTAAATCGAACAAAGCCTCCATTGACATTGACTATGGAACTATTGACAGAAAAACGTATAGAAAACTTAAACACGAGATGAAACAGTTTAGGGGAAAAGAGAGCATATTCAAGCGATCAGAAGCAAGTCTTCGAGAATGCCTTCGGGCTAAGACAATACCGGACTACATTAAAAATCCTCAAAAATGGGCCTATTATTCACTAGCCGATGTCACACCAGAACAAATGTCTGATGCAACGAATGCTGCTACTGCTCATGCACTAATTCGAGAGTTGGAGAAAAGGGAGGAAGCACAACAAAATCCTAACCAGGAGCCAAACGAATCAGCCTTATTTAAAAAACCAATTTTCCAAGTATCAAAAACCGTTAGGGTTCAATATAAACAAGATGAGGAAAAGGCAATTTTTAAAAGCAACAAAATTATTATGCCAGAATATGTTGTTGGTGTATCACATAAAAAGGAAAATAAAAGAAAAATTATGATTAAAGAAACAAAAGAAGATCCTGATAGGATTAAAAAGGCAGAGTTAAAACTAAATCATCTGTTTGAAATGGATGATGATTGCAATGACTAAACCTTAAATTTTTTATTATATTAATACTTATAAATTATAAACATGAGTTTTGCATATTTATTTGCTAACCACATTATTAAAAATGAACTTATGCAATATGAAAACAATGCAAGAGATTAATTAGGCCAGCCGCATACATATGTAATTCCGAATGCAGCAAGTCATATAAAATCAAGGATCTGTCACACAGTAGTTTCCTGTTTGAAATTTTGCAGGCAAAACGGGATTCCTAATGTACATGGCCTACTAACGTATATTCTGAACTCTGAAAGGGAATGTATGTATGTAGCCAGCCTTAAGAAACAAACTTAAAAAGTTCTATGTATTTAATATCTATTTTATATATTTATTTTGAAGGAAATTTTTTCTTCTTTTAGTTTAACTTAATTACATAAGTTTAACAAATTATTATATTAAAGTTAATCTCATGCAGAACCGATAGCTTTTTTATTTTTGCTTGATACATGTTCCTGACTCCAGCTGCTACTCTCCTTGATAGAAAAGCCTGATAACCAATACTGCACTAGCCTGGGACCACACAATCAGCAAAGTTGTATATACAACCACTTGACTAACAGGGCAGTCAGATTGTACAACACAAGATGCCGTCTTGGAATCACTCAAGACTAAGTTATATAAAATGTAAAGTATAACTATATTATCATCCCATCAAAACCTCCCTGCTGAACATAGCCCCTTACCACAGATTTCCACAGAGCATGATACAGCCACCTGGTACCCCACAACCACTTCATCAGGATCTGCATAGATAACACACTATATAGGGCAGGTTCTCACTCCATCTAGAAAGGGCATTTCTTTTATATTCGCAAATGACTTCCATTTTTAACAAAAATCAAATATAAGTGCTAAAAGAATAACATTCACAATCATCCTGCAAATGGAATGAATGGGAATACAGGCACAAAGGCCTTAAAAGATTATGACTATCTTATCATAACAGTGTTGAAATAGTGGACATCTTGGTCTGATAGATAACAATATTGCCTGACAGTTGCAAATATATGATACTAATAATGATATACTGCCAATTCGACGGCTCCATGGCTTAGCAATAAGTTACAGCACTAAGGGCTGCGGGTTCGAATCCCACACAGAACAAGTATTTGTATGGCCTACAAATGTTGGGGCTGGATGTTTGTCCTTGTGAAATTTGTGTTTGTAAACTGCCCCAAGGATGCAGGAGAAAATCCTAGTGTGGAGGTAACAATTAAAAAACATTAGCCATAACATTGACATGTATTTACATCGTAACAAAAATAGTATCCATAAACATTTAATATTAGATAGACTAAATACATGAATGCTAAATTATGAGGTATAAAAAAAATGTTATTTATTAGATAAATGCTTTATTTTGATAGCCTTTAACACTGTGATACAATAGCTGACTCTGACTTGATTTCCAAATTTTCAGATTGTTCAGTTTTATTCTCTGCTGCAAAAGCACTAAGATCTCTCATCATTGAATAAGCATCCTCACCATCCGCATAGTATTTTGGCTCAATTTCAAGAATTTTAAAACCTAATGAGTTTGTGTAAAGGTTAAGTGCTGCTCTGTTACTCTTCCTTACATGTAGTGATACGTATTTTGCCTGAAAATTAGTAAGACTATTATTGGAGAATTATTTGACTCAGATATGTCTAGTATAAATTATTTACCTGAAAACACTCCACCATTGCAAGTGACGCTTGATTCATAAGCTTTTGTGCTAAGCCAAGACGGCGGTGTGATCTTTTGACTGCTAAAGATGTTATATGTCCATGACGATTGTCTTCCCCATCTTCCTCCATTTTAGCAAGTACATATCCTATTAAATAGAAATAAAAGGCCTTAAGTACTTACTTAATATAGATTTATATAATAACAAGTCCAAGCTTTACAAAAGAAAACTTTTTTTTTCATTAGCCCTTAGTTGTTGGAGATTAACCATCTTCCATTGTCAGATTTAATTCAATCTCCACAATATTACACATTTAAATAGGTCAAATGTCAAATTTGTTACACCTATATGGGGAGGAAAAACTCCAACAACACCAAAGTTGTAAAACAATATTGCATAATTATAAAACAATTTAATGAAACCACACACCACAAATTAAAATATGTAAAAATACTGAGTATTATTACAGCCAGTACTAATGAAATTGTTAAGTCTCAACAGGGAAAGAAAACATTGTGAGGAAACCTACACACATACTTAGATGTCATGCCTGTAGTCCATGAGAGGTAGGCAGTATCCAAAGGGCAGTGAGCGACTGACTTTAGACATGGTAGAGGCAAGCTGCAGCTATATTATGGTTGTAGCATGAATGGGTCAGGTCAGCTCAACCATGGGACCACACTCTCAGAATACCAGAGTAGAATAGCAGCTAAACGCTGCTGTGTTTTTATGGTGTATGTAGGGAGCCAGTGACCCTTTTTGCTGAAAATGAGGCATTCCATCTCAGTTCTCAGGGGTGACAATGCATATGCATTTTGTTTCTTAATCGAGGATAAATGTAGATGTCTATGGGCCTTCTATTACCATCATGTGGACTGCGGGCTCATTTGTCACCCCGTTCTATTAAAAAAATACATTAAGTTAAGAAAAACCTATTGCAACACAATCACTGACCCAATATGCTATTAGTCGCATTTACAGCAAGCTAGCCAAGTAACACTGTCGGTACATTCTTTTCTGTAACAAGCCCCTCATAAACAAGAAACCTAAATATTCTAAGGTAACATATTTGAGGAATAAAATATTTCAAGTTCTTGTAAAGTTCACTAACATGCATTGGATCAGTGAAATGGACAAATTACTCCAGAATCCGCTTAAAAAAATGAGGAGGCCTGAGAGCAGTCTTATAATTTTAATTACAATGATAATGATATGTTTCATTATATATGATAGCATGTACATGTACAACTCTTCTTATTAAGAAATGATATATTATTATTTTATTAAGTAAAAATATTAGCAATGCTATTAACATTATTAACATTTCGTTGATTACACCATGTAAGCTTAACCGTTAAGTCCCCTCTATGATTGATTATAATAAAAAATTTTCCAAAAAAAACCCCGAAAAAAAAAAAAAAAATCACAAAACACCAAAAATTAAGTTAAATAAATTAAAATAAAAGTAAATTAAAAAAAAAAAAAAAAAAATCCTTTTTTTTTTTATTTTTTTTTAATATTTTTTTTTTTTTTTTTTTTTTTTTTTTTTTTTTTTTTTATAAAAAAAAAAAATTTCTTCTTCCAAAAAAAAAAAAACACCCATATTTCCCCTTAAGAACAGTTTTTTATATTATAAAATTGTTATGAAAGTTTTTGTGTGAATATAATTTATCTTTTTACGTAAATAGTATCGTGTAATATATATAAATAATAGTAATTATCATGCTACCGACATCTGCTTGGTATGTAGTTATCAAAATAAAGTATTTTTGTAATGATTAATCCATAGAATAACTGACTTTTGTATAAATATATAAAATAGATAATGCCAAACTTCTTTATAGAAAACTAGTCTATAAACATAAGTTTTTATGGCATGCGTCCGACGAATCCCGAGCGGTCGCATGTAACCGCACCCACCCACAGCGCTTTAAACTAGGAATGGGCCGAATACGTATTTCACCGAATACGAATATTCGGCCGAATGTTCGGTAAAAATTTTTCCGAACCGAATATTCGGCCGAACATTATACGGCAGGATCACCTCGGGACCCAACCAATTTATGTCGAAAAAACTTGTTACCGTAAAGCGTGCGGGATTAGCGCCGGACCCTGCCTCTCACTCCCCGCCACACCTGACAGTTATTGCATCATCTAGTACTGAGCAAATTGCCGGCAGATACTTATGTTTTGACTTGTCTTATAAAATATATAAAAATAGTATTTCGTTGTTTTATTTTTAGTGAAAATTGATAATTACATAATAAAAATGAGAGGCAGGCGATTTACTATTTGGACTTATTTTAGAGAAACTGACGACCAAAGTAAAGTGAAATGGACTAATGTAATGTAATGTTTCTTTGTTTGATTCCAAAAACATTTTATCAAGTTTCTATTTGCCATAATCGGAAATAAATCTACAGTGCCTCAAAAACATAAATGTATAGATTTATGCATTTGAGGCACTCTAGAGTAAGTAGATTTAACCCATAAATAAAATACACTTTCAACAGTAAAAGACATCGCATTACTCAATTCGTACATTTCAATACATTGGACACTATGAAAACGAATGTTCGGTGATTTAGCCACATATTCGGCCGAATACGAATATTCGGTAAAGCTGCCGAATATGCCGAATACCGAATATAAAACGAATATTCGGCCCATCTCTACTTTAAACCATTAAAACTTATATTTATAGACTACTTTTCTTTAAAGAAGTTTGGCATTATAGAATCTATACGAAATTCTCTATACTATAATCTAAACAAAAGTCAATTACTCTATGAATTTTTATTTTTAATCTACCGTAAAATTGTGCCATTTTCATATGGTGGGCAAATGTCGTAAATTGACAGGACAATAAAAAAAATACAAAGAGTAACTGACTTTTGTTTAGATTATAGTATAGAGAAGAGACCACAGGATAGAGAATTTTGTATAGATTCTATAATGCCAAACTTCTTTCTAGAAAAGTAGTCTATAAATATAAGTTTTAATGGTTTAAAGTGCTGTGGGTGAGTGCGGTCACAAGCAACGGCTCGAGATTTCACGGATGCATACAACTGCATGGGAATTTTAAGAGAATTGAGGGATTAAAATACTTGTGTTAGGAGTGGTTCATGACAGTAGACAAATGACCGATTTAAACCCACGGACTTGAGTTTGCTCCCTTGAAAATTCAAGTCGGTGTTTGCAGTGCGCACCCTTACACATTAGGCTACTGTCACTAGTAAAAATAAAGAGCAGGAAAGTCTGCTACACTGCCCCAGAGCAAATCAGCAGATAATTTTTAGATAAAGTAATAACATCCATGACAAAAAGTAATGCCCACCAACATAACTGCATTAAATCTTGATGACATAAGACAAGCAGTATCATTAAAGCATATCCTAGCACATAAACCAATAGCAACATTAAATATCCTCTCATAGACTATATGATCTGCCAGACACTTGTTAAAACATTTGAATACATCACTTATTTAAATACACTCAACAACTTGCACAGAAACAAAACACTTACCAACAATATGTCCTTTCTCATCCTCAGCAACATAGCTCAACTGAGGCCATGATAAGCCGTGATAAAAGTAATATTTCATTTGATAGTTTTCTGGCAGACAGAGTAAATTGCAGTGCTGCATGTTCATCAAGTCACTTGGTCTTGCACACCTAATATTCATTTTGATCTGAACAATAATTATATAATTATAAAGAGAACAAAGTAGTTAAATTATAAAATAAAAATCTTTATATTATATTACTTTCTATTATTCTCTTCTAGGTTTCCTTAATTTACTTGGCTGCCTTATCTCTGATGTAGGGGGCGTATCTGACATACCCCCAAGGAGCTCGCGAACAAATCGAAATTTAGATAAACAACACTTCCACACAATGTACCAGCCTACAACAGAGACAAAGAAAGTCATGCATTAAGATATTATGAGAAAAAAATATTAATATTGTTATGTGCATTCACAGTTAGTCTTAATACCAACAAACAAAATGCTACTTACAAAACAACACAAATACAAAAACTAAAAATATGCTACATACGAAGGTTAAAATAGCTAAAATCACTTCCTTCATAATATCTTAACTACTATAAAGGTTAAAACAAACATTAACTTGGGTTTTGATATAGAATTTACCAGGCTACTTATTTAATGAATATTATTTATTAAAAAGTCAAAGACATTCAAAGCATTGGGTGATAGATGTAAAATTTACGTTAACTATTCAGTGCGTTTCTTGAGATATAGCGACTAGCGCCATTTTGGCAACTTTTAAAGGCATGAGTACATGCAAATAATAATTTATAATTAATTAATTACTTAATTGCTTTTATTACTTCTATCTTCGTTACAATGTTCGTTATCAAATATTAGTTAATGATCTTTCTGAATTTTTTTACAATTTTTTCCAAACTTTGGCCTTTGGCGGTACCACATAACCTATTTTTCTACTTTCTGACAGTGACATCCATAATTACTGAAATACTGACAGACCCCTTGGTGACACCTGACGTACTCTCACTGACACTGACATTGATTCAACGTCACATGATAATGACAGTTTTTTGCATGAAGGTCAGAGAACAGGAGAACGATCGCCGTAGAAAATAGTGTCCCAGAAATATGGACACTATAAGTGAGGCGCTGCGATCACTAAGTTCGGTCAATAAAAGTCATTTTCAGTCTATTTTTCCGATCAGATGCTAAACCACTTGCACATCCACGCACAATAAAATATTTCTCCGATACTTAATGTTTCTTTTTGTCAAAAATTAAAAAAATTACGGAGCATGAAAATTTTCCCACCAATGCCGCGAAGAAAATTTGTACATTATTCAACTAACTTCATCTACTTGTACTCATAAACAGCTGTTGTACTCATAAAAAGTCGCGATGTTGATAATTTGTAGTTGATAAAATGTTTTACATGTACACTAGCGATTGACTCAATGATATCAATATTAATGTAAATATTTACCTTGAACGTTTATAAAGAATCGACAGACTTACCTACACAACAAGAAAATTCTAAAGCCGTAATTTTATTTTGCCGTTTGTCAAACAGATTTTCTCTGGATTCTATAACTATTGATGTTAAGAAAAAGGCAGACTCATGGGGAATTTCCATTAAAGTTATTGCATCCGTAATAGATACAATAGCACCTTATCTAGCCACTATTTTTAATACAAGCTTCGAAACTGGTGTGTTTTCTGATTTAATGAAACATAGTAAAGTTATACCTTTATTAAAATCTGGTAGTACATCAGACCCCGCCAATTTTAGACCAATTTCTGTACTACCAACTTGTAAAATTTTTGAGAAAATTATTTTACATAAGATGATAAGTTTTTTTAATAAAAATAAATTGCTCCATACAAGTCAATTTGGCTTTACAAGGGGTCGCTCGACAACCGATGCCGGAGTTGAGCTTATAAACATATTTTTTGTACATGGGAGAATTCAGAGGATGCTTTGGGTATATTTTGTGACCATTCCAAGACCTTCGACTGTGTTCACCATGAGACATTAATCAGATAGCTACAGTACTATAGTGTCAAGAACACAGCGCTTAAATTAGTTATTTCATATTTAAGTAATAGAGTGCAGAAAGTTGTTATCAATGGTAAATGTTCTTCCGGATGGCCCTTCCAGATGGGTGTCCCTCAGGGCTCAATTCTTGGCCCATTCCTACTTTTAGTGTATATTAATGACTTACCCTCTCTTGTAGGGGATAGTCATGATATAGCATTATTTGCTAGTGATACTTTCTAGATTTTTAAAATTAAACGTCAATCATTTAAATGTGACGATGTGAAAAATGCTATATCGAAATCAGTGCATTTGTTTAACGTTAATAATAGATTATTATTAACGTTGTACCAATTACATTTAACTACAAAAAACTAAATGTATTAAATTTACAACAACAAATGTTAATAATCAGAGTACCAAGGTGTTTTTAAATGGGGAAGAACTGAGTGCTGATGATTCCTCTGTTTTTCTTGGCATCACTCTCGACGCTAAGCTTCAGTGGGCCCCCATATATCTAAACTAGCAAGCAGACTAAGCTCTGCAGCTTATGCTGTAAAAAAGAGAGGTCTCACTAATATCGAGTCAGGTAGATTAGTTTATTTCAGTTATTTCCATAGTATAATGTCATATGGAATTTTTCTATGGAGGAATGCGGCTGGAAAATGGGAAGAGGTGAGCTATTTACAATCTTAAACCAAGAGAGTTTCTTAGAGAAAAATTTTAAGAAGTAAATATATTAACTTTGGCCTCTCAGTATATCTATGAAAATTTGATGTATGTTCACAAAAATAAAGATAGTTTTAGAAAAAAAAGTGAGATAAACTCTGTAAACTAGAAACAAACACAAGCTGGTGCTACCAGCTTCTCGACTCCATAGAGTCAGTAATTCATTCTTGGGGCAATGTATAGGATATTACAACAAAGTCCCAGAAAATATACAAGGTCTCTCTATTAACAAGTTTAAATATTTAATTAATCAAAAACTGTATAAAAAGGGTTATTATGACATAAATGAATACATCATGGTTGATAATAACCCCTGCGAATGAGGTGGTCGCTTCCAAGCTGTTTCTAAAATAAATTTTGTAAATATTCTGTTACCCTTGACACTAAAATTTATTTTAAAAAAGTCCCGCTGGGTTTCTTCCTGGTTCTTCCCAGGACAGATGTTTTTTTTTTCGAACCAGTGGTAACGTAAAATATTGACTTTCATTAAGAATTACTTTTAATCTATATTGCATAAAAATCATTTTATTTTATATTTAGAAAATAATGTTTGGGTTTAATTTCAATAGGATTAATAATGGGCAGGTTTGTCAGAATCCAAAGTAGAACTCAAAAATTAGCAGCAAACATTTTATTGACAAGTATAAAAGAAAAAGCAGCATAAAAGCAATTTTATTAAAATGAGTCATTCCTATATTATTTGTACCAGTGAGTATGATATTGTTGTAGTAAGTCTTCAAAAATTTAACTACAAAAATTTTTGATTGGAATAGAGATAGATTTTTATGCGTTATAAAACTATAGTACATTAAGGATAAAAAATCTTAAGATTTTTGAATGACTACTTCACCGCCTGCACCTCACTGTCACACTTATACAATATTAATAGCATCACACTATTATCTCCACGGGGTCGAGTGGAGCTCCAGATTATATTCCCAATTCACAATGATAAAACTTTAAGCGTAGTTAGTTATAGATATTTAGTAGTGCTACTGAAGCGCCGCTAGCATAGTACTAAAAATAACAAAGTATAGTGTTGTATGTCAAAAAGGGAGACTTTGACGAAAGCTTACAAAAATCATTATCTATTCACAACATTCATTAACTTTTTTCAGGTGGATCGTTTATAACAAACTGCTCATAGACATATAAAAAATGATAACAGAAATATGCAATTGCAGTTTATAGATACTGAAGTCTAATATCAAATTTTCTATCATAGAAAATGTCATTCTGATTCAAGTTATTTTGGCGTTAATAAAATAGCGTTTGGAATTTATACCTACTAATCAAAATTACAAAAAAAAACAATTGAAATTATACATGTGTTTTTGTTATCCTTACATAACCAGTTTAAAACATCTTATTCCCTAACTATTTATTAGTTGTTATAACATGTATAAACCTGATATTAGCTAGTCTTTTTGGCTTAAATGGTATTAGGGGTGTAATAAATAATTAGTTAACCCATTTTAAAACAAAGTTTACACACTGTGCCTGTCTATATATACTGCTTTATGATGATGATCAATTATAATAAATACAGTGAGTTTTTTCATTCTTAAATAGTTTAAAATGTCTAGCTTAATATATATCACTGTTTACATTAATAGACTTAAATAGTGTTCGGGATATGCTAACCAATCAATCAATATTAACACAGTTCCAACACAACTCTGTTTATGCTACTTTTTTACAGTGATATTAATTTTTTTTCTATCTTAACAACCAGTTCAAAACATTATACTTGTCATAAATGGGTATGCTATTACTCAGGACTGACTGGGCAGGCTCGACCGGGGAAGTGCCACGCTCTCACCAAATACCAGTGTAAAATAGTAGCTTAATGCTGTTGTGTTTCGTATGGTTAGTGTAGAGAACCGGCGACCCTTTTTACTGGAAATGAAGCATTCCATCTTGGTCCTCATGGGTGACAACGCATCTGCATTTTTATTCGTAATCGGGGATAAATGTAGATGTCTATGGGCCACAGCAACCACTTGCCATCAGGTGGACTGTGTGCTCGTTTGTCACCCTATCCTATTAAAAAATCAAACAAAACATTAAAATAAAGACTTAACACGGTGCATGTCTGTCCACCTGTTCGACTATTAATATTCTACTTTGAAAATGATGATTTACAAAACACAAAGTATAATACCCCTGCATATGCTTTACGTTACTTTGTTTCTTTTTTTAATACTTAGCACAAGTTTAAAACATTTTCTTACATACATATTATCCCTTACTGATCTTGGCTCTAATCTTGTTATTTTAATGGTATTTGGGATGAATACTCACAATCAATCAATACATGTAAAAGATAGTACCTATTCATACAACATTTCATCATCATAAACAGGCACTTTATTTTGTTGGATCTACTAAAAGAATTTTCCATCGAACTTATTAAAGTACCTATAAATGCTAAATGTACCTGCAACATTGTTTCATACTATTAATTATTAAACAGTGCACTATTTTAACAAACAATACCAGTGAAAAGTATACTAGACAACCACTTTTAGTTTGTTTTTAGGTTATTGTGATATTCATATCTTAATTGTCAACTTCTCAGTGTTTCCGTTATGATGCGGTATTTATATTGCTATTGTAGATTATGAGGAATAAGATAAGATAAGAGGATAGATTATAAGGAATAAGTAGACATGCATTTCATTAAGGGTTGCTAAAATTTGTAGTAAAATATATTTCTTAGATTTGGTTGAGTATAGATTTAGTGAATTTTTGGAGTTAGTGATATTTATCAAATCTTAAAAATTTAGAAAATATATATTGGCAACCCTGTTTACCTGTCGGTGAATTCCCCACTTTATGTCAAAATAGCACTATCCCTTTTTCGCATAACAAAAACCTAATTTGACGTCTTTGTTAGTTTATGCTAACCTACCTTGGGGATTTCCCGACTAATAATGAGAACCTAACACGTATGCAAAGTTCGTTTCAGTGGGTGCTGAATAGTGAATAGTGAATAATAATATAATAGTTGCTTGTATTTAATTAGTTGCTAGTCTTCGTTCACAAAAGTAGGTCAAAATACCATGAGTAGTTTTAGTATTGAAATCATTCAATTTTGAATGTTTGTGTGAAGTGTCTATTATTTATTTGTACACGCATTTCTAGCTATAGGACTACTGAGAAACGCGGATGTTCGTGGAATTTTTACTGATTTGGTAAACTGTTTACATGGTCTTCTAATAAATAACTTAATTGAAATTAGGGTGGATAGTGCCTATATCATGACTCGAATCAATAATCGCGTACCTAATTTAATTCTAGTCAAATGTGTTTACCACTCGTTGTAGCTGTTTCACATGCGTCAGAGCAAACGTTGCCACGAAATATTGATTTTCTCATTAGAGAAACCTATAATTGGTTGTCAAATCATTCTAACGTTGCGATGAGTACAAAGATATATACTTATGAGACAGTAAATTGTGGCGAAAATCCTTTAAAAACATTGCCCTCTTGTGATACTCGTTGGCTGGCCGTTAAAGAAACTGTATCTAGGATACTTTCTTTCTTTTACTCGATTTTATATGTCACGTTTTTTGTCATCACATTTACAATTAAAATAGTATTTTTATTACCTACCTTGTGATTTGATTTTAAATAATTTGTTAAATTCAAGACATTTTTTTAGTTAAAAATATCCCAAAATCTGGGGAAATTTCATACCATAACGCCTTACGGCGCCTCTACACGTTGGCCAACACAGTGGCGAATGTAGTGGCCAATTGCATTGGCCAACGTGTAGAGCGGGTGTTTGGGCATCATTGGTATGTATTGGAACAATGGCCCACAAGTTGGCGTGAGATCCGTGTGGTGTCGGTTTTTTACAAAAGATCAAAGGATTGTTGGCAGAGTTTGGTCGCCGCGTCCACAGGTTGGGTGCGCGTTTTGTTTGCTACAAGCTCCCAGAGTGATTACACGCATCTGATTTAAATTTTATATTCACGCTTTGTAGAGTGGATGCCCCAATTACCAGTCTTTTAGTTCCAATTTCAATTTTAAACATTGCTACTACTTTAATTAGCGCGATTTAATTTTTTTTTAAAACATTTGTTTTAATCGATAAGCTATTTATCAAAAAAAAATAATGAACATTTATTTACAATCAGATTATTACGAGAATAATTTTAAAATGAAAAAAAAATGAAGCACGTCGTTTATACGTGGTAGAAACATGCAGTTATATTAGAAGTACAGTTGAAGCACGAATGGGTTGGCTCGACCGGGGAAGGACCACGCTCTCACCGAATATCAGCGTAAAATAGTAGCTTAATGATGCTGTGTTTCGTATAGTGAGTGTAGAGCACCAGAGACCCTTTTTAAAGGAAACGAGGCATTTCATCTTAGTCCTCACGGGTGAAAAAGCATCTATATTTTGATTCGTAATCGAGGATAGATATAGATGTCTGTGGGCCACAGTAACCACTTACCATCAGGTGAACTGTGTGCTCGTTTCAAGTTTTCGAATCATTATCATCATTACAGCTCTTCACAAGTCCACTAGTGAACATCCTCCTCCACAGACTGCCGCAAAGTATGGTCCTGAGCCACTTTCCTTGTCATGAGTTTTTCATTTATGTTCTAAGTTATAATTAGTACCTATTATTAAGACAGTGTTAATTATATTTATTGCTCTTGTTTTTGTCTTTCTCAAAAAATAATTAAATTACCAAATAAATTATAAGGTGAATGTCTGATAGAAAAGCAAGTACATGTTTTGCTAAACTTTAAAATCTAAACTTAATTTTAAAACATAGACTAATCGATTATAATTACTATTTTTATAGAAGAGGGAGCAAACGAGCATGCGGCTCACCTGATGTTAAGTGACTACCACCGCCCATGATCAACCGCAACACCAGGGGAATTGCATGTGCGTTGCCGGCCCTTAAGAAAGGAGTACACTCTTTTCTTAAAGGTCCCCAGGTCGTATCGGTCCGGAAAAATCGCTGGTGGTAAACTATTCCACAGAGAGGTTGTACGCGGAAGAAAACTCCTCTTGAAACGTACAGTGGTGGACCGCCAAGCATCCAGATGCGTAGTGTGTTCACGAAATTTGGCGGCTGGGATTAATCCGAACAATTCCTCAGAGCACTCTCCATGGTATATGCGAAAGAGAATGCAAAGCATTCGGTCGTCGATGATTCGAGCCGCTCTGCGCTGGATGTGGTCAAGTGGAAGGATTGAATACTGTTCCTATCTCTGGTATTGGGGAGCCCCAGCCCAGAGATGGGAACAGTATTTCATGCGCGGCCAAACCTGCGCCTTGTAAAGTTGCAGGCGGTGTGCCGGCATGAAATACTGTACCGCTCTGCTGAGCACGCCAAGCTTTTTAGAGGCCAATTTGGCCTTCTCTTCCAAGTGACCACGAAACTGCACGTCACTCGATATGTTGACGCCGAGGATTCCGATACTGGCTGAGGCAACAAGGGGAGTGCCTTGAAACTGAGGAGATACGACAAAGGGGTTCATTTTAGCGGTTAACGTGCAAACTTGTGTCTTCTGGGGGTTAAACTGGACTAGATTTAGTCGCCCCCAATCCGAGACTCTGTTCAGCAAAGACTCGACTTCAGACACAAGTTTGCCCAGTACTCGGAGACGTTTTCCAGAGAAACGGCTTGTGTACAGAGCATCACCAGTGCTGTCATCTGCATAGCAATGAATGTTACGGGTTTGCAACGTATGATTGATATGCAGAAGAAACAGCGTTGTCGATAGCACGCAGCCTTGTGGAACACCAGCATTAATAGGCTTGTAATCGGAACCAGCACCGTCTAAAACAACCTTGATGCTCCGATCTGCAAGAAAGCTGGTGATCTAATCGCACAATTTCTCGGGAAGTCCATAGGAAGGGAGCTTCGAAAGAAGCGCTTTGTGCCAAACCCGATCGAAGGCCTTCGCAATGGCCAAACTAACGGCCAATGCCTCCCCCTTGGACTCTACTGCCTCCACCCATCTATGAGTTAGGTAGACCAGAAGATCACAAGCTGACCGACCACGGCGAAAACCGTATTGGCGATCACTAATCAGCTGGTGATCCTCAAGGTACCTCATCAGCTGTCAGTTAACAATAGACTCCATTGTTTTGGAGAACAAGGAGGTGATGACGATAGGCCGATAGTTGGACGGGTCTGAGCGGTCACCTTTTTTAGGGATCGGGTGGACGAAAGCCGTCTTTCATGATTTTGGGACTGCGCCTAGGAAGTAGGAGTACCGGAAAAGACACGTTAAAACCGGTGCCAACTCTGGAGCACACGTCCTCAGCACAATTGGGGGGAATCTGTCAGGCCCACTCCACTTGTAGATGTCTAGGGAGAGGAGTGCTTTGCGAACCGAGCGCTGTGTGAACTGCACTGCGGGCATGGAGCACTCACACCGCGGGATGGTCGGCGGCGTACTCCCCACGTCATCGAGAGTCGAGTTGGACGCAAAGAAAGAGCCCAGAAGATCGTCTTCCTCCTTTGCGGTATGGGCCAGTGAGTCTTCCTCCCTGTGCAGAGATGGAAGAGATGGCTGTCAGAAATTCCCCTGGACAGCCTTGGCGAGAGACCAGAATGCACGGGTTCCAGAAGGAAGGCGAACTAGTTTCTCGCCAATTCTGCCTATGTGCTCTGACTTTGCCTTAGTAATGACTATTTTGAAGAACCTAGAGGCGGAATTATACTTCTTTTTTAGAGCGCTGGTGTTTACATCCCGGGACGTTGATGCGTCAGCCCAGGCTGGTAGCACTCCTGCTTATAGCATGATGCTATTTTACAGGAGCAGCCAAACATGGCTGAGATTTGCCTCCAATGGGCACCACAGAGGAAGGAATAAAAGTTCCATACCTTGAAGTACCACATCTCGCTGATGTGAATAATATTATATGTAAATATATATAAATAGAATCCGCAACAACATTGGGATCGTCCGGCGAGAAGCAAATCCACCCCTAAGGGTAGGATGCAAAGAAAGACCGCAACCCATCCCAATCGGCTGACCTATTGTGCCAAACACGACGGCAGCCTGCAGAATGCAACTGCGATTTCAGCGTGAGTGGCAACACACTCCGGACAAGACAATGGTCCGAGGAGCCGAAAGGGGCGTCGACGGAAATCTGATATCCGTCCGGGTGAGAAATAGAAATAGAAATAGAAACAGAAACTTTTTTATTCAATGTAGATTATAAAAATACTTATTGAAAGTCACTTTTTTAATTTACCACTGGTTCGCAAAAAAAACCTCTGTCCTGGGAAGAAACAGCAAGAAACCCAGCGGGACTATTTTTTTTTAATAATAGCTTACAATCATGTTTACAATCAACAATACAAGACAAATTAGAAATAGCTTGGTAGCAATCACCCTTCCCAGGGGTTATTATCATCTATAAATTCCTTAATATTATAATAACCCTTTTTATACAAACTTAGTTTAATAACATTTTTGAACTTTGTGTATGACAAATTTTGTATATTTTCTAGGATTTTGTTGTAAAAGCGTATACATCGCCCCAAGAATGAATTACTGACTCGGTGGAGTCGAGTAACTGGTACTACCAGCTTGTGTCTGCTCCTAGTATTTACAGAATGAATATCACTTATTTTCGCAAAACTACTTTTATTTTCGTGTACGTACATTACATTTTCATAAATGTATTGAGAGGCCAGAGTTAATATATTAATTTCCGTAAATTTTTGTCTCAGTGACTCTTTTGGTTTTAAATTATATATTGCTCTAATGGCCCTCTTCTGTAAAATAAATATAATTTCAGTGTCAGTTGCGTGTAACCATAAGAAAATACCATACGACATAATGCTATGGAAATAACTAAAGTAAACTATTCTAGCTGTTTCAACACTGGTAAGAGTTCTAATCTTTTTACAGCATATGCTGCAGAACTAAGTCTGCTAGCTAGTTTTGATATATGGGGGGAGCCATTGAAGCTTTGCGTCCAGTGTGATTCCAAGAAAAATTGGTGGTATCAACAAGACTCAGTTCCTCCCCATTTAAAATTACATTAGTATTGACATGTTTAACATTAGGAGTTACAATTTCATACATTTAGTTTTAGTTCCATTCAAATGCAAATTATTAACATTAAACCAATTGACTAACTTAGCTATAGCATTATTTACTGCGTCGTAATTTAATAACTGTCGTCTTCATGAAGTATCATCAGCAAATAATACTATATCATGGTTATCCCCTACTATGTAAGGTAAGTCATTAATATATACAAGAAACAGAAAGGGGCCGAGAATTGAGCCCTGAGGCACGCCCATTTGTACAATCGACCCGAAAGAACTCATACTATTAATAACAACTTTTTGTGTTCTGTCACTTAAATATGAAATAATTAATTTAAGAGCATCATTTCTTACACCGTAGTGTTGAAGTTTCCTGATTAATGTTTCATGGTGAACACAATCGAAGGCTTTGGATAGGTCACAGAACACACCCAAAGCATCCTGTGAATTCTCCCACGCATTAAATATATATTTAATCAGCTCAACACCAGCATCAGTTGTCGAGCGACCCCTTGTGAAACCAAATTGATTTTTATGAAATAATTTATTTACATTAAAAAAATTAACAATTGATTAAGAATAATTTTTTTTAAAATTTTACTAAGTGTTGGCAGTACAGAAATAGGTCTAAAATTAGCGGGGTCCAATGTACTACCAGATTTAAATAAAGGTATTACTTTACTATGCTTCATTAAATCAGGAAACACACCAGATTTGATACTACTATTAAAAATAATAGATAGTTGAGGTGCGATTGTATCTATTATAGACGCAATAACTTTAACAGAAATCCCCCACAGATCGGCGGTTCTCTTAATATCAATAGTCTTAAAATATTTTACAACATCTTTTGATGAAACTTTATGAAATGTAAAATTCTTTGTACACACGTTTACATTTTGTTTAAGTAATGATTCGGCGACGGTAGGAGAAGAATTCAGTGACTTAGTGCTTAAGATCGGAATATCAGTAAAATATTTCTCAAAAACCATTGCAACGTCCTGATCTGATTTAGTTAATTTATTGTTAAAACTTAACTGGTAGTTTGAATTGCGAGAGTTGACCTTACCAGTTTCACTATTAATTATACTCCATGCCATTTTAATTTTATTAGAAGCAGTCTTTATTTTGTTGCTTAAATACAATGACTTGGCTAAGGAGCACACTCTTTTAAATATTTTGGAATATTTTTTTACATATTCCCTAAATTCGACGCTAGGATTATATGACCTTTCATTGTAAAGTTCATATAACCTTTGTCTACTCTTATGGACTCCTACTGTCGCCCATTCATTAAATGCTTTACCATTATTCAAGGAGAATGTTTTAGAAGTAAAAGTATTAATAAATTCATTGAGAATGAGCTTAAATAATGTTGCATACAAAAAATTTGGATTATTTTGGTATGAAAGTAATGGAAGTTTTTTTACTATGTTACTTCTAAACTTCTCCAAGCGATGTGCATTTACTGGAACAAACACTACTTTTTTATCTACTTGCTTTTTGTGAACATAAGGTAATGAAACAAATTGTCCACAGTGATCAGAGCTCAATTTTTGAATTATACATTTATTGAACGGCTTAACATTTGTAAAAATGTTATCTATACATGTTGCAAGAGGTCAGCAGAAGGTCCAACAGGGAAGGTGCATGATCCTCCACATCTGGAATCCGCGTAGGCGAAGTAACCAGTTGTGTCAGACCATATGCCAAGGTAAAATCATGAACAGATCTCCCCGCATGATCGGTTAAACGTGAACCAAGCCATTCGGTGTGATAGGCGTTAAAGTCGCCGAGGATCACGATCTCTGCGGAGGGGATCTGCCGTAGCAACGAATCTGTACCCATTTGGACGTGGTCGAAGAGTCGGTCTGTTTCAGCATTACCGCTATGGGACCTATAAAGGCACCCGTAGACGCGCGGATGGTCGTCGCTGTCTACGCGTAGCCAAAAGACGGACAGGTCCGAACCTTCTAGACTGCCGAGGCCTCGAGAACAGATGTCCTCTCTGACGTAAACGCAAACTCCAGCCCGAGGCACAAAAAAGTGTTCCCGTTTGTTCCCAGCAGGAGAGATACGAGATATCAGCCGGGGAGGACACATGCATCTCGGTCAGAAAGAGCAGAGCCGGCCTCGCCGTCTCGAGATTGTAGTGGACGGCGTTTAGGTTAGAGTGAAGTCCCCTGATATTGCAGAAATTCACGGATAGCGTGGCAGGGGTCACCTTGGTCTTGTTGCTCCGTTTGCCCCGAGCAGTTGTAGTCTTGAGCGGAATTTTGCCCCCCCCCCCCACAGAATACGCGGGGCAGCCTGAGCACCCACGGTCAGGAGTGGAGAAACGTGGTCGTGTATGCTCAGCGAGGGTTTCTCCAGGGGTGCTGGTACCCTCCTGGGGTAGTCTATCATCATTTAATTCCGCTACCATGTTGATGGGGGGGGGGATTTGGGCTTCCGGCCACCTGCACTCACCAGACGAAACGCGGAAGCAGAGCTTCCACTTCACGCCGGTATTCTGTGAGGTCGTGGTACCACCCCGGTTTGTGCCGGCCCATACGTGCAACAGCAAAGCTGCCGCGTGGCTGTACCACTGTTAAAAAATATAACTCCTATAACTTCAAAATAAGTTAAGTTCTAATTAATGATATTTATTCCAGTTTATGATGCATGTAAAGAATAAATAAAGCTAATCGTATATCTATTTACAGCCACTATTCTTTTATAATTATTTATAAAAGAGTAATGGTGGATAGTGGTAGTAATATTATACACACCATACTTGGATTTTCTCCTGTATCGCGGAGGTAGCTTAAAAACATAAATTGCACAAGGACACACATCCAGACCCGAAACAATTATTTGTAGGACATACAAATACTTGTTCCGTGCGGGTTTCAAGCCCGCGGCCCCCGGCGCAGTCACTCTTTGGTAAGCAACTGCACCACGGAGCCGACGTCTAAAATAAAATAAATTCGTCCTCACATTGGCCTGAACTGAAGCAAACTGATGCTGCGGCTACACTAACAAGCAACGTCAATGCCCATAAACGGAACAATTATTGCCTTAAATTTAACGCGATAAAATGAGTGGCTACACTTGAACGGTCAACGTCGTTTCCCGTTGAACGGCATTAAATTTGCCGTTGAACGGCGTTAAATTTGCCGTTGTTAAATGTTTCGACCGGGGAAGGACCACGCTCTCACAGAATACCAGCGTAAAATAGTAGCTTAATGCTGCTGTGTTTCGTAAGGTGAGTGTAGAAAACCGGAGACTCTTTTTACTGCAAACGAGGCATTCCATCCTAGTCCTCACGGGTGACAACGCATCTGCATTTTGATTCGTAATCGAGGATAGATGTAGATGTCTGTGGGCTACAGCATCCACATACCATCAGGTGGACTGTGTGCTTGTTTGTCACCCTATCCTATAAAATAAAAAAATAAACAAAGAAAAAATGAATACAAAGAAAAAGAAGGTGGTGGATGCTACAAATGCACAGGAAACGTACACTGTAAATCTATTTATGTTTTATTTTGTTTTCCCGCACCCAAAATGCACTAGAAAGATGTCCAATGGTTTAAGCTAAATAATAAGACAAACGTATATATATTTTAATGAAGTAGTAACTAATAAGCCAATCATAAATACTGGTCAAGTGCGAATTAGATACACGTACCTACTCAGGGTTTCGTACCACTGTACACTATGAATTTTGACCTGCAAAAATTGTTTTTTTTTTCTCCTGCTTAATTTTCTTAGTTTCATACCGTTAACTTTTAACTTTTGAAGTAATTTTATTTAATTCAATCTCGAAAAGCTTTTTCCTTACTCCACTCCATCGCAGCCATACGTGCAGCCCCGTGGCACTCACCGTGCACAATGAGACAAAGACAAACGTAGTGTGGCCGCTTCAACGCGATAATTCGCGCGTTAATCCTTTGATGTACCGCTACTCGAGTTATCGGAAAACGGGAAACGGCATTGTTAATGCCGTTGAAAATTATCGCGTTAATTCGTGGCCACACCTACATTCAACGTCTATCAACGCGATAATTAACGGCATTTCTCCTTAGTGTGGCCGGGCCATGAACGATCTTCCAACGTGTGGATGCCGTCACAAACTCTTGGCCAATATCTTCGCCACTACATTGGCCACTGTGTTGTCCAACGTGTAGAGCCGCCGTTAAACCACTATTAACTAGCCAGGTGGTAACACTGTATACTAGTATTCTTCTAGTATATATTTAGTAATCTATGTTCTATGCTAGTATTATATATAAAAAAGTACTCTGTGGCTAGTATTTGAGTGCCTGAGATTTTCAGTATATTAGAAATAGCTTGCTACATATTTATTTATCTATGTATTAGAAAGTACTTTGTGCCTGAGATCGAGTGCGGCAGGTTTTTGTTAACTCAAAACAAATATATAAAAAAAATATATATGTAGCAACATACAAATCGGAGTGTTTAGTTAGTTTGTGTTTGTGATTGATTTAAATATTACGAAGAATGTGCATACGATATATCCTGAGATAATTTTATCCAAGATTTTACCGTATTCTAAAAGCACCCATTCTAATGCTATGTAAAAAAGATTACTAAAAATTAAAGCTAAGCCATAGAAATGTATTAAAAAATATTATTTTACCCACATCATCAACGTTTTGTTCAAATATAAGTTATGATGGACGATGAGTACAAAAATGATAAAACGTCAGTTTCGTAAGTACATTTTATCAATTTAGTTAGTTCCTATTAGAATATATTATAAATATTAATGATTTTTTCGATAGGCATAGAAGTCCTACTTTCAGTAAGGAAGAAATAAAAGCGTTGGTAGATATAATTGAAAAATACAAGAGCATTATTTTAAATAAATCTACAAGTGCTGCTGCCAGTCATGCTAAAGAAGTGACTTGGAATAAAATAGCTAAAATGTTTAATAATCAAGGATTCAAATATTCAAGAAGTGCTGATAGCTTAAAAACAAAGTGGGAGAATTTAAAAAAAGATGCCAGAAAATTATCAAAAAATTTAATGGATATTAAATACAGTGAATTCAATGATTTAACTAATCAAATATTGTCTATGATGTGTGAAGCAGAAAAGAGTGGAAATGCTTTGGAAATTCCACCTATATTAGATTATGACTTAAATGGTAATTTCTTTTTAATATTACTGTTTTAACATCTGTGTTTTGCTATGATGTTAAGTGACAATTTATCAAAACAGTTCAATGAATTGCAACCACAGTAGAATATTAATAAATTAAATATTGTATACAATTGTGGGTTGATTATATAACATTTCGTAGTAGATAGTTGTCCAAAACTTAATTTTTACAGATACAGATCAAAAAGATAAAACAAATACATCTAATACTTATTGGGAGGACTTGGATGAGAAAGAGTCGGATAATTCAGGTAATTAATCATTAATATTATAATTTATGAACATATTTTTTAATTTGTATATTTTTATCATTAACTTTCAATACATTACAGATGGAGATGTGGACGCTGGAAGGTAGCACATATTTTACCCAATTAACATTGTAAATATTATGTTGAAAAACTTGTAAACATTCGAAGCTCAAGTTCAAATGTTATAACTAAGTTTCCAAATCATGTATCAGTTTGTAAATTGTAAAAACATTTTTAAATTCCTCTTATTTTTTTTAGTTTTAATGTTTTTATCTTACTTCTTTATTTAATCTTTGTAAGAAATCTTAGAGAAGAATGGTTCAAATTGGAGGAGGCTTTTACCCAAGAGGGACTACATAAAACAAGAAATACTTTCTAATAGTTCTATTTATTTATTTATTATTTTTGTTACTCTCTAACTCTGTAAATATGTAGAGAAATAAAGTTTTATTATTTTATGACATCTTAAATTAAGGATGATTATATGTGGACTGGGTTGGATAGGGAAAGTCAAGTCCTGGAGAAATAGAAAAATAAAAGTTGACATGTGTTATTAGCCGCAGGACTAATGGCTTTATGTTCTGTCCATAGCATATGGGTGAAATACCTGCAAATTCCAAACTCCGGGCTGCTTCTGCAAATTTCTTATCATAAAACCCAATAAGTTAATCTTGTTTTGACCCAGGTTTCAAACCCAGGACTTTATGATCACCAGTCACAGTTACAACCACTAGAATAATAAGGTGTCATACAGATGTATCTAAATTATGTATAAAATAAAGTAAATACAAAAAGTCTGATGTTTCCTCTCTATAATGTACATGTGCATATAATATTGAAGATGACATGACTATTTTAGGTCTAATAGATCATTGAATTTCTCACCTCAAGAGTGTAGCCTTCTTTTGAAATGTGTAAGAGAAGAAAAGAAAAATATATTCTGCAAGGAAAGCACAGGCAAAGCAATTCAAATGAAAAATAGTGCTTGGACAAGGGTACGCTACATTGTTATTTGATTTCAATCCCAACAGCTATTAGAAGTCATTTAGCCTCTAACAGTTGTGAATAAAAATCAAAGCTTTATATATGTGGCAACCAACTATATATTTATGATGTTTTATTTTTATGCAGATAACAGATACTTTCAACAAACGAAGTCCACAAAAGCGATCAACAAAAGTCTTACGTACCAAGTTTAATAATATGAAAAGAATGGCAAAAAATATCAGTTCAAAGCAATATCTTCAAAGCAGTTGTCATAAAAGGCTAGAAGATGTAAATGAGGTATGTCAACGTAATTTTTATAATATTGAAATTTAAACTAAAGAATTGATTTTATATCTTACTAGCAATCCTGCGGCAGATTGTACAGAAGACCGAAGAGTACAATCTGCCACTTTGCCTGGCGTATGTGGACTATGAGAAAGCCTTTGATTCCGTCGAAAGTTAGGTGGTGCTACAGTCCCTTCAGCGGTGCCAAGTTTACTGTCGGTATATCGAAGTGATGAAGTGTTTGTACAGTAGGGCTACGATGGCTATCCAAGTACAGAACCAGATTTCGAAACCTATCCAACTGCAGAGAGGTGTAAGACGTTATTTCCCCGAAACTTCACCGCTGCATTGGAAGACACTGAACTAGAAAGGATATGGTATTAATATCAATGTCGAGTACATCACTCACCTTCGATTTGCCGACAATATAGTCCTTATGGAAGAATCGCTGGAGGAGTTAAGCACTATGCTCAATGTCCTCAATGGTGTCTCCCAATGGATAGGTCTTAAGATGAACATGGACAAAACAAAGATCATGTTTAATGTCCATGTCACACCTATGCCGGTAGTTGTTGGGAGCACTATGCTCGAAGTTGTTGACGAGTACGTTTACCTGGGACAAATAGTCCGACTAGGTAAGTCCAACTTCGACCGGCAGTTCAATCGACGGATTCAACTCGGCTGGGCAGCGTTCGGGAAATTACGACACATCTTCTCATCAGGTATACCTCAAACTCTGAAAACTAGATTGTACAACCAGTGCATGTTGCCAGTGATGACTTACGGATCTGAGACGTAGTCCTTCACTGCTGGCCGGATGAGCACGCTCAAGGTCGCTCAACAAGCTATGGCTCGGAGTTTCTCTACATGATAGACACAGAAATGAGGATATTCGCAGTAAAACCAGAGTGACCGACATAGCCCAACGGATTAGTAAGCTGAAGTGGCAATGGGCCGGCCATATAGTAGTATAGGCCATAAGAACCGATAACTGATGGGGAAGAAAGGTTCTCGAGTGGCAGCCTCGTACCGGTAGGCGTAGTGTAGGGCGACCCCCCATTAGATGGAGTGACGACCTGGTAAGACATGCAGGAAGTTGATGGATGCAGGTAGCTCAGGACAGTGCTTTGTGGCATTACTTGGGGGACATAGGCCATGTTCTGCAGTGGACTTGTGAAGGGCTGTAATGATGATGAAATGATGAGCAATTTTGATTCCATTGAAGACCTTGGGTTTTAACTAAACTACTGTGTAGTGGTGGTGTAATATTCTTACCTCATATCGTCCCGTGGGTGTCACAAGAGGCGACAGAGGGAAACTGTAACAGGAGATAGACAGCAGCATCTTTTCAATAACAATTATGTAATAAAAAAATGCAGTTGCCAGCCTGCTTGCCAAGCGTGGTAACAGTGGCAAATATTCCCCATATGAGTCAATGTATATTCAACAGTGGAATTATTTTGGCTAATCTATGTTCAGCAGTAGATATTTTTTTTAAAGGCTGTAACGGTTACGGTGTTTTAAATTGAGTGTGACAAATGTTTCAGAAAATTAAATCAGAACCAATTTTTGAGTATAAGACTGATATAGATGTTACGAAAAATGATGACGAGGAAGATTCTGATGACAACAATGAAAGTAACAAACAAAATAACTTAGACCCTCTAGACACTGTACTTAATGGAGACAGTGGGATTGGTAAGAAGCATACTACTGAATTGAGATATTTAAAATTTAAATTAATAATTTAAATTTTTTTAATTATTTATTTAAATTTTAAATGCATGTAATAATTTAATAAAATATGGATCTATTAACAGAGCCTATGATGGATAATTCCACGCCGATATAACTATACGTCGTAGGTATTGCAATGTTTTAGAAAACAAAATTTTTATCTTGACCTTGACCTGTCCCTGTTCCAAGAACTTCTTAACAAGCTGGAGCGTCTGTTTAACAACTGTATTAG
The DNA here is from genome assembly GCA_907164705.1 of Parnassius apollo. NCBI lineage: Eukaryota > Metazoa > Arthropoda > Insecta > Lepidoptera > Papilionidae > Parnassius > Parnassius apollo. The sequence goes on from CAJQZP010000212.1 coordinate 14,471,627, forward strand.
ATTTATTTTTGGTCTGTGAAAGTATGACCATATTTCTCAATATAAATATGGAACAGACTTTGTTGAACTAAGTCTTGGATAGGGCCAACTAAACCTAATTCAGTTCAATCCCCAGAAGATACAAGTTTGCGCGTTTACCCCTACAAACCACCCCATTTTCTTATCTCCACAGTTTCAGGGCATTCCCCTTATTGCCTCAGCCAGTGTCGGAATCTTCGGCGTCGACATAAGGAATGATGTGCAGTTTTGTGGTCATTTGGAAGAGAAGGCCAAATTGGCCTCTAAAAAGCTTGGCGTGCTCAGCAGAGCGGAACAGTATTTCATGCCGGCACACCGCTTGCAATTTTACGGGGCGCAGGTTCAGCCTTACATAGGATACTCAGTGCCAGCTCTATGCATTTGGTCGCATCCAGCGAAGAGCGGCCCGAATCGTCGGCAACCGGCCTCTTTCTGATTGGTTTGATTCACTGGCATTGCAAAGAGATGTTGCATATCTTTGCATATTTTATCTCATCTAACACAAGGAGTGCTTTCAGGAATTATTCAGACTAATTCCAGCCAGTCAATTTTACCATCGTGACAAAACTCTCGATTCTATCCATACCATCTGGATGATTGGCAGGCCACCACTGTGCAATTTACAAGAAGTTTTCTTCCTCGCACAACTTCCATGTGGAATCGACTATCGCCAGTGATTTTTTCGGACCGATAAGACTTAGGGACCTTTAATAATAGAGCCTACTCTTTGCACTTGCGATTCCCCTGGTGCAGTTGTTCATGGGGAACTGGTAACACTTACCATCAGGTGAGCCGCATGCTCGTTTGCACCCTCATTTATAAAAAAAAGATCTCAGCTTAAGTGGTTCACCATAAGGCAAAGGCACAATTCCAGAATATTACTTGTTCATTTTACAATTCATTACCATATCGCCTTCTTACCTCAAGGATCGATTTCAGTATCTCTTCTTGACATGAAAGGTTAAATAGTCGTATTATGCATATTCATTAATTTTGTATTTATGTATTAATTTGTATATATATATATATATATATATATATATATATATATATATATATATATATATATATATATATATATATATATATATATACTGGACGACCTTTTTTACTTTCTGGAAAAATAGGGTGTGACAGGTGAACGGATTAGAAGCCTATGGCATTGATATTTTACAAAAATTAGAAACAAAAACTTTGAATTTAATAAATAAATCAATTAAAATCTATCGAAACTCAAGTCATATCCACCCTAGTTTACGAGAGGCAATAAAACAAATTATTTGTCAATGTCCTTTCGTAGGGTCATAGGCTTAAGGACAAAGCCGCCCGCACCCTCGATTCTCATTTCTTTTACCGGTGGTTAGCTGTAGCGTGACGTCGCGTCGCCGTCGTATTGTTTATGTTTCCGCATTTGTAGCGTAAACATGTACTAATTGATTTTGACCAATTGATTGAGATTGGCTACATCTTGAAGCGCGCTTCCATTAAAACATACTTCAAGCCGCCGAAGAAGATTGGTCAGTTTTTACCATCAGTCAAGTGTAACATCCCTCTGCAAGATTCAGGAGTGTACAAGCTTGATTGTGAATGTGGTCTCTCCTACATAGGACAAACTAAAAGATCAATTAAAACCCGCGTTAAAGAACATATAGCTGATGTGAAGAATCGACGCTCCGGGAAGTCTGCAGTCTGTGAACACATACAGGATCGCCCCCGTCACTACATCAGGTTTGATAGACCACAAATCCTCGCTAAAGAACACCTATTCCTTCCAAAGATGAGCGAGGCTATTGAAATCAAAAAACATCCTAATTTCAATAGAGAAGATGGCTGGGTGCTACCATCTGCTTGGGATCCTATAATAAATAAAATTAAATCCCAACCCAAGCATACAACTGCAAGACTTCGAGATTCCATAAGTTCATACTGTGTAGATCGGAATAAAAGTTAAATTTTTATCTATGGTAACTGCTGTTAACTATGACATCTGGACGTTGAAAATCTCAGTACCCTCCCCCGCCAGGTGACCATGAGTGCTGTAAAGCGCTCGAAACGTCGGGTATTTACAGTTAAATATACGCTATAAAATCTCTAAAAACTAGTATTATTTCAATGTGTAGTGTTCGCGTAAATATAAGAAATCATTATGTACCAATACTATAATGTCGAGTATCTAACAATGACGAGATTTTATGTCTTGTCTGCTGAAAACTTAGACGGTGCAACGAATCAATATTTACCCGTGTTGAAATTTATGGATTGAAGGTCGATTAACGGGAGTAACGTATCTGCAAATAATACGTTCCATCATTGACACAATGTTGGAAAACGTTCCTCTGAGCCATCTGCAACAAATGTACTTCCAGCATGATGGATGTCCAGCTTATTACGAACGATCTGTGCGCGCATATCTGGATAACCAAGTCGGTGGTATGTGGATAGGTCTTGGTTGACCTGTGAACTTGTCGGCAAGATCACTACAAAAATTAAAAAATCCTAAATTTTTTTTTAAAAATGCCCTAACACCTCTAGACTTATTTGTGGTATGAACTAAAACGATTGGTATACACAGAAGAAGCACAAAGTGTTAGTGATTTAAAGCAGCGTATAATAGACGCATTTAATGTGATAAAAATGATAGAGACATGCTTCGAAGTTTAAGAAACAATTTACAAAGACGTGCTAGTTTATGTTTGGAAGGAAACAGCAAACATTTTGCACAATTACTGTGATATCGCAAAAAAAGTATATTTTATTTGTAAATAACAATAATGTATTATAATTTTGTAAATATCAATCAGTGTAGTTTGTAAATAAGTTGATTTCGATCTTCGACACGCGACATCATTATTAATGAAAAAGTGGCAATGAGAAGTGCTGCTATCTCTTTCTTTTATCGACCAAGTATTTTACTAATAACCAGTATACTTGCGTTAGTAGACAGTACCTAGTATTTATACTCAACGTTTTAAGGTCATTGATATTATATGGTAGGATGAATTGTTTTTATGTATTTTTTTTGGACATTCGGAAATTTTGCCTATCTGGTTATACATATTTTGTTATATTTTACAAATATTTTTGCGAATAGTTTCTATTCCACTTACACAAAAAAACCATATCATTTTCCAGACGGTAAAAAAGGTCATACAGTATATATACACACTTGTTTATCATATCAATATGAGTAAAAATATACAGATGTAAATGTAATTACAATATTATATCGAAATATATTTCCTTACATATAATGTACGTTACGTACGTACGACATAATGTATAATTTTAGTTTCTTTTCTGTTGTTTTTCTTTCAATCGCTACTAATTATCACCACGCCATATAATATATGTTGCGTACGTACGACATTACGTATAATTTTAGTTTCTTTTCTCTTTTTTTCTTTCAATCGCCACTAATTATCACCACAAAATAAAGATTTTAAAATGAAATAAAAATAAATATTTTTATTTTTATTTCATTTTAAATAACCATATTCTTACAACGATTATTACAGTACTTGTTGGCTTATAAGTTGTGTTAAACATGTTTGTCCAATTATTTTTTATTTGTAATAATATTACATTTCAATGTTTGGGGTTATTTTTACTTAACTAAAACTCGTATGTACGTATCTCATTTAATGTTACATTATTGTTACGCGCTCAATTCGACGATACACTAGCGCCATCTAGTGGCAGGAACGAGAGCGAGGGGAGCATTGAGAAAATGACATCACAAGATCACTCAACCGACAGCGCCTAGTCGAAACTCGAACGCTCGGTACCTTGCGCGTGTTTACTTGAACATTCTGGATATTTTGCTAATTTATATAAGTAGGCGCTGCAAGATGCGATCGAAGTAGAGTTGAACTCGGCGACACAAGCGAAGCTTCGGAGCGGAATTAAGTGAATTAGTGTGTTTAATCATTAGTGTTTTAAGTTTTAATTTGTGTAAAGTAAATTAAAGTGTTAATTTAGGTAATTTTATCGGCAATTTTTATTGTCACGAACCCTAACCTACCTAACCTAACCTAGCTCGTAACAATTGGTGTCATAAGTGGGATAAAATAATGCCGATTTTACCTAAGGAGGAAACGGAGGGTGTCCGTACCCGAAGTCAACGCCAGCAGGAGACGGACCAACGAAGATTTGGTGGTGCAACGCCGCAGACGTCGGAGGGACAGTCGCCGGCTGCAGGCCCGTCAGTAGCTCCTACATCTGCAGCACCCGACTTAGGTGCTCTGATGGTGATGCTGCAGGAGCAGGCTCGCCGACAGGAGGAACAGGTCCGTCAGTTAAAAGAGCAGCTGCAGAGCGGACAAGAGGAACAGGTCCGCCGACAGGAGGAACAGGCCCGCCGACAGGAGGAACAGGCCCGCCGACAGGAGGAACAGGCCCGCCGACAGGAGGAACAGGCCCGTCGGTTGGAAGATCAGCAGGCGGAACAGGCTCGTCGGTTGGAAGAGCAGATGCTCCTCATGAAGGACCTTCACGCTACCTTTGGGAAAGAGATAAGGGAGGTGAAGAATAGGGTTGCTGAACATGACAACCGCCTGTCGGAAGCTGAAACCCGAATCGAAGAACATGAGACCCGAATCAACCATGAGAACAATCGGGTTGACAACGTGATGGCTGACGTGAAGAAAACGCTGAAGGACCTCAAACTTAGGGATGGAACGACAGCTCCCGTAGTAGCTACATCACCTTCGCTACGTGGGTTCAAGGTGCCACCGTTCGACGGGACTTCTTTCTGGTCAGCCTACAAAATCCAGTTCGAGGCTGTTATGAAGGCGAACGGCTGGAATAAAAGTCAAGCCATGACTGCTCTCACACTAGGCCTGCGCGACCAGGCCTTAACAGTTCTGGAAGCTCTCGGTGAGGAAGTGACTTATGAGCAACTCCTTGAGGCATTGGAGGCGAGATATGGCGACGCTCACCTGGAACACGTCTTTCGTGCGCAGCTTAAAGATTGTGTGCAGCGCATCAACGAAAACCTGCAGCAGTGGGCTCTAGAAGTGGAGAAGCTGGTGCGAAAAGCATACCGGTCTGTACCTGCGCTCATTGAAGGGAACCTGGTGCAGACATTCATCGACGGCATCCGCGACCTGGAAGTCAGAGCTGCTGTGAGGCTCGGGCACCACGAGACGCTTAAGGACGCCTTGGCCCATGCACTGGAAGTGGAAGCCGTGCGGCAGGATCATCGTTCCCATCGCGTCAGGGAGGTTGCAGCAGCTACAGACCGTGACCGCAGCAAAGGATACAGCCCTAGGTGCTATGGCTGTCGGGAAAAGGGCCATCTTCGATCCAGCTGCCCTAAACTAACCGTGGAAAGGAGAGTTGATCGATCTCGAGAGGGTAGTACAGCTAACGGCACTGCCTGGCGGCGACAGGATCATCGTTCACCTCACGCTAGGGAGGTTACAGCAGTTACGGTTCGCGACCACAATAAAAGATACAGCCCTAGGTGCTATGGCTGTGGGGAAAGGGGCCATCTTCGGTCCAGCTGCCCTAAGCACACCCTAGGAAGGGAAGGTGAACGGTCTCAGAAAGGAAGTGCGGCTAACAGCACCGCCCAGCAGCAGCAGGAATACGACTTTACTATCAGACACTGCAGGGGGAAATCTCACGGCAACGCAGATGCATTGACAAAAAGACCTTGTCCTGAAGATTGCAACCATTGTAGTAGGCAAGAGAGTAAGGAAGTGGTATCCGTGAGGATGCTCAGGACAGACCACCTCAGCAACGGGTGGAAGGACAGCCTACGACATGCACAGCAGGAAGATCCGGACATCAAGCCGATTCTGGGATGGATGATGGCCCGTACTACCAAGCCTAAGTGGAGGGACGTCTCAGCGATGAGTTCAACCACGAAAAGCTATTGGGCCCAATGGGACAGCTTGCTGATTCAGGATGGAGTCCTGTGCCGTAAATGGGACAATGGTCGAAGGGACAGCTGTCGTTTGCAAATGGTTGTCCCTAAAGCTAAAGTGCCGAATGTTCTACAGCTGTGCCATAATGGTCGTTCAAGAGTCCATCTGGGAGTTAAACGAACTCTACTGAAGGTCCCAGAACAGTTTTACTGGGTCCATTATCGTGACGATGTCGAGGATTGGTGTCGTACATGTACAAGTTGTGCGGCCGTGCGGGGACCTCAGACACGTAGTAGAGGAGCACCGAAATTGTACAATGTTGGTGCACCACGGGATAGAACAGCCCTTGACATTGCGGAGCCGTTACAGAAAGGCGCAAGAGGGACTCCTAAGATTGTCCATGTGGATCGCCTAGCGCGTTATTATGGGACCGATAATGCTCGGGACGAGCATGTCTTAGGAGGGGGCAGTGTTACGCGCTCAATTCGACGATACACTAGCGCCATCTAGTGGCAGGAACGAGAGCGAGGGGAGCATTGAGAAAATGACATCACAAATCACTCAACCGACAGCGCCTAGTCGAAACTCGAACGCTCGGTACCTTGCGCGTGTTTACTTGAACATTCTGGACATTTCTTTGCTAATTTAAATAAGTAGGCGCTGCAAGATGCGATCGTAGTAGACTTGAACTCGGCGACACAAGCGAAGCTTCGGAGCGGAATTAAGTGAATTAGTGTGTTTAATCATTAGTGTTTTAAGTTTTAATTTGTGTAAAGTAAATTAAAGTGTTAATTTAGGTAATTTTATCGGCAATTTTTATTGTCACGAACCCTAAGCTCGTAACATTATCATGCCAAAAAAATTTTACCGTCTACCTACATTTATCAGGTTAACATTTATTTTATTTTATTTCAGAGCCTATGAGTCACTTTGGGTCTTGGAGTCCATCAGACAGTAAGGATGTTGTGAATTTTAAATTGAAACTCTTGAATTATCAAATGGAAACAGCAAAGGTGAATAATTTCATATTTATTTCTATTACACTGTGCTGTGGTAAGAATCAACTATGTGGTAAAGGAAAGAATTCAGTTCTTGCTCGAAACAAGATGTGTTCTCATAATAAGGAGCTAGAACTGGAAAAGCAAAAAAGATAATGTTGTAATAACTTATCTTAATGATGCTATTACAACTTTAAGATATGATCTTAACTATGCAGTTATAAACTGAATAAAGTTTCCACATGGAAATTGATATAATAATGTTGCGCGCCTAAGTCGACGTCAGGTACCTGGCACTAGCGCAATCTAGTGTCGAGGACCAGAGCGAGGAGGGCTTCCTAGAAAATGTTAATCTTGATCTTTCGACCAACAGCGCCATCTAGTATTCAATTCTAGAATTAAGCTTTCTAGAAGCCCCACACTCGAACTTTCTGCGTCCGGTCGTTCGACGCCCGTATTTACTGGAATATTCTGGATGTTTCGGTGTAAAAGGTGTATTTAAAGCCGCTGCAACCCGCTATCGGGGCAGTATTGAATTTGGCGAGACAAGCGAAGCTTCGGAAATAAAGTGTATCAGTGTGATTAATTATTAGTGTTTTAAGTTTTAATTGGAGTTCGGTAATAAAAGTGTAAATTTTGGTAATTAAATGGGCAGTTTTTATTGTAACGAACCTCAAGCTCGTAACAATAACAATAAAAGCATTTATACTATTAGATCAGGAATTTCTTGAAGGGCTCTTGGAAGGCTCTGTTATCAGCAGTGGACTCGCGATGGGCTACAATGACGGTGATGAGATTATTAGATAAAAGTGTTGTAAATGAATATTTAATTTGTTTAATAGTGTTTCACTTTCTCGTTCGTAAACGCAATTGCTCATCATAAATCACGGGTGCGGGCAAAAAATTTTTGAGCTATTCTGTCAAGAAGTTCCTAGGATTACTTACCTGCGATTTTGTGCGATTAACGTTCGCTCGTGCAAACTTTGTGTGTGTGCGTGTGCGTAGTGATTGCAATCCGGATTCTTCGAAATTCGAAAATAACTGAAAAATACGGATTTTCCAGAGTTTTATAAATCCGGTTTTTAAGATTCAAATCCGGTTTTTTCGGATTTTAATGAAAATTGAGTTTAATGGATACTATTTTACATTTATCCACAAATATTCATTCTAACTAATGAATAGGTAGGTGTTACTACTACCTACCTACTCTAATACGCTAATACGTTCAGTTTATGAATGTGTTTTATTGTTTATTTTCATCATCACAACCTTCATTACAGTCCTTCACAAGTCCACTGCAGAACATTACTATCCCCCAAGGAATGCCACAAAGCACGGTCCTGAGCCACCTGTATCCATAGACTTCCTCGTGTCTTACCAGGTCGTCACTCCATCTAGTGTGGGATCGCCCTACACTACGCCTACCGGTACGAAGCTGCCACTTGAGAACCATTTTTCCGCATCGGTTGTCGGTTCTTCGAGCTATATGGCCGGACCATTGCCACTTCAACTTACTAATCCGTTGGGCTATGTCGGTCACTCTGGTTTTACTGCGGATATCGTCATTTCTAAGTTTATCACGCAGAGAAACCCCAAGCATAGCCCTTTCCATAGCTCGCTGAGTGACCTTGAGTGTCCTTATACGGCCAACAGTGAAGGACCACGTTTCAGATCCATAAGTAACCACTGGCAACACGCACTGGTTGTACAGTCTCGTTTTTAGGTTTTGAGGTATACCTGACGAGAAGATGTGTTGTAATTTCCCGAACGCTGCCTAGCCGAGTTGAATCCGTTGATTAACCTCTTGGTCAAAGTTGGACTTACCTAGTCGGACTATTTATCGCAGGTAAACTCACTCGTCAACAACTTCGAGCTTAGTGATCCCAACAACTACCGGCATAGGTGTGACATGGACATTAAACATGATCTTTGTTTTGTCCTTGTTCATCTTAAGACCTATCTGTTGGGAGACACTATTGAGTTCATTGAGCATAGTGCTTAGGTCTTACAGCTATTCTGGCATAAGGACTATATCGTCGGCAAATGAAGGTGAGTGATGTACTTGCCATTGATGTTAATACCGTATCTTTTACAGTCCTGTAGTTTAAAAACGTCTTCCCATTGGAAGCTGCATTCAGCGGTGAAGAGTTTCGGGGATATAACGTCACCCTGTCGTACACCTCTCTGCAGTTAGATAGGTTTCGAACTCTGGTTCTGTACTCGGAGAGCCATCGTAGCTCTACTGTACAAACACTTCAGCACTTCGATACCGACAGTCAACTTGGCATCGCTGAAGGGACTGTAGCACTGCCCAAATTTCGACGGAATCAAAGGCTTTCTCATAGTTCACATACGCCAGGCAAAAGTGGCATATTGTACTCTTTGGTCGTCTGTACAATCTGCCGTAGGATATTTATGTGGCCTATGGTACTGAAGCCTTTTTCGAAACCGGCTTGCTCGGGAGACTGGAAGTCGTCGAGTCTGCGTGCGAGACGATTCGTAATGACTCTCGAAAACGGCATGTAGACGCGGCTCAGAAGGGAAATTGGTCTGTAGTTCAAATACCGGTTTTCCATCCGCTTTCAGATGCTTCGCTGTAATTCCAATCTCACCTGGGATCTTGCCGTTTTTAAGGTGCTGGAGAGCCATTCTAATCTCGCTCAGACTGACGTCAAGTATATTATTGGAATAGTGTCGAATAAGACTTGCTCTTGGATCGTTACTCACACTTGCGTGTGGCTCCAACGATAATTGAGAAGTTCTATGGGCAACTGTACACCAGTTGCCCATAGAATCTCTCAATCTCACTCAAAATCTCAGGTGTCCCGGAAACGATCTTGCTACACTCAGTCTTCAGCCTTGACAGTTGGCTCTTTCTGGCAGACAGACCTCTAGCAAACACTTTGGAGCCCTGGTTCCGCTCGATCGCTTCTTCAAAACGAGCAGCATTAAAGTTGCGTAAGTCCCGCCGCATGCATTTGGAGATCTGTCTGTTCAGTTGCTGTCAAAGCTGCTGACGACTGCATCTTCATCTCCCATCTAACAGTCATGAGATTAAGAGTGTGATCGGAGAGTTTTTGTGTTCTGCGGCGGGTCTTGCAGAAATTAGCTCCGACTGCATAGACAGTTTCCACGAGCTGGTCATTCATATTATCCACTGCATTGCAATCTTCTAGGCACTGAAAACGATTTTGTAACTCCAGCTGTAAGTTTTCGGGATTTTAGATTAGAGCACGAGGGGACTGAGTGTTGACTTCATTAGACGAGACCACTCCAACTTAACGTTTAGGTTCAGTGTGCCTCTAACGTTCGGTGACCGCTGCCAAATTTCACACTTGCGATCACTGAGACATTACTGAACAGTTGCCGTCTAGTCGTTGTAATGAAGTCAATCTCATTTTTCCTCGAACCCTCGGGGTTCGACCAGCTCCGCTTCTGAAAGAAAAAAGTTCATCATAAAGAATCCCTCTTTCTCCATGAAGTCGGCCAGCTGCTGGCCCCTTGGGTTCCGTTGCCTTATCCCAAATTTTCCTACCTTTAGCTCACCGATCTTTCTTGTGACTAGTTTTGCGTTGAAGTCTCCCATTAATACCGTATAGTGGGTTTTGAAGGAATGAATGGTTTTAGAAATATCCTCATGCATTTCCTCCACCTCCTCATCGGGATGTGCCGACGTTGGTGCTTAAACCTGTATGACCTTAAGCGAATACCGTTATGTGATTCTGAGTATAAGGTACGCAACCCTCGTCTACACACTCCCAATCTTTATAAATTTGTTAACGAGAGACTTGTGGACGATAAATCCAACACCTACTTGGGACAGATTCTCATCCCCTCGGTGATAGAACGAGTTGTCGAATTCTAGAATCACCGTGTCCTCCCCCTCTCTTCGGATCTCTGATAATCCTATAATATTCCAACACAACTTGTCTGTCTCTTCTTCCAGCTCCAGGATCTTCTCGTCAGTCCTCAGGGTGCGTGCGTTGTTATTTATCAGGTCGAGTCGTTTTAGGTGGCAACTGAACCTCCACTGGAGATTCTTAGCACCCCTTGCCTTGCCGTTACCATGGTCTGGGGTGGGGGGCGTCTATTTGCGTCGTTGCTCATGGGGAGTATATTCCCGTAGTTGCCACGCTTGGCGAGCGGGTTGGTAACTGCAGTTATTTGTTACTTTTGTTAGGAAGATTCTGCTGCCCATCTTCTGCCTGCTTCCCTCTGTGGCCTTTTACGACACCCACGGTAAGATATGGGGTAGTGGATATTCTTAACCGCAACTACACAGTTTTTTTATTTTGGTTGATTTTATTCCGTCGTGTCCGAATAAATGCAGATTTTAAATGATTTATGCTGTTTTATTTCAGTTTTATGAAATCATCCTAAAACTTCGAAAAATCCGGATTATCCGGATTTTAGTCATAAGAACATTCAAAAATTCGTATTTCAAAAAAAATCCGGATTTTGCAATCTCTACGTGTGTGTGTGTGTGTGTGTGTGTGTGTGTGTGTGTGTGTGTGTGTGTGTGTGTGTGTGTGTGTGTGTGTGCGTGTGCATGTGCGTGTGCGTGTGCGTGGTGCGTGTGCGTGTGCGTGTGCGCGTGCGCGCGTTCGTGCGTGCGTGCGTGCGTGCGTGTGCGTGTGCGTGTGTGTGTGTGTGAGCGTGCGTGTGTGTGAGCGTGCGTGTGTGTGTGCGTGCGCGTGTGAGTGTGTGTTTTTTTCGTAACAATGTTTTAAAAAAATTGTTGTAAATGCAACACATCTATATAAAACAAGTGTTTCGATAGTGACCAAAAAAATATTGCGTTTTAGCCAACTGTATACTAAACACACGTTAGTATGAATTAAATAGTTATATTAATTTACGGAAAGAAAATTTTAATTACCGAATTCCGATCACAATCGTGGTGGGTTAAAAAATTAACCTGCGCAAACTACCCAAAGGAATAACAACGCTTAAAGCTTGTGTTAACTGTTATACGTTTTTTACACATGTTTTATACAGATTTTAACTGACTAATTATGAACGTCATACAGATGGAGAGAAAGAGAGTGGAAGATGCGTTGCAAGCAGAAGCTGCGGCCCGTGAAGCGAGTTCTCTGGAAAGATCTTTGCGAATACGAGCCGCACGACTCGAAGCAGTTGCGGCTGAGATGAAATTTCCATCCACTCATCCAGCGTTGCAATACACATTAGAAGAATCAAGAGCTCAACAATATTTAGAACAATATAATCATACTTGAAAGGTAACAAACTAAAGGCGCAAGCCTAAATGAAAAAAAAACATCTATTGACCACACCCAGAGGTTGATATCGTAAAATTTATGACCCTCTGTCCTTTGAAATCACAAAATATTTGAAGTCAGGATAGATATGGAGGTCTAGGTTTTGCTACTTCTGAAATTTATTTACAGATGTATATTAGCTTAAAACATTTTGACAACTAATTATAATTGATACATTTGGAAATAAACTCTAAATCCAGCTGTTGTACAATATCATTACCTATGCTTAAATAACTATGTAACTAACTTAGTTTAACAAAAGAAAAATCTTCATAACGTTCGGACACAACTAAGAATAAGAACAAAAAGAATATTAGGATATAAAAAATAAAATCAAAAACACGGTTCAAGAATATTCTAATTCTTCAAAAGTGATACTTGAAAAGGGCATAACGTTTTCATTTTCGACTATGTAGTTTCAGTGTGAAACAGCACTTAAGATGACGGTTATCAGTTATGTGTGTAAATTTATTTTTACGCGTCGTTTTTAAATTTTTTGCATTACACATTATACATGCATTGTGCAGTTATTAACATACTTGTACTTTTTTTTAAAAAGTCCTGCTGAGCTTCTTGCTGGTTCTTCCCTGGACAGTAGCTTTTTTCCGAAAAAGAAAACTCAGTAACTATATTTATAATCTATATTGAATAAAAAAGTTTTTGTTTCCGTTTCAGTTAAACAACAATTTTATTTTTTAGTTTTACTTGTGGTTATTTTTTATAGCTTTAAAACTCTTACTAACGATGACGTCATAGCCTGGGCTGAAAAGCTTTAAAGCGTAACCTTTGTCAATTGTAAATGTACGTTTTACAAAGACGATAAATGACGTTATTATTTACAAGTAAGTCAACTCTTTTTCAATTTCTTGATTTTCACGTATATTTAAAAAGATTTGATGCTGAATTCGTTCAGATAAACTATGAGTAACAAAACAAAAACGGGGAGTGGCTGTGTCGTGAACACGACCGTGTGTTTTACGTGAATACGTGTACTATCCGTGCGGTTAAAGAATGGGATTGAAATGAGTGCGTTCTGACAGTTTTCTTCATAATTATTGTTGATTTTGTTTGTTAATATTTTTGTATAAAATATTTACATATCATTGAGACATATGTAACCATTTTTAAAATTTTCCTTTGTCTGTCAGAACTTATCTTCGGAATGGCTGAACTGATTGTTATAAAACTTGACGGACAAATAGAGGAATACAGAGGATAATACCAGGAGTAATCTAAACTAAATTTTTTCCGAAAATTTTATTAAAATATAAATGTTGATAAGACGAAATAAATGATCTTTAATGTTTAGCTTAAGTTTAAATAACGCCATATTAATAGTTCCTACCCAGGTGAAGCCACAGCGGGCTATCAATATTATTTTAAAATTAATGTAAGTACCTACTTGAGTATACAATTCTTTTCAAATATTTTCCCATTAATAGAAAATTTTCAATCCACCGAATAATATAACGATATATCGTTATTAGCGGGTTTTCGCTATTGGTACTGTGCATGTTGACGGTACGGGCTCCATGAGACGTCATTTCTAATCCCATTCTTTATCCTGTACATAACGAAACATTCTTAAAATGGTGGCTTTCAGCCGCGCGCGATGCGTCACAGTCCTCACTTAATGTAATGAAATCTTTCATCTTTTACCCATCGAGTGGTATAATTAAATTTTGGATGTAGATGATCGATATATCTGGGGGATACCCGCCAAGTCGAGCAAAAAAAGCGGCACGGCCGTACTATACTTTTCTCGAAGCAGTTCAGGCCATTTTCGACCCCCTATAACTTCGTAGTGGATAAAACTAGAAGCCTGAAGTTTCAGTATCCAAGTAGGCATTGTATAAATATGGTAATTTCATTCAATTTGAGTCAGTAGTTTAAGAATTATAACTAGTGAAAATTTCATAATTTTGTCACTCACTGACTGACCGATCGTCAAAACTCTAAGGCACTTCTAGCAGACATAGAAGCTTCAAATTTAGAATACAATTAGTGTTTAGTGTATAAATCAAGGAAAAACTAAAATATTTTTTAATTTCGGTCCAGTTTTCTAGATACATCAACTGCATAAATAACTTTGTAATCCCGATAATAAATAATAAATATATCGAATTACAAAGTTACATTTGCAGTGAATGAATCAGTGTACTTGTATATGTGTAATGGTGTAGATAGGCACGTGGTTGGTATTCAAGAAGTAGAAGGTACCGGAAGGGAAAAAAATTAAGACTATCTATCTTATATACAAAAAGAAATGAGATGCCATCAAAAACATAACTTGTAAAAAAACCAAGTCTCGCAACTCAGTTCTTCTACCGTAAAAAGTTGTGAGATCCATGTAATACCAATTCGGTTAATTTATTCAGTCCCTACTTAAGGGTCCTTCTGTTTTAAGTTATTACGTAATTAGCTAACTAACAACATTTTATAGTGACCGCATCAATGTTAAAAATCTTTTATGTTTTAAATATATAGATTGACTTGGCAATCGCACTAAGCAATCTAATTTAATATATATGTATTACTTGTGAGATACATTGTGTTTTCATGCGATGGCCAAGTCAATCTATTTATTTAAAACATAAAAGATTTTTAACGTTAATATGGTCACTATAAAATGTTGTTAGGTTAGCTAATTACGTAATAACTTAAAACAGAAGGACCCTTAAGTGGGGACTGAATAAATTAACCGACTTGGTATTACATTGATCTAACAACTTTTTACGGTAGAAGATCGGAGTTGCGAGACTTGTTTTTTTTTACAAGTTTTGTTTTTGATGGCATTATATTATGTAGCTCCAACATCCATACTGTTTTTCCCGATATCTTATATTTATGCGAACACTACACGAATAAAACTACTTTTACGGATTTTATCGCGTTCAATTTGCTTAGGTATTGCAATATTTTTATAATATTGGGTGACAAAAGAGCACACAGTCAGCATGATGGTAAGTGGATACTGTGGCCCATAGGCATCCACATTTATCCTCAATTAAGAATCAAAATGCAATTGGTTGTCACTTCTAAGGACTGAGATGGAATGCCTCGTTTCCAGTAAAAAGGGTCTCCGGTTCTCTACACTAACCATACGAAACACAGAAACATTACGCCGCCAGTCCAGCCCCGGTCGAGCCGATCTATACGTGCTACAACTATAATGTAGTTGCAACATGGCTCTACCACCTAAACGTAATTAAAGCTGTGTAAGTTCACCGTGACGATGGGTGTTGGAAAGCGCTCGTAACGTCGTGTATTAAAATTACGCGAATTAAATGCGATAAAATCCGTAAAAGTAATTTTATTCAATGTATCTCCCGATTTCGTCATCATCAGTTTTCTTAATTGCCTTCTACTATGGAAGCAAATTTAGAGACGTATTGACGTCAAAACGGTTATATATATATATACAACACGTAACAAAAACGCACAGAAAGTAGTTTGTTCAGAAGTTTACGAACGATTCCTTTTAAAAATTTTCAAAAAAAAAAAAATTAAAAAAAAGAAAAAAAAAAAAAAAAGGGGGTTTTTTTTTTAAAAAAAAAAAAAAAAAAAAAAAATTCTTTGTTTTTTTTTTTTTTTCCTTTATAAAAAAAAAAAAAAAAAATTTATGTTTTATATAAAAAAAAAAAATTTGGGGGGGGTGGGTGTTTTTCAGTGGGACGTCCCACTGCTGGGCACGGGCCTCCCCTAATTTTTGAGAGGGAGGCAAGGAAGTGTACGCCGTGCTGCCCCAATACGTATTGGCTAACTTCACATGTCTTCGAAATATTTTTTTATAAGACACAGGTTTCCTTCCGATGTTTACCTTCACCGCCAAGCACGTGGTAAATCAGCACTTAAAATTGCAATTAACAATTTCATTGGTGCCGACAGGGATCGAGCCCGGGTAAATATTTTTTTATTAATTAACGTAGTAACCTCCCGCAAATTGTACAATAGCTAAAATAAATCCAAACTTAAGGAAGACCGGCCCTCGTTGCTTAGCTATGGTCAAAGCAGATTTGCAGCAGTCTATGCATAGCACTCGCCACCCTTTCGGTCCGGGGGACTAAGCGCTCGACATACTAAACTAGGGACGGGACTAAACACTACACATTGAATAAATCTATATAGACGGATTTTATCGCGTTTAATAAATTTATTTTAACTTATTTTTAATTTCCGACTTTTAATTTTAATAGCCTCGCGTATCATCCATGGTAGGAATAGAAATTTTTGCGAGGATTTGTGGTTTATCAAATCTGATGTAATGGTGGGGGCAATCGTGAACATGTTCACAGACTGCAGATTTTCCGAAGCGTCGGTGCTTCACGTCAGTTATATGTGAAGCATCGATGTTTCACATATAGCTAGCTACACGCGTAGGATAAACCGATTTGGCCTAGGACAAACTAATTTGGTCTGAAATTGAGTTTGGTCGGTAACATATATATTCCTTCACTCATTATTTTTTCAAATTCAAATTTGCGAACAACATAGAAATTATAATAGCAGATATACATGCTCTTAAGTACTATTAATTTTTAACCAAGTCTAAAAATCAAGAAGGTTCCATGTTGGCTGATTTCTCGGAAAAGTTCTCGGTTTGGCATGTGCAGCTTTTTTGACAACTCTTGTACTGCACCCTTTGTATCTGAAGCCATAACCGAGCAGCTGTCGGTACCACTACACACACAGTGGGAAATCTATGTCAAATTAGATACAGAGATTTTCAACGATTTTTGAAGGTATAACAATACCTCCATATCGCATGTATTGTTTATCTGCTTTATCACAATCCATGCGTATCGTAAGCATTTCATTTCTTTAATTAAAGTTAATGAGTTAAGAAAAATAATCAGCGATCTACTTATACCCAGCCCGGCGGGAGGGGGTCATGGCCCCAATGATCCCACCCATGGATCCCCGTTGACTGATGACGGGAAGAAGCTAGAGTATCGCCAAGCGTGACGACGATTACTATTCATTCATCATTCGTAACAGCCTATCAAAGTCCACCGCTAACCATGGGCCTCTGCATAGATTGCCTCATAAGAGGGATGGTTGCCATAGTTGCCACGCTTGGCGGGGATGTTATAAATACATTATTTTTATTTTCTTGTTAATATTAGTAAGATGCTACTGACAGACGGGTAGACAGACGGACGCTCTTATGGCTTGTTACCTTCCGTCGCTACGACATCTATGGGTACAAGGTAGTGGATTTTCTTACACTGCCACTACACGGTCAATACTAAGGAGCGATCAATGTCAGACCATGAAAAGTCCATGGGACAAAAGTCAAAAGCTGATCCGCTTGCGGTCAAGTTTTAAGTAGAATTTCTTTTTATACATAAACACTTCCATTTGGCACGATCCTGACACATCTCTCTCGCCTTCTTTACATCCATATATCTACCCATACACGCTCGTCGGTTAAGAGTACTCCTAATGTGGCCCATTTTCAAAATATCGACAATTTGGTTGATAAACCTTCGTCTTGGGCGTCCCTTCCCGACTCTGCCGTTCACATCTGCAATATGAATTTGCTTTGTCACTCTTTCCTCGTTCATTCTTTCTACATGACCAAACTACCGAAGCATTCCTTTCTTAATCCTGGTCACCACAACATATAAGATCATCATGATCATTTTTTTATATGTTCTATATATTATTATGGGTATGATGTTCTAAATGTAAAATGCAGATAGACATCGGAAAATAACATACAACAGAGTAAATACGAAAACTTTGTATATTTTATTTGATTGCGTTTTATAAGATGATTAAATTATAATTTTCATTATAATAAAATTATGTATTTTTAATAATATGCATTTGTACAATTTCATCTATGCCTACCTACTTGTTCACTACAGCATCTAAGAATATATTATACATTGCTAATATACAACATGTTTTTACACTGAGATCTTATAATCTATAAAACCTTACGTTAAAATACATCATGTGTATTATGGAACATGGTGTTAGTGATTCTGATGGAATAGGAATCAGAATAAATTGAAGATTTTTGCTATCAATTTTAAATCTAAATACATTGGAACTCTTAGGCTGTATTCACACGGCAATTCACGGCAAGTTATTTGATTCTGTATTGATGGAATGTAAGATTTCGCTTTTCTTTTACACAAATAAAATCATTGATAGAATCAGGCGTTACTTTGCGGAAATCCATTTAATAAACATATTAATTAATTTGCAACCTTTCGCTAACTAAATATGTACAATGATGTGTCTTATCTGGATTGAAGAGCACCTCTCGCCCTCCCTCAATTGCTTGCACCAATCCCGTCACCACTAATCCCAGTACCACTACTCCCAACACCACTACTCCCGACACCACTACTCACAACACCAATATTCCAGGAAAGACACACCATTGACGATAATACGACACGTGTTTCTACACGAGGCATCCCAGGTGATGTAGACTCTACGGCGGCTGACCGCTAAGATCACCTGAGGATGCCTCGTGTAGAGGCGAAACACGTGTCGTATTATCGTCGATGGTGTGTCTTTCCTGGAATATTGGTGTTGGGAGTAGTGGTGCTGGGATTAGTGGTGACGGGATTGGTGCACGCAATTGAGGGAGTACGGGAGGTGCTCTTCAATCCAGGTAAGACACATCATTGTATTTAGTTAGCAGAAGGTTGCAAATTAATTAATATCTTTATTACAAATAAATTCATTAAATCGATACTACATGATATCCTAAAATGAAAGTTTCCTCGGTTGTTTTTCTATAAAAAAGTGTCATCATAAACGAATACTGACTGATTCGATCTTAACTGATTCGATTTGTTTGACAAGTCCGGTGAGTAGTTAGTAAACATCGTATTCATTATTCTGTACTCGGTGTATCCCCACTAATTCGATAAGATTAAAAAGGAATAGTATATTGCCGTGTGAACCTTATCTTGGTACGTATTATTGTTCTGGTTTGATAAGCAAAGAAACTGAATGTTCTTAATAGTCTGGACATGGGTTGGTTTAAATAAACAATTGAGCATAATTTTTTCATATCGCTTACTTAACATTCAAAGCCTTTTTTCTACCCCAAATTTTTAAACAGAGCTGGGGAACAATCTTAAAATAGTTTAAAAATCTCACTGAATTGACCGACGATCGGGTACATATTTTCAAAAACCTTGTCGTTAAAATATTTAGAATAGATACTCGTTGTACACGTCATGATACCTTTAATATAATATTCATTAAACAACCAGTTAGTAAAACATTATAAAACAAAATAATTTGTGCGTAAAAAATATGAAGAAGTTACAACTATAAATTATTGTTTTATTACAGTAATGTTTTACTGTATTAACTATACTACCTTAACAACGTTGCCGTAACACGATACATTTACCTTGAATTGAACAATAAAATGTCTTACTAGAACAATTATTAGGCGGTAGAAATACTTTATAGCAAATGTCATATCGGGTAGGATTTTTTCCAATTTTGGACAGGACTGTCAGTTGGTATTTTAAATTTAAAATGTGTATATTTGGATATTTTGTAGCTTTATTTTTGTGATAAACTTCTCGATAATTTTAGAGATCTGGCGGTGTATACTAAACACATTCACTGGCAGTCCTGTTGTGAGTTTGACTTTTGGCGCCAATAACATAGATGTGAATTCTGTACATGAACAAGAAGGTTAAAGTCCCACTTCTTAGTCGTTATAACGTTTGTTAATACATATAGCAAAGCGTTACAGTTAGTAGAATATGGATATCACATTAAGATGAATTGAATTGAAATGAGTTGTGTTTGTCGCTTATAATTTTTAGATATCCATAAATTTATAGATACGGATATCGTACATGAAAGAAAATTCAAATGGTTATTTCTACAAGAGCTAAGTTAGGTAGGTAGGTACCGTTTTTCCGTGGTAAGATTTCATTAGAGAGCAATTAAAGCATGCATCCAAATTACAAAACTACATACATATACCATACTTTTGCAAAATTGTATAAAACTGGACGGACAACTCAACTCTCTACGGCAAATGAGCATCCAGCAATTTAAGTCTCGCCTTACGCAGCAAACTCCTTTACAAATTAAATAATGGCAGCCTTGTTTTATATTGTATATTTATTTCTAATATTTATATAATAGAAACTCTGTTACTTAGCGTATTTGTCGTTATTGGCAGTCTACGTTGTGTTGGTATTGTATGTCCTATTGCAGTTTTCTTTGGTTATATTCCTTCTCACATGAGACACTTAAGGCAATCAATACTTCTTCTACAGTTCCGTTAAGGTCGATGCCATGTCCACACAAAACAAAATTAATGTAAAAATTTTGTTAATGTTTTAGAAATATCACCGTAGTCGTTTTTCTTAAATTAAGTAAGTACAATTTATCTCATTTTATAGAAGTTTCCTATTTGCTGTCTTTACAAATAAGGTAGGTATTATTTAGATATGTATTTGCAGCTGAAACGTTGCACCTCAAGTTACACTCATTACGGCTACTATAGATATAACCATGGGTCGTTTTTATAGTTATGTTAACTATCTTCAGGCCTCCAAGCTAGCAGGCTGTAATGCTCGATTGCGGCTTATAATATGTTATCCAGCTAGCGGACATGAAACATTTATGTACAATTAAATTTATTACGTTCCAGTCGCATCTTTAACAATCACTAGCAAAAGCGAAGCGCAAACTTCGCATTAATTACTCAATCGAGGATTACATTAATATTTGTTTTGTTAACATAACGTAAACGACACATTTGTTTAACTCACAAATGTGTCATTTAACCGATGCGTATTAAGCGTTGAATTTGAAATTTCGAAATTATTTTCAACGTCTAAAGTCCTGGCTTTAAAGTCATCTTTACTAACCCTAAACCGTAGTGCTTGTATACTCTGACTCACGTAATATCACTGCACTGCCCTCACGAATCCAACCCTGCAGTCGAGATGATCGTAAGTAAATACCAGCGGCCGAATAATATCAGCGAGTCGAGTTTAGTTTCGGCGTTGTTTTTTTAGTTGAGGCTTTTAACAGTAGCTTCATTAGACACTTGACACCGCCAACGGATATGTTTATTTCAACGAGTCGATGATTGCTCTCGGAGGGGCAGGCCAGTGAGCGGCGTGGCGGGGGCGGAGGCGGAACACCGCCAACCGATAGGTATATTTATTTCAAAGAGTCGATGATTGCGCTCTATATGTGGAGTGCGGGCAGCGCGGAGGCGAGGGGTGTGAGCGGAGTGGCGGGGGCGGAGGCGGGCACGGGCGTGGTAGGGCTGGCGGAGCGCGCGGGCGGCGGCTCGGCGGCGCGCACGAGCGCTCGCCGCAGCTCGTGCGCGCGCGCCGCCAGCGTCCGCGCCGCCTCCGCCATCTCCGCTACAGCGCTCGCGCACGGGAACTGCTGCGCGGCCGCCTTCGTTTTCGCGACCGTCACGGCCAGCGCGTCCGACAACGCGTCTGAACAGCGCAACGCTTTGGACTTTAAGCTGGCGTGTTGGGCGCTCCTGTGAATAGATACGATAATCATTAGAAACGATTTTTATTGTTGATACGTGTGTTTCATCAATTGCCTAAGACCCTGTAAGAATTAATGAGCAAAGGCTGTGGCAGAATAGCAGGAGTAATGGGTCTCCCGTTACAACTGAGTCACAGACCGTTTTGTCACAACTAATTATTAAGCTCTCTATTTAAATTTGAATTTTGTACTTTTGTGTGGCAAATAAATACTTTTTATTTATTTGCGAAAAAGCAATAATAATGCTGTCTATGCCGTCAGTGGCGACTTACGGCACTACCTAGATCTTTGTGATCTATGAGCACTTATGAAGTAATAATGGTGGTATAACCATCTCTTTGTACTCAGATGCCAAATATCCAGATCGACGACGGTAGACAGCGTCAACGGTGCGAAATAGCGCATAAGTATAAGGATTCTGTACTTGGCCATAAACAACTATTACTTTTACTTTATAAAACATGAAGTTAATTTTTACTAAAAATCACTATAAAATTTTAATCTACTCACCTGTGCACTGTATCTCCAACGTGAACTATCCTATGTGCGCTTAATACAACAAATTTTCCGTGAGCAAGGAACACATCGGGCGGCTGCCCCATTTCGATGGTTCTAAGGAAGGCCTCCACCGCCGTGGCCAAGTGGGCGCCGTACGTAGCAGTTTGTGCTGCGTAGAATGCTGCCAGTTGTCGGTCATCTGGCGGGAGTACAGTTGCCGCCGCAACTGCGCTAACCTGAATCGAAACAATCATCATAACACTAACATAAAGGTTAACTAAAATTTGCGCAAATTTATGGACGGTGCTGTGTGTCAATTAAGGTGACATATATACTATATAAGGAAATATGTAAATTTGCCGCGTAAAGTACATTTTTCTATTGAGTGTGGTGTAATGTCACCGACTTTGTAAAGAAATTAGACAGTATGGGTTTATTCATAAACTTAATGTCAAGAAACTTCTTACTTAAAAGTGTAGCAAGTAATCCTATTTAATAGAGGACGTTATCAACGTGTATTTGTACTACCGATATAAATTTTAATCAATATTTATTTTCATGACTACTTTGATTATATCGAAAGCAGGTATACTACATCCACACCAAATGGGACAAACTCACATAGGATAAGCGACGGGGCACGTTACACCTGTAGGCAGCATGACGCGTTTCTGGGCGGTTCTTACCGCCCAGAGCATCGACGGCCACAAGCTAAACATTCAGAGGCGGGGGCCGCACCCTTTCGGACAGCGGTTAGATAGCTCAAAAACCCCCACAGAGGTGACATGATTGATAACAATACGTGATCATCATCATCATCATTGCCTTTCCCTTTTTTAAACTGTATCAGATGAAGCTGTAAAAGCCAAATAGGCTAACAAGATAAAGATATTCGTTCCATCGATGTTATATATAATATTATCTAGCGATAGCAACTAGCGATCTACCCCGGCTTCGCACACCTACCGAGTCTAAATGTGAATCTAAACCGTCTAGGGGCCCATTCAAACATACACAAAAATTACATCAAAGTTAGTCGATCCGTTTTTGAGTTTAGCGAGAAAAACGGACAGAAATAGATTTTTATATATAAAGATATATCAGGCCGGTGTCGGGTAACAGCATTAACAGTGCGAGACGCCCAGAATTGAAATGACTAAATCTATGACTGCAATTGACAATGCCTGGTGCTTGGCAAATCCTATAACGTTGCAAACGTAAGTCGTCAAAATCCAATGCTGAATATGCAGCATTGGCTTTTTACGAGTTGATGAATAAGTTTCAGAGCCTGGCAAGGGATACCATAGACGGGAGTTTATTGACTAAATTGGCTAGGAATGGAAGGCTAGTCAGAGATTGGCCTTCCATTCCTTATAGGGAACTAGAGAGTAGTTGATTGACGTAAAAGTATGTATTTATTTATGATGAAGAGAAATTTTGGCGGGATGTTGATCACCGGCGGATTTTGCTGCTTCTGTTTTATCGTTTAAACAAAGCTTTAAAGTAGATTTTGATACTACTATTAGAAGAAACAAGTGCTTCGACGGTGATAAAATCTCAAAATATTATGTCCGCTTAAGTGCTTTGAGAGCTTGGTATACTGACGTTATCTTAGTTGGCTTAAGCTGAAGTCAAAACCTCTTTAAGAACCTTCGCAACGTGCGGAATTAATGTATTGTGAAGAAATTTGTTATATTTAATTATACTAACTAAAATGTGTACACATAAAACAATTTTAGAATATGTAATCTTTATGGATAAAGGCCTTGTAGCCATTACCACAATTTAAAAAAAAAACGATGGAAAGAAGACAAAAAATGTGTGATACGCACCTCCCCGGCGTGGTCAGCGTCGCGCACGAGCGCGTCGAAGGAGGCACGTAGTTTGTCGGGCAGCGCGGCGCGGATCTCCGCATTGCGACGCCCCGTCGCCGCGCGTGACTCCAGCCGCACGTAGTCGTACTCCTCCGTCCATTCGTGCCCAGCCGCCGACCGCCTGCGACCGTATAGCGACGCTCATTAACATCAATATTGTCGTTACAGTCTTATCAAAGTCTACTACTGTAGGCTTCGCACTTGACAGTCGGGTTGGCAATCGCATTACTTTATTTTGCGTTATCAGTCAAATGCTGCAGCTCAGCACCTGTTTCAGGTTCCCTCTGTCGTCTCTTATGACATCCCAGGAATGATATGGGGTGGTGGACTCTTATACCTCTACTATACCAACGCTCACTACTCTGTGTTAACTATATAATCATGTTTATTTTGAGTTTTGTTGGGAATTTGGCCGATGACGGACTGTCGCTCATGTTTTTTCGCTTGAATAATGGCTTGAAGTGGATTTATATTCGTAAAAGTGATGTGATTGTTAATCAAGTGTCTGCGCGTGTGAACTATGAGAGTAAACGACGAAACAAGTGCTTTGATGTTGATATAAACCTCAAGTTAATTTGATCGCTTAGGCGATGAACTTGAGTGGTTGTCGTCATCAACAGTCCGCTGGGTTGAGCTGTCGTCAAAATCTCCCAAAAACTTCGCAATATGACGCATCAGCATATTGTGAAGAAAAAATATATAAAATGAAGATTCTGAAAGAAATTATAGGCTCAGAAGGGCTAGTACCCAGAGCCGTAAAGCCAGTTAAATAAAAAATATACATGCTTATTGACAAACTACCCTCTAAGCGTCCATAAGTGTTTCCTCTGAATTTCTTTCCGCCCGTCAGCGCTTTTGTATATAATTTCTAGTTTCTTTCGGTAATGGTCCTTAATTTTAAGATACAAAAAAAGATAACAGGTCTAATTTTTATTGCATAAACATTAATCGACGTCGAATGCGAGTAGATTAAGAAAAGTGAGCTCCTGCATATTGTCGTCGTGTACGGTACATCTGGAGCATCATATTATGATAATTTTATTGGAGCACTAGAATTTAGTTACGGCTTATGAGATAAATTCAGTGTTGAGTCCAATCGAACATTATATACATACTTATAAGTTAGAAAAATGTATTGAACAAGTTCTTTTTTTATTACTACATGAAAAATATATTTATAAGCGTTGCACTGCCATACATTTTCGTGATACTTTCTTTTTATGGATATTATCGATTGTTAAATTTAGTTATGTAGTGTATTCGCGTTCAGATAAACAATTCTATCAAAAAAAAAATGAGTGAAACATAAGCATGGCCGTAATTTGAATTCAACTTGTAACTCATAAGTAGTAAGTCACCACAATAGACATTAGATATATTTTGCGAAAACGGCACTAAAATTAGTTAAAAAGTACTATAAGGCAGGCCTCATACATCCGGAATGCCTCTTTGAATTCAGAGTCGGAATTCATAATTTGAATTCCAATTAGAAGGGTAATAAGAGCAAGTATAATTACAGCTGTCTTTATTTTTGTTAGTTGATTACATATATTCATGAGTTGTAGCAGCCACTAGGTTTACTATAAGCTCGTTTATTACAATGATATAGAATATAGAAAAAAATTTAACAAACCTAAATAGCAGCGACGCATTCCCGTGAATGAATGAAGCGGCGCGGCGCACGTCTTCAGTGAGTGAGCGCGCGCAGGCCACCAGCTGGTCGAGAGCGTCCTGAAATAATTATAAATAATATAAATATTTTAGGCTATGAAATATATTTGTTGGCAACTTTAATGAAAACAACATTATGTATTTATCAATGAAATCCTTATTGTTGCATATTTAATACCTTGATGAGTTTTTTAAATCGAATTTTCTGTCAATTTATGCAAGCTTAAGTAGAAGATATCATTGTTATTGATGTAATTATTTTATCAAACTTATTTATGGTCAATTTTTGTAAACGTAATTAGGCGGTGTTATAATAGTAGTTATACAACATATAACAAAAACCCTGTAGTTCCCGTTAACTGCGTTATCAGAATCGGTATTCAAGCGTATAGAAATATTTTTTTCAGACACGACCATATTTTTTATTTAATTAAAAAAATATTTGCAAATTATGTTTAAGTATGTAGCTTTATTTCCTCTAACTCACACGAGTATCGGTAATGCGGGGTCTTTGACAATCCTTTTACACACACAGAACATTCGTTTGTTTACCATAGAGGTGGCGTCACGATGGAATCTAATATGGCACATAGCTTTTCGGACGTTTAAGGCACAGATTAAAAAATTCTTAAGTTGTATTATATATAATGCATTTTTAGATATAGAAATCAACATTTAAAAAATTATAAAATTTCGAAAATACATATTTTTTATTGCTATGGTGAGGTTTACCTGTGAGCCGTCGGTAGGCTCGCGATCGCGCTCCAGGCGCTCGGGCGCCCAGTCGCCCGCATCTAGCGCACTCGTCGCTTCGTGCGTGATGCGCTCCGCGTCCTTTAGCGCCTTCACCAGCGGACGCAGCTTTACTGCGATACCTGCCGGCCGCAGATTAGATTATCTCATGAATGTGACTATATTAAAGAATCGTTTACTCTCCGTGACAATCCGTTTTCTTTGTATATAATCCTCTTCATCGATTTCGATGATGGCGACATGCGCGGCAGTGGAGTTGGCCAGTTGAGTTGTTACACTTGCAACTCAACTGCGTACTAAGCGTAGGTATATTGTTTTGTCTTGGCGTATTACGTCTAAAGTTTTAAAGCGGCTTTCCTCAAACGATTTAATGCTTTTGAAGATTTTTGATTGCCTAGTTACGAATAAACATTACTGTATTATGCTATTTAGCAGTACAGTTAGCGTATGGTGGCGTAAGAATATCCACTATTACAGTTCGTGTTGTGGGTCTTGTAAGAGGCGGCAGGCGGAATCAAATCAGGAGATGGACAACAGCAGATTACATAGCGGGTTTCCTTATGAAGTAATCTAGTATGAAATTCCATGTCCTATAGGAAACTTTGGTAACGGTACCGACAACGGTACTTGAAGTCGGAGAAGGGAAAACGTTACATTTTAGAAAAAGAGGTTACATTCCAAACATGAAAGCTGTAAATTGTACGTTACCTTTGTCTTGTGCATCGTGTGCGTTGGCGAGCGTGGCGTCCGCGAAGACGGCGAGGTCGTGCAGCGCGGCGCGCAGGCGGGCGCCGGCCACGCGCACGTCCAGCACGCGCGCCCGCAGCGCGCCGCGCCGCCGCCAGCCCGGCGTCACGTGCGACAGCAACCGCGACACCGCCGCCGACGCCTCCTCCTGCACCAACACAACACACATATTAGAATACAAACTAAAACATACTACTTCTTTAACCTCTCAAACCCCTAGCGGTCTCATGCACTTTAACCCATAAAAACATATATAGAGAATACTTTTCTAATGGAAAAGTTTGGCATTATATAATCATTATGAAATGCTCTATCCTCTAGCTCTAGTGCAATAAAAATCTATTATCCTATGAATATCTATTTATAATCTACGTTTATTTCGTACACCATTTTCGCGTGAATGTGTAATTTGAAATGAAATGTTGATTTTTGGATTTTTCCAGTGTTTTATTAGTGTTTTAGTATAGTGTTTTATTATAAAATATTGTAATGAAAGTTTTTATGTGAATATGATTTATCTTTTTACGTAAATAATTTCGAGTAATATATATTGAAGTAATTGTGATTTTCACGCTACCGACATTTGCTTGGTATGTTTTTTTTTGTTATCAAAAACAATAAAATCTTTTTGTAATGAAGTAAAACCTGACTTTTGTTCAGACCACAAGATAGAAAATTTTGTATAGCTTTTATAATGCTAAACTTCATCTTAAAAAAGTCTTAAAGTTAAAGTTTTAATGGTTTTAAGTGTTGTGGGTGCGTGCGGTCGCATGCGACCGCTCGGGATTTGCCGGGTGCATGCGACTGCATGGGATTTTTATGGCGCTTGAAGGGTTAAGAGGATACCTTAAAAATGAATTCTAGTTTTGGGAGCGTAGCCTGGCGTGGTTTGCCTGACCTAAGTCCTTTGATCTGGTCAAGTAAAAACTATCTCGTATAGATCGCTGGCGACTGACCAAATTATAATTGGTACTACTTCAGTCAGGACGCGACCGATTGTCCGAGAAACTACCTGTTCGTCCATGAACACCGGATATTATCTCGACCCGATTGTATGTAGTTTCAGTGTTCTTTTCTTATTGCCTCAGCAAGAAGGATAATCAAGACGATTACGACAAATACCTTTTCTTCTATCTAAAAGACCCATGTGCATCAGTGAACTCTACTTCGACGTGAGTAACAGAGAGAAAAATCAGAATTTTTGAACCATTCCTTATTAGTTCCTTATTAACCGTATAATGAAATTATGACACAAATAATTTTTTGGCCGTGAAAGGAAAAGGGGAGATCTCACCGCCGGGCAAGGTGCTCAGCCCGAGAGCGGCGAATGCTCCATGTAATAAATCGGAGCTGTTTGATATAGACTCGCTTTACTTCGGAGCTTTGATAGCATGTGTTTTTTTTTATATATATTTGATAGCATTCGGTGTGCTTCGCTTATGGCGCGACGACAGCCCTGCGACATCAACAACTTGCTCAGACTGCAGGTCGATAGTGCAGTCGAATTGCCGGTGCGTCCTTAAGGCCAGTGGGGAATGCATGATGTGTGCATAAAGGCAAGTGACGCCGGTGAAACCATGGGCCAGAGCAAGTGCCAGAAGTCTGCCTTATAAATCTGCGATGAGACGAGATAAAAACAAGTTGGACTGGCTTGCAGGCACTGAAAACTGCAGAAAACGATTCTCATGAGTGAATTGTAGGGGTTCTTGAGGATAATAACGAAGCCTCAAGAAGTTGTTTCCGAAAGTTGTTGGTTGCGTGTTCAGATCTCGTCGGGGTCACCAATTTAGCCGTGAAATGAGAAAAGGAGATCTCCCGCCGGAAAAGGTGTTCAGCTCGGGGAGCGGCCTATGCTCCATGTGATATTTCGGAGCTGTTCTGTATATACCCGCTGTACTTCAGAACTTTGATAGCGTGATTTAGGCATTGGTGGGGTTCGCTTGTGGCGTAACGACAGTGCCGCCACAGTTTTAAGGCTAGTAAAATTCTATACAAAACATTTAATGTCAAAATTGTAGGTAAGATGTAGAAACAAGTCTCTACATTTTACTTTAAAGGAATTTTCTGAATTACTGTAGATGATGCTAAACTCGATTACTTTTCTTAAAACTGAACCAACCATTGTATAGTTTTCCTTTACTGCCAAGGTTCTGGTAAATCAGCACTTAAAATTTCAAAACAATATCATTGGTACCGGCACTGATCGAATCAGTTGCTCGCGTACTGTAAAATTTACTCCTGCCCTTCTGCGGCTTTATTGCTATTTAATACTTACGTACGGTACGGGAGTTGGCTTTCCTAGCACTTATGGCATTATAATACTACTTACTATATTATGTATGGCTATTTATAAAGATATACGTCACCACTGCGACAAACAACTGTAGAAGGTGAAGACCCTAAGGTCATAAATTTCCAATACTCAATAATATATACCGTGAACCTAACCTTGTAGGATTTACAAACGTGATGTGTCAAATTCTAGAAGAAACAAAACACAACTTTAACCGCAGCGACTACAGTACTCCGTATTGCATCCGTGAGTCACGTCTAAAACGGGACCGTGTCTTAACATAGCACTAATAGCAATAATAATTTACGGTCACTGCTCTGCGGTGGATATTTTGACCGCAAAACGCAATTTTGAACGTTATTTATTTTATTCAACGTATAAATATGAGCTTCCTATCTCCGGTTCTAAATAAGCTAGCTTATGCGGAGCCGGAGATATGGAAATATTAACATTAAATTCTTATCTTTCTCTGGAATTTATTGCGCAATGTACTTTACATACGTTAACTAGATTTGCAGTGACAGATTGCAGATGGAAGCATTAGATTAATAGATTATACAGTTGCAAATGAATAATTGTAAACTTAATTTATAGTTATTTAATGTTAAAGAATAGAAAACAGGCAGCAGGTAGAGCCACGTTTTTAGTACGTGGTAGAGACACGCTGTAGCTATATTATGGTAGCACGAATGGGGAAGGACCACGCTCTCACAGAATACCAGCGTAAAATAGCAGCTTAACACTACCGTGTTTCGTATTGTGAGTCTAGATATCCGGGGATACCTTTTTACTGAAAACGAGGCATTCCATCTTAGTCTTCAGGGGTGACAACGCATCTGCGTTTTGATTCTTAATCGAGGATAAATGTAGATGTCTATGGGCCACAGCATCCACTTATCATCAGGTGAACTGTGTGCTCCTTTGTCAATCTTATTTATAAAAAGGCAATATTTTGACGATGTAGCTAAAAGGCTAGTTAATACTCAACATCAGATGGAAATCTGCATGTCTAAATATTTCGACGACGAAAAGTAGATAAGTGTTCATTTATTTATTACAGCCTATTAAAAGTCAACGTTGCTGTTAGCAACGGCAGATTTTTTATTATTTTGAGTTGTTATCGGGAAGATGCTGTGACTAATCTCCTGTTAACTGTGCTCCTGGTTTCGTTTCTCTTTCTCTTTGTCGCCTCTTCCGAAACCCATAACATGATATGGGGCAAATAGACATGAATGATATAAAATGGGCATGCGTCAGTAATAAATATCACGAACTACTCTTGTGTCATTTAAGCATTACGCAGTATAACACCGTGAGCTTGGTGTTTAGGTAGTGTGATATGCTTGGTCGACGGAGCACTTTTATTTCTATGTTATTATTTCACTATGGCGTGATATAACGTGTCATGACAAAAAACATGCATTAGGCACAAATTAATTTTGGTGAGTATAAGTAATGCTTTATATAATTTAAATAAAAGATAAAAGTGTGTACATTATCCTTCCTTAATTTTGTATTTAGCAAGTCGCATTGACCGAAAAGTGGCAATAATATAGTTATGAGCAGTAAACACACACCTGTAATCTCTCCAAGGCTTCTAATGCCGCGTCGCACGGTAGAGGTAGAGCTCGGGAACGTGGCACGTCGTACGTACTAGAGGCAGAGGCGGCGGACGCAGCAGAAGCGGTGGAATGCGCCGAGCCTGCAGAATTCGCGGAAGCGCTGG
Organism: Parnassius apollo; assembly: GCA_907164705.1. NCBI lineage: Eukaryota > Metazoa > Arthropoda > Insecta > Lepidoptera > Papilionidae > Parnassius > Parnassius apollo. Next base: position 14,502,873 of record CAJQZP010000212.1, read on the forward strand.
AGGGGGCTGAGGTTAGTGAGCCCGTGCCACTGCACGCCGAATCGGCGCTGGCGGGTCGAGGTGCTCGTGGCGCGTCGTACCAATCGCCAATGGGTCGGGGACAGTCGTATGTACCCCGAGTGACGGGAAGAGGTGCACGGGGCACGTCGTAATGAGAACATTCTTCGATCTAGAATGAAAAAATCTCTTTAAAAAAGTTATTCCACAGAATTCAAAGTACTTTAACATGATGATAAAACCACTGCTAGTTTTACCAAGCGCTTAAAAACTGCTCTAAATTCTTAATGACATTTTTTATCATCTTCGATCATTTACCAATTGTTTGGGGGAAAATGGCTAGTACCATCGTCTAGATTTTTTTTAAGTTCTCAGTTTGTGTTTTTTTTTTTTTGGTAAAAACGTAAAGTCATTTAACAGTTCTAACATATTACTCGACAAGCTTTAACTATGTTAACATACTTTTGTAAAAGCGGGTGACTGCTGCGCAGGCATGGGCTGGTGGGCAACGGGTGCAGGAGTGCGAGTGCGTCGCCGATGCATAGCCGTGCTGGCATCGAACACGCCTGCCACGATCCGCAACCGGTTGCCGGGGCATATTCCCTGAAAAACCAAACATACATTGTAATATATAAAAATAATATGATAGATTCTTACTTCTGGCTTTTCTTTTATCTGTTTGGAAAATTTCCGTATTCCTAGTTGTTAAAGTTAGAAGTCCTAACTTATGGTAGAATATTTTATTATATTATAAACCTATATTGCAGCGGTTAAAATAGGTGCCATAGACATTCTCATGAAAGACCACAGACACTGACACATTACTGTAAGTATATAATGTATACTGCAATAGAATTCTACGGAGCAAGTCTCGCTATCGTTGGCTTCAAGGAATGGGGAAAGAAATACCGGAACAATAGCAAATGGGCTAAAGGAGGACAGGAAAAACATAACCAATTAACTATATTTTTTTCTTTGTATTATTATAATTTCTTTATTTAATATGTATTATGTGTAATTCGTATTTAAAATTACAGTTTAAGTTCTGTGTTTTAATTACATTTTAGAAGATTAATTTTTTACAAATTAATTTTAAATAAATCTCATTTTTGATACACCACTCGTAAGACGTGAGGTCCAAATATGGCCCAGAAACTACTATAAATTGAAGGCTCTGATCTCTGTACCATCAGAAAGTGCTTCATAGGTTGTGAGCCCGTTCTTCACCCTTACTTGTGCATAAAAAAATTGTTTTGCCAACAGTCTTTGGCTCTACGAACTAGAAAGAACTTTTATTAATCATTTGGAGCATTTTGATAACTTTTAACCTTTGGGGCCGTGGAAGGAAAAGGGGAGATCTCCCGCCGGGCAAGGTGTTCAACCCGGGGAGCGGCCGACACTCCATGTGATAGTTTGGAGATGTTCTATATACACTGTTTATGATTCGGAATTTTAATAGCGTGATTTAGGCTTCGGTGTGTTTCGCTTGCGGCGCGATGACAGCGCCGCCACATCACCCCCCTGCTCAGACCGGAGGTCGATAGTGCAGTCCGATTGCCGGTGCGTCCTTAATGCCGGTGGGGAATGCATGCTGTGTGCGTAAGGGCAAGTGACACCGGTGCGAATGATATGCCGGTGTGTAATGCATGCCGTACTACGCACTGGCAAGTGATGCCGGTGAGAATGATGTGCCGGAGCAAGTGCCAGAAGTCTGCCTTATAAATCTGCGGTGAGTCGAGATGAAGACAAGTTGGACTGGCTTGCAGGAACTGAAGACTGCAGAAGACGATTCTCAGTAGTGAATGGTAGGGGTTCTTGAGGATAATGACGAAGGCTTGAAGTTGTAATTTCCGAAGGTAGTGGTTGCGTGTTCAGCACACCGTGTATCACGTCGGGTGGTCACCACTGTGGCCGTAGAAGAAAAAGGGGAGATCTCCCGCCGGGCAAGGTGTTCTGCCCGGGGAGCGGCCAACACTTCGTGGGATAGTTCGGAGATGTTCTATATATACTGTTTATGATTCGGAACTTTTGATAGCGCGATTTAGGCTTCGGTGTGTTTCGCTTGTGGCGCGATGACAGCGCCCCCACACCTAAATATTCTGAATTCACTCTAGGCAAAAGAAAAAGCTTTAAGCAGAACCTTCTTCAAAACAACTACAGGATAACTAATGTCATAATGTCATATGGTGGATAATAAATATTTGTAATGTGTAATTCCGACAAGGCTTTACGTCATGGTTATTAAAATTGGTATTTTTTTTAAATTTTCAAATAATGACATGTATTAATGACGTCTCGAGACAAAAACAAACTATTATTTCAAAGAATATGCGTTACATTAATACGGATGTTGTCCTTCGTAGTGTATAATTCTATCACTTGCGTGTAATGATACAGAAACTTACTTAACCTTCAATATATTTAATAAAACAAAAGAACTTAGAGTACCTTTACTTAAAATTTAAATTGATTAGGTAAAAAAGCTTTGGAATAAGCGTCTCTTAAAACAGCGAATATGTTATCTTGTAATCTATCGCTTTTAAAAACATTCTAACATATTGTTATCATGAACATACTGTAAAAGAATCCTCTACCCCATATAGTTTCGTGAGTGTGTTAAGAGGTGTCAGAAAGAAGCAGCCTATCAAAAGTCCATGAGAATAGACATGGACGTACTACGTGTTAGTACCAGTAGTTTTTGTTATAATAAAGAGTGCTCATCAGCTCCTGTATCATTTAGTACACAGTCCACGGAGTCGCCTCTTACGACACCCACAGGATGATATTGGTTATTGGATTCTCCCACGCCACTACTTCACAACGAACTTTTGATTTTAACTTAGTACATTTGATTAATGTTCTGGCTCCTATTTGAAAAGTAAGGTTTTAATGCTGGGCATTACTTTTTGTAAGGACTATTGCGGTGAAAAGAGGTCTATCACGCTGCTCCGGTCCAAATTAGTAAACTTCAATTGCCCTCGGAAGCATTTATAAATTCTTCGAACTTAGTTTCCTTCCGACGTTTTATTTTATAATAGATTTGGTGGTATTTGAATATATAAACAACGAAACTTAAGGTAAGTGGTTAAAGTAATGCCTCACCTGTCGACCTCGAAGGGAGCACAGCCACCAGCCCTCGCTGCCACCAGTATTCTGCTCCAGCACGGTGAGAAGGTCGCCTCGTCGGAATGCCAGTTCGTCAGGTGACTCTGCTATGTTGTCGTATAATGCTCGCGCCATACACTGCAAACAAATGGATGAATAAGTGAAGGAAATTAATATTTAATCCAAGTGATCGACTCCAATCTTTTGTCAAGTAGATTTTCTAGAAGGCATTCGTTCGATTCAAAAAGTTTATTTTAATTTGAATAACAAATAGTTACGTTACATACTTGTTTATATCGATATTTTGTAGTGTGATGTAAGAAAGAATATTCCACTTTTGTTTTCAAATACCAACCTCCTCTTCACATGATACGCCTTGCTTGATGACGAATGGCTCTGGTAACAGGCAGATGGCAGAAAATACATTAAACCTCTGAATTTAAATTTAACAGGCTGGTGATGTGCTGTAGCATTACGAATGCCTGCACCCCGTCACCACAGTGTAATGACCTTTTTTTCTTCCAAATTGTTTTTGAAATCAATGATTGCCAGCTGGCACATTCCTGGATGTTTAACCGTGGACTTTGGCTGTTTACGCGTGATTCAATCGTCGACTTGTAATTTAAAAATCTGTATCTATCCCTATAAATATAAACACTGAATATATTTTACGACTGCTGTCTTTAAAAATTATAACTTTCAATACGAGAAAAATTCAGAATTTTTAAAGATAGTAGTCACACTGGAGCTTCAGTATGAATGGGTCGGCGCGACCAGGGATGAACTACGATCTCATAGAAATCCAGTAAAAATATTCTAAAGTGGAAGAAACTAACATGACAAAATTTCTTTATATTAATCTTTTCTGTAGCAGTCAATTGTGGATATATTGTATTTGAATTCAACTATCTTTGTTAGTTTTAATAAAATAAGAAGAAATTCTAAATATTGTATGTTTCATCACAAATTACAGGATAAGAAATATGAATATAAATTATTTTACATAATATTATTCAATCACGTACATTTTTATATTTCCTCTTCACTTCTCACTCATTCATGCTCTCACCGAATACCAGCGTATGCGAAACGAGGCATTCCGTCTTAGTCCTCAAGGGTGACAACACATCTGCGTTTTGATTCTTAATCGGGGTAAACGTAGATGTCTGTGGGCCTCAGCATCTACTTAGGTACCACCAGGTGGACTGTGTGCTCGTTTGTCACCCTTATTTCATAAAAATATCTTAAAATCTAGACATTGAGTTATCGACATCAAATGCTTTAACATCAGTGAAGTATAAAGTACGTATAATATCTCAATGTTTATAACCTAATTAGTTTTGTTCAATATGTACTTAGCGTTCGGGTAAATATTAAAAATAATTACATTAATTGAATCGTTTTTAAAAGGTGTTTCTTTATTTTAATAGGAATGTCATTGACAACTACATATGTACGTGGATCAGTCATGATTCTGTTATGTTTTGACCTTAGAAATTATAATTAAGAAGTTCGAATTAAAATTAGGTGTATTACCACCAGCTACGCGCTATATGTTCGCGTATTCGACATCGACTTGCGGAAGGCGCCAAAACTAAATTACATAGACATGAATAGTTAAAAGTTTAATCTGACAGAATTGTTTTGTAAAACTATCAATATAGTAAATGTAAAATTCAAACAATAGAACGCCTTTTCAAACAATTTAAACATACAATTAGAATAGAACACTGCTTCGTAGTGTAAGCGTAGACTTTGTTATTATGTTCCTTATTGGAGCGACACCCCGCGTGCATTTTCGCCCACACCGCTATATTAACCACGCGTCCCACGAGTTTAGTGAAAGATTTTTTGTTTTATTTTATTATTATGGTTTTGCGCGAATAGTGATCAAAGGTATGGCGGGGCGAACGTCAAGTGCATAGATAATAAATACACTATAGTGTACTGTATTAGATGCGTCCACCAGTATCTTGCTCCTACTAGGCCGGCCAGTGCAGGGAAGGAACGGAAGAGAGGGGGATTATGTCCGCCAACATCCAACAAATACATCAACAAATACGAAATGCAAGTGTGTGCGTTGGCGCAACGATTTATAAATTTAAAAAAACCAATAATTTATTTTTTTCAAATAAAAAATCCTTAAAATATTTAAAAAAAGCCTACGCATATTTCGAGAATTTTACAGTTGTGCCGATGGCATGCAGCCTCAATTTGAAGCATAATAATTAATATGTCATTATGCTACTACTTTTATATTTTATAAGCATATTTACACATTATTTCCACAAGTAAAAATGAAAAAAATTATTGTCGGTAAAGAGCACTTTAAAAATACTTCTAAGTGCTTGCTATTCTTCATTCGTTCGAGTTGTTTGTAGTTTTCGTACCTCATTATTAATTATATTATGATCCAGAAGGCTCAATAATACATTCTATAATAATTTTCCCGAAATTGCAATCTTTTGATTGGGAAAGTATTATAGTGCGTATGTATCAATAGGCATTATTAAACAGTAGGCTGAATATTTTTAACATCAATCAAAATAATAGACAAAAAACTTACAATAAAGATTACGCTACGGAAAAAGTAGCTAAAAATAAATAAGAATTGAAAATTATACTAATTATTCATGCGATTAGGAAATTAAGTACTTAATAGAATCATATTTTATTACTTAATTTCGTATTCGCATAAAGTTTTTATGTTATTGCATTAAATAATAATTGCAAAAATATTATTTATTAATTGCCTGCACGATGTAACTAAAATTGTACATAGAAGTGGGGGCAAATGTACATGCGGCTCGCCTGATGGTAACAACTGCACCACCAGAGGAATCGCTCTTGCTCTTGCATTACCGGTTTTTGAGAAAAGATTAGGCTCTTACGACGGACGGTCTCTAATCCAAATCTCGACCAGAAAAATCGCTAAAGATATCACGCGAAGTGGTCTCTATCCTGATAATGTAATAAATGTGAAAGTGATGTTTCGATGCTTGTCCTCCAATCATGCTTAAACGGCTGTACAGATTCTAAGACGAAATTTGGCATAGTAGTCGAAGAGTTAGTAGTTTAATTAACGCTCAGCGAAGATGGCGGGTATAAACCTTAGACCTATATTCGAAAAACTAAAATATTATTAATTTACACCAGTGTTGTAATATTATTTATTTATGAAGACACTAACATACGGTACACTAAATTATTAATTGCAGATAACATATCAAATGTACTAAGAGTTAAGTGGCAAGGCGATGACCACATGCAAAATACAATATTTGAGCGAGAAATATAGTATAATATCAAGAACAGTTTGTACCAAGCAATATTGTAATTATATTGTCCGGATTTGTTTTTGAAAAATGATGGGGCATCTACACCTAGCGCATATGTGAACCGCAGCTGCACAGTAACAGCGCGTCCCAAATCGGGCGATAATGATGGATTGCATTGTGCAACAAGAGCGACTGTGGGCGATGCTGTTGGGGCAGGCCATGTCCGTTTCCGACGCAATCGTTTGTGCAACAGATATAACTTAACGACTGTTATCAAGGCGCGACACATTGAATCGCAACGCCGACGCCGGCACGGCGGTATGTTGACGCAAAATATTATTATGTGTGATATATCGGAATTAAAATGTTATGCATTTATAGAACATTGCTCATAAGTAGGTTTACTTCTTATATAATAACTACATCCAAAATGGTAAACATATTTTTAAACGAAAATTAATTACAGTATCAGAAGGAACAGGAGATTCAGATCACAGATCAGATTTGACAAAATATTAACTGATAAAAGTCATATCATTTGTTTAAATCATTAATAAAAAACAAACAATTCTTTATTTTCATTCTAAAACTAAAATAAATAAATCAATCAATTACCATTAATTGAAAAAAGGAACGCTTTTATACAGAAAGAAAGTTAAACGAAAACTTTACACTGAAAGCTACACAAAACAATAATGCAGGGAGTAATGCCGAGGGGAAAGTTAACTGAAACTATTAATGTTGTAAGATTTCTTTTTATATTTGTGTAAAATAAAAAGTACAAACCCGTCTCTCTTTTGCTTTTCTAACGATTATGTGTTGTCCCTTACAGTTACACATTGTAACAACTAAACGAAACTTTTCACTGATAGTAATATAAATTACGCGTGTAGCATTCGTCGTACGATCACTGCACATAAATGTATCGAGCCATGTGTTCTCGGCTATTAATGTTAACATACTGATCGGCCAACGTTCGGAGTAAATTTAATATATATAAATTTATTGGATTCAGATACAGAACCGGTTTGTGAGTCAGCAACGACGTCATTAGAGTGCGTTGCGTGAGGAACTGCATAATATTGATGCTTTTGAAGCCAATGAAATTCTTTGAGTCTAAATAAAATTTGAGTTTCAGTTTCCAAAAATTTAAAAACATTTAATACAACTTACTATTTATTATAAATATTTTATATTTTTTTGTCGATTTTAATATTTTATGACTGATAGCGTTACATAGGTAGCGGATGATTTATTTGCCGTCTGGAAAAAAAATTGGGTGTAACAGGCGAATGGAATAGAAGCGTATGGCATTGATATTTTACATTTTTTTTTTGCTTTATTTTGATATTTTACATTAACATATTATGAAATTTATCTATCGATAAATACTTACTTTAATTTAAAATAAATTTTCGGCACTAAAAAAATAAATATAAAAATGTTGAACTAAATAAATAAATGAAATGAAAATAATATGCACCCAATTAGTAATGGTTATTGATAGATCAATTTCATAATATGTTAATATAAAAGAAATAAATATGAAATATCATTGCCATAGGCTTCTATTCCGTTCACCTGTTACACCCAATTTTTTTTCCAGACGGTAAAAAATTCATCCAGTTTACATATATATTATTTAGGATATAATTTTACACGTGGTAGAGCCCTGCTGCAATTGTATTAGCAGTATAGTTGTAGCACGAATGGGTCGGCTCGAACAGGTAAGGACCATGCTCTCACAGAATCCCAGCGTAAAATAGAAGCTTAATGCTGCTGAGTGTCGAAGGTGAGTGTAAAGAACCCGAGACCCTTTTTACTGGAAATGAGGCGTTCCACCCTAGTCCTAGTCCTCACGGATTACAACGCATCTGCATTTTGATTCGTAATTTAGGATAGATGTAGATATGTATGGTCTATCGGCCACAGCAACCACTTACCATCAGGTGGATTGTGTGCTCGTTTGTCACCCTATACTATAAAAAATAAGGCAACATAAGATACGTTTTTAAACAAGTTAATAGTAAGGTTGGGGTTGATTGTACTTTACGCTAATCAGGTAGGCGTAATTTTTTTTAGGATATTTTCATCATTATCATGCCTTACTCACTTTTATCTTTTTTATGTAGGAGGTGATGTATATAATAATATATTTAAAAATCATAACAATATACTAATAAAATATAATATTATAAACAAAATATACAATATCGTAATCCTAATTATAGGTAAACATTGAATAACGTTATGTTGTTAAAATTTGTATTTTAACAACATAATTTATATGTTGTTAAATATTACCGTTCACAAAATTCGTAAACCCATTCATAAGGTTTTGCTGAGGCTTGTGTTATCTTTGGTCCAAGTCAGTCAATGACCTCACTCCGTAGCGCGCGATACGAGCCCGACGTACGTATAAAGTGAGGCAAAGTAATTCTAGGAATGGATGGTTTGAAGGCGCCATGATTCACTCAAGTCTCGTTCTGTATCCGCTTTACAGCATCCTTGTCATACTTTTTGATCAATATGAAAATAAATTCCATAAAATTGACACACGGTTCAATGACCTTCCATTTTTATTAGCATTTGCAGCTGTGTTATTTTTTTTTTTTGATTATGTAGTGTATAAAAAAGGCTAAGCATTTTTGACATAGAATAAGGGTGACAAACGAGCACAATGTCCACCTGATAATGACTGTGTTTGGCGGAAAAAAGAGCTAAGAAGCGCTTGTAAGCAAAATGGCGATCGTAAGCGGTAAGCGCTGTCAAATGGTAAATAGCTATTTTCCTCTAGGACACGAAGTTAGTTTTCACCGGGGAACCTAACCTAGTTTAAATATATGTTTGTAAAGTATTCATATTAAAAACTTACCAATCATGAAGATACGTTCGGGAAATTACGACACATCTTCTCGTCAGGTGTACCTCAAAACTTGAAAACAAAGCTGTACAACCAGTGCGTGTTGCCAGATGACCTACGGAACCGAGACGTGGTCCTTCACTGTTGGCCGTATGAGGACGCTCAAAGTCGCTCAGCGAGCTATGAAGAGGGCTATGCTCGGAGTTTCTCTGCCTGATAAACTTAGGAATAAGGATATCCGCAGTAGAACCAGAGTGACCGACATAGCCAAACGAATTAGTAAGTTGAAGTGGCAATGGGCCGGCCATATAGCTCGAAGAACCGACAACCGTTGGAGAAAAAAGCTTCTCGAGTGGCAGCCTCGTACCGGTAGGCGAAGTGTAGGGCGACCCCCCACTAGATGGAGTGACGACCTGGTAAGACATGCATGAAGTCGATGGATGCAGCTGGCTCAGGACCGTGCTTTGTGGTATACCTTGGGGGAGGCCTATGTTCAGCAGTGGACTTGTGAAGGGCTGTAGTGATAATGATGATGAATCATGAATTTTTATAACATGTATAATGTGTTTATTCTTGTCATTATATTTCTTGAAACTAATTGCACAAAACAACTTATAAATTCTACTTCAAAACAAACAGAATAAATAAACAAAATGGCGGGTTGTGTCAGCGCTACTGAAGTTAGCAAACATTTCCTGGCCGAAAACTGTAGTTTCGGCATTTTGCTTAAAAGCGCTTCCTAGTGCTTTTTACTGCCAAACACAGCCAATAAGTAGATGTTGTGATCCATAGTCCATATTCTCCTTAAGTCGTGAAACTGCTATTAACGTTGGGTATTCCGTGAGGGCGTGGTCCTTCCCTGGTCTTACCGGCATTCCTATTCCTGATACAACAAAAGCTATAGGCCTCTGAAGATCTTTTTTCCCGTGAAATAACGGAAAATCAACTATAGCATTAAAAGTACAACCAATAAACGTCCCACTGTAGGGCGAAAGACTCTTCTCATTATTAAGGATTTTAGGGCAGAATTTCCTTCAGCAGAGTGTTTGCAAACTTTACACATCCTCGAAATTGTTTTTTTTTTATGAAGACACATAGTTTTCGCTGCTTTCCTTTCGCCGAGTCCTTGGTAAATGAGCACAGCTTAACAATTTTCTTGGTCTCGGTATGTTTCGGACTCTGTTTGTTCACAAGCTCTTGCCCTCTGAACGTATCACATTACACTACCATCGCCTGCACCTGCCATAAATTTATTACCGTAGATAAGAGTTTATTTGTAGAACTTTAGATAAGAAACAGATAATATTCGCGCCGGTATTACGTGTATAATGTAAATGTTAATATGTTGTTACTGCAATATTAACATTCTTTTGATATATTTATTTTAATTTTTTTTTTAAATAAGGTACGTGAGGGGAATATGGTCTTAAGATTTGCCGCCCTATAAAACTAAAAATAGGAGGAGGACAAGGACAAAAACAAAATCGTATACATATAAGAAATCTATTAAAAAAAACCAAACAAGCCTTGGTAAAAAAAACTACACTACACCATACTAAAATCGATTAAAATATTTACTACAATGTAAAATGCCAAAATAACGTCAATAAAGCAGCGACCTTTTGATTTTGACCCTATATTGTTTGATTAACTGATGAAGAGCTATCGTATCACAAAGCCACCTCTACAAACAAGGCTGAAGTTTTTGGGTTATAAGAAAGTGACTAAGTATATTAAACGGATGACCATATTACCCTCACGTATTATAATATTATCTATACCTGTAATTTAAAAATACACCTTTTTTAGAAATAACAAGTGGTAAAAGTAAAAAATTAGTACAACCGACTTTAATATAAAAAAATGAGAACATCATTAATGTAGTTCAAGTCAGATCTTGATAAAATTTATATGGGAATACATGAGAAGCTTCAGCTTTCAGCAATAATAAATTCATTAAAATTGGTTCACATAGAAAAAGTTCAAAAAACATACAGTCCAATTGAGTACCTCCTCCTTTTTTGAAGTCGGTTAAAAATAAAAGATGTTATATCCTTTATCCTACAGTTGGGCACAGACCTGTCATTTCTGAGAGGGTTGTGGGGGAATTAATCCGTCTACTGATGCAGAGCGTATTAGTAAAATGGATCAAATCCAGGTTGCTCGTCTACTGTGAAGTTCATAACGAGCGCTTAGCGCTTGAGCTGCCACGGATTCATAAATAATATTATACATTGGTGAACTGTAACCGTTACAGTCTATTAAACTGCACTGCTGAACATAGGCCTCCCCCATAGATTACCTCATAGGGGGGATATTTGCCATAGTTGCCACGCTTAGCAAGCTGGTGGGAAACCGCAGTTTTTTTTAATTCGTTATTAGGAATGCGCTGCTGCCTTTCTCCTGATAAGTTATCCTCTGTCGCTTGTTAAGACACTCACGGTAAGATATGGGGTGGTAGATATTCTTACACGGCCACTACACGGTAGTTACATTGATTGGTATATAACTATAAACACTTAAATTATGTATAAGTAATTAAAAATATACATAATTTAAGTGTTCTTTTTATATGAAACTATGATATATGATACTTTTTCTAGTTATGTCATAGTTTATCTACCTAAACATCTATCTCGTAAATCACTCGATAAACTGCAAATTAACAACAAGATTCAGTATCTGTAGTTCATGTTGTACAGATATTTTTAAAAAGTAATTGAAAGTACGGAAATACGTTTATTGTATTCAAAAATCCAAGAGGCCCAAAATCGCATTTGCTGTACTCATTAAAATGAGAAGGAAAATGTCTCGAGATTAAAAAACATGCTCAACAATATGTTTGTTGTAATTCAACGTATTTGTCGTTTGTAAATAACCTAAATCAAGGCTGTAAGTAATGTTCAATGGGATAGATAGTATTATTCCTGGTATAACCGCAATGAATAATATTAGTCTTTTGTGTACAAATAAACTTTAATACCTAATCATTGACACATCTCTTGATATCGTATCACTTTTGAACGATTTAATCGATTGCGGTCATAATCACACATTTTTTAACATCTTGCTATGAAAATCAATGATTTAAAAAAATCGGGAAGATATTGTTTTCACCCCGGTTTTCTAAAATCAATTTGAGATCTTAGGAAGCCGTACTGATTATTTCTACGAGGATGTCACAATGTCTGCATGTGTATGTATGTATGTATGTATGTGTGTGTGTGTATGTAGCCCTCTCATAACTTTTGAATGGCTAGACTGATTTCAACGATTTTGCGGCGTTCGAAAGAACTTCGCCACACTAAGATTTTACATATATACCATTTAAATCAATTCGGACCAGTAAATTTTCAGAAATCTCTAAAATAATATTTAAAAATTTTTTTTTGGAAATAACTTTCAATCAGATGTAATAATCAATTCCAAAATCTAATCAGCCCTTAAACTTGAAAAACGCCGTCGATGCTGCAAACCGCCCCAAACTCGGTTAAAGCGTTGAAGAGAAATCGTTAACGAAAAATTTCGAAAAAAGTATATTTTTCGTATATTACCTACATATATTTTACATCAAAATTTCTCGCACTCACAGTTAATTTATTTCATCGCTTTCGATGTAATAAATAACTGTGAGTGGCGTCCAACGCCGTCAAATTCGTCAAAATTGATTGATTTGTTCGTGAAACACTCAAATTTGAAAAAAATAAAATAAAAAATAGAATTTAGTTTTTCAAAATTAGAATTTGGATCGCTTTTCATTTAACCTTTTTTACGGATTCGATAATTCTATATTTATAATTTATTCTATATATATTTTATTCTATATATATAAACTACATTATCTAACAAAATCATAAATTCTATTGCGGCTTTACCTGCGTTTTAGTTGTATAAAAAAACCCTTCCACATAGAGCTTAATATCATGTCAATATTTTACGTGTAAATATACATATTATAAAATATATAAATATATTATATATATACAGTATTATATAAATAAATATATATCATATAACATTTATACATCTGTTAGCCAGGTTAGTCTCGGTGTATGTGAGTATTAGCTATGTAAGTTAGCACTACCTAGCTCTGTAACTCGTAGCAATGCGTAATTGAAGGATCACACGCCGACTTGTCAGTGAAGACACAAGGCTCGAACTGAAAATTAGCGCTGCCTTTGCAGCATTACGCTGAGTTAAACACCTATTTAATGTCATATTTTAATTTTGATTTCCTTTCATTTTATTTTTGTAATGATGTGCATATACTGTTTCTTGATTGTTAATGTATAAACAATCTTAGACTGTTGCATGCATATATTTATCCCCTGAGTATGTATATTTCTTAAAATGTGTGTAATAAGTGTGTATTAAATAAATAGTTCCTGATTTCTTATAATATTCACAATATATTGTGTTGGTTTAGCGCCAAAATAGAAAGCCACAACAATCACCATCTAGTGGTGCTGTGGTGATTTATTAATAAATTTTATATTTACTTACATCCTAAACAATTCGGAGTGAATGCGAAGTGTAGCTCGCGCAACCTACTTGAAAGAGCAGAACAACATCTTCCTGGCCAGCTAGCATGTAAATAATATCTATGAATATATTCACCATTTACTTTTGTAAATCACACAGGGTCGGTAAGGATCTTCAACGGGTAAGTTTTAATGTAATTATATCTAATATTATAATATATTATAAGGCTTTTGGTCACCCCTTTTTTTAGGGTCAACAAAATGCCGTTTTTATAGCACAGAGGTTAAAGAATGTCATTGATCGGGAGATGATTCGTAACTTATCTATTAAGCATTTCACAACCTATTTCGAATTTCAGTTACTAACCATTCATACAAAAAGTAGAGTTACAAAAGACTACAAAAAACGTATTCATATTCATTTATGTTAAAAATGTTTTACGATAGTGATGATATTTGTTTATAAAACCAGCAACATATTAATTGTCCTAAAGCTTATTTCCATACAATAATTTAATGAATTTGAGCTAAAGTGTATCAAATTTAGTCCTAGGTTAGTCAGTTCCAGTTACACTTTCCATATGGCGTTGGTCGAAAATCAATGAGGGATGACAAACGCCTGAATGGCGGCGCGGCGACCTTCGTAGGTCGCTTTGCTTCCGTAGTACGCGGAGAGGTTAAAACGCATGCGCTCGTCGTTCATCCATTATTCTAGAATCTAGATATTTTTTGGCTTTTTACATTGGGTCCTGAATCTATTTTAAGTATACAGTCATAGTCGTACTTCTATACTTTCTAATACGAGGCAAAGGCACACTGAAGGTGGGGCTTTTACGAGTAGGTATTGTGTTTGGTTGTACTCGGATTTATAACACATAAAAAGGAAAACTGTTTTTGGCATTTATCTACGTGACTAGAAATTGTTATAAACTGATTCGAAAATTTAATAATATAATAGAATTTAATTCCCGTGGCACCAATTAAGTTGTTATTTGTGAAATTAAGTGCTGATTAGCCATATTCTCGATGATAAAGGAAAACATTTTAAGAAGTGCATGTCTGAGGAACATATATTTCGAAGACATGCGAATTCCGCGAAAACGCAACCCGGCGGTTTAATTCCTCCGTGATGATACATGAGGTCTATCGTAGAGGATATTTTTGGACTACCTCGTTGGTACGCGTAACCGAGACTGCTTATTATGTGGTTCCGGCGTGGAGACAAATCTTAGTTATCTCTCTCCCTCTCTGTGTTATGTTGCCAAAATTTTAATAGACTTTCTTAAACTGGAAACCTTCAGGTTTCAATGTGTTTCGCCAATAGGCGATAAACTGGCACTTATAATTTTATGATATACTAGCTCGCCAGGCAGCCGTTCTGCCCTATCCGAGAACCATTTGTCATATAAAAAAATCATTAAATTCGTAATAATATACATCGAGGGTTATTTATTGGCATAAAAACTATCATATCTCTCAAGTTGCACCAAACTGCACACAGTGCGCAAAATTATTTTTTTTTTTATAGAAGAGGGGGCAAACGAGCATACGGCTCACCTGATATTAAGTGACTACCGCCGCCCATGATCAACCGCAACACCAGGGGAATTGCAGGTGCGTTGCCGGCCCTTTAGAAAGGAGTAAACTCTTTTCTTGAAGGTCCCTATAGGTCGTATTCGTCCGAAAAATCCAAACTACTGAATTGATATATAAAGATTTAAACAATAATTAAGGGTCCACCATCCGAAATCGAACTTATGTTGTTCTTATACTGTTATAATTATGGAAAGCGTCCTACCGGCACAGAACAATTATTATAAACGGAAATTAATCAAATATTTACAGAGTATGTCACTTGTTATCCTTATATCCTGGTATTGGCATCTTCCCGATAACAAATCAATGTCATAGAAAATTACAGCTGTAATGGATGAACGAATGTAATGGACGTCACATCGAAAAAAGAAGTTACGATAGCTATAAAATATATCTGATCGGTTATCAAAGCTGTTTTAAACAAAATAAAAGTATTCAAGTATTCGGTTCGGAAAGGATAGTTGCTTAAAATAGTATTACCGCCAAGCAGTTTTTAATATTGCTACGGTCTGCGGTCTGCCCGGCGCCGGCGCCATGCGACGACACTTTTTTTAATTAATGGTTTTGTTTTTTTTAATATTCTTTATAGAAACGGCAGTGCTAGGCAGTTAAAATTTATATATATATATATATATATATATATATATATATATATATAATTACGTGTCACGTTGTTTGTCCGCGATCAACTCCTAAACTTCTTAACAATTTGCACACCGTGTGCAGTTTGGTCCAACTAATTTGGTTATGGTATACTGGCCGAAACACACCATTATTTGCACATGAGTGACTCACAATTTTCTTTTGTTAATTTAAAGATTTTTACTATCTACGTCGAATAAAATTATGTGTATAGAATTCAGATATACTTATGTAACTAAAGTATTTATGAATTGATCTAAACTAACAATTTATTAACTTATAACAAATAGCTAGACCTAGACTTCTATTTTAACTATATTAATTATATTTATACGTTATACGCTTCTGATCTGAAAATTTTCTAGTGAAAAAACATTTGCTTCTAGCTCATTTAAAGTTTGACAAAATGGCATTGTAACAAAGAAGACAAAGCAAGGAAGTGATTTACTTTAAACTAAAAGCATGGAACAACTTTCAAACTTGCGTTGTGATAAGACATGTTACTAACTTGAATCTTGAGAAGAAAATGTGAGTGAAGCTGTCAAATTAACTTCTAATGCTTCCGCTGCGAAGTGACACAGACTGCAATCAGTGTCGCAGATGGCACTACTGAGTGCTTAACTGCCGCACAAGTGGCCACAAAAAACACCGCCCGACCGCACTTTGGAATCTTGTGCGCGATCATCGTTGTCGATAACGACTGTGCGCATATGCAAAGTGGAAATAATGCCCTTTATCTAAGTCTCAAGTGGCCTCGTTGAGCAGTAAAATTTGCAGAGCACTCGTTGCCGCTCTAGCGGTAGAGTCAAACTGGATCGTTGCGACATTTTTTATTATTGTGATTACTAGAAATGTGAGTTTAAAATTGAAGAAAAAAAGCAGACATAATTTTACTTTACAATTTGTTTTTATTTATTTTTTTATTCCTTTTTGTACCTTTTTTTCTTTTTAATCTCATTTTTAAATATCAAATATGAGGAAATTGTGTATGCCTGACGGCCTCGCATACACATACATATAAAAATTAATTTATACTATTTTTTTATAGGATAAGGGTGACAAACGAGCACACAGTCCACGTGATGGTAAGTGGTTGTTGTGGCCCATAGAAACCTACATTTATCCTCGTTGCAGATGCGTTGTCACCTGTAAGGACTAAATGGAATGCCTCGGTACCAAAAAAAAGCGCTCCGGTTCTCTAAACTCACCATACGAAAGGCAGCGGCGACTAGCTGTTATTTTACGCTGGTATTCTTTGAGAGCGTGGCCCGGTCGACCCAACCCATTCGTGCTACAACTATACTACTACTACGAGTATAGCTACAGCGGGGCTCTGTAAATATTATACATACAGTACTGAGCGAAGAATCCATGTTTTTTTTCTATTATTTTATTGGTCTGCAAAACTCTGGTCATTACTGAAGAGCAACTTTGTGGTTAACAACTTATGCTAAGAGATAGATAACCTTTTACAAACTATCTATACAATTATTCGTTTTTATTATTTGATAATTGTGTCTGCAGGTATTTCATTTATTCTAATGAAAAGTTTGAAGGAGGCATATATAATTAAATGAACATTAAGCAATAAATGCATGTACAAAATGCTTAAAACTAAATTTATCTGACAATAAACTAACTAAACGAATTAATAAATTCAAAATGAAATTCGAAGCAAATAATACTTCAGCTTTCCTAGATGTTTTTGTCATTCGTAATCCTAATAATATCATCAGTCATACTGCCTATAAAAACCCATATTTAGTAAATATGGGTAATAATTAAAAAAAATATTATTTACCCATATTAAAACAGTGAATTTCACCACTATCCTTCACTGTTAGTTACCGTGGGAAAATCTTTGTTTCAGAGAGCATAAGGGATTTTTGACAGACAGTAAACACCTGGCCGCCGAGCTCCAGCACGCAAGCAAGTATTGCACGATACATCGATCACTAATAAAGAAGAAGAAATTAGTGATCGATGGCACGATAACAAGCTTCGTGTCCCGTGCTTACGTCACAGTGACCGAGTGAAACCGCCTCAAGCGTGTGCCTGCTGTATTACTATGTGTCAGAGAAGTTACAGACAAGATTGGCTACATTTTGAAGCTGGCTTCCATAGGAGCAAACTACAAGTCGTTGAAGAAGAGTCAGTTTTACCATCCGCCAAGTGTAAAACATCCCTCCACAAGATGCACAAGTGTATAAGCTTGATATTGAATATGGTCTCTCTTAACATAGGACAAACAAAAAGATCCATCAAAATTCGCACCGATATAAAGCATCGAAGTCTGGAATATGTCAACACGCTTACGATCGTTCCAAATGTTATATCAGATTTGATAGACCACAAATCTTACAAAGAACATTTATGAGGCTATTGAAATTAAAAAACATCTTAATTTCAATACAGAAGATTGCTGGGTGCTACCATCTGCTTAATTAATAAAAATAAATCCAAAACCCAGGAAACTACTGCAAGACTTCAAGATAATGTAAGCTCGCTCTGTGTAGATCGGAACAAAAAATTAATAATTAAAAGTTGAAGATAACTTTCGTCAACTATAAATATATTCTTTGGCTGTAGTGCCCAAAACGTCAGGGATTAAAAATGTTAAAACGAAACGCGATAAAATCCGTCCGCGATCATTATATTTTAATAATGCAAATATCGATATTCACATCACTAAAAAGTTATGTTGGTAAAGTTAATTTAACGGAAATATAAAACTGCAATGTATGAATTTTTTTATAGAAGAAGAGGAAAATGAGTTTGAAGCCCAACTGGTTGTAAATACCTAATCACCGTCGCCCAAGAACATCCGCAACACCTGATTAATTGCCTTTCTTTTAGAATGCAGTAGAATTTTCTTTAAGGTCCCTAGTGCAGAAAAACCTCTCGCGACATAAAATTCAAGAATGTGATCGCACGTAGCAGAAAACTATTTGCTTGATTTGGGGTATTAAGTGCATCGTCTAACGTTACTTGGGGCGTATACATGTAAATACATTATTTATACACGTAAAATACATCTTATAAAACAAACACGTACGGCAACCACTACCACTACCACCGTAAAAATATATTACGCATATATCAAAGATTGTATTGCAAGACTTGTTATATTGAAATATCTTGCTATTGGATATTTATCGAAAACATCTGGAAAAAAATACCCCGAGAAATAACGCAAAAGTAAACAAAGCATAAATAAAAATGGTTACACGCTAACTGCCTGTCAAGCAGTAACCGATGGCTTATCGAGCTATACGAGGGCGGCACTGAAAATTTCGGGAATCAAGGAAGTGACACAACATTACTATTTGAAAATGTATTTATTGCTTTTCGAAGTATTCTCCGCAAAATTTGACTTTTTTTTCCATACGATGGAACCAATCATTGAAGTAACCATTCCATTCGGAAGTTGGGGTCCCCAAAATGGCCGTTTTGTAGGCGTCCACAGCTTCTGCAGGTGATGAAAATCTCTGTCCACGCAATTTATTCTTTATTTTAGGGAAAGTATGGAAATCATTAGGGCTTAGGTCAGGGCTGTACGGCGGATGGTCTAATAATTCTATGTTTTCTTGCTCTAAAAACTCTTTTGTTCTGTGTGCGGTGTGAGAACTCGCGGCGGTTGCAGTTCTCTTTACGGAGTTCAGAAACGACCTGTGGCAAACAAATGCTAGCATACCATTCTGCATTAACCGTTCTTTGTCCCTCAAGAGGAATAGTCGTAACATGGCCGGTTTTGGAGACAAACGTGGCCACCATTTTTTTTTGCAACACTCCGTGAACGAACAATTTTTGTTGGCTTTAACTCATTTTCGAACACCCAAACTCGTGACTGGTTTTTTATATCGGGTTCTTACGCATATATCCAGGATTCGTCACCTGATACGATGTTGTATACAGCATTTGAGGATTCTGCGTGGAATCTTTCGAGAGTTCTGACGCACGAAGTAACGCGAGCCGCTTTTTGCTCTTCACAGAGCGAATGCGGTATCCATCGGGAAAACAACTTTTTTACACCTAATTGTTCATGCTAGATTATTTGTGTTTGACTCACGCCAATGTCTAAAATTACCTGAATTTCGCGGTATGTCACATGTCGATCTTCCTCAATCAGCTTACGCACAGCATCAACGTTTTCTTGGGTGACTGCAGTTATTTGGACGACCTTGACGGGGATTATCACTGAACTTGACACGTCCACGTAGAAATACAGCAAACCAGCGATAAATTGTGGTTTTGAATGGGGCTTCATCACAAAAATAATAATAATAATAATATTCCACAACTATCACACAACCCCTCTATCCCAGCTAACAACGTTATGTACTAGACACTATAAATACTTATATATTTCTAAATACAAAATATTATAGATAAATACACCCAGACACAAAAAATGATCTTCTCCTCGCGAAAACAGCCCTCACAAATGAACATGCAGAAATCATCTGGTCAACACACTGTTTTCAACAACCACTTCTTCAACAAACACAAAGATCAATTAGAACCCGCGTAAAAGAACATATAGCTGATGTGAAGCATCAACGTTCCGGGAAGTCTGCAGTTTGCGATCATATCCTAGACGGCCCCAACTTATTACACCAGATTTGATAGACCACAAATCCTCGCGAAAGAACACCGATTCCTGCCAAGGATGATGCGTGAGGCTATTGAAATTAAAAAACATCCTAATTTCAATAGAGAAGGAAGGCTGGGTACTAACACCTGCTTGGGATCCTATAATCAATAAAATTAAAACTAAGCCCAAGCATACCACTGCAATACCTCAGGACATAGTCAGTTCATTTTGCATAGATCGGACCATAAACAATAATTAAAAAAGCTGAAGGTACTCCGGTTTAACAATGACATCGGGACGTCAGTCATCTCAGTCCCTCGTGACCATGGGTGCTGGAAAGCACCCGAAACGTCGGGAATTAAAAATAAAAGTAATTAAAAGTAAAATAAACGCGATAAAATCCGTAAAAGTAGTTTTAATCAATGTGTAGTGTCCGCGTAAATATAAGAAATCATTAATTAAAAAGATTTTAATATGACAGGAACAGTGGAAACATTCCATTCCCGATACGTTTAGTGCAGCCTAGTAGTCCCTGTGTGGAAAATGGATATGTAAACTCGGTGAAGCAACTATCAAGGCTTCTGTTTTTTTGCCAGATTTTATTTCAAAAACAATTACAATATACGTTCAAAATATGATACAATGATAACTTAAAACCTTTCCTTATTACTTAAATCTTATTCTAATAAAGACTAAACTCCTATATTTTCTATTTTATATCGTATTTTTGAAACTATGAATAATAGGCATTTAGGTAATTTGAACAATGAATTTATTTAAATGTCCAAAAATAAAAACAAATGTTCAGGTTTGCAGGAACATCAATGTTTTATGATCGTTATGAAAGCGTACTCGTATATTATTGTTTTAATGTTACTTTATGATTACGTATTCAAAGTGTGCATCACGTTTCGTATTATAATGATAGTTATTATTCTTCATTGGAATTAATTTTTTTACATATGTATGGAACTTTACTTATACTGAGTTTTTAATTTAATAATCAAATTTAAATGCATCAATTTTATGATATCAAATATAAAAAATAAATATCCAAATGCATATTAAAAATATATTATTATTTAGAGAATTGAATAAAAATTGTTATAAGGGTAAGGAGCGCAGAAACAGGACGAGCATGAAGGGGAAGAATTATAAAGGAAACCCAATGAGGGTGGCGGCGAGACGGAGTAACTCTGGGCTCGTGGCATCGCTATTTTAAAATGCACTCCACAGATATACGGAAACAAAGGGATTTTTATCAAACTTTAACCGCTGAAACAGTTCTATTATAGACAATGCCTTGTCGATGGTATTGTATCGTTATTTCATTGTTACTTATTATAATTACTAAGCCCTAAAGCGAACTATAATAATGAGGAATTGGAATGACCTTATTTCAATATCTTCTCTTCCCAAATGTTGTGCTTGTTGCGAAGGCACCAATTAAGAGCCGTCATTTTGCTTCTGACACTTGTAGCTTCGATCGACAGCGTTTGATTTGGCAAACTTCCAAATCCTATATAGTTTAGATTAAATACTTGACACACTTCACACTTTGAATGATTGACACTTTTATTAAATACTACAAAAGATTTGTAACGATCACGAAAATCACTCACACACACACACTCTAATTTTTCTACCGCGGATTCTTGGATCGATTTAAGTATTACATCTTCTAATATAATTCATACATTATATAATGCATAGTTGTAAGGAAAGATATAAATTATAATGATTTAATGGTAACGAAAGAATATGAAATGACAAAACATTTTGAATGTTGCGGAATTGAAATTCGTAATTTTAATCTTATAATTTTATGCATATATCGAACACCTAATTCAGACATATACATATTTTTCGAAAAATTAAATAAATTATTATTAAAATTATCAAGAGGAAATAAGAAACGAATAATCATAGTAGGAGACTTATATATATATATATATATATATATATAAAGGTTAGTAATTACTCTAAGAAGCTTAAAGATTTATTACTAAATTTTAACTTAACTCAGCACATAACCTCCCCAACCAGAACTAATTCATGTATTGATCACTTAATAAGCAATGTTACAAAAGCAAAAGGTTCTATACATTATTTGGGCCACGCTGACCACACGGGACAAATACTGGAGCTTCCTATTAAAGTCAGTAAAACAGTAAAATACTGGTTTGAAGAAAAAAGGGACTTTGCGAAAGATAATATAGAAAAGTTCTTGGAATGTATACAATCAATATCTTTTTCTGAAATCTATACTGAACAAGACACCAACAAAGCATTTTCAAGCTTTTATAATATTTACAAACTGTTCATCGACCTGTGTTTCCCAACCAAATTAATTAAGATTTCGTTAAGAAATAATAAAAGTTATTAGCTTTCAAGAGGTATAAAAAAATCTTGCATAGTAAAAAGAAAGCTATATTGTTAATATCTGCTTACAACGGCAAATAAAAGTTTAAATAAATCTAGATATATAAGTTATGCTAAAATTCTTAGGAAATGTATTTTAAAGGCACAAAAAATTCAAAATGACAAATATATATTAGCCTCAAATAATAAAGGTAAAGCTTAATAAAGAAATAGACACCATAAAATAGAATGGAAGAACCCTGGTAGAAGGATTTAATAATTTTTTTATAGATTCGACAAATAAAGACAAACCAAATATGTCGACTAATTGTATGTGTAAACAATCCCGTCAATCTACTACATTCTTACGACCTACGACTCCTGATGAAGTTAATCAAATTATATTGTCTCTTCGAAACACTAATTCGGTTGAGTATGATGAGTTACCGACAAAAATATTAAAACTAAGTTCTTTAAATATACCACCAATACTTAGTCATATCACAAACTTATCTTTTACCCAAAGAATTTTTCCTGCAGATCTCAAGTATTCAGTTTTAAAATCCATCTTCGAAAAGGCCGATACTAAAGATATTAAAAATTACAGACCTGTTGCAATGGTGCCCATTTTGTCAAAAGTTTTTGAAAAAGCAATACTTAAGAGACTTAATAATTTTATGGAAAATTTTAACATCATTAATAACGCACAAAATGATTTTGTAAAAAATAAGTCCACAACATTAGCGACCTTCCAACTCGTTAAGCTTATTACAGAATGCGTCAATGACGGTGTACCGGTGGTAGCTCTTTTTTTAGATTTGAGTAAAGCATTTCGCTTTCTTCATCATGGAATACTTCTCAATAAACTCGAAAGATACGGAATACGTGGGAAGCAAATGAATGGTCTAAAAGTTACCTGGGTCAAAGACAGCAATGCACTGAAATAACAATGCTCAAAAACCTAAAAAGGTGCAGATTTGCAGATTCGGTCGGAATAACTGTTGCACAAATATGGTGTACCACAAGGAAGTATTCTGGGTCCTATACTCTTCCTAATATATATTAATGAGCTACCAACAATAACTCCTCATAAAACGATTATTTTCGCTGATGATGCAATAATCATTCTTAAATCTACGAATAAAAAGATTTTTGAATTTGATATCAATAGTACACTAAAACATATAATTGATTGGTTAAATTGTAACAATATGACTGTAAATATAAATAAAACTAAAATAATGCAATTTCACACAACTAGAAGTAAGCAAATTAATTTAAATATAATGTACAATGAGAAAGTGCTACAAGAAGTTGATTATTATAAATTTCTTGGTATCACTATTGACAATAATTGTAATTAGAAAATGCATGTTCAATCGATATGTGACAAATTAAATAGATTTGTATTTGCACTTCGCCGACTTCGAGAAATAGCATCTGCCAAAGCAGCGTTAAACGCCTATCATGGCTATGTTTCATCGATGTTGCAGTACGGACTTCTAATATGGGGCAACTGTTCTGAAATAGAACGCGTATTTAAAATCCAAAAAATGCGTTCGAGCAATCTGTGGAGCACATTCCATGACATCGTGCAAACCATTATTTAAAAAAATAAAAGTGCTGCCACTCGCATGTATGTATATAAAACAAGCTGCGATTTTTGTCAAACAATTCCCTGAATACTTCCCAAGTAATAACTTTTTAAGAGATAGAAGTTTAATAGAAAAATCTAATAACAGAATATACTTTCCAAAATGTAAATTGATGCTCTTCCAAAAAAATTCATATATAATGGCGATTACAATCTTTAACTCTTTACCCGACGAGTTTAAAAATTTCCCAATGACAAAGTTAAAAAACCAACTTCATGAATGGCTTTTACTTAATTGTTTCTATACTATTAATGAGTATCTTGATCACAAAAATTAAAACAAATTACATATTTAAAAATCTGTATCCAAAAATGCTTGAATTTTTTGCTGTGAATTTATAAAGGACTTCGATAGTTATAGAATAATTATTAGTTAATTTTACTGTTTTTACATATGAATATTTTGATATTTGTAAATAAGTTAAATTCATCAAAAAATTATTATATCTAATTAGTCAAAATTTGCACGCCTCGACAAGGCAGAATGTATAGGAACTTTTATGTTTTAATAATACTCTTTTAATATCTACCTACATTCTATGCAAATAAATAATTATGAATTATGAACTATGAATAAAATTGCGAGTTATGGTCAGTTCCCAGCTCCTGGTTTTTCGAACCATGACTTGTTATTTCTCTCATATAAATTAAAACCACTTAAACATATCCCTCATACAATAAAGTTACGCAGCTATGCTCGATTAAATAGAGATAGCTTAATTAATGGTGTGTCCGCCATTGAGTGGTCTCCAGCGTTAAATACTGACTCAATTAATAATATGATTATGGAGTTTAATTCAAAATTATTGAATATTTACAATACACATGCGTCAGAACGCAAGGTTAAAATCAAACGTCCATCAGTACCATGGAACACCAGCGACGTACGCCTGGCAATGAACAGACGCAACAGAGCTTTTGTCACATATAAATCTTGCCGTACTGTACAGAACTGGAAGGCCTTCAAAAGGCTAGGAATCGCTGCAATCAGGTGGTGAGGTCTGCTAAACGCCGATTTTTCATGACTTCCTAATTACTTCTTCGCAATCGGAGACATGGAAGTTCATTTACTCTCACGGTCTCAGTAAAACTAAAAAAACAAGTAATCTCAGATATTTTCTCATTAAATGATCTCAATGCTAACTTTTCTACAGTGGCCTGTCTCCCATCCCACATTAAAATGAAAACTATTTCGGATATTACTTCCATGTCATCCCCGCGCGCGCGATTCTTTCTCTTTTTCTGCTGTCACTGAGAAGGATATTTTAAAAGTATTACAAAAACTTAAGTAAAAGGCAGTAGGTCATGACAACGTAGGAAGAACCATGATATCATATGTTTCAGATCATATTGTACCAATTTTAACCTCCATTATAAACCGCTCATTACTTACTGGGAAGTTTCCTTTATGCTGGCAGAAGGATTTTGTTCTCCCTCTTCCAAAAATCTCTATGCCCAGTGCTCTCAACCACTTCCGGCCTATCTCGATACCATAAGCAACCAACCAAAAGCAACTTACTGAATCAACACCAATCAGGATTTCGACCTGGACATAGCACCACAACGGCGCTTTTAAAAATAAATAATTATGAATTATGAACTATGAATAAAATTGCGAGTTATGGTCAGTTCCCAGCTCCTGGTTTTTCGAACCATGACTTGTTATTTCTCTCATATAAATTAAAACCACTTAAACATATCCCTCATATAATAAAGTTACGCAGCTATGCTCGATTAAATAGAGATAGCTTAATTAATGATGTGTCCGCCATTGAGTGGTCTCCAGCGTTAAATACTGACTCAATTAATAATATGGTTATGGAGTTTAATTCAAAATTATTGAATATTTACAATACACATGCGCCAGAACGCGAGGTTAAAATCAAACGTCCATCAGTACCATGGAACACCAGCGACGTACGCCTGGCAATGAACAGACGCAACAGAGCTTTTGTCACATATAAATCTTGCCGTACTGTACAGAACTGGAAGGCCTTCAAAAGGCTAGGAATCGCTGCAATCAGGTGGTGAGGTCTGCTAAACGCCGATTTTTCATGACTTCCTAATTACTTCTTCGCAATCGGAGACATGGAAGTTCATTTACTCTCACGGTCTCAGTAAAACTAAAAAAAACAAGTAATCTCAGATATTTTCTCATTAAATGATCTCAATGCTAACTTTTCTACAGTGGCCTGTCTCCCATCCCACATTAAAATGAAAACTATTTCGGATATTACTTCCATGTCATCCCCGCGCGCGCGATTCTTTCTCTTTTTCTGCTGTCACTGAGAAGGATATTTTAAAAGTATTACAAAAACTTAAGTAAAAGGCAGTAGGTCATGACAACGTAGGAAGAACCATGATATCATATGTTTCAGATCATATTGTACCAATTTTAACCTCCATTATAAACCGCTCATTACTTACTGGGAAGTTTCCTTTATGCTGGCAGAAGGATTTTGTTCTCCCTCTTCCAAAAATCTCTATGCCCAGTGCTCTCAACCACTTCCGGCCTATCTCGATACCATAAGCAACCAACCAAAAGCAACTTACTGAATCAACACCAATCTGGATTTCGACCTGGACATAGCACCACAACGGCGCTTTTAAAAATAACAGAGGATGTGCGTGATGGCATGGAGTTTGGAAAGTTGCCGGTGTTAGTTTTAATAGATTTTTCTAACGCCTTAAATACCGTTGACCATGATATTCTCATCGCCATCTTGTCTTTCATAGGTTTTTCCTTATCAGCATGGAATTGGGTCTCCTCCTATCTTGGTGGTCGCCAGCAGGCGATTCGGGTCGATGGTATGGTGTCCGATTGGGGTGAATTAACCACTGGTGTTCCACAAGGTGGAATTCTCTCTCCTTTACTTTTCTCTATATTTATTAACATGATTTTGACTTGTAATTTTCGTGCTTCCTACCATATGTATGTCGACGACTTGGAACTCTATGCTCATGCCGATGCTACTATCATGAATAATGCTGTAACCGTGATTAACTCCGATCTTAACTGGATTCTTAATTGGTCAAGAAGGTACGGGGTTGCTGTTAATCCAAGCAAATGCCAAGCTATAGTCTTAGGCAGTGCACGTCAATTAGGTAAACTTAATCATACATCGTTCGATCCTCTGATTTGTAATGACGGATTAATTCCTTACAGCTCTCATGTTAGGGACTTGGGATTAACTTTGGATTATTCACGTAGTTGGCGCAGTCATGTTGAGGAAGTTAGCCGTAAAGTTTGTACTACGTTGAGACAATTGTACAGATATAAAAATATCTTACTGCCTTGTACGAAGAAACTTCTTATTCAATCGCTAATTCTTCCTATGTTTGATTATGCTGATGTGTGTTACTTGGATGCAGACAAATACTTGGTCAATAAATTGGATCGGCTTCTCAACAACTGTATCCGTTTCATTTACGGTCTTCGAAAATATGACCACGTTTATATCCCACAACGCAAGAGCCTTAGAATTTTTAGCACTCTGTTCACTATTCTTAACGATCCACCGGCCCCAGAGTATTTGAAATGTAAGTTAATTAATACCTGGGTTCTTCCCATGATTGCAATCTTCACTCTCGTAACAATCTCGTGCTCCATACTCCCTCTCACCGTACTGGTTTCCTCTCAAACTCTTTTGCTGTTACAGCTGTAAGACTCTGGAATGCGCTTCCCCTAGCAATAAGAAAATCCCCTAACAAGTGGATTTTTAAAACAAAGGTAAAGGAACATTATTTGGGTTCATCTGACACATAAATATATAAATAATCTATAACATTTAATCTATTAGATCCTTATATATATTTAATTAAGTTTGAGCTATGAGTATGTATGTGTGTGGTGTGTGTGTGGTGCTGTGTGTGTGTGTGTGTGTGTGTGTGTGTGTGTGTGTGTGTGTGTGTGTGTGTGTGTGTGTGTGTGTGGTGTGTGTGTGTGTCTGTGTGTGTGTGTGGGGGGGGGGGGGGTGTATGTGTATGTGAAATTTATCAAATTTAGGTTTTATCCTAGCCCACTGCAGTACACACATCTCCCACTAACTTTCCGGTTGGCTGGTAGAAAATGCCATATGGCATTAAGTCCGCCGTTTGTACCTTTAGTACAATGAAGTGTAAATAAATAAAAATAAATTATACAAAATATAAAATAATATGATCAAATTCTGAAATATTTTTTAATATACTACTTTTTTCATTGTCATCCCATTCTAATCTACGTTCAAATTTCAAGTCCCTAGTTCATCGGGAAGTTACATCCGTGGTAGAGCCACGCTGCAGCTATATTATGGTTGCACGAATGGGTAAGCTCGACCGGGGAAGGACCACGCTCTCACAGTACACTAGCGTAAAATAGAAGCTTAATGCTGCTGTGTTTCGTATGGTGAGTGTAGAGAACTGGAGACCCTTTTTGTTGGAAACGAGGCATTCCATCTTAGTCCTCACGGGTGACAACGCATCTACATTTTGATTTGTAATCGAGGATAGATGTAGATGTCTATGGGCCGCAGCAACCACTTGCGATCACCTGATCGCAAGTGGTTGATTCTGTACACGTGGACTGTGTGCTCGTTTGTCACCCTATCCTATAAAAAAATCTATAATGACTTATAAATACCTATATCATCTTATTTTCTCTGTATTTGGCTCGGATCAATAAAGTAATATTTGCACCATTTACACTTTTTGTATCTCGAATTATAATGCCTTGTATGAAAACCTGAAACCTAACTAATTTGACTAAAGATAGACGTTAAAACGGGCAACAGGCTTTCTAGAACTGCAGAATTAGTCTTACAACAAGTATTCATATTTACTTAAGACCTAATATCATATTTGATTAAAAGTATCTACTCGTATTGGCTACAAACTGTTCGAGCTATCCAAGAACAAATTTGAAATTAGCTAAGAACAAGTTTTTTTAAAAGAAAAGGATGATAAACAAGCACACAGTCCACCTGATGGTAGGTGGATGCTGTGGCTCATTGACATATACATTTATCCTCAATTATGAACCAAATTTTGTCACCCCTGAGAATTTAGATGAAAAGCCTTGTATCCATTAAAAAGGGTCTCCGATTCCCCACACTCACCGTACGATACATAGTAGCATTAAGCTGCTATTTTACGCTGGTATTCTGTGGGAGCGTGGTGCTACCCCGTTCGATCCGACTTATTTGTGTTACAACCATAATATAGCTACAGCGTGGTTCTATCTCGTAAAACTATGTAAGTGATCCTTAATCAATTCATAAAAGTCAACCGCTTGGCGTGGACCTCTCGCCCCTTGTATGGAGAATTTGTCTTATTCGTCAAGTATAGATCGCGAAATGACGATCGCAGTAGTCTCACATCTTTCTGCTGTCCATTGTCGATGTGAATGCAAGTGAGATTCCTAGATCGCTATCAATCGAAAGCCATTAGATATTTTGGCATTTCGTATTGTCGCCTTCGACACCCAAGGGACGAGATAGGGTGACTATTAAAAATATGTATGAAAAACATACCTACTCTAGTGATGTTGGGAGTAGTGGTTTTGGGATTAGTGGTGACGGAGATAGTGCACGCATTTGAAGGAAGAAGAGATAATCATCAATCTCAAAAGAATAGAAATAAGCCTCAAAAGGATCTTAGCTAATTATTTTTAACATCTTTAATCTATTGGATTTCGGCCACCACATGATCATTAATCGTTTTATTTTATTTATTTTAATTTTATTTATTTTTATTTTATTTATTTTTATTTTATTTATTTAGAAAACTAACAGCTTTGAACAAAATAAATTTACATCAGATAGTATTATGTTAACATAAGCCTTATTAATTTTTATCCTTAAACTAGCTTGCCAGGCAGACGTTGTTCTGCCATTTTCGACGACCCTTTGTCATGTTCTATTAAAAATCCTTAAATTCGCAAAAAATTAAATTGAGGGTCACTCATGGAGAAAAAAAACTATCCTCTCTCTCAAGTTGGACCAAACTGCACACGGTGTGAAAATTTAATTAAAATCAGTTAAGTAGTTTAGGAGTCCATTGCGGACAAACAACGTGACACGTAATTTATATATATTAAGATAACAGATATTCCTATAATCTTTTATTGTTGCTATAGTAGGTGTAAACATATAAATAGATGATCCAGGGTATAAGTATTTTTCTCTTGTCTATCAAAGTAACTGTTAAATTAAATAAAGAACTTTTAGCCTTTCTGTCAGGTCCCAAGTTGTCAGCTACTTTCTGTAGGATCTGACAGCCCTGCCCATCGTTATTTGTTCGTTCTCTACAACGCGACAGCAGGCGAGGCGCGGCGGCGACAAGTAGCGAAGTTGAACAGCTCTCGGGGCGACTTGAAACAATTTCATTACAATTGCACCCTCGGCAGTTGAGAGCACTGTTCCTGATTAAAACTCGGCCTGCATACCGCCGGCTTTTGCTTTATTTGCCTGCCAACTGAATGTAGTGCACTCTGTTCGATAATTTGAACGCAGATAGCAGCACTCTGTTATTTATATTTTCGCGGATGTTTCCATTTTTTTTAATATAAAAATTGCTAACAGTGCTTCGATGAATGCTTGTAGCACTTAATTTTCGATTTTTTCATAACATTAATATTTTTAAAGAGAAGAAAGTAAAACGATTTGTGAAATAAGAATAGAAGGGGAGTTGATCGAGCAAGTAGATGAGTTTGTATATTTGGGCTGCTTATTTAGCAGGGATGGGAGATATGATAAGGATATAGAACGACGAGTGAATGCGGGAAATAGAGTAAATGGGGCCCAGCACTCTATTGTGAAGAGTCAAAATGTGTCGAAAAAGGCACGTATGGCAATTCACAATGCTGTGTTGGTCCCTACTTTAACGTATGGTAGTGAAAGTTGGGTGTGGCAGAAGAAGCACGAGAGTAGAATGAACGTAGTAGAAATGCGGTCGTTAAGGGGAAATATAATGTCAAACGGCTTAGCAAGATCCTTCGTTATGCCGAAAATATTGCAGCATTAATTTTGAAATAAATATATGGTAAATTTGAGGATTATAGTTAGTGATTATGTTAGACGAAAACACGATTTCGTAAAATTTTCTCGATAGAAAAAAAAATCCAAAGTTACCTCCAAAATAAACAATAAACCGCTGTTATTCATAAAATACTTTAAATAAGATCATGAAACTTTGCATACTAACTGAACTAACTATAAAGCAGTGCTTATGTTATTTACTTTTTTTAAAATACCATTATTTTCACTGTAAAAAAGAAATTACCTAAACTATCGGCGTCTTGAGCTTGATTCCTGTCGTTCCGTTAGTATCGCTTAGGCTTTTGAAGGGAGAAGTTGTGTCGCTTACGATCAGAATACACATTACGCAACAGTACGACGTAAAATTAAAATGGGAAATAACCGTGATAAAAATAAGAAGCGGCTGGCTTGGCTTTAAAAAACAGGCATAAATATGATAAACCTAATGAAATAAGTGTCTAACGACCTTTCTACTTACAGTATTAGTGATTACAAATATTTCGGTACATAGCATACGACGCGCGGGGAAGTGGGGGCGAAATTAGAATTTGAGCTGACTTACTCTAACCTCTTAAGGAGTATGTTGGGGCTGAATCTTAATGACAGGGTAAGAAATTGTGTAATAAGAGAAGAGTGTGGTTTGCAAGATGATGTTGTGACCAGGATTAAGAAAGGAATGCTTCGGTGGTTTGGTCATGTGGAAAGAATGAATGAGGAAAGAGTGACAAAGAAAATTTATGTTGCAGAAGTGAATGGCAGAGTCGGAAAGGGACGTCCTGGGCGAAAATTTATCGACCAAATTGGCGATTTATTGAAAACGGGCCAAATTAGGAGTACCCTTAACCGACGAGCATGTATGCGGAGGTGAATGGATGTGAAGGAGGCGAGAGAGGTGTGTCAGGATTGTGCCAAATGGAAGTCTGTAGTCTCTGCCTACCCCTCTGGGTGACAGGCGTGAGTGTTTATGTATATGTATGTATAATATTTTTAAATTATAGTAATATGCATAAATGTGCTGTGTAATGGCGGTGCAAAAATATCCACTACTCCATATTATTCCGTGGGTGTCCTAAGAAGCAACAGAGGGAAACAAATCTGGAAATGAGCAGCAGCGTCTTAGGTACTAATAACGACTAAAATTAAAAAAAAAACTGCGGTTGCCAATCCGCATGCCAATCGTGGCAACTATGGCAAATATCCCCCCTATGAAGCAATATATGGAGGAGGCCTGTGTTGAGCAGTGAACTTTAATAAGCTGTAACGGTAACGGTAAATATTAAACGTCGTTGGTCCGCCGGTTAGTGAGCGTGTAACTTTTTAACAACTTTACCGATTAAGGTCATCAAGAGTATGGTTCAAAGCTATGCTAGAATTCGATAGATGGCGCTGAAGTCAAGTTATTGAAGACCACTATATTTACCTAAGGACTAAAATATCTTTTAAGCACGATATATTATATTAATTAAGTACCTAACAGAAAAGGCTGACTGCCGGGTGTGCTAATATATTTAGACTTTTTCGAGCATGGCCTTCCATGGTCCACCCACCTTATATAATATTTATTATTGATGATAAAAAGCAAATTTTCTTAATGCACTACTAATGTAATATTTTTTATGATTCAAAAACCGACAGACTAAGCCATAATCACATCTACCAAATATAAATGTAGTATCTAGTAATTATTTAACGCTGTTGAGCCTTATAGGCACTTATAGGTACTTCCAACTTTGCCTTTACATTAATCTGGATCTACTGGTACTGCGTAAAATATTGAACTGACTATTTTAAGATATGTTTAAATGTCAAAAAAATTTCTACCGATTTTGAATATTGAGTGATTATGTACCATAAAATTTATAGGATTGTCGATACATGGAGTCACTTGATACACTCAAGTAACAACTTATAAAAGGAGTATTAAGTATATCATACAGTATCATGTAATATCAGTATCTTAAGATTAAAAAACATGAGTGTTAGTTCCTGCACGCATTTTGTCTACATTCTCGTATCTATGATACAAAATTTCCTAGAATCCTAACCTAGTAATATAATAAAATTTTCCTTAATAAAATTTAAATGATATTTCATTCAGAATATTTTACGCAAATTATGTTTTCAACTGTGATAAAATGAATATGAACACTGCTCGCTTACGGTTAGCAGCAAATAAACTGAGTTGTGAATGCATAATGGAGGCCAGAGCATAAATTTGGCATTAGAACGGCAGCCAGACTACGTTGGATTATGCATTATATTGCGGTCCACTCAAACCAGTGACGTCCAAACTTTAGAACACAATGCATATGGGGAGGCATTAATGAAAAAAGAAAATGGTGATATAACTAATTTTAATTGAAAAAAACAAACTGAAATCTGAAATATAAGTTTATTTTAAATAAATTTACAACAATAGCATTAATTTGTTCATTCATTTCAACCCGCAAAAAAAACATGACGCTGGACTAGGGTTACTACCCGTACTATAATATAGTACCCGGTTGACCGACTTTTGCTCGGTATTTTTCGCTCGGTTTTTTTTAATTCGTGTGTTTTGGAAATTATATTTAGATACAAATTACATACTGATGAAATACGAATAATATTTTTTGATCTTAGCGACATAATAGAAAAAACTGAACCGGTTATTTGAATACAAAATCATGAGTGCAATTAGTTTAATTTAAATTTTCGTGTTTTTAAAAAATAATAAAAAAGGGCTCGAAAAAATAGATTTTCTCAAAAAAGAAAGGAACTTGAAAAAAAAAATAAAAAAAGTCGGTCGGTCGGTCTGGGCTCGAACCATGGTATTACGATTTTGTGACCGCCCAATATACCAATTAAGCTATTTGTAATCATTTATAAACTGTCAAAATTTACCTTCATATTCTAACGATATTGTAGCAGATTTTCATTGCCTAAAAACACGGACAAAAAGACATTTTCTAAAAATAAATGCTAGCTAGATCGATTTATTGCCCACGAAACTCCCTGCACACAAAATTTTATGAACATCGTTGGAGCCGTTTCCGAGATTCCGATTATATATATATATATATATATATATATATATATATATATATATATATATATATATATATATATATATATATTCAAGAATTGCTCGTTTAAAGGTATAGGATAGTATTGTACTATATTTCAGTCAATCTTAGGTATTATATATTAGAGGAAAATAATATTCTAAAAAATAAAGATAAAAATATTATACGAAAAATACTATATTTTTATCCCTAATTCAACTGTCGCGCTTTTTTATAAGTATTAACTGTGATTGTAAGTCTGGATCAGGTAAGTTTTACGATTTTTTTTCTATCGTCGTGAATGTAAAATTGAAAGAAAAAAGAAATAGAGCATATATTAATTTTATTAAAAACTAATTGTTAATTTATTTATTATGGATCTAAATCGCTCAGACTTCTATAATCATTTTAAAGGTAATAAATAGTTGACGACCAAAGCAAAGAGCAATAATAAATATATATATATATATATATATATATATATATATATATATGGAAAAATACATAAAGATTAAAAATAAATATGTACTTTTTTTCTCCTGACTTTCTCAAAATTCTATATTTTTCCATCTTTTTAGGGAAAAATACTATATTTGTTCAAAAAAAGGTGGCAACACCAAGTTGGACATAAGTCTCTCCCGTTGTAGGGAAGATTGCCTTCATCGTCAGACTTGGCAGCTGGATTGACAATCACAGTGGAGACATCTCATCTTTGACATTGCAGCTCGTCGCAGGTCTAGGTATTTAGACGTAAACCAGATGTTTATATGGCTTAGGCATACGATTTTTCTTACATTACCCCATTATCCAATACATAGTTAGGGTTAATCGATACTTAAAATTAGGGTCAATAATTTTATATTGCGATACCGTAAGAGCCAAACTTTCCCTTGGAGTTGCAATTGTTCATGAACGACGCGACGGTGGTCACTTACCATCCCCTCTCATATGAATAAAAACTTTGCTGGGACACTACACTAATAGCTTTACAAAAATTTAAGTTTCTACCCTTAGTGCATGGCACGGTGCTTGGTGCACGAGTCTACTACGATATGATCATAAAAAGTGGAAATTTCGAAAACCATCTGCTTACTTTACTCTATCTGTTATCTGCAAAATTGTAAAAAAATATTACCATAAAAAAGGAAAGGAATTTAATAGGAACTAAATTTAATGTCTAAGAATTCGTTTCTGAGATGTAGCTATAAACGAAAACTCGAAGACGAAGTTTGACAACCACAGTTTGCAGACAGTTTAATCTGGTGGCTTTTAGAAGACATTAAAGTAACTTTAATTTTAGAAAACCCACTATTTTCCTTTAGTACTTCCTGGGAACGTGCCCATGCCATCAAAAGCATTAATATCGCGAGCAATCCGAATTGGAACCTAAGATTTTAGGATTTATTACGTGCTACTAGCGCTATTGATTCACCCAATCTGAACCTGAGGGAACATATACATTAAAAAAACATTCTTCGTCATGTGTGACCAGATTTCTGTAAAAATTAATATCTAACAATAATATATAATGGCCATTGAAATAACTTCAGTCTTAAGGTAAATCTTGTAATAAATTGCGGACTAAGTGTGTCATAATGCGAATAATCAATTTAGCTTTTGCAATTTTCCAAATTGAGTCTAGGTAACAAGTCCTTTTTTAACTTTTTCAGCAGTGTTGGAAAAATATAAACGATGTGTCATTCGATACGGAATAGCTGCAAAAGTTATAAACAAT
This sequence comes from Parnassius apollo, assembly GCA_907164705.1. Classification (NCBI taxonomy): domain Eukaryota; kingdom Metazoa; phylum Arthropoda; class Insecta; order Lepidoptera; family Papilionidae; genus Parnassius; species Parnassius apollo. Next base: position 14,539,239 of record CAJQZP010000212.1, read on the forward strand.
TTACCGAAGAAAGGAGTTTCGATTTTTAGCAAATATCTCTTACACTAATAAAGATTTAGAAATATAAAAAAAGATTCAAAAAGAAAAGAAAATGTCCTAAAAGAAAATTTTATCTCCCGGAACTGTAGACCGGGGTACTGGCCGAAAATGGGTACGTTGGCTTGCGGACGCCACGCCCACTTTGTACACTGGCAATAAAAACTATTTCAACTTATTAAATACGAAAATTAAAAAATTCAGGCACTTACTGGATAGACGAATGAACATTAGTCCGCCAGCAAAAAAAAATTATCTCGATTTTCAATTAGTTATGCAATAATTAATTATCAATTTTTTGGTGATTGAGCATGAGTATTACATAAACAATCACGCCTGTCACCCAGAGGGGTAGGCAGAGACTACAGACTTCCATTTGGCACGATCCTGACACACCTCTCTCGCTTCCTTCACATCCTTCATATACCTACGCATACATGCTCGTCGGTTAAGGGTACTACTAATTTGGCCCGTTTTCAATATTTACGACCTAATCGCCAATTTGGTCGATAAATTTTCACCTAGGACGTCCCTTTCCGACTCTGCCATTCACTTCTGCAACATAAATTTTCTTTGTCACTCTTTCCTCATTCATTCTTTCCACATGACCAAATCACCGAAGCATTCCTTTCTTAATCCTGGTCACAACATCATCTTGCAAACCACACTCCCCTCTTATTACACAATTTCTTACCCTGTCATTCAGATTCAGCCCTAACATACTCCTTAACGACCGCATTTCTACTGCGTTCATTCTACTCTCGTGCTTCTTCTGCCACACCCAACTTTCACTACCATACGTTAAAGTAGGGACCAACACAGCATTGTGAATTGCCATACGTGCCTTTTTCGACACATTTTGACTCTTCACAATAGAGTGCAGGGCCCCATTTACTCTATTTCCCGCATTCACTCGTCATTCTATATCCTATATCATATCTCCCATCCCTGCTAAATACGCAACCCAAATATACAAACTCATCTACTTGCTCGATCAACTCCCCTTCTATTCTTATTTCACAAATCGTTTTACTTTCTTCTCTTTCAAAAACCATAACCTTCGTCTTACTTGCGTTCACTTTCATACCCCTTTCTTTTAATGATCTGTTCATTAATGTAACCATCATTTGCAACTCGGCCGCCGACGACGCAAGAATAACTTGATCATCGGCGTACAAAAGGCATTTGTCGGTTAACTCACCCATTCTTAATCCGCATTCTTCAACTTTCAAATTTTGCAAACAACTCCATAAATAGGTTGAACAGCCACGGGGAAGCGACACAGCCCCGTCTGACACCTTTATGGATGTCAAAACCAGTCCAAGTAGACCCCGTTGATCCTAACACAAGCACTAGAGTCCCTATAAAGAGACTCCAATGCCTTGTATCAAGCCAGCGCTCAACCCAAATGAGTTCAGTGTTTGCCATAGCACATCCCTATCCACTATGTCATAGGCCTTTTTCAAGTCCATGAACGCACAAAAAACCTTACGGTTTTTGGCCAAAAACTTCTCCGCGATCATTCGCATGGAAAAGACTTGATCTGTACATCCCATTCCCTTTCTAAATCCCGCTTGCACATCCCAATTTTTTCCATCAGTTTCTTTCATGACCCTTTCAATTACAGTACTTTAGCATACAGTTTTCCCACAATGCTAAGAAGGCTGATGCCACGGTAGTTTTTACAGTCCTGCTGCGACCCTTTTCCTTTATATACTGGGACTATCATGGCGTTGCACCAGTCTACCGGTACCCGCTTCAGTTCCCAGCATAAATTAAACAAGGTGTGCAGCAGGCCCGCCACCACTTCCTCTCCAGCTCTTAGCATTTCGAGTGAAACTCTATCATATCCGGCAGCCTTACTTGCTTTCGTGCTTTTCATTGCTTTCATTATTTCATCTATACTTATCTCGCTACCTCTTTCCTCTTCTTTCGGAGTTTCTACTTCATTTAGTTCACACGTTGTCTCCTCACTCATAAACACGCTTTCAAAATATTCCTTCCATCTCTTTAAACTCAAAACTTCATCATTCAGAATATAGCCATTCTCGTCTCTTATAGCATTCATTATAGGCTGTTTTGAATGTCCCCTGGCAGTTCTTACAAGTTTCCAGAACATTTTAATATTTACCTGTAAGTTATCCGATATCATTCTTATCCGTCCTTTCTTGCTTTTTCCTTTCAACTACTTCTTTTACTCTCTTATTTAGATGTCTAAAGACTGTTTTTTTTTCTTTCAATATCATCATTCGTACCGCTAGAATATCAGCCTTTTTTGTTAGTAAATCTAGCCATGCTCTCTTCTTTGCTTCAACTTCCATACGTATCCCATATCATCATCCCACCATAACGTACTATTTTTCATTTCATTCTTCTCTTACTAACATCACATACTTCGGTAGCTGCATCCACTAAACCTTTCTTAACATATTGGCATACATTCTCCAAGTCTAACTCTTTCATACATAATTCATCCAAACCATGAGTATTGTAAGTTAGATAGTAGTTAAACTATAAATCTGAATTTTTTTCATTCCATGGAGTTATTCTAGAAAGACTTCAGAATAGATCCTCGTCGAAATAATATTAATTTTTATTTATCACAAATTGTTTTTTAATATTTTTAATAAACTGTCATTTTATCATCGAAAGTTGCGTAGACATATTTTTGTATTTTTATCATATTGTTTAAAAAATTGTTATAAACAAATGCGTTGTTTAACATTTATTAGATAGTTAATTTTTTTTGGAATCCTAACCTTTCACGCAAATGATGATTTTAATAGAGTTAGAGTAAGTATATACTCGTACTTTCATATGCATTTATTAAACATAATAAATAAATTTTTATTATGTTTAATAAATGCATATGAAATTTATTTTGATATTACATATAGATACTTCAATTTTATTTATTTGTATAGATTCTATAATATACCATTAATACTTATACTGTATTTAAAATGTTCATCCTAAGATAGCTTGCGAGCATGATGGCATGTACTTAGTTCCACATTATGAGTGAATATATGAATGTATAGCTGACCGGTTCGCAACAATGAGTTAGGTAGTGAGGCAGTGTTGGCAATGGATCCTTGTTCAAGCCGTCGTTGTTGGAAGGGGGTGGTTTGAACAAAAGGGGGGGGGGGATAACTGATGACAGTTAGTCTTTACCCTCCACTTTTTATACAGCTATAACTGTACTTTCATACGGACGCAGACAGCTCGTTATTAACAATTTTTGCTCCCCTAACGCAGACAAACAATAGCATGAATATATGTAAACTTGAAATAGGCTTCAGATGAAAACGCCCCGGCTAGCCCTTATTCGTTACTAAAAAGATGCAGTTAAGCGAGCGGGATACAAAATTACTCTCCCTTTTGTTCTTTATGCTTATTGCTAAAGCCTATTGTAATAACCAACCCGATCCGTGGAGAAATAAAAAAGCGTACAAAGCGAATTTTCTAGCTGCGATTCGGCTGGAGCTTACAGACTACAGATGAATTTTTTGTAATGATACATAAGTTTAAAATTCTATAATCGTATTACGCATATTAAATTTACACACAATTCGAGTTGTTTTTAAAAATGCTGTGTGTCTCACATCGCTATCTCCGTATCCGTAAGATAGAGAGTTGCAAATGTTGGAATTGCCTACATTTTCTTTTCGAGTGACTTTTCACCCCCCTAAATCTTTACGAAGTGAGACTATTTTGGTCTCATTAGATTCAGTATACCTTAATTTAGGTCCTCACGTGTTTTTCTTTTATTAATTAAGTTTAGTTTATTTAAAAAACGCTCGAGGATGCCTTAAAGTCAAAGATATAGATGCTAATAACTTATGTCGTACGTAATATTTCCTTAAAGTAAAAACGTACGGACCTAGTTTTTCATTATATCTACATTTCCAAAAATTATGAACATTAGACTATGTTTACGTACGTCTACGTTATTCAGAATCAAATGTGGCGTTTATGTTGGTATGTTGTTCGCACATCTTTTTTTATTAATCTTCAATCTTACGTTTTCCATGGTGTTTAATGTAGTGAGAAATAATTTTTACTCATCTTTGGACATGATATAAATAAATCACGCAATTAAAAAGAGGTGGTAAACTTTTATTGTTGTACATACATTCACAAGAAACTACATTTGGAATGTCATATTACAAACATAATTAAAAGTTTTCACACTCTTACAGTTTTATCTACTTATGTCGTTTCATTCCTGATAAAATATATACATTACGTTTTAAAAAAACCCAAATAAGTTTGGACTAAAAGGACGCTTGCTGCGTATAGAAACAAATATGAATGCTGGCTTGGTTTTGTAACCTTTGTCTGTCGCAGCGGCTGCGAATGAATACTGTTCTTTGTTCAAAAACTGTATAGATATTACATAGACAGTAATTCATTGAAACTATAGTCTGCCTCCAGATCTGCTCCAGATTTATACGAGATCTTAAAATTATATAAATCAACAAAAGTATTGCATATATTCTTTAATATACAGTATCCGGATGTCCGAGCTTTGCTCGGTTTTTTTTTTGAAATTACTTTTATAAATTACATACTGATGAAACATAAGTAATATTTTTTGATCTTATTGACATAATAGAAAAAACTGAACTGGTTATTTCAATGAAAAATCATGAGTGCAATTAGTTTAATTATAAATTTTCGTATTTTTAAAATACTAAAAAAGGGCTTGAAATAATAGACTTTCTCACAAAAGAAGGGAACTTGAATAAAAAGGGAAAAAGGCCGGACCAGAGACAGGACGCGAACCACGGAACTCGGATATCGCGCCCGACCGCCATCCCACCTGAGCTATTACGATCTTTAGTAATTTGTCAAAATTTACTTTCTTATATGGTAGCAGTTTTTTTATTGCTTGAAAACACGGACAAAAGGACTTTTTCAAAAAATAAATCCTAGCAAGATCGATTTATTGCCCCCGAAACTCCCTGGACACTAAATTTTATGAAAATCGTTGGAGCCGATTCCGAGATTCCGATTATATATATATATATATATATATATATATATATATATATATATATATATATATATATATATACTATATATATACAATAATTGCTCGTTTAAAGGTATAGGATTCAGCAAAAATTTTTATTTAATTAAACTGAATAGGTACTATAATACGTATTGTAAAAATAAATAATAATATTAAACACTCACGCCTGTCACCCAGAGGGGTAGGCAGAGACTACGGACTTCCATTTGGCACGATCGTGACATACCTCTTTCACCTCCTTTATAATCCATATATCTACGCATAAATGCTCGCCGGTTAAGGGTACTTCTAATGTGGCCCATTTTCAATAAATCGCCAATTTGGTCGATAAATTTTCGCCTAGGACGTTCCTTTCCGACTCTGCCATTCACTTCTGCAACATAGATTTTCTTTGTCACTCTTTCCTCATTCATTCTTTACACATGACCAAACCACCACAGCATTCCTTTCTTAATCCTGGTCACAACATCATCTTGCATACCACATTTATCTCACTCAGATTTAACCCTAGCATACTCCTTAAAGATCGCATTTCTACAGCATTTATTCTACTTTCATGCTTCTTCTGCCACACCCAGCTTTCACTACCATACATTAAAGTAGGGATTAACACAGCATTATGAATTACCGTACGTGCCTTTTTTGACACATTCTGATTCTTGATAATAGAGCCCCACTCACTCTATACCCTGTTAGGGAATAGAGTGTAAAAATATTTTATGAATGTACTTGCGCATATACTGTATATCTAAGTATAGGTGTTTTGCACCTGCTAATGTTTGTCTTTGGCATCCAGTGTTGGCTGGCAGAGTATGTCACAAGGCATGATTACAAACTCTTTGCATGACATTAAACCCACCTTCTTTAACCTTAGTTTTAAAGTGTTACATTTCAATTTAAAAACAAAATAAGTACTTTAACGAATTGTTTGTTAATCGTTATAGATCAATGGGCATGATAATGGAAGCGATTCAGCCTTCGAGTGTCCACAAACGAAACATAAGTTTATGTAGGCGCCAAGGCGTTTGATGAATTACCCGTCGCATTGCCGCTTCTGTCCGTCATTCACATGCGGTACTATGCTATAACTATCCATAATTTGTTCACGCCACAGTATAACCACAGTATTAATAACCATATGCAATCAAGTGATTTTGAATGATGACGGCATTCATCGAAACTATAAATACGCCGAAATAAATCACTTCATGACTCATTTATAATATAAGGAACAATAAGTTTCCGACACACATTTTAAGTGTTGTCAGTCGGTGCAATCTATAATTACTTACATTAGTTTACTCTTATTAAAGAAAATGATAATTCGATATATAAAAAATAGTACTTATTTTATTCTTTTAGAATATTTGTAGATGCGTTGTTATCCCTGAGCACTATAGAAACCACTGAAAGGGTCTTCTGTTCTCTATAGGTACTCACTACTCACCATATGAAACATAGCTGCATTAAGCTGCTTTTATCTGTGAGAGTGTGGTTATTTCACGGTCGAGCTTCAAACGTTTTTGTGTCTACCACGTAAAAATGGCACACTATAAAAAATAACCGGTCATGTTATAAAACGTGATTTATTGATAGTCTCGGGTTTTTTGTCATGGATGAAGTTCATTGGTCGTGGCACCACGAAATTTCACATTAACTTGCTGGTACATTCCCTTTTTTGTGCGATCAGTCACGCAGGTCTAGAAAAAGCAGTATTTATTTATTTATTTAAAAACTTACATGTAATGTATGAATGACGAACTCGTGGAAACTGTCCATGCGGTCGGAGCTAAGTTCTGCAAGACCCGCCGCAGAAGAACACAAAAACTCTCCGATCACACTCTTAATCTCATGGCTGTTAGACGAGAGATGAGGCTGCAATCGTCAACAGATTTGACAGCATACAGGCAACTGAACAGACAGATCTCCAAATGCATGCGGCGAGACTTACGCAACTTTAATACTGCTCGTATTAAAGAAGCGATCGAGCGGAACCAGGGCTCCAAAGTCTTTGCCATAGATCTGTCTGCCAGTAAGAGCCAACTGTCAAAGCTGAAGACTGAGTGTGGCAGCATCGTTTCCGGGACACCTGAGATTTTGAGTGAGATTGAGAGGTTCTATGGGCAGCTGTACACATCATCGTTGGAGCCACACGCAAGTGTGAGTAACGATCCAAGAGCAAGTCTTATGCGACACTATTCCGATGATATCCCGGACGTCAGTCTAAGCGAGATTAGAATGGCTCTCCAGCACCTTAAAAACGGCAGGGCCCCAGGCGAGGATGGAATTACAGCGGAGCTTCTGAAAGCGGGTGGAACACCGGTACTTGAAGTCCTTCAGAAGCTCTTCAATTCCGTTCCTCCATGGTGGCACTATTCCAGAGGCGTGGAGCATAAGCGCGGTGGCTTCTTTAAGAAAGGCAACAACTCTCTCTTGAAGAACTACAGACCGATTTCCCTTCTGAGCCGCGTCTACGTGCTGTTTTCGAGAGTCATTACGAATCGTCTCGCACGCAGACTCGACGACTTCCAGCCTCCCGAACAAGCCGGTTTCCGAAAAGGCTTCAGTACCATAGACCACATACATACCCTGCGGCAGATTGTACAGAAGACTGAAGAGTACAATCTGCCACTTTGCCTGGCGTATGTGGACTACGAGAAAGCCTTTGATTCCGTCGAAATTTGGGCGGTGTTACAGTCCCTTCAGCGGTGCCAAGTTGACTGTCGGTATATCGAAGTGCTGAAGTGTTTGTATAGTAGGGCTACGTGGCTATCCGAGTACAGAACCAGAGCTCGAAACCTATCCAACTGCAGAGAAGTGTAAGACAGGGTGACGTTATATCCCCGAAACTCTTCACCGCTGCATTGGAAGACGTTTTCAAGCTACTGGACTGGAAAGGATACGGTATTAACATCAATGGCGAGTACATCACTCACCTTCGATTTGCCGACGATATAGTCCTTATGGCAGAATCGCTGGAGGACTTAAGCACTATGCTCAATGACCTCAATAGTGCCTCCCAACGGATAGGTCTTAAGATGAACATGGACAAAACAAAGATCATGTTTAATGTCCATGTCACACCTATGCCGGTAGTTGTTGGGAGCAGTATGCTCGAAATTGTTAACGAGTACGTTTACCTGGGACAAATAGTCCGACTAGGTAAGTCCAACTTCGACCGAGAGGTCAATCGACGGATTCAACTCGGCTGGGCAGCGTTCGGGAAATTACGACACATCTTCTCGTCAGGTATACCTCAATTTCTGAAAACTAAAGTGTACAACCAGTGCGTGTTGCCAGTGATGACTTACGGATCTGAGACGTGGTCCTTCACTGCTGGCCGTATGAGGACGCTCAAGGTCGCTCAGCGAGCTATGGAGAGGGCTATGCTCGGAGTTTCTCTGCGTGATGGACTCAGAAATGAGGATATCCGCAGTGAAACAGAGTGACCGACATAGCCCAACGGATTAGTAAGCTGAAGTGGCAATGGGCCGGCCATATAGCTCGAAGAACCGATAACCGATGGGGAAGAAAGGTTCTCGAGTGGCAGACTCGTACCGGTAGGCGTAGTGTAGGGCGACCCCCCCCACTAGATGGAGTGACGACCTGGTAAGATATGCAGGAAGTCGATGGATGCAGGTGGCTCAGGACCGTGCTTTGTGGCATTACTTGGGGGAGGCCTATGTTCAGCAGTGGACTTGTGAAGGGCTGTAATGATGAAAATGATGATGTGTTACCTTAACCTCAGGCGGTTTGACTGTCGGGATGTTCAACCGTCGATCGAATGAAAAAAATTAAAATTATTCTTACGGTAAGAAGGCGATCGTTTAAAATTGAATAAAGTACAAGTAAAATTCTAGAGCATCGCCTTTGACGTATGATATGTGGTCATACTTACGTAAACCAAAAATAATTAAGAAGGCGCTCCAACTTGTTTAGAAGATTTTCTGACAGATCTGGGTAACCATACATCGGCATAGTCCGATAATAGATAGAATGAGGGAATGAACCAGCTTAAGCTTGGTTTTGAAAGGTAGGAAATTTTTAAGACGATAAAGGGAACGCAACGTAGCAACAACTAAAACACTGTGACCTAAAAGATATACCTATGTATTGTGATCGTTGCTATGGCTATAATAATAATATACTTAATAATAATAATATAATTATCGAGGTGACCGACATGTGGTGTGGTCTGCCGACTGAAATTATTCCTATAGTCGTTTCTGCAAACGAGCTAATCCCAGTCAGCCTCTCGGGTCATCTGAGGAGGCTGGGACTCCATGACGGACCGCTCCAGGCTCAAATGCAGAAGGCGGTGCTCCTTGATACCGCCCGCATCGTCCGCCGGTTTCTCTCCCTTTCCTCCTAACCCTTGGCCGTTTGATCTCCCCTGCCGAGGGCCTCCATCTGGTTGGGCTTTTATATATTTATGTATTACTTATTTATCTGTGCTGGTATATGAAATATATATTTATGTATATTTATCATTTCCTTTTATATATTTATTCAGCCCAACCAGATGAGAATACACTACTAATACCACAAATAATAATGAAAGTTTATTTATTAAGGTATCAATCCACTTATGTCAAGTACATTTTGCATCAAAGACAATGAATTAGAAGTATTATACACATACAAAATTACAAATTAAACTATTATGAGTTAAAATATAGTAAATATAGTACTTATCTTTCATCACCTATAGCGTCTGATGCATACCCTGCCAGTGTTTATAAAATATATTTTCAGGAGACACCTGAGCAACGACCCTAACTAATTCGTTTGTTGAGTTACGTACAGTTTCCCAGAAACTGGCCGTTCTACAACGTAACACTGCGTAAAAGTCTAAGACAGCAGCCTCTGCGAACATTGTGGACGCACTGCAGTACCGTGGATGTTTCAAAAAAATACGAAAAGCATCATTATACTGTACTATAAGGATGTTATAGGATTTTTTGTGTAATTTATCCAAAGTTGTCCGGTGTAAAAGCTAATACAATAGGCTTTAAACAGAGTAATCTTAACACCCTCAGAACACGAGGCAAAGCGACGCGCCAGCATGTTACAACGTATAGCTAGAGATCTACGTTCACACTCAATATCCAAGTCGTCACTCAGGTTCTCCGACAACATATGACCCAAGTACCTGAAATTCTTCACAGTCCGAACCTGCACACCATTTATGCTTACTGGCGGTACTATCCTCGGACCCTTTCCAGCGAAACGAAAGACTAGCATTTCAGTCTTAGACTCATTATATTTTAATCCATGCTGACGAGCATAATTTTCGCAGATGAATACAAGCTTTCTAAGACCGTTGATCGATGGGTTAAAGAGCATCATATCGTCTGCGTAGCTAAGGTTGTTAAACGCTACGCCAATGTGACATCCAATTTTTGTACTCCTAAGCTCCTCGATCGAGCCGTTAACATAAAGATTAAAAAGGTCCGGAGAGGTCAGCCCTCCCTGACGTACTGTCTACTGTCGTACTGTCCTGAGGTTGTGTCGTCCCACCTAACTTTAACGCACTACTAAGCCCTATGTCTTCAATAAATATAAGGACTTGCTAACTGTGAGCAATTTCACTTCTTCTGGGCAATTTACTTCACATTGTTTTCCAGATGAGTGTTACGTTTGTGTATTGAGGGTCCACAATCTGTTAGGATGTGCAGAGGCACTTCTTTTGTTACAGAACCGGTGATTAAATTCCATACTTTACATTTTAGTTCCACTTTTCACACGAGTTCTCGATCGAAACATACTCTCTGAGACTAATTAAAAACTAATTTTAAGAACAAAATAATGCCAAAAATAACTTAATTTTATACTCTTATATGTATCTTTAGATAAAAATCGTTGTACACAAAAGCTTTTGCATTGTAATAAGGAAATATAATTTAATTTTCTTTATTTTTAAAGACGTCTTGGATAACAAATTGAAATAGGAGTTGACAGCGCGGAGCGTTATGACATTTATTAATGATCTTAGTTGTAATACTGAAAATGCAAAATGCGTGCTTGATTTTATTGTCAAATAATTCTCCCATAACTTTGTTCCAGTTGTATGTATAATCCGTCGTAATACTCAGAGTACAATATGAGTATATTCAGTGTGTAAAAAGTTAAGTTGCTATTTATTTTTTGTACAAATTAAAACTTTGAAAAACTGTTTTACACTTAAAAATATCGCTAAAGTCATCTCTCATGCCAAATAACATTCTTGAAAACATAACGAATGCAAGAAAAATGTTGCATGTTAGATTGGCTTTGTAGACCTTTCTCACACACCTAAGAAACAACAGCTTTGACAATTAAAATAAAGACAGTAAATGTTCTTAGCCAGAAAGATTTGTGTAAAAATCTTTAAACACAATTTTTTTATACTATCTTCCTTTCATATAGTTACAAGTACCAAAATAGACAGTGATATTGCAGTAATAAAAATGTCGCCGATATCCTATTGAACGATAAAATGAGATAGAGGTTCTTTGCAGCCATTTCCCGAAAACCACTATTCGTTTCACAAAGGCGGAGCTTTTGACTTCTACAGACGTTCACATTTTTATTGAAAATCGAAGCGTTTATTAATGTTTATTACCGTGATGGTTGTAGATTAATTAATTTTTATCAATTTATTTGGAACACTAGAATTAATTGCTTCGAGATCCTGACAAACTGGTTTATCATCATTATTTTTATTAGCGCCTCGGATTTGCAGAAAAACCGACCACTCGTTGAGTTAATTGAGCGTTTAGAATTATATTCCATTTAAATTTTTCTTAATCTGCTTATTCGGTTTGTTGCAATTTTAGTTATTTTTTTTAATACTTTTTTAAGAATCCCAATAAAATAACGAAAAACAAATTAGAACACGGAACGGAAGCTTTTACTAACATTTCATCATCATCTCCGTTATCATTACAGCCCAAGTCTACTGATGAACATGGGCCTTCACTAGCAATAAGTACCTACTAAAGTCACTAAGCACGTTCTTGACCCACCTGCATCGCTTACCAGATAAAGCCTTATCTACGCTCATACATTGGTTTATTTGGTTAACAAAGCTTTGCTTGTGCAAAAAAATATAGAAATGTGTGCTATAATTCATTTAATTTCTATGTAATGTCGTTCCCCGCCATCGTTTAGGGGAGCCAGTGACATCACTTGTAAGCGAGGCGAGGACACAAGTACTCTCCACTCCAATTCAAGATGCGTACGCTTCACTGAGTCACTTCAGTCTGCCATTGACATTTGACGGAATGTTCCGATATTACGCAAAGGAATTTTTTATAATACTAGCTGGTACAGGCGCTTTGCTGCCGCAGAATAAATAATGGTGAAAATATCGTTTTAAATTTGGAAGGGTAAATTTTTTCATTAGGAATAATAATACATTCATTGAAATTGAGTGATATTATATGACTTTCAAATAAATTTGTCAGTAATCGTACTGACAAATTTATTTACGTGCACCGCCTACTGTAAGTACCTAAATTGTACTATGCTATGGGCGGTTTATACGGGCTTCGTAGCTAAGCGCTTAGTACTTGTCACTAATACTAAGTCCTCAAGTGTAAACACGCTGATTAGTTCTTAGTATTAGTATTTGTGAATAATGAATAGAAAACTATCCTATTTACTAAGCGACAAGTCGATACCCCCACCACGATTTACTAAGCACTTGTCGCTTGCGACCGTGTGTTAACAACTCGACAAGTTAGTTAGTGACAAGTTGTACCGGGAAGTGAAAAGACGTGTTTACTTATGTGATCATGGCTGCGGAAAGGAGGAATTCGGAGACAACAATGAAGTTCATTCAGGAATTTAAATCCTATGAATGTTTATGGAATCACAAATCGGTTTTATATTAATATTTGTCTTTCAAGCTCTTCGATCATGCTTGAAATAATAATGATTAAAATTAAAGCGCGTAAATATAAGAAATCATTATGAAATAATAATGTTTGAATATTGCTTAAACACACTGCGCAAAATCAGGTGGCGTCGCTCCATTTCGAATGTCTGGTCACTAATAACTTTTACTGGCTCCAACGTGTAAACGATTACCTTTCACTTGTCATATTGAGGCTTAGTATAGTGACAAGTACTAAGCACTTAGCTACAAAGCCCGTGTAAACCGGACATCACCCAAGCCCAAGTGCAAGCAATAAGTTGACAAAGTATTAGCGCGATCTGATGAACAGTACGGCAGCGCATAAGATATACCAACAAACAAACTATATATATATATATATATATATATATATATATATATATAAATTATATACAATGATATGATTCTAAATTGCCTTTCACACATTTATCAAACAATGAAAGGTTAGAAATTGTCAGCGTTCGCTGTTTTTCCTTTAAAAAACAGCCATACTTATAGTCATTGACATTTACAAAAAAGGCATGGTAGTAAAATATAAGTTTTTTTTAAGTTTTTCTTTGTTATGATAAAAAGGCTTTTAATGAATCTTGTGAACCCGACTTCTCTTTTGTGTGATACAAAGGAGAAGCTGGAATTCAATGCAAAAGTTGTTTACTGAACGAGGTCTAGTTTTTGTACTATTACTTTAAACTATAATTCTATACTTAAACATTAGTTTTACCTGACTTCACCAGTCCGTAAAAGTCTACGCCTAAGACTGTTTCTCCGGCTGTGAGGATAATTTGCCATAATCGCCACACTTACCACGCCGATCGGCAATCTTATTTTCAGGCGTTCTGCAGTTATAAGCGCATGACTCTGCTACCTGCCACAGGTCTGGGTATTTTAAATTTATTATCTTTTTTATTTATGTATTTATTTTTTATGTATTATGTAATTATCTCTGTATTATGTTAAAGAATATGGGCGCACACCCACCTGATGGCAAGTGGATGCTATCGCCTATAGATAACTATATTTATCTTGGATTAATAATCGAAATTCAGATGCGTTATCACTCCTTAGGACTAAGATTCAATGCCTCTTTACCAGTAAAAAGAGTCGCAGGTTTTCTACAGTCATCATACCAAATACATGCTGTTGCTTAATGCTGGTATTCCATGGGAACGTGATATGCTGATAGCTCATTGATTAAGCGCTCGCCACAAATTTATAGGGATGAACATACTAGATATGTAATTTAGTATGTTCGTTGTATATTATACAATAGTTAAAGTTATAACCAATGCTGGGCACAGGCCTCCTCTCATCTCAGAGATGGTTTTTGTGCAAGGATATTATAGAAATCAATCTTTAAATCGAGGAAATTCGTTCACTAATAAAACTAACTAATCTACTAATCAAATATTCCCCGTCTCATATAATAAAATCTATTAACTGACTCCACCTCAGTGTTGCCTGAGGATAAAATTTGATAAAATAGAATAGAAAAGACTATAAATATTTTTATCTAGCAGTAATCATGACGCGTCATCCACTTCTCGAGTAACGGTCTAGACTCTAGACGTGATAAATACGCCTATAAATAGTCTGTATTTGTTACAAGTTAGACCGCGGTCGTAAACATACTTTCCTCTCTTTACACTGTAGATGTATTAAATTCGATTAGCGGGCGACGGTGGACATAAAAAAGACCTCCCAAACATTGAAACTTTTCCACAGGTAAATCGTTATTGTGCTGAATTTAGATTCAGTTTTATTGTAAACCGTAGTAACTCAGGGGATAAATACTCGCTGTTGTTAATTTCGTAGTCCGCGAGCAACCCGGGTCCGTCTGCAACAACGAAGTTGCGTGCTTATCCTCCACGTGATCGGCGGTAAAGGAAAACATTGTGCCAAACCTGTCTAAGAATTGAAAAATTTATTTCGAAGACATGTGAAGTCCGCCAAAGTGCATTGGGACAACGCGGCGGATATTTCTTGCCCTAAAACCCTTACGGCCCTGTGCCCAGCCGTGGGACGTACTTAGGCTGTAACTTTATTTTCTTAGTAAAAGGCGTTACCTTTTTTTAAATACTTTTATAAAGATAAAAACATATTCCTTTTGATTTATGTTTATTAAGAAAAGTACGTTTGAATTCGTATTAATATTTCGAGATATTCTGACATCTCTGACATTCTGACATCATCTGATTCTTCAACTGATGTACCGGACCACATCAAACAAACAACCAAAGTGCATAGACGGGCCATATCCTCGATTAGTATAATACAGACCGTGAAAGTATTCCAACTTAGTGCTCAGAGGTGTCGACGCATTTTGGTCGAAGTTGGTTGCAGGTGGCCTTGGGCTACAGTAACTACCACCAGGTGAACTGTAAGTTCGTTCATCCATTAGAAATGCTGTGACACTTATACACTAAAAATTACCCATGCGTTATTGGTAAAGTCTAAATAATTTTGAATGATTATAATTTATAATGTTTGCAGCAATTGGGTGTCTCCTTGGGTCCCTGCATCAGCCATGAATAAATCGAATACTATATATTAGCATACATAATTCTAATATAATGTAACTATAACAAAATAAAAATATGGAAGAATAACTATAACGTATAATAATACGAGCGGTCATATTATATAGATATCATGTACCGAATTTAATGTTGCAATAATGACGTGTATATGCTCAAGAATATTGCCAGCCCGTCAAAGCTTATAAGAGGAGTAATGCAATAAGCGTGTATGTAATAGCTATTTCCCCTGTGAATCCATCGGAGGGTTGGTATGTTCTATTCGGCGATGGCAGCCCGGCTTAATCTCCCCGGGGCTGCTCGGAGCACGCGTGTGCGATTGATAGCTAGTCGTATCAACGTCGGACAAGGGTGAAATATTCCCTTGTTAACTTTTTGCTTGGCGATTGAAATATAATAAAAAAATAACTTTTTCACAAAAATAAATCACACGAGGAATATTTTTTAGGATATTGTTAACCTTTTAGAACGTTTTTAATGTTCTGTTGCTCTAATTTTAACTAAGACGGTATAGTAGCGATATAAGAATATACACTAACTACTACATATAGTACTGTGGGTGTCGTAACAGGCGACAGATGGAAACAAATCAGCAGAGTTTTCGTGATTACAAATAAAAATTGAAATAAGACTGCGGTAGTCATCCGCAGTTTCTTACCCATCTGCCAAGCGTGTCACCTATAACAAATTACACCCTATAAATAAATCTATGGGGAAGGCCTACGTTTAGCAATGAACCTTTTATTAAAGGTACTCTATTACTTTTGATGTATCATCCCATTTGATTTCTTAAAATTACATATTTTATATCCCATTGATTAGAAATTTCAATTTCTTCACCTCTAATTTACTAATAGGCTGTAACAAATTACTTAAGTCCTTTATATTATTATTATTATTTTATAAATGAGCTTCACAACTAAATTTAACATAATATAACAAAAAATTCAAAATAATGCTATAGGTTCTGATCACAATGCGATTTATCGATATGAGTTTGTAGTAACCATTTCTTCCCATAACCGTACACAACAATGTTTCTGTAATGATACTCAATGTACGCAAATAGCCGGTAAAAACGAACTTCTGAATGATGATCTGGCGATGGATTTATAATAAACAATTTGTAATAATATAAACACCTTTCGTTTTACGGGAATACAATAAACACACCGTGAAAATGGATTATGAATAACCTCGAAGTGAATTGATTCGATATGATGAAAGTTGAACTTGTTTAAAAAACAAGTATGCCTGCATGTAGCTTACAAATAGAGTATAATATGTATTTTTATGCTTTTGCTCCTTGTCCTTTTACTTAAATGGCGGCTCAGAGGTGGATTATAAAAACGAAACAGTTAGAAAATTGCGATACATGTTAAGGTTATACTTATTTTGATAAACTTAGTGGTGTTTTGATATTATCTACTAATTGCCACTACAATATTATTACAATATTTATTTATTTACATTGTTAAAACATAATATAAAATTAAACCTAACTAATACATATACAATATTAAAAAAAACTATAATAAATAAAAACTAAAAACAAAATATTTATTTAACATATAGTTCCACTCCCGTGGTATCGTGCCAAGAACGCTGGCTGCGTTTCCTCGCTGAATGGCTATACTTAGCCTTTCAGCGAGAAAAGAACTAGCCCTCTTATTACCAGCAGCAACGATCAGTCACGGATACAATGCCTTAGGAACTTCACCGCACGTGGACCCCACGGACCGATAGTCTCTTCAGCAAATGGCACAATTATATAATTACTTGACTACATAGTCATTTGTTAACGGTGCTATCTCGAACCCTTTTACAGCGGAACCTCAGTATTATTTAAGATTATAACGGAAGCCACTAAATTTCTCATTGTGATTGATGAGTGGGAGCAAATCTTTGGTTGCATGCGAGTACAAACTCATCCTTAAGAAGATCTTTAAAGAGTCTGATAAAAAAGGAAAGGACAAGAACGACAATAACCCATGGAAATATTGTGAGATTTTGTGATGATTTTATGGAATGCGAATCTTAAATCTTCTTGCGGGTTCTTTGTAAAGAGAAATTTTCGAACCATTTGTTAACAATCTATTTTAAATCCATTATAAGCCAGTACCTTGAGATGATACACCAACATAATGTGGTATATTATTCAATTGTAGTAAATGCATCAGTTTAAAGTACATTTTGTACGTTTTAGCTAAGTGTTTCATGTTTTTCTTAAATATGTATTACTGTGATAAGTGAGTAAACGGTCTACTTAATGATAAGTTGCTCATTGACATCCGCTCAACTTAAAAACTATGCATATTCACTCTGAGGACTAAAATAATAATGATTAAGAAAAACATGACAGCTCGGTAGGGCAGTAGTTATGCATTTTAGCAGGGCGTTTAGGGCCGTAGGTTCGAATCTCGCACGGTACAAGTGATTGAATACACTACAAATAATGTTCGAATCATACCAAGGCACAAAAGAAGCCGTATCGCTTCGTACAATAAATAACCTTCTGATATCACAATCAAGTTCCAGAAAAAAACACGTATACTGCAATTAAATGTCCGTTTTGTATGCTACCTACCTAAAAGACTGACTTTAGATTGTTGATAATTCAATATTGTACTCATGATAACTTTTGTTATCGCCATTGATACTCGTAACTGTCATATTGCAATAATAGCAATACATATTTACTGCACTTCGGTATGTATTAATCAACAACATTTTATGTAATTTTTCTTTGATGGTGCTCTTACATTTGTCATAAACGAGATGTTTATACCATCCTCTCTTGGTACCTTGAGACTTTTCTGTCACTTCCCATAATTGAATCTTACGATACCCATGGGATGCATGGGGTAAATTATTTTGCCACCCCCGGCGAGCTTTCGTCTATGATCCATTAAAATATCATACTTATAATACTCTCTCATATAAAACTGTCAGCACAGACGAAAAATAATTTAGTATCAGATCTACTTAGCAAATTATATTTAGAGATACAAAAGTTGTAATTCGATTTTTAAAATTAAGCTTTTATGGATTATAATTTATTCAAGACATACATGATTATTGTAAAAAACTGTTTTGATTTATATAATTGTAATGTTGAACAGCCGCGCTGCAGCTTTATTATGGCTGTAGCACGAATGAGTCGGCTCGGCCGGGGAAGGACTATGCTCTTCACAGAATACCAGCGTAGAGTGTAGAGAACTAGATACCCATTTTACTGTAAACGAGGCAACGCATCTGCATTTTGATTCTCAATGAAAGATAGATGTAGATGTCCATGGGCCGCAGCATCCACTTACCATCAGATAGATTGTGTGCTCGTTTGTCACCCTTATGCTATATAAAATATGATTATCATAAATGACATATTATTAACATTTAACATTCAGTTTCAAAAAATAACTTAAAATAGATCGTAGCACTATTTATATTCATAGCTTTTGGATTTATGGATCGATTTAAAACTATTAAAAACCGGTGGTAGGTATTTCGCTTTTGCAGCTTAATTTTTCTTAGTATGTAGATTAAAAATAACTTTATAAAATATAACAAAAGTTTGTAAAAATAAAAATAACAAGTGAAAGATAAAACAAACCACATCTACTAAACAATAAAACTTTTATAGTACTACACGAAGTTGAAAGAGTTAAACAGGCCAACGACGAGGAAATCTTATTGATACTGTTAAGTTAAAATACTCGTAGAATCCAGATGCACATAAAATCTTAAGATTAACTCTGATATTAAAACGTTTTTATTAGATTTATTTTCAGATTTAGTAAAATTAAGCGCTGACCTTGTTGTGGTGATGTAAGAATATCCACTATATGTACACATGGTAGAGCCACATTGCAGCTATATTATGATTGTAGCACAAATGGGTCGGTTCGACCTGGTATATCGGTGTATCGGGACCGGAGATACCGGGGACTCGTTGTGACTCGTGCGCAAGGCGTATGCGCGGCTATTTACGAATGTGTGATGAGACTCATACAAAATCTATGGAAGACTTGCGTTCGGAACGGCTTTTTTCCGTGCGGGATTCCGAACGCACCGGCAATTCAAGGAATGACAGGTCCTTGATTTTTTATAGATTTGCTGCGTTCGAAATCCCGAATTGATATTCCTAAATGGTTTTTCGAAACGAAATTCCGACTCTATCTGGCCGGCCTAATAAAGCTCAAAGCACAACAACCGACTTGCTTTTGTGATTATGTTATGCAAAATATAGAAAATTCATCTTTACAAGTTTGGATACCTTTTCTAGGCACTTTAGCTAAGGACTCGAAGCAATACTACTAATTTTCTTGTAAGTGATGATGACTGATAATCTGATAAACCAATTCTTCCTTATCTTAGGATAACACATTGATGCATATGAATACCGTTTGAGCAACAATGTAGGTAAATTTATTTGATTATTAGTTTTTGAGATATTCTTGACATTCCAATATATTAAATTTAAGACGTATCCGAATACAAATTAAGTATGAAATAAAAATGCGATTTCTCCATATAGAGAGTTCCGGTTACCACTATTTCAATTACATAATGAGAGATAATTGTAAGAATTATCCATTCTTCCTATTCCGCTGACATAGAAACAAATGTATTTGTAATGAGGCATAGCTGACGACATGTTATTACGTCCATGTTGAACAAAACATGCAGGAATGTATGTACTTCAACGCCCCGGTAATGAGATACGGCGAACACTTGCCTCGTTATCGGGCATCGATTTCTCTGCGTTTTAGGTGCAACGCAACAATACGTCAGTGGAGCGCGTCAACGCCCCGCGTTAAAATTTTAAATGCGTCCAAAAGATAGGTACTCCTTATTATATATACATATGAAAATAGAAGAACACCAGAAGCTTGATCTAAAGCAGTGTTTGAATGTTTGAAAATATCTTATATTGGATTCCTAACTAAAGGCGAAATTTGTGAAAATTACTGTGTATTTCTTTCTTTTTTCTTTCTATTCATCCAGTCTTTGTCCCTAACAGTCAAAAATTCTTTTAATCTATACAGCTATCTTATTATGCACGAAAAGTGAATGTGAATGTCTCTATTAAACACTTGCTAGCCTGAATCGGATTCCGATATAACTATTAAAATTAACAAGGAAATTTTGTACTATTAATCAAAAATATCATCATCATCATTACAACCCTTCACAAGTCCACTGCTGAACATAGGCCTCCTCCAAGAAATGCCACAAAGCACGGCCCTGCGCCACCTGCATGCACCGATTTCCGCCATGTCTTACCAGGTCGTCGTCTAGTGGGGGGTCGCCCTACACTTCACCTACCGGTACGATGCTGCCACTCGAGAACCTTTTTTCAATCAAAAATAACTACTTTAAAACTCTTATGCAACATTTGTACTAAATAGAAATTCATGACGATGCAAAAAAAAAATTATCGACGAAAAAATAATCGACGCATTTTGAATGAGTATCTACTGTTTGATGCCAACCTGTTTTTCGTGATGATCTAAACATTAAAAACGTTGAATTGCAAATGCGGATACGGATCGCTAATTACTACACATGTGAAATGTTTTTCTAAACGGCTTTTCACAGATTTAAAAGGGGATTCCGGCAGAGAGCGTTGCACACTGAAATGTCTGTAATAGTGGCTTTTATGAATAGGGAATTATCTCGTTACTACTCTAATATACGTGTTTAAGGTAAATTAATATCTCCCTCATTTTATGAAATCGAGGTCCTGATCTGATCATGAGGTCCATCGATTCGAACCCATCCCAAGTCGGGCCAAAATCAGGCTTTTCTGTCTCGAAATTCATAATAGCATGAAGTTGGCAATATTTCTCTCCGTGCCTCGGAAAGCACGGAATGACATCGTCCTGCGCTTTATCTGCCTCCGTTCGTGTCGGATTACCGTCCCATCGGATTATGAGAGTGACGGAATAGAGAGTGCACCTGTGCTTGCGCACACACTCGTGACCCATAATCCTGTCCTGTCCAGATGGCTAGTCTCCGTTGAGACTGGTTGCCGTGCCCGAAATAAAGTCTGAAAGACATTATTCCTTGTAATAAGCTCAGCTAAGCTTAAAATGCTTCGGTTAAGTATAGCTCACAACCTGTCGTGGCGGTGGGCTAAGTGTTCGGAGGGGTTGATCTTGTTTGAGTCAAGGAGGAACAGCGTTTCGGTATGGCAATGCGCCGCTTTCCCTACCTTCCACGCCCGAAATTAGGTCGACGGCGGAGCCATAAGTCAGATCCGTCGCTGGGGCAGCGAAGGTTGATATTTCCAGGGCACGTTTATAACCTTACCGATATGCACATTCATGCTCCCTTAAGGCGGGTATAGGAAGGTTAGCCCATGGAAGAAACGCATATTTCACAACAGTAGCCGATTTGCCATTTTGTTCCAAATATGATTAGCAGATTTCGAGCAACCATTATTTTCCTATTTTTTTAACGGTTTTCGTTTCTACATGCTATATGATTATTCCATTATGTCTTTTTTTTCTGTTTCAATTTACTGATCCTTTGGTTTATGACGGTTGCTCTGATTTTTGTGCGGATATCGCTTGCGGATTGACTTTACGCATCCTCACACCGATGGCAATATATGACCGTGTCTCTATTCCATAGTTCATTACCGACACGCACTGATTACTATGTAATATATAAAATTCAAGTGAGTGTCTTCGTCTAAATGCACAGATACTTTATAAGATTATTCCGTTGTTTAAGTTTCTTTTTAATATTTAATAGACATCGGCTAGAATAGACCAGCAGGAAATAATATTTACGAAATTCCAAAAGAAGGGATAATGTATGTATTACTAATTACAGTACTGCGTCTTTGGTTACGTATATTAACTTTAATGGAAAAGGACACTGACAAAGCGTCGAGCGACGTGCAGAGTGCAGACAGAGATACATTGCAAGGTACTCCGAAACCATTGGTTAAATTATGTAAAGTGCACTTTGCATTGCATTTCTATCCTTAGCTTGTTTAACCTGTACTTAAATAAATTCATATGTTTTTAAAACTGTTGCAAAAATAAACTTGTATATTTTAACAAATCACAAGTGTGACAAACGAGCACATAGTCCACCCGAAAGTAAATGGATGCTGAGAGAGCTGAGACTCCTACCTACATCTATTTTACATCTCCGCGGTTTTCGTGTACCTATTATTACTGTATTACAGTACTGTGTTACATAATTTTTAAGAGTGCTTTAGTGTCGTGTAAATCGCTGATATTAAAAGACAATAAATTTATAAATAACAAGTTCTTGCATTATATTTAACATCAAACATAATAATATTTTAATTCTTCTCACATTTTGTTATATAAAACTGTTCTCGGATATAAAGGGGTTTTGACATGTCTGGGGCGTAAAACCACAGGATGAACAACTACTTTAAGTACGCTAATCAGTCGTATTTTTTATAATTTCAGGTTTACATATTCATTCTTTTACTCACTTTTGCACTCGCCCATCCTTTCTGAAAGAATAATATTGACTCTCTGGCATGCCCACACAGTTTCGTCTAAGCTAGACCAGTAACTGGTACATATGCAATGTACAATGCCATCCTTTCCCTTTAGCTTCATCTCATTAACACATGAAACATCTGTTTCTCTATCATATATTTCCGCAATCTAACCCTCGCCCATTCGGGAGACGGAAAGTGACGGGTGGTGAGTCTAGTCGCCGGTTTTGCTCCCGGAGATTATTTTTACATTACCCCATTTAAGAGGTAAGTACCGGGAATTCGGAGCAATTTAGCTTTGGTATCGATCCATGATGCAAAATTGTGGCAGATTCTTGCGCCTACCACACGGCTCGAGCCACTACCTGTTATTCGGCGATTTCTGCTCGTTTATCACCCCCCGGGGAACGCGTGTAGGACGCAAGTGACCCGCCCTACGTTAATAGTCGATTCCTAAAATATTAACGGGCAACGATAGGGCACGTACCCTAATGGCACCGTCACATGCTAATAATAAAAAGTGATATTAATTATATATTATTACTCACTAATAATCACGATATTGTTTTATTTAAATACGACGAAATATTATTATGTATTGTAAGCAGTTAACCTTCGTCAATCATTATTTTCGCGAGTATTAAATATTAATGGTACTCCTAATTTGTTAATCGACGAGCATGTATGCGTAGGTATATGGACGTGAAGGAGGCGAGAGAGGTGTGTCAGGATCGTGCCAAATGGTAGTCTGTAGTCTCTGCCTACCCCTCTGGGTGACAGGCGTGAGTGTTTATGTTTATGTTATGTTTATTAAACATTACATAACACCTGTACATTCAAACAATATGTGGGTACATATTGCTGTATGAATTTAAAATGAATTTCGCTATCGATTGATATCGAAAACACGTTCCCTAATGGTATGAAAATGTATACTTAGTACAGTCCCCGTAATGGTGTGTAGTGCTCAATCAATCACAAGCATTGAATACAATGACATTTATACACACGTCGTCTAACGTGATTGAAATAAGTTTAACGCAAGTCACAGGCTGACGCACGAGATAGGGCCGTCATTGAGCAAACAACCATGCATATCTGTAATAACTAAAATGGGACGACACTTGAAAGCGAAGCGTAAACTTGCTGATTTATCGTAATTGCTTAAACAAACGCAAGACAAAGGCCATTTAAGGAATTAATGTTCAGCGGACGTCGTGATAGGACTCTAATTTGATTGTGAATGGGCCAGTCAATAGGCGCCGTCGGAGATAGAAGTGCACCCGGCGACCTTGCTTGTGCCGTTGTGCGTCTGTATCTGCGCTCGTGGGTGCGGGGTTGTCAAACCACACAACCTCGATTTACAACAGTGTAACAGAACTAGTGGTAAAATTAAAAAAAAATGTACAACCATCTTCAATATTAATAAAATGAAAATATCATCAATGTAGTCAAAGTCAATTAAATACACGTTGTTAAGAACAACTCAAAAACTACTGGTCACCTCTTGATCAAATTTATATAAGATCACAAGATCAGTACCAGCTTTCAAATAAAAAAAAAGTATCATCTAATTCGGGTTCACCCAGAAAAAGTTTTAATGTAACACACATAAAAAATACAGTAGAATTGAGAACCTCCTCCTTTTTTGAAATCGGTTGATAAAAAACAATACTAAATGCCGGTATTCTATACTTTAAGCGAGCAATTTTTGTGTATAAGTAAATATTTTTTCTCAGAAACGGCTCTAACTTATAATAATTTGGATTGAACTTTGTATTTAGATAATTTTTTACTTTGCAAGATTTTCTAAATAGATGTCATGTCTATATTATTTCTAACACTGAGCCAAGCTCGGTCGCCTATTCGCCTAATGACATCTTAGTAGATAGTAAGTGGATGTCGTGGCCCATAGACGTCTATATTTACACTCGATTAAGAATCAAAATGCAGATGCGTTATCACCCCTGAGGACTGAGATGGAACGCTTCGTTTCCAGTAAAGAAGGTCTCGGGTTCTGTACACTCACAATACGAAACAGCATACTACACTCTAACACGCAAAATAGCAGTTTAGGCTGCTATTTTACGCTGGTATTCTGTGAGAGCGTGGTCTTTCTTCGGTCGAGCCGACCCATCTGTGCTACAATCATATTATGGCCTCTACCACGTCTACTGTAAATACATATTATCTAAATAGCTGAGGATCTATAGTATATATATATATATATATATATATATATATATATATATATATATATATATATAGTATATATATATCAAAATCGATGTAATGTGGGGGGGCGATCCCTAAATTCTTCATAGAATGCGGACTTCCCTGAGCGTGAACTTTACACATCAACTATATCTTCTTCTACGCGAATTTTTAAGAATATTTTTTTGGTCCCCTGTGTAGGAGAGACTACATTCACAATCAAACTTGTACACACTTGTTGACGTTTGATGACAAATAAAACTTTACTTTGGTGTCTTGCAGTATATTTCATAAGGTGTTTACTTCGAAATGTGTCCTATATTATCTGTTACCTCTCTGTGACTAATTTGATTCACTCGTAAACATAGCTTACTGTAAAACATTAACGTTGATATCTAAAACTCAATTAAAACCAAATGCGATAAAGTTCGTAAAGTTAATTTTATGTAATACGTTGTATTCCCGTTATTATGGAGAAATTATCTCAAATAAATTATGTTTTACACAAGTAGATGTTTCAACCATCAGATATCTTAGATTTTTATTAAGTGACATACTAATGGAAAGGGTATCAAATCATTAAAAAATACGCATCTTAATAAAAATGTATTGCTCTATTTAATTTATGTATTTAATAATACAAAAATATAAGTAGAAAGTATTAATTATTATAGCAAAATAGTTCTTCAAATTTTGAATCATTTTAATTTACTAGTTCAATTCACAAAATCAGCACGTATTTTCAGTAAACCAAGCGGAGTTCGTTTGACACGATCCGATTACCTTACAAAACTACAAAGACAAATAAGTCTAGGAACAATCGTTAAATTAAATATATTTATAAAATATGTTTGTGATAAAATTGCTAAAATTAAGTTTAAACTAAGCAGCAGCCCTAAACTAGGGAAATATCAAGACGACATGCGATACGCAGAATACTAAGACACTCGGCGCCAGCGCCGGCGACTGCGCAGTCGAAGGCATGACCCAACAAGCGCACGGTAATGCTGTGTTTCCATACAAAAACATGTAAGTAAACCTCGAGCTCCTTAGTAGGAACGTTTAGGACCATCAACGTAAATTACATTCAGCATTAGAACGCAATTAATGTAAGTACCATTCTGGGTAATTAATATATATATAAAATCTTGAGACAAATTGGATTCCCATAAAATTAAAAGCATTTATTAATTCCATTTAAGTGTTTATTATAAACGATGTGTATATAATTAAACCAATAACGAAATAGTCATCAGTACAAGTGTACAAAAATTTAGTACAACCAATTTATAAAATGAGAACATATTCAGTATATTCGAAGTCATTGAAATACGCATTATTAATGTTAACTCTAAAACTACTGGTCAGATCTTGATCAAATTTATATGGCACCAACACAAAAAGCACCAGCTTTCAAATAAAAAAAAAGGAATCATCAAAATCGGTTCGCCCAGAAAGTTTTGAGGTAACACACATTTAAAAAAAACATAAAGTCGAATTGAGTACCTCCTCCTTTTTTTAAGTTGGTTAAAAACAGATATTTGACCACTGAAACGCGAATGCTTCCATCTTAATGCAAAGAATTTTTAAGTGAATCTATTGTTCACCTAAAAATTCTGCAAGCTGCAAAGTTGTACTGTGGTAGGTTACATGGTATAGTCATGTAAATATAATTTAGTATAAAATAACGTTGGGAGTTCTCTATTTACATTCTCATTATTTGTCAACTTTTACACAAATAGCGTTCGAAAATATATGACGTATCAAAAAATCTATGAAAATTTTTAATTCCTTTTTCTCTTATGCAAAACCTATTTCAAAGGTTAGATTACAATGAATTGTTGAAATTCTTATCAAAAGTTTATATACTTATGAAATTATATATAAATATATATACGCATGAAAATATTTTTACGCTTATTAGTTCATTAAAATCGTTACAGACTTATTTAGCTTGTTACAAATAAATATAAAAAAATTAATCAAATTACTTTCTTGCTATGAACACGTGTTACCGCCAAGAAGCATTTTTTCTTTAGTATCAGTTTTACTAGAGATGAAACGGATATCCGTTTGGCCAGATGCCGGATATTTGGCCAGTTTTATAGCCAGATAGCCGGATATCCGGCTACCGGATATTATGCCTTACATTGCCGTTTGGTGCATCACAAGAAGCGAAAAGTAAAATCAGTACGAATTGTTCGCGATCGTGACCTTTATATTTGGTGGGCAGCTAATGCTACACAATACTATAATTTATCAAAGTTTTGCTAAAATCTATCTTTCAGCACCCTGCAGCAATGTGTACAGCTAAAGACTTTTTTCCTGAAGCTGGCCTTGTTTATGAAGACAGGCAAACAGAGAAATTAGTATTTATTCACCATAATTTGCTCTTAGTGCAGTACGAATACTTTTGTTAAATGACTGTTAAGTGAGTAGGTATTTGTAAATTTGATATTTAAGTAGTATTTTTATTAATCCGGTATCCAGCCGGACAGTCGATTGTTATTCGGTATCCAGCCGGATAGGCCGTATAGCGGATGGTTACTGAATATCTGTTTTATATCAGATTTTTGTACACCTAATCAACATATGCTTATTTATGTTAATATACTTTATTATTTTGTATTTAACATTATTTATTACTAATGTAAATGTGGCTATCACACTATTAAAACATAAAGAAGTTATAGAGCTTTTTGAATACGCATTAGGCACTTAGTAGTAACTTTTTAAGTTATAAGTTTACCGTAACTATTTGAGGCGTGATCCTACCTGTATTCAACACGCCACTTGCGATGAGAGACAAATTACAACTCCGATACAAATACTCTCCGTGAACAACGCCGTCTAATCGATTGCTACCAACCTCAACAATCTAAATTCTACTTTCTTCACTGTAAACAAAGTATATTTTCCTTAAGTCGTATTAGACAGCTTAAGGTTGAGACACCTAGGGGTGCCATAATATTCAGACTCAAAAGTATTTTAACCCTCAATTGAGGAGAGCTGCGTACTGAATAATCTTTGATCACGAACCTAGATTAGTTTACAAACACAATAAAATTTTAGGATATAGTATAATATATTTGGCAAAAAAAAACATTAATGTAAAATTTCACTTCAGTTCACGATTGTAACTAATTCCTGTACAGAAATGTTGTAAGTATATTATTACGTGGTAGAGCCACGCTGCAGCTATATTATGGCTGTAGCATGAATGCGTCGGCTCGACCGGGGACGACGCTCTCACAGAATACCAGCGTAAAATAGCAGCTTAATGCTGCTGTGTTTCATATGGTGAGTGTAGAGACCCGGAGACCCGTTTTTATTGGAAACGAGGCCATCCACGTTTTGATTCTTAATCGAGGAAATAGATGTCTATGTCACCCTTATTCTATAAAAAAACAATGGCGGTTTAGTAGCATAGTGGCAGTTTGGCTTATTGTCACAGTTTTTGGCCAAACCTCTCAAGGCTTCATCATTATTACAGCCCATCACAAGTTCACTTTAGAACATCCTCCCGCAAGGAATATCACAAAGCATGGTCCTGAGCCACCCGCAAGGCTTATCGACACATAATGTATCATCATAATCATTATCATGTTAGATTTCTAGATATATCAAAGTCCAAAGCTGAACAAATGCCTCCCATAGATTGCCGCTTGGATAGCCATTATTTGGAATGTTTGCCATATGATTACCAACTCACTTGCACTTGGCAGTGAGTTGGTAATCGTAGTTTTTTTTTGTTTTGAGTTGTTATCAGAAATACGCTGCTGCCCACCTACTACTGTTCCAGTTTCCCTCTGTCGCCTCTTAAGATACCCCAATACCCACGGGATGGTATGGGGTAGTGGATACTCATACGCCGCCAATACAAGACTACACTGGATTACTTTTTTACCGTCTGGAAAAAAATAGGGTGTAACATGTGAACGGAGTATAAGCCTATGCAACTGATATTAAATAAAAACAAAAATTTTGTATTAAACGTTTGAAAATTTTTTTTCAACAATAACTTTGCCCTTTGTTCTTGAACCTGTGACCGTGCGAAGTGACAAGGTCAAAAATGCCTACTAAATTTATTGTTTTATTGCCGTTCGTAAAGTAGGGTGGATATGATTTGAATTTCGATAGATTTTAATTAATTTATTTAATTCAAAATTTTTGTTTTTATTTTTTGTAAAATATCAGTGATATAGGCTCCTACTCCGTTCACATGTTACACCCTATTTTTCTCCAGACGGTAAATAAGGTCAGCACTCAGTGTTATATTATTAAAATATTATCTTCCAGGCATTTCTTTAACTCACCGCTTACGACACGTATGGAATAAGATGAGGTTCAAGTTATGTACGGTACATAATATACATTTTTAATGGAATGAGCCGATGGGATCTGCCGCTATCACACGGCTATAAATGTAAAGTTATTAATTAATAATTATAAATTACGATCTTTTTATAGTGTTCCTTATCGCAATTGCTTTCTGTCAACAGAAAGAAGTATAAACTAAGGTCTTATATTATACTATTAGCTGTTCCCCGCGACCTTATTACGATTGCATTTCATGAGTTATAAGGCGCAAAACTATAATCCTTTTAAAAGAATGAAATTAAAATTACTCCGTAAAACGTCAGCTATCTGCCAGTGAAAGAGATTAGCCGGAACAAACAGACAGACAAAACTTTTTTAAATTGTTTTTAATTACCGTATATACTTTTATATGCATTTAGTAAAAAAACTTTTATTTTGATATTAAAAACAGACACTTCCATTTTATTTATTTGTAAAAACCTTCATAAATATTATTTATTGCTATCAGCTCTTGAAATCTAATTAGGCACAAATTAACTTTTTGTTTACGTAAACTTTTTGGTATGTCACTTCTATTGACATGATAAGCAAATACGTCTTGTTGCACACATACACAGTCTGGTGGCAAAAATGTTCTAAAACCTACTGAGATTAGCGTATATTTTTAAAGCGCGCTCGATGCCAATAATGCGAAACGTGTACACTTATGGTATAATCAACTCAAAGTTCTCTCGAAGAGAAACAGTTCGTATTCCTCTAGTAAATCCACTAACAACAAAACCCTATGAGAATGTAAACGTAACTAAAGGAAGATGAGCCACATCTGTCACACTTTGTATCTTACGGTACTTTGTATGTACAAACGTCTGGCTATATGGGCCGAACAATCTGCACATACATATTATATCTCTGTATTAACAAAATCAGTTGTTATCCGTTAGTCTCGTTAAAAACTTTTTTTAAATCAAAATCGCTCTAGCCGTTTTCGATTAAAAAAAATTGTGTGCATTTGATTGGTTGATGATGGTTTAAATTCATAATTAGACCCGGTAGATGGCGTTGTTGTCGAGATCCAGAAATCATGTGCGAAGCCGTGGCGGATCGCTAGTTGTATATAAAAAGGTAATATCATACATAAAGCTATTACGTATAAGGCAGTTAAAGATTGACTGCCCCGTTGGCCTAGTGGTTGTAGTAGTGCGACTGCTGATCATGAGGTCCTTGCTTCAAATCCGGGTTGGGCCAAAAAATTAATTATTGAGTTTTTCCGTCAATAAATACTCAGTAGTTGCCCGGAGTCAGGAAGTTGGCGGTGTCTCACCGCCGTGCCTCGGAAAGCACGTAAATCCGTTGGTCCTGCGCCTGATCTCTCTCCGGTCGTGTCTGTTTACCGTCCCATCGGATTATGAGCGTGAGGGAATAGAGAGTGCACCTGTGCTCACGCATACACTTGGGCACTATAATCCTGGCCTGCGCCGATGGCTTAGCCTCTGTTGAGGCTGGCCGGCCGTGGCCGAAATTCGGTCTAGAGGACATTATTATTATCATTAAAGATTACTGCAAGACCGTACTCGTGACTATTTTCGAGAGTAACTGTAAAGGCTGAAACTGTAAAGGTAGGAATGAAACTGTAAAGGTCAACAGAGTGCTTTGTATTTATTAAAAAACACGCAATATAAAATTAATTATTTTTATCAATTGGGACTAGTGCAACAGTAGAAGAGTGTTTCGTCGTTCTGGGTATTCCACATTCTGACATATAAGGTGGTTATTCTGCCACCTATCGAATGACTTCAGATCACATCACTATCACAATTTCCACTGATGATGTAGGGTCATGGATTTTTTTAGGCCGCCGACATATAGCAGTATTCAAAAACTGATATTTACAACATAGCCTAATAAAATTTTGTAAAAGAATAAATGTAATTTATAAAAATTATATTTGCGAAGATACCATAAAGCAATTAGTCGCACAATACTAAAAGCAAACCTCTTTTATAAGACTTTTGTTCCTAATAAGAAACGGCAGCCAAAAGCAAGTGCCCCTTCGTATAGACCGTTCTGCCAACTTTAACTTCAGCGGGCAAAGACTCGCCCGTTCTGAAGGTAAAAATTTAATGTAGAGTGTTGAAACTCATTCATGTCTCTCACGGCGAAGTAACTTACAAGGACTTAACAACTCACACATTATCCAACCAATTTCTCACAGCGCTTTCGCCTACATACAACTTTATAAATTGTGCTTTCGCCTCACATAAGAACTTTTAGAAACAAAATATACCTTCATTTAACGTATATGACAAGAGATTGGTTAACATATTTTAGTAGAATTTCACTATGAGAGAGTTTTGGCGGGAACTTGACCGTCGACGGATTGTTGCTCCAGTTATAGTTTAAATAATGGTTCAAAGTGGATTTTGATACATTTTGTGTATTAATTGTCTGCGCATGTCAACTATTAGAGAAAACGAAACAAGTGCTTCGAAGTTGACATAAACCTCAACTTATTGTGATCGCTTAGGTGTCTTATGATCTTAAGTGACTGTCGTCATCGACTGTCCGCTGTGTTGACTTGTCGTCAAAAGCTTCGCAACGTGACGTATCAGCATATTGTAAAAAACATCTATGTATAAAAACGAAGATCCCGAAAAAAATGAAGAGATGGCTTAAAGGACAAGAATCGAAGCGAAAATCTTTTAAAAAATCACTATGAATCACATTTTTTCTTTTTTCTTTTAGGAACTTATAACCGTTCGTACTGATTATTAGAACTGATTACAGTAATCCACATCTCATATCAAGTAAGTGCTTTTATTTATTAATTTGCAAAGTCATATAGAAATTCCATTTGGTGTAGTGGCGGCGAAAGTAACTCCTCCACCCCATATCATTCCGAGGGTGTCGTAAGAGGCGACAGAGGGATACTGAAACAGGAGTTGGAGAGCAGCAAGAACGCAACAATGACAAAAAACTGCGATCGCCAACCCATTTGCCAAATTGCTCCTAATTATACTCATCAGACTGTGAAAACGTGAATTTTTGCTGTAATAAATGAATGACTACTACCGCCGATAATACATGGTTAACTTACTCCGTTATCCGTAATTACACTGATATAAAGATTTAGTCTTCACAATACATGTACAGCATTGCCCCGTGACAAGAGTTTAGATGATATTAATCAGGTTAAAAGCATTTTGTAAGCGACAGCTTTGCCCTGCGATAGGGTGTAATTAAGGGTCATCATGTTTTTCTGAAATAATTGGATACCACCATTTACGAATTATAATTGTAAGCTTATATAATAAAGTTTAAAATGATAATTTATTACATAATACGTAACTCAAACAAGGGACTGGCAATTTTTTTATAAAATGGAATCTAGCAACTGGCATCACAAGATATTATTTTAAAAAAAAACGTTACATTCTCACTAGGATTTTTTCCTGTATCGTGGAGCAGTTTACGAACATAATTAGCACAAGAACAAACATCCACACCCGGAATAGTTATTTGTAGGCCATACAAATGCTTGTTCTGTGCGGGATTTGAACCCGCGGCCCCCAGCTCCGCATCATCAATGCTATGCCACTCCGCCACGGAGCCGTCAATTTATATAAAAAATATTCAACCAAATAAAAACATGAAAATACCGACTATAAAAAATAAATAATTTTTCTAAGAGTTTTTAGAACATGACAATGGGAGTTTTGTTGTTTGTTGGCTGAAACTGGAATTCAAACCTAGCACTACCACCTAAGGTGCAGCTGCCGGGAACTTTGATCACTAGATCACGCGGTCTATGACAGTTGCATGAAAGTGATATTTTTTTAAATGGAATAGCGTTTAACTGAAATTTTATTATTTCCTTTTTGGTCCAATAAGTATTGGTGTTTTCTTATTTAAAATTTTCTATCTACCTAATTTGTATGAACAA
The DNA here is from genome assembly GCA_907164705.1 of Parnassius apollo. Classification (NCBI taxonomy): domain Eukaryota; kingdom Metazoa; phylum Arthropoda; class Insecta; order Lepidoptera; family Papilionidae; genus Parnassius; species Parnassius apollo. Next base: position 14,572,713 of record CAJQZP010000212.1, read on the forward strand.
TCATTGTCCCAGTTAATTTTAGATACATGGATAGTGTACATTTTGCGGTAAAGAGTAAAGAGATGAGTGGTCACGGAGGGCTGGCCGCACTGATAAGCCCACGCTGACAACCCCTCGCTATAACTCTTCATAACGACCGCCAAATGATATTCCAAAAATATTAACATTTTGACTGTGAAACACATTATTATTTAAGCACAGCCTTTCGTTTTAGTTGCTTTGCTCTTTAAATTTTTCGAATAGTTGTTCATTCCATTGAAACTATTTTGTTAGTAATACATTTTTCTATTAATTAATTAACGACAATTGCATACCTTAACCGCAAAGCACGTAGGTATGCTCCACTAGCGCCTCAAAATCAAGAATCCAACGTTTTGTCGCATGAAATCGTATCTAACAACCATATTAAACATTTACGTAGGCGGTCCCATAATGAATTGGCCTAACTATGAACCAATGAAGGAAATGAAACGAAACCAATTTTATTTTTCAATATAATCACCATGAATACTAACACACTTCTGACGCATCTGTGAATAAAAATCTCTAAACCTTTATAAAAATAATCACATTTTCTATCCTCAAAATGACTGAAGACGGCCGCCTGCAACTCTTCATCGCTTGAAAATTTTCTTCCTCTTAAGTCCCGCTTTAAATTTGGAAATAAATAATAGTCGGATGGGGCCATGTCTGGACTGTAAGGTGGATGTTGAACTTCTGTGAACCCGCATTGACGAACTGCATCCTTCGAAACACCAGCGGTATGAACAGGGGCGTTGTCATGGAGCAACAGGACACCTTTAGACAGCTTGTATCTTCGTTTTTCCTTTATCTTGTCTCGTAATTTATATATTAAAGAAGCATAATATTCGCCGTTCACGACTGTATTACGTTCTTTAAAATCCACCATCAAAATGCCTTGAAAATCCCAAAATATTGTGCACATCAGTTTTTTAGTCGATTCGTTGCACCTTTGCCTTTCTAGGGGGCTTTTCACCCTTATAACGCCATTCCATTGACTCGCGCTTGCTTTGTAGATCATAATACAAGATCATAGTTTCATCACCAGTCACTAGGCGCTCGATCACAGTCTTTGGATTTTCGCCACAAAGATCCAAAAACTCCGAAGCGCAGCGCACTCTTTCCTGTCTCTGTACCGCTGAAAGAAGTTTCGGTACCCATCTTGCACTCACTTTTTTCATGTGAAGATGTTCATGGATCGCGCGATGAACGGTACTCTTAGAGAGCCCAAGCCTTGCTGCAATTTCTCTAATCTTCAAACGGCGGTCACTCAGAACCTCCTCTTCGATAAGAGCAATCGTTTCGGGAGTGAGCACTTCCACAGGTCGACCGTCGTGGCCAAAGTCTTCGACGGTTTCTCTCCCGAGGCGAAACTCTTTCACCCAATTTTTCACTGTGCTATAGGAGGGGGCAGACTCCTTATACACGCCATCCAATCGTTCTTTTATTTGGGCAGGGGATAAACCTTCTTTAAACAGAAACTTTATGACACTTCGATACTCAGTTTTCGACATTTTGAAAAAATACGCGACTCTCGTTATTCAAATGCCTGTTAAACTAAGACTAAGCATTTCATGACGATGCATGTTTCTTATATTAAGTGCACGATAAACGTACTATTTAATGCAACACAACATGTAGCGACATGTCGCGTTGAACTATATCAGGCCAGTTCATTATGGGACCGCCTGGTATATGATATAAAAAGCACAAGAAATAAATGATTGTTGAACTTATCATTATAATTTTTTAAATATTTTTACATTAAAAAAGCCACTAGCTTATGGTGTAGATTTATCAAGTCCGCATGAAGGGGTAAACAAGATAACTTTTAAAAATATCAATTGTTGAACTACGTCTATTTTTGAATCCCTTTATTTATCATGTGTGAAGCTATGGAATGAAAATGTCAGTTTAATTTTGTTTTGTTTAGTTATAATTTTTTTCGGCTGAATAATCCACAAATTTTCGGTGTCTTGAGTAGCCTTATTATACTTAATATATTTTACTAAATACACTGACTCATTCCGGACTCGGCCGTTATAGTGAGTCGATATTGTCGATGTCGATATTACAGCGGATCGCGATGAAAAATATCAATCACTGTAGAAACATAAAATATTCCAAAAACTAAATTTGATACATACATACAGTGACTGAGGTTAAGATATTATTATTATTATTATTTATATAATCACAGATTTCTATTACAATACATATATTGTTTCGCTAAAAGTACGTAGGATTTATATATAAATATATTTATACGGCTTGGACTTTCTGGAGTGATCTGAAGGTGTACTTCGGTATCTGCTACTGGAAATCTTCGACGAACAGAACTAGATGTGCCGAGATTGTGCTCGTTTTTAGACAAAAAAAAATCGCCGTTTTTAACAAAAAAATCCAATCTAGATAAGGTTATTAGTGAAAACTGGTGTGTATTTAAAATACTTTAAAACATTGACGCATAGCAAGAGTGCTTAAGGCATTCACTTTTGGATTACCAAAAGCGCGTATTAGCGTTATTTTTTACATAAAACCAGTGCTCGACTACAATTCTACCGGGTGGAAATTGGATATCTCAGTATAATTTTTATGTGTTTATAAATTTTTGTTTTGTATTGTTAATTTGTGTAACATATATTGTAAGCTATTACATATATTATTTAAAAAATAAGACTTGCTGGGTTTCTAACTGGTTCTTCCCAGCACAGAGGTTTTATTCCGAACCAGTGTTAGATTAAACAAAAGAGTGACTTTCAATAAGTGTTATTTATAATCTATATTGAATAAGTTTCATTTACTTTTTCTTTCTTAACATCGTGTTTTATTATAGAGTCTGGTATAGACTGTTATGAAATGTATATATAGATACAGAATATTATTTTCATTTGTAATGTATTGATTAAATTAAGGCGATTAAAATTAGCAGTTAGTTCAATATTTTTAATATTCTTCCAAAACATAGATACAAAACCAATAACAGCAATCAATAGTTAATAAACCTACAACGGAATACATTTAAAACAGTTCTGATCACATTTATTTGCGAATTAATGTAATTAAAATAATGATTTCTTTAATTACTAATTACATAAAATCCGTAATAATAGTTTTATTCAATGAATCTTACAAATTAAAATTAAATCACGCACTATTTTTTTAACATTAATTTTACTTAATTAAACAAGAAAATTACTCTCAATCTGTTGTAATAAAACAAAATGTAGAATAAGGTTTAAAATGGGAAGCAAGTTTCCTTGAAAAGAAAAAATATTTTAATCTTTCTTTTACTCATTTAAAGATTTAAATCTCATTTTCATAATCACTTTTGTCTACTAAAGTGGTTTTTATTTGAATTCGAGTCTTATTAACGGAACGACTCTTATTAAAGAGAAAATAAAAATTTTATAATATTCAGAAAGACTTAAATGGATGCTCATCAAGCTGCGAAAATCATCATAAATAATGAAACCGCAACTTTGTGAGCTTCCAAACGAGTGCAATGATTTGTGAAACATTATTTACAGATAAATGACTTACACCCATGCTTACACCACACAAATATCATAATATCATTGTGCTCATAATAATGGATTTTGAATTCTCGTCATTGTCTGTTGACAGTTCAGCAAATTTCGTTTTTTACAATTGAAATGTTTGTACATAGTTTTGTAAATTTTATTATTATATAGAACTTAAAACTTTCATTAAATTATATAATTAAAAGACGTAATTACAATATGTGTATTGATTTACATAGAAATAAGAATTTTTTTTCATTTATGTGCAAAAATTCGAAATAGATTACATAATTGATAGCTAGTAAAAGTAGATATTCATTTGACCCATTTAATCCCACAGTTTTTCTATCACTCACTTTATCTCTTACTGTCATGAGCGTGAAAAAGAAGCTAAATTTATCTTTATTTTGTAATATGATGGGAAATAACCTATCGACATTTGAGTAAAAGGTCGTTTACCTCAACTTCATTGACTTAGCCATTTTAACGAGACGTATAAGTGTATATAATTTGTTAAGATATTCCGCCAACAGTTGTCATTCGGTGAACTCCTGGCTCCAGCAATATACGATAGTAATTTGTGTCAAACTTTATTTCCCAACAAACTTAGGGTCGTCAGTAGTTATTTTGTTTGCAGTTAAATATTTTTATATCGATGAAGTTATTAATTTTTACGCTTGCCAACCCGCTAGCCAAGCATGCCAACTATGGCAAAATCCCCCCATGAGGCAATCCATGAGGGAATTTATTTTATTAATTTTGGATATTTTTATGTATGTTAACTTCTCAGAAATATAAAATTACATAGTGTACTTCCAATATTATTAAATACAAGTACTATTGCAACAAATATATTCAAAGCGCTAATTTAATAAAGACAAAACTACAGGGGAGTTTGTTAATCTACAGCCTCCAAGTAGTGTACTTTTTATACTCCCAAATGGTAAGACTACGCAGTGAGAAATACATGTAGTGACACAATGTCATCAAGATTTGCATTTGAGTTAATAAAATTAAAATACATTATGTTGTAGGGCTACTTTTACTTTAAAAAAAACGCTAACTTAGTACCCTCTTATTCTTACCTCTTTCTTTCTCTTATAATTAAGATAGATGCAAGGTATTGATTTCTGATGTCCTTTAGTTACAGCAGCCACTCAGGTGGACAATTTACTCGTTTATAATTCTAATATTAAAAACAAGTTTGAGATATAATAATAATTAATAAGTACTTATAAGAATTATAAGGGAAAAGAATAATGATGAATCGTATTCGGTGCGTATTTTTCTTCTTTTAGTGTAGTTTTAAATTAAACGCAACCAAAACACGCAACATATTTAAATTTAAATTAAAAAGGAAGCGTTTATGTGGGTTAGGCAATGTTAAAGTAAAATACGCCGAGTCGTGCAAATAAATAAAAGCAATAAAGCTAGGGGCGGCCGCCTCGTTTTCAATCAGTGATATTGACAGGGGAACGGAGTCGCTTTGCTCGCTCCTAATATTTTTATTTGCTCACACATATTTCTACATTCATCATAAAATGCCTTAAGTATTGTAGACACATTGACAATATGATTATATTATTAGTAATTATATTTTTCTACGATAATATGGGTAATTTTGTCAAAATATTTTAAATAATTTAATTTATAAACAATAGATATTATTTACTACACGTAATTTATACAAAAAAGGATTTTTTATAGAATAAGGGTGACAAACTATCCTCGATTAAGAAACAAAACGCAGTTGCGTTGTCACCCCTGACGACTAAGATGGAGTGCCTCGTTTCCAGTAAAAAAAGGGTCTCCGGATCACTACACTAACCATACGAAACACAGCAGTATTAAGCTGCTAATTTACGCTGGTATTTTGTGAGAGCGTGGTCCTTCCCCGGTCGAGCCGACCCATTCGTGCTACACCCATAAAATAGCTGCAGCGTGGCTCTACCACGCATAAAATTGTTTATATCTAAATAAAGAAACTAGCCCTTTTCAACCTACGAAATTCTTCCACGGCTCCACTAAAAGTCACAATCAATTTTCGTTATATGGTGAACAACTGTCAACTTAATCTCTTAGTTATCATTGACTACAGTGAAGCGTTACATTTTACGTGATAGAGTCACACTGCAGCCATATTATAGTTGTAGCATGAATGGGTCGGTTCGACCGGGGAGGGACCACGCTCTCAATACTAGCGTAAAATAGCAGCTTAATGTTGCTGTGTTTCGTTTTGTAAACGTATTGAACCGGAGACCCTTTTTACTGGAAACGAAGCATTCCATCTTAATCCTCAGGACTGACAACGCATGTGCATTTTGATTCATCAATGATAAATGTAGACGTTTATGGGCCACAGCATCCACTTACCATTTACAGATGGACTGAGTGTTCGTTTGTCACTATTATTCTATAAAAAACAAACAAAGAAGTGCATTCGAAAGTTGAATTTGAGATTTTGCTAGAAACCCAGTAATAACAGAATTTGCCGCCAGGAGTTGTACATTGATTAAGCTTTTATGTGCGATTGGATTATGTTAGATACATAATGCTTTCGCCTGCACAATTTTGACCTTAGATAAATCCATACCCAACACTTTCTTTTACGTGGTAGAGCCATGCTGTAGCTATGTTGTGGTTGCAGCACGAATGGGTCGGAGTAGGACCACGCTCTTACAGAATACTAGCGTAAATAGCAGCTTAATGGTGATGTGTTTCGTATTTGGAGTATAGAAAACCGGAGACCCTATTTACTGGAAACGAGGCATTCCATGTCAGTCCTCAGGGCTGGCAACGTATCTGCATTTTGAATTTTAATTGAAGATAAATGTAGATGTCTATGGGCCACAGCATCCACTTAACATCAGGTGGACTGTGTGCTAGTTCGTCTCACTTATACTATTAAAAGAAAACTAAACTGTAACTTAAGTTTTCGCTGGAATATTCATGTTCTAACCACATTATATATATTTTGTATAACTCAATTATATATTCTATATAGTCCCTGTTCCTTGCCTTATTAAAAGAACACTTAATAACAAGATTACGTCTTTAGGCACAATATTCAGACATATTATTTCAAATTACTAGGTCAGTTCATATACAAGAGTTCTTATGTACCTGTGATTTATATAAATCGTATATACATGTTAATTACGTATACTATCTATGAGAAGTGTCTGAAATAAATATATCATCATGTTCGACTAATCAACTAGTTTATTTTATTGCTTCAAAAACCGAAATTCTCACTAAATCACTATAGGTTTCTATCAGGGCAATCAGCAGTTTGACTTTAAGTTCGATCATGTGCTAAATATTTGTGTACATTAAAAATATTAGTTATTCCCCACAATGACAATAAAGTGTTCTGTGGACACATGTAAGTCTACAATTTTCCAGTGTAATATTATATTCGTCACAATTGTTTTACTTTGTCTTTTTATCTATATTTAATTGATAGTTTATCCATTTTTAATTGGTGTCGGTTTTATTTTTATATCGTCTAACGTATAAATAGTTATTACATATTTTTGACAACATGCAAATATTTTATATAAAATGTTAGATTCAGTTCCGATTGGAAAAGAGGGCACTATCAGGTAGATGTCCATAGAAATAAATATTTCTGTGTGTGCTAGATATAAAAAGCAAAGCTTAAATGTGGGAGAATTTAATTACAATACACCTGAGACAAAAATAATTTTAAGTGGTTAAGTTTTATTATCATCTTTTGTAGCTTTCCGTGCTAAGAGGTTAAAGAACCCTTATAATATGTTTTGTTAATAAAATAAAATAAAAAATAAAAATAAAATCACCTGCCCGATATGAAACAACGCGGGTCGGATATTCTGTATATCTATTGTTTGTTTACCGATATCCGTATCTGGTTCTTGACCAAAACGTTTTGTAGGGGCACGCTTTCAACTCCCAGTTACAAGTGAGTTAACCAAGTGATGCAACAAATTTTAAATGTTTATTTATACCCAAGTGAAAATAGCATTTCCGTGTAACAACTTACTACATACACACATATTACGTTCCGTTCATTTTATCGGAATGCATTCATGTTTATTTATAAAATCAATTAAGTAGAATTGGAAGGAAAATTTGAATTGGTTCTTCAAACATTAAAAAAAATAATTGAAATTTTTCTAATTCCTTATATCGTCATTAAATATTGCCTATGGGAAACAATTTATTTAAGACAACCAATTAGATAAGTACCATATTATTCTTTACATGTATTAACAAATTTATATTACGATTTACGACTAAGTGTGACCACTTACAGTTGGTCACAGCACGCAGTTATAAAAATAATGAATGACAGTAAGACAAAACAATACTAACATATTACATATATTAAAAACAAAGAACAATATATAATGTATGGATTAAAATTAACACAATACTTTAAATAACATTAAATTATTTTAATCGACCAATTATCCTATACCTAAAAAGAGCATAATCAAGTTAGTAGGTAGTTAGTAGGAGAATTTTTTCTTTCTAACGCCGAGCAAAACTCGATCGTTCAGGTATTTATGAATTAAGTACTATAAGTACTACAAGTATACCCGAATAAATAATTGTAATAAAAACTATAGTATATGAAAAAATCATAAATAATGCATGTAATGTATGGAATTTGTCTATTTCTATGCCGTTTCCCAAAAAATCTTGGAACCTCAATCGTACAAGAACTCCATGATATAATTCACCATTGTAATTTAAGTTTACACTTTAATGTTATCATATGACATAAACCTTTCTGTTAAGTATCTGTAGTTGCTAACAGCTGTTGCGACGCACGTCATATCCGCAATGAACATCTGAATAAAAAGTCATAACGTTTAATGCTTTCATTGTCCCACCAAATGTGTCCAGTACTCATGACTCATGAGCTGTACAAAAATGAAATCAAGATTTTCCTTCATTCTTTTAAAATCGATGTAAAGGATATCCAAAGAGATAGTGTAATAACTTACGTAATACTAAACAATTATACAACTTTACAATCAAAATGAGTTACGGATTTAAATTGACTTTTCTATATTAGTTAGCTTAAAAACACATTAGCTCGACCAGCAGACGTTGTCGATATTAGTCGACGTTTCAGTACTTTTTAACTTTTTGAACCTCTGCAGTAAATTTAACTATCATGTAAAAACAAAATCACTTTTTAAAAGTTGAACATAAAAACGCTATTCATAATAATTGAATTAATAAAAAAAACATAAAGATGATACTAAATCGCTGTTTAAAGGTTTTGCACAGATGCCATATTGAAACAAGACGGTCCACCGCACAATATCGTAATGATTTTTTTTGATTATAAATATAGAATTTGTAAACACCTTGCCCACAGCGCCACCTATCAGATCCTATCATAGCTATGACCCATCGTCTTAACAAAACAAAATATACTGTATAAATATGACCTCAATCAACCAAATCGTTCATAACTTACACGAACAACACAATTTAAGATAAATAAATATTATTTTATTTTATCAATTTATGGTTGTTTTAAAAATATCTTTTTTTTTTTTTGTTGTTTTAGAAACAAGTGAGCGTATTAGACCGTGAGTTTGCACTGACGCGATTGTCACAAAAACATGTTTTAAACACTGTTTTATATCCATGTTTTAAATATGTTTGACAGTTTATTGTACATTACATATTGTAACTATATTACATATTTATAACTACAGAAACAAAATGTTCGAAAACAAATTTGTAGAAATATTGTCATTTTGAAAGATAAGTTTGAATATCTGTTAAAAGCTTTACACAGGTTTTTGTGAGTGCGAACGCCACCATCAACAAAACATGTTGTGTGATTTATTTTATGCAATTTGTTTCAAAACATTACATGTTGGATGTTTCTCAGTGAAAACGTACTGTAATACATTCACTTGTTTCTGGAAGATAGTTTCTCCAATTTTACATACTATAATACTGGAGAATCCACCGTTGGATTGATCGATCCTCCGTCAAGGGAATTATGATAAACCTTCCCTACAACGAGAAATACCAAGTCTAGCAGTGGAATTGTAGGGGCTGGATTCCGTCCGGCTAAGTGCAATCTTCTCACCTACGTCTTTCGCTGAGCAAGCGTTTACCCACTGTTATGTTTCAAATTGAGGGACATAGAAATCTACTTAAATCCTAGAGTAACTTTTTCATTACAATTGATAAATCCAAACAGAAATGTTTCACAGATATTTTAGCAGTATTTGCACAGGGGCACCGTAATTTCATAGAATTAAAATATTTAATATTTATTCTCATTCACATCGCATATGAGGCAATTAATACATTCTTCGAAAGTCCAAAAATGGGATATTTGTGAGTAAATAAAAAGTTTCAATATTAATATAGGGTTCAATATTAAGATTATTTATTATTCAGCGACACGCAATGTGTTTAATCACTTTTTTATAATTAAAACTATAAATTAACTCGAGTCCTTTTTAAATATGTAAATGTGTTTTACCATTAAAAAGATCGAAGAGGATAATGTTGGCATACCATAAAAAATAAATTGTCCTAATTTGTAGTAAACTTATAAAAAAAGAATAGGGCAATAATTTAATCGTAATAAATAATAATGCAATGGTAGGCTGTACCGCTTATGGAATAATTTAACAGTACGTGAGCAACCGTACTTCGATCCCCGCCATTAACAGGCAGTATGTCTAGAAATCCGTACTACGACCTAGTTTCTTCTTCATCTTTTTATCTTGTATCTGTAAATCTGCTGTTAGATATAAGTACTGAACCCTTTTCATAGTACAGCAACTAAAATGAAGTAATTTCAGATTATTAAATAAATATTTGTACTTAGCTTTTTAAACAATAAAAATATTTTATAACATAACTTAAGATACTGTTTTTTTTTTTCAAATACAATATTAAGGTTATAAACCACAGGAATTAAAAAGTGAACTTTATAACATAATACCTGTGCGTCAAGTTCAACAGATCTATATCCTGACAAGAACCTTGAACTACTACTTACTTACTTACTTACTTATCTTCACGCACAATCCCTAACGGGGTAGCCAGAGAGAACAGATCGCCAAGTGTCACGATCCTTACATACCTCTTTCGCTTCTTTCAGGTTCATTAACTTCTTCATACATGCACGTCTAAGTATCCGAGTACTCTTGACCTTCCCCTCTTCGAGCAATTTGCTCACATGGTCTTCGAAAGTTAGTCTCGGTCTACCTCGACACCTTTTAATATTTACTTTCGCTCTATATATTTTCTTCACCATTCGGTCTTCACTCATTCGCTCAACGTGCCCAAACCATTGGAGAACGCCCCTATCAATTTTTGTGATAAGGTCATCTTTCAATCCTGCCATATTGCGAATCTCTTCGTTTCGCTTTCGACAACAAAGTCGGTACCAACACTGCGTTATGTAGTGCAAGGCGTGCACTCTTCACCACGCCTTGCCTTTTTGACTAATGCATTCAGGGCACCATTGACTTTGTTTCCGGCAGCGACACGCCTATCCACATCTAAATCACATCTTCCATCCCGGCTGAAAGCACTCCCCAAGTATACAATTTCATTTACCTGTTCTAGACATTCCTGATTTACCCATATTTCACATTTCGTTCTTTCTTCGTCCTTTTCAAATACCAGAACCTTAGTTTTATTAGCATTCAAACGGAGACCTTTAATTTCACATTCCTCTTTCATACACGTGACTAATGCCTGCAGTTCTGCTTCTGATGGTGCAATAAGCACTGCATCATCAGCATACAGCAGACAATTTACTTTAATGTCACCCAATTTCACACCCAAACAGCTATTTTTCAGCTTCTGTAAACAGCTGTCGAGATACAGTATGAACAGCCAGGAAGACATGACACAACCCTGTTTTACGCCCGCTTGGACGCTAAACATGGGTGACAGGTCATACCCTACCCGTACACAGGCTTTACAGTCATAGTAAAGTGACTGCACAGCCCTTAACAATCGACCATCCACACCAAATCCCGGCAACAGTTCCCACATTTTCTTCCTTATACCTTATCGAATACTTTCTCCAGATCCACAAAAGCACAGAAAAACCCCTGGTTAACACTCATAAGCTTTTCCGTGATCATGCGGAGAGAAAACATTTGATCCGTGCATCCTCTTCCAGGTCTAAATCTGCATTGTGCCTCCCATAAGAATCTTTCCGATTTCTCTTGCATCCTACGTGTCAAAACCTTCGAGTAAACTTTAGTTGCTAAACTGGTCAAGCTGATAGCCCGATAGCACCCGCAGTCAAAATGTGAACCTTTACCTTTATATAAAGGCACAATGACCGCGGGTCGCCAATCATCCGGGACATTTCCCTTCCGCCAGCACAAATTGCACAGCAGACGAAAGCTGTCCCAGACGCGAGGCCCACCGTACTTGACCATTTCAGCAGTAACTCTGTCTAGTCCCGCAGCCTTACCACATTTCAAACTTCGAATCGCACGTTCAATCTCTTTCATGCTGATAACCTCAGTGTCATCGAGGTCCGTGTCCTTGAGCTACTAGATTAGTTAAATTAAAATATTTTCATAATACTCAAAATCGCAAAACACATTAATTAGCAAAACCACAAAACTATATATTTAGGTGTGTTGTACTATAAATTGGCTCTTTTTTTATATAGAAGAGGGGGCAAACGAGCATGCGGCTCACCTGATGTTAAGTGACTACCGCCGCCCATGATCAACCGCAACACCAGGGGAATTGCAGGTGCATTGCCGGCCCTTTAGAAAGGAGTACGCTCTTTTATTGAAGGTCCCCAGGTCGTATCGGTCCGGAAAAATCGCTGGTGGTAAACTATTACACAGAGAGGTTGTACGCGGAAGAAAACTCCTTTTGAAACGTACAGTGGTGGACCGCCAAGCATCCAGATGGTGTCGATGGTATCGGGACGTTTGCCGCGTATTGCGTTCACGAAATTTGGCGGCTGGGATTAATCGAACAATTCCTTAGAGCACTCTCCATGGTATATGCGAAAGAAAATGCAAAGAGATGCAACATCTCTTCGCAGTGCCAGTGAATCGAGCCGATCGGAAAGCACTCGGTCTTCGACGATTCGAGCCGCTCTGCGCTGGATGCGGTCAAGTGGAAGGAGCTGGTACTGTGGAGCCCCAGCCCAGAGATAGGAACAGTATTCCATATGCAGCCGAACCTGCGCCTTGTAAAGTTGCAGGCGGTGTGCCGGCATGAAATACTGTCCCACTCTGCTGAGCACGCCAAGCTTTTTAGCGGCCAATTTGTTGTCGTCCAAGTGACCACGAAACTGCACGTCATTCGATATGTCGACGCCGAGAATTCCGATACTGGCTGAGGCAACAAGGGGAGTGCCTTGAAACTGAGGGGATACGACAAAGTGGTTCTTTTTAACGGTTAACGCGCAAACTTGTGTCTTCTGGGGGTTAAACTGGACTAGATTTAGTCGCCCCCCAATCCGAGACTCTGTTCAGCAAAGACTCGACTTCAGACACAAGTTTGTCCCGGCACTCGGAGACGTTTTCCCGAGAAATATTGGCTCGGCCAGTGTAAAGAGCATCACCAGTGCTGTCATCTGCATAGCAATGAATGTTACGGGTTTGCAACATATCATTGATATGCAGAAGAAACAGCGTTGGCGATAGCACGCAGTCTTGTGGAACATCAGCATTAATAGGCTTGCAATCGGAGCTTGCACCGTCTACAACGACCTTGATGCCCCGATCTGCAAGAAAGCTGGTGATCCAATCGCACAATTTCTCGGGAAGCCCATAGGATGAGAGCTTCGAAAGAAGCGCTTTGTGCGAAACCCGATCGAAGGCCTTCGCAATGTCCAAACTAACGGCCAATGCCTCCCCCTTGGACTCCGATCACGGCGAAAACCGGAATGTGCGATCACTAATCAGCTGGTGATCCTCAAGGTACCTCATCAGCTGTCAGTTAACAATAGAATCCATTGTTTTGGAAAACAAGGAGGTGATGACGATAGGCCGGTTGGACGGGTCTGAACGGTCACCTTTTTTAGGGATCGGGTGGACGAAAGCCGTCTTTCATGATTTTGGGACTGCGCCTAGGGAGTAGGAGTACCGGAAAAGAAAGAAGTGTTAAAACCGGTGCCAACTCTAGAGCACACGTCCTCAGCACAATTGGGGGATTCCGTCAGGCCCACTCGACTTGTGGATGTCCAGGGAGAGGAGTGCTTTGCGAACCGAGCGCTGTGTGAACTGCACTTCCGGCATAGCGCACTCACACCGCGGGATGGTCGGCGGCGTACTCCCCCCGTCATCGAAAAATCTTGAAGCATGTTATTTAATAAATTTATTCTATTTTGTCAATAAAATTAAATTTAGGAACGATATATAGGTAATACCTACCACATCAACCAGTCCTTCTTATCGAGAGTTGCTTGCACTTGACCGTCTCTTAAATTTTAAATATAAGTGGAGCGCAATTTCTTAAATAAGTAATATTTACGTGGCAGTGCCACGCTGCAGCTACATTATAAATAGTTATAGCATAAATGGGTCGGTTCAACCGGAACAACACGCTCTCACAGAATACCAGCGTATAATAGCAGCGTAATGCTGTTGTGTTTCGTATGATGAGTGTAGAGAACCGGAGACGCTTTTTACTGAAATCGAGGCATTCCGTCTTAGTGCACAGGGGTGAAAGCGCATTTGCATTTCTCAAAATTGAGGATAAATGTGGATGTCTATGGGCCACAGCATCCACTTACCATCAGGTGGACTGCGTGCTTGTTTGTCACCCAATGCTATTTAAAAAAATGTAACAATATATTATACAGAATTAAAAATTAATCAAATACGAAAATATAAGATTTAACTATCGAACATTACTTATTTGACCGTTACCTTCTCGTTTTGCGAAATTCCGAAGTAATCGATCTCTTCACAATTATCGATACGAGACCGTGGCACGGAGACGCCCGGAACGAAAGCATACACGGCGCATGACCAATTGAGTCTTGATTTATGTGTCATGCCTTACGATGTGTATGTTTTAAATTTAAGAAAACAAATGCGACTATAATAAAATTGAAATTACCATCAATACCAAAAAACTAGGTTCTTTTACTACAATTTGTTGATTTAGACCCTTTTTATTGGAAACGAGGCATTCCATCTTAGTCCTCACGGGTGACAACGCATTTTTTTATAGAAGACGAGGCTAACGAGCATACGGTTCGCCTGATGTTAAGTGACTACGGCCGCCCATGAACATTCGCAACACCAGTGGAATTGCAAGTGCGTTGCCGGCCCTTAAATTTTGCATTTTGATTTGTAATAGAAGATAGATGTAGATGTCTATGGGCCGCAGCAACCACTTACCATCAGATAGACTGTGTGCTCGTTTGTCACCTTTTCCTAAAAAAATTAATTCCTTAGTTATCGTATTGTTATTAAAGAAAACCCTCTCAGAAACGAGAGGAGGCCTGTGCCTAGGAGTGGGACGTTTATAGGCTGTAACTTTATTTTTTTTTATTAAAGATCAATGCACGTTTACTGAGGTAATTTATCTGTCCATAAAAGTACGCTGCTTGATATGTGTCTCTCATACTGTTGAGGTTTGCCTTAATCGCCACACTTGGAGTCCGATTTGACGATCGTAGTACCAGACGTGATCACTTATGACGTTGCTGCGTTGCCAGTCCGGGCATTAAAAGTCTTGCGTTAACGAGATAGTTCTACCGTCATATATCGGAAACCATGGGAACATTCTCACCACACCCACGGCGACGGAGTCGTGAGTTTTCTTACGCCGCCACCACACGGCTGAAAGCGACCATTACTATTACTTTCATTATCATCAACCCTTCACAAGTCCACTGCTGAACACATGCCTCCCCCAAAGAATGCCACAAAGCACGGTCCTGAGCTACCTTCATCCATTAACTTCCTGCATGTCTTACCAGGTCGTCATCTAGTGGGGGGGGGGTTGCCCTACACGACGCCTACCTGTACGAGGCTGCCACTCGAGAACCTTTTTTCCCCATCGGTTGTCGGTTCTTCGAGCTATATGGCCAGCCCATTGCCGGCATTGTCGGTCACTCTGGTTCTAAGTTTACCACGCAGAGAAACCCCGAGCATAGCCGTATTACTTTATCTGATTTAATGTCTTAGCCTTTGAGATTTATGAAAATAATGGAAATGTTTCATGATATAAATATAAAGATTGTCACTATGTAGATATTTATATACTTGGATAGCAAGAAAAGCAATTTACTGATAAAAGTTATATACGATTTAACAAAGAATTGTGATAAAAAAATAAAAATATAAATTTCTTCGCTTAGCGGTCAGCCGCCGTAGAATCTACATTACCTGAAGATGCCTCGTGTGGAGGCGAAACACGTGTCGTATTATCGACGATGACGACGACGAACGACGACGAGGTGTGTCTTACCTGGAATAGTGGTGTTGGGATTAGTGGTGCTGGGACCAGTGGTGACGGAGTTAGTGCATGCAATTGAGGGAGGGCGGGAGGTGCTCTTCAATCCAGGTAAGACACATCATTGTATTTATTTAGCGGAAGGTTGCTAAGAAATTTATATTTTTATTTTTTATTATAATGGATTTCCGCAAAGTAACGCCTGATTCTATCAAAGAATTGTGATTAAGTGCGTCTGAAAGCCTTTAAAGTGACATAAATGTTTCCTTCGGCTGTAACTACTGTTAACATATACACGTTACGTATCATGTAAACGACCTTTCCCTTAAACGGTGTCTCCGGTTATTTTAGTACTTTCTACATCCTTGCCGCAAGGGCCAGTTCACGGTTGAAGAGATACTCAACTTAAAAGTATATGACAACATTAAAAAAATGCAAAACCATTTCACCAACTAAAATACTAAAAAAAAATAGAAAAAAAATCATTATATAAGTAATTTTATAGTAGATTTTACACTTAAGGTAAAATGTCTTAGAACAATACATAACATGCATAGTACCGAACCATTAAGAGATGTTTTCAGAACAAAGGGTTTCCTAACACTGACTGGAATCTTTATCATGGAATTATGTCTATTTGTTAAAAACAATATGCAATATTTTAATTTCAAACCTGATTCAAGAAAAACATTCGCAATCAATATAAATACGATATTATAAGCTTTACTATAAAAGTACCTATATTACTGCTATTCGTGTATACAAGGAGTTACCACCAGCTATTATACAATTAAATGGAAATAGGTTCAAAACAAAATTAAAGGAATTGTTAATTGAAAATGTTTTTTACAATCTCAATGAGTTTTTTTTAAATAAAATTAATGTTAGTACGTAGTAAATTTTAAATGTATTCACTTAATTGTTGCAGATACGACAGGGTAGACTGTTGAGCCGAAAACTATATGTTTTTGTACTAAGATCATATTGTACACAGTTATGCAATATATGTATCTTAATCTTTTCTTTCTATTTTTCTTTTTATTCTTTTTATTTCTATTTTATTTAATTTTCTTTTTATTCTTTTTATCTTTTATACGAAAAAGTATTGCGTAATACAAATATTCCATAATAACAGCGCAGTTGTATTATTTAAACCATATAATAGCAAGCAGCAATTGGATGCAAACTCAAATCAAGTTTGAGTATGTAAAATTACTTTCTAATATTAATTTGAGAGCCGATCCTTGTATACGCCTTTACAACGAAATCCCGAAAAATATACAAAATCAATATACGAAATCTTTTATACGTGGTAGAGCCATGCTGCAGTTATATAAGTAGTATAATTGTAGCACGAATGGGTCGGCTCGACCGGGAAAGGATCACGCTCTCAGAATACCAGCGTAAAATAGTAGCTTAATGCTACTGTATTTCGTATGGTGAGTATAAATCACGGACCCCCTTTTTACTGGAAACGAGGAATTCCATCTTAGTCCTTACGGGTGACAACGCATCTGCATTTTGATTCGTAATCGAGGATAGAAGTAGATGTCTATGGGCCACAGCAACCACTTACCATCAGGTGGGCTGTGTGCTCGTTTGTCACACTGACCTATAAAAAATTTGATCTCCTCAAAGTTCAAAAACTTTATTAAACAAAGTTTGTATGAAAGGGGTTATTATAATATTAACAGCAACTATGGTAAAACCCCTATGAGGCAATCAAAGGAGAGAGAATGTTCAGTAGAGAACTTTTATAGGCTGAGAAGCTGCGATAGACGGATGATTACATAGATACAGAAAAGTACATTTAAGTTACACACTGGGTTATTTTGCAATAGCCGGCTAAATTTACAGAGAAGGTTCAGATTAAGTAGTATAAGTATAGGCGAATGGTAAGGAAAAAATAATTAAAAAAAATCTCAAAATTTCTGTCCTTTTTATTTTTCTGTACTTTAAATTCAAAATGCGTGTTTTTTATTAATTAAGAAAATACAAAATTTGATCTCAACAATGTTTAAAAAGTTTATTAAACATATATAAAAATAATAAAAGTTTAATAAAAAAAATTAAGGAATTTATGGACGGTAATAACCCCTGGGAATGAGGTGATCGCAACCAAACTGTTTCTAATTTGTTTTGTGTTGTTAATAGTGTAACAAATTATATGATTGTCAACTGTTTTTTTTTTTAAAAAAAAAACAGTTTCTGTTTCTCGAATGGTGACAAAAATGACTACATATTATTTGTACCGGCCAATGTGTTGAATTGTAATTGTAATATTTTGAATGACTAATAAGAAATCGACACATGTCCCTGATATATTTTTTAAATAATTTATTATATTTACGCGAATGGTACAGATTTATTATATTAAATATTATCAGGCTCAAGTTTACTTACGAGTTGACTAAACTCCCGAATGTTCGAGCATTGAGCTTCACCCATGGGTCCCATGAAATAAGAACACGTTTTTAGTTTTTCTTTTATTTTGGGAAGCTAAAAGTGTCAGAAACTTACTAGTATAATCGGAAGCTCGTCAGCGTTCGAACAAACTTCCGCACAAGATCTTGCGCCTAATGGTCGAGAGTTAAACTGACCAGGCGTAGTGTTTTATTGCGACATTTTCCGATTCACAGTTTATATACGAAGATAATGGAAGGATATTCCGTAACTTTTAAAATTTGCAAACTAAATAAAACTGAATCAATCAAAGAGACAATTTCATGAAATGGTAAAACAGCTGGCAATTCTAGTGAATCGGCTCAGACGGGTCACTCCGTAAAGATCATATGACGTAATATCGAAAACGTATTATCGGTACCCTTGTCCGTAAAACGTGGGCTGCGAACCAATGATTTATATAAGATTTTAGCGATTTATGACGATATTTATTATCGGTTTCATCACAGCAGTACAATTATAAATAAAAATTTCAAATTTTTTTGTTACAAAACAGTAACAAACGTATACGTATAATATTGTTACGAGCTTAGGGTTCATGGCAATAAAAACTGCTGATGGAATTACCAAAATTGACACTTTAGTTCACTTTATTTCGCTCCTAAATCTTCGCTTGATTTGCCAATTCTAAACTGACCCGGTCGCGGTCCTAAACGCCTTTATATAGGACCTTTTCTACTGAAACATTCAGAATGCTCGAGCATATACAGGTCCCAATCGACTTGGTGTAGAAAGTTCTCTCCTAGTTCCGCCACTCGATATTAGATGGCGCTAGTGGGAAAGTTCGAGCACGGAACTTTGTAAAAAGATCTTCTCGCTCTGCTACCTGACACTAGACGGCGCAAGTGGCAATAATTATTCCTTGCAACACCGCTCCTTCTAAGACATACTCGTCCCGAGCATTATCGGCCCCATAATAACGCGCCAATTGATCCACATGGACGATATTAGGAGTACCTCTTGCATCTTTCTGTATCCGGTAGGTTACGTCATTGATCCTTGTCACAATCCAATACGGTTCTTCCCATTTAGCTTGAAGCTTAGAAGATTTCCCCTTTACTGCGGACTGGATTGTGTAACCACACTAGTGAACCTTCGTCGAACCATTTGTTGTTCATTTTGCGGTCGTACCGGGTTTTCATCTTTCCATTGGCCATTCATTTTGTTCCGCAAGTCATTTGCGTAATCGGTTATACTGCGTGGGGCATCAGATGGTATTCCACTGATCAGGTCTGCAGGCAGCCGTTATTCTCTTCAAAATTTTGCGAAATCTGGTTTCACTCAATGTACTTTCGTAAACAGCGCTTCGATATGACAACAAAAACGGTTGTATGTGCTTGTCACAATCTCGCTGCCGGTTGTCTACAATTTTTTTCTAGGTACCTCTACAATGTCTGTTTAAATCGTTCTACCATTCCATCAGATTGCGGGTGGTAAGAAGTTGTTCTTGTTTTATAAGTACCCATAACTCGGCAAGTTTCTCTGGAATACTTAAGATTCAAAATGAATCTCCAAAGGTACTCCTAAACGACAGAAGACTTCATGAAGTAGTTTATCTGCAACTGTCGAAGCTTCTTGATTTGGAATGGCGAAGACTTCTGGCCACTTTCTGAAGTAATCCATCACAACCATGAACATTTTTTACCACTTTCACTTTTCGACAACGGTTACCATGGTGCACCAACATTGTACAACTTCAATGCACCTCTACTACGAGTCTGAGGTCTCTTTACAGCCGCACAACTTGTACATTTGCGACACCAGTCCTCGACATAGTCTCGACAGGTGACCCAGTAAAACCGTTGTTTGATCTTCAGTAGAGTCCGTTGAACTCCCAAGTGGCCTCCTGAACAATCATTATTGTACAGCTGTAGAACATCAGGTACTTTAGCTTTAGGGACAACCACTTGCAAATGACAGCTGTCTTCACGACCATTTTCCCATTTACGGCACAAAACTCCATCCTGAAGCAGCAAGCTGTACAATAACTTTTCGTGGTCGAGCTCATCGCTGGGACATCGCTCCACTTGGGCTTGGGAGCACTGCCCTTCATCCATTCCAGAATCGGCTTGATGTCCGGATCTTCCTGCTGTGCATGTTATAAGCTGTCCTTCCATTCGTTGCTGAGGTGGTCGGTCTTGAGCATCCTCACATACACCACTTCCTTACTCTCTTGCCTCGTACAATCCTTACAATCTCCAGGACAAGGTCTTCTTGACAATACAACTGCGTTGCCATGAGATTTCCCGCTGCGATGTTCGATCACAAAGTCGTACTCATGCAGTAGTTCAATCCACCTCGCAACTTGTTCTTCTGGATTTCAAACTGCAATAGCCATTTCAGTGCAGCATGGTCAGTTCGTAAGTAAAATTTCTGCCCCAAAAGATATTTGCTAAAATGCTGCAACGACTTTACCACAGCAAGCAATTCCCGTCTTGTGACACAATAGTTCCTTTCCGGCTTTGACAATATATTATGTAATTAGTGGGCGGCGGCAGTCACTTATCATCAGGTAAGTCGCATGCTAGTTTGCCCCTCTCTATAAAAAACCACAACAGACGAATATTCTTATAAATATTAAACTGATCAGTGGTCACAACTTAAAGGCTTTTTACCTTCTGCAACTAACATCTTCAAATAAAATAAACTATTATTATTCTAATAAAACAGCCACAGTTCATAAATATCAACTATAAGTCCGGAATTATACGGAATATACGCATACTGCTTTTGACTCATATTAAATAGGTACTTAAAAAGTCGACACTACTACGCATGTGTGGTCAAGTGGCGATGCAATACTAAAAAAACGTTGTGAAGCGTTAGCGGTAACTATTTTTCGATATATTTTAGGTTATATTTCGAAGAATGCCGACAGGAAGTGCATTCTTCAATCCCCATTCCTTTGATGCACCATAATTTCTTTATTTTTATTGCTGATGTTTGTTGGATACGTATAATAAGATCAACGAAATCATTTTTAAGCATCTAAAACAATGTTAATGAGCGGATATTGCTTTTGGTTTTTTAAAGTAAGGAATATATTTTCTGATTTTCTCGTGGTTCGAATAATTCAACTGGCATATTGTAATGTGATTCATATTTAACCGATTTTTATGTGCGATTTTTATGTAAGTCCAAACAAAGTGTAACAAATACGAAAAACATTACTATATTCAATATTAACTTATTTGATTAATACTCGTATCATGAGGATTTTAAACACAGCTGCTATACAATAGGACATGTGTAATAATAGTAAATACAATAAAAATACGAAACTCCACTTTGTTTCTCTTATCGCATAAAGATACGAACTTAGAATATGTTACCAATTATCAATATCGGCCAAGTTATCCAAAATGTACCATGTACGACAGGCATTTAAATAAAGGTTTTTACAAACTAGAGACCCCTAATTGTGTGCGTTAAGAAAAAATACCTTTAGCCCACCGCGTCATGTAAATGGTCGTTAACATATTTCATTAGTTTTCAACCCAATGAAGCAGGACAATAAAAAAAAAAAAAAAACCCATGTTGCGTATAAAAATAAAATAGTTACTAAGGGATTTTTTAAAAGTTAAGCTTTTAATGAAGTAAAAGTATAAAACAATTATATATTTAATTAATTGCAATTAAATATTGTCATAAACTCATAAAACGTACTTAATATGTTAAATATATAGTAATATGACTACTGGTCATAAATAGTTATGTACTGAAAATATTATTTATATTATATCAATGACTGCGTTGTCGCTCCGGAGGATTACTTTATTGGATAAAAAACTATAAAAGTAAACAAAAACTTAAAACTAAAAGAAGCACACATTATGTGGCTCAGTCAGTCCAGATTCCGGTTACTTGAGCAAATATCTACGCAAAAAAAGGGTCATTCCTCCCAAATCGTATCATTGAAACGTACGACATGCTGTGTGATGACCTCGAGTGCTAAAACACTTGGGACGAACTACCTGCTTTTTCTGTCGGAAATAGCCGATCCGAGAATTGATAAACTTACCCCATTCGAATGTCGATTAGCAATTACCGGAAGAGATACAATCAGACGACATTTCAAAATCGAACGGATAGCTGCACGAAATGACCCCCAATCGCCAATGCCACATGTATGGGTGTGCGGCGGCGGCATGCAACAAATGCAAAAACACTTGGATATTTGGGGGGTGTTTGGACGTTTAATTAAATGTAGCTTTATATTTTTCTATTGAATGAACAATGTATTAATTGTTCTAGAAATTATCTAAACTAATCCTGTAATGGCGGTGTAAGAATATCCACTAACCCATGTCATCCGTGTGTGATGTCGTAAGAGGCGACAGAGGGAAACAAATCAGGAGATGGGCAGCAGCATCTTCCTAAAAGTAAAAGTAAAAAGTTACAGCCTATATACGTCCCACTGCTGGGCACAGGCCTCCCCTCATTTCTGAGAGGGTTTTAAGGCAAGGAAGTATCCGCCGCGCTGCCCCAATGCGTGTTGGCGAACTTCACATGTCTTCGAAATATTTTTTTTCCTTATTTCTCAGACATGCAGGTTTCCTCACGATGTTTTCCTTCACCGCCGAGCAAGTGGTAAATCAGCACTTAAAATTGCAATTAACAATTTCATTGGTGCCGGCGGGGATTGAACCCGGGTTACTCGCGTTCGGTTATATTTACAGCGAGCGTTAACCATCTGAGCTACAACGGCTCAGTCTTCCTAATAACGGCTAAAAATAAAAAAAACTGCGGTTGCCAACCCGCTTGCCAAGCGTGGCACCTGTGGCAAATATTTCCCTATGAGCCAATGTATGGAAGAGGCCTATGTTCAGCAGTGGACTTTAATAAGATGTAAAGCTTTTATCAATAGAAACAGCTTTAAAAATTGAAACAAATGTAATTAGATAACCATCCACATTGTTTAAGAATTACACACCAATATGGTAACTGGACAAAGTTGGGAACGTAGCTAACCACACCCACGCAGATAACGTTTCCGTACAAACAAAACAGCTAAAAAGAACACGTTGGTTTCGTGTCCAAGGGTAGTGAAGATAGTGAGTGTCACGTAACGTATTCGCTGTCATGCGCGGCCCAGGCGCAATGCACAAAGAACAAAGCCAGTGTACAGTTGTCAGAGAAACTGTCGTCTGATTTGATTGTCCGCGTCGACGCGTTCTTTGTCGGCAGGTCGGCACTTAGATTACGGCCTCGTGGTGTGAATAGGGCTATCATATTATATTAGTATCTGAGGTGACAGAACTTCTCCGTTATTTTATTAAAAATATTTTATCGTCGAAAACAGTCTAAACTTTGACCAGCATCAACAATTTAAAAAAAAGAGTAGGTGCCAAGCACAGAAATCGTAATAATAAGACAATAGAAGTCGCATTGACGCGTGACCTTGTCGCCGCTTATATGGGTTGACGAACATGATTCAGCATTTTGTGATTTAGTTGCGCGGGGAACGTCTTACGTGAATTCTTGTTATTATTGGTGTACTGCAGCATAATCAGTTGTAAAAACTCAACTCAAAGGACTCAAGGACGTGTAATTAAACTAATAAAGGCACATTTCATCAATAAGTTGATTATTTACTAATTATCATTGTTTTAATTAATTTACATCTAGATTTTTTTATTTTTTTATTTACTTTACTATGACATATACCTTTGCAAACTCATTTATTACTTTTCGTATTACGCGACAAACGCGACGTTGACAAACTCGCCAAGCAATGTAATGTGAAACATTAGATATCATTGGTTATTGTGTATGTTTATAATACGGTAAGATGTGGCGACATCGGTTTTGGAAGTAATCAAGCGCTAATTCATTTCTATTGTCTTATTATTACGATTTCAGTGGTGCTAACCGCTAAGATATAGTCTATGCACAAAATATGTACTTTAACACGCCTCGACTTTAGAAATCGAAATAGTTTTATTGTTTTTCGTCCCTCTTTTACTTTTTATAAGAACTATAATTTCTTTACCCTTTTGGGGGTTTAAGGAATATCACAAGATCAATATAACAACTATAATGTCCTCTAAATAGTTCCACCAATCCAATTTTTCAACCGACTTCCATAAGAAAGAGGTACTCAATTCGTCTGTATGTTTTTGTTATATGTGTTACCTCAAAACTTTTTTCTGGGTGAACCGATTTTGATGATTCTTTTCTTATTTGAAAGCTGGTGCTTCTCGTGTTGGTTAAATCTTGATGAAATGTATATGGGACTATCTATCCAATCATCTAACCAATAGTTTTTGAGTCATCCTTAATAATGCATATTTAATTGACTTCGAATACATTGATGATGTTCTCATTTTATTTATATTGAAGTCGGTTGTACAAATTTTTTAAATGCATCTCTTGTTTTCTCTTAATTTATCTGGGACCACCTCTGAATTATAACATATTTTAAGAAAACCAGAGTCATCCGAATTGGCTAACAATTGGGTTCGGTATTGTATAATATACATACAAATCAATACCATACATAAGTCGAATTCAGAACTAACTCCATTTTTGTAATTGGTAAAAAAATAAAACTACCTAAATACGTGTCGATTCTGAGACCTAGAAATAGAAAAAAATCAATATAGATTATAAATTAACTATTTGGAACACATTGTAATATTACATATTGTATTTTATTTTTCATTATCAAACCTGGAAATATCGATGTAGATAGATATTAGCATTATTTATAAACCTTTGTGGTTTATAGATGCTATTTTACTTGGTTCTGTATTAAACTTAGAAACGATAACTAAATTTAAATAATAAATAAAAATAAACTTATTGAAAATCACTTATCTTATGTTCAATTTAGCACTGGTTCGGAAAATACTTCTGTTTAGGGAAGATCAGCAAGAAACCCTGCGGGATATTTTTTAAAGGTTCATAATAATTTAATATGTTACCAATTCATCTAAATTGTAAAAAATTAAAAGAAATACGGTCTTTAAGTTCAGGTACTCGTATATCGTTTACGTAACGTTGCTTTAAAATATCATCATTTGAGCCCTTCATAAGTCAACTACTGAGGAGAGGCCTCATTCAAGGAATGCCACAAATTATGGTCCAAGCCACCTGCATCCATCAACCTCCCTGCATGTCCTACCTTTAGCCATTTCTACTGCCTGCTAACCACAGCGATTACAGCAAGTGCTTCCATCTTGAAAAAGATCTAAGTACTTAAAACTTACTAAAAAAACTGCATAGCGCTACATATTTTCGGAAAGATTTTACATTTTTAATACGTACTTACGTTTTTTTACGTAAAAATAATAACATGTAAGCATTTCCGTTGGTGGTAGCAAATAACTGACAACCCTAAACTGAACGCAGCGTTTAATTGTACTGTACGATTTGAAGAACGTCTTCATAACTTTGAAAAGCGTGACCAATTAGGCCAGGAAAGGAAAGTTAAAAAGATGGCGTACAAAAGCTAATTGCCTATAACCGTAAATTTTGCCCTAATTAGATTCTGAAATTGTATTTTTTCCTATTTATATTAATAAAGGCTATAAAAGAAAGTATTTTGTAGTGTAGTCCATTTGGTAGAGCCACGCTGCAGATATACTCGTATTGTGGCTGTAGCACGAATGGGTCGGCTGAACCGGAGTAAAACCACGCTCTCACAGAATACCATCGTAAAATAGCAGCTTAATGATGCTGTGTTTCGTGAGGTGACTGTAAAGAACCGAGGACCCTTTTTAAAGAAAACTGGACATTCCATCTCAATCTTCAGGGATAACAACGCATTTGCATTTTGATACTTAATTGAAAACAAATGTAGATGTTTATGGACTACAGCATCCACTTGTCCAGAATGAGCAAGTGGATGCTGTTCCGATATAAAATAAATAAAAAAATAAGATTCCTGCTTTAATCTACTTTCAACTTTACAGTTATTACTACTAAGGTTAAAATATTTAAAAAAAATGATTAGGTGACTTTTATGCCAAATGGGTTTACCTCAGATCATAGAAACAATTTTGTTATCTGAGGTATTTACCATTTAGTTCGCACGCCAAACAATAGTGTAACAACATTTATGTACTGTTTTGAAGGTTATGAAAAGCCAGTATTACTGATGTGAAGTTTTGAAAGAAGAAATAAGCTTCATAAGGCCATTGACGCACACAATAATGTACATATTTTTATAACTAAATTAAAAATACGTACCTAAATTTAATAAATTTGTACTTCGAAGCTATGCCAAAATGGGTTAAATATTCAGCATGTGTTGAGATGGAAGCCCAACATTGATTTTCAGCAATGACCAAAAATCTTGGAGAATATAGATTTTCTATCTCGGTCTTCAGAGATACCCGATACACAGTAATCTATGCCCGTAACTTTTATGGTTGTCCATTGGTTCAATTTATCGTATTACAATTGACAAATTGAGAAAAAAATGATCTGACACTAGACAGTTTTAATAATTTTTGAGAGTTTTCAAAATAATCATTTCGACAGATATTGCAAGAGGATATTGTGAAATGAGTTTTTATAATCCAATAATCATTTATTTCTATAATTTATTTCTAATTTATTAGTTTATTAATGGAAGTGATAACTGCCCAAAAATACCGTGCAACGGGTAGCTGAGGACGAGTGAGCGTGTGAAGAGAGATAGAAGAAAATGTCATATGTGTAATCTTAATATATATAAACTACGTGTCACGTTGTTTGTCCGCGATAGACTCTTAAACTACTTAACCGATTTTAATCAAATTTGCACACCGTGTGCAGTTTGGTCCAACTTGAGAGATAGGATAGTTATTTTTTTGCGAATTTAAGGATTTTTAATAGGACATGACAAAGGGTCGTCGAAAAGGGCAAAACAACGTCTGCCTGGCAAGCTAGTAAATACTAAATTACACATATGACATGTGCGACATGACACGATTTTTTTAAGCATCGCCGAAAAAACCGGAAGAAAATCAATAATAAAAAAAAAATTATTATTATTGGATAAAGTGTCGATGTTATAAATATTCAACAGTTTTTTTTATTTGTCTATAAAGTTTGATCGCTTTACTTACTCACCCCTCAGCATGGTGAATTAGAAGTAATGAATGATTGCTAGCGAACCTTTAGAGAAGTCTGTGAACTTCTGGTGTTAAGGTATGCCTTAACTGTCATCGTCTCAACTTATGCTTAATATCAGGCGAACAGGCGATGAATTACATATATATGAAAATATTATGTTTATTATACTATAATTTATATGTAACATATTGTTACGAGCTTGAGGTTCGTGAGAATAATAACTGCCGATTGAATTACCAAAATTTACACTTTTATTACCGAACACCAATTAAAACTTAAAACACTAATAATTAATCACACTGATTCACTTTATTTCGCTCCGAAGCTTTGCTTGTCTCGCCAAATTCAATACTGCCTCGATCGCGTCTTGCAGCGCTTTTACATACACATTTTTCACTGAAACATCCAGAATATTCAAGTAAATATGGGCGCCAACCGACCAGGCGCAGAAAGTTCGAGTGTGGGGCTTCTAGAAAGCTTAATTCTTCTGTTCGATACTAGATGGCGCTGTTGGCCGAAAGACAAGATTAACATTTTCTAGGAACCCCTCCTGGCTCTGGTCTCCGACATGGTCCAACTTGAGAGATAGGACAGTTTTTTTGCCCATGATTGACTCACAATTTTTTTTGCTAATTTAAGGATTTTTAATAGGACGTGACAAAAGGTCTTCGAAAAGAGGAGAACATCGTCTGCCTGGCATATAACATATTTTTAGATATCTTTTAAGCTTCCATTCAAAGTAATTTCAAAATAATTAAATAACTACTTTATACGTGGTGAAGCCCCGCTGCAGCCATATTATAGGGGTAGGACTACGCTGTCACAGAATACCAGTGTAAAATAGTGGCTCAATGCTGGTAAAAAGCTGTGTTTCGTTTGGTGTGTGTAGACAACCGGAGACCTTTTTAATTGGAAACGGGGAATTCCATCATAGTTCTCAATACAACTTCTTAAAACACCGGATGACAACGCATCTGTATTTTGATTCTTAATGGAGGATAAATGTAGATGTCTATGGGCCACAGCACCCACTTACTATCATATAGAACGTGTGCTCGTTTGTCACACTCATTCTATAAAAAAGTGGTAAAATTAAAAAATTTGTACAACCTACTTCAGTACAAATGATAACATCATCAATGTGTTCGAAATCAATTAAATACGCATTGTTAAGGATAACTCAAAATTATTGGTACGATCTTGATCAAATTTATATGTCACATTTTATGTTGTTATAATCACACGAGAAGCACCAGCTTTCAAATAACAAAAGAATTATCAAAATCGATTCATCTTGAAAAAAGTACTGAGGTAACACATAAAAAAACTATACAGTCGAATTGAGTACCTCCTCCTAAAACTTGAAGACCTTTTAGAATTGTAACGTTCATTTTTAAAGGGTTGTATTGATCACATCTTACTAAAAAAAAAACACTATTTTGCCGTGGCAATACGTAGGAGACTATAAAAATAAAGAACAAGACATTTTACTTACGGAAAAGAAAATTGTTTCGGACAAGGACAAACCTGGAACAAAAAAAATAAAATCGATTACGCTACGCTCAGGTTACTAAATAATAAATAAAACATGATTCGTTTACAAATTTCGACAAAGGTACGTAAAGTTACTACAGATTCAATAAAAAACGCAATGATCAACTTTTTCTTTCTTTTTTCTGACAGTAAGCCTTAAAATATGAACCTTAAGCACCAAGAAACCGGGGTGTCTGACTCGGGGCTATTAGATGACAGATGAAAGGTTTCTCTATGCTTTATTGCGCCCGAATATTTTTTATTATTAATCGTAACATACGGTCGTTAACCTCGCTACTGTGGTTCCTGTAGGATAATAACTAAGATTAGTTGTGGCAGCCTCCGTCAGACTGTTTGTGATCTTGATTCATATCTTCTCACCTTTTAAGGAGTTTTACTTTATTTGGTGACTTTGAGATAAACTTAAGTTCTTATACGAGTCGTTCTTTAGTAATTATATGACTTTAAAAATACAACATGGGCATTTATTCTTAGTCCGCATAGCCCTTCACTAAAATAAACCGATTCACTACCAATTTTTAAAACATTAAAGAATGAAACTAATTTTCTGTTACGTAAACAAAATAATTTTTGACATTTCTTGGGAGAGGTCTGCGTTTAACAGTTGACTAGTGAGGGGTTATAGTGATGATGATGATGAAACGTAAAGATAATCATCCACATTATCTATTATTCATCTATTATTTAAAAAATAAACGTATAACTTCGCTTTTCCTAAATGCAGGCACAAATATTAGTGGATCAATAACACCAAGCAATGAAAGTCTCAGTATCGTCCCGACGGAACCGTCGTTATAGCCTTAAATAAACGACGTGTCATTTAATTAACATACAGCAATATGTCTGAAACGATACGGGCAAATCTACACTCCGCAACCGCTTTCAATAAAACTTAAATTGGAGGTGAAGCGGTAACACCGGTAGACATTGAGAACATTGCAATGAACGATGTCATTGCACTGTTTGGGTTTAACTCTCACAATCTGTTTATTCACTGGGGTTTTTTTACTATATTTTTTTAGTGAATATTTTTAGTCGCTCAAAGCTCTGTGGCATCTTGGCCTTAAGTAGAATTATATTTGATTGTTGTGTTTTTAATTTTATTTCATGGTGTAAAATGAAGCGACAGTTGCCTAATGGCGCGAACTCAAAAAAGGTCGTGGGTTCGAATCCGCTATTCGACTACTGGCGTGAACCACTCGTAACACAAGCAATTTAAGCTTACCACGAGTGGTTAAGGGGGGGGGGAATATTAGTAATGTTTATAGCATTGTTAATATTCTTTTCTTTAAAAAAAAATAGAAAAATAGAAATGTAAATGGATCATCTTTCCACCTTTACCATAGAAAATTTTCGTTATAAAATAGCTTGAATAAACAACACAACGTTTTTTATGTATAAGAACACTATACATTCAACAACACATAGCTGATGTGAAGAATCGATGATTCAGGAAGTCTGCAGTCTGTGAACACGTACAGGATCGCCCCTGTCTTTACATCAGATTTGATACACCACAAATCCTCGTTAAAGAACATCCAGTCCGTCCAAGGATGATTCGCGATGCTATTGAAATCAAAAAAACATCCTAATTTCTATAGAGAAGATGACTGGGTACAACCATCTGTTTGGGATCAAGCATATAACTGCAAGACTTCAAGATACTATAAGTTCATACAGTGTAGATCGAAACAAAAATTAATAATATTAATTTGAGCATAATAAAGTCGAACACCTCGACCGCCCCCCCCCCCCCGTGCCATGGGTGCAGTAAAGTGCTCGAAACATCGGCCTAAAATAAAAACATTCATACAAACTTTAACGCTCCATTTTACTCTCTTAGATATTGAACGTTCCAAAATTCTTTCTTATTGGATGCCTACGTAATAAAAGGAACCTACTGTTTAGCTTAATAGACAAGTCTTATTAGTAAGCTGAAGTGGTAATGGGCCGGCCATATAGCTCGAAGAACCGACAACCGATGGATGAAAGGTTGTCGAGATACAGCCTCGTAACGGTAAGCGCAGTGTAGGGCGGCTCCCCACTAGATGGAGTGACGACCTGGTAAAACATACAGGAAGTCGATGGATGCAGGTGGCTCTGGACCGTGCTTACTTGTAGCATTACTTGGGGGAGGATTATCTTCAGCAGTGGACTTGTGAACGGCTGTTATGATGATGATTATTATTATTATTACTTTGATGATGATGATGATGATGATGATGATGATGATTGTTCCAATTTTACGCTTCTACGTCCACTGGTTTTGGCTGTGCGTCTTAATATAATAGTTCTCGCATAAACTTTGCAACCCGTCTTAAAACCTTCAGTGCGTTTACCCCTTTACTATAAAGACTTTTGACCTTTGCTATAAGAATTAATGTTTATT
Source organism: Parnassius apollo (assembly GCA_907164705.1). Classification (NCBI taxonomy): domain Eukaryota; kingdom Metazoa; phylum Arthropoda; class Insecta; order Lepidoptera; family Papilionidae; genus Parnassius; species Parnassius apollo. The sequence goes on from CAJQZP010000212.1 coordinate 14,604,156, forward strand.
TTTTATTCTTTTCTTTCTTTCTTTTCTAAAAAAGTTCTTTCTTTCTTTCTCTTTCTTCTTTTCACCCCTCCCCCAGAGGAGATAGTGGGGAAGACCAAACAAAATAAAAAAATAATAAAATAAACACCTTTCCTATAAAAAACACTTTTCCCTTATTTGCAAAGAAAGTGAAACCCTGCCAGGAAGATAAAGCAAGATCTCTTTCTCGCGCTCTCTCTTCTTGTAGGTACAAGTAGGTATAGTTTTTGAAAAAAAAATGGATATTTTATTATTTCAATTCAATTGTACATACTTATTTGCACCAGTTTTTTCTTAAAAAAGGCGATATTTTTTTTCTCCATACATATTTGAACACAAATAGCGTTATGTGGAAATCAATATAGAGTTCGCCGTAAGTTAGCATACGCGTTACGTTTATACGCTAGTATAAAGTATATATATAGTCTACTCTGTACGTTATAAAGACCACTGTTAACCATAATGTTTGTGATTATTATAAACATTATTAATGATACAAGTTTTGTATCTAATATGTGGAGATTAGACTGGCTAATACAGAAAAACTTGTTCGGAGTGTCTTTATAAAATCTGTCATGTTGAAAGATTCTGACACTACGTATCCGAAAGTTGTCACCGAAATCAGAACATTTTCATTATACTTATCAATAGAAAAGAAAAGAATATATTTTTATCGTCACCGTCGACACTATATATAAAACCGCACCTCGTGTTATTGGTGCTATAATGTTTTGAAAGAATCTTAAAGTTTATGGTCATAGAGCGCTATATAAACATTTTACTGACATTATCAAGTTAGGATTTTGATGAAAAGGCGGCAGTCCACTCCAACAAAGGTGACATGGATGTTAAACATAACCGTTGTTTTTTTTTTCAATGTTCTTAACATTGAAAAAAAAACAACGGTTATGTTACCGGTTATGTTGACCTATTCGTTAAAAGACACTATTGAGGTCATTGAGCATAGTGCTAAAGTCTGCTCAGTACACAAAAGTGTTATTTATTATATTATTAGGTCAAAAAATAGTCGTAATCAAATAATTCTGTGAGACACTGAAATACAACTTTTAAAAGTTAATGCCTACTTACAACCTATAATACATCTTACATCTAAAACTATCCAACGTTTTGAATTTATAGTCTTATTTATAAAAAATAACAAGAGGGATTTATAATGTTCAGTCTCGATATAAGATAAATATAAGGCAACAAACTTTGCTTAAACTTCCACGTGAATAGCATTTTTATTAATGAGCTTTAGTTCGGAATGTCGTAAAGTTTTCAGAGCTGCCTGATACATTTTACAATAAGAAGTAAAAAATTAAAATGAAAGTGACCAATTTTTCAATATCAACATAGTATTTAATAATAATTTATGTAAAGAAACGAAGCCATGCTTTATTTCATATTGCTGTATTATGTCGTCATGTGAAACTGCTGTGTATGATGCGGCAATTTTTTTATTGATCACCTTATATGAAATGGTCCGAAGGTAAAAGTTATTTATAACTTCCTAAAAAACATCTTGAAAGTTAAAACAATATTTTAGGATATTTAATAGAATTGGGCGTTACTTTGCGGAAATCCATTATATTAAAGATTTAAAAAAAAATCTAAAATCTGCTTCAACAAGAGGTGTTGGGAATAGTGGTGCTGGGATTAGGTTAACGGAGATAATATACGAAATTGAGGGAAGGTTGGAGGTGCTTTTCGAACTAGGTAAGACACGTCATTTTATTTTATTACGTGCATTTTAGCTGATTATTTTTTAACATCTTTATCAATATTTTTAATCTACGTCACTAACTTCAAAAAGTATATTATTTAAGAGTCGTAGAGAGTCGGGACCGTTACATTCCTGAAACTAAACTAAGGAGATATTAATTTTGCATTTTACGTGTCGCAAATTAATTTTGTCTGTGTAGCGCAGTTAATAATGCATACAGCATCTATATATATATATATATATATATATATATATATATATATATATATATATATATATATATATATATATATATTAATTAGTAATTTAAACATATTACTAATTACTCCTTACTCTTTGGTACTAGGTGCAATCTACAGCAGATACTGTTTGCAGATAAGCTGGCAGCGTAGGTATCGCATTCATACCTAACAAGCTCAATATAATTACTAAAAATTTCTTAAGAATGTATCAATAATTGTTAATTACGAAATCAATAAGGATATGATCCGGGGCGGATCGATAGTAATTAATAATTTTCAATACGTACGTTTATGGTCATATTCAAATACACATTCTATTCATATCATATTATAGGCAAGCAGATAGATACTTTGGACATTATGTATTATTAAAAAGAGTACCGAACTTGACCTTGACCGAACATTGCTCGGTATTTTTTTTTTTTTTTTGGAAATCATGACGAAATATGAATAATATTTTTTGATCTTATTGACATAAGAGAAAAAACTGAATTGAATAAAAAATCATGAGTGCAGTTAGTTTAATTTAAATTTTCGTGTTTTAAAAGAATACTAAAAAAATGGCTCGAAATAATAGATTTTCTCACAAAGGAAGGGAACTTGAAAAAAAAAGTTGGATCGAAGACAGGACTCGTACCAGGGTACTACAATTGCCCGGTATCCCATTTGAGGTATTACATTCATTAACAAACTGCCAAAATTTACCTTCTTATATTGTAGCAGTTTTTCACTGCCTGAAAACACGGACATAACGAGATTTTCCAAAAATTAGACCTAGCTGGATCGATTTATTGCCCCGTAACTCCCTGGACACTAAATTTTATGAAAATCGTTGGGGCTGTTTCCGAGATTGCGATTATATATATATATATATATATATATATATATATATATAAAACATATATATATATATATATATATATATATAATCTGAATCTCGGAAATGGCTCCAACGATTTTCATAAAATTTTGTGTGCAGGGAATTTCGGGGGCAATAAATCGATCTAGCTAGGTTTTATTTTTAGAAAATGTCTTTTTTGTCCGTGTTTTTAGGCAATGAAAAACTGCTACCATATCGTTAGAATAAGAAGGTAAATTTTGACGATTTATTAACCACGGGATGATATGGGGTAGTGGATATTCTAACACCGCCACTGCAAATTTAATAATAAAATCCACATAATAGCTTCTGAAGTCCTAATGTTTCGAATTATTACGAATAAAGCCCCGGCTTCAGAAGTTTATACATGTGGGAATTATTATTATTAATAGAATAATAGGATTTATAATAAAAAGTAAAATTTGAGTTGATTTTACTTTTTATGAAAAGTTCTATTATTTTACCCTTTTGAGTGGTCTAAGAAATATCACAAGTGCAAGGTAACAACTATAATGTCGTTTAAATAAAACATTAAAATCTTCTTCCACAATTTATTCATCCTTAGGAATGATTTTTTTTTCTTTAAATTTGTGTGGGACCACCCTTGACGCGTGTGTTTTTTATGTTTGTTTACCTGTTTCTCAGAAACGGCTGAATCGGTTTAAATTGTTCTTATTTTATTAAATAGGTTATTTAATTAATATAATGAGAGTAATTTAAATCGGTTCAGTCTTGAAAACGCACGCGCCGAATATAAATAACCACACAGTATTTAGCTATTCTTTAAAAGGTTGGTGGAAGCAGTTGTTTTGAAGAATAACTCGAAAAGTGCCTCACAACACAAAGGGGACAAAGATAACTAACTGGACGGCATTTACAAAAAAAAATCGGCACTTTTTACAGAATAAGGTGACAAACGAGCACACAGTCCACCTGATGGTAAGTGGATGCTGTGTCATCTATCCTTGATTACAAATCAAAATGCAGATACGTTGTCACCCGTGAGTACTAACATGGAATACCTCGTTTCCAGTAAAAAGGGTCTCCGGATCTATATACTCACCATACGAAACAGAGCAGTATCAAGCTGCTATTTATTATTTATTAGATATCGAGTGGTGTAATTAAATTTTGGATGTAAATTATTGATATGTTACTGCAACTGCAAACTGTATCCCTTGATTTTGTTATCTCTATATTACATAAAAACAAATTAATTGCTGTCCATTAGTCCTGCAAAAACTCAGAAATGGCTCGACCGATTTTGATGTCTTTTTTTTGTATTTGGTTGGATCCCTAGATGGTTTAAAAATTCACTTGGACCCGCTGGCGCCCGGTGGTGCTGTTGTTAAGATCCAGAAATCACTCATGCAAAGCCGGGGCGGATCGCTATTCTTGCTAGTAAATAGAATTGGGGTACAAAAGAGCACACAGTCCACCTGATGGTAAATGGATGCTGTGGCCCATAGACCTCGATTAAGAATCAAAATGCAGATGCGTTGTCACCCCTGAGGACTAAAATGGAATGCCTCGATTCCAGTAAAACGGGTCTCCGGTTCTCTACACTCACCATACGAAACACAGCAGCATCAAGCTGCTATTTTACGCTGGTATTCTGTGAGAGCGTTGTCCTTCCCCGGTCGAGCCGACCCATTCGTGCTACAACCATAATATAGCCGCAGCGTGGCTCTACCACGTAAAAAAAACTCGACCGATAATCTCAATAGAGACATGTCCTGTTTTCCTATGGGCCAATGACCTAAATAAACCTGATTTTATCTAACAGGAGGCAATACGTAAGTACGACTTCCTGCAAAAGTGGAAGTGAACCTGTTGTACAACTTATTGAGACATTTCGACATGACAGCAAACCGAAATACACAGCACGAAAGCGTTCCTTAACAGTCAATCACTGTGTTGGATTGGTTTGCGACTAGTCCATCTAATCTACACCTCATAAAAAAAATCAAGAAAAGTAGTAGATCATAGAACTACCTCCGCCAGCTTTATGAAGAATTTTCAAATGTTTGGAATAGAATTTCTATTGAAACTACCAACAAACTCGCAGCGCCGATGTCAATTTATTATTTCCAACCACGGCAACTCTATTAGATACTGAATGAAACATTTCTATATTTAAACTCTACACTTGCTTGTTATTTTGCAGTCTGGATATGTACGAAATGTTTTCATAAGTTTTCTTAAATAGTTGTTCAGCTCTCATATAGTACTCAAGGGAATGGATGCTTAAAGTTTTCATGAATTAAGTGAGAGGTAAAGATTTTTCTTAATCTGTATATTATAAAACGTTATTAATTATTGTACCGCAGGTAACACATAGCTTTTAGTCGATAAGTTTACTCTTAGAGGTGTGAACATAGACCGCAACGCAGACCGAATGGGAGAACAATTTTTCACTGCAAAGTTAAATTTTTCCTTTAAAACAATTCGATTTTCTTTAGAGCAATGTTCGGTACTAACCTTACCCAAAATTTCCGGGATGCTTGAACTGCATACAAACTTGATTAATTTTATATGGGTGCGATCCTATTCGCACAAGTCCCGTTTTTTTTTGTAGTCTAATCCCAACCAATATAAATCACTTATTTGGAAACATTGACTTAGAGTGAAAAACATAAGAGCAATCACAAAACGTGGTTTATTGACGGTCTCAGGCTTTACCTGTGGTTTACATGAGTCTTCTTCAAGAATTCATTCACAAAAGTCATTCACGAAATTGGGTATTTGCCGCCAAATTCCATACTCTACATTTTAGTTCCCTAGTTTTCCGCGGTACTTTTATATTGAAACTTTTTTTATAGTATATGACAAACGAGCACATGATCCAACTGATGGTGTCAACTAGATGCAGTGGTCCAGAATCATCTACATTTAACGTTGTCACTCCCGAGGACTAAGATGGAATGGCTCGTGTCCAGTAAAAAGGGTCTCCGGTTCTCTACACTCACTATATTATGAAACACAGCAGCATTAAGCTGCTATTTTATTCTGGTTTTCTGTAAAAGCGTGGTCCTACCCCGACCGAACCGACCCATTCGTGCTGCAACCATAATATATATATATATATATATATATATATATATATATGTGTGTGTGTGTGTGTGTGTGTGTGTGTGTGTGTGTGTGTGTCTGTGTGTGTGTGTGCGCGTGCGCGTGCGTGCGTGCGTGCGTGTGCGTGTGTGCGTGTGTGTGTGCGCGTGTGCGTGTGTGCGTGTGTGTGTGTGTACGTGCGTGCGGCGTGCGCGTGCACGTGCGCGTGCGTATGCGTATGCGTGTGCGTGTGTGTGTGTTTAAACCTAATACTAGTTATAAGCTACTTTTTGAAATAAGGCGGTTTATGTTACGAAAATCTATCATTTGCTTAACCCAATTTTGGTTTTAAAAATTAAAAATCGGATCCACAGCTTAACACAGTAGTTAAACTTTGACGGCTTTATTACAAAAGTATTTTATGTTTGTTCTTATGTTTAACTAAAATCTGATTCATGAAAAAAGTCTCCCAGAAATAGACCGACTAAAAAATGCTATGTATGGAATTTAAATTTCTTTATTTTTAGTTAAAAGAACTATTTTAAGCCCGCGACCATGAACAAAACCTGGTTTTGTGATAAGAATGTGAAGATTTATATGATAACAATTTATTAGTATAATATAACGTTCGTAGTTTTACATTTGCAAAAACTACTCTCAGTTTTTTTTCAGCTTCAAGCTTCAACCCGCAGTTCGTGTTCCATTGTTCCTTATAGTTAGCTTATACAGTTTACCCGCATTTTATAACACATACTTATGCTTAATTTATCAACTTAGAGTACTTACTTAGTGAAATTAATTAAGTTATTTTAGTCTACAAAAATTTGATCATATAATAGTAGGGCTCAAATATTTTAAGTGAGTTGTAATCTTAATCAAGTTTTTTCAAATATAATATGGGTGACTTACGAGCACACAGTTCACCTGATGGCAAGTGGATGCTATGGCGTGGGCTATAGGCGTCCATTCTTGATTAGGAATTTTTTTAATTTGAAAATTCAATATTGCCGCTCATGAGGACTAATATGGAATGCCTCGTTTCCAGCAAAAACGATCTCCGTTTCTCTACACTCAACATACGAAATAGGGAGCAGCATTTAGCGCTGATTTTAAGCTGATTGTCTGTGAGAGCGTGGTCCCACGGTCAAGCCGATTCATTTGTGCTACAACCATTATAGAGCTGCAACATGGCTGGCTCTTCATAATTAATCTGATAAAATACTTAATTTTAATTTAGAAATGTTTTATCAACCTACAAATTAATAGCGTCTCTAACGTAGCGTAATTAAAAGTTTGTTCACTTCGAGCAATAAAAAGTAACATAATTTTGCTTTGACTGCTGAGCGTTATAAAGTTTGAAACGAGCAAAAAAAATCAGCGTTCTTTATCAACGAATAGAAATTCTAACTAAAATTAAAATTCGACAGTAAAATTAAAACCCTACAAAAATGTTTAAACTTTATTGGCTTGCTTAGTAATTAAGAGTACTACGCAAAATAAAGTCAAATTACTTTAATACAGGTGACCGAGCGAGAAAATAAAATTTGTCTGCTGCGACTGACATAATATGTTGAATAATTCATAAGTGTACATCGTAGATCGAATTAAAGGTTGTATGAGTCTTGACATATCAGTGCTCTATTTACGAGTACATATCAGACATGTTACTACACGTGAGCAACCACGCTAACGATATGTTACAGCCATATGGGTCATATTTAATAACGTACCTATATTATATTTGTTGAGACTAGATCTAGTTTTAATGCATAGAATTTTTAGTGCTAAATTAATGAAGGATATTCTATGTGATAGGGTTCCATTAGCCTAGAGTCATCAGCCTGAGTTGATCTGACCCTCTTAGCTAGTGCTCCGGTCAAAAAATATCTAGCCCATTGCTCTTTTTATGATTTGAAGTGTAAAAAGGTCTTTACAATTATCGTTTGTAAGGCATAACACAAAAAAATAACAATTTAGTCAGGAGCTCAGGAGTACAGTTGTCAGTCATAGTTGCCACACTACACAGGTGGGTTGGCAACCACAGTTTTAAAATTATTTTGGTTATAGCGCCATCTAGTAGCGTAACTACAGAAAGAAATGAAACAGGAAATAACAGCATTATCATCAAATGCTCATCAATAATAAACAATAAATTAAGTTTTTAATTAAATATAAATACAAAGGATTAAATGACGATATTTTTAAATTTCAGAGAAATATTGAAATTATTGTGTTTTTAATTTGCTTATTATTTGTCCCCAACGAACGCAAGGTTCCTTAAAAATCAGGTAGTAGTGCTTTTATTGTATAGTCACGATTGTCAACCTAGTACAGGGCTATCATTCGATGTAATCTTAACACGAACTCTTCGTACCGCGCCATTCATAGCGCTATAAGACAGTTTCACCAGTGTTGTGACAAATCTGGAATAAGCTTAAAATAATTTTCGTAACTTATTAATTTTAAAATAGTCATTTATTGAGCAACAGTATTTTCAACATTCAATGCTACTATTATAAATGATTAGCAAAATAGTTTCCAACTTAATAAAGAAATTTAATATAATATTCAATATAATGTTTTCATTTCAACAAAAGCTATTTGTTATTACTTTCTTGTATCCTTAAAACTGTTTTTATACTTTTTGAATTAATTATAAGGTAGCCCGCAGACATATTTTTTAAATTACCATCATGTAATGTAACCAGATTCTTATTCATAATTGATTGGAGCCCGGTTTATTCTAAAGGACCGTAATATGTGGTAAATATATAAGGACGAAATTTATAACCATAATTTTGTCGTGATATATTGGTTAATATAATACACATAATACACTAGGAAAAGTGAGCTTATCAGTTAACATATTATAAGTATTATTGTTATACAGTTAATATATTATTTATATTGTTAGAGAACTTTTAAAAAACAAAATTATTCACAAATTTTGATCGCCGTTATAAAAATCTGTCTGGTTAAATATATCTCACGTGTTTTTTTATATAAAATAAGGGTGACTGACAATCGAGCACACAGTCCACCCGATGGTAAGTGGATGTTGTAGTCCATAGACATCTACATACATCCTCGATTAAAAATGTAGATGTATTGTCACCCATGAGAGCTGGAATGCATTAAAAAGGGTCTCCGATTCCATTCTAAAAGTTACTGAATATTACCATTAAAAGTACCTAGTGATAATTATTGTTGGGCGCATTTATAAAAAAAAGACGAGCATATACCATAGTTATACCAGGGCGAACACACAGTACACTACAGTTCTTTTTAATTTTTTACACGAATAAATTAAAAAGAACTGTAAAAATTATAAATATAAAAAATTACAAACATTTTATAACTTGAAGTAAGGTTTAACGTTAACCTTAAAATAAGCGGAAAGTAAACCTACAAAAAACAAAAAAACATAACATTTCGGCATAAAATACCTCTCTTTTTTTGCATCCCAAATTAAAAATAATGTTGACATGTTAACTACATAGTATTCGCGTAGCCTACTTGCACTTATATATGAAAGTAATAAACAGCTTTCACGGTAATTTAATTATAAGCATATTGAATACATGATTTGTGTGTACTGTAAATGTAGAATGAAATACCGCACGCCTAGTCTATCCGGCTAACTATCGACTCATAATGCCTTTACCCACCAGACTTACTACTTTCGCGAAACATGGACCGGCTTTTAGCAAAAATTTGATCAGTGAAAGTCAAAAGTGATACGGCGCAGAGTGCAGCCTTAAGGGAGCACTCGACTTATTTAATCGATTCTCCTTCACGCCTCTGAGAGATAAAAACTATTGAAAGTTCCGTCAAAGAGAAACTGCACAAAGGTTATGCTTAAGAGTACTATTGAATTTATTTCTACGCTTCATATTATCAAAAAACTTACATGCACAAAAGCAATCGTTAACCGGCTCTTATTGACTGGAACAAAACTAGCGGTTTCTTTCCAGTATACTACGAATATAATTTTTTATAGAATATGTGTAACAAACGAGCACACAGTCCACCTTATGGTAAGAGGATGCTGTCGCCTACTGACATCTACATTTAACCTCGATTAAGAATCAAAATACAGATGAGTTGTCACTCCTGAGGACTAAGATGGAATGCCTCGATTCCACCATATGAAACACAGCTGCATTAAGCTGCTATTTTACGCTGGTATTCTGTAAAAGCGTGGTCCTTCCCCGGTCAAGCTGAACCATTCGTGCTACATCCATAATATAGCTGCAGCGTAGCTCTGTCACGTATATTAGACTTCTTTTATTAAGCATAGAAAAAAGTTTCAAAATCACAAAAATAACACATATATACTACTTATCTTCTATATTTCAGAACATACTATACTCTCAAACCAGATATACTACAATAAGTATACAAATGATATTTCTACGTCACATCGTAAATTACAAAGTTACGAGTGGTGAATTGGGACAGACGTAAAGAATGATGTGTCAATATTTTTACGGCATTCAATATCGTGCTACGTAATAAGATTTTAATAAGGCGCTTGTAGCTGGCTTCGGGCGCCCTTTTGCATGTGGTACAGATTAAAATGATGTAGTTTAATTGAATAACAACATAACCTCAAAAATTATAATGTAATTTACTTACTTTTACGGAAATTTTCAACGATAATTTTAAATATATGTATGTACACTTGTGTGATAATATTAGAACAATCTTATTATTCGAGTATTACGTCTAAGACAAAAATGGTACATTATTAGTTCCGTGCTGTGGTATACTTAAATTGTTTTATATGACATGTAATATGCCTCTACTCTTAATACTAGTGAATGTGGCATGTATTAGGTGCCGATGGTCACGATATTTGAGTCTGCTCTGAGGCTATTAACGGATGCGCGAAATAAATATTTCGAAAGAGTAAAGACACCGCTAGATTATTTTCTCCGCCTTTATCTATACGCACAATCTATTCTATCATACTGGCCGAGTTTATACCATGGCAATGGCTTCCTTTTACCGTCGGAAACTTTCCACTACGTAGAAGATATTTATCATTGTGTCACGAGTGACCGCGTAAAGACAGAGGCACTTGATAAGTTGACAATGATCAACCCTTTCAATTCTGCCGACCACGTCCAGCACTTGCCTGTTTAATTACACATCATGTTCTCAGATATTACTGTTAGCTTTTTGGCTTTTGCAGAATCATCTGACTCAGGGTTCAGGGACTGTAAATGCTGTAGCTGTATGCAAGGCCACGAGCGGTACGTAATACTTACCACGTTCTTAATAACTTGCTTTCGTATTGTGTCTGTTCGGATCGAATTCAGTAATTGATTTTAATATAACTTCCCTTTTGAACATAGCTCAGAATCGTATAATAAATTTAAAATATTAAATAACGGTATATTTTTTAATGATTTATTATTTCGTATATACTTAACTCAGTACCGCTCATATATCTTCCATCGACGCGGGAGCGTGACATAATGACGTAATCGGCAGACATTCTACCCGCGAGTTATACCCTTTTTTTTTTTTGCGGATGGAAAATCATCTAATGACGCCTTTCGCTCTGGGTGGAGCGTAAGGGAGTGTCAGACTTTTACTGACTAAAAACCATCCGTGTTCCTTCAGTGCCCTTACGTTCCGGAGCCGCGGTATCTCTTTCGAACAGCCCGCAGCCGCGAGTTATACCCTGAAAATTAGACTTCGAACATAATTTATAAGTCTATGCTCTGAACCTACCCTGGTGCTTAAAAACCCCGGTTGGGTGGGATATAAAAGGGTCCAACTATGACGACATAACTAGACCTGAAAATCAAGAGCTTACTCGTATGTTTAATAAGATGTGTAGAGTTCCAAATGTTGAAACTATTACAAGTTTTAAATGTTAATAAGAATATAAATGAAAAATAGCTAAATATAATTGATAATAATACTGATGTGCTTCTTTTAAAAATTAGAAAGGTAAAGTTACACCGTCATTGTCAAGAGCCAGTATATGGCAAAGTCGAGTCGCTATCGGCAGATATGGAATCAATTTGCAGTAATGCTGTGGACAGCTTCGAGTTACTTTTTATAAGCACTCGATAGTCGGGTCATTGACTCGATAGTAAACACAAAACAACACATGTGTCAATGTACGAGCAAACGTTTCATAGCATTTTTCTTATCATTAAGATTAAAATCATCTCGACGTAAGGCGTAGCGCGCATATTACCTTTCCATATTCTAGGTTAACTACAAAGTGTAACATTGCCGAATAGAATATAATGATTTTATTTTATTATTTACTAGTTGTACTCAGCCAAGTGTTGTTGTGTGGCTAAACTTTCAGAAATTTGAAATAATGAACAAGTAAACATTTACATTTTTACTATCCATTTTCTCTTATATGTGTATCTCTGGTGTACAATAAAGTATATTTCATTAATTCACTATCTATTTTATTTATACATACTTTACAAAGTAAAACTTGTTGTAAGTCACTTTTTACTTCTGTCACTGGTTTGTAGAAAACCTCTTTCATAGGAAGAACGAGAAAGAAACCCAGCAGGACAACAGAAGTTGCTGAATGTCCAAGGAAGACTGAGACCATATTATATTGATTAATATATAATTACGCTTATATACAATATTGCTTATAAAAATATAACTTCGCTATGGACTTTATATTTTTGTGGGGCTTTGTTGTAGAAGCTTATTTCCCCATGAACAAAGGAAGAAATCTCAATTACGAGCATCGATCACTATTAATTTTTATTAGTGATCGATGGTTACCAGTATGCCTACTTTTTTGGATGTAAGCTCTATCACTGCCCACAACTTATAATATTTCCCTTTATACATTAAAAAAATATTTATTCTTAACAACCGCCATAATACTCGTGCATAATATTTACTAACGGAACCTTAACCTTACCTACGGAACCGAGACGTGGTCCTTCACTGCTGGCCGTATGAGGACGCTCAAAGTCGCTCAGCGAGTAATGGAGAGGGCTATGCTCGGAGTTTCTCTGCGTGATAAACTTAGAAATGAGGATATCCGCGGTAGAACCAGAGTGACCAACATAGCCCAACGGATTAGTAAGCTGAAGTGGCAATGGGCCGGCTATATAGCTCGAAGAACCGACAACCGTTGGGGAAAAAAGGTTCTCGAGTGGCAGCCTCGTACCGGTAGGCGAAGTGTAGGGCGACTCCCCACTAGATGGAGTGACGACTTGGTAAGACATGCAGGAAGTCGATGGATGCAGGTGACTCAAAACCGTGCTTTGTGGCATACCTTGGGGGATTTGCCTATGTTCAGCAGTGGACTTGTGAAGGGCTGTAATGATAATGAATATTTACTTGAATTTAATATATAAAAGTTTGTTTTAAAATAATCTGGTACCAAACTTTGCATGCAGTATATTGAAATTCTCTATGAAATAAAATATACAAATATGTTTATTAAACTTATGCACCCTACCCCGGGCTTAGCATAGTCTTTCCTAAAATTACAATGGCCATACAGGAAATATTTATTTGCCAGGAAATGGTGCATTTAGCAAAGCCCACTCTCAGCAGCAGTAATAGCTCACTCCGCTGGAATTTATTCTCGGTATCGATCCCGTTGGTTTTCTTTGGAGAACTGTCGGTCGATATATTTACAGTGTAATTAAATAATATTATGGTTTAACGATTGTTTCACAAAAGTTATATTAATAATAGTCTAAGATTGAATACAACATAAACCATTTGTAGAAAATATACTTAGATGTTGGTAAGTAAAAACAGATAACTTGCGATATAAAAATCTCATTCCTGTTGTTTCTAGTCGATGGATAAGTACGGAGTAAAAATATTTGCATTATTATAAAAATGGAAACACTTTTAAAATGAATTGTTTTTATAAAAATGAATGACATTAATATGAAAAGTACTCTCTGATAGTAACTTCATTCATTTCAATGTTTTATTTATATTAGTACCGAAAAATATATAAAGAAAATGGACGTGGGACTGACGAGTTTAGAGATGTCGATTTTTTTTATTTCTTTATTAATGAACTTAATCACAATGTGAATATGTCGCTCCGTTAATTCATCACCAAAAACAATTACATTTGATACTTATACTTAAACTTATTACATTATGAAGTTCTCAAATCCGTAATTAATTACAAAAAGTTGAAGAAGATATGCATTTAGTTACAAAAAATAAAATGAAAAGTTCCCAGATCAATCACATTGAGAAATGAATGATCGATGCGTGAACATCACCTTTTAAAGTTTGACTAATAATTTTAAAACACACACGAAAGGAGTACTTTTGCTGCTGTCGCCTATCCGCTAATTATCTTCTTCTTTCACAAGTACACGTAATTGTGACAAGTTATTCTCAAAAACAATTAAAAACAAGTGTTCTTTTTTTTTAAATTTTATGCAAAAAAGGTACACATCCAGCGACAACTAATTTTATTCTATTTTTAAAGTAAATTTGTTTACTACTCGTACATTTAAAATTTAAGAGAAACCAGTATCCTGTCTTGTCTCGTGGTAAAAATTGACTTCGGGAAATACCTGAAATATTTATAACTAACCTAATATATATTATACCCATAGAAATAGTAATAATATTGTCTTATTATTACGATTTCTGTGATTATACCAGATTCACAAAACACACATCATTGACATAAAGTCGACTTGCAAAGTATGGAGAATCCTCCGTACCAAGGAAGAAACCCATGTTCAGCAGTGAACTGCTACATGGGTGATAAGGGAGAAAAAGAATTGATAAAAAACCCGTAATAAGCATGAATAAAGTCACTTTAAAAGATTACCTTTTCATTTTATCTCAAAAAGAATACAATTACAGTTTGTCATAATTTTCATTAATCAAAAATATTATAAAATAATAATGAATGTGAGCAAGTAAAAGTATATATTTATAGAAATTACTAGCGCCCGTTTATTATTGTTTAGAAGTAAAAGTAAAATTGACTCCATGACCTGCCTAATAATATCTTAATCTTAACTCTATGACCTGCCTTGGAATATCTTTTTAATTTCTGAGAACTTTTACACAAAATTGCTAAATAACTGCTTTTTAAAATAAACGATCTCTCAACTAAACTCTGATTTTTCATTCCGTAGAATTCTGACAGCTATCATTTTTTGACATGTCAGAGATTACAAACCTTTTTGGCCGGGCACATTTTTCAATTTCAATACGTGTCTGAACATCTGAGTCTATACATACATTTTATTTGTTAGTAAATGTATCCATTTTATTAAGTGCGGTACTCTAC
Source organism: Parnassius apollo (assembly GCA_907164705.1). Taxonomy (NCBI): domain Eukaryota; kingdom Metazoa; phylum Arthropoda; class Insecta; order Lepidoptera; family Papilionidae; genus Parnassius; species Parnassius apollo. The sequence goes on from CAJQZP010000212.1 coordinate 14,619,362, forward strand.
ATGGTTTTACGGCGAGTGATAATTACGTCCCTTTTCATTACAAACAGTAAAAAATGCACAAGTAAAAATAACATATTTTTATTAAAATCTTTAGTCATCATTAATACTTATATCACTATCTTCATCATCGTCATCATCGCTGACATGAATTATTAAAGAGTCTGCGACTGTGTCAATGAAATCGTCGAGAGTGCACATCTTATCTTCTTCTTTGATTGTATGGCTGATACATTCTTGCCATTTATCAGGAGTAATACTACTTATACTTTCCAGTAATAGTTTTTTAACTTCCGCCATTTTAAAACTTCTGTTGTGTCTTGCGACATGCCCCTTCACTTGAGCCCACACCAATTCAATAGGGTTGAGCTCACAATGATATGGGGGCAGTCTAAGCACAGTAATGCCTTGTGCTGTGGCCATCTCGTCTACAATACACTGTTGATATTTGTATTTCTCCTGACCCACAATTTCCAATAAATTAACTTTTAGCATTTTTTCTTCAAAATTTAAATTTTTTGAAGTCAACCACGCTTGGATATCGCCTTTTCTCCATGCACTCGTTGGTACTTTTTCGACCTTCCTCGAATGATAGGGAGCATTATCCAACACTACTACCGAGTTTGGTTTTAATTTTGGAAGTATTTTTGTGAACCACTCCTCAAATACTTCCCCAGTCATCTCCTTGTGGTAATCTGCCAAGCCTTTTTTTTGCCTCAAAAACTAATAAACCATCTTCCAAAAATCCTTCTTCGCTCCCTATATGGCTAACTATAAGTCGCCCCCCTTTGCCTGTTGGTGCCTTAAGCCCTGTTGTCAAGCCATCGAGGAAAGCTTGTCGTGAAGATTGAATGTTGGTATCACACCACACTTTATTGACGGTATGTCCTGAAAATAAAAATATATTTAATATTTCACTTATACATGAGGACAGTTATATATGCATATAAATTGAAAAATATTACCTGTAAACATGGATTTCTTTATTTATTTATTCATTTTGGTAACAAAAATTTATTAACAAAGTTAATTTAAGTATTACATAAGTACAGAATTCGATTTCCGACTAATACTTTGAAGAAAAGATAGGTTATAAAAAAGTTAATTACCACATAATTCAATACTTGCCTTCGTTTACCCACGTTTCATCCTGGTAATATATAAGCCTGCCTTCTCTTCTATATTGTTTAATTTGGTGCAAGTATTTTTGACGCCATAGTACTATCTCCTTGCGATCTGTTAGCGCACTTCGACGTTTGCGACTTGTGTATTTAAAATTTAAATGCTTCAATACTTTTCTTAATGTTGATTTCGACATAACAGGCATGTCTGGATCACCAGTTATCTCTTGGTGAATCTGAAATAAGCATTTACATTACAGTTAAAATGTAGACAGGCAACACAGGTTAAAGTATAGTTTTAAAACAATGGGGGATGTCAGCAACGAGGTGTTAAAGAATTAGCAATAACTTTACCTTTTCAATAGTCGGAATCTCGTTCCTGTAGAAAAACGCGTGAACCTTTCGTCGAGTTGCGGCGAAAGTGAATTCGTCAAATTTTTGTATGAAAGATAGTTGAGGTCCACTCTTTTTCGGCTTTTGAAATTCTTTTGTGTCTTTATATTCTTTGGTAATTTTATAGACACTTGACAGACCCACGCCAGTCATCTCAGAAGTCTTTTTAGCACATTCCGTTGCACTCCAATCAGTTGTTTGCGGCCAATTTTCTATATTATATTTGTAAATATTTAGAATTATGGTCTTTTCGTTGGGCGTAAAAGCACCACGAGGACGCTTCTTTCTGGGAGAAAGAAAGTCTAAGCCTTGTGCTCTGTCAGATGGGGCTGCTTCCCGGGAAGGGCCAGGTTGTGGCTCCATAACGTTTATAAAAATCAACAAACGATCACAAAACGAAAGGTCAACAAGAAAAAACTTAACAGAATAACAGAAACTTAACAAATATAACAAGATAATAACAACAAATAGCAGCAAACACCGAGAACACATGCGCATTCGAGCATTCAAAGAAGTCGAATGAAAATCAATCAATGTGACAGACGCGACGTGACAGCTAACATTTTTTTAAAAGGTTTTTTAAACCTGGAATTAGTAGACAGTGATGCCAGCTAAAGAATAAAATATTAAGTAATTAAAGTTAATTAGATATATTGTTCGTGATATTGAAATATTTGTTATTTTTGTATTAGGTGACTTGTATAAGTAAATATTTAGATTTACCTTTTTGTAGGTGAAACATAAAAAATACGTAGCATTTTATTATTTATTGCCCTCAAATGGTTCAAATTTGTCTCTTTTTCGGTGGAGAACTTTTTTAGTAGCAACACTTACGAAATGTCAGAATTCTACGGAATGAAAAATCAGAGTTTAACAATTTATGACATTACATGTGAAGTGCCGATACGCGGCGCGAGTGTATTTTCAAAAATGCTATCTGTTTCACATCGCTCGCTCCGTATCGCCGTCGTGCAATAGAGATTTTCTTTTTTAAAAATATTGTTTCGAGCGATAACGTTTTCATCCATCCATTTGGTCTCATTAGATTCAGTATACCTTAATTAAGTACGTACGTTTATGTACGTTTTTCTTTTTTAGTAATTCAGTTTAGTTTAATTTAAAAAAATAAAAACGCCCGAGGAAGTTTTTAAGTCAAAAATATGGATATTTAGATGCTAATAACTCACAAAGTACGCAATATTTCCTTAAAATAAAAACGTACGGACCTGGTTTTTTATTATATTCTACAACATTTCCAAAAAATATGAAAATTAGGAGGGAAAACGTTATCGTTTTTTGTATGAAAATTTACAACTCTTACAATTTACAATCCTCTTAAGAAAAGAAATGATTAGTGGTGTAAGTGCCGTTATTTATAACTGTATTATATTTTTTCTTTCGCAATTTTAAAATAAGCTCCACCACACTCTTTTAAGACCAAATCTGATAACCGGCACGGCATAGAAAAGAGTTTATAACAATTTGCATTTACGTATTTATAACTAAAACACGTTTCACAATACAAATTAAGTATATCCATCCCATTTCAGCCAGGGGCTTTTAAAAGCATTAATATATTTCTTGATGGCCAAAAAGCTTCACATAAAATTTAAATTCAAATTGGATCGTAAAACGAGCAAAGAACTCACAGATCATTTTCGTCAGCGAAATGAATCAAAATTTAATTGATTATTTATTTTTACTCTGAACACATTTTTTTGTTATTACATTCGTTTAAGTGAAAATGAACATCACGTAGTTACTTAGCATATCCCGTAGGAAGTAAGTACTCATCTTGTTCAGTGCGGAATGTTACATAACGATGCATAGCGAAAGGTAGCACTTGAATCCGAAATTATTCTCATTCTATCACACTCAAGAGTTACATAGAGTACTTATAGTATACGCACACCACCGAAGTATAAATATGGCGTTTTAACTCCTTGGCATAAAATCGAAAATCAAACGTGGATGTAACAACTTCAAATCGTCTTGAGAAAAGTTGTGTTGCACACGCTGAAGCTTATATTAGCTTTTAGTGTTATTGAGCTCTAAGTGCAATTAGCTATTAGGTTGACATTAGACTAATCTAGTTTACATCCTACGTACGACATCGTTAACTGCGAGGCGACCGGATTGCCAGCGGCAAGCAGTTGATTAGGTCGTAAGGAATATTTGTGCTAGTTTTCGTGCCATGCCTTATCTATCTAGCCCAGCTACACGAATATCTATCATCTATAAGAGTAATTGATTCAGATACAAATATAAACTGACGATTAATGACACAGTTCGCGGCAACAAGTTGTGTTTGCACTACCTTCACAAATTATCCTTCGCTGTTTGTAATGATTGTTTGGGAATCACATTTTTAGTTTTATTTAGGTTAATACTTTTATAGATATAAAATAAACGAAACTTCTTAGTCGTATTCTGTAAAACAAAGGGTCGCTGAATTTTATTGAAACATTATACGTTTTGTTTTTCCCAATGAGCTTTAAAGTTTCTGTTAGTCACTCGTAAGTGTAAATACATCATGTGAGACACAAAAGCGTGGTCAACTTGATGGAGAACTCCAACTTCGTAGATCGAGGTGAGGCGGACACGGTTAAGAGCCAAGAGGACATTTCGTATGGCCTCGACGTACAGCTCACCATATATGGAACTGAACGGTCGGCAAGCCCCGCCACCAATTTGCTACACGTTGTGACAGACTATGCGGGCATTTTACATGCACATGAAATGTCAATTAGATTATGAATCCTAACAATTTCAAGATTTACATCGTTCTTAAGTCACTAAACGGGATATATAAAGGTTATTTAGCAGGTTAGATATAAACAAAATAGGAATTTTACGTCAAAAAGGCTAAAGATCTCCAAATCGGGTCTTACAATCGATGCATCAAAGAATGTTGAAGCGTTGTATTTTTATGTGGCCAAATATGGGACGAGGGAGCATTCTACAAAAGTGGTCTAAAGGACACCGCCGAGGACGGCGAGCGAGAAACGAAAAGCCGCTTTAACTGCAGACTGTGTAGTTATTTAAGGAACTGATGGTTCCAAGAAATCACGCACGCAAGGCCCGTAGTGTGTTCTCGTGAGATGGAATTTTGGTGCTCTTCATTTTTTGCTATAAACCCGCACCGACATTTGTAGATCGCACGGTACTTAAAGAATGCAAAATATTTTTACAATTGATCATGTATAAGAACCAAGATTATTCAGCAATTATAAACCTTTTATTTTTAATTTTATATATGACATAATATAAATTACATGAATTCATCAATGATCATGTTTACATTCTCATTTACATTTTAAAATTTACTGAGCAAATCTGCAAGAATTTATTGCATAAAAATACTATAACACTACACTCAACGGTAATCATTAATACACAATAAATAATTTAAAAATAATAGTTAAATTGTAGGTATTTTAAATTATATTAAATATTCCTTCTCTCTTCTCTCCTTCCCATCGCAATTCTATTACTTGCGTCGAAAAAAACGTCGAGGCATTAACACCATAAGTTAAAAAAACATACGCTACATATATTTTATAATATATACACGTTTACTTATCTCTTTATCTCAGTATCGATATTGGAATTGTACGAACAAGCCGGTACTTGCGATTTGCATGATAAGGCATCAACGCAACAGTAAGAAGGCATAATATAACAATGTAGCGGTACAGCCTACAGTCAATAATAAATAAATTCATATTTAATAACTACTGTCCATTTATGATAGCCTAGTACAACTTCCGAGGTTGCACCTACAACTTCTGAGCTCATCGAGAATATAAATGAATATTTTCAACCTTTTTTATATTCCAATTATTCTTCAAATTCCAATTATTCTCCAAACCAAAGGGTATAAAATAAACACTTGAAAAACGATACGATCTTATAATATACGATACCAGTACGACACGATCTAACTTCACACTTTTATCTGTTTTTTTTTAATTTAACGATAGGGTGAGCCATCTCTCCCCGCCTAAGGATATTAGTGTTCTTGTGCATATTTCTAATATGTTTTTACATTTATATAGGTGTAAATCAAATCAAATTTATATCTTTTAACAAATATAGCTTATCGTAATGACATCATAATTCGACAAAGAAAAGTATTATATATAGAATATATTTATCACAATATTATCTTATTCGATTGGGTGGTAATATATTGATGTTCACATAAGTTCCATGTGACTAAGCAGATCTTTTGCTGCCGAGGCAATATAGTCCATTAACGTAATAAAGGCAGGCTAAGATGCGAACAATGTACCACCGATAAGCAATATAGCTTAAGGATAGACAATTATGCAGAATTACCCATTAGGTATATTTTTCTTATCAGCTAAATGCGATAAAGATATAATTATATAGAAAGTTAATTACATTGACCTTGTAACGAATAAGACATTTTATACCAGGTAAACACTTATATTTATTTATTTATTTGTAAAATCATATAGAAATTTCGTTTCTTTTTTATATAGAATGGGTGTGACAAACGAGTACACAGTGTACCTGATATTAGTGAATGCTGTGACCCATAGACATCTAACATCTATCCTTGATTACGAATCAAAATGCAGATCCGTTGTGACCAGTGAGGACTAAGATGGAATGCCTCGTTTCCAATAAAAAGGGCCTCTACACTCGCCATACGAAACACAGCAGCATTAAGCTGCTATTTTACGCCAGTATTCTGTGAGAGCTTGGTCATTCGTGCTACAACTATACTACTAATATAGCTGCGGTATGGCTCTACTACGTATAATATTGTGTTGTAATTGATTGAACACTAGGTGTCGCTGACAAATTTATAAGGTAAAATTAATTCACAATGTAGAGATATTTGGAGGTACATTTCTAATGAACACATTTAGTATATTTTTGAAAGTGTGAAGCTGAACAGTGAACATAGTCTCCAGTCAACTCAGCCTACATCCTACAACCTCCCACAACCTTAAAAATATAACCTGGTTTTACTTATCTGCAACTTACTTATTTATACGTTAAAAGTTTTAACTTAAACGTACTTTTGTATTAGTTTGTTTGGTATAAATTTAAGGCGACTTTTACCTACACAATTATCGATTATATGTATATGGATATGAATACTGTTATTCACACTTCCTTACTCTATATCGATTAAATTTTCAATAAAAAGCAATGCTCTCACCTACATAGACAAAAGACGTAGGTAGTTTAACGTTACGAAGAAATGTAAGTATGTTATCATGACTCATAACTGAACAACATTTCTTATGTTGTTTGCCATTTTAAAATGAACCATGCAAGTTGGACTTTAGTCCACATTTGTAAGTAAAAATTAATACAAGACAGATTAACTGGCTAAAATAAATACTAAATATTAACATTTATCATATATCATCATCATCATCATCATTACAGCCCTTCACAAGTCCACTGCTGAACATAGGCCTTCCCCAAGTAATGCCACAAAGCACGGTCCTGAGCCACCTGCATCCATCGACTTCCTGCATGTCTTACCAGGTCGTCACTCCATCTAGTGGGGGGTCGGCTTACACTACGCCTACTGGTACGAGGCTGCCACTCGAGAACCTTTGTTCCCCATCGGTTATCGGTTCTTCTAGCTATATGGCCGGCCCCTTGCCACTTCAGCTTACTAATCTGTTGGGCTATGTCGGTCACTCTGGTTTTACTGCGGATATCCTCATTTCTGAGTCTATCACGCAGAGAAACTCCGAGCATAGCCCTCTCCATAGCTCGCTGAGCGACCTTGAGCATCCTCATACGGCCAGCTGTGAAGGACCACGTCTCTGATCCGTAAGTCATCACTGGCAACACGCACTGGTTGTACACTTTAGTTTTCAGAGATTGAGGTACACCTGACGAGAAGATATGTCGTAATTTCCCGAACGCTGCCCAGCCGAGTTGAATCCGTCAATTGACCTCTCGGTCGAAGTTGGACTTACTTAGTCGGACTATTTGTCCCAGGTAAACGTACTCGTCTACAACTTCGAGCATAGTGCTCCCAACAACTATCGGCATAGGTGTGACTTGGACATTAAACATGATCTTTGTTTTGTCCATGTTCATCTTAAGACCTATCCGTTGAGAGACACCATTGAGGTCATTGAGCATAGTGCTAAGGTCCTCCAGGGATTCTGCCATAAGGACTATATCATCGGCAAATCGAAGGTGAGTGATGTACTCGCCATTGATGTTAATACCGTATCCTTTCCAGTCCAGTAGCTTGAAAACGTCTTCCAAGGCAGCGGTGAAGAATTTCGGGGGATATAACGTCACCCTGTCTTACACCTCTCTGCAGTTGGATAGGATTCGAACTCTGGTTCTGTACTCGGATATCCATCGCAACCCTACTGTACAAACACTTCAGCACTTCGATATACCGACAGTCAACTTGACACCGCTGAAGGGACTGTAGCACCACCCAAATTTCGACGGAATCAAAGGCTTTCTCATAGTCCACATATGCCAGGCAAAGTGGCAGATTGTACTCTTCAGTCTTCTGTACAATCTGCCTCAGGGTATGTATGTGGTCTATGGTACTGAAGCCTTTTCGGAAACCGGCTTGTTCTGGAGGCTGGAAGTCGTCGAGTCTGCGTGCGAGACGATTCGTAATGACTCTCGAAAACAGCACGTAGACGCGGCTCAGAAGGGAAATCGGTCTGTAGTTCTTCAAGAGAGCGTTGTCGCCTTTCTTAAAGAACAAGACCACCGCACTTCTGCTCCACGCCTCTGGAGTAGTGCCACCATGGAGGATGGAATTGAGGAGTTTCTGAAGGACTTCAAGTACTGGTGTTTCACCCGCTTTCAGAAGCTCCGCTGTAATTCCATCCTCGCCTGGGGCCCTGCCGTTTTTAAGGTGCTAGAGAGCCATTCTAATCTCGCTCAGACTGACGTCCGGGATATCATCGGAATAGTGTCGGGTAAGACTTGCTCTTGGATCGTTACTCACACTTGCGTGTGGCTCCAACGATGATGTGTACAACTGCCCATAGAACCTCTCAATATCACTCAAAATCTCAGGTGTCTCGGAAACGATGCTGCCACACTCAGTCTTCAGCTTTGACAGTTGGCTCTTTCTGGAAGACAGATCTCTGGCAAAGACTTTGGAGCCCTGGTTCCGCTCGATCGCTTCTTTAATACGAGCAGTATTAAAGTTGCGTAAGTCTCGCCGCATGCATTTGGAGATCTGTCTGTTCAGTTGCCTGTGTGCTGTCAAATCTGTTGACGATTGCAGCCTCATCTCCCGTCTAACAGCCATGAGATTAAGAGTGTGATCGGAGAGTTTTTGTGTTCTTCTGCGGCGGGTCTTGCAGAACTTAGCTCCAACCGCATGGACAGTTTCCACGAGCTTGTCATTCATATCGTCCACCGCATTGCAATCATCTAGGCACTGAAAGCGGTTACGTAACTCGAGCTGAAAGTTTTCGGGATTCTGGATCAGAGCACGTGCGTGCGTACGTGCTCTGCTCATTTATCATACACTTAAATAAATTTCTCTCTTATGCCTTTATTAGTCTTTTTCATGAAAGATGCTACTGATATCAAAATGGGTTAGCACATTCCTTAAAACTCCAATTTCATAGAAACATTTCAAATGGTTTGATATTAAATAACATTCTCATGTCCACAGTCGTACGTGTTTTAAACAAAGCCCCAAACTTGTATTTTATACCTAATTTTCACGATAAAATAAAATCACTACTTGTTCAACTGATATAAAAAAGTAAATTAACTCGTGACATCCAAGCAGCAAATCATTATTGTTATAGCTAACAGAATGTTCAGGTTCGGAGCAACGCTTTTTATTTTTTCAATAAACTTCTTACCACCTTCCGAATTCCGATTCCGATGTTTCGGTTATATTACTCTCCACATAAATTAAATACCGTAATCATATCCAAAGTTTATTTCACGTTTTTTACCCACAAGCCGTAATATCGTCATAAGAAGAAATAGACTTAGGCAAAGAAATTAGAAGAAGTAACGTGGTAGAGCCATGCTGCAGTTATATTAGTAATATGGTTATAGCACGAATGGGTCGGCTCGACCGGGGAAGGACTACGCTCTCACAGAATACCAGCGTAAAATAGCAACTTAATGCTGCTGTGTTTCGTATGGTTAGTGTAGAGATTCGGAGACCCTTTTTACTGGAAACGAGGCATTCCATCTTAGTCCTCACGGGTGACAACGCATCTGCATTTTGATTCGTAATTGATAGATGTAGATGTCTATGGGCCACAACAACCACTTATAATCATGTGGACTGTGTGCTCGTTTGTCACCCTATCCTATAAAAAAATATAAATAAACTTAAAGAAGTAGAAGAAAAAATAGACTTATAAACATTGAAAGAGTACATTTATTTTCATATATCTTTGTGTAATTATGTTTATACTATATCTAAGTGTGTAGTTATAGATATAATGAATTTATATTTTAAATATTGATATCGTTAGCTGTTTGCACTTTGCATCCATAATATTTTCTCTGGTCACCCTGGAGATAGACAGCTAGAGAATGCCTTGTGGTATTACGTCCGCCTTTTTGTACTTAGTGTGCAAATTAAGTCTTATTAAATAAATAATCAATATGTTTATAAACAATCAATTCAGGATTACACAAATATTATGTGAATTATTATGTTAATTAATAAATGGAAAGGAAAACCAAACATTAACATTAGATTTTAACAAATAAGCGAAGTTGCATAAATTAATATATAGATAATACTAATGATCCATCCCGGCTTCGAGAGGATGATTTTCGGATCTCGACAACAACGCTACCTACCGGGTCCAAGAACATAAACCATCCTCGAGTCAACACATAATTTCATGAAAATCGGTCCAACCGTTTAGGAGGAGTTCAGATACATACACACGGACAGAAGAATTATATATATATAATATACTTATGTACCTATTGGGCATAGGTTTTTATACATAATTTGATCAATGACTCTATGTTGAATTAAAAATTATAGTAGTTATATTTATTCTAAGCATAACGATAAGATTACCCGATTTTGGCAAACTAACAATGTATTGTGTGAATACCTATGACTTCAATTTTCAAATCGTTCAGCACTATCTCTAACAGACGCCTACATATAAAGAACGATTATATACATAAATAATGAACGAATACATCGGTTTTCGTTCATATGCTGAAATGACTAACGTATCGCACATGCGAAAGGCTGTGTTGCAATTGTGAAGGAACAGCGTAAAATCCCAACCTAAGCCAAATTCAATGTGATTTTTCGCGCCGGTAACTAAACGAAGGCAACACAATGGATCGATAGACCCTTGAACTTTCAACCACCAGTACTCGCTTATTCCACTAATAAATAAAACTGGCTTGTACGTCACGCATCTTACACACAAACACACACAATATATATAAGTGTATATAATATTATATACTTTGGTGTAGTGAAATTTATTTAATTTCGTTATAAAGTCTGTGTAAAATTCCTATAAGTTACGTGTACGTTATTTTCGACACTAATACTTTTTTTTCTGGAACTCTACATTTTTGTGACTTTTAATAACCTCTACATAATTTTTACAGAAATTGTATTTTAAAATACGACAAAAAATTAACGTTTCGCTATCAATTTTTCACGTCAACAATAATTAAAATAAAGGTAATATGTAATTAATCATTTTCCTCTATATTGTAACGTGAAACAGATTAAGGTCATCAGGTTACAATGATTTTTGCGCACTTGTTACTTGACTTGTATTTCCTACATCAATCATCCATCAAACTACTTAACAGGTTTACCTGTTTCCTTAACTTTCTCTCATATGAACAAAACTGAAAACAAATTATCAAAGTTCTAGAGCCACGTGCTTGGCAATGAAGGTTAATATAGCGGTCAAACTTGTCTGAAAAATATTGAGATTTGAGAGAATAAATAAAGGGCATTAATAAATAAATAGCAACAGTACGGTGAACTCTTCTGTTTATTCTTTCAGAAATAAGTGGAGGTTCATCAGTTTATAAAATTCCACTGCTAGACCACATGGGACCTCTTCCGTTAGGCTAAGCTAGGCTCGAGGATTAGCGATGGCTGTACGAGTTGCAACTTCGATGTTGCTATCTATTGTCGGTCTCGGTTTTTACGACTTGGTTATATCGTCATTCGTAATATATCGGTAGCCTAACTACGGGATGAAATTTAGTGGCGGATTGGCGGATTTTCTTAGCAATACGGAATAGATATCGAAAAATAGTTCGTCATTCGTTATAAAAATATCGATATTGTTATGTTGATACTTTCTAGGTATACATCATACCTAGTCACTTAAACTTAAAAACAGGGTAAACTTATTGGAAATCCCTTAATAGTGATCTATATCACAATTTTAATATATTATATATTAAAATAGATATCGATTTTCTTCGAACCTTGACTTAAATGTTTAGCTACTTTATCTTCGAGGAACAAAATGTTTCTTGTCTTGGTGATAAAAATTACAATTATCAATTACAGCACCTGCACTTATCTTGTACTCAGCATTTACTTAAGATTATGCCTTGCTCAAATTGATAAATTATTAAAAATGGCCATATCTCTACATATTATAAATTCCTTAAATATTTTACAAAGTGCGTCATTTTGTTCTATCTGCTTAATTTTGACCTAAATGATTAATGAGTCAGATCTATTACAAAGAAAATGATAAATCAAGAAAGAATCTATACCGAGAATACAGATTAACCATCCTATCTATCTATCTTTTGTTAATCTTAATCAATACTTAAATTAATAAAATCTCATTTTTAATTTTCATTAAGCTCTAGAAAAAACAGTCTGCTTTTGAATCAAAATTTGTTTCGAAATTATTCGACCCTGAAAGGAAAACTTTGATAATTTATCACTCATGTCTGTAGCAATGACAACCAATAACAATTGTAACAAGTAACAATGTATCAATTGTAACGTTATTGAAAATCACACAATTTCTACATTTTGATATAATAACGGATAGCTACGCTAAATGCAACATTTTTCTTAAATACTATGAAACTGTTAGTGTTAAGTACCAATATATACCTATGACTATAAAATAGAAGATTCTGATAGTAATCATATATAAAAAAAAATTGTATTACTTGTTTAGTTATTTTCTATTAATGAGTACATTCAAACCTACATTCCAACAATACGAGAATACAATTACATAAGTAATAACACAAACCTATATGCAATTCAATAGTTCAGAACACTGTAGTTTATGGTCACTTATTATTGAAACCGGACGCGCGTCTTTCGCGACGTACAACTAACTCCGCCCGGAAAAGCGAGAAAAGCGTGGACTCACCTGCGTGGGGAGTACGGTCTCCCTGCCTAGGGGTATCGACATTTTGCTAGCGGCGCCGCCGGCCGCACCCCGGCGCCCGCCCGCGCCGCACCATCCACCAACCCGCCACTACGGGTCGCGCGCCCGTCCGCTCCCACCGAAGCCTCGCTCCAAGAAAAACACTTTTCCAAAAAAGCGTTTATCATTTATCAGCTTACTCCGTCCAAGCACCGCACCGTTAAAAAACGCTCGATTCACACATCACCCATAATTTTACAATGATCCATTTAACACGGCGAAAAAGAAAAAAAAACAACACAAAACCGAATTCGGTGTCAAAAAAAATGGCGCGACTATCACAGGGTCGGCGGCTGCCTCAGTAGGCGCGAGCGTGCGACTGACGCGCCGCGCGCATCGCTCACGCTCAGGGCTCAGGCCAGGCTTACCCCGCGCCTTCGCCGTGACGACGGTCCTCGTGCGCTGCCCGCTACGCGATCGCAACCGCACGGGGTCGTGTCACAGCCTCCTATATCTCGCTCCCTTCGTGATCACACGGACACGTGCCGCGGCCACGGGCGTAGTGCTTTTATCGAACGCGAGTACACATGCGCATAGCACTGCACTATCGTTGCCGTGGCTCATTCATTTGAAGCCATCGCCTCGCACAATATACACCTGAGCAAATATTATGGGACCGACTACGACAATAGGCGCGTTGTTTCGAAACGCAAGCACCAATCAACATTAACTTCATCGGAATTGACTTTTAACATCCAGCACGACTGAATTAGTGCTATTTAGGGTAATAGTGCATTAAAAACCTGAACATAAAGTAATTCACATAACTAAAAAATATAATGAACATTTTAAATAACTTTTTAGTTAGCTACTACGGCTGCCTTTGTGTCTCTTTGCACTAGTTTTAAAACAAATTAGAAGTGTTACTAAAATAGTACCAGAATCGTAACGCCTCTAGTTGTAGTTGTGGTCTTTCTAGTATAAATGTAGGAAGGGTGCAAGTAGTGGGACTGCGTGGGCGCACTCGAGGCTACGAACTTTAATCGGTAGCGCCCACTTTTCCTTTCAGTTACGTTCACTGCTCCAGATTACGTCATTAATTTATATACTTATAATATAGATGCCCAGTTGAAGTTTACCGTTTAATAATCTCTTGACGTAGGTGCTAACAGCTGGTCAAAAGATTCCTTTATAGATTTTAGGTTTAAGGGACAGATTAGTAATGTATCACATACATGTCCTGATGACCGGGAGCCATACTGATGGTAGACAAGAAATCTGTTTAATAATTTTTAAATTATTTGATATAGACGAGGCACTTAAATGAAATGTAGCGCGGGGAAAAGTATATTATTAGATGTAATTTAATAATAGTTTAAACTCATATAATATGCTTTAAAATCTTAATATATATAAATTACGAGTCACGTTGTTTGTCCGCGATAGACTCCTGAACTACTTAATAGATTTTAATCAAATTTGCACACCGTGTGTAGTTTGGTCCAACTTGAGAGATAGGATAGTTTTTATGCCTACAATTATTTTTTTGCGAATTTAAGTATTTTTAATAGGACATGACAAATTGTCGTCCAAAAGGGCAGAACAAAGTCTGCCTGGCAAGCTAGTATTAAATAAAATTTTAACGTTGTAATACATTCATCTTTTTACTTTTTATCATAAAAAAGCTATATGTATCTATCTATCCCTAATGGGTCACCAGTCTAAAACTGAATTTAGAATATAGAATGTATATGTATAATAAAATTATCTACGTAGGTACGAAAAAAAACACTAAATAGGTAGTTCCTTGTATACCGTTACATTTCTTCATGCGGAAATGCCTTCGCATAACCGCTTCGCTGGGGTGCCCAGCAAGGCGAGTATGTCGAACTCGCACAGACTAGAATTCCATGGGGTTCCTCCTTATTTGCATATTGGCAGGACCATGGTATTGCTAAACAACAGAGGTCCCATCAACACCAGCCGCTCATCGTCGTCAAGGCAAAGCGCACCGAAACACAAGGCGCGCCCTTCATCAACACTTGGGTAACGAAATCTCCGAACGCGTTACGAGGATGCCACGGAGTCAGGAAAATCGAGCGCTCAGAAGCACCAAGCTTCCCGACAGTAACAACGGATCTCCGCCACCTACCAAGATGTCCTTTGAAGAGTAGTGAAGCATCGCTAAACTGACACTTCTTTTGCTGGTGACACCACGTCGCCTGCAACAAACAGGGAGGGGAGAAGACAATCCCGCCGCCGCAACCCCTCATCTTGGGCCGTTCGGGAGGCCTCAACACAAGCTCTTGGTTTCACTATTTTAATGTCTTTTTAATCGACTTTAAAACAGGTTCAGACTTACAATTGTGCTGTATGTTCTAATCTTTTTCGTTTTTTTTCTATGTATTTTACGCCATATCTTCCTCATCTGGTTTACTAAGTTTGTATAAAAAGGGTAGGTAATATTAAGGAATTTATGGATGATAATAACCCCGGAAAAGAGTGATCGCTACCAAGCTATTTCTAATTTGTCTTGTGTTGTTAATTATAAACATGATTGTAAGCTATTATTTGAAAAAAATATAGTCCCGCTGGGTTTCTTGCTGGTTCTTCCCAGGACAGAGGTTTTTTTGCGAACCAGTGGTAAATGAAAAAATTAACTTTCAATAAGTATTGTTTATAATCTACATTAAATAAAAAAGTTTCTGTTTCTGTTCCTGTGAACCAATTTTGATGATTTTTTAATTAAATGGAAGAAAAATTAACTTCAGTGTATTTTGCAAATAGTACCTTTTCAAACGAAGCTCATTGCAATTTTACCACTGACCTGACTGACTGACTATATATTGTATATATAGAGATCAGTGAATTTTACGCACAAAAATATAGATATATAAATATAGATATGTAACTCCAACTAAAAATGAAAAAATAAATGTAGCTCCAAACAACTATCATTATTGTATTTTTGTCATATTGATTACTAACTTTTTTAATAGTTACCTACGTCTTGAAACTTGCAGTTGTAACATTTTTTCGTAAGTTTATACCCTTAAAACCTTTTTGTGGATTTATTTTTAACAAAAACATATATCAATACAGTTATATAATACAATACGTTTATAGTTTATTCTAGCGGTACGAATGATGAGATTGAAAGAAAAAAGGCAGAATTTAGACGTCTAAATAAGAGAGTAAAAGAAGTTGTTGAAAGGAAAAAGAAAGAAAGAACGGATAAGAATGATAGAAGAATATCAGATAATTTCCAGGCAAATATTAAAATGTTCTGGAAACTTGTAAGAACTGCCAGGGGACATTCGAAACAGCCTATGATGAATGCTATAAGAGACGAGAATGGCTATATTCTGAAGGAATACTTTGAAAGCGTGTTTATGAGTGAGGAGACAACGTGTGTACTAAGTGTAGAAATTCCGAAAGTAGAGGAAAGAGGTAGCGAGATAAGTATAGGTGAAATAATGAAAGCAATGAAAAGCATGAAAGCAGGTAAGGCTGCCGGATATGATAGAGTTTCACTCGAAATGCTAAGGGCTGGAGAGGAAGTGGTGGCAGGCCTGCTGCACACCTTGTTTAATTTATGCTGGGAACTGAAGCGGGTACCGGTAGACTGGTGCAAAGCCATGATAGTCCCAGTATATGAGGGAAAAGGATCGCAGCACGACTGTAAAAACTACCGTGGCATCAGCCTTCTTAGCATTGTGGGAAAACTGTATGCTAAGGTAGTGATTGAAAGGGTCATGAAAGAAACTGATGGAAAAATTTGGGATGTGCAAGCGGGATTTAGAAAGGGAATGGGATGTACAGATCAAGTCTTTTCCATGCGCATGATCGCGGAGAAGATTTTGGCCAAAACCTAAAGGTTTTTTGTGCGTTCATGGACTTGGAAAAGGCCTATGACAGAGTGAATAGGGATGTGCTATGGCAAACAATGAAGTCATTTGGGTTGGGCGCTGGCTTGATACAGGCATTGGAGTCCCTTTATAGGGACTCTAGTGCTTGTGTTATGATCAACGGGGTCTACTCGGACTGGTTTGACACCCATAAAGGTGTCAGACAGGGCTGTGTGGCTTCCCCGTGGTTGTTCAACCTATTTATGGACAGTTGTTTGCGAAATTTGAAAGTTGAAGAATGCGGATTAAGAATGGGTGAGTTAACCGTCAAATGCCTTTTGTACGCCGATGATCAAGTTATCCTTGCGTCGTCGGCGGCCGAGTTGCAAGTGATGGTTACATTAATGAACAGATCATTAAAAGAAAGAGGTATGAAAGTGAACGCAAGTAAGACGAAGGTTATGGTTTTTGAAAGAGAAGAAAGTAAAACGATTTGTGAAATAAGAATAGAAGGGAGTTGATCGAGCAAGTAGATGAGTTTGTATATTTGAGCTGCGTATTTAGCAGGGATGGGAGATATGATAAGGATATAGAACGACGAGTGAATGCGGGAAATAGAGTAAATGGGGCCCTGCACTCTATTGTGAAGAGTCAAAATGTGTCGAAAAAGGCACGTATGGCAATTCACAATGCTGTGTTGGTCCCTAATTTAACGTATGGTAGTGAAAGTTGGGTGTGGCAGAAGAAGCACGAGAGTAGAATGAACGCAGTAGAAATGCGGTCGTTAAGGAGTATGTTAGGGATGAATCTTAATGACAGGGTAAGAAATTGTGTAATAAGAGAAGAGTGTGGTTTGCAAGATGATGTTGTGACCAGGATTAAGAAAGGAATGCTTCGGTGGTTTGGTCATGTGGAAAGAATGAATGAGGAAAGAGTGACAAAGAAAATTTATGTTGCAGAAGTGAATGGCAGAGTCGGAAAGGGACGTCCTAGGCGAAAATTTATCGACCAAATTGGCGATTTATTAAAAACGGGCCAAATTAGGAGTACCCTTAACCGACGAGCATGTATGCGGAGGTGTATGGATGTGAAGGAGGCGAGAGAGGTGTGTCAGGATCGTGCCAAATGGAAGTCTGTAGTCTCTGCCTACCCCTCTGGGTAACAGGCGTGAGTGTTTATGTTATGTTACGTTTATAGTTACCATTAACAAGTATCTCTTCAAGTTGAGAAGGGCAAGAGCCACCTTAGAAATTTTTATGATAACAACAAGAATGATTTTTCGGTATGAACACATAGCAAATACCTAACTTATAACTATGTATATTAATTATTGCATAAGGTAAAAAAATAGCCGCGCTATACGATAGAAAGCTTACACAATACAATCGGTGGATCCTACCATCATACATAGATTATCAATAATTCATTAAGTCCAAAATATTAATCGGACACCATCGTTAATAAATTACTGGGTATATTATATAATTTGAATTTGCTTATTTTATTAGCATCTGAAAAGATGGAAAACATCATAACTTACTTAGATTATATAAATATACAAATGAGATGTTTATTAATACAACAGTACATTAATAAACTACAACTTAGGATTTTAAATGCGATTGTATCTATAAAAATTAAACTTGAGGCAAAAACAAATGAAAATTTTATATTTAAATTCTGTAAGGTACTCAATATCCATGATAAAGTCCAATATCAATTGTTAAAGGAACAATTCTTTAATTTAGGTATACAGCATACAGTTTCAAACAAAATTCAGACCCGCAAAGTAACTCAAAAAAAATTAATAACAATACCAGCCAAAAATAAATATGGTGAGCGCATTAGCGCATACATAATACCTCGCCTAATAAATGGTCTGGATAACATATTTAGAAGTGAACTTACCAAAGATAACATAAAATATAAATTAAAATGTTTTTACCTTAACAAATATTAGCTGTTATCCCCATTTTTGTAATAAATTGTATTATATATATAAATGTAGACGGAACGGCACACAACACAAACCTGCGTGGTTTTTCGCTGTGCCACATAGCAAATTTTTATAAATTTTTATTTGATAATAAATTAAAAAAAAATTGGTCACAAATAACTATTTTATAATTTGCCATCTATTCACACACATTTACTACAGAAAAATTTTATTTTAACAATTCATAAAAAGTTTACATAACTGTGTCAACCTTTTCTTGAATCTCTACACGTCTTTGAATTTGCAACATCCTCACCTGAACTCCTTCCAGTCCACCATCATAAAGTGTCCACCTGCCGTAAGTCGTCATTTTTTGTAGTATGTCAATTCCACTAAAACAAACACATTACTCTGTTTATAACATGGGTGTACAACTAATAATTTTTAACATAAACAACCGCCATGGTTCCACGAGTGCTAGTTCACAACTGCTATGTGACACTCCAACAGCGACGAATACAATATTTAGTGCTTGATTAGCACAAAATGTGCAAATCGTTCGACCGCGGCGTATGTATACTTCAAGCAAATTGAAATTGATTGCTCTCTCAGAAGTCACATTCATTGACGTGATTGAACAAACTGGATGAAATGGACCTTGCGAGACAGTTAATAATCGATATTTATGCAACAAAATATACGCGCATGCACTTGTAAATATTGCAGGGACTTTGTCCTTATTTATTTATTATATTTATTTAACTGTTTATGTACACACATACTTTGATAGAAAAATGGTAAAAACAAAATTATGTACAAAGGCACTGCTTTCCATAATGAAAGTCTTCCAGCAAGCCTATTGAAGGATAGTTGAAGGAAATAGAGGTAGGTCAAAGTGTGCACTTTATTAAAATAATACAATACATATATACAAACCATATATATATCCTTATCTATATTATTGATATATTTAATGTTATTGATGCACTTTGGTTATCAACAAACAAGGCTCTAACAACTGAATATGGTTGTATTAACAATCTGAAATTTCCGAAACCTAATTTCAAAAACAGGTAACTATATCGGTGAATTAATAGAACATTGGATCTATATCCTCTATTGATTCTGGCTGGCTACATGCTTCCTTTCCTTACTCATGATTGTTGATTTCATCACGATGTTTTCATTCCCCGTGAATAATTATAGTAAGTAGTCATCTACTTTATTACTAGACTCTTACGCTATTATTACCAGATTAAACTATGAAGAGAAAAACTGTAAAGCTGTATGCATAAAAACGTGTTGAGTCATTGGTATATTGGACTGTTTCTGAATGTCTTTCCTTTCAAGCTTTAAAACTTTCATCATAGTCTTTTTAACAATTGTTGAAATATTATACGTGATAGAGCCACGCTGCATTTACATTACGGTTGTAGTACGAATAGGTCGGCTCGACCGGGGAAGTACTACGCTCTCACAGAATACCAGCGTAAAATAGCAGCTTGATGCTGCTGTGTTTCGTATGGTTAGTGTAGAGAACCGGAGACCCGTTTTACTGGAATCGAGGCATTCCATCTTAGTCCTCAGGGGTGACAACGCATCTGCATTTTGATTCTTAATCGAGGTCTATGGGCCACAGCATCCATTTACCATCAGGTGGACTGTGTGCTCGTTTGTACCCCTATTTACTAGCAAGAATAGCGATCCGCCCGGCTTCGCATGAGTGATTTCTGGATCTTAACAACCACCGGGCGCCAGCGGGTCCAACTGAGTTTTTAAACCATCTAGGGGTCCACTCAAATACAAAAAAAAACATCAAAATCGGTCGAGCCATTTCTGAGTTTTTGCAGGACTAATGGACAGCAATTAATTTGTTTTTATGTAATATAGAGATAACAAAATCAAGGGATACAGTTTGGAGTTGCAGCAACATATCAGTCATTTACATCCAAAATTTAATTACACCACTCGATATCTAAAGGATCAAAATAGGTATATACTCGTAAGTTAGTCTGTCTTCTTTTCTATTTTATACAAGTTTACTTATATAAAATGAATCCCAACAAACGAACACACAGTCCATTTGATGGTAATTGAATTTTGTAGGACACCCATCACCTATCATCGACAATCGGTCGAGCCATTTTCGAGTTTTTGCAGGACTAATGTTATTTGTAGTTTTAAATGTTTGTTTATTTAATCTTTATTATACACATTATACTAAGGGATATAAAGAGCGGACTTAATGCCTTATGGCATTCTTTGCCAGTCAACCCTGGATGATTTGAGAAACTGTGGGTGGGGCAGGTGTAAACAATCACTTCATATATAAATAATAAGGATATAAGACAAAATAAAATACAAATAAATAGAATAGATATAGTTATATATAATATACATACTTAATATCTAATATATAATAGAGGGTAAATAGTAAATATATAAACGGGTACTTCTATACAAAATCTATAAGTAAATAAAATATTATGAGACAGAAATAAAATAACAAAATACATATTAAAATACATTATACAAAATATCACTTATAAAATGAAAGAGAAAAAAACCTTAGTTGGATAGTCAGGTGGTATTATTCTTACGATATAATTCTCGAACTAGTCTCGATCAATAATTGATAATATCAAAGCCTGGATTAGCAGAAGTTTAGTTTTCAAAGGTAGAAAGTTTTTGAGACGACTTGTTTCGTACGTATGTAAGCCAAGATTTTTGACAGACTTACAAAATCGCAACAACGTTCCATTGTAAAATACGGGAGCAAGATTATCGTTATTAATCTTAGCCAACAATCTGCTACTACCTATAACCATTGCTTTACATTTGGATGGGTGAACCAAAACACCATGTCTGTACGACCAATCTCTTATGGTTTCGAGGTTGTGGTTCTCTGTGGTTCTGATTAGTTTTCTGCTCAGTATTTTGGAATTAAGTAGATTTTTACACAAATAAAAGCATTTGTTACCTGCGACTATTCTTGCTCTGATCTCAGTCTCAGTGCTGTTTTGAGAAGTTAATGTAGTGTAATACCCTAAGTATTTAAAAGTTTCAACCCCTTCGAAAATGTTGCTCATCATAGAGATGTTTTGTAGTAACGGATCTTATAGACTATAATACATCGCTGCCTATGCAGACGATATTGTCATATCCAGTAGATCTAAAAACAGAATGGCGGATCACTGCCTCAAACTCAGAGTCAGATAATCTCATGGCACGTATCATTAGCGCATGAATCACGAGCTTGATGCTCTTATGGACGTGAGACCATCGTCAGGTTTTGTAAGTCACAGCGGCTGAGATGGGCGGGCCACCTGGACCGAATTCCGGATTCTACGGCCGTGAAAATCGTGACCAAGTGGACTCCCCAGCAAAAGAGACCAAAAGGCAGGCCATAAAAACGTTGGGTAGAAAATGTGGAAGAGGATCTGAGAAGAATGTGTAAATACAACAACTGGCGCAGGAAGTCGAAGGATCGCGACAAGTGGAGGAATATTGAGGAGATGGCCAGGGCCCACAAAGGGCTGTAGCACCACAGGATAGATAAATGCATATTCTGTAAAACTCACTCCTGAACTCCTGTAGCCAGTCTATAACACAGCAGCTTTTTTATATTAACAGCTAAAAATAAAAAACTGCGGTCGCAAAGCCACATGCCAAGCGTGGCAAGGTTTATATCCCCCTTATGAGGCAACCTATGGGGTAGGACAGCATTCAGCAGTGGACTTTTAATAAGCGATAGAGGTAGAGTATTCTTGTAGAATACGAGTATTACAACTATGCAAAGTTTCAATCATCCATGTCATAAATAGTCTCTGGGAAAATTCCTGTGACAGACAGTCGTAGAAACACAAACACCGAAGTAACTTTTTAATTTATTATTTTTACAGAATTACGGTGACAAACGATCACACAGTCCACCTGACCGTAAGTGGATGATGTGGCCCATAGACATCTACACGTATCCTCGATTAAAATCAAAATGTAGATGGTTTGTCATCCCTGAAGACTAAGATGGAATGCTTCGTTTCCAGTAAAAAGGGTCTTCGGATCTCTACACTCACCATACGAAACACAGCAGCATTAAGCTGCTACTTTACGCTGGTATTCTGTGCGAGCGTGGTCCTTCCCCAGTCGGCTCGACTTAAAGGATTTGAAGTAGAGTTATCTTTTTATTCGCAGCTTCTCTCGATTGAGCTTCAATTTAGGAACATCGTCACTGCTTCATGTCAAAATTATCAAATAAGATCACTCGTGGAGTAGAGTTTTCATATGTGGTAGAACCACGCTGCAGCTATATTATGCTCGTAGTACGAATGAGTCAGCTCGACGAAAGGGTTCAGGAAAGGATGAAGATCTTACGGAATACAATCAAAAAATAGCAGCGTAATGCTGCTGTTTCGCATGGTGAGTAGAGAACCGTAGTATTTAAGTGTATAAGAGGCATTCTATCTTAATCCTCAGGGGTAACAACGCATCTGCCTTTTGATTGTTAAAAGAGGATAAATGTTATTTATTTATTAATTCAGCCAAACTTACCGCTAAAATTACAGGTTCATCATCATCATCATTACAGCCCTTCACAAGTCCACTGCTGAACATAGGCCTCCCCCAAGTAATGCCACAAAGCACGGTCCTAATGACCTAATCCGCTAGTGATAACATTTTAATTATTGTAGCATATTATAAATAATGCAGCCCTTGTGAATTCACTCACAGAACGTACGAATATGTCTACTTCCTCGTGGATAAGGTTAAGTAGTGTGGTGGCGCGAGTGTGCGGCGCGTCTCTCAGGAGGTCAGGAGATTGGTGAGAGCACGCGGCACCGCCAGCAGCCGCAGCCGCCGCCTTTTCCACACCTAGTGCTCCGGGATATTCAAAGAGTGGGCCATTTAAGCTTTGGAATTTGAATCGGCTATGAAAAAAAAAAACTAATGAACATTTTTTCATAGTTATGAGTTTATTAGAAAGATGGAACCTTTCCATTTAGGAATGAAAGAGAACATCATTCAAATGACTGCCAGTGCCTTTCAATACCCCATTCGAAAAGCCTCTATTTCTTTAATGGCAACTTCAATTTCGTGTTTCAAGTCGTCAATCGTCTTTGTATAGTTAGCGTAACACTTTTCCTTAACGGCTCACTACAGAAAAAAGTCTAACGGAGTCAAATCGCAGCTTCGATGTGGCCAATTGACATCAGCATTTCGGCTGGTTATGCGTTTTTCGAAAACAGTGCGTAAATGATCGATTGTTACGTTGGCTGTGTGGCACGCTGCGTCGTCCTGTTGAAACAAAATGTCGTCCATGTCATCCTCTTCAACTTATGAAACAAAACACCGCTTAGCATGGAGCGGTAGCGATCGCAGTTCACTGTAACCGTGGCGTTTCCTTGCTCATTTTCGAAGAAAAATGGCCCAATAATGCTGCCAGACAAAAAACCGAGCTAGACAGTCACTCATTGTAAATGCATCGGTTTCTCCATGACGACGTGTGATTTTCTGAGCCCCAGATACAACAATTTTGCTAAATAACGTATCCTCCGAGGTGGAAATAAGGTTCATCTGAAATGATGATTTTTCGCTAAAAATGCTCATCTTCGATCAAGCCGTTTTCGGCCCATTGAACAAACCGAAAACGCATCGAATGATAATGCGGCTTCAACTCTTGCACTAATTGAACTTTGTACCCTTGCATACCGAGGTCTTAATGCAAAATTCTTCTCAAAGAGGTCCGTAAAATGTTCAATTCTTGAGAACGATGACGAGTTGATGTTGATGGTTGTTTACGCACACAGTTTTCGGTTGAGCGCCCTGGACGAGTACGTTTACGGGTTGTTCTTCGAGTATATAATTGATCGAAGGGGTTGTTTTATTAAACAACGATCCAGTTTTACGAACTCACTTCACTAATTGATCCACAAACTGCGTTTTTGGCACTTCCTTTTTGTTAAAGGTTTTTCGTATATTTCTTATAGTTTCAGTAGAAGACTTACCACTTTGGAAATAAGTTATTAATATAACCCATCTTTGTTCAAGCCAAAAGCGACCCATTTGTTAACATAAAACTAACCACAGTTAAGGTAATATAATCGAGTTTCTGTCACATTGGAAATATCAAACCTTCCAACCTCAAAATAAACTATAGTTCCAAATTCCAAATGTTTGATGGTCCACCTGTATATCCCCTTCAAGAAATAAGGATTGTCTATCTTTCTTCTTATTAATTTGAAAATATACGACACCACTGCGAGGTTCCGCCTAACACGGAATTCATTATATCCCATCACTCCTAATATAAATAAGGTTGGATATTTCAGTAGGTAAAGAGGATATACCCCATACTATTTGAATTTTTTGATTTTACATATCAATGATACGCTGCAAACCCGTAACATTCCTTGCTATGCAGATAACAGCACTAGTGATGCTCTGTACACCGGCCGTGCCAATATTTCTCGGGAAAACGTCTCCGAGTACCGGGACAAACTTGTGTCTGAAGTCAAGTCTTTGCTGAACAGAGTCTCGGATTGGGGGCGACTAAATCTAGTCCAGTTTAACCCTCAGAAGACACAAGTTTGCGCGTTAACCGCTTAAAAGAACCCCTTTGTCGTATCTCCTCAGTTTCAAGGCACTCCCCTTGTTGCCTCAGCCAGTATCGGAATCCTCGGCGTCGACATATCGAATGACGTGCAGTTTCGTGGTCAGTTGGAAGAGAAGGCCAAATTGGCCTCTAAAAAGCTTGGCGTGCTCAGTAGAGCGGGACAGTATTTCATGCCGGCACACCGCCTGCAACTTTACAAGGCGCAGGTTCTGGATCATGGAATTCTATTCCTGTTCTGTCTGGGCTGGAGCTCCTCAGTACAAGTTCCTTCCACTTGACCGCACCCAGCACAGAGCGGCTTGATTCGTCGACGACCGAGTGCTTTCCGATCGGCTCGATTCACTGGCGCTGCGAAGAGAGGTTGCATCTCTTTGCATTTTCTTTCGCATATACCATGGGGAGTGCTCTGAGGAATTGTTCGGATTAGTCCCAGCCGCCAAATTTCGTGAACGCACTACGCGGCAAACGCCCGATACCATCCACACCATCTGGATGCTTGGCGGCCCACCACTGTAGGTACGTTCCACAAGTTTTCTTCCGCGTACGTCCTCTCTGTGGAATATCTTACCACCGGCGATTTTTCCGGACCGATACGATCTGGGGACCTTCAAGAAAAGAGTGTACTCCTTTCTAAAGGGCCGGCAACGCACCTGCAATTCCCCTGGTGTTGCGGTTGATCATGGGCGGCGGTAGTCACTTAACATCAGATGAGCCCCATGCTCGTTTTCCCCCTCTTCTATAAAAAAAATACAGAAACCTAACAAATTTTTTTTGAATTCTCTCCAGCATGAGACTATACTTATTCATGTGGACTCCAGATAACCGCGTTACACTCAAGATGGCTCCTAACTAATGCGTTATACAATGTTATAATGGCTTTATTGTTTGTGAAAAAAAAACCTAAGTTGGGATACGCTTTCTTACAGATGGCAACTACATGATTTTGAAAATTTTATCCTGAGGTGAAACGAACACCCAAATCCTTAACCTCGTTCACTCGTAACATAGCCATCTAGCGCATGTCTATAGGGCACTGGATTGCATGCGCGAGAAAAAGTTAGCGTTACACAATTGGATGGACTAAACTGCAACTTATTATCCTTACACCATGATACCACCCTGTCAATGTCGCATTGTAATTTCTCACAGTCCCCTATTCCCTAACCGGCAGATACAGCGTAAGGTCGCCAGCAAACAGCAAACATTTAGCGTCAGTCACAACACTCGGCAGATCGTTTATCATTAATGTAAACTCGAGAGGACCGAGATTGCTGCCCTGACTCACATCAGGTCGAGTGTAATATGGGTTCAATACGAAACCAGCGTATTCCACATATTGTTGCCTGTTCCTCATCTAACTGGCAAACAATTTAGTAAGTGTGGAGCAAAACCAACGCTTGCTAACTTTTTAAGCAGTACATCGTTATTGACCAAGATATTTTTGGCTACGATGTTAATTCTATTTTATATTACAATGCTATTTATTATTTTGTATAAGGCGTTTAGTTGTAAAGCGAGTTTAAACTTTTTTTCTTTTAATTCTTCTCTTTGGCCTGAGAATGGCTTAGTATGACAAATAATTTTCATCCTCTCTATTGCTTGGCAAGGTAAAGGCTAGTTAGCTCTAAGAGTAAAATGTACGCAATAAAATGTATGTAATGGAACTACCCTAGAGAAGACGGGCTGAAAGAACAGATCATCTGGGAGCGCTCCACTTTCAAGCTTAGCATGAATTTAGAGAAGTTCACCTCGTATCTTACAGGCAGAAATTTTCGCCATGCTTCGTTGTGCGGAAGTCAACCTGCAAACGCGCTGTCAATTGTCAACCATCTAAAACACTGATAGTCTAGCAGCACTACTAGTGCAGACATAAAACTTAGTCACCTAAAAATCTAGTTGGAGACTGCGTGAACCTGTCCTGGGGTGTAACAACACAATCGATTTGAGATGGGTTCCGGGTCATGCGGGTATTGTAGCAATGAACTTGCCGACAAGCTTGCACGGGAGTACACAATTTGGACACGAGTCTGTGTAACGTTACGTACGTCTGCGTTACGTATCTGTGTAATCTCAAAAAGCCTGACCCGATTGAGACTATAGGTGCAGTACAGGATAATAGTGCACAAGTGTATGCGCAAGTACAGGTGCACTATCTATTCCCTCATTCTCATGTTCCGATGGGACGGTAAACAGACACGACCGGAATGATCAGGCGCGGGACCAACAGCTTTACGTGCATTCCGAGGCATTCTGAGACAACGCCAACATCCTAACTCCGGGCCCAACCTGGGATACGAACCCGGGATCTCATGATCAGCAGTCGTGTTTACGTTAATCGTGTTAACCACTAGACCAACGAGTCAGTCAATATCTGATACACCAGGCTTAAAACATCTTAAAACCTTAATCCGGGCTTATGATCGTAAATACACTTTTCTGAAGCCTGGGATTTAGTAAGAATAACCTTCGTATTCTGGCAAGAGCCCTAAGTGAACACTGTCGTCTAAAAAAGCACATGTCCATCATGGGACTAAGCAACTCAAGGATGTGCCGATCCGGTCCTTAAAAAAACGCATCTGCACATCTTAACTGACTGTAGACCCTTAATGTGTAATCGGGAAACACTCATCTAGGAAACTACGTATTTAGCTCAGAAGTGAATATGCTCACAGCTAAGCAACTCCTTTAGTTCGTTAAAGATGAGGCTCAGCAGTGAACTATAGCCATTGCAGCGATCACAATAGATCTTACAGGTCGCAGTGATACTGGTCTTTTTAGACTTCAACGATGACGCGTACAGCTGTCCATAGAAGTTCTCAATCTCACTCAAAATCTCAGATGTCCCGGAAACGATGCTACCACATTCGGTCTTCAGCTTCGACTATCGGCTCCCTCTGGCAAACAGATCTCTGACAAAGACTTTGGAGCAATAGTTATGCCAGATCGCTCCTTCAATAGTCTTGTGTAGTTCGCGAACTATGAACGATTAGGAAACGTACCTTGGCACTGTATTAAAGAAAAATTTCCGAATGCTGATTGTTAATCGGTCTAACAGCGCCTTTCGTACACCTACACTCGCAAGGCGCTAATACCAAACGTAAACGTAACTCGAGAATCGGTCAAAAGCCAATCGAGAACAAGAGCACGAACTTATAAGAAGTACTAGCGTAGACAAGAGCCAAGCAATGCCTCTCTAATTCAGTCAGTTACTGACTGAGATAACCATTCCACACAGATAGATGCAATTTAAACAGGTTAATGGTACTGATGACCGAAAAGAGCTAATAGAATGAACTAGTTCACCGTCCGAAATTAACTAGTACAGAGCGATCTTTAAAATGACCGAGCAGACAGAAGACTATCTTTCAATACGAGCTGTATTGAAGTTGCCCCGTCACACGCATTTGGAATGTGTATTCTGTTCTGAGTGGAGTCTGTTCATTTGCCAGTATACTGTCGTATCCGCTGAAAACTGCAGCTTCATTTCCCATCTAACAAGTCATCCCATCACCTTTTTTTATTAAATGTGATCTAATATTTTTTTAATTAAATAAAGGGCGACATTTGACCATACAATCCACCTGATGCTAAGTGAATACGATGTGAATAAGATGCGTTGTCACCCCTGAGGACTAAGATGGAATGCCTCGTTACCAGTAAGGTCTCCGGTTTTCTACACTCACCATACGAAACACAGCAGAATTAAGTTGCTATTTTATGCTGGTATTCTGTGAGAGCATGGTCCTTCCCCGGTTGAGCTCACCCACTTCTGCTACAACCATAATATAGCTGTAACTTCGCTCTACCGTCAGTAAGACTTTATATACGCATGACTGGATTTTTCTGCGTTAAGAACGAGTCCCATATCATGAGACCATTAATTTAAAAGCGTTATATCATCTTGAAAAGTTTTTTTGAACTTGAATTGCGGCACAATTGCACGATCAGTTCATCACAGTCATGCGATGAGATCAAGAATGTGATCGGAGAGTTTTTGTGTTCTTGTGCGGCGAGTCCTACATAACTTAGATCCGACTGCATGGATAGTTTCCACAAGCTTGTCATTCATATCGTCCGCATCTTCATAGCAGTTTTCTAGGCACTGAAAACACGGAGCAAATGCTCCGTGACTGAAAACGATTTTGTAACTCGAGCTGAAAGTTTTCGAGGCTTTGGATTAGAGCACGAGGGGGACGGAGCGTCGTGTTTGAGTACTTTCTCTTCAGGTTTGATACAAAAACACACGAATCAATCTCAGTTGGGTCAACATTAATACAATAAGAAAATTACTACTGGGTTTAAATAAAACATATTCAAGTGCTAATATTTTATTTTCAGACAGGATGTAAAGAATGTTACCATGATTACTAAGTGGAATGTTATATATTTATCGGTTACCCCTTTTGCTCATCCTTAAATCTCGTTCAATTTCATATTGACGGACATCTGCGCGTGCTAGGAAATCTTGACGCTCCAAATATCTGCAATAAGAATGATAACGAAAACATATATAGATTGAATAATAAACAATTATTTGCTCGCATTTTGGGCGGTGGCAACATAATAAGGGAATCTACACCCTTTGGGTGTCGTAAGAATAGACTTAAAAATTCCTGAACACCAACACATTTTCGGAGTGAACTCGCCAGGCACACACTTATCTTTCCTCGCAACACCACGGAAAAAAGACCTGCCACATTCCATCAACACGCATTTGTAGTAGACTCGTCAAGAAATGAGCCAAGCACACACTTCTTTGATGAATGAAAGTATGGATTTAATAAAACTAGTTTTTAGGGAATTTTAGTAATATTAATCTGGAGGTAGCCATGGTTAACATTGGGATGTCAAACACCTAAGTCCCCCATGACCATGGATGCTGTAAAGTGGTCAAAACGTCGGGAATATAAAATAAGTTAAAATCCGTTAAAACTAATTTTATCTAAATGTGTAGTGTTCGTGTAAATATAAGAAAATGGATGCTTCATAAAAGCATTTGCCTATATCATGTAAGGTACCTGCGGGTAATAAGGCCTAGCTAAGGGACATTTGAATAATACGTGAAAAATATGCAATTTGGTCTACATACGAGGGGTAATCCAAAAGTAATGATAATCGGTTACTTCAGGTCCGCATAAAAATCCAAAAAAAAATATTTTTTGCTTGTTTATATACTCACTACGTCAACCTAGAAAAATCATATAAATAGATCACGATTTCCGGGAGATACATTCATTTGAATACAAACTGTCAAAGAGATAACATCAAAATGGAGAAAAACGAAATTAGAGCTGTCATCAAGTACCTCTGTTTAAAAAAAATGTCTTCAAAAGACATACACAGTGACTTAGCGGAAACATTGGGGGACTCTGCTCCTCCATATTCTACAGTTGCACGCTGGGTTAAGGAGTTTAAACTGGGCAGAACATCAACTGAAGATGAACATCGCGAAGGACGCCCATCCACGTCCCTCACTGAAGACAACATGAAAAAAGTTGAAGATGTTGTGTTGTCAGATCGAAGAGTGACCATCAGGCATGTAACTGAGGTTACAGGGATCTCATATGGCAGCGTTCAAAGAATCCTTGCGAACAAGTTGCACATGAAAAAGGTCTCTGCGCGTTGGGTACCCAGAATGTAAACCGACGATCAAAAGAATAATCGAGTTGACATTTCGAGGGTCAATCTCGAAAAGTTCCAAGCAGATCAAGAAAATTTTTTGTTCCGTTTTGCGACTATGGACGAGACCTGGATCCACCATTTTGATCCTGAAACTAAACAACAATCGATGACTTGGAAGCGAGCCCCCTCACCGACGCCAAAGAAATTCAAAGTTTCAAGTTCGGCGGGAAAGGTTATGCTTATGGCATCTGTTTTTTGGGACGCTCAAGGCATAATTATGGTGGAATATCTGGAAAAGGGAGCCACTATTACGGGCTCTTACTACGCAGACCAAATAAGAAGATTACGGGAGGCCATTAAGGAAAAAATACGCGACAAACTGCGAGCTGGAGTGCTGTTTCACAAAGACAACGCACCGGCTCACAAAGCCGCAGTTGCGATGGCTGCCATTCAAGAAACGGGATTCAAACTGCTCGAACACCCTCCCTATTCGCCAGATCTAGCTCCTAATGACTTCTACCTCTTTCCTCGGCTCAAGGAACGCCTCCGAGGCAAGAAATTCGAAGACGATAGTGAAGTAATGGCCGCTGTTGAAGCGTTTTGGCAGGGTCAAGAAAAATAATTTTTCAAAGGGAATCTTGGGTTTAGAAAAAAGATGGACTAAATGTATTGATTTGTTAGGAGACTATGTAGAAAAATAAATTATTATTTTAACATTAATAACCGTGTTTTATTTTCATTATCATTACTTTTGGATCACCCCTCGTATTTTGATAAAAATCGTTGGATTAGTACATTTCTAAAAAGCATGAACGAAAAATTGTAACATGGCAAATGTTACAATTTTTCGTAATAAAGAAAAACAAAGTTAAACATTTCTAAAAACTTTGCTAGTAGACCTTATTTTACTATGGTTGGATAATAAGGCCTACTGATTTAACGAACTCAAATTATCAAAATATACGTAATATATTTAATATTTGTGATCAATAATTACAAAAATGAAGCAATTACGACTTAAAGTTCTGAAAAAATATAATCTTCCTCGTCTAACAGCACTTTAGTAAAGTCATTATTATAATCATGAACAAACTGACAAGCAATGCACTCCACGTGATTATCATCAGAGCTTCGGTTGTGTCTCGAGTAATCGAGTTAGATGAGTGTTAGGTTGAGTTGAGAGTTGGATTGATTGTTGGGTTGAGTGTTCTCTCAACCGAATTTTCGTCCCAGCGCACATACGGGTATTTGAACGATCCACGCGGCCAAAAGTCAAATTTATAAAATGCAAACCAGTAAAAAAACGACTACCTAGGATGCGAGACAGGTTAGAGAACAATACCCAACCCCTCCCGCCTTCTCACCGTGCATGCCACGCTTCCACGGGCAGTCGGAATTTGATCGTCCCGCATGGTGTATGTGTTTGTTCTCGTGGCGTTCGTTTGCAACAAAGACTTCAACCGTGAATATTTGTTATTTTGCGTTTATTTTGGAAGAAAAAAGTTATGGGTCCTGATAAAGCAGGTAATTATCTACTATTTTAAATATAATTTGGATAATTTTTGTAATTTTAAAGATTCGTTTTAGTATATTGAAAGTCACGCGTAATATGGAATATTTTTTAGCTATAATTTGTGTTTAAAAAGGAATATGTTATACTACCATGTTAGATCCTGTCATAATTCTTAATATAATCGAAAGTTTAAAGCTTTGAGTACTAACAAATTCAAAAATTTGCCGCGGATAGTCGCGGATAAGTACCTAATTTTTTTTTAAAGAAAACATAAAAGTCTTTATTTATGTTAAGTGAATTTTTAAGCAAAGTTTTTTTTTGTTTTAGGGTCACAAAGAACCTCGGGAGCAAGAACTGTGACCCGTAAATACTTGTTACACTGCATGCAGAGCTTCAATTTGCCTAATTTGGAAGAAAAACTGACTTTCTTTAATGAGGAACTTCTGTCATGCGGAGCGTACTCAAAAAGAGCAAATTAAGACCTTTAAATCCACCTTTTCTCACTTTAAAAGGCAATTAAGACAAAGGTGGTCAAAGGCTCATAAGAAGGAAGACGTGTTTCGCAAATACAATGATTCATGGCTTGAAGGAACTATTGAGATTTCCGCTGTTGCACAAAGTCAGCCAGGCCGCCCACGAAGTTATTTGGAGATTCAAGTGAAGGAACAAAAAGGAAGAAAACTGAGGAGATTCGGTCTAATGTAGAAGAAGACGTGATCGTTCATGCTGCTCAGATTGAGTTGCGGAAAAGTGGAAAACGAAATGCTTACGATATATTAAAAGAAATCACCAGTACTAGTCCGACACGTGCAACAAAATATAAGAAGGCATTTTCTGAAACAAGAAAAGAAGAAACTTGCCCTCTTACAGCATTGCAAGCATTGGCAATGTTTGTAGAAGCTGATTTAACTCGTCGACAGTACGAAATAATTAGAAATACCAACAAAAAGTTCTTCCCTTGTTACAGCCTTTTACAAAAGACAAAATAAGAACATAACCACCGCCAGAGGCATGCAAAGTAACAAGTACCTGCGCTGAAAGCGACTTACAATCTTTGGTTGATCAACCGTAAGGCGCCTGTCAACCTCCAGAGAAGAAGTCCTGATGACATTAAATGAGAAAGAACGAGATAGCCTAAAGATAATATGTAAATGGGGTTGTGATGGATCTCAGCAATCTAAGTACAAGCAAAAATTTGAAAATGATGCTGACTCAGATGCTAATATATTTCAGAGCTGTTTCGTCCCTCTACGATTGGTTTGTGGCCAAGATGAAAAAAAGATTGTATGGGAAAACCCAACACCCTCTTCTCCACGATATTGCCGGCCAATCAGGTTCCGTTTCGTAAAAGAGAGTACCGACATAACGGAAGAAGAAATTAATTACGTCAAAAACTCTACTGATTCACTAAAGGCAACAGAGGTTGACTTAAATGTAGAAAAATTTTTAGTGAAACAATCATTCATCATTTCAATGGTAGACGGTAAA
This sequence comes from Parnassius apollo, assembly GCA_907164705.1. NCBI lineage: Eukaryota > Metazoa > Arthropoda > Insecta > Lepidoptera > Papilionidae > Parnassius > Parnassius apollo. Next base: position 14,653,256 of record CAJQZP010000212.1, read on the forward strand.
GTCTGCAATGCTGCCACAGGTACGAAATCCACAAGCCGGTACTACATATGCGGTGCGACTTCTAAGGATTTCAACCGATTAGATGTTAAAAAAGAGATAAATCCTGAAGCTATCGAGTTTGGGCTTTCGGTTTTACATGCGAGAATTCGTCTTTTCGAAAGCATTCTCCACTTGGCGTATAAATTGCCTGTAAAAAAATACAAAGAGAGGAAAACAGAAGCCGAAAAAAAAATCGAAAATGAAAAGAAACTGAAAATTCAAACCAGATTTCGGCAATACTAATGACTGCAACACCAGCAGAAGATTTTTTGAAGATCCTCAGTTAGCTTCTGATATAACGGGCATTAGTCATGAACTAATATACAGATTAAAAGTCATACTAGAAACGATTTCGAGTGGAAATATAATCGATCCAGAAAAATGCGACAAATATGCTAGATACTGCTCGCTTATATGTCGATCTATACCCTTGGCACCCTATGACACCAACAATGCACAAAATCCTTATCCATGGTGCAATTATAATAAAAAATGCATTGTTACCCATTGGGCAGCTCTCTGAAGAGGCCGCGGAAGCGCGTAATAAGCATTTCAGGTTATACCGCCAAGAATTCGCTCGAAAATTGAGAAAACTGCAACAGAGACATTTTTAACCGGCTTCTTTTGACTTCGGACCCTCTGTTAAGTAGCATGAAAAGTGTAAAAAGTAGAAAACTTAATTCTTTCTTGCCAGAAACAATTGCTCTACTTATGCCTGCGAATCCGAATGAACCTGGTCATTCTTCAGAAAGCGAAGATGAACATTTGTCTGAAAAATTATAGATTTTTTGATGTTTTCTTTTTGTTTTGAATAAATATGTCTCGATTTAATATTAAAACCTTTGTTTCATTTACTAATGTAGTTTAGAACAATTATCGAATATAAAATAATTTTGCCCGCGTAGATCGTTCAAATACCCGCATGTGCAGCAGCCAGTCTCCACGGAGACTAGCCTATATGCTCAGTACAGAATTATAGTGTCTGAATGTGCAAGCACAGGTGCACTCTCTAATCCCTCACAATCATCAAATCGCAATCCGACACGGTCCGAGAGAGCTTAGGTGCATGACCAATAATTTAAACATAATTTAATAGCTTCTAATTTCAAAGCCTTAACTCTTCGACACACTTTATCTTTGCATTGATTGTACAGCTGAAAAAAGATCGTTTTTTGACTACGATATTAGTTTAGTAATAAAAGCGTACGATTTATTTTCATTTACAATATTTTTAAAGTGATATAAAATAGATTATAAAACAAAAAAAACTACACACGAATACGACAATACGTTATTCAAATCTTCAAGATCAACAAAGCATTTATTCACACAGATAAAGATTGCGATTTTAGATAGCTAAGTGTAATATAACAAAACATATCTAAGATTTATTTATCTGGTGGCAGGATATGGGGTAGTGCGTCTCTGCAAACTTGTAGACATTATCGTGTAATAGGAGTCTGTTGTTATCTCCTTGAGGGAGAGCGGTTATTATAAATACGATTTTTGTTACTTAGGCCTTATTAGTCGACAGGCCTTATTACCCGCAGGTATGTATATTACTGTGCATACTTACAGGTATGTATATTATTCACATCAAGGCAAATTAGTTATTGTTAGTACTTCTTTTTCATTTTAGGGACTAGTAGACTAGGGCTAACTAAGTAATCACAGAACCTGGTAACGGAGTTGTGCATTAAAGAAACACTCATTGCTGAGGGTGTAATGAGAATATTAAACTTTTCTTCAAAGTTCAACCTCATATACAAGCTGAGCACAACTTTACCAGTGCTCTCACAGACTGCACCCGCCAATGTGTATGACCATATCTTACAAGTAATGCATGTCTGCTGGTGCATTCTTGTAAAGGACTTAGTCCAGCAGTGGGCTGGAATAGGTAGTACATAGAAATATACAACCTCTTCTAGTCTATTTTTTTTAAACTTTTGCACAAAAATAGTAAAATGGCGGGCTTAGTGCCACAAGGCAAGAACATCCAGTCAACTAGTCAGTCCATTAGGCTAAGCAGAAATAGACATAGGAGGCAGTGTCGCGTTAGAAAAGGCAGTGTCACGTTAGAGAAGGCAGTATTCCATTCCAGTTTTATAGCCACAAGAGCAGAAGATCATGAAAATTAACCAGTACCGTGTAGATACATTAAAGGGCTATCTAAGCTGACGAACAGTTAATCAAGCTGAGTTTAAAAAGACGATACATGGTTATATTTAAAATAGCCATAAATGTATCTGATGTTGTTAAGATAAGTTGTAACAGACCTTTAAATGATGTAAGATAAATTTAGTAATGATATTAAATTTATATATATATATATATATATATATATATATATATATATTGGATTGTTTAGTTATATATATATATATATATATATATATATATATATATATTGTTTTTTTTTTAATATTGGACTGTGTTTAGTTGTGAATTATCAGCATACTAACGGTAAAAGCACTTGAGATTTAATGTAAGTCTAGTTTCTGTGATGAGTGCTGTTAGTCTATTTGGCTCTTATGTCTGTAATGGACTCAGAAAGTGGGTGGAGATTGTTTATTTTAAGTGCGACGCTATAAGTGTAGCGTTACACTTAAAAGAAATCTTGTGTAGTTATGAACACGTTTCACATTGAAATCTTTTTTCTATCGTTATCTAACCACCATCGGAACAAGGGTGGTGCGCCGCGGCTCCAACGGCTAATTCGTTACGTTCGGTGTTCTGGGCGATGAGAACCGCCCAGGGACGCGGGTGTACAGTGTGTACGCGGAGTGGACGGGTGTGCGGCGCGCCCGTCTGCGAACTTGCTGCGTCCCATCCGTTGTCCCAACTGCGTTTGTTGCACTAGGTGAGCGTGTTGTCGAAAATTTGAGTTGTCGAAATCTAGCGGAACTGGGGGTTCGATTAAAACGTGGCGGGGCCTCCAGAGACTTTCCGTAACGTTTGGAAGTTGGAGCGTAGGTGGGCGTAGGTGGCTACGTTTACCACTAGCGTATTGGGATGTATTTCGGCGCTTTTGAAGTAGCGCCGAGACTATTCCATGAAATATATTTACGTTGACGGTGATTGATAAAAATAGAAAACAGAAGAGGCGAGAGAATATAGCCTTTAAAAAAAAAAGAAAATAAGGGTGACAAACGAGCACACAGTCCACCTGATAATGTGAGTGGATGCTGTGGCCCATAGACATCTATATTTATCCTTAATTAAGAATCAAACCGCAGATGCATTGTCACCCCGGAGGACAAAAGGGTCTCCGGATATCTACAATGACCATACGAAACACAGCAGTATTAAGCCGCTATTTTACGCTAGTATTCTATGAGAGTGTGGTCCTTCCTCAGTCGAGCCGACCCATTTGTGCTACAACCATAATATAGCTGCAGCGTGACTCTACCACATATAAGAACTGGTGCCTTGAGGGACACCAGATAATAAATCACTCCAATTGGATAAATTAACGGACCAAATAAACAGCAGTCACGCTTACGACTATTAGACCAACGAGGCAGTAAGACTTATAAACAAATTTATAATAGTTCATCATATTATACGGCATTTAGCTTGACCTACGTTTAGCAAACCTTGGGTTTCTCTGCTAAATGTCAAGCTAAATAAAAGTTATGCAGTAAGCAAATCTCACAGCACTATTAATCTTAACATATTTGTTAAATCATTATTTAAAAAAAATTTATTGCAGCCCATAAAAGTTCACCACTAAACATAAGTCTCTCCCATAGATTGCCCCATAGGTGAGATTTTGCTATAGTTGCCACGCTTGGAAGGCAGATTTGCAACTGCAGTTTTTTATTATTTTAAGTTGTTCTCAGGAAGATGCTGATTCCCATCTCCTGATTCAGATTCCCTATCGCCTCCTACAACAATATGGGGATTCTTTTGGATTGAACATTCTTATATCACTACTACACGGTTTAAATTTTGGTTTACAACTAACTAATAAAAACATCAATCATAATAATATGATGTCTTTTGACACATATTGCATAATAAATGAGAGCACATCAACATAATATTATATCCGAAACATATCATTATTAATATATATATATATATAATACATTTGTTCATTATTTTTTGTATAAATATTCTTAAAAGAAGATTTTTACTATTAAGAGCTCAACATCAATTCCTACCCTTGCTTTCCTTTATTGTGACTTTGAATTTCATCTTCAATATCCTCCACTTTTTTATATGTATTCCAATCAAGCTTCGATTTTTCAAGTGTTGAGAGCTTGTTCTTTTTATTCAACTGTCCCAAAACATTTGATAAGCCACCAGATCCACGACTTCTTAAAGGAATATCTTTACTTACTGTAATTAGAAAAGAAAGTAGTTGTTATTCATTACAGCTCATTATTTAGCAGGCATCAATTGCAACCAACTGTTTTTAACATCATTAAGTTCTTATTAGCAAGTTGCAGCCCATCTCCAGGTTTAGTTTCTCTCCATCACAGCTTACAACTCCAACAATGATATTATGCGATAGTGGATTGTCTTATGCCACAACTACATGGGAAGCAGTATGCTAAATACTTTTGCCTTAAAAGGAAATACATATATATAAACAAATTGTTTTCTTCTTAAGCCCATATGAGTTCACTGCTGGATGTGGGCCTTTTTTGCTGTAAGAAGGATTTAAGTCACATTTAGCAGATGAATAGATTAATGTTGTATCAGATATTTTAGCACCTTTGTAACCGCTGTCTCTCATATTTGGCAATAAGAAGATAATTAAATTGCCATCTATCAGAAGCCATAAGATTTAAATAAAATTTCCCATAGTTACTTTTTACAACACACACAAGACAAAATGGGTTAATATATTACCTTATGCCACCACCACACTGAAAACTTTTTTGTAAAGAGAGAAGTAAGGAGAATTATTTTATATTATTCTGTAATTAATTACTGTTTGAAATATCTAGAGCCTATACTGTTTCAATCATGAGTCATGACACATTCCACATTACCTATATATATATATATATATATATATATATATATATATATATATATATATATATATATATATATAAAAATTAAGGTCAGAAGCCTGTTTATAAACATGTGGTTGAGCCACACTGCAGCTATGTTATGGATGTAGCATGAGCTGGCTCAATTAAGAAAGTCTCCACTCTTATAGAATACCAGCGTAAAATAGCAGCTAATATTGCTGTCTCATATGGTGAGTGTAGAAAACTGAGCCCATTTTATTGGAAATGAGCATTCCATCTTTGTTCTCGGGGGTGACAACACATCTGTATTTTGCTTCCTAACTGCAGATGCCTATGGGGTACAGCATCCACTTGTAATCAGGTTGACTGTATGCTTGTTTGTTAATATACAGGACTATTTTGCAATAACTCATAAATCATATTCAATTTGGGACAATTTCAAATATAAGTAGAAGCCCTATTTACTTGTATTTCTAAAAACTGCAATAACAGTTATTATATAATTGAAGTTAAGTTAAAAATTTGGCTACTCTTTGATAAATAACCCTGCATAAACAGCATAACATATAGATTTATTATATTACCTGAAGGTGAACTCTCAGCTGCTTTGATTTTTTCTTTTATAACATTGTTTTCCACAATAATAGTTTCACCTGCAAATTCAAAAATTCTTCTTTCTCTTTCCTTATCACTTTCAATATCCCGATTAGAATTTTTTGATAATTGTATCCCTTTATCACATTCTGCACTAGAATGGGTAGGCTTTGTTTCACTATGAGAATCTTTTATACTAGATTTGGGTTTTGTGTCAGTTCCCTCTAAAAACTTAGCCCAAAGATCTTCCTCTCTTTTCTTTTCTTCTTCAGGGTCTTTTGTTGCATCAGGTATTTCAACTTTTCCATTGTCTTCAGTCTCCTGGAGACCATTCGTAGCCTTCTTTTTCTTTTTACACTTTTTTGGAACAGCTTTACGTTTTTTACTCTTTTGCTCTATTTCATTTTCATATTGTACTTCAGTTTCTTCATCTGCTGAGTCTTCTTCAGATAGCTTCTCGGGTTCTTTTGGTACATAGTCTTCATCACTGTCACTGCCTGATGACATCTGGAATGATGACATTACATTTATATGATTATAAATGTAACCAAAAAACATATAATATTAAAAAATATATTACCATTTTTGTATGAAGCATTACTATATTATTGTATGTATGCACATAATATTGTTTTATTATAAATTGTATATATTAAATAAAAAACAAATTTAAACAAGTTTTTTTAATAAACTTAATAATTTTATCAAGTTTACACGCATTATGTTACAATTTGTAAGAAATTATACAAAATGTTTTTTATTTCTATTTCTATTTTTAACATTGGATACTTCATAGAAATTGCTTCCAGTTTTAGTGCGACGCTGAGATCTTTCAAAGGCTCTTCTTTGTTTTGCGGTCATTTTATTTACAGTTTTTATGTTGTCACTAGCTTTGCGTTTCATGCACTTCTGTGATAATTCCTCAACTGTAAAAGTACCACTAGCTACTTCTAATTTCTTCCTTTTCATTTCTTTTACTGTTTCTGGGTCATTAGTCAAATAATCTTCTACATCACTGCACTCCTTATCATCATCACTATAAAAGTTACTAATATCTGATTCAGTGTCACTTTTGCTTTTCTTTTCCTCTTCCTTTTCATCATCTTGATTTTCTTCATCATCTATACCCTTCAGTTCATCTGGAATATCTATTTTTTGAAGTGGTTTGACATCCTCTTCATTATCAAATGGTAAGCCTACTCTTATTTTAGCAAAATCCTGTGCTATAACCAATTTATTAATAATTAAGTTTGGTTTTTCTAAAGGATTTATATTTTCTTTGGGATCTGCATTTTCTTTAACTCCTTCTTCATTTTTTTGAACCGTGTTCTGTTCTTTGCCATTATCATTATTAGGTTCTATTTGCTTTTTAATTTCCTTAGACAATGGTACTTCAAATCCCTCTGGTGCAACATAAAAAGGTAACTTACCTCTTTGCCAATCATTAAGAACCATCTTTGCCACTTGAGCTATATCAGGTTCACCTTTTTTCAAAAGTTTACCAGTTCTTGCAGCAAGTTTTTCTAAAAATTCTGTTGAAGTTTCCCACCCATCAACCTTATATGTTTTTATTAAATAATCTTTACGCACTCTTTTAATAACTTCTTCAATGTAGTCCTCTGGATTTTGTACTAATTCTACTCTAACAACACCCTTAAGAACTTTTTCCGTATCTGTTTCAGCCGAAGGATAAACAATGCCGGGGCAATCTATTAAGAATATTCTCCGCATTAATGTTATATATTGCCAAACTTTAGTTTCTCCTGCAATTGGTGCCACTTTGCAGACTTTCTTAGCTCTTAAAGTATTAATTACAGACGATTTCCCAACATTAGGATATCCAATTAAACCAACACTAATTTGTTTTTTATCAATATGTAACTTTGCAAATTGACGTAATAAATTGATAAGTGAACCTTTACCAAATGGATGAGTCATTGAAGCATGAAAAGCAATAGTAGGGTACTCTGAGCTCAAAATTGCAACCCATCGCTGTGTTACCCAGTTAGGAACCAAATCAACTTTATTTAAAATGAAGATTAAGTGTTTATGTGGCTTTTCCTCTTTTAAAAACTTTTCAACATAGGGGCTCCTTGTTCCCATTGGATCTCGTGCATCAAGAACTTGCAAAAGAACATCAGATGAATCTACTACTTTGTACAATTCATTCCAAATTCTTTTACTCATACCAGCACCAAACACCCAATCCCTTTGTCCCTCTTTTACTCCAGTGTCTTCACGAACACGATCAACATCTTTAGTTTCATCATATTTTTCAGCACTCTCTTCAACAGCTTTAGAAAAATGTTCAATATCATTGAATTTTAAATTTACTCGCTTCCTTTGCTTTTTAGGGCCAAATGTTTTGTCAAAACTTTCAGTATCTAGAAGATGTACTCTAGCATGCTTAGCTTTTTCATTGAGCAAAGTAATTGGCAAATTTGTGGGCTTCATAATAACCTTATATGGGTTCTTAACAGCAGCTCCAAATTCTTCTTGGAATTTTTGAAGTGCACTCTGCGAAATCACTCTCGAATTCCCAAACCACTTTTGATTTGGCTCAACTCTTGCTTGAGTACCAGATGGTAACCAGCCTTGAAATGGTGCAGGCGTTAGAATTTTCCCAGTCTTGTCTCTTTTCGCCTTAAAATTACGATACATCTGTAATCTTTTGATTGTCCCTTTTGTTCTGGGTTTACCTACTCCTTTAAGACCTTCAGTAGGTCGATCTGGATTCATCGAATGTCCAGATTTATTAAAGCCCTGTTTACGGGGCGCTCCTGGAGCTGATCGAACTTTACCCATTTTTATATAAAAATATATTCAATAATGAATAATAACAATAAACACGAGGTAATGGTTGATACTAAATTGAGGTTACAATACTCGATCAGTTGATCGACACCAACACTGCTGTCCGAGTCTAACGAAAAGTTTGACAGATCGACCGTGGTACACATAACATAGCGCACTAACTTCACACCTATGAAAATGAAGGTAAATTTAAAAGAATAAAAGAATGCTAATTACCTTGAACTTTACAAGAAAGTTAATGAAATTATTCGATAATATTGCACACTAAATACCCAATAGATCAATAAACGCATCCAAATGTTAAAAGATACTATAACTTCATGTAAGTATCAACAGTAAACCAACACACAAAAAGTTGTATGTACAGCCAACATAACCCGCACAGACTACTAAGAGGATTGATAACCCGTGGGTGGCCCGTGGTTTCTAATCATAGAGTATTAATAGAATACAAGAATACAACCGTAGACAGAGAATCCTATAGACCCGCCATAGCGTGTCGCAGAAAGAGACAAAGAAAAATACGTCACTATACTTAGGGTTACAAGTGTGAGGGAAAATTTACCCCACAACTAGCTATAAAATTAGAAATTAGTACTGAAAAGGAACATTGCTATTAACGATTATCATTGATATGTATTGTAGTTGATGGAGAGCTAAGTGGATTGTATTTGACTAATTATTTATTATAATTTGCTTTGGTGAAGAAAGAAGAAACTAAAAAATTGTGATATCTGTCTGACTAATAAACTTAAAGAAACTATTGTGTAATGAATGAGAGCTTAGTGGGCTGTATTTATGTAGGTTGTGTTTTAATCTTGAAGAAAAAAGATACTGCAATCCATTGAGCTAATATGTACTACGTACTAGAGGCGACACTGCATTCAGCTACTATGTTCCATTCAACTGCGGTGCATACACTGCACTTTAATCAGTCACTCGCTAGCAGCTCCGATAGGAATAATAGTGTTCTGTGCTCGCTAGGCGCTTGTAGAGTTGACACGTGTTGTGTTGATTTAAAAAAAATCTCGTCGTGCGTACTTAGATATTGCACAAATAATTCAAGAAATGTCAGTAAAAACCAAGGAATTCATTTTCATTGGTTAATAAGATACTTAATCATATTAACCAATAAAAATATTATAAATTAGTAATAAAACAAATTATTCCTAAGACGCCATCTTGTGTCACGTAATATAGATTATGAAATTAATTTGTTCAGATGCGACGTTTCTGTGGGTACTTAATTATAGGACGAATATATTATTATACACATTTTTATGTAGAAACATATATGAGTTATCATAATTAGGCCAATTTTTTTATATTTAAATCTGCTAATTATTCTTATATTTTATTTTTAGGTTTCCACATCAAAGTCAAAGTGGAATAAATTCGTCAATTTTTAACTCTCGCGTGCCCAGTATTTATGAACGGCTCTTATTCTAATTTAAATAAATATATTTGTAATTTAAATGTTATATTAACAAGTTTTCTTAAACATACATTTAGTATGTTTTTTTTTATATTTGAGATAGATACCTTTTAAAATATTGAGATAAAAATATCATTAAAATGTAATTGTGATATAATATTATATTAAATAAGCAAATATAATATACAAAATAAATGACAAAATTTAAAAAATTGTTCGCGATATAATTTACCTATTTAACAGTACAATCTTTTATTACCTACTGATCATTCTACATATGTTTATTCTATGATAAGAAAACAAACCGCGCGAACACAGAGTAGCGCACATTTTTTGTTTGAAATAGCTGTTCTAGTACGTAAGTACATATTACTTCAAAGCTGCAATCGCTAGGCATTCTCTGTCTACGAATACAACAATAAAATACCTACACACAGACTATAATAACTATATTTTTTTAAAGTGCCACCAACTTATCTGTTCAGGTGGACAAAATTGGAACTAAGGCCGCCATTTTGTAAATGACATTTCGCTGTCAGTTATTATTTATTCTGAGCTATCAGGTGAGTGTTTTTAAAAAGTGCAAATAAAATGCCTAAAGCTCTTAAAAGTGATGCGCGACAGATTATCCTAAAAGTTTTATCTTTTATGAAAGAAGAGAAACGTGTACAAGCCCCAATTATACCATTTGAAAAGCTGTATGAACGCGTTACTGCCGCGACAGGTTAGTATTGCCAGATATGGAAAATTAAAATCACCACTTGTGAAACATAGTAAAAAAAATTCTCAATTTACTGTAATTCGTCTAAATTACCTAGCTTTGTAATTTGTGGTCTGTGAAGTAGCTATAGTGACGGCATATACACGGGCTTATATTTATTTAATTTTACCTATACAATAATTATTTGTCGTTTCGTTACAGGTGTTTCTGAGCGATTTGTACACAAACTCGTAAATGAAGAGAAACACGCTGAAGAATCAAATTCTAAAATTTCTACCCCTGGCAAAAAAAGGCAAAGAAAAACCGGGAAACAAGAAGTTGATAATTTCGACATTGGTGTTATAAGAAGAAAAATTCACGAATTTTATTCAGTGAAAAAAGAAATTCCTACCATACCCAAATTACTGAGTATTTTAAAAGAAGATATTGATTTCAAAGCAGAACGTGAAACTCTTCGAAAATTGCTTCACAAAATAGGATTTCGTTATAAGAAAACAAAATCAAATAGAAAAGTGTTGTATGAACGTAACGACGTAGTTGCATGGAGAGCAACCTACCTACAAAAAATTAAAGAAAATGAGTGTGGTGAAAAAAGACCTATTATTTATTTAGACGAAACTTACATACATTCGTCTCACTCAACTGGGAAATGTTGGCAAGGTCCTGAAGAGGATGGCGATTTGGAACCTGTTTCGAAAGGTAATAGGTGGATCATAATCCATGCAGGTGGAGAAAAAGGTTTTGTGGAAAATGCACTTCTCGTATTTAAATCAAATACAAAGTATGGGGACTACCATGATGAAATGAATAGCACTAATTTCAAAAAATGGGTATATGAAAAATTACTACCTAATCTGCATGAACCTTCTCTCATTGTGATGGATAATGCGCCATACCATAGTATTTGCGTAAATAGGTGTCCTAATTCAAACCACAGTAAGGCTGATATGCAGAAGTGGCTTGTAGAAAACAATGTGGATTTCAATGAACAAATGACAAAACCACAGCTTTATGAGTTAATAAAGAAAAATAAACCTGCTCCGGAATATGAAATTGATAACCTGATGAAAAGTTATGGCCATGTTATTCTTAGATTGCCGCCTTATCATTGCGACTTGAACGCAGTTGAAATGATATGGAGCTCTATGAAAAGGAACATAGCAGACAAAAATGTTGGAAAATCTAATGTTCTAATGCCCCAATTAATTGAAGATGCATTCAATAAAATTACACCGGTGCAGTGGAAAAACATTTGTAATCATGTGAAAAAAATTGAAAATGCATACAGACTAAAAGACGCGTATTTAGATGAACCCTTTATTATAGAGTGTCAGAGCGATAGCGAAAGCGATTCCAGTGACTCAGAAGATGAATTATTGGAATCAGTAGCTAACGCGGGTACGTCTTTCAAAACAGAAATTCCTGGAGTTCGGCCGCTTGAACTCCGAGACCACGACCACAATTATTTTTATAAAATATAAATAATATATATAATAACACTAATTCTCACTAATTTTAATATATTAACACGAAATTTGTTTTATTTTATATTATGTGTACCCAATGAATATGTAGTCACCTATTTCCTCGGCGAATTTCTTAAATGGCAATAGTAAGTACTCCACTAGCGACTCTGTAAACTGAACAGATAAGTTGGTGGCACTATAATATATTGTATTGAATACAAAGATTACAACATTTTTTTTATATTTAAGATTTTTAGCGTACATGCTTGTTCTTTAAGCCACGTCTACATTTTAAACCCCGAGGAAAAAGAGAGGTGTTATTGACCTATTGGCTCTATATATTAAAGTTGTTCAAAACGACTATAAATCAATAGCACGCTACAGACTATAAACTAGAAATTTCTAGCGCGCTATTAAATACGCTATGTTATAGCGTGCTGTTTATAAAAAAATGTGTAGGAGAAAAATGTGTAAGAGAAATGTGTAAAAGTTTAGCAGCACGCTATATCTTGGAGCACACTACATTACATGTCGTTCATTGGATAGACCGCGTGCTATATAAGAACATTGTTTCGTAATAGGTCGCATTTTAGATTAAAATAAAATAAAGTAATAAAGAAAAATTAAAGAACGCTCTTTCATACTTTTTAGGCTTACGACTTTTTATAATCCTAAAAATATTTTTAAGTACAATACTTTTTAAAACAAAATAAAATTAGTCGTTTTTATTATAATTGATATATACGTTATTTTAACCATAATATTAATTATAAATCAAAGGTGTATTTAAAAGTTTATTGATTCTATATACAAAAATCAACTATTTACAAACACTATTATATACACTTTTGTATCTATATTTTATTTACATTTAAAAACATTAGTTAGGCTTCTTTTGTAGCAGACAACTATGTAATTCGATCAATTATAAATATACAGTATACACTAACTAAATAACGTCTAATACTAAATTAGTTCACGCGCGATGAATAGCGTGCTGCGGGATTAAATTTCCGTCACACGTCTACTCCCAATAGCGCTGCTGCTAGAACTAATTGCCGCTTGAAATGAATAGCGTCATAGCGTCATAGCGCCATGGCCATGACTTACATAAAACGCGATATGCGCTATATTAACCAACATTACTATATATGGACTGACTATAAACCGTGAATAATGAGGCAATTTGATTATCGCCATTTTGGCGCTGACAGCAGAAGTGATTCCACAGAACTAATAATAGAAATAAGACAGCGTGACAAAATATATCTATAAAAATTCTATAACCAGGCCTACTCATAACGTCATTCTATTTAAATCATATTAATATAACGCCATACAATAAATAAATGTATCTATCAATACCTACCTTACACAAAGCTTTATACCTCATATAAAACAAAGATCGATGCTGCGTTGGTCTATCAACATTTTTATTCGTAACTACAGAACGAATATTGTTCCGGGTTTCAACATTGGGTATGTTAGTTCATTCGCAAGGCTTATGATATTCAATTAGTACCGGAAAATTTTCTGCAAGAGTAAGTAACCATATAAAATAAAAATAATAACATAATTTCGCAAATAATTTATTGTCAACCGTTCAATCAGTTCTAGTATTATAGAAAACAAATCAGCTCCTAAAATAACGCCTATTCTAATTATCTACAGGTCTGTCAATAGACAGAATCAAGTCAAAGTCAAGTCAAGTTACAGCCTATATACGTCCCACTGCTGGGCACAGGTCTCCCCTCATTTCTGAGAGGGTTTTAGGGCAAGGAAGTGTCCGCCACGCTGTCCCAATGCGTGTTGGCGTACTTCACATATCTTCGAAATATTTTTTTTCTTATTTCTCTGACAAGCAGGTTTCCTCACGATGTTTTCCTTCACCGCCGAGTGCGTGGTAAATCAGCACTTAAAATTGCAATTATCAATTTCATTGGTGCCGGCGGGGATCGAACCCGGGTTACTCGCGTTCTGTTATATTTACAGCGAGCGTTAACCATCTCATCCAAGGTCCTCTCAGTACCTTGATCACGTAATCAAAAACATAACAGCGCCTAGAGATTTAACAGCTTGTTATATCAAACTTCCTAATAATTTGCAATAAGCGATGACCTCGATACAGCACCTGCTGACGCCGCTCACACGTGTTGCAAACAGGTTGCGACGTGATCACCAATGCACCCCGATTAACGTCATGCGTGTTTACCAGATTGTAACATTTTTATTATATAGAATCAAATCGATTGTTCTGTATCTGGCATAGATTAGACTTAGACCTAAGTTTAATTATAAAACTAATTCTTATTTTTATATTAACATAATTTTGGTTTTCTTTGGTCATCCGGCTGTGGTTATTATAATTGGCGCAGTTGTAGGATACTCAAGGGGTCTTGAGGTAGTTTTGATAGAGTTTTCTCACATCAAAATCCCGCGTCGCTACCTACGCTACGCTAAAAGTCGCTACCGTCGCGAGCGATTACGGGTCTTCGAATATCCTGAAAAAGAACCTGGAGCCCGGCTGAATAATAAATCAAGAAATCGATCCCAGAGGAACCAGAATGAAGTTTATGTAAGTACACCTGAATCGATTCTGTGTTGGTTCTCTGTTTACTTATAATTTACATTTTTCTACCGTTGATTTTTCATATTGGTTTAGATTTATTAGAAAATTGGGAAATTATTTAATAAATCTTCAGATATGATACTTCTTCAGGAGGATTTAATTAGACTTTCTAAATGGTGCGATGTTAATGGAATGAATCTTAATCTAAAAAATGTATACTCGTTAAATTCACGCGCAAAAATAATATTTTCCCATCGGTTTATACCTTCAATGGAATAGTTATCCAAGAAGTGGAAACTGTTAAGGACCTAGATATAGTATTCGATAAAAAGCTTACATTTATACAACAACTAGAAAGTGTTATTAAAAGATCATCTCAATCATTAAGTTTTCTTATAAGAAATAGTAAAGAATTCCGTAATGTTACCACAAAAAAACTTTCATACTTCTCAATTGTTAGAAGTATATTAGAATACTGTAGCACAGTCTGGCGTCCCCATTATTCTAACCATACCCTTCGGCTTGAGCGCATACAATAAAAATTTTTATGGCATCTTGCCTTTTCAACACCAAAATCGTATAAAAATGCACCGTATAAACGCCGGGATATTCTGAATTTGTAACTTTTATATAAAATATTTAGAAATAAGTTAGATTGTACTTTATTACTAAGTAAATTTAATTTTCGTATCCCCAAGTAAATATCCTCGTAAGTACATTACTCCTCTTTCGCCGCCCCTTCGTAGAACTGTACTAGGATCTAATTCCTCTATACCCAGACTTTGCAGACTTCTAAATACTTATAATAATGTAGTAGCTATTCACCACGACTCTTTTAACTTTATTCGGTACAAAATTTATCAAACTATTAATATTTTTTGTAGTGCCAATTTTTTTTGTATTAATTTTTTTTTTAATTATGTATTGTATATTTTAGCTATTATGTTAAGACTTGTAGGAAATACTGTAAGCACTAAACATGCTTTGTTTACCTATTATTGAATGTGCACTTAGTTTATATCACTGTCTTAGAATTAAGCATATGTATTAGTGTAACGTTTGTTGGTGAACCAAATAAATAAATAAATCGTTGTGCAGTAGTGCAAGTAATTCGTCGTCCCACACCACCGCAGTTGCAACTCAGTGCCATCAACCTCGAGACCTGAGTAAGAGGCCGTCAGAGGACCAAGCCCAAGTAAGTGAGTCTCTCCTATTTATCCTATATCCTATTCCTATTTATGAGCTGTTCTCATTTGTTGTTTTTTTCCTACAGCAGCTCATGTTCCTGCCCTGCTAGCTGACATAGTAAATTAGGATAATTGCAAGTGTATTGTCCAAAACCCGCCACGTGTCACGTCCGCCATCTTGTTTAAGTTATAGCCAACCACGCTGAATTTTTGCACCTAATGGTTTGAGGTACCAATATAGCCCAACGGATTAGTAAGCTAAAGTGGCAATGGGCCGGCCATATAGCTCGAAGAACCGATAACCGATGGGGAAGAAAGGTTCTCGAGTGGCAGCCTCGTACCGGTAGGCGTAGTGTAGGGCGACCCCCCACTAGATGGAGTGACGACCTGGTAAAACATGCAGGAAGTCGAAGGATGCAGGTGACTCAGGACCGTGCTTTGTGGCATTGCTTGGGGGAGGCTTACGTTCAGCAGTGGACTTGTGAAGGGCTGTAATGATGATGATGATGACCTTGTGGCCGCACCGTTTTGCGGTTCCTTCGCTCCGGATACGAATTTTTTTTTGGTTATTTATATAACATATTACACATGATAAAGAGGATATAATATGGTACAACAGAAGCTTAATGAAAACTTTATCGTGTACCACAAGCAAAGAATGGCAACCTAGTCACCCTAACCATTTTGTGATTATCCGTTGCCGGATTCAAACACAGGAACCCTAACGCCGCACCAAATAATATTCTAAAAACTAAAATTAACTTCTTGAAAGTCATCAAAATTATGTTTTAATAAATAAACTACCGTAAAATGGGAGAATAGCAACGATTTTCAACTTTGTCCAAAGAATTTGTTGTCAATAACTTTTTATTTTTTTACCTCAAGTGTTTTTATATCATGTTCGGTACCATGTAGAAAGAGCTATAACAATATTTTTTTAACTATAAGCTTAGGTTTTCTGAAAAAATTGTAAAATATTTACTATTTCTATTCACTCAACGATTGGGGTTGATAGAAACGCGTAAAGAGGTGAATGGAAAAACTGTTAGGGCTGCGACAAATTACTTCTAAACGAACATGCAAAAATGTAAGGTTCTGTGTTTAATTTTTTTTTTTTTGGTTTGTAAATGCTAAATGAAATTTATAATTTGTGATTTAAACAATTTTTGCATACAAACAAATATATTATTATTTTAACTGATTTCATTTTTACGGAATAATGATGAACTCTGTTCAATAAATCAAACAAGATACTTAAGAGTTTGTTCGTATTTGAATGAAATACAATTTTGTGAACGAAAATTCCCATATATTACGAAAAATAAACAATATTTATAAATCTTCTGAACTTAAAAATTATCATAACAAAGTTATCACAGGTAATCAATTTGAGTCAACGTCATAGATTTGTATAGAACCAGTACTATTACGTAAAAATATTCAAAATTCTTAAAGATTCCCAAATTAAACTTACAAACTATCTGGATATTTTAGTTCACATCATCTTCTTCTAGAACTTTTAATATTTATTCAGTATTATCGTAGTAATTATATATTTGGTTTTTCCTTGGAAATTTAATGAGAACTTGTACCGATACAGTCTTGTTTTTTTTTTGTAATAGGTAACCTGTATTGTTTGTTATACTGACCGTCATTCACTATTTTTTTTATTATATGCGAGCAGCTATGCAGGTCTAGGTAAAGAGACCAGTATCACTGAGACCTAAAAGATCTATTGTGATCGCTGGTATGGCTATAGTTCACTGCTAAGCCCTATGTCTTCAATGAATCGAAGGAGTTGCTTAGCCGTGAGCAATTTCACTTCTTCTGGGCGGAGAAGATAGTGTCCCAGATGAGTGTTACGTTTGCGCATTAAGGATTTGCAATCGGTTAGGATGTGTAGAGGCGTTTCTTCCGTTATGGAACAGAACTGACACATCCTTGAGTTGCTTAATCCCAGGATGGACATGTGATTTTTAAGACAACAGTGTCCAGTTAGGGCTCTCGCCAGAATCCGCAATTTATTTTTACTTAATCCCAGGGCTTCTGAAGCGAATTTACGATTAAAGGCCCGGATTACGGTTTTAGAATGTTTTAAGCCTGGTGTGTCAGACCAGATCTTAAGTGATTTATTGTGATAAAGAGTTTCAAGGGTCAATCGGGCTAGGCTTCTTGAGATTCCACAAAACGGCTCGAGTCCAAATTGTGTGCACTTTGAGGTCTCCCGTGGAAGTTTGTCGGTAAATTCGTTGCATATAATACCCTCGTGACCCGGAATCCATCTTAAAACGACCCTGTTGTTACAACCCAGGGCGTTTAAACGGTTCACGCAGTCTCCAACTAGCTTTGAGTTCACTAAGTTTGATCTCAGCGCTAGCAGTGCTGCTTGACTATCAGAGTTTATGTAAATTTTATGGTTGACGTAGTGTTTTTGCAGATTGATTTCCTTACACCAAATTACGGCGAAAATTTCTGCCTGGAAGATAGAGGTCTATCTACCCAAATTCATAATAAGTTTGAATTTGGGGCGTTCCCCGTAAATTCCAAAGCCTACGTCGAGGCCCATTTTAGACCCATCGGTATACCATATGAGGCTACCGACCTCACAGATAACCTGGCCATTCAGCCAGTCTTCTCTGGAGGGTAATTCCACTATATCCTTTTTATCAAAAGTGTGTAGCGGACGCATGATATCTGAGATCATGCATAAGACCGGTGATTCCTTAATTGAGTCGAGCATGGATCTCAATCTGTAGGAGAGCAAGCTCAGACCGCCCTAGGCGTTAATCCTTTACAAACTAGCCCTCGCCTCCTTGTCTAGATAGAGATCAAGGGGCGTTAGGCATACAAGTGGATTAAGAGCCGCTCCAGGCGATGATCGCATAGCTCCAGTTGCCATTAGGCAGGCAGTCCTTTGTAGATTATTTAGTCTGGCCGCAGTCGTCTTTTGGTTGGCCTTGTTACACCAGACAATAGAGGCGTAAGTGAGAATCGGCCTCACTATGTTGCCGTACAGCCATAGGACCATACTGGGACGCAAGTCCCAGTTGTTCCCGACCAAACGACTGCACGTACCTAAAGCAATTTTTGCCTTATGGCATACGTTGCTAAAGTGAGAGTTCCACGTTAGTTTTTGGTCAATTATTACGCCCAAGTACTTAACTTCCGTGGAAAATGGTACTTCTTTACAATTAAGTTTTGGTTGGACTAATTTATCCAACCGTCTCTTTTTGGTAAAGGGTATTATAACAGTTTTATCAGCGGTAACTGATAAACTGTTATCCCTACACCAGTTATTTATGGTGTTTGTCATTCAATATCTCATTAGATATAATTTTTATTTTACTCTCTCTAATATTATTGTCATCAGCAGTTTTTCCAGTACTGATCGTAACCTTTTCACAAAAACTATCAATAAAGAGAATGGGTAGAGTATTGATGTCTATATCATTATGTATTTTGCACCGTATTTCTCTTATGTTATTATCATAATAATCTTCCTAAGCTATAATAATTTTCCTGTATCTCATGTATATGTACATTTGTTTTGTCCTGCGTTGTTATCGAATTCTTTCCATTCTCTATTGTTATCATTATTGTCCTTGACTTCTCTTGCTATTCTTTCTAAACTTCATTTTTTGTTATGTCCTCAATATTTTTTCCTTTAGTCTTGTTGTATTCTATATTATTGTCGAAATTTTCTTTTTCTTGTATTTTTTTTTTGCTTCCAAATAGGGTCTTTAAATTTTTTTTCCAATCCCTTTACATTTTCTTTTGTTGGGTTCTATATTATTAGGGCAATTTAGTTCTTCTTCATTTGCTTTTATTTTCAAGTTGTTCATTTTATTTCTTTTAACTTCTCCTTTATTTTTATTATTTAAACCTGATGGTCCACTAGTACACCATACTCTGTTTTTTTAGGATTTTCAATACTGTAATCAACTTCAGTTTCTGTATGATCTTCAATTTCTTCTGCAACGACACTTTTACCTGGGAGTACATTGAGTTTTCTTTTTGACTCTATGATGTTCATGACACCATATCTCATTTCTTTGAGGAGTGTTACTAAAGAATCTTCTACAGCACTTTGATTATCTGCACCTAAGTCTCCGTCGGGAATTCTGGCTAATATTTCATATACCTTTAAAGGGTTAATCCCTGTTTGCTTTTAAATCCAGCAATAATATTCTTTGGAAAATTTTTGGAAAGCATCTTTTAGAATCGAGGGTAATTGTCGATCATATGGCATTTGTTTATGTTTTCTATTAAGAACATTTAAGAATCATCGGATTTATAGCTCTTTGGCCTCTTTGACGCTTCATATCTCGGGTACTGTGATGATACAACACTGACTTGTGTATGCCATATTATTTAACAACTTCTTCTAATTTAACATTTCGAGAAGTTACATATTCGTCCACAGCTTTTTTTTTATTATTTCCGTATCATATTTTTTATACCTTTTCCTTGTAGGATCGGGTCTGTATAAAAGCGGCATGTTGAATATACATACAGCGGTATGTACCTGTAAATGAAAATTATCATTTTAAAACGATCATTTATTTACCATTTACTAAATTCCCGGCTCGCATATACCACTTTTATATTACACTTGCTACTTTTATATTATGGACTTACTACTTTAATAAAAACTATGAAAGTAATAATTTAGTTATGCTAACAGTTTTTGACAGCCCTATATTTATCTCTATTGTCCCCTCATTAGTTTCTTTTCACACATTAAGCGTTTCTATTATTCCCAACTATGCTTACATTTAACCCATACTACTGTTCTATTCCTCTTAAATATATTCTATTTTCACCTTTTAAATAATAAACTTACACTTCTGATATTTTAAGAAATTTTTGAAGTTTAATGAGGGATTCTTACTAACCCTCACTGAATTTTTATAATTTATTGCACACGTAATGAGATAAACAGGTTAAACAGCACAATTCGCTAATTTTTCACACCTAAAATTACGAGTTGCGGCAATTAAATTAAACGCGTTCACAAACGTATGGAGTATCCGTAGAAAAGCGTTAAATAAGGGTGGCGCCACTGTAGCTATATTTTTTATGGCACAGACTTTCACAATAATTCTTTTTACAATAATTATAATTTATAATTAAAAATAATTTTATTGCTTTCAAAATTTTTATTTTCAAAAACCATTCTCAACGTATTTTACGGCGATTTAACGTACCCCGTAGCTACTCGAGCGCTGTAGTGGAGAGTTTTTGAACTGTTACTTACTTTGCGACGAGGTTCGCCACCCGTCACGTTCTGTCTCCCGGAGGGGCGAAAAGTGGATTGCGGAAGCCCGTCTGGCTACGCTGAATGTATGTGGAGCAATGAATGTTAAGATGGATGAAGTATGCGAAATGATGAATGACAGAGGAATAGATGTGTTATGTGTAAATGAGACGAAACGAAAGGGAAAGGATGCCACTGCACATGGCACGTATACCGCGTATTAGTCTGGTGTAGACGATACCGAACGGGCATGCCAGGGAGTCGGTTTCATCCTTTCAAAAAGAGCATGAATGTGTAAGCCCGAGGCTGCTATGGATACGAATGAAAGTGGGCTTAAAGAAGCTGTTCTTGCTAGGGGTGTACGCCCCAGACATGTCTAAGCCCACTTACATCCGAGAGTGGTTTTGGGACATGGTAAGGATGGTGTTGACAAAATGTAAGGAAAATGAAAATATTATTATGTTAGGAGACTTTAATGGAAGGGTCGGGGTGAGGAGGTCTGGTTATGAAAGGATATTGGGAACGTTTGGTGATGAAAGTATAAATGAGAATGGTGAAGACCTCCTCACCGTATGTGTGGAAAAGAATCTCTTTGTGACAAATACTTTTTTTTCGTCATAAGAAGATTCACATGTATATCCATGGGAAAGAGGTGATGATAGAAGCATGATAGATTTCGTAATTGTGGATGAAAGAATGAGGAGCGCAGTCATAGATACAAGGGTTTACCGGGGGTCCAACGTAGGGACGGATCATTACTTGGTCTTATGTCGAATTAATGGTCTTTTCAAGCGTTGGCGGCATCGGACATCTGTGTCTACCACTGCGTTACAGCGTATAAGAATAGAGAAGTTACTGAGAGAAAATATTAGGTGTTTGAATGAGTTGTGTATGAATGATTTAGACTTGAATACTGTGTGGGATAATATTAAGAAAGGTTTGGTGGATGCAGCCACCAAAGTATGTGGTGTAAGTAAGAGAACAAATGAAAGGAAAAGGAATACGTTGTGGTGGGAAGATGAGGTACGGGTGGAAGTTGAATCAAAGAAGAAAGCATGGTTAGATTTACTAGCAACTAAAGTTGGTAATTCTGGTGGTATGAATGATGAGATTGAACGAAAAAAGGCAGAATTTAGACGTCTAAATAAGAGAGTAAAAGAAGTAGTTGAAAGGAAAAAGAAAGAAAGAACGGATAAGAATGATAGAAGAATATCTGATAATTTCCAGGCTAATATAAAAATGTTCTGGAAACTCGTAAGAACTGCCAGAGGAAATACAAAGCAGCCTATAATTAATGCTGTAAAGAGACGAGAATGGATGTATTCTGAATGATGAAGTTTCGAATTTAAACAGATGGAAGGAATATTTTGAAAGCGTGTTTATGAGTGAAGAGTCGTCTGAATTAAATGAACAAGAAATTCCGAAAGAAGTGGAAAGGGGTATGGAGATAAGGGTAGATGAAATAATGAAAGCAATGAAAAGCATGAAAGCAGGTAAGGCAGCTGGATATGATAGAGTATCACTCGAGATGCTAAGGGCTGGAGAGGGAGTGGTGGCAGGCCTGCTGTATACCTTGTTTAATATGTGTTGGGAATTAAAACGGGTGCCGGGTGACTGGTGTAAAGCAGTTATAGTACCAATATATAAAGGAAAAGGGTCAGAGCGGGACTGCAAAAACTACCGTGGTATCGGCTTGCTTAGTATTGTGGGTAAACTGTAATGCTAAGGTGTTAATTGAAAGAGTTATGAAAGAAACTGATGGAAAAATTTTTGATGTGCAAGCGGGTTTTCGAAAGGAAATGGGGTGTACAGATCAAGTCTTTTCCATGCGCATGATTGCGGAGAAGTTTTTGGCTAAAAACCAGAAAGTTTTTTGTGCGTTCATGGACTTGCAAAAGGTTTATGACAGTGTGGACAGGAATGTGTTATAGCAAACACTGAACTAATATGGGTTGAGCGCTGGTTTGATACAGGCATTGAGGTATCTTTATAGGGATTCTAGTGCTTGTGTCAGAATCAATGGGGTCTACTCGGACTGGTTTGGCATCCGAAAAGGTGTCAGACAGGGCTGTGTGGCTTCCTCTTGGCTGTTTAACCTATTTATGGACAGGTGTTTGCAAACTTTGAAAGATGAAGAATGTGGGTTAAGAATGGGCGAGTTAACCGTCAAATGCCTTTTGTATGCCGATGATCAAGTCATATTTGCGTCATCGGCGGCTGAATTGCAAATGATGGTTACATTAATGAACTGGGCATTAAAAGAAAGAGGAATGAAAGTAAACGCAAGTAAGACGAAAGTGATGGTTTTTGAAAGAGAGGAAAACAAAACGGTATGTGAAATAAGAATAGAAGGAGAGTTAATTGAGCAAGTGGATGAGTTTGTGTATTTGGGATGTATATTTAGCAGGGATGGTAGATATGATAAGGATATAGAACGACGAGTAAATGCAGGGAATAGAGTGAATGGGGCACTACACTCTATTGTGAAGAACCAGAATGTATCAAAAAAGGCACGTATGGTAATTCATAATACTGTGTTAGTCCCTACTTTAATGTATGGTAGTGAAAGCTGGGTGTGGCAGAAGAAGCACGAAAGTAGAATAAATGCTGTAGAAATGCGGTCTTTAAGGAGTATGCTAGTGTTGAATCGGAATGACAGGGTGAGAAATTGCGTGATAAGAGATAAATGTGGTATGCAAGATGATGTTATGACATACAGGATTAAGAAAGGAATGCTTCGGTGGTTTGGTCACGTAGAAAGAATGAATGAGGAAAGAGTGACAAAGCAAATTTATATGGCAGATGTAAACGGCAGAATCGGGAAGGGACGCCCTAAAAAAAAGTTTATCGACCAAATTGGCGATATTTTGAAAATAGGCCACGTTAAAAGTACCCTTAACCGACGAGCATGTATGCGTAAGAGGCGAAAGAGGAATGTCAGGATCGTGTCAAATGGAAGTCGTTTAAAAACCCTTTCTTTCACATACCCCCACAGAAAGAAGTGTAACGGAGTGAGATCAGGTGAGCACGGTGGCCAAGCATGTGGTCCTAGTCTGCCGATCCAGCTACCATGAAATAGCTCGGTGAGGCGCTCACGGACGAACCTCACGACATGTGGAGGTGCACCATCATGCTGGAACCATGTGTGGCGATATTAAGCCAACGATAGGTCGTCCAAAATGTCAACCAACTGTTCATTTATAAAGTTTAGGTATTGCCGTCCGTTAAGTCGCTGTGGCAGAAACACTGGCCCTAGTACGCGATTCTTAAATAAACCTGCCCATACGTTAACTGACCATCGGGTTTGGTTTCTGGTTTGTTAAATAGCATGCGGGTTAACCTCGCAATACACGTGAGTATTTCTTCGGTTTCACAGGCCGCTTCTGGTAAATGTGGACTCGTCTGTCCAGATGTCGTGGTTAGTGAAACCAGGTACACGTTGTAGCTGGTCTAATAGCCAACGGCAAAAAAACTCGTCGGCGGTTGTGATCGTCTAGAACTAAAGCTTGCTGCTGTCTGTGTAAGTTAAATCTTATTATTCCCGATCTCACTGACTGTCTTAATAAATTACTGGTACAAGGTATATTCCCAGATAGTCTAAAAATAGCTAAAGTCAGTCCGATCTAAATCTGGTATAAAGACAGATCCAGGAAACTATCGTCCTGTGTCAGTTTTGCCAGTGCTTTCAAAAATCTTGGAGAAAGTAATCTACAAACGACTGAATGACCACTTGATTAAAATAAATTTTTTGTGTGATCAACAATACGGCCTCCGATCGAAATCAAATACTCTCAGTGCAGCTATTGACTTAGTCACTAAAATAAAAACTAAAATAGATCAAAAGCAGTTTGCACTAGGTGTGTTTATTGACCTAAAAAAAGGCCTTTGACACAGTGAGTCACTCGTTGCTACTGAAAAAGTTAGAAAGTATTGGTGTAACTGACACAGCACTCCAGATGTTAAAATCTTACACTGAAAATAGATACTAGATTGTAAGGATTGGAAATTATCAAAGTAACTTCTTACCTATAAATTGTGTACCACAAGGTTCGATTCTTGGCCCGTTATTGTTTTTAGTGTATGTTAACAATATTTGTGAAGTAGACTTACACGGCCAACTCACTCTGTATGCAGACGACACATGTATATTCTACTTTGTACAGAATATAAATGACCTTACTACGCTTGCTCAACAAGATCTCAACACACTACACAGATGGTTCCAGTACAACCTATTAACAATAAATACCGCTAAAATATCTTACGTAATATTTAGTGCAAAAAAACAAAAAAATTCAACACCACACAAAATTACACATTAACGGAGAAATATTACGCCAATCTAATTAAGAAAAATACCTTGGGCTATTGCTTGATAAACATCTGTCATGGAACGGTCATTTATCAATTATAAAAAATAAGCTTACATCTCTAATAGGTTCTACATACGGCATAGCTCGATGTATACCACTGAAAGCTCGCCCTTTGATCTATAACGTTAAACCACACTTAATTTACTTAATAGAGATATGGGGTACAGCAGCCAAAACTTTACTACAAAAGGTACAAGTACTTCAAAATAAATTAATAGAAATTCTATATCATTACGACTTTTTAACTTCGACCAAAACAATATACCATGAGACGAAATTACTAAACATCAAACAATTATACATCTATAACACATGTATGTTAATATATAAAATCACACACAATATGATCCATTCAAATATAACATTCACCACAAAAGGAGAAACGCTAAAATATTCATCACGCCGCGCAAACCATCTTGTATTACCAAACATTCGCACTAATTATGGAAAAAATACCGTAACATTTGTGGGAGCACAGTTGTATAATAAACTCCCTTCAACTATAAAAGATGCAAATTCGCTCAATATTTTCAAGAAAAAATTATTAGACCACATTAAAAAAGAAGACATTTTATAACTTGGACCCCCGTCTTATATTATCAAAACTTGAAACATCGCTCTTACGCCTCTACCCTAATTTATGTCTACTATTTTATTATATTGTTCTGTGTGATTTATTTTAAATTGTATGAATGTACTCATGTAAGTGACATTAGTCTTAATGAGTAAATAAAGATCTTTAAACCGAAGCTTGCACTTTGTGCACAATGTATGGTGGCATTCGGTAACGCTTGAACAATTTGTGAACTGTACAGTATGATACACTTGTTCCATCCCGACGACTTAACAATTTAGCAATACTTCGTGTACCTAAGTTCGGATTCCGGCGAACGACATCTAAAATGCGCTCCTCAGAGTGAACAGTCACTTAACTTCTACAACCTGCCGCCTACGGAGCAATGGGCCGATTTTTCAACACTCGCTGAAATGCTGCTGTTATCACACGAGAGTCAGTTGGGTGTCGAGCGGTCGGAAATTTTTTTCTGTAAATTCGTAATGCACCCAAAGCATTCCCGCAGGCTTCTCCAAGGCACATTAACATGTTGCCGTATTCACGAGCACTATAAACGTACGCGTTAGGCACTTTTAAAACAAAACAAGAAACACTAAACGTAACTATAAAAGAAATAACAACAAAAATTTAATACACAAAACAACTGAACTGATCACGCCATAGATAAGCTGGTAAAAACGGAAGGCTCACGCGCACTTCGACACAGAATTGTTTCAAAAACTAAAACTAATAATCAATTCCCGCCGAAACAGATGCGTACTGCGCAGTTCGTGTGTCCTTGGTCTTTGCAGTAACCGCGGCGGGTGGCCAAGCGGAAATTTCCCACATTTTGGCATTGTAAATTGCGAGGCGACACGGATTGGCCAGGTAGCGGCAGCGTGTGCGTGAAAGGGAAGGGTAGAGTGAGCGAAGTACAGTAATACCTATGCATTGTTGCGTCATATTTAATATTTATTCTGTGGTTTCGTACCGAGCTAAATAAGAGAGTTCAGCGTCCGCACGTTTATTGACCCTATAATCAGCTGGTACCGTTATAATTTTCACTGCTTGTTTTATTCAGTATTTTCATAATTTTTTTATTAAATTATTGTTTAATTTAGCTGTACTCACGCTCCATATAACATGATGGAGCGTTAATAAAGCTAATAAAACGTTGTGAAAAGATGACTTTTTTTCATTGGGATCGATTTTAACATGGTCCCATCGTCAACGGTATCGTTAGTACTATAAGTCTGTCTTCATTTTCGGGAGCATTTCGAAAATACCCTGTAAAGTATTCCTATGTACTCTGTGCTCTGTGGTAAAGGTATAGCTCATGAAGGTTAGAGAACAGAAGAACGATCACTACGTATTAAAGCATAGCCCGCCTGTCCTTGAAAATTGTAGAATTTAAAGCGGCGCTGACGTCGGTGAGTAGTGACTGCGAAGTTAGCTGTTTATGAGTACAAGTAGATAAAGTTAGTTGAATAATGTACAAATTTTCTCCGCGGTATTGGTGGGAAAATTTTCATGCTCCGTAATTTTTGACAAAAAGAAACATTAAAAAATGGAGAAATATTTTATTGTGCGTGGATGTGCAAGTGGTTTAGCATCTGATCGGAAAAATAGACTGAAAATGACTTTTATTGACCGAACTTAGCGATCGAGCGCCTCACTTATGGTGTCCATATTTCTGGGACACTATTTTCTACGGCGATCGTTCTCCTGTTCTCTAATCTTCGTGGTATAGCTTAAGAAACAAATGAGTGAGTTTTGGCGGGAACTTGGCCGACGACGGACTGTCGCTCCTGTTTTGTCGCTTGAATAATGGTTTGAAGTGGATTTTAATTCGTAAAAGTGATTTGATTTTGTGAATTAAGTGTTTGCGTGTGTGAACTATTAGAGAAAACAACGAAACAAGTGCTTTGATGTTGATATAAACTTCAAGTTAATTTGATCGCTTGGGCGCCTTACGAACTTGAGTGGCTGTCGTCATCAACAATCCGCTAGGTTGAGCTGTCGTCAAAATCTTCCAAAAATTTCCAATGTGACGCATCAGCATATTGGGTGTGTTTGGCAGAAAAAAGCGCTAGCAAGCGGTTACAAGCGCTGAAATAGTTTTCGGCCAGGACACGATTGCTATTTTAATAGCGCTGAGACAATCCGCCATTTTGCTTATTTAATTTGTTTGTTTTGAAGTAGAGTTTATAAGTTTTTTTATGCATTATTAGTTATAAGTAATATAATGACATGAATAGACATATACACGTTATTAAAAATTTATGATTGGTAAGTTTTTAATATGAATACTTTACAAACATATATTTAAATTAGGTTAGGTTCCCCGGTTAAAACTAACTTCGTGTCTTAGAGGAAAATAGCTATTTACATTTTGACAGCGCTTACCGCTTACGATCGCCATTTTGCTTACAAGCGCTTGCTAGCGCTTTTTTCTGCCAAACGCACCCATTGTGAAGAAAAAATATATAAAATGAGGATTCTGAAACAAATGATAAGCTTAGAAGGGCTAGTAGCCAGAGCCGTAAAGCCAATTTAAATAAAAAAAAAGAAACAAAGAACTTGTCAAAGAGAAAAATTATAAAGATTGTAATATAATTTAGAATAAATAACGGGGCGAACGTTTTATAATGTAAATATGCAAATAATTCATTAAAATTTTAACCAATTGATTAGTCACTGTCGTAACGTTAAGTGATTATATTTTTAACGGCAATTCCATTTAACTTGGATTTTTATTGGAACATTAATGCAACTAAAAATCATCCAGATGCCTTTGATCCTCAACTCCTTCAAGACAACATGTATGACATGTTGTCAGAGTTCAGAGTGTCAGAGTTTGATTCATTTGTGGATATACTAAAACTGACTCCAGGTGATCCTCTTGATACATTTGGTGAAATGTGGTATCCAGTGTTTTTGTGGTCATTATGCTCATCTGTTTTTGTGCACACTTGCGCGGGATTAGTCGCTTTCGGAACTCTAAGGAAACACAAATATGGAAAGTTTTTTCCAGTGTTATTGATATTGATGGGTGTGGTAACTCCAGTTACTTCTAGTGTCGCGAGCAGTGCTGCAATTGCTTTTATATACCGAGCAGCAAAACTCGATATGCCACCAATACATGCTATGATATGGGGCATTGGACAAACAGTACTAGGGGCTGGAATAGGATTTACTAGAATTTTAGCCACATTGTAAAGTAACTACACAACACTAGGTCATTATATTAAATTAATCATAACATTATATACAATAAAAAGTCAATTATGCCTTAAAAATAATTTTAGATGGTGCTGTTTAGGGGTGAAATACAAATGTATATGAAGCTTGGTGTACCTATGTAATATTAGTAAAAAGTTTCTATTAATTCCCATTTTGTATCATTAAATATCCAGTGCTTTTGATACCAATTTTATGCTCAACATAAATTTTTAAACAATTACTGGATAAGCTAATTGAGAAGCTCCCTATACTATGGTATTTGTGTAGTTATCAAAAAAGTGATGGAAGAATGATGAATTAGGAATAATTGTTATATAGCTTGTGATAGGATGTCAAGTGTAATATTGCTTATTTTGTTTATATTTTTTTAAATATAATAAGGGTGATAAATGAGCACATAGTCTACCTGATGATAAGTGGATGCTGTAGCTCATAGATAATGAATCAAAATGCAGATGTGTTGTCAACCCTGAGGACTTAGAATGAATGCCTTGTTTCCAGTGTATAAGTTTTTGGTTCTCTACACTCACACACACACACACACACAAGTGTAGTTCTAACCTAGCTGATTCAATGCATTCGTGCAACCACAACATAGCTGCAGCATGACTTTTCTACAATAAATTTGTATTAAACATTCCATATTTAAACACTTATAGTTTGCACATTATTCACTATAATCACCTTTGTGATCACTAATTTGTTTATCCCACCGATGGTCTCCCCATAATGAGTAAATTGTGAATTGCAGATTAAATATTTAATGAAAAAATGAGAATAATAATTATATCCTTAGAAAAAATCTGGAACTGGCTGATTTTTATATTTTTAATTGATATTTTGCAATATTTTGATGTATACCAAAAATATTAAGAATTATGATCTAATAATTTTTATTTTTTATGTATTATGTATTTTTCAAAATATATCAAAAAATTTCAGTCATCCGTAGATTGTTAAGTTGTATAGACCCAGTTTAAATACTTAACATATATATTATAGATGATAAGATTTTTTATACAAACAACTTCAATGTAAATATATTAACAGCTGTTTTAATGATTGTTTGTAGAAGATATAGCAATAAATTATAGTAAATTTTAATAACATGGATAAAGTTTTGCATTGTTTCACAATCATTACAGCCCATCACAAGTGCACTGCTGAATAAAGGTATCCTCTTGTGGAATACTGTAAACTACAATCCTGACCAAACTATATCTATTGATTTCCTTTCTGTCTTACCAAGTCATCCTTTCCCTACAAGTTCGGCCTCTTGCCAGTTCTCCTTATTGAACAGCTGAGCTATGTTAGTTACTTTGGTTCTACTGCTGATATCCACATTATGAAGTTTATCACACAGCAAAACTTTAAGCATGGCCTCTCCATGTCACTGAGTGACTTGGTGGTGCTCCCAACAATTACCAGCATAAATGTGACATGGACATTACATACAACTTTTGTCTTGCTCATGTTCATCTTAAGATGTGAATTGGTCTACAAATTGAAAAAAAAAATCGAGTGTATTTCACATACACACACAGATTTGAGGACTTTCAACAACTGAGTTCTGAATAACCAGTTTCTGACAAATTTTTTATTACCTTAGACCACATACATACTTCTTGGCAAATTATACAAGACTGAAGAGTAGAATCTACCATTTTGTCTTACATATGTGGACTATGATAAAGCCTTGCATTCTGTAAAAATCTGGGGATTGCTAGTCCGTTTGACATGCCAAGTAGGTATATTGAAGCACTGATGTGTTTGTACAGTAGGCCAAGGGACTAGGGAAGCAGAGAACATAATCTATAAAAAGTTATTATAAATGACTTTTTTTGGAATATATATTTCATAAAGTTAAATTGTAATTGTTGGGAGAAAAACTTGTGACTTCTTGCTGCTTCTCACAAAACACAGTAGGGCTTGTTAAAGCAATGCCATAGTTTACAAAAAGGACTTCGTACAGGCCAATTTTGGATAAAAATATTTTGATTAACACATCAAACTAAAAGATGTAAGACAGGGTAATGTAATATACCTGAAACCCTTCACCGCTGCAAAACAAGAACTGTTCAAGCTACTGAATTTCGGCGAATATGGTAAAAATAAATTCAATTTAAAATTAATTTTATTTAGATCTATATATACATAATAGCTTATTGTTAAAATGCTTTAGTTAATAATATTCCATTTTAAAAAAAATGTTTTAATATTTTTAGAATAATAACAATATTAAATGTACATATAAATATTTACAAAGGCACATTTTTAAAGTTCCTTTAATTGGATAATTTAAAAATAATTTACACGTAATTGTTAGATAGTGCTGCCATGGGAATACTTGGAGTATGATTTATGGAGCATTAGATCACCATGAAGTATACTATTCTCATCTTCATTACTGATTTCTTGAATTGTTCCTCCAAGTGTAGGAGGTAACTCAATATTCTCATCTGTCAAAGTATGCTGGAACAAACAAAATGTATCATAAGAATTTGTTAATTAATTCATTAGAACTTATCAAAAATCAAAAGTATTGCTGGCAAATAAAGCATAAGCGATGTAATATTTGCCATAGTTACAATGCTTGGCAGGTGTAGTGGTAAACACAGTGACTGTTTCTTATTATTTTGAGTAATCAGGAAGATTATGCAACCCATCTACTGATTCATTAACGAGTAGCGGATTCACTCACGCTGGCATATTGAGGGTATACTGTTAAATATTATATGTGTAAAATCAAAAAAGTAATGTATTGTCGTACTGAAAACATATTTCTTCTACTTCTTCTTCACCCTGTAAGTATATAGCTGGACATTGACGCCATTATAGAGAGGATTTGCTATAAGAGGGCGACACTGAAAATTTTTAGAACTGGCCACTTGTAAACAAAATAATGAAAAAATAAGTAAAAATTTTGAAAATTGAACTCTTTGACAATATTATTGTGTATTTATTTAATTAATTTGTCATGTGTTTGAAAATTGTCTGTCACGTCAGCATAAATTTAATGCGAGAAAATTTTTGTACAATGGTTTTTTTTATGACTTTCGATGTCTTTTAAGTCAACAAGAAAGTTATGAATTATGATAGACTTTGATTGGCTTTTCACGATGAAGCCCCATGTTTACAATCGGTTAAATGAGTTTAAACGTGGTCGCACTAATCTCACCGATGAACTGCGTGAGGGACGGCCTTCTACGGCGACGACTGAAGATAACATCAGTGTTGTGCGGCGTATGTTAGAGACTGAGAAAAGGGTGTCTTATCAGCAGATTCGCACAAGCTTACGCAGCGATATGAGTCAAGTGCACAATATCCACCATGAACATTTAGCGGTCTTTGTGCCCGGTGGATACCTCATTATTTTTACAGAGGCCCAAAAACTCCATCGTGTTGATTGGTGTCGTGAAATGGTTCAAAGATTTAACGGAGGTATCTCAAATGCTGTGTTCGACATACGGGTGGCGAAAGCTGGATTTATTGTTATGATCCTGAAACTAAGAGACAGTCTGCTGTCTGGGTTTCCTTCCGAGTTCTTCTTCGACTTCCTTCCGAGGAGTTGCCAACTAAAGTGAAGAGAGGTCGAAGCGTGGGAAAAAAAGATGGCCTCGATTTTCGAAAAGAAAAAAAAAGAAATTGTCAAGCAAAACATTGTTTTAGAGGACCGAAAAACAATTACTGCAGAGTAGTACACTAACAATTGTTTGCCACTTGTCTTGGAAAACTTTCGGGAAAAACGACCTCTAAGTAAGATCCTCATTCACCAAGACAACGCCTCGTCGCACACCGCCAAGCAAGCAATCGAATACTTGGCGACGTGGAATTACTGGGTCACCCGCCCTATAGCTCCGACCTCGCACTTTGCGATTTTTATTTATTTCCGAAAATAAAAGAAAAACTTCAAGAAAAACTTTTTATGGACGCTGAGGAAGCAGCGGCTGCGTTTCAAAATGCCGTCGAAGATACGCCTAAGGACGAGTGGGCAAAGTGCTTTTCTCAGTAGTTCCATCGGATGCAGCGATGTAATACTTGCTAGTTTGTTAAGTTTTTATTTTCTAAGAACTTTCAGTGTAACTCTCGTAATCAACATGCTTGGTAAGCAGATTGTCTATTACGGTACCAGATCTATTTCGATACTTATTTTATAACTGGCCTGGCAGACATAAATTGCACTTCCAAGAAGGCGGTGCAAGAAGTTTCACTTCAAATTCACTATGGACATTATGGACATATTGTGTTTTTATATAAAAGAGGGGGTAAAGGAGCTTGCGGCTCACCTGGTGGTGACTACCGCCGCTCATGAACAACAACCATAACACCAGGGGAATTGCAGGTGCTTTGTCGGCCTTTTAGTAAGACGTAAGCTCTTTTCTTGAAGGTCAAGTCGTATCGGTCCGGAAAAATCCTCGAAAAATTCCAGTTGTACGAGGAAAAAAAGACAGCTCACAGATCATGCATCCAGATGGTGTCGATGGTATGGTGAATTTTGACGCAATGTGGGTTCATGAAATTTGGCGGCTGGAATTAATCCGAACAATTTCTTGGAGTGCTCTCCGTGGTAGATGCCATAGAATGGAAAAAAAGGATGCAACACCCCGTTGCATTTACTGTCAGCCAGTAAATCGAGCCGATCAGAAAGAACTCGGTCGTCGACGATTCGAGCTGCCCTGCGCTGAATGCGGTCAAGTAGAAGTAGCTGGCACTGGGGTGCCTCGGCTCAGAGATGCGAACAGTATTCTATGTGAGGTCAAACTTGCGCCTTGTAAAGTTGCAAGCTGTGTAGCGGCATGAAATACTGTCCCGCTTTGCTGAACACGCCAAGTTTTTAGAAGCCAATTTGGCCTTCCCTTCCAAGTGGCCACGAAACTGCACATTATTCGATATGTCGACGCCAAAGATTTCGATGCTAGGTGAAGTAGGGCAGCAAGGCAGCATCTTAGCGCTAAACGCGCAAACTTGTGTCTTCTGGGGATTTAACTGGACTAGATTTAGTTGCCCCCAATCCGATACTTTGTAAAACAAAGTCTTGACTTCAGACACAACTTTGTTCCGGTGCTCGGCGACGTTTTCCCGAGAAATATTGGCACGGCCGGTGTATAAAGCATTTCCAATGTCGTTGTCCGCATAGCAATGAACGTTATCAGCTTGCAACATATCATTGATATGCAGAAGAAATAGTTGGTGATAGTACGCAGCCGTGTGGCACACCAGCGTTAATAGGCTTGTAATCAGAGAATGCACCGTCTACTAAGACCTTGATGCCCCGATCAGCAAGGAAACTGGTGATCCAATTGCACAATTTCTCGGGAAATCCATAGGAAGGGAGTTGCGTAAGCTTCGCTATGTCCAAATTAAGGGCCAATGCCTTCCCCTTGGACTCTACGGCCTCCGCCCATCTATGAGTCAAGTAGACAAGAAGATTACCTGATCAGCTGATCGATCCCAACGAAAATCGTATTAGCGGTCACTAATCAGTTGGTGATTCTCAAGGTACCTCATGAGTTTATAATGGTTTCCATTATTTTGGAAAACAAGGAGGTGATATCGATAAGCCTGTAGTTGAACGGGTCTTAGCGGTCGACTTTTTTAGGAATCAGGTGAACCATCGCTTTTTTTTTAAATAGAATAAGGGTGACAAACGAGCACATAGTCCACCTGATGGTAAGTGGATACTATGGCCCATAGACATCTACATATATCCTCGAAAAAACGCAGATGCATTGCCAACCCTGAAGACTAAGATGAAATGCCTCGTTTCCAGTAAAAAAGGGTCTCCGGATCTCTACACTCACCATACGAAACACAGCAGTAATAAGCTGTTATTTTACGCTGGTATTCTTGTGAGAGCATCGTCTTTCCTCGGTCGAGATAACCCATTCCTATTACAACCATAATATAGCTGCAGCGTGGCTCTACCACATATACGTAAATGTCTTCAATGATTTCGAGACTACGCGTTGGAAGCAGGAGTACCGGAAAAGACACGTAAAAACCGGTGCCAACTTCGGAGCACATGTCTTCAGAACAATGGGAGGGACTCCATTATCTGTCTCCGACGGGCACCACAGAACCTGAAGTACCACATCATCGACAGAATCAGCAACAACGCTGCGATCGTCCGACGTGAAGCAAAACCGCCCCTAAGGGTAAATGTAAAAAAGGCCGCATTCTATCCCAATCGGCCGACCTTTAGTGTCAAACACGACGGTAACCTGCAGAATACAACCACGACGTTAGCGTGAGTGGCACCACACTCCGGACTAGACAATGGTCCGAGGAGCCAAGAGGGGTGTCGATGGAAACCTGATATCCGTCTAGAGGAGTGGTCAGCAGAACGTCCAACAGGGAAGGTTCATGATCCTTCACATCTGCAATCCGCGTAGGCGAAGCAACCAGCTGCGTAAGATCATATACCAAGGCAAAGTCAAACAGATCTCCCCGCATGATTTTTTAAACGTGAATTGAATCATTCGGCGTGGTAAGCGTTAAAATCGCCAAGGATCAAAATCTCTGCAGATGAGATCTGCTGTAACCAGAAATCTGTAGCCATTTGGACGTGGTCAATGAGGCGGTCTGTTTCGTCGTTACCGGTATGGGACCTATAGAGGCACCTCCATGATGTATACGCAAATTCCAGCCCGTAGAAGTAGTACGTAGTAGCCCATAGCCAGTAGAAGATACGAAGTATCAGCCAGAGTCGCCATGGTATTGTTGCCCAGTTTGCCCCAAACTGTTTTCGTGTTGAGTGGAATTTTCGCCCCTACCCCCTTTCCAAATACGCGGGCGGTCTGAACACCCACGCTCAGGAGGAGTGGAGTAGCTTGTTCGCAGATTCTCAGCGAGGAACTCTCCATTATCAGGGTTGCTGGTAGCCTTCTCGGGTTATATTTCATTTAATTCCGCTACCAATGACCTATTAGCTCCAAATTTTAGGTTTGATTTAGCTTTTATAGTGACTAAACGAACATATTTTGTGAATCTAAAGGCATTTTAGTCCATAAACAAAAAAATGTTAATAAATTCTGTACAGCTGCACCTAATTAATCCAAGCATAACTATGAACCATTGCCTCTACAAGACAAATGTATTGGGTAAATATGACCTGAAATATCAGTCAATTAGAAATTACACCATCATTAACAGATGTACCACCAATTATATTAGTCACATATAGGTTATATAGGTCATATTTACCCAATATTTGCCTAGTAGAGACGATGGTTCATAGTTATGCTCAAATTAGGCGCAGTTAAAAGCATAACAACAAATACATACCTCGTGAACTTCAGGCTCCATTCTACTTAACCTACTGACACAATCTTGTAATGATTTTGTTTCAGATGTGGCATCTTGCAAAGCTAATTTCAGTTCCACTATTTCTCTTCTTGCATTTAATAATAATTTTTCGGTGGTATTTAATTTATCTTTCAATTCATCATTTTCCATTTGTAACCTTAATTTTGTTGAAGTTAAACT
This sequence comes from Parnassius apollo, assembly GCA_907164705.1. NCBI lineage: Eukaryota > Metazoa > Arthropoda > Insecta > Lepidoptera > Papilionidae > Parnassius > Parnassius apollo. The sequence continues at coordinate 14,689,980 of CAJQZP010000212.1, forward strand.
TTTTATTTTATTTTCATAGAGTTTCAACTCTGAATCAGTATCTTTGAGGTCAAGAATATTATTTGATTGTTCCATATTCAAATTATTGCACATTTGCTTTAAATGTGATACATTTTGTTCAAGTATTTTCTTCTCATCTGAAATAAGTTTTATTTCATTTTCAAATGCGGTGATTTTACATGTCATTGCTGAAATTTGTGCAGACTGATTGTCAATAACATTTTCCTTATCTATAAGTTGGGCCTCTAAACTTTGAATTTTATTAACATATGACTGTAATTGAATTGATTTAGATGCAGATTCACTTTCTAAAGAATGATTTGTATTTTCTAAAATGTTAGCTTCTACTGATAAACTAGCAAATTGTTCTAGCATGTCTGATCTTTCTGCCTCCTTCTGTGACAAAAGTTCCTCAATTCGTCTTACTTCTGTCACATAATGTTGTAACTGTTGTTTAAGACTGTCAACATCCTTCTTAGATTTCTCCAATTCCAACTTAGTCAATTTTAATGTACCATTTGTATCAGCTAAACTATTTTGTAACTGTTTATTTTCTATGATTGCATTATCGTATTTTTGTGTCAACCTTAGTATCTCACTGTTTAAAAACATAATCTGTGATTCATAATCTGATAACTTGTGTTCTGATGTTTTATATAAATTCAGTTTTCTTTTTAATTCTGCATTTTCGTTTTCTAATTTACTCATTTCAAATACTTTATTATTGATTTTTTGTTCTAAGCTACTTATGCGTTCAGTCTTGTTATCTAATTCTATGACTAACTTATCTCTCTCTTGGTCCAGACTTTTAATATTTTCAATTAAATTTGATTTATCATATTTTAGTGAATTTATTTCTGACTGTAATTCTTTACATTTTTTTTCCAACTGACCAATGTTTTCTTTAGACAAACTTAGTTGTTTTTGCACACTTAATAATTCATTATGTATCTCAGAACTATTTCGTTCTGTTTCAATTTGAATATGTTTAATTTGACTAGCTAGTGTTTTTTCCTTTATTACATCATTTTGGATTTTTTTAATTTGTTCTTTAAGGAAATTACATTCTTCTCTTAACTGTTCTGCAGAAGCTTTACCAGTTCTATTTGTCATTTTATATGAACAATTTTCTTCCTCTAAGTGTTCTATTTCTTTTTGTTTAAGAGCTAAGTCTCTTTTAAATTTCTCTACTAAATCTTTTAATTCATTATATCGCATTTGATATTCTTGTTTATCCTTCTTTGAAAATTCTAGTTCTCTTAATAGTGTTTCATTTCTCTCTCTTAATTTAGAATATTCTTGAAAGGTGCATTCATCACTGTTTTGTTGAGCCGAATAATGTGTTTTATAATGACTGATTTGCTGACTAAGATAAATATTTTCTTTTGTAAGTTGAGCATTTTCTATATTCAAATGCTTTATGATATCCTGAAAATTCTGCTTATTACAATCTTCTTGTTGAATTGCTTTACATTTAAGTTCATCGTTTTCCTTTTTTAACATTAGAATCTTTTGTTCACTTTCACATAACCTATTGTGTAAGTCTCTTATAAATGTATTTTCTGGCGAAATTTGTAAATTACAACTTTTTTTCAACTTTTCTGGTGTATATTTATTGAATAAATCCAATACCTCTGAAAGTTTCTCTTGAATATTATTCATATATTTCTCATACCTTTCTCTTTCATCCATTAAAAGCTTTTGTAAATCATTCTTTTGAAGGCATTTAGTATTACTTTGACTATATTGAACATCCATAGATATTTTATCATAGTAGCTTTTGTTAATTTGAGATAGGGTCACAATTTTATCTTGAAGATTGCTATTAATTTCTATTAAATCCTTAATTTCTTTTTGCAATACATCTTTCTCCTTGAGAGCTAAATTAAGTGATTCTTGTATACAATTTTCTTTTCTTTGGTATTCTGATAATTCTTTTGCTAATTCAGAATTTTTCAAAGTTAAATTTTCTAATTTAGCATGTGAAAAGTTTAGCTCATTTTTTAATACAGCTAATCTATTATTACAGTCTTTCTCGACTGTTAATGCTAACTTATCTACCTTTAGCAACTCCTCTTCCAAAACTTTATTTTTATCAGCAAGTGTTAACGCACGTAACATTGCTTCATGTTGCTTTCCTAAGCCAATGGTAATTTCTTTTTTTAAAGCATCATTTTCTATTTTTATTTCATTAAGCTCTTTCACTATTGATTGATTAAAATTGGCATTCTTATCACAATAGCCTTTATTTATTGTTGGTATTGGCCTACCACCTTCCAGCAACATCTTAAGTCTGAGGATTTCATTATCTCTATGCTCTACTTGGCTTTTAAGCAATAAAATTTCATCACAGAAAGCTTCATTTTTTTCTTTTAACAACTGTATATTTTCACACAGTTCATGTTTATTGTTAACTAAATCAGTGTTTCCCTCAGTATCATTACAAACACAAATTTTGCTTGTAATTGGAGTTTCCTCTTCCTTTCTTTTACTTTTACTCCGAGTGCTTTGGGTACTGGTACATAAATTTCTTAAGCTCAAATCTCGAAGGTCATGTTGTAATTTAATAATTAAAGTATCTTTCTTTGTTAAGTCGTCTGATAAACATTTAATTCGTCTTTTATTTTCTTTAGAAAGCTTCATATTTTCTTCTTTTAGCTGCATTATTTCTTTATGCAGTTGATTATTTTCGCTAATTAATTTAACATTATCACATTTATAGGGTTCCACTTCCATAATTAAAGAATCACGCTGTTGAAGTGCTTCTTTGCATAAATCCATATAATGCTGTAAGCTTCGGGTGGTTTGCAACAAATCAGCTATAATACATTCAACTAAAGGGACTGCATCTATGGGTAAAGTATAACTATATCCCAGCGCCTCCAGTTTTTGTTTAAGATCGAAGTATTTTTCACCGCGATATAAATCTTTGTTTTCACACATATTTACCAAAAGCTGTATAATATAATGTTAAATAAAATTCAGTAAATACATTACCAAAACTTATGACTAGCAGCATTTATGAATATAATAATGTTGATAACTACATTTATTATTTATTTTACACTAAGGGTATGTTCCGAAATACGCAGTGTACTGTCCAATGCAAATGACGTCATGAATCGACGCTATACTGGTGATTCGTTCCAAAACATTGGACAGTATATGACGTCATACTTTTGCGCCATTTGGAAAAGTGTTGGCGATTATTTTGTCATTTTGTGCTCCAAAAATCATTATATCCTCCTAATGGATATACTATCAATTATTCTATAATTTTTGTATTTGAATAAATAGAAACAAATTCTGGCATGCTTCATTCGGCAAACACACAATTAAAAATTGTTTTATTATGGCCGGATATCCGACACAATATGGCAGCGGCACGTTAGTACAATAAATTGTCAAATGATGACGTCATTTGCATTGGACAGTACACTGCGTTGTATTTCGGAACATACCCTAAATAACATAAAACAATTACTGGAGGCTAAATTATTTATTAACTGGCTTTATGGCTCTGGGTTCTAAACCTATTGGAGGCTGGAACATTCGGTAGAATCCACTAGTTAGTCTGTAACTGGAACATAGCCTGTTACACAGTAGGCATGGCGTAGAAAGAGAAACCTATACCAGACAAATTGACGACTCCATGGTGCGGTGGCTTAGCAATGAGTGGCTGCGCTGGGGGTCGCGGGTTCGAATCCTGCACGGAACAAGTTGTATGGCCTACAAATAATTGTTCCGGGTCTGGATGTTTGTCCTACATATCCATACAGGAGAAAATACTACTGTAGGGGTAACGTTTAAAAAGAAAATTCTTTCGCATTCGCACATGAAAAACATAGATTTATGCATACGACTTGCATAGAAATGAGACAGAGCGGTGTGATTGTTTGTCCTTTTCTCAGTGCCGGTTTTTTGTTAAGCAAAGTAAACTTTGCTAAACAACTTTGACAGTTCGTAGCGATCTAAGGAGTTCACAAGTTAGTTTAAATGAGAAAAAAAGTGTTTTATGAGCTTACGAATGGTGAATCTAGTTCAGTTAAGTTCTTAGAACAATTAAACATTTTAAAAATGATTAGATGTAGTGTCTTAGGATGTAAAAGTGAACGTAAACTCACCAGTATATCATCTCACTCGTAAGTATAGCACGTTTTATCTGGTATTACGTATCAAATTAAATGGTTATTTTAAATTTCGTTACAGAACTATATAAATATACGTTTAAATTTTATCTAAATATGTTTAAAAGTCATAAAGATTATTGTATAACCTAAAACCAAAGACGGAGAATTTTTCTGTCTACGTTATCGTCCTTTCTCACTCGAGGCCACGCTAATCATTAGTCTATTTGGTTTCTCTATCTACGATGCATGGCGATCTGAGATAGATTAATCTAAGTATCGATTTCTTGTGCCAAAATATTATTTTTTAAATCGATATATAGTACAGAATCAATCCAGTGGATTGATATTTCATCCTAGAAAATCGAGATTGAATCTTTTTGTTTTTATAAGAATTATAAATTTATTTACAATTAGTTGAATGTACTCAAACTCGTAAAGAATGACAGTTTTTCTATTCAAAAACTCAAAACCGCTGCTTTCTCAATTTTTTCGCCTCCTCTTAATGAATTAAAAAAATAAAAAATAGGTTACGTTTGTAATCTGTACTTTGTTATAAATTTTGACACCGTAAATATAAACTCAGAAATCAAAACGAAAAAAGATCGATTTTTGAGAAATCGATTCACAAAAAAATCGAAGTCTAAACTTCGATTTTTCTGTGAATTGATTTGCAAAGCAATCTTTTTCGGAAAGAATCGGCATCGTTATTTCACAGATTCATAGACTGTAGATCACTATATATTATGGTTCATAAAAGATAGCTTGATCTCTGCGACAGCTGTCAGTAAAAATCACGCCTATGAAGTCCTGAATTTCTTAGTACCTGTCAATGTCATACTTTATGGGCATGCACTAATTAGGTCGGCATGCTCATAAAATATGACATTGACAGGTACTGTCTGTACTACTAAGAAATTGAGGACTTCATAGGCGTGATTTTACTGACAGCTGTCGCAGAGATCAAGCTATCTTTTATGAACTATAGGCTTGTCTGTAAGCTTTTTTTATTATGATCATAGATAATGATTACGATTTTTGGCTTAACAATCTGAGTTTGATTAATCGAAGAATCGATTTGTTGTCTCAAAAAAAATTTTTTTTATTAATATTTAGTACTGAATATATCCAGTTAATCGATATTTCATCCAAGAAATCGAAATTCAATTTTTTTCTGTTTTGATAAGAACCATACAATTATTTACAATTAGCTCAGTGTACTCAGACACGTAAAAAAATTACAGTTTTCCACTTAATTATTAAAAAACTGCTCAGTTTCCTTCACCTCTTCTTAATGGATTAATGAATAATAAAGTTACGTTTATAATCTGGGCTTTGTCGTAATTTGTTGGTAGTATAATAGTAAATATCAAAAATAAGATAGATTTTATAGAAATTGATCTTTAAGACCTCGATTTATTTGTGAATAGATTCTTCAAACTTCGATTTAAATCGATTTAAGAATCAATCTTTTTAGAAAGAATCGCCATCCCTACTTGGACGCTCATCCCTTAAGCCATGTTCTCATTTCATTCGGGATTTTCGTTCATATAGATTTTTTCTCCATAATAATGATGTATAAATATGTGTCACAATGCGGTATTTTTGGGAGATTTTAACAACAGCTAAAACCACTCAAGTTCATAACGCACCTAAGCGGTCAAAAAGACTTGAAACACCGAAGCACTTTTTTCGTCGTTTCCTCTTATATTTCACATCCACCGATACTTAGTACACAAAAATCGCTTCACAATCATTATATAAATGATAAAACAGGAGCAATAATCCATCAACGGGCAAGTTCCCTCCAAAATTCCAACCACAGATCTAGTGGAGATGGTGGTAAAGATTATATTACATTAACATCCATCAATAAATCTGTATTACCGTGAGATTGCACTGGTGGAATAATCAGATTAAAACATATTTAAAATTCTGTTTTTTTTTTGGTAATATATCGTATTGAGTTTGAACTGTCAAATAGTATGTTGAAATGAAACATGTTTTAAATTTTACAGAACATAACATGTTTTTCAATAAGTTTTGGAAACCAAACGATTTCGATACAAATCATCAATACTGTTACGAGCTTAGGGTTCGTGACAGTAAAAACTGCCGATTGAATTACCAAAATTGACACTTTAATTACTGAACACCAATTAAAACTTAAATCACACTAATAATTATTCACACTTAATACTTTAGTTCACTTTATTTCACTCCGAAAGCTTTGCTCGTATCGATTCAATACTCCTCCGGTGGCGGGCTTCAACGCCTTTATATAACGCCTTAAAAGGCACTAATAATTAATCACACTGTAGCACTTTTCCTGCATATCTTACCAGATCGAGACTCTATTGGGGGGGGGGGGGGCACCCTACTCTTCGTCTTTTAATACGAGGCTACCACTCAAGAATCTTTCTTCTCATTGGTTGTCGGAGAATTCGTGTTTTTTTCATGTAGTGGCGGTGTAAGAATATCCACTAACACTACCCCATATCGTCCAATGTGTGCCGTAAGAGGTGACAGAGGGAAGGAAACCAGGAGATGGGCAGGAGTGTTTCTCTAATAACAAGCAAAAATATAAAAGCCTACGGTTACCAACCCGTCTGTCAAACTTAGCAACTATGGAAAATATCCTTATAAAGTAATCTATGGGAAAGTTTTTGTCCTGTTGGGTGACTAAGTTGATGTCTGGTACCTGGCACTAGCGCCATCTAGTGTCGGGGAACAGAGCGAGGAGAGCTTTCTAGAAAATTCAATTCCTGAACTTTCTACGAACAGCGGCATCTAGTATCGAATAGAAGAACTAAGCTTTCTAGAAAGCCCCACACTCGAACTTTCTGCACCTGGTCGGTCGGGGCTGGTATTTGCTGGAATATTCTGGATGTTTCGAGACTCGCGCGGACCGCCGTAGCGAACAGACGCGCGTAGCGGAAAGCACCCGAGAGCCGACCCGCACGACCCACGCACTGCGTGTGGTATCTTGAAATTTTGTGCGGTTCTTAAAACAATCCACATTGGAACGAGACTTGAAGTGTATAGAAAGTGAAACATCATGAACTGTGAGGACCCCGGGGGGAGCACCCTCTGGGATTCACCAGAAGAAGTGAGACAGGCAACGCCCAACAGAATTAGAGAATCAAGAGTAATAGGAAACATGCTCTCGAAAAACAACAGTGAAAGTTCACACAAATCTAGTGATATGGACACGGATCTACTTAGTCTAGACAAGGCAGACAAGTGAAAGACAAAGTGAAAAAAGTGAAAATGGACCTCAATGAGTTCAATAAAAATATAATACAGTGCTGGGAATGCGAACAATACTTCCAAACGGACGCCCCCTGTGGGGTACCAATCAAATGAACACGAGGAAAATCCAATGAAAGGTATGCATGGAAAGCTTTCTCATAAAGGCGGCCATTACTATAGTGCCCAAATTCGAAAAAAAAAAACACTAAAAATCGAAACTACCATAACAATATACACAGCCTCGCTAAAACCGGAGTAAGCAACTTTCGTGCGTGCGTGGACTGTAAAACAAAGAGAGAATTGATCACCCTACCGATAGACGCATTTACATCGGAAGAATGGTTCATCTGTAAGTGCGGCAAAAATCAATGCGCACTTATAAAAACCACGGCAGAGGATTCAAGCCCGTCTCTAACCACCCAAAAAGGCAAGAAAAAAATAAATCGTAAGGTCAGAACGACAAATAATACCGTCGAACTTTGCGCGCTAAATACATACCAGGGCGTTGGCTTGCAAGAGTCAGTGCACGTGCAACGAACGAGGTTAGAGCCGACGAACGGCACATGCAAGCCGCTCGCCGCCCGGACCGCCCCCCGCCTCACCTCAGGGGAACGACACAGCGTGCGAGCGTCTACGCTAGTGAACAAAAGAAACGACACCATCGCCCAAAGCCACACGACCACGGCGCGTACCTGCGCGACCGAAACAACCCAAAGTTTGGCTGCCACATGTAACACCCAGCGCGCGGACAGGCAAGCTGAGGCCAACTCGGAAACAATCTATAATATACCGTTAGCAAACAGATTTGAAACGCTACAAAACGAAAATAGAGGAATAAAAAGACAACGCACCGGGACAGATAAGTTCGTGACACCCACACAGAAAAACACACATATCCCTGATATAATAATTAGGGATGAAAAAATAATGAAAGACCAACGCGCCCTCAGATTTATAAGAGAGGCGACATCAACAAATAATTCAACGCTTAGAGTGACGAACGGACAAATAAAAATCAACCCGGGGAGCTCAGCAGCCCGGGAAGACATTCTCACGAAAATCCAAGTGTGCGAACCATCAAGAATAATAGCACCAAAACCGAAAGCTGACAGACAACCGGCGACAAAAGTGGTGCTGAAAAATGAAACATACGGTGAGGACACTGACATAATCGCAGAAGAGATAGCGGAATGCATTGGCATTAAACCGATATCAATAAAACCGCTAGGAAAAGCAGGTAAAATATACCTCTTGATTTTTGAAAATAAATATAAACAAAAAAGCGTCCTGGAAGCATGCAAAACCGCTGACAGGAAGTTCTTCTGCGCCCCTTGCATAAAGGTAGAGCCATTCAGAGAAAACCCGAGACACAGTGCAATGCAAGAAATGCTATGCATTTGACCACTCGAAACAGTCTTGCTACGACAAGAAGTATCACAGATCAAAATCAATACACCCGAGGGCACTACGACGATGGTCTGCAAAAACTGTAAGAAAGAAGGACACAGCGCGAACAACGCTACCTGCCCGATATTTCAAAAAATGATATCCAAACAAATGGAACAAGCGAAAGCCAAACAGACTAAACAAGAAGAGAGAATCAGACGTGCAACAGTCAGACCTGGAGTCAGATATGCGGACGTCTCAAGCAAAAGACAATTCCCCGCCTTGCCACAGAAGGAGCCGACACTATCACAGGGGGAGCAGGCAATGTTACCACCGTTGAACGAAACAACCATAGAAAGCCTCCACCTAAGACTGGAGCGAACGGAAATACTACTAATGAAGCTCATAGAAACCATGAAGAACACACAACGACAGACCAATGGCTAATCACGACCAAAAAAGAATACAGAACCTCAAAATCCTACACCTAAATGCACAAGGACTGAGAAAGAAATTCACTGAAGTAAAAAAGCTGGCAGAAAAATACAGGCCAGCCATAATAGTGATAAACGAATGCAAAATCGACTTCGACAAGGAGAAGTTTAACATGAAAGGATACGATAAAATCACACACTCGCTTAAAACCCGCTTAACCACGGCCATGTACATACAAAGGGGGCTAAGATGGACCGAAACAGAGGTCACACCGGGGTGGGGAGAGGAAAGAAGAAAAATTGAAGGCGTGGGCATCAAACTGTTCACAGACCACGCGACCGGACAATACATAAAAATAAAAGGGACCTACTTTCAAATCCCAAATCAACACCAAGCCAGAGAAGAGCTTGAAGAAACCTTGGCTGACGAACCAACGATCATAATAGGAGATCTGAATCTACAGATGCGCGCCCTGAACCAAAGAAGAGACGCAGGCCTAGGCATTGTAATCAGGAAAGCATAAACGACGGAATCTGCTCGCTAAAAAACGCCGGCGGGCCGTCGAGGCCAGCCAACCAAGGCAACGCAATCCTGGACATAGCCGTAATAACACACCAACAGATCGAGGCACAAGCCAAGCAGTTAGAAAGCGTCGGATCAGACCATCTACCATGGCTACTCACTGTAAAAATCAAACACAACATAGAGGTAAACAAATCTCGCAACACAAGGAGGATACGCGAGGACGAGGGGGGCGATGGAAGCATACCAACAAACCATGTGGGAAGGCTTCCGCTACCTACACGGGGAAATAATCACGGAGGAAGACTGCGAAAGATACGTCGAAACCATGGAGAAATCCATTACAGCAGCCCTCGTCGAACACGCACCTTTCAGAACAACAACGAGACGAGAACATCTTCCACCGGAAATTAATGAAAAGATAGACTTCAGAAACAAGCTGAAACAAATTAAATGGCAGGCAAGGCACGACAACCTCAACCTACAACGAGAGGCACGTGCCCTCTACAACAAAGCCAAAAAAGAAGCAGACCAAGCACTGAGAGAATATACCGAGAAAGGCTGGCTGGATAAGATCCAGGATCCGAATGACAATAGGTCGCAAATGTGGCGCATCCAACGCAACATGAAGAAACCAATCATGAGACTACCAAACGTAAAGGGCTGCAAAACGGAAAAAGAGACGATCGACTCACTGACTGAGGCAGCAATAGTAAAAGAGGCAGTAATTGCGACGGAAGACGAGGGCACAGAGAAAACGACCCCGTTCCAGCCACTCGACCCAACATCAAAACAAGAAGTCAAATTAGCACTGAGCAGGTTCAAAAACAAAAAGGCTCCCGGGCCAGATGGAATCAAGGCAGACGCCCTCAAACTCGGGGGAGAAGTCACCGAGGAATTTGTGCCTCTCGCTAACTTTATATTGTCCACAGGCTACTTCCCTAAGAGATGGAAAACCGGCGTGTGCATCTTCCTGCACAAAACTGGCAAAGATCATCGCCAGGCACTATCGTACCGCCCGATTATACTGCTCAACATAATGGGCAAACTGTGCGAGCGACTGATCCTGAGACGACTCACCGCCACGGTGGACCGGCTGCAACCACCGTTCCTACACGGCTTCACAAGGGCCAGAGGCACAGCGACCCAGATCCTTCGCACCGGTAAAATAATCACAGATGCCTTGGCCAACGGCGACAGCGTCTCCATGATATCAACAGATCTCTCGAAAGCCTTTGACTCGATTAACCACAAAGGCTTGATCAAAAAGCTACAAGACAAAGACGGTACGTCTAACATCACAAAAATTATAGAAAACTACCTTGCAGGCAGACAACTGAAAGGCAGGTTTAGAACAACTGAAACAGAGGAGAAACCTATACTCCATGGCGTGCCTCAAGGATCGATCCTGGGACCGGTGATTTTCAACCTGTATGTCCATGACATCTGGGACATACATGACAGAATTAAGGGGCTCAAACTCTCACAGTACGCGGATGACCTCTGCATTCTCAACAGAGCCACAAACCCAGACCATGCAACCATGCGATCGGAATGGGCAGCAGAAACTATTATTAACTACTATACGAGATGGGGGCTCAAATGCAACATAGAGAAAACCGAGTGCATTATGTTCTCAAAGAAAAGTAAATACCGCCCAGCGGTAAAATTAAAACAACAGATGCTACCATACCAAAACCAGATCAAATACCTCGGCGTGGTCTTCGATATACGCATGAGAATGAATCAACACACCGATAAGGTAGTGAAGAAACTGAAACGGGTCAGAGGCCCTTGGCCCGATAATTGGATACTACGCAAAAGCAGATCTAGAAACCAAACTGGCCATAATACAGGCCTGCATTCTGCCACTGCTGGATTACGGAGTGGTCCAACTGCTATCGAGGTACAGCGCGACGAACCTGAGTAAAATCGAAAGACAATACAGAATGGCACTCAAGAGTGCTGCCCAACTACCGAAAAGAATATCCACAGAGACGCTATAGGAGATGGCTGACATAAAAGCCTGGCACCTACGTGCCGAGGACATAAATCAGAAGATGTTGGACAACATTGCCCAACTGGAAATAGAAGACCTAGAATCCCCCGGTGACGCATACCTGGCGCACGGAGAATTCAAGCCCCTCAGGACCAGCCATAGAATAGGTGAAATTGTATATGATCCCAAAAAGAAAAATTACAAGCGATGGCCCACCGATAACACGGGAGCCCCGCGCCCTCTTAGGATAAGGTAATTAAGGCTAGCAAATAATTGTGTACTTATTTATAACATTTATAATATAACAAATGAAATACATAATAATTTTATTGTATAAACTTTATTATGAATAAGCAAAACACAGCAAACACAGATCCACCTAGGACATAAGTTAGCTGACTCACCCTCGTACGGTTCACCGGCCGTGAGGATGCAAATGTAAATACACAAGTAGGCAAATAAATATTTTCTGATTCTGATTCTGGATGTTTCGGTGGAAAAGGCCTATAAAAAGCCCTTGCAAGCCGCGATCGAAGTAGTATTGAATTTGGCGATACAAGCGAAGCTTCGGAGCGAAATAAAGTGAATCAGTGTGATTAATTATTAGTGTCTTTTAAGTTTTAATTGGTGTTCGGTAATAAAAGTGTAAATTTTGGTAATTCAATCGGCAATTTTTATTGTCACGAACCTCAAGCTCGTAACAGTACCCTGGAATGAATGAATAAAACCCTAATATTGTAGAAATAACATTTCCATGGTAGCACTTACTGTATTAAGCGAGAAGTGGCCACGAAAGAAACAAGTCTATGTCACAAATGACTATTTGGGTCTCAGAGTTGATTTTCTTCCATTCTGATTCCACGATTAGCTAGGGGGCAGAACCCCGCATACTGAGGGAAGGGCTAAAATACTACCCGAATCGCCCTGGCCTCAGGTAGACAACGTTTGTGACTAGACTCCCCCCCAGCCACGCATCCATCGGCATGGTACGCTTGACACCTTGGATTGGGTTAGGATAGGGAAAGGGAGATAGAAAAAAATAAAAAGAGCATCGTCTGAGTAAGCCAAGAACTCCTCAGACTTGTCCTGGGGATCAAAACGGCTTACACTCTCCCCCAGAGCCATTCGCCAAGCTGCTCGCCGGACAGGAGAGCAAAATAGATGTTAATCTAGTCCTACTAATTATGTCGAAATGTTAGGAGTGGACTAACCCCCGCCCATTACTATCCTAAGGCTATGATTGTGAAATAATGTCACGTATTACACTACACTAGGAATGTTATTTTATCTGAAGAAACGTGTGTTCTTACTTTCATTTTTGGCATAGTATTAAGCACAAGTCATGGCGTAAAGAATAAGCATCCAAGATCAAGGAAATAGTAGCGGATTTGCACAGTAATCTATGCGGATTTGTCCTAGTATATAGTGATTATAGTGATCTGTGCTAAGCGTCAAATGTCAATATACTGTCAAATTTTCGTCGAATGCTAATTAATACAAATAAAGAAAAACTGTTGTCAAGACAATTAATTACTTATAAAAGAGTCTAAAAGTTACTTGTTCTACGTTACTAATGTACCTAACAAATCATAAATACAAGTATCAAATTTATTGTTTTGCGAATACTGTTTGTGACAATGAATCCGTATAAAGGTGTTGAAGAGAATTCCTTTACAGCTCCTCATCTTGATTACGAAGATATAGCTACTAAATTACTAAAGGATCACTATTTTTTAACGGCCTTAGAGCTTCATACAGAGTTAGTCGAAAGTGGAAAAGAGTTACCACAACTGAGAGAATTCTTCTCTAATCCAGGCAACTTTGAACAACATGTTTCCAGACCGTCTGAGATTGGGTCTATGCGTGAGTATGACCTAAAATTACACGAAAATTTCGACTATAGTTTTTCTAGACGTTGTACATCATACAACAAATTAATTTTAAATTCTCTATTTAACTTAATTTTTTTTTACCTTTTTGTGTGATCATCATTTTCATGTCCATTGCTGAACGTAAGGCCGTTTTGTATGATCGAGATATATATTATAGTCAACCAAATCTAAGAAATACATTTTGACAGCTGTCACACTTATTGCACCAAGCATGCCAACCAAAAAATTGGAACATACAATATTCGATTCTTAAAATAATCGATACCAATTGTTAAGAGTTGGTAATCATTTACAGTTTGGTTTGAATCATACAGAATAAATTGGAAACGGATAATTTAACACAAGATTTATCAGTTTGCTCGTATTTTTTTGTTACTGCTTATTTCTAGAGGCAAAGCTATAAAAATTTAAGATTGAAACTAGATTAAAACTTTTTTTTGTAGGATAGGGTGACGAGCACATAGTCCACCTGATGGTAAGTGGTTGCTGCGGCCCATAGACATCTACGTCTATCCTCAAATCAAAATGCAAATGCGCTGTCACCCGTGAGGACTAAGATGGAATGCCTCGTTTCCGGTAAAAAGGCTCTCCAGTTCTCTACATACCATACGAAATACAGCAGCATTAAGCTACTATTTCACGCCGGTATTCTGTGAGAGCGTGGTCCTTCCCCGGTCGAGCCGACCCATTCGTGCTACAAATATACCACTAATATAACTGCAGCATGGCTCTACCACATTAAGATGAAATTGAATAAATAAATTTATTCAAACACTTTCAGTACAACTAGTTGAGCTGTTGTCGTTTAGATTAATTATTATAGGATTTTCAATAATGCAGTCAAAATTTGTCTCTGAAAGTCAACCATAATCATTTTTTTTTGTTTTTTTCTACCACTTTTGCCCAATCATTGTTTTTTTAAAACTAAATTTACGGATTTTATCACGTTTATTTCACTACTTTTACTTATTTTTAATTCCCGACGTTTCGGGTGCTTTACAGCAACCATGGTCACGGGGGGGACTGAGATGTTTGACGTCCCAATGTCATAGTTAGTTCGGCTAACTTTAGTTTTTGAATATTAATTTTTGGTCCGATTTACGCAAAACGAGCTTATAATATCATGAAGTCGTACAGTGGTATGCTTAGGTTTGGGTTTAATTTTGTTAATGCTGCCTGCTGGGAAAGATGATCAGCATAGTCTTCCCTGAGGACCGGTCAAGCCTCTCAGGTCACTTACTGCCATCATGAGAGTGGAAAAATGAGATGCGTGCTATGGTAGAGTTGCTGGACAAAATTAGACTAGGCTCGACGGATTTCTGGGACGAATCCTGGTACTCAGTCTGGCTATCCTGGGGGACAGCCTAAGGCCTATTTACCAACCGTTTACTGAGTGCCAATGTCTCTGCATGGAAGGAAGCTAGGTTGATCCTCTTGAAGAAGGAAGTCAGGGCCATAGATTCTCCCTTTGCGTATCTTCCATATGCCTGTTAGACGAGATTGGTAAACTGTTTGAGAGGATAGCTGCCATTCGGCTTAATAGCATCTTTCGCGCGTCATTCTGATTTAGCCGAAATCCATTTCAGGTTCAGATAGAAGCTTTCTACTGTAAATGCGATTATGCGCGTCCGCTCCCTGTCAGAACAAGCAGTATCTCAGGGTGACGTGGTATTGGCGATAAATCTGTCTATCGTAAATCTCTTTAACTCACTACCTAGGGACGCAACCAGAAGGACATTAAAAATGTCTTCCAGACCGAATTTTGGTCACAGCAGCCATTCTCAACGGAGACTAGCCATCTGCGCAGATTAGGTTTATATTGCCTGAGTGTATGCGCAAGCACAGGTGTACCCTGTATACCCTCACTCTTATAGTCCGATGGATCGGAGAGAGATTAGGCGCAGAACCGACGGCTTTAAATGATTTCCGAGGCACGGGGGTGAAAAACCGTCAACTTACTTCCTTCAGGCTAGCACTGAGAAATTCTTGATAGAAATACCCAATAACTGATTTTTAGCTAACCTGAGATTCGAACTAAGATGGGCCAAATATGGATTTCACCGAATACGAATATTCGGCCGAACGTTATTCGGCAGGATCACCTTGGTACCTAACCAAAAGTGTCAGGAGATTTACTATTTGTTTTTATTTTTAAGAAACTGACGACCAAAGTAATGTGAAATGTACTAATGTAATGTAATGTTTCTTTGTTTGATCCCAAAAACATTTTATCAGGCTTTCTATTTGCTACATTTGGAAGTAAGTCTACAGTGCCTCAAAAACATAGCACTATGTACAGATACATTTAACCCATAAATAAAATATACTTTCAACAGTAAAATTATGAAAGACATGGCATTAATAATAAAAATATAAATTACTTCGCAACCTTCCGCTAGCTAAAGCTTTAGCTAGCGGAAGGTTGCGAAGTTATTTATATTTTTATTATAATGGATTTCCGCAAAGTAACGACTGATTCTATTAAGACATGGCATTATTCAATTCGTATATTTCAATACAGTGGACACTTTGAGTACCACTATAACGAATGTTCGGTGATTTATCCAAATATTCGTCCGAATACGAATATTCGGTAAAGCTGCCGAATATACTGAATACCGAATATGAAACGAATATTCGGCCGATCTCTAATTCGAACCCGGGACCTCTAGATCCAGCAATCGCGTCTATTAGACTAACGAGGAAGTCAAACACAGTTAACGAAGACAATCAGGTACCTTCCTATCTGCAAGGAGTTATCGAAAACTACTTGCGCGGCTGGTACTTTCTGTACAGGAGGCAAGATAGTAGAAAGATCCAGAAGAAGATCAAATGTGTTGTACCTCGACTGTGATGCAGTTGTGCGAGATGATCTTCCTGCTGGCGTGGATATCGTTAGCTATACCGACAATACGTTGGCGTGACGTCAGCACGGTCACTTTCGAGAGGTATTAGTAATAGGCTGACGTAACCTTTTCGTCGTTCCCGCAGCTACAGGTATAGCCTAGCTAGCAGATACTGGGATTCTTCGTATAGTGTTACGTCAGATGTGGTCGGCTGTTCATCAGCCAACACATCATCTAAAAGTCATCTGGTCTATGACAGCCGAAGGTACGTGGGTAGCAGTTTCGCACGCAGTGAGGCACTTCGGACCTGGCGAGATTGGTGGATTCTCGACTAAGAAGAGCACTTCTTTGCAAAATTCCTTGAGCTAGGAACATTAGTCGATCTCGCCGGGGGCTTACAATTTTCCAGTCGCTATGTTTCCCAGCAACTTTTGCATTTAAGCTACAAGCAGCCATTACAGCCCTTAACAGGGCTTTCATGCGCTGTTCGTGCTGCATGGTATAAAATCTCTAGGCTTCAAGCCCAAAGGTTTTATACTATTTTGTGTTATATTATTTATTCATCTCCTCGGCTTCTCGTCCTCCATGGGGCCCGCACTTTTGGGAACTTTCTACTCCTCACTGGTTTTAGATATAAGGATTATGGGGTAGATATATTATGAGTGCAGGGCTGGCTTACAGTACGACATTGCGCACTAGATCATGTTGACAGAAGGGACTAAAACGCAACGATTACAACCATCTCTTTCACCGTCATCATCATTCTTACCACCATCATGTTTACCCATTGTGAACCTCGCGCCTATAATCTGTGGCCCTCTGACGAGAAACATAAAAGTTTCTCCATCTGTGACTAGCAGGCAGAGCTTACCGCTTTGCGTGAAATAGGGACCAAAGGGGCGTGTTACAAGTCCACTGGCTACTGATACATGTATAGTTAAAATTGACATTAGAAAATTTAATATACATTTAACATTTTATAATTTTTGTTATAATATGTTGTAAAGGAAAATGAAACAACAGGACATTTAAAAAATCCCAGAGTTTTTTTGCTGGTTCTTTTCTACAAACTGGTGTAGATTGCAGCTATTCATAAGCTCTTAAAACAAGCCTAAATTGAATAAAATAGTTTTGGCTTTGACTATGACGCACGTGGGAGATGATTCCCTGTTACGTGGTAATTTTTGGAACCATAGGTTCCTGGTCTTGTAAGACGCTATTTCTAATCCCAACTATTAGATTTTAGCGACACTCTTGCCCACTTGTAACTAACAACTAACATTAACTAATGTAAAGACAAACAATTCAATTAATGTTAATTTTCATCGTTCGTTCTTTAATCGATATGGAATCTTACATCAAATTACAATATGATAAACGTTCCCATACTAGAAATTACTACTGTATCATGGAGGCGCTTTACATAAGTACATAAATTGCTCATAGAAAATCCTTACAAAATGTTCCGTGCGGCATTCAAACTCGCGGCCTACAGCGAAATGCTTTACCTAGCGAGCTAACAAATATATAGAAAGGTAATCTTTACATCTTTTTTAGATCGAACACCCAGTCAGGCCACTTTAGATTCATTAGATACAGCAAGATACTCGGAAGATGGTGGAGGCGATCGTGGAGGCAGCGGTGGTGATGTTGCTGTGCTGGAATTTGAACTGCGGAAAGCTAGAGAAACCATAAATGCATTACGTGCTAATCTTACGCAGTTTGCAGGTAATTTTAAAAATAAAAATTCACGAAAACACAAGTTGTTGCTGTAGTCAAACAAAGGATATTGACCACAGTAAAAACTTTCGAAATTCTTGTGAAAGATGTGAACCGCGTAAGAGAGTTTGTACAACAAATGTTACAAATGCAACAAACCTTCTTGCCCTTATGTAAGACTAAGTGATAATATCGAACAAAAGTTATCCAGTATATATGACAAGACAAATACAACACAACTAGATCTGAAACTAACAATTTGTGTTTTGACACAAACACAAAAAAACTCTAAGGTCACCAAAATTTTGATTCGGCCGAGATTCGAGCGCAATTTTTTTTTCGTGGCCTAAGTTCGATGCAATGTTTTTCCTTGTTTTCAAGGCGATTCAAGCAAGGTTATGAAGTGTAACGAAGTTTAGGGGTATAAATCTCAAACCAAACGCTGCGTGCATTTCAAGTGACGCCGAAACCATACTCTACTTCTTGACACGTACTCATGCATTTTTCTTCTTTCTTTCTCTAACAGCTCGCAAAAGACCACTGCTGGTCGCAATGAGGTAATTTAAGCAAGGTTATGAAGTGTAACAAAGTTTAGGGGTATAAATCTCAAACCAAACGCTGCGTGCATTTCAAGTGACGCCGAAACCATACTCTACTTCTTGACACGTACTCAGGCATTTTTCTTCTTTCTTTCTCTAACAGCTCGCAAAATACCACTGCTGGTCGCAATGAGGTAATTTAAGCAAGGTTATGAAGTGTAACAAAGTTTAGGGGTATAAATCTCAAACCGAGCGCTGCGTGCATTTCAAGTGACGGCGAAATCATTCTCAACTTCTTGACACGTACACACGCATCTTTCTTCTTTCTTTCTTTAACAGCTTGTAAAAGACCACTGCTGGACGCAATGATATTGTATACTATAGTTATATTATAAGCTCACAAAATCACAGAAAAAAGTGTTCTAAACACAGTGATGGCACACATTCACGGCATACACAGTGGCGAAGCTAGGACTCCAAACTAGGGCAAGCCCAAGATATGGTTTTGTTGTTTTTAGCAGTTTTATAAAAATACACCAATCTTGATCTGTTTCATATTCACTGCTGTGAAGAACTGTTTAGCAAAGCACACAGAAGGCATACTACCGCTAGATAGAGATGACATATGCAATTGCATACCTTCGGTGGCTTTGAAAAGAGCCGTTTGGGTTTGCTTGAGCGAAAGAAAAAGATATTTACATACAATACAATACATGAACAGAAGAAAAGCATGAACAAACTACAAACTATGTACAAAATTAAAAAAGGGACGCCTGGTAGATGTGAAACCTCCAAATTATTTTGTTTAAGTTATATGCATAGAAGAACAGATTACGACAGGAATTAGATATGGTATAATGAGAAGATAAAGCTTTGCAAATTTTTTTACCATAAAATAATTACTATTTGTTATATAATTATTCATTTTCAATTTTAAGGAACTGTACAAAATGATATTTTTAACTTTTAAAGTAATATAAATATCAAATTATTAAATTAGCCGATAGCGTGTTTGTGCCATCTAGTGTAATTTTTACGTACCACCGTGAGAATCAATCAATTTTCGTTCGATAAAGTTACTTGACCTATAGAATTAAGTAGATAGCGCTATTAAAATGTTATATACTGATGGACTAAAGGAAATATTCTATATATAATAGCTGTTTCACACCAGTGGTTGGAAATACCTTTAAAAGTAGTTGGCAATACAAAAGAACTGCGTACGGCACGTACGTACAAATATACGAAAATGCGGCGCGTATGGTGCGGACAAATGTTTGCAAATATTTCCATCTAAAACGATGTTGTTGTTGGTTGTAAATTATTCGATTTATAAAATTGTGGGAAAGTGTGTTCTTAATTCTTACAACGGAACAGAGACAAAGCTTCTTAAGAACGTGCTAAATTGTTACCTATTTTGATAGGGTTGTCACAATAGGTGAAGAAAAATTTACCAAAACATTTGTTAAATAGTTTTATTATTCAGTATGATAGAATACTTTACGAATTACTTACTCTAATAATTTCCTTTATAATTTTTTTAATAATTTATTGTTTCTTTTAGTGGTGTGGTAAATTCTGAATTTAACATAATAAAATCTTTAATACGTTTAAGTAATTTGTGGCCAACATTGACTGTATTTATTTCAAGATCGAAATATTCGCGAAACTTTTACTCAGGCATAATTAAAAAACCCAATTGTACGTTACCCTTACCATCATAAAAATCCTTGTAATGACTGAATTAAGAATCTTTGCCCATATTTATAGGTTGTTCATATCCTCCTTGGGATAGTTAAAGTATGATATATCATTACTTTTTCTAATATTGTTCAGACACACACAGTACAATAAACAACCATTATTTATAATACCTCGTTTTTACATAATAAAATTCTAACTTGCAACTAAAAAATTAAACAACGTGCGTCGCACTGACCCTGAGTTTGTTCACTGGCTGCGCCAGTGTAACCAGTTTTATCCACTTTCGCCACGTATGCGACAAGCGGCCAGTGGTCACGCAAACACGCCCCGCGTGCTCGTAGTAGTGCAACCGATTTGCGCGGTTGTATGTGAAGCTTTATCTTTGTTACGTTTATCTACTCATGTGGTTTCGGCGTCACTAAAATGTACGCAGTATCATATTTTAAAACTGCCCATACTAATTATTGTCGATATCTGAAGAAAAAGAATCTTTAATTTTGTAGACCTATGAATAACTACGCTCATAAATAATACGAGCGTGAAATAGTAGCATTATATTTGCTGTGTTGCTTGCTGTGTTGCATTATGGCGACTAACGAGAGCTGAAGAAAACTTTTATAAAAGTCTTTTAAATGCTAACGAGGCATTCTGTTTTAGTCCTTAAGATGCTCTACGCATCTGCATTTGAATTCTTAAAATCTAGGACAGATATGTATAGACCATCCATTTACCATCAGGTGGTGCTGGCTTGTCACCCTAGTTTCGAATATCGGAAAATTAGAAGTATAGTAATAAGGTTATTAGAGAAAACTTTGATTTATTTAAAATACTTTAAAATGTATGTCTAACATGAGCGCTTAAGGCATTCAAATTTGGATTTACCAAAAGTATTTTTTTATTACGCCTTGATCAACATGAATGTATCATGACATATACTTTTGACGATTAAAAACAATAGTGCTAGAAAGATGCATGCGTAGATACTAAATTAACTACTAAATAAGTCATTGAATCAGGAGGCAATTTGGCACTTTCGTTCCTGAAAGTAGGGTCGAAATACGAAATTTCGATCAAGGTATGATAAAAAAGATTTTTCTCTTTTAAAATATTCACAGTTCTTTAAAAAATGTCTTTTATCATATAGTAATGAATAATTAAATTAATGTATTTCTTTTCCTTTTTTATTAGATGGGGAATCTGCTTTGGATAAGACTACGAAAGAAAATTTCGATCAAAGATCTCTGAAACCGCACGAAAAGAGGGCTCTAAATTTTCTTATTAATGAGTATCTTCTACTACAGAATTATAAACTCACTTCCATTACATTCTCTGATGAAAATCCCGACCAGGTATGGCATTAAATTTAATTATGATAATAGAGGTAATTTTAAAGATAACTAGATATTTATAATACAGAAATCCAAAACCTTACCAACTTTTTATATAATCCCTAGTGTTTGTATCACCAATATTCATCACTACACATTGGGAATTTATTATATTTATTTATATTGTAAAAAAACGTAAAATTACAGCCTATATACGTGCCACTGCTGGTCACAGGCCTCCCTTCATTTCTGAGAGGGTTTTAGTGGCAAGGAAGTGTCCGCCACGCTGCCCCAGTGCATGTTGGCGAACTTCACATGTCTTCGAAATATTTTTTTCTTATTCCTCAGACATGCAGGTTTCCTCACGATGTTTTCCTTCACCGCCGAGCACGTGGTAAATCAGCGCTTAAAATTGCAATTAACAACTTCATTGGTGCCGGCGAGGATCGAACCCAGGTTACTGGCGTTCTGTTATATTTACAGCTAGCGTTAACCATCTGAGCTACCACGGCTATATATTAATTTATATTATAACATTAACAGTATAATATTTTTAGGAGTTCGAAGATTGGGATGATGTAGGCCTAAATATGCCCCGTCCAGCAGGGCTTGTGTCGTTGTTTAGGGGTAGTAAAAGAGCTCTCAATGTAACAACGACTGATGCATTCACGCAAATTGAACCAATAGAAATAACTAAAACAGATTGGAGAACCGAACAAGCGGAAGAAAATGTATGTGTCAGCTGTCAGACTTCATTAGACAATGGAACGGATTGGAACCATGAGGTAAATATGTGCGTTGTGATATTTCCTTTACGTATTGTATTTAACAGTAAGTTATGAAATCTTCTAAAATGCTGGGATTTATTAAAATAGACCTTAAAAATAAAGCCAAGAACTAACTAACTTTAATGTTTTTGGGAGTAATCATTTGGAATACGCCATTACAGCATTGAATCCTAAGAACGCTCGCTGTTCACGCGTATAGACTATCCAGCGCTTTTTCACTCGTCACCTTGCTTGATGTACCCCGGAATTCATAGTCACAGATGCAAGCTTTTCGTTTGACTTTCTTCCACATGGAATCGTTGAAAGCGAAGCGAAAAGTTCATGATCTTATAATCATATTAAGTTTTTACCTATGAAATTGCCGTATTTTATGAAATAAGTTAACGTATTTTTTTCTAAATTATTTATTTATTAGTCAAAGTAATCATGCAATTGATGCAATCCATGCTGTCGATGCATCATTGTTGAATATTTTTCCCGCCAAAAAGTTATCCAAATTCTGGAAAAGTTGAAGTCTGTAGTCGCAAGGTCTAGTGAGTACGGAAGATGACAAAGAACTTCCAACACCAGCTCTTGTAACTTGGAGATCGTCTGTTATACAGTATCGGGTCGCACGTTGTCGTGCGACAGCAGCAGGGACGAGCGATTAACCAAAGCTAGTTGGAGACGTGGCAGCTTATCCATCATTGTGTACAGTTCTTCACAATACACATCTGCAGTAATGCTCATTGTATGTGTGCGGTTGGTCTTAGGTTTGTTACAAGCTTAAGGTTCGTGACAATAAAAATTGCCGATTGAATTACCAAAATTGACACTTTAATTGCCAAACACCAATTAAAACTTAAAACACACTAATAATTAATCACACTAACCACTTAAGTTACACTTTATTTCGCTCCGAAGCTTCGCTTGTATCGCCAATTCAATACTACCCCGGTCGCGGCCCTAACGGCTTTAATTAGGCCTTTTCCACCGAAACATCCAGAATATTCCAGCAAATACCGGCCCCCGACCGACCAGGTGCAGAAAGTTCGAGTGTGGAGCTTTCTAGAAACATTCTTCTATTCATCTAGATGGCGCTAATGGGAGAGTTCTAGAAAGATCTTGACACTCCTATTTCTGATAATTGATACCAGATGGCGCTTGTGCCATCGACTATGGCGCGCAACAGGTTTAGTAGTGCTACTAGCTCATTGTTATACTGCTGAAGTTCAGCAATGGTATTCATTCTAAAAACGCACTAAATATGTGGTGCTAAGTTTTTTTTTATAGCATTGGGTGACAAACAAGCACACAGTCCACCTGATTGTAAGTAGATGCTGCGGCTCAACTAAGGATCAAAATGCAAATGCGTTGTCACCCCAGAGGACTAAGATGGAATGCCACGATTCCAGTAAAAATGGTCTCCGGTTCCTTACACTCACCATACGAAACACATCAGCATTCTGGTATTCTGTGAGAGCGTGGTCCTACTCCGGTTAAACCGGCCCATTCGTGCTACAACTATGATATAGGTGCAGCGTGGCTCTACCACATAAAGTATGTTATTTACTAACCATTTATTAACCAGGCAGTGTGTCATAGCAGTGTGACAGACGATACTTTTTGTGGTGGTTAGTAATTTGTTTCACTAATCGATACACCAGTGTGAAGAAGCAATGTGACAGGTGACTCTATGACTCTTGCTTACTTTAACCACGAAAGAAACACCGTTTAAGAAATTATTCACTGGCATAATAGTTTGAACGGTAAAAACAGTAATGAATAAATAAAATACGTTTTATGAATTTTATCGCGTTTAATTTTACTTATTTTAATTTACCCAACGTTTCGAATGCTACAAAGCGATAAAATAGTTTATTTTTTTCAATGCGTAGTGTTCGCGTAAATATAAGAAATCATTACAGTGGTGGATCTATTCACACTTGTATACTCAGTGTGAAAAGTGGTTATAAATCATAGATTGAAGGAGACAAAATAAATAGAGGGCCGAGATATTTTATATGATGCATGTGTATTGAAAAACCAGTCAAGAAATTTTTCTTATTTTTCTTTGTACCATTTGTTTGTACCTACATTATTGACTTTTAAGTTACTCAGTATTTGGTATCTTACTATGATAAGAAACTATCTGAAGGAAAAAACATTTTGTAAAACATTGCTGAAACATTTCAGATATTAATTCAAGCAGAAGAAATCGAGCTCTTGAAACAAAAGGTTATAGAGTTAGAAACTGAAAAGTTGAACTTTCAAAAATTGTACGACGCAGCTATTGTGAGCTTAAATTCCCTTACAAGCCCTACTTCGGAAAGCAAAGCTCTCGACTTACAAATACCTAATGATAACATGCTCTCGGTCCAAACAACGGTGCAACAAACTATAGATGTCAAGCCTATAACATACACAGCGGCAGAAAATCATTATGGAAGTGGAAACTCAACCAACAGCGCAACACCAGAACAGTTTGAAATGATTGAAAGTGAAAAGAACCTTGAAATGTAAGTTTTTAGGGGGCTTCATGTAAACAAATTTTATTATATTACGAGATGAGCATTCTATAAACAAATTTCATAATGGACAGATGTAGATTTATAAATTACAGGGTGTTGTGTTAAGTGTGGTTAACTTTGTCTTTGATTATATTTTTTAATTTTATAAAAACACTAGCTGGCCAGGCAGACGTTGTTCTGCCTGGCCAGCAAGTTCCGACGACCCTTTG
The DNA here is from genome assembly GCA_907164705.1 of Parnassius apollo. Taxonomy (NCBI): domain Eukaryota; kingdom Metazoa; phylum Arthropoda; class Insecta; order Lepidoptera; family Papilionidae; genus Parnassius; species Parnassius apollo. The sequence goes on from CAJQZP010000212.1 coordinate 14,715,236, forward strand.
TCCTATAAAAATCTTTAAATCCGTTATTAAAAAAATATTTATAGTTATTATAATTAAAGTAAGCTAAATGAATTTACATAATTTCATTTAAATGTTGAGCTGTTTCGGAGATTGGCGTGAACAAACATCGTGACACTGATACTCATCGGATATTGAACCCGTTATAGAAAGGATTTGCCATACACTTGCCAGGTATATTGGCGATTGAAATACTAGACGTCTCGCACCTTTAACGCTGCTCGTCTTCGCCGGTATGGAAACTTTACGACTGGTGTAAACGAGACGGTTATATCGCCAAGATAATTGATAGAATCAGGCGTTACTTTGCGGAAATCCATTATAATAAAGATATCAGTAGTTATCTAATTTGAAGAGCACCTCCCGTCCTCCCTCAATTGCGTGCACTAATCTCGTTACCACTAATCCAGCACTACTGCTCTCAACACCACTTCTTCCAAGACCACTATTCTAAGAAAGACACACCATCGACGATTATACAATACGTGTTTCGCCTCTATACGAGGCATCTTCAGGTGATGTAGACTCCACAGCGGCTGACCGCTAAGTTAGCCTAAGTTGCAAAGTAACTATTAATATCTCTTCGGTTATATCGCCATCTATCGCAAGGCATTTTCCACGATCGCCTCTTACGACACATCCACTAATGATAAAGAGTTAGTCTTCATAATGTGTCTTGATATCCGCTACTTCTGGGAAAACATAACAATTTTGATCAGTAAACTGTAGAGACTTAATGTTTTGTCTACCATATCATAAAATGAAAGTGTAGAAAATTGATATAATTTAGAGTTTATTTTAAATTGTTACAGCAGCTAGATTACTTATGATGACGTACACTAAATGTACTTTTCAGGAAGAAAGAAGGTTCCAACACTAGCTCCTTCGACCCGGCGATACTCGGTGACAACAGCGCGAGAGACTCGCCCATGCGTCGAAGCAGCGTAACCACTTTGGATGAAACTCTCAGTATCAATGATGCCGGTGATTGGACACGTGTACAGTATGAGTACAACAGCATTGAAAATAACGCCAAAGAAATGTGGATAGATAGGTAAGATTGACAATAAAAAATATCCTGTGTTATGTATTTACTAGTAACAGAAAACTCCTTTCCATAGTACATTAATTGCCTTAAAATGTCTCGATTTGTATCACGATTACAAATGCAAGGGTAGACCGTATGGCGATTTTAATTTGTTTAAGAGAAATATGACTCACAATGACTCTGCGGGATTGTCCACAGTTATAGTAGAATTGACAGGATGTGGTATAATTAGTCTATATAAAAGGTATGGTCAAAATGTACTCAACAGACTCGTAGTTTTTAAATTTCCTTTTGAGGAGAGCAAACGAGCGGCAACCAGCGGTTTCGTCACAGACTAAAAGAATTGACGCAGTTCATATTATTATGCGACTTTAATATCTAGATCTTAACAATTCCACCAAAAATCTTAACTGAAATTTGATCATCATCAGCTTGCAGTGATCCACAGCTGGACATATACATTTATTATAGGATGAGGGTGACAAACGAGCACACAGTCCAAATGACGATTAGTGGATGCTGTGGCCCATAGACATCTACATTTACTTCTTTACTTCCGTTGGCGCTACAACCCTTTGTGGGTCTTGGCCTCCTCCACAATCTTCCTCCAGTTGTCACGCTGCCTGGCTACCTTCTTCCAGCTGGTAAACTTTCCCATCTTCCTGAGATTCTTCCACACAGTCACTCCAACGCTTTTTAGGCCTGCCTCTTGGTCTCTTTTGTTGCGGCGTCCACTTTGTCATTATTTTTACGGCAAAAAAAGACATCTACATTTATCTGCAACTAAGAATCAAAATTCAGATGCGTTGTCACTCCTGAGAACTGAGATATAATGCCTCGTTTCCAGTAAAAAGGCTCTCCGGTTCTCTACACTCACCATACGAAACACAGCAGCATTAAACTGCTATTTTACGCTGGTATTCTGTGAGAGCATGGTCTTACCCCGGTCAAGCCGACCCATTTGTGCCGCAACCACAATAAAGCTGCAGCATGGCTCTACCACGTAAAAAGCATTTAATACCTCTCTTAAGGTGTGCCATTTGCCTTGACCTTCGAATTCACGTATAACGTTCCTGTTTGCCATCTAGCCAGGGGCCTTATATGTAATACTTTGCAAAAAAAAGCATAAAAATCGACTAGATAAACGAAGTCAATCGTCAGAACAACAACAAACTGAACAGACCCCTTTTGCTGGACACGAGTCATCTTAGTCTTAGGGTAAAAACTAATCTGGATTTTGATTTTTAATCGAAAACGGATGTCTATGGGCCACATCGTCCACTTAACATCAGGCGTACTATGTGCTCTTTTGTCACCCTTGTTTTGTAAGAAAAAAACACCATCAAGAATGGAAATATTTTAGTAATTACAACCAAGATACACGTTTAAAAAAGAAAATTTATATTGATACACATTGAAAAGAAAATTAATAGTTTTTATTACTAGGAATGACTCTGAATTTAGAACTATAACTTAAAAAAAGGTGTAAACAATTCGTTGATTACCAAAAGTATAACACATGATTGATAATAACCCCTGGAAATGACGCTACTATACTGTTTCTAAATGTTTTATATTTAATTGTACAACAGTCCCACTGGGTTTCTTTCTAATTTTTCTAAAGCAGAAGTTTTTCTGAAACAGCGATAAAAGTATAAATTTCTATGAGTATTACTTGTAATCTACATTGAATAAAAATCATTATATTTCATTCTACATAGTATAAAATAAATGTTAATCATTATATTAATATGTGAACATCGGTAATTGAAGCATGTTTTTTAGTATTTATTTTACAAGGAGAGGAATTAAATTACTAGATTGAACTTTTCAGTTTTTGAAGCACGATTACCATATTTTTCTTGACAGTTGAGAACTTGATATTTTTTCTATATAATTTTTTACAATCTAGGTATCATCTAATATGGTCATTCAAGCGTTTACATTTAAAAGTATTTAATGAATTATGTTGTCTATATTCCACGCAATAGAACCAAGCAACCGCATTAGACTTTTTTAGTGTGTACAGAAAAGGAGTGGACTAATTTACCGGTGTCTATCTTACCGTCCGAATACAATCTAGGCGTCTTCAAGGCAATAGTGAATAGGCTTTTGTTATGTTAAGACAGGGTGATTTACCATCTAAGGCTGCATCTTCCACTTACTAGGTGGAATTGTGGCAATGACTTATAAAAAGTAAAAAAAAATTAGGCGAATTTAAGCTGCTTGCGTCAAATTTTTGGCGACTCGGACCGGTTTAGACTTGGCAACGCTATAGTCTAGTCTAGTCGTCTTGTTTCTACCGTCGTCGTCGTTAATACTTTTTAAAGTATTATGCGTTATTAATAATTAAAACTCAAATTTTGTATAGTTTGTTTCGTTGTATAAATTTGTAACATAGTTTATTTTTTCAGCGGGATACCGATCAATGTCAAGGCACCCATACTAAACTGGTGCTCTGAAACATTGAATTTAAATGAACCGTTGAACAATGATCTCCTGGCAGAGTTGGTCAATAACGACAAGCCCATAACATTACCTGGATTGTTGTTGCTAGTAGCAGATACATTACCGAGGGTGAGTTAATTATTTAACTAAAAACAAATACTATACTACGGCCAACGAGAAGCGATACCAAATGTAAACAAAACCAATGCAAGGTTATTAGGAATAGCAGTTATATAATATATAAGCTATATTTAAGTAGACAATATAGTTTTAAAAAATGTCTAGCAAACCAAAAAAATAGAACTTTTTTATAAATTTTGTTATAATTTGAATTATTGTATAATGTAGATTTAAATTAAATAAATGCTTTCTGCGCCATCTCTTTTTTTTTGTATGGGCATTTATCGTTCGGCCAAGTTTCTTTAACATATTTGTAGGTATTAATAACCATACTTTTTTCATTCACAGTAAAACTAGTCACCTAAAATTAAAAATTAAATTAAAATGATATACATACTTTACTTACATGCATCTTTAATAAATTAAGAAAAGTTTTATTGTTACAGTTGCTGTTTTTTAGATAACTTTAAGATAACCTTAAAGTACACTCCGAACTAAGAAGTTTTAATTAAAACTACTAAAAAACATTCATATATATCCTATTCCTATACATACCTTTGGACGTTGTAATGTTGTTTGACGAAGTAAAATCTGTTGATTTATTTCTCGACGTACTTGGTTGTGGCTCCATCATTAACAATAATTAAATAAACAACAATTACTAAAATAGCCTCCCGAATGTTTGCAAACCGTCTTAACCCTGACATGTTTTTGCCGGGAAAACGAGACATTACGGCAAATACACAAGATGGAAAGAGATAGATAATAGATTGTCAACTCCACAGTCGCTTATAAGGTAAATGACTTTTCGTATCGTTGCTGGTTGGCCGTAGGTACTATATTTATAACTTTTACTTACATGACACGTTTTTTACAACTATTCAATTCAGTGCTGGATATAATCAGGTCTTTTCAGTAATGTGCCATCTTCAGCTGATAGCTTGATAAATTTGCCCATACTCAACAGGTTGACGTCATAGGCTACAACGCGGTTGAACTAATGTGGCGAAGTAGTTTGACAGTCCCATTTTTGTCGTGCATACATATTGCATAGTAGTAAGGTTAGTGTTGCGTAAAGTTTGTTCAGCGCAGGCGGCTGTACCGATGTGAAGCTGTCAGTTTGACAGTCACCATAGCGGTACTAGTAGACGAGAGACTCGAGAGTATCAGTCGTTTCACGGACGTTAAACCAAAGGGACGCGCAATTTTTTATCAAGAAAAATATCCGATGTACTCACAACTTTAAAAATGGCTAAATATATCGATTTTGCTTAACATATAAATAAGAAAAACTCTGGACTGCGGTGTTCAGTGGGATAAGTGGCTTCATGCGTCATGTGCTAGAATTTAAATTGATTAGTTGTCTCTATTAGCTACGGAAGCTGTGGAGTGTGGACTATAAATCGAAGGCATCTGTAGTCCTTAGATTCCGCTTAGTCCGTATCCCATATTATACCCGACCCCGTTGAAGACGACGATGAAACCTCTGTGGCAGAGAGATCCAGTACTGCTGCTTTGGGAGGATCAATGGACAGTAAAATGCTGCAACAAGTTCTTCGACAATTGCAGACTGAAATCGAAAATACTATCCGAGAAGAATTGCAAAAAACATCATTTTTTTCCGACAAAATTGATAAATACATTATTAACAACTACGAGACGTAAAAACACTAGAGAACCAGTTTCAGAATTTTGTTTAAAATGTTTCAGTGGAAACAATTTTGGTTTTATTTATTTATTCAATGTTCAATTGCTAATATGCACTAAATTATGCTGTATGTTTTCCTTAAAGAAAAAAACATGTGTTCAAACGCGGTAGAAGTGAAACTTTCAAAAATCAGGAGTAGAATCATTATAGTGTATAAATAATTAAAATATAAATAAAGGAGACAATCAATTTTTGTATGGAGAATGGGCCCACCACAAATTTTCGCGTCACGCAATGAAATGGATGTCGATTTATTCCTTATAATTTATAGTTTACAAAAGTAATATTAGTTTTACCACATCTAGACGGAAAATCGAGAAATTGACAATTAAAATATGAATTTTAAAATAACCTATAAATAAACTAAAAGCTATTTATAGTGGTTTTTACCGGTATTTTAAGTTAAAATAGTGCACTGTTGAATAATAGTTCATATAAAACCAAGTTGTAGGTACATTCAGCATTTTCAGGTACTTCAATATTTTTAGTAGTTACGGCAAAATATAGTGCCTGTCTGTGTACAAATGTGGTATGGATACAATTTTTTACATATATTGATTGTGAGTGTACTTCCCAATTACCGTTAAAATAATATGAATAAATTCAAGATGACTAAGGTATAATATATCCATTTATATTTACAATATTACCAACACACGTTATATAGTAAGAAAGATGTTTTAAACTGACTGTGTAAAAAACAAGTTATAATGCAACCGTATTTATAGATGGTAAATCATCATTTCCAACATAGTCTATATAATTCAGACATATAATTCAGATCTATTTATGCAGACAGACAGACAGGCCCGGTGTCAAGCCTTTTTTTAATATGCTTTGGTTGATTATTAAATACCTAATTATACATCTTAAAATGACTGGGTTCTAAAATACCAAAATGACTAGGTAATATCATGCTTATCTGTTATTACACACTGATAAATTGTGAGGAAGTAAGATGTTTTGAACTGTTTGTGCCAGGATAACAAACACACAGGTATAGTTTAATTGTATTTATTATTAGCGATCCGCCCCGACTTCGCACAGGTGATTTCTGGATTTCGACAACAGCGCCACCTACCGAGTCCATATGTGAATATGAATCATATAGAGACCCGTTCAAACACACATAAACATATCATCAAAATCGCTTGGATGGTTTCTAACGGACATAGGTAGAAACATTTTTCGTGTTTTCATATCAAAAGATCATATTAAAAGATTTTTTCAAAATAACTTGATGGTAACATTTCTATTTATGATACGATATTGATATGTAATAAGTCCCAAAGATCATGTATAATCACTGCATTAATTATGGTTAAAATCGTCAGTGTTTTATGAGTCCTCTTTTAAAAATAACACAGCAGACAGGTGCAGTGCCGGCCCTTTGTTCATTAAAGTATTCATCTATTAGCAAGTATAAATCCCATACATCATTAAAATATAATGTCTCGCCCGTTTACGATATTATTAGAAATCAGAAGGATATTGTCAATTAAAAGAGATAAAAAAGGGTGCCAAAGCAATAAATTCAACTTTGCTCGGCGTTTATTTATAAATTACACATATAACATAATATATAACAGATAATAAAGCACACAGTAAAATAGAAATAGTTCAAATAAGCAACAAAAATTACAATTTTTAGTCATCATTATTCATCATCATTACAACAGTCCACTGCCGAACATATGGCTCCTAAATTAAAGATATAATGTAAAATATTACAGAGGCCTTCCGTGAATTGCCATCACGTTCCGTCCCGTATGGTGTCGTTAAAGTCGACAGAATAAAATAAAAATACTAGGAGATGGGGAGCAGCATCTTCCTATAGAATACCACAAAAAACTTTGGTTGCCACAAGTGAAGCAACTATAGCAAAAATGATCATTTATATTACAATATTAATACGCATTAAGATTAATAATCATCATTCATCATTTTCAATATCATTACTTGAAAGTAATATATCATCTAAAAAAGATGCAGGTGGTTCAACCTCATCTCGATGCCGTGCCCAAGATAGAAACCAGACAACAGACATGACATGTGCACAGCAGCCAACAGTGCGTCTGCCTACCAAACAGTTGCAACAGTACCCAGTAAGAGCAGCCCTAGTGTTAGCAATTGATGGGTTGGTGTCAACTAGTATATAAGTGTAATAAGTTTTTTTACTAGTGTGCCTTGATTGTATCCTACCTCGCAATAGATAACTATTTGGACCAAAATCATGGACAGATTGCAGGTATACCTCGATTTTATATTCTCCAGAAGCCCTGACATGCTCCCCGTAATAACTACGAGCTTGTTTAATTTGATAAATTCCTAGACTAAACAGAATGAGATCCTGGAATGTCAGTTGAGGAAAACTATCCAGCTCTGGAAGATTACCATTAATGCTGGCAAATCGCACTCTCACTCTATTTAAATTGTGCATTTCTACGTAGGAGGCTAAATTATTTGGAGTGTTTAGTTTGGCTTGAGCAATTGCCAATATCTCTACAGCATGAAAATTATTACGAATCAACGTATGAAATCGATTTATTAATGCAGCTGCAATTTTAAAGTATAGCATGAGATGAGTAGATGCAGTATTAAAATATTCCTGACGAAATAATTTGAAGTCCCGTTTAAATCTCCCATTTACAATTTCAATCACCCACCTGCACAAAGTTACACATCTGGACTTGTTGGCAGCAATGGTTGATAATTGTATTTCACCAGCTTGTTTAGATTCAGGCATGTAAGCCTTATAACCACATTGCTGCAAGAATGGAATTGCATCCCTAAAACCTCTATCAAGAATAAATACATCGTTTTCTCTAAAATAGGTTCGCAGTGGACTACTATCGTTGAACAGTCTAAGAATTATAGAAGCATCTGATTCTGTTGCAGGATATGGTCCAAAAACATCAAGGATATAACCATTACAGCACACTATTAAAAATGGCTTAACTAAGTTACGATACTTATGTAAACTATATGTTTGCTTCTGGTATAAGTAATTACTACTTTTTTGCACATAAATGTATGTACCATCACATATTACTATGGCTGGCATAAATTCAGGATCCATATCTGGATTACCAAACAAGCCATTTGGTATTGTCAAGTTATATTGAGCAACTTGTTGAATGCATAAGGTATTTGTCCCTAAATGCAGTTGGATGAATTGCTCTTCAAAGCACTGACTTACAATATTTAAGTGATTGAACACAGTCGATGAAGCTACATTAAATAGAGAAGCTATGCGTTCATTGCTATCACCTGTACGAAGTTTCACTAAGAACATAGCTAGACTTCTTTTAGGTGATTTAACTCTTTCACTGATAGATGGAATTTCAACTAGTAACTGTTCAAATTGGTATTTGGTAAATCCTAACCAATATTTGCATAATATTGAATTATCTTCAATGATATTTAAAATATTATAATTTTGAGTAACACTACTTTTAAGTAAGGAACAAAGGTTGTCTATCTGAGATGCAGTAAAATCTGAACAGTTACTACTCGTGAATAAATTATTCCAATCATTGTGGGGTTCATTTAAATGGTATTCACAAATACGAGCGCACAGTGGCACATAAAATGAGTGATCTATCAGCAATCTCTCTTTAAGTAGTTTAGGTATTAAAAATCTAGATGAATGATTACATGACTTAAAAATACAGTGACGGGAAGTAGAAGCAGCACGCTTATAATTAGCCATAGTAATTGTTGATGCCGCTCTGGAAATGGCAGGGGTTACAGGTGCAGGTATAGGGGGTGGTTGTGGGATGTTACCGATGTCTTCTATATTCATGGATTGTAGCTCAATATCCCTGTTCTCATTTTGTTGTCTCTGTCTCCATACAGCTCTGGAAGCCCTCAGCCAGCAAGGACTGCATACTCGTTCTAAACGATCCACCTGAAAAAAGTTATTTTTTATCAACTAACAAAATGAACTATAGTTTTACAGTGTCTACTCTAAATATTAATAATATTTATTATTGTTCTATTTATTTCAATCTTTCTAACACTAAATAGTTTTAATGTCTTTTAAAATTATAAATATTAGCATGCAATTGTTTCCCCTCATAATATTTTTGTGGCACTACTTATTTAAATAGAAATAAATAATACATCACATATCAGACAAGAAGTAATTATTTTAGAATTATTAACAATATTTCACTAAGCCCAAGTTCTTTAAAGTTTCAGATAACATTGAATGATTAAATTGAAAAACTGTCATTCTTTACGAGTTGGGGTACTTTCAACTAATTATAAATAATTTTGTAAATCTTAACAAAACAGAAAAGATTTGATCTTGATTCTCTAGGGTGAAATATCGATTCACTAGATCGATTTAGTACTATATATCGATATGACATTGACAGATAAAACGTCAAAAACGTGAGAATATTTAATTAATTAGTTGTTTACCAATATTTTCAAAAAATAAATAAAAATACTTCGATGCTGCTCCGGTAGCAAAACTCGCGTGTAGGTGCTTCAGATAAACTCCCTTGACGCCCCCCACAGTAACAGAATCTTCAAATTGAGGCGACCGAATTGTAAACCCAACCCGTTTTATTTATACTAATGTCTTTTAAGGTAAAAAATATTACTTGTATAATAAGTACAAAAGCATACAAATATGGGTGTAAGATAAGGAAGAAGTATCGTTCATCTAATAACTAAAAATAAAAAAATTGGTTATTAATGGCAAATATCCCCCCATAAGACAATCTATGTTCAGCAGTAGACTTTTGGTAGACTGTAAATTTAAAGATAACCTGTTAGTGAACTGCCATGTTGAATGAGCATAAATATCAGACCAAATTGTATGCAAGGTGTCTGATTTTACAAACATCAATCTGTGTACCAAAGCGATTGTGGCAAATCCTCTGGGCTGCCTATTTGAGGCAGGGGACCATTTACAGCCTTTTAAAATAAGGTAAGTACCTGGTGTGATGGTATCCACTGCAAAATAATATCTCTTTCTTCAGAGTTAATAGGCACAATCCGTCTACGGTGTGCTCTTAACATTGAAGATCCACATGGAATACAAATATTCCTGTACCCAAATCTTCTAATGGAGTGAGCTGATGCAACACTTTCTTGCAATATTCTTAGGCAGTTACAACAAACTGCATCAAGTGGGTGTAACTGAAAAAATCAGGAATTAAAAATAAAAGAGTAAATAAATATTAAGTTCAGATAAATGTACATTTTGAGGAGGGAAGCGAAGTTGGCATGAAAGTGAATGTTTGATGTGGAACCCTATATTATTTGAAATACAATACATTTTCAATTAAAAAAAAAATTGGAAATCCAAAAGACAAATATCGATTAATATATTATGATTTTACAATATTTACAGTATTTCAGGTATATCATATAGTGATAAATAAACTTTATAATATTAGAGTATTATGGAGTTGTGTAATATTAGTAATATATGGGGGAGGCCTATGTTCGGCAGTGGAGTTTAATTGGCTGTAACGGTAATATTACAGTGGATTGAAATATTTTTCATTGCACAAAATAACTTACTTTTCTATTTACATAATATTTTATCCTTAGAATAAATATTGACACATATATACCTATACTTTTTCGACTTTGATTTCTGATTGACTGACAAAAGATAATTAGACACACATAACATGTGATACATCATACCATGCCACAAAAACTTCTTTTGTGTATATTGTGTGACTTTATTTTATCTATTATTTAAATTAGATTTCACTAATAACATAAAACTTCAATACTTTAACATTTAACACATTAGTAAGACCTGTGTTTATCATTTGTTAAAGGTTAATTCAGTATAAGTTATAGATTTTACAAAATTCTAGGAGGAAAAAATAAACTTTTATATTACTCACATGGACTTTTACTCGTCAGTTTGCATTTTCGAATGTCATTGGCAAATTATATACATAAATGTGATATAGGTATTTAATATTTGACTTACGTGCATGATATAACCCTTAGGTTAAACATTTTTTGCATCAATTAGACATTAACATACTAATCCACTTGTAAGCAGTAAAACTACGTGAATTTTCATTTTTAAACTTTTACTTTAACACGAACACAGTTTACATCAATTTAAACAAACAAGTTTATGCCATATTATATTTTTACAGTCAATGCCAGTCAATGGAGTCAATGCAAAGAACTATGCCTGTAAGTTGGTAAATAGCAGGAAAAAATGCAGTGTCATCTTGTGTCAAAATATAAAATAATTCAATCAATATAATATATCATTTATCAATTTAATATAACGAAAGATTAAAATTATAGCTATAGAAGGTATGAATTTATTAATAATATGAAGGGATATTTATTATTACTTTTAAAAACTTAAAATAATTAAGTACTTAATCATGTATAGATCGTTATGTGTGCCTGGAGTCTGTGGATCGTTTTCTTTCGTATTATTTCTAAAAAATCGTACCATATCCCATATTATTCAACAAAAATAAAAATATTAAGTAATACATTAATAAAGAAAATATATAATTTTCGTTTCCGCAGTATAGTAATATTGTTGGAATAAAATCGAGAGTAACAAAAATAATATATATTTCTCATAAAAGTTTAAATCTAGATAATATGTAAGTAGATAGATTGTATAGTGCAGTGATTAGCTTTCCATGAGATAATATTATACCTACCTCATGAGAAATCCACACAGATAAAAGTTGGCGCACATCAGCAGTTGTCTCGGCCAGTAATTGTCTTCGCACACTGCGTTGAAACCTGACTCCACAATTGCAACATACACTTCTATTTTCATTGTATGCTGATCTAGCAGATTCCATTTTCTTAAAATCGCATATAAATACAAAAAAACAGTAGCGTAACGAACGTCAATGCCGTTAAGATTAAAGACGTAGGTAATACCCCGCCGCCCCGCCCCGCCGTACCCGGCCGCCGGCCGCTGGGAATTACCGGAAGTCAATGATAAAGTAACGTTTTGGTTCACAGTCATTTAGAACTATGTTATAACGTGATATTAGCTAAAATTTTTAGAAATTAAACATAAAGTTCTTAGTGGTATCTTTTTTTAAGTCAGCTTTGTGAAAAAATAGTTTTCTTTTTATACAAGCTGCAAAATGACTAATTAGGTACACGCATTTTACCCATATTACACTAATCAGAACACGAATATCAAAACAACTAATTTTTTTTTCGTATTTCTTGATTCCGTTTACATTTTCGAAAAATCTGTAGGCCATTTACTATTATAATTTGGTGTCTTTTTTTTGATGTAATACCATTAGTGGACGTTAATATTTTTAGTGGGCCCAAAAATGATTGTCCCCTTTATAATGGAAACTTTATTGTACGATTTAAATAAGAATAGGACTGACCTGGTACCATATTGTAATGCCATAGCTGTCAAGTAAAACAGATATTTTTGAAATAATATTCATTTTCAAAGGAACCATTAACGGAAAAGTATTAATCTGAAGCTCTGGATCGCTGTCTGGGAAGTCGTTGTCATCATTATCATCACTGCTGCTTTCCTTATTTATGTAGGTATTTAAAATATTCCACCGACTAGTATCAATATTTTAAAATTAATTTATAAAAATAATAATGAGTTATAGATTTTGGTAATACTAAGACTCAGATATATAAAGCGAAAAAAAAAATTATTAATACGCAAATTAATTTTCTTCCGCAGCGGATTTTAAGTGACATTTGACAGATCGCGGGCATTCAAGGTCGTTGAGGTTCCTATCCTTATTTGAATTGCATTGTATACTGTATTCCATCTCATTCTCTAGCAGGCTAAATAGTATAGATGTATATGTTTGTCTTTTTTAAGTGTCGCGTTTTTCGTTTGATCGACCTTTAAAGTGGCAACGATTTTAAAGAAGTTATCCGTCCAAAAATACGTAGATGGTGCCGCACATGCTGGTGCGGGGGCGTGGCGAGGCGGCGGCGCTGCTGGCGGGCGGCGCGGCGCTGCTGCCGGCGGCTGCGGCAGCGCGGCGCGCGCGTCTGCTGCATACACTACTGACGCTGCTCAAGAAGCCCGACCCCGCCGATGCGCGCCTCATATGCGAAGGTCGGTACACGCCCGCCGACGGGAACATACTTCTTTATATTTGCTTCCATAGTGGGAGGCAATTCATAAAACTGATAGAATAGAATAAAATCTTTTTAATTTAATAGAGATTACAAGAATACTTATTGAAAGTTAAATAATATCGTAAGCTTCTATCAAATATGTCGTACAAACAACAACACTAAAAGAATAAAAAGCAACATTTTTAAAATATTTATTTTAAGTACTAAGTACCACTTGGTCAGCGGAAATTAAATAAATATTGTTTCGTAGACATGTGAAGTCTGCCCAACATGTGTTGGACAGAGCGCCGAACGTTTCCTTACCTTAAAACCCTCTTAGAAACAGGGAATGGAATAGAATAGAATCATTTTTATTTAATAAGAATTATTTAAGCTTTACGACTACTGCTTCAAAAAAAACCTCTGTCTTGGGAAGAACCATCAAGAAACTCAGCGATGCTTTAAAAAATAATTTACACTAATATTTTATAAAATTAATATAAAAAAAAGAAAATATTTAGAAATACCATGGTAACGATCACCTTATTGTATTGCCCAATATAAACTTTTAACTTTTTGCTAGATTATTCCCGCATATTTATATAATACTAATGATCCACCCAGGCTTCGCACGGGTGATGTCTGAAGCTCGACAACAGCGCCAATTACCGGGTCCGATTGCGAAATTTCATCAAATACCTTCGAGCCGTTTTCGAGTTTTAGCGAGACTAACTGACAGCAATTAATTTGTTTTTATGTAATATAGAGATAACAAAATCAAGGGATGCAGTTTGCAGTTGCAGCAACATATCAATCATTTACATCGGGTGCGTTTGGCAGAAAAAAGCGCTAGCTAGCACTTGTAAGCAAAATGGCGATCGTAAGCGGTAAGCGCTGTCAAATCGTAAGTAGCTATTTTCCTCTAAGACACTAAGTTAGCTTTAACCGGGGAACCTAACCTAATTTAAATATATGTTTGTGAAGTATTCATATTAAAAACTTACCAATTATGAATTTTTAATAACATGTATATGTCTATTCATGTCATTATATTACTTAAAACTAATATTGCAAAAAACAACTTATAAACTCTACTTCAAAACAAACAAATTAAATAAGCAAAATGGCGGATTGTGTCAGCGCTACTGAAGTAGCAATCGTGTCCTGGCGGAAAACTATTTTAGCGCTAGAAAGCGCTTGCTAGCGCTTTTTTCTGCCAAACGCACCCATCCAAAATTTAATTACACCACTCGATAACTAAAGGATCAAAATAGGTTTGCTCTCCTACTCTCCTGTTCTATTTTATAAAAGTTTACTTGTACAGAATAAATCCTGACAAACGAACACACAGCCCACTTGATGGTAAGTGAATTTTGCAGGTCACCCATCACCTATCATCGATTAAGAATAAAAATGCGGATGTGTTGTCGCCGCTGAGGATAACAGAATCGTACGAAACATAAGGACATTATGCTGCTATTTTAGAATTTTTAAACTGGTGTTCTGACTCCTCTTTTATGACCGAGTGAGCGGTCGAGGCAAACCATCGGCGCTGAAGCCATAATTTAGCTTAGCAGCGTGGTTCAAAGCCTCATTAATTCTCTTACTCCGTTATTCACTATGCAAGATCATACTCGGTTACAGAAAGTGTTTATAATGCCTGAAAGGCCTTGCAGTCACTTAATAAATAAAGAATTAGCGCATTTTGTGTTATTCAAAAAAGTAATTGAAACACGAAAATTAATTATTTAAGGAACGAATACGTAATATTATTTTTTTTATAAACACAAAATCAGCAAAACTATTATAGCTTTGCCAGTTTTGTGACATAATCTAAAAAATATTAGATATACTTTTTATTTTGTTAAATAATTTTGAATTTTGAATTTTGCGAGGATATCCGCAGTAAAACCAGAGTGACCGACATAGCCCAACGGATTAGTAAGCTGAAGTGGCAATGGGCCGGCCATATAGCTCGAAGAACCGATAAGCGATGGGAAGAAAGGTTCTCGAGTGGCAGCCTCGTACCGGTAGGTGTAGTGTGGGGCGACCCCCACTAGATGGAGTGACGACCTGGTAAGACATGCAGGAAGTCGATGGATGCAGGTGGCTCAGGACCGTGCGTTGTTGCATTACTTGGCCTATGTTCAGCAGTGTACTCATGTAATGATGATGATGATGAAATAATTTTATTTCCAGCTGTCTGCGTCGTAGTGAAGTGGGGAGGAGCGGCAGATGTTTTGTCCTCTATAGCAGAGCTCCTTGCGTCCAGATCATCCGAACGTAGGATACTCGCCAGCCAAATATGCCTCGCTATCGCCCCATACGTTCCTGTAGAATTGTGCACTTCGCTTCTATTAAGCCTAGTGTTGCTTATGTGCGAGTCCAGTGAAGCGGAAATGCGGAGCCTGGGGCTCAAATCAGCCTGTCTGATATGCGTGGTCGCTGACCACAAATACGGGCAGCTAGAGAATCTCTTGTTCAACTTTTTGAAGGATCCAGTTGAGAAGAATGTTAAAGATGCTGTTAATGTGTTCACACCCGTGTTGGCGAGAAGCGCCTTGCTATCAGGTATTTTGATTTTTTAAGTACAACTTTTTTTAAATTCCTTGTGGGGCAAAGGCTCCAAAAGTAAAACGTTCGAAAAAGAATTACCCAAGAAGAAAGGAAACCCAAGAAAGGCTACCACTTACTTGATGGTGAGTGGCTGCAGCAGAACAAGCACTTCTACTGCTAATGTTGATTTTAAGCAAAGTAGACCAACTGATACGTTTTCAGCTGTCAATTAAGATAGAATATCTCACAAACTTAGAAATCAGAATATCCGCGGTAGAACCAAAGTGACCGACAAAGCCCAACGGATTAGTAAGCTGAAGTAGCAATGTGCCGACCATTTAGCGTGAAGAACCGACAACTCATGGAGAATAAAGGTTTTAGAGTGGCAGCCTCGTACCGATAGGCGAAGTGTAGTTCGGCTGCCCACTAGATGGAGTGACGACCTGGTAAGACGTGCAGAAAGTCGATGGATGCAGATGGTTCAGGACCGTGCTTTGTTGCGGTCCTTGTGGGAGGCCTATGTTCAGCAGTGCAGTGGACTTATGAAAGGCTGTAATGATGATGATGATGATCCCACAATCTGTAACTATTCTGTAGTCTGTGTATATCTGACTGTCCCCATACCTTTTAAACGAAACACTGATGTTCCTACCTTTTAATATATTCCTACTGAAAAGTGGCAGCGTACAGTTTGGTTTTAATTTAGATGGACTCCCAGGCATAAAAAGAGATTTATAACTTCAAAAAAAAAGTATTGACAAAAATTAAGTCCTTTGCCCATTCAACTTCTAACAGCGTTTTGGATTTATTCTTTTATTCAATAACAGCTCGTAAACGATCCTAATCAAGAAATAATGAACAAAGTTTGACTCAAAGCTCGAAACATTTGGTTTACCGCTTGTTTTGGCAGGCGCATTAGTAGCCTAAAAACAAGGAAATTAACACCATAATAGTAAAGTTGCATGCAACTCCTCTACCACGCGTGGTGTAATAGTCAATCACTTCTCAATTTATACAATGTGTAAGTGTAAACACCGTTGTCACTAAAACCATAGGCTTTAATATAAAAAAATATCAGAATTTAAAAAAACGCTATGTTCTTTCATAAAATTTTAAAAGTTTCTATCCGACACTGTCCGTAAATTCATTGATACCCTATGCGCCCGAGTGACGTAATCACTGTAAAGATCACCGCCCGCGCTAGCTACCTTTTTTTTTTTTTTTTTTTTTTTTTTTTTTATATATAGAAGAGGGCTCAAACGAGCATGTGGCTCACCTGATGTTAAGTGACTACCGCCGCCCATGATCAACCGCAACACCAGGGGAATTGCAGGTGCGTTGCCGGCCCTTTAGAAAGGAGTAAGCTCTTTTCTTGAAGGTCCCCAGGTCGTATCGGTCCGGAAAAATCACCGGTGGTAAAATATTCCACAGAGAGGTTGTACGCGGAAGAAAACTCCTTTTGAAACGTACAGTGGTGGACCGCCAAGCATCCAGATGGTGTGGATGGTATCGGGATGTTTGCCGTGTAGTGCGTTCACGAAATTTGGCGGCTGGGATTAATCCGAACAATTCCTCAGAGCACTCTCCGTGATAGATGCGATAAAATACGCAAAGAGATGCAACATCTCTTCGCAGCGCCAGTGAATCGAGCCGATCGGAAAGCACTCGGTCGTCGACGATTCGAGCCGCTCTGCGCTGGATGCGGTCAAGTGGAAGGAGCTGGTACTGGGGAGCCCCAGCCCAGAGATGGGAACAGTATTCCATGAGCGGCCGAACCTGCGCCTTGTAAAGTTGCAGGCGGTGTGCCGGCATGAAATACTGTCCCGCTCTGCTGAGCACGCCAAGCTTTTTAGAGGCCAATTTGGCCTTCCCTTCCAAGTGACCACGAAACTGCACGTCACTCGATATGTCGACGACGAGGATTCCGATACTGACTGAGGCAACAAGGGGAGTGCCTTGAAACTGAGGGGATACGACAAAGGGGTTCTTTTTAGCGGTTAACGCGCAAACTTGTGTCTTCTGGGGGTTAAACTGGACTAGATTTAGTCGCCCCCAATCCGAGACTCTGTCCAGCAGAGACTCGACTTCGGACACAAGTTTGTCCCGGCACTCAGAGACGTTTTCCCGAGAAATATTGGCTCGGCCGGTGTAAAGAGCATCACCAGTGCTGTCATCTGCATAGCAATGAATGCTACGGGTTTGCAACATATCATTGATATGCAGAAGAAACAGCGTTGGCGATAGCACGCAGCCCTGTGGAACACCAGCATTAATAAGCTTGCAATCGGAGCTTGCACCGTCTACAACGACCTTGATGCTCCGATCTGCAAGAAAGCTGGTGATCCAATCGCACAATTTCTCGGGAAGCCCATAGGAAGGGAGCTTCGAAAGAAGCGCTTTGTGCCAAACTCGATCGAAGGCCTTCGCAATGTCCAAACTAACGGCCAATGCCTCCCCCTTGGACTCTACTGCCTCCGCCCATCTGTGAGTTAGGTAGACCAGAAGATCACCAGCTGACCTACCACGGCGAAAACCGTATTGGCGGTCACTAATCAGCTGGTGATCCTCAAGGTACCTCATGAGCTGGCAGTTTACAATGGACTCCATTGTTTTGGAGAACAAGGAGGTGATGGCGATAGGCCGGTAGTTGGACGGGTCTGAGCGGTCGCCTTTTTTAGGGATCGGGTGGACGAAAGCCGTCTTCCATGATTTTGGGACTACGCCTAGGGAGTAGGAGTACCGGAAAAGACGCGTTAAAACCTGTGCCAACTCTGGAGCACACGTCCTCAGCACAATTGGGGGGATTCCATCAGGCCCACTCGACTTATAAATGTCCAGGGAGAGGAGTGCTTTGCGAACCGAGCGCTGAGTGAACTGCACTTCTGGCATGGAGCACTCACACCGCGGGATTGTCGGCGGCGTACTCCCACCGTCATCGAGAGTCGAGTTAGACGCAAAGAAAGAGCCTAGAAGATCGGCTTTCTCCTTTGCGGTGTGGGCCAGTGAGTTGTCCTCCCTGTGCAGAGATGGAAGAGATGGCTGACAGAAATTCCCCTGGACAGCCTTGGCGAGAGACCAGAATGCACGGGTTCCAGAAGGAAGACGAACTAGTACATTCCAATAAAAACACAATAGGTATACATAACCTGTGATGTAACTTTTCCTTCATATTTTCATCCTGGCTTAGGACAGGCAAAAATTGAGGAATTAAGGAAAAATTTAGATTTTATAAAAAAAATGTTATTTTTCATTGAATTTACGTTCTATAAGTGAAACCAAACCACTGGTTGCAAGGATAGCGGTGTTCACACTAACATCCTGTATAATAAAACTTATTTGATCAAAAAGGATCTAAATAATACATTTTTACAGGCAAATTTTCGTCAGAGATGTGCAGTCGTATTATGACGAATTTAGTGAAATCGTGCGCCGACAATGAGTTGAAAAGCATATTGTTATATTTAGATGTGATAAGGAGCTTAGTTCTGGCGAAGCTCGCCTATGTGATTAATGTACAAATAGTTAGGGATGTTACTCTAAATAACTGTGATATGAAGTTTAACTTGCAAGAAGTGCCGTTAAAATGCGAACAGGAACACTTTATGGATGTCCAGTGTTATATAAATGATAGTGTTGATGCTAAGATGTTGTTGGTAGCTATGAATAGTTTAATTCAAGAGAACCCCGAAGTCAGATGGACAGAGCTTACTTGGTTTATAAATTGGTAAGTTAAAAGTATTATAATCATATATATTTATTACTGATTTACTCTGGCACTGGGTTTCTATTAGGGTGTTACTACACCAATCGATCGATTGGTCGACGTAGATCGATTGTATGAACCATAATGATCGATCAATGATAGATCGATCGAGCTGCTTGATTATTCGAGTCCCGCCCCGCTCCACCAACCGCTATTTAAAATTTCGTCTAGATGAATTTAAGCTATCTCCGGCTTTAAAGAAACGGTCGCATGCATTAATTGTCGATCGATGATTGAACAACGACCTTAGGGGTTTAAGTTCAGCAGTGAACTTGTGAAGTGCTGTAATGGTGAATGGACAAATACTTTTTTTTTATCGAGTTTTAAAATTTTGACTTTAATAGGTGATAAAAATTTCTTATATCATTTGAGAGAGACAGGGAAGTTTGCAATATTATTATTTTTGTTTACTTCGATTGTAGTTTTCTGACGCAATCCATAAATTAAATTTCTCTTTCCAGGATAAGAAAATTTTTAGATACTATAACTAGCTGTAAAGTTGTGAATCACCCAATGGTTTATGAACTTCTCATAACTCTATTTAGCAGCTATGTAGATAATTTTGGGATTCACTTCACTTCCAATGTACTGAAACCTATTTTTACTGAGATGATTGCGGAGCTGGAGCAGAAAATGGAGAAGTTGGATATGGTCAACATAGAGAGCACTGTAGTTATTGGTGTTTATTTAGCTACGGTTTTGATAGCAGTGGAAGAAAATGTTTCACAAACTGAGTTTTTACAAAAGTAAGTTGCTATGAAATTATTTTTGCATGTATACAATATACATATACTGGACGACCTTTTTATCGTCTGGCAAAAAATAGGGTGTAACATGTGAACGGAGTAAAAGCCCTATGGCACTGATATTTAAAAAAAAACTAAATTTTGAATTAAATAAATAAATAAATCTATCGAAATTCAAATCATATCCACCCTAGCCTGTGACCCTGCGTAGTGACAAGCTCAAAGATGCCTACTAAATTTATTTTTTTATTGTCGTTCGTAAAGTAGGGTGGATATGATTTGAATTTCGATAGATTTTAATTAATTTATTTATTTAATTCAAAATTTTACTTTTAATTTTTTGTAAAATATCAGTTCCATAGGCTTCTACTCCGTTCTCGTGTTACACCCTATTTTTTTCCAGACGGTAAAAAGATCATCCAGTACATAAAATTGAAGAAACAGTACATTTAATGGGTATGTATGTATATGAAATTGAAGTCTCTGTCTGTATTAACGAAATAACTACTTACCTTATATTGCGCTGAGGGCGTTATTAAGACATAAATTACAATTTTTATCTTATATCTGAATAACGCCTGTAAAACACAGATAATATTCATTTACAGATGATATGAATTTCAATAATAACTTATGTCATTGTTTCTTTAAAATAGCGCTGCATTCTGGTTTAGTTGTCTTCTAGTTGTCTGTGTTGTTTTCCATTGTGTTGTAAATAATTGAACACTAGGTGTCGCCGATAAATTTATAAGGTAAAAATTAATTCACGATGTAGAGAGTGTCCTGCCGGACCATTAAGTAGGTTTACGATTTTTGTACTCTTCAGCAAATACATGCACTCATAGAATACCATAATACATACATAATAGAACGGGGGAGTGGGCGAATCCCGTGTATCCACTAAAATGCCACTGACACGTCAATTCACACGTATAACTGTCAACACGAGATGTGTTTTGACGTTACAATCGTTTCCGAATTTCGCATGCAAATTATTTAGAAAATGCCAAATTGTACCCTATTTACAAATAAATATGTATTAAAATCTGTCTGTCAACACAACGAATCGGCTTTGTAGTAGTGATTAACTGATAATACGACGTAATTGCTTGTATGTGTGCTCCCGGCGACGCCAACCCTCCTACACAATAAGGTTGACAGCCATTCTATTGTGTATTAATAGTATTTTATGCTTGCACTACATCCACCGTACAATTGAAGTTTCGAATTGGTAAAAATTTTTGAAAGTGTGAAGCTGTATAACGCCACTTTATTAGATCCTACCTATGTAAAGTCAGAACGGGTCTCTAGCAAATAATAATTTTCAGAAAGTTTTACTTGTTTTTTTACCAATTAGTGAATGCCCACGACTTAGCATGCGTGCTTTTATTTTACTTAGATTATTTAGCAATAGCAACCATCATGGCCACCCAGATTATGTGTCAGCATAGAAGGTACAGAGAAAATTCCTGAAATGGGAATATGTATAGTAGAGTTAATTAGCACCTTAACGGTGCTTTATTTCGTATGGTGAGCCTAGAGAACCGGATAGCCATTTTACTGGTAACATGGCATTCTATTTTAGTCTTCAGGGACTCAGGGATGACAATGGATATCTAAATTTTGATTCTTAATCTAGGATAGATGTAAATGTTTATGAGCTAAAGTATCCACTTACCATCAGGTGGTCTTTGTGCTTGTGTGTTACGTTTAATATTTAAAAAAGAAGTCGATTTTTTTAAACATTAAAGTAGCACTGCACTTAAATGATGGTAAAAATCGCAATTAATCTTACAGGTGGATAGTTTATAGTAGTATAAGGGGACTTCCAGCAAAGATCTTCTCTATGCCTTTGAAGTGGCTGGCAACGCATAGGCCCGATACTCTTAACTTCTTCTGGCAGCATCTTAGAGAATGTAAGAAACTTACCGTTATTTAATTTTAAAGTATTACCTTTTTTATATTGTTTAAAGTTGATTTAAAAAGGTGAACGCACACTATACGAGCCGAAGGATTCGAACAAAACGAATTCATAAATTCTTTATATGAAATCATTTGAACCCTTGCACACCTGCCCGCGTCGAATCGTTTGAATCTGAAAAACCCCAGAAATCCTAGACGAATTGGGATGATGTCATCAGATTCAGCGCAGGCGATGCAGTTGAATAGAATCGATGTGCTCGCATTCTGACAGTAGCGTGCGACAGAGCAACGTGCGCGTACTTTAAATTAATTAGTGCTTTCTTTCATCTTCCATTAATAAAGCACTGACAATAAAAACAGTGCGACAGGTATAAAGGAAATGGAAAAGATTCTTTCGGCGCCAACGATTGTTTCGTTGCGGTCGATACTTTCAGTGCGGATATGTATGCAAGGCCTCCTTGAATTTGATTAGTTCGATGAGTTCGGCTCGAATAAGTGTGGGACCAACTTTAATCTCAAACCCAAGCGCTACTGGTTTACGAATCTGTACGAGTCCAAACCACTTGGTAATATTTTGTATTTCTCTATATGCTATAATATATGCTGCAATGTAAAGGTGTGTTCTAAACATAATGGTGTCTATGAAGTTGCCTAACTTTCATAGACACACAGCAAGGCGCTATACAATAGCAAATTTTGGTGCCTTAGTTTTTGTTGTTTGTTTATTTTTTGTATGTTATTAATATTTATTCTTGATTTTTACTCCTTTTTTGTTTTTCGATTGTATTTAGTATGTGCATGTGTCTATTTTTTCACACGCTCTATATCCTAAACGGCTTGCTGTATTTTAACATATATCACATCCTTAAATTCGTCTTATTTGTGGAGATGACGTAGGGCATGGCAATTTTTTTCTCTTTTCAGTAAACTTTTTTACGCCATTAGGTTTTTTTATTATTGTTTTAACCATGAAGCTTGTCGTTAGTGGTACACAGGACAGGGAATTTAGTTATAATTAATTTTCTAGTTATTTATCACATAAAAATATGTTATGTTACCCTGTATATATTCCACTGCTGGGCATAGGCCGTGCTATAATTTAAAAAAAAATTAATTTATGAAAAAGAATATGTGTATCAGTTTCGTTACAAATGCCGATAATTTAGATTGGCATAATTTACGTGTTGATTTTTATCAACTGTGGTTATTTACAGTAGTAATATTTCCATAAGTTGTCTCACGGACGTTGTAGCAATAGGACGCGCTACTTTTTATCAAAAAAAAAAATATTCGATATACCCTCAACTTAAAAAAATGATTAAATGTATCAAGTGTCCCAAACACATAAATAAGAAAAACCCTGGACTGCTGTGTTCAAAGTGTGGCAAGTAGCTTCATGCGTCTTGTGCTAACATTTCTATTGATCAGCTGACGGCTCTGTCAGGTACGGAAGCTGTGGACTGGAAATGTAAGGCATGTGTAGGGTCCCAGAAATCGAAGCGCCTCTCTTATATTATACCCGACCCTGAGGAAGATGACGGTGAAACATCTGAAGCAGAGGGATCCATTAATTCTGTTTCGGGAAGATCAATTGATAATAAAATGCTGCAGCCAGTTCTGCAACAATTACGGACTGAAATCAGAAATATTATTCGAGAAGAATTGCAACATTAAAATTTTATTCTGACAAAATTGATGAATTCAGTGTAAAAATTAACAACTACGAGACTAACGTAAAAACTAGTGAAACTGTATATTGATTTAAAAAGCAACTTAAAAAGAATTAATCTTTAATTTAGTGTACTAGAGAGTAAAATAAATCTAATAGAACAAAAACAGCTAATGTGTCAAATAGAAATTTGTGGTGTTAAGGAATTGGCTAGTGAAGATCCGGTGAACATAGCTAAACAGGTAGCTACAAAGTTGCAGGTAAGCCAAAATGACATAATTAGGGCATACCGTAAGAGACAAAATCGCACTGTGACTTCACACCGGATAGAACATTCACCAATAATTGTTACGCTGCAAGATGGAGTACGAGACATCTGGCTGAATAAAGCCAAGGACCTAAAAATGACAGCGGCCGAACTAGGATTGCAAGGTAGCGATAAGGTGTATTTACGCGAATCACTAGCACCCGGGATTAGATTTTTATTATGGAAGACCAAGGAAGCCCTTAAAGATACTTACAAATTTATATGGTGCAGAAATGGCACAATTCTAATACGCAAAGAAGAAAAGGCGAAAATAATCTCCATACGCACTCTCTTTGAATTAGAATCGGTTAAGGCCTCGCAAAACAAACCTATTAATTAAAGAAGAAACCGTTTTAGTTAAGTTTTAAGTGCTGGAAAACATTTTTTTTCTCTTACGTTTATATATTTTTTTGTTAAATATTGCTTTTGTGTATACTCGATTAATATCATTTTATACCTTAGATAATGGATATTGTAGGAATAGAACATAATATAAATCCCAACGTTATGGAGTTAAACTGTGATAATTGGAATGAGTTTACAGACAAACTACCCTTAAATAATTGTTCGCTTCTGTTTTTTCATGTAAACATATCATCATTACTTAAGAATTTTGCACATCTGGAATATATAATAAAAAATACTACACACGATTCACATAATCATAGTTACTGAGGCTAATATTCAATATCACTGTGTCAACATGTTTAATTTACTAAATTATAACTTATATTACGAAGTAAAAAATGTTCTCTCCTGCCTAAATAAAATAATTGAACGTTATTTGAGCAATGAATTAAACAATTACCTTATTAATTCCAATATAATAAATTCAAAACAGTTTGGTTTTCAAAAAAAAAAAGCACAACGCAACTATTACGGAAATTTACTGATTAAATAAATAATTATTTAGATAATAAAATGCATATTTTAGCATTATTTATTGATTTTAGTAAACCGTTCGATGTATTAAATTTTAACACATTATATAATAAGCTATCACGCTGCGGTATTCAAGGACCGTTCTTAGAACTTCTTAAGAGTTATCATCAAAATCGTTATACCACTGTCAAAATATATAACCAGACAGGTGATATGTTTGCGACTGAACGCGGCACAGCACAAGGTTCGATACTGGGTTCGACTGAGTACTTGCTATTTGTTAACGATATGGTAAATGCAATAACTAAGGGCTCCACATATCAATTTGCCGACGACACTTGTATCGTCATTGCCGATCGTAGTATGGATGTAGCACAAACTGAAATGCAGGAAAGTTACGACATGCTATGTAAGTGGGCACATGATGTCGGCCTAGTGGTTAACGCTCAAAAAACAAAACTTGTTCACATACACTCATCTCACAACAAAGTTGCCACTGCACCGATTGTCGTTTCCCACAGCCATGAATGTCTCCATGAAATACTTCAACACTGTAATTGTCAATCCATTGAAAATATCAAAAATCACATGTATGAGTATGTTGGTCTGATTATTGATGAATGATTCTGCTGGAGAGCGCATATAAAGATCACGTGTGTGCAAAACTTCGCTCTATGTTGAGTAAACTTTATGTTTTAAAATTTAAGTTACCATATAAAATACTTAGATTAATTTATATGGCTCTAGCAGATTCCGTCATTAGTTATGGACTTAGCAGTTAAGGTAGAACTTATGTAACGTACATACAGGAAATTTACACATTACATCGCAAGATGCTTCGATGGATAGTGCCTAATCACATTAAAAATAAATACATAGATAAGGACCAGGGCCTTTTTAAATATTGCAAAGTCATAAATGTTTTCGATAAAGTTAAATTTAATATACTGACGGAAGTTAATAATTCAGAATATCTATTGAATAAAACTATTATTTACGGATTTTATCGCGTTTAATTACTTTAATTTATTTTTATTATTATCCCGACATTTCGGGTGCTTTACAGCACCCATGGTCACGGGGGGGACTGAGATGTTTGATGTCCCAATGTCATTGTTAGCCCGGCTACCTTCAGTTTTTGTATATTAATTTTTGGTCCGATTTACGCAAAACGAACTTACAGTATCTTGAAGTCTTGCAGTGGTATGCTTGGGTTTGGGTTTAATTTTAGGTTAATTATAGGATCCCAAGCAGATGGCAGCACCCAACCATCTTCTCTATTGAAATTAGGATGTTTTTTAATTTCAATAGCCTCACGTATCATCCTTGGTAGGAATCGGTGTTCTTTTGCGAGGACTTGTGGTTTATCAAATCTGATGTAATGGTGGGCACGATCCTGAACATGTTCACAGACTGCAGACTTCCCGGAGCGTCGGTGCTTCACGTCAGCTATATGTTCTTTCACGCGGGTTTTTATGGATCTTTTTATATTTTGACATAGGTCAAACAAATATATACAGAATGGGGTCCCACATATATGCAATAAATTAAACCATATACTTGTTATCGCCTTTGCTGACGATATACAAAAAATGAACGTAATCGGTCCAGTATTTAGGTCAAAAAGTAGAGTTTTAATTTTAGGCAAATTTGAACTCTCTGTAGAATTGGGTCACTAAGTCAATGATTCAATGAACTTGAATCCTTGAACATTAAAAAGCGACGTTGCCACGCAGTGCAAACTATTGGTATTGCGACATATCGACAGCGGTGTCTTTTGTCGACGTCCATAAACAAGCGGCACGAGGCACGCGGCGTACTTCAAAGGCGACAGGGCAAGTGCGCGCGCGGCTTTGTCGTAGAGTAGGACACAGGTTATCGACGATTAGCTTCTTTCAAAGGGAGTAATAATCGATAAACAAAAAAAATGTTTAGCTTTAAACACTTAGGGTATGGTGTTTTAGAATAATCGTGTTGTTATGATAATTCTAAAAACACTACGACCTAAATATTTAAAGCTAAACTTTAAAGCTTTTTTTGTTTAAGTGTGTTCTTGTAGATTTAGAGATAATAAATTATTTTAACATGCTAAAAAACCCATAAAAACAACCAAAAAAAGTCATACATACTTACC
Source organism: Parnassius apollo (assembly GCA_907164705.1). NCBI lineage: Eukaryota > Metazoa > Arthropoda > Insecta > Lepidoptera > Papilionidae > Parnassius > Parnassius apollo. The sequence goes on from CAJQZP010000212.1 coordinate 14,742,637, forward strand.
CGTTTCCCAGGAAGTTACAAATCGGTAGTTTCAATTGTATAAAAATAAACTTTTTTTTAACAATCAATAACTTGTCGATTGTTATCAAATCAAAAATCAAAATTACTTGTATTCAAATGTAGTAGGTAAGTAAGTGTAAAAAGAAAAGTATCGATAAACGATAATTGCACCTTGTGGCCGCCCTATTTATTACTTTTATTATTTTCGCCATTTTGGAATATGGAAATTCGGCTTCCAGTTCACGCGCAATTCTCCCAGAATACAGGTGTGTTTCGCTGCCTACACGCATCGCAATTATAAAATTATCGTAAGATAATTATCGTATTATCGTAAGATAAATACAATTAGTCGAACAATTCTTATACGGTGAAATAGACACTTCTTAGTTAATTGACTTTGTGCGTGTAAATAGTGTTTTTAAGTACATTTATTTTTATTATTTTTTCACTGTGATATTGACACTACTTGACTTTTGTGTATACGTTTTGGCGGCGGAAAATGCCAAGATAACAGCATTTTTACAGTGCGGCAGAGTATACAGACATGGTTTTATTGTATGGCGAATGCCACCAAAATTCAGCGTTAACTCTGCGTACTTATAGTGAGAGATACGGCGCAACTCGCGTCTGCCCTACTAGCGTCCGGACAATCCTAGGTGCTGTCCAAAGAATCAGGGAAAATCAGCGCATAGTGCCCAACACTCATGAAGGAGTTGCTCCACGTCACGTTCCACCCTCGTTCGAACAACGAGTCTTAGACCATTTCGATCGGAATCCAACCTGCAGCCTTATACAAGCTGGGCGTGTGTTTAGAGTGAGGCATAAAACAATACACCGAGTGCTGAAAAGGAAAAACTACGTCCTTATAAATATGTTAAGGTGCAGGCGCTGCTGCCCCGCGATAAGCCGATTAGAGAATCTTACTGCCACTGGGTACTGGAAAAAATGTCTCAAGACCAACGTTTCCTAACAAATGTGTTTTGGACAGATGAAAGCACGTTTACTCGAAACGGCATATGGAACCGACAATCCATGCGTTACTGGAGCCATACGAATCCCCATTTATTTAGGGAATCAGCTCATCAATACCGATTTTCCATTAATGTTTGGGCAGGCATTCACGGAGATCAAATAATCAGCCCTATTTTTATTGACGGAAACCTGAATGCACAGAAATTTCTCAATATTCTTAACGGCCCAATAACAGAATATTTAGAAGGATTGTCTGTGGCAGCTTACCAAAGGGTTTGGTTCCAGTTAGATGGAGCTCCTCCACACTCCGTACTCCTCGCGAGAGAGCGGCTTAACACCATGTTCGGCGAACAATGGATTGGGCGCTATGGCCCTCGCAGGTGGCCAGCTCGATCGTCCGACCTCACTCCTCTAGACTTCTTTTTATGAGGCTTTATTAAAAATGAAGTGTACTCAAAGATCTCCGAAACCGAAGATGAACTGCGCAATCGTATTGTTGCCGCCTTTAACAAATTAAAAGCCCTGGCTCTGGATCCTGAACGAAATTTGTTGAGCAGGCTTCAGGACAACATTATGCGGCGATGTAACTTGTGCAACCTTGACAAAAAAACCAAATAAAGAAAAATGAAAATTTCACTTTTTTATTTTACGGGTTTTAATTTAATATTTAATTTTTCTACACTTCTACGGACTAGTATTACTTGTGGTTTCATTTATTGCATATATGTGGGACCCCATTCTGTATATATATACATATATATATATATATATATATATATATATATATTAAATATGTTGATACTGCATCAATTTATTGTTTTTAAAATTTATTTCACAACAACATTATAAGTATCAATGCAATTATATTAAATGTTGCTAGTTGCGGCAAGCAGTTGTGAGAGCTCCAGCGGCAACAACATACGAGTATACATCGCTAATCTCCTTACCGAAATGTTGAACGTCGCTGACGTAACCGAAGCTTGTATCGAAAAGCAATTACTACCTGCTGTGGTTGCTTTATTATACGACGATGACGTGTAAGTAAAATAATATTTCCGTCTCTTTCTCTTCCCTATGTAAATGTAATTCCCTATGGATTGTATGATACTTTTTTTGTTTTAAAATAGAATACTGGCAATATTATTAACGTTACTAATATTTTCGGTGACACAGTGCAACAAAGTTTAAAAGTCTGTGCTAGAAGTCGTCTGCGACAATACTCGAGTGGTGAATTGAGACACATGAGCAAAGACGTATAAAAAAAATGGACAGGTTACACACTAACATTATTGTATTTTAAAGTGGTAGTGTGTAGCAGGTAGTACCTGCGCCACTTTAAAATACAATAATGTTATATCTACGTACAGTAATTTATTTTGACACATTGCGCTAACAAAAAGAGACAAATGATAGGGCATACCTATCGTTAGAAAAAAGTGAATATACATTATTAGTGACGTATGATGATATGATATGATTGATGCTGGCGCTCACGATCGAGCGCGTGACTTGCCGATACGGAGGATAACATAGTCTCTTTCACTCTCATGCTCAGATTACATCTCACTCTTTACCTTACACTTATTAAACAACAGTAAAAAGAAATTTTATGTTTTATTTAAAAAAAACTGTACTTACGACTGAAATGAGACGTTTTTTTGTTTCTAATAGTTGCCGTGTAATTTGTGCACCATCTAAAAACACAGGAAGGCATTTTTGCCACGTATAACTCGAAGATTTACGTGCTATAGCGAAGTGTAGCCGCGACGCGAGAACGTGCCCGACTGAGTCTGGAAATTACCTGCCTTTCGTTTTGCCATTCTAGAGCTAGTATGACGTATCTATAACTTTAAAAACATCTTAGCACATGAGTAGATAAACGGAACAGAGATAAAGCTTCAAACAACCTTCAACTACGAGCACGCGGGGCTTGTGTGCGTGACCACTGGCCGCTTGTCGCGTACAGTAAAATAAGTACACGTCGAGATTGGAAAAAAAGGCGGTTACACTGGCACAGCTAGTGGACAATCTCAGGGTCAGTGCGACGCATGTTGTTTGTTTTGTTAGTTGCAAGTTTGAATATTTTAGTGTAACAACATGGTATTATTAATAGTAATTGTTTATTGTATTGTGGGTATGAATAATACTAGAAAAATAAAAATAAATCATACATCAACTACCCCAAGCAGTACAATAGCCAAGTAAATATTTGATTATTACTTTTTGCAAGTAAGTACATTTATTTTATTATATGATCCTTTTTTAATAAGAGTAGGGTACTACACGTACATGGTAAGTTTTTACCTTTTTATTGTTATCACAAGCTTTTACTAAACATTTGTAGGTATGTGGGTGGGTTGGTATGTAGTAGGGATGTGTGTTAAGTTTGTTTTGTTTAATTTCTCTTCACCTATTGTGACAACCCTACCAAAATAGGTAACAATTTTGCACGTTCTTAAGAAGCTTTGTCCTTGTTCCTTTTATCTGCTCATGTGATTGAGACCATAGAATACTATAATACACAATAGAATGGCTGTCAACTTTATTTTGTACGAGGCTTGGCGTCGCCAAACCAGATTCGCTGTGTTGACAGACTGAATAAATTTACTCATTTTAGACTTTTGATTAATTTTCAAGATCATCATTAATAAAATCGTTTAAATTATAATACATATTTATTTGTAAATAGCGTACAATTTGACATTTTCTAAATAATTTGCATGCGAAATTTGGAAACGATTGTAACGTCAAAACACATCTCGAGTTGACATTTATACGTGTGACTTGACGTGTTAGTGGCTACGCGAGCTCTGCCCACTCCCCTGTTCTATTATGTATGTACTATAGTATTCTATGATTGAGACCCACGATTTTCGAATTTTGCAGCCCGTATCCTTAATCATTAGGTTTCAAATTATATTTATAAGTGACAGTAACCTAATGGTTAGTATTATGATAATGTTTTACTTGCTAAGTTTATCTAGGTTTGTTTCATGCCTAAGAAAATTATTTTTGTCTAACGCCGTGCAAGGCTTGTCGCCCAGGTACATTAATTAAATTAAGAACTCAGTCACTTCATACGACTCCCACATGGATGAGACGAGATGATAGTTTTTCATATGCTGTCTTTTTGTCTAAACATGTTCAAATGTTTCCCGATGTAGGGGGTTTTCCATTGAGTAAGCGTCTATCCGACGCGTCGTTGAGGCTCGTATCGTACCCCTCGGACGGATCATATCAAATGGATTTTAAAAAATTCCTTGTATACTAAGTCAAAGAGCAGTGTCCACTGTTGGACCGTACTGACGGACCGTACTCGTCAGCCCGTCGTTAGAACGGCTACTACTACTACTACGTTTAAAAACGCAGATGCGCTGTCACCCGTGAGGACTAAGATGGAATGGCTCGTTTAGAGTCAAAGGGGTCACCGGTTCTCTACACTCACCATACGAAACACAGCGGCAATAAGTTGCTATTTTACGCTGGTATTCTATGTGAGCGTGGACGTACCCCGATCGAGCCCACGCATTCGTGCTTCAACCACAATATAGCTGCAGCATGACTCCACCACGTTAAAATAATATGAGATGGTTACACTTATCGGAAGCCATAAGTTTCGGCACTTACCTCTTAAGTCACCTCACGGACCAAAAGGGGTAATATGCCGAAGGTACAATTTTTGATTTTTAAAACATCTTTTTCAGGTCCGTCCGCGAGGCGGCCATTACAGCGTGGGGCAGTATGACGCGTGCATGTGTAGTTCGTGATCTGAGGTACGTTGTGTAGGTTTGCATGTATGTAAATACACACACATGTCGAAGTTAATACGTTTAACTAGTACCAACATGTAGTGGGATAGGAGAAATATTTTTATAAAGTTGGAGCGAGCTAATGACAGACTTCGGTTATCGTTCGTTATATCACTTTAGAGCTGGAGTTTGGCCGCGCTAAAGGCGTGCACTAATTTTTTATAAGCAGTTTAAGTTGTAAACGATACTTTTTACACTAATACTCTCCACATCCGTAGACGAAACGATATCAATATTATTCATATTTCTTCTGAACAGCCAATCTTGAACAACTGCTGTGTATAAGCTTTTAGAATTTATTGTAGTTTATTTAGACTACTTATTTCTTTTTAGATAATAATAAGATCTTTAAAAAAATATATGTTTAAAATCTTACTTGTATTTCTATTCTATTTTATAATAAAGGTATTTTACATATATAAAATAATTGCACTTGTAAGGTACACTTAGAGAGGTGGAACCTAAAATTAATTCAAATTAGATTACACCTTATAAAAGCTCTTTGGGTGGATCGATGTTTATGTGTACTTATAACAATAATAATTAACACAAGGTCAATAAACTGAACTTCGATATTGGGCTTTTTTCGACATATCGATAGGTAAGTAAAAATGCCAATTAGGAGAGAAGACAAATGGATGTATTTTTCCACACACACAGCAAGCAGCAAGTATATAACTACGTCGTCCAAAATAGTTCTTCGGTGAGAACCTCAATAATCGCAAATGTCGATTGCTATATAATGGCGTTAGTCGATTCGCACTTCCCGAAGAATATAGTCTGTTCGCTTAGACGGTCGTCTTTGTGTCGCGCCGCCTCGGCACGTGCCGCACTGTGTCAAAGGCGCCGCTACGCCGCGACATCAAAGGACGGCGTGTGCGACGTAATTCCACAGGAAAATTTACATTTTAAAACGAAGCGCCTCGCCGTAGTGAAAGGTTCTTTACTACTCAACGACTACACAGCCTGAATAGACTCCTAATGTATGTACTTCTGCATCTAAACCTGTCTGTCAAAAGTCTGAGGTAAGCGGTACGGGGGAGGCGGGTTGAAATGCACGCTAATTGGTTAAAATCAAGGTTGCGCCACTTGCTAATAAGCAAATAGTGATGGGAACTTTAACTAATAAATTTGGTACCAAGTCTACTCAATCAGTACCAGAATTATATTCTACTTTAAATTAGTACAAAATAAAAAATTAAAAACAAAAGAAGTTTTATTTAAATAGTTATCGTATTTAGTAAAATACCTATAATTTTTTGTTTTAAAGAATATTTTTTATTAAAACAAGCTTTCTTTACATTATTGAAATAATAAATGAATACTATTAAAAATAAAATAGCAACAGTTATTTAAACTGTCAAGTTCACTTTTCCTACTTGTCTTGACATGGCATCTTAGCAGTAAAGAGAGCGGAGTGCCGTCTATTAAAAATTATATCAATTTTATTACGAATTTTTTAAGAAGTTTTGAATAATTTGATTTAATTATTTAATTAATTAATTCAAATATGGATTAACGTATATTCACTAAAAAAATTCAGCTTACACCTATGTCGCTTATAGTATATATAAGTCTGTAAAACATTCACGATAACATGCATAATATTTACTTGTACCAATATTATAGTTTAACTGGTACAGCACTAGTTACACTTGCCGGTAATTAAAGAAAAGTATAGCAACAATGAACTGAATTGAAAAGAAAGGGATGCATAGTCCGAAAATATCCGAAGATGTCTGAATAAATCAACGCGAGTTGCTTGTGACAAATATAAGTTGAGCTCTGATTTAATTTTAATTAATGAATTTGGAAATTAAAATTCACTTATCTATGAAAAGTAATGCCATTTTTTTTTTAAATTACACATTTGGCTATATTTTCGCACTATTTTATTGTACAGGGAACAATGTTGCGCGTCTGTTGTATTTTATTTTGTCGAAAATTCACGAGTCACAAGCAAGATGTTCACGGGTCAGGGAAGTGGTCGCTACTAAAGTAGATCGTACGATCGTTTTCTTGAGTCAAACGTATTTGTCCAACACGTTTTAAAAAAAAGTGTTCGCCTTGCATGTGGCGTCATTCGGGCTGTGTAGTCGTTGTTACTACTTAACTTGTGTTTATTATTTATATTCGTATTTTATTACAATAACCATAAGAATAAAACAGTATTCTATTTTATTCTTAGAAGAGAAAAACATTTATTTAGCAAACACAATTAAAAATAATAAACAGCAAAATAATAAGCAGAGCCGTGGTAGCTCAGTGGTTAACGCTCGCTGTAAATATAACAGAACGCGAGTAACCCGGGTTCGATCCCCGCCGGCACCAATGAAATTGTTAATTGCAATTTTAAGTGCTGATTTACCACGTGCTCGGCGGTGAAGGAAAACATCGTGAGGAAACCTGCATGTCTGAGGAATAAGAAAAAAAAATATTTCGAAGACATGTGAAGTTCGTCAACACGCATTTGGGCAGCGCGGCGGACACTTCCTTGCCCTAAACCCTCTCAGAAATGAAGGGAGGCCTGAGTCCAGCAGTGGGACGTATATAGGCTGTAACTTTACTTTACTTTAAAATAATAAGTGCGCTTCCAGGTGTACCAAAACTATCTGAGCGAACAGACTATACTAGAACACATTACAATATTACATACGATGGGTTGAACGTTATATATTTTTATGCCTACACATTTTATTACTTGACAGGGGCTATTGACTCTTATCATCGGAAACATTCTACGCATATTATGGCTATCGTAACAACTTTATCGATAATAAATACATCCCTAGGTGCGTGGGTCAGTGCTGGGCGCCCGTAGAGCAAACGCTATCGAGTGGGCGGGTTCTAGAAGCCCGTGAGCCTGCCCGCCTGGCCGAAGCCTTGGCGCTGCTCCTACTGCCCACCGCCGACAGCCGCCCAGTCTCCGAACAAGGTCGCTCATGTAGCCACTTTGAAAAATAATTTAATAAAGTTTTTTTTTTCTAAACGACGATCAAAAATATATAAGTATACAGGCTTTCATGTTGTTAAGTTAAGTATATACTTAACAAATGTTTAATTTGTAAGAATTTTATAAAATATAAAGTTATTATCAGTAATTTGCCTATTATATTCATTCATATCAAACGATTTACACAGTTTTCTCAGACTTGATTTTCAAAAGTGATTTTACATTAAAAATGATATTATAACTCGGTCATACTATAACTATCTATCATTGAAGGAATTTTAAGAATCCGATCAGCAAATGTAGGACAATCAAACCACATACAATTTTACTTCTCCATAATATAAGTGTAACTTTGATTGCTGATTTGCAGACAATGGATTTGATTAATGAATAACAAAATTGCACCCACAAAATAATAGCGCATACTAGCCGTCCAAGTTTCCAGTTTTTTTTCGCAACCACGACTTGCCCGCCTAGCCAAAACAGCGCCTTTAGCATTTCTCTGTGTTTTCTGTGTTTAAGAAGTAAATAATAGTTGCTTAGTCTATACAAACGCATTCCTAAGTTTTCTCCCTGGATAGTGAAACTAGATTGTTGACTTTGACTATTAATTATCTAGCTCGGTCGTTTAGGCGATCCTTTAAATTTCTGACAGCCCGGTTATGTTTTTCAGCAAGTTTTAGAAAACTGCAACTACATTGGGTTTAGAACCTTATAGTTATCAATAAAAAATCATATTTAGTGATATATTTACCTAAGGCTTTTTATATTTATAATTTTAACAAATCAATAAATTAATTATTTTACAGCGGTTTCGCTTCTATGCGCATTGTGCCATCACAACGCACTTGGCATCGAGTGGCTGGCCGCATTGACCCCGGGTCTGCAACTTGCGGTACATCACTGTCGTCACCATCCCGCATTACTACCCGCACTACGGTATGTTACATTTTGATATATCCCATAAGGTTAAGACAATCTTTAAGTAAGAACATTAAGATAAAAAGTTATTCTATTTCACGATTAAGGTTTGTCTTTGATTGTTGTTAGCCGTGATATGTGCTATGTGTATATATTGTGTTAGTGTGCGTATGCTCAGTCTACTCTCTGAGAACTTCTTCAAAGCCTCAGAGTCGCACCCAAACCATTTAATTCGTGAGGCAGCTTCTTATGCAGCCCCACCCCCCTCTCGCTATCGTGTCCGCAGGCCGAGAAACTCTCTCTCGGACCCGCCTAATAAACTGTCAAACGACCTGAACTGTCTCCTGGCGGCTCAGGCCAACTCTAATTAAATTAAATTATTGCATTAACTAACATTAATATGCCTTCGTAGGCACTCCCTCAGCGGCACTTAGCCGCCTGCGCCCTCTTTTCCCAAAAGAGGGTCGCTCATGATAAGGCACAATACAGCTTAATCAGCCGGTTGCCTGTCCCCAAAGGCGGTTTTTAGGGGGTATCACTTAGGGTCCCCGGTAGGACAGTGAGCCCTCCCCCATAACCACGATAGACCGGCTATCGTGGTATGCGTAATGCATTTTCCGCTTCCCTACGTATAGGGTAGCCCTTTAATTGCTTCGGGCGCAAAAAAAAAGTATGCTCAGTCACGATCGCGAGTCGAACGAATCGCAGTTACACACACAAACGTGCCTGTCGGTGCACGTCACTACTACAATCAAGGCAAAACCTTCATCGTGAAATAAAATAAATATAAATACTACTGTATAGAATATTTTTTTATGTTATATACTTAAAAATTGAGGAACACTATATGCTGATTTTCAAACAAACTAGAACCACGCTACAGCTATATTATGGTTGTAGCACGGATGGGTCAGCTCGACAGAGGAACACGCTCTTATAAGTTACCATCGTGAAATAGCAGCTTAATGTTGTTGTGTTTCGTATGGTGAGTGTAGAGAACCGGAAACCCTTTTTACTGGAAAAGAGGCATTCCGTCTTAGTCCTCAGTGGTGACAACGCATCTGCATTTTGATTCTTAATCAAAGATATATGTAGATATCTATAGGCCACAGCGTCCACTTACCATGAAGTGGACTGTGTGCTCCTTTGACACCCTTATTTTATTTTAAAAAACACTGATGCTGAACGATTACATGTTACCAATTACACATCTAAAGTCACACAACATGTCTACGTTTATTTTAACAGAAAACTGGAAGAAAGCGTACAGTTGCCCCCCCTATCTCAGTACAAACCCGCCATAGAAGCATTACTTCATGCGCTCGGAACAAATGTAAACGAGACTCCGCGCGATCCTTCACCAAAGGCCGCGTCCAACCTCCAAACAGCACAAGAAGTTGGCAGAAGAGTCACGCAGATGTTCCAACAGTCAAAAAGTAACATGAACCTACAGAATATTTTTAAGAAGAAATCATAGCGATATATTTTTTAACTCTATGTAGTTCTGCAGAATATGTTTTAAGACAATATTGATAGAAATTACCTTAGGATGTAGTTGTGAAAATATTCTCAAATTATTAAATTATTTTATAGGTTAAAAAGTGCTTATTAATTTTAATTTCTTTTCAGTATTTGACTTTAGTATAATAATGCTATTAACACTTATAATATATAATTATAGGTAATATTATATAAATCATCTTTACGTCACTATGACAATATTACTCATTGTTTTTCGACATAGAGCAACATGGGCTACCGGCGAACAAAATGTGGGGGAAATATGCACACATAAAAGCTCATACATAACAATTAAAACAATATCACAGAGAAATAAATAGTTTACCAACAGATACATCACTCTCATACAAAAGCGAAAATACGTACGCTATAATAGCCTACAAAATCTTAATAATAATATCTGCTGCTCGCAGCGAGAAAAAATGTAAGTGCGACTCACGTGCAAGCGTGTCATCGCACGAATGTGCTAGGGTTGTATCTATGATGATTATTGTAATAAAACGAATGTTAAGAAATACATAACTATATTTTTTATTTGTCAATCAAAAATATTTAAATTTTATAAAATGATTTATATATTTTGTTCCTTGTCTGAGTTCTCGGTTATTAAATTTTATCGGTGAAAATATCCTAAATCGCGTAAATAATTTTAATAAATAATCATGAGGAAAACACGAGCAAAGAGGAGGAAAATCAATAGTTTGTAAAATTTGCAACACGGTGGTACCAGGCCGATTCATTATGACGTTATCAAAATTATTTAAGAATGCTCTTTCTAATTCTTCAATATAAATGTGAAACGTTTCTGGTGGGACTTTTAGGCCACCATAAAAAGATGAATCTGTATTATAGGCTTTGAAATGAGTATACAGTGTTGTTTGGTCAACATTAGGTTTCTCCTGTAACAAAGCAATGAAGCTAGTGCAGTTATATCTTTTTGCTACACTTATTATAATAAATACCTTGATACATAAGTCAACACAAAAAAGACTATTTTTCATGTTTTTGATTTTGACACCCATCCACTGCACAACAATTACGTGGTTTCGGCATTTCGACGAGTAAGGGCAAGTCCACACGGCGCGTTGCGTCAGCTTTCCGTCGACGCAGCGCTGACGTTGCGTTGTTTTACATACAAATAACCAAGGTATTAGAGCCGTGGTAGCTCAGTGGTTAACGCTCACTGTAAATATAACAGAACGCGAGTAATCCGGGTTCGATCCCGCCGGCACCAATGAAATTGTTAATTGCAATTTTAAGTGCGAATTTTCCACGTGCTCGGCGGTGAAGGAAAACATCGTGAGGAAACCTGCATGTCTGAGGAATAAGAAAAAAAATATTTCGAAGACATGTGAAGTTCGTCAACACGCATTTGGGCAGCGCGGCGGACACTTTATTGCCCTAAACCCTCTCAGAAATGAGGGGAGGCCTGAGCCCAGCAGTGGGACGTATATAGGCTGTAACTTTACTTTACTTTAACCAAGGTATTCACACGGCGCGCTGCACGTTAAGACTGCGTCGTAGTAACGCTGCGATGGCGCAGCGCCTGTGTGGCCGGCTATGCGTCAAAATATTTGCGTTGCGACGACGCAACGCAACGCAACGCGCCGTGTGGACTTGCTCTAAGCGCGGGAAACGTGCGGTGGTGCAAGCGCTTAGGCGGGCGTGCGGCAGCCCAATGTCGGTTGTATCGTGGGCGATACGCAGAGCGTTAGGCATATAACGCGTGGCCTAGAGCGAGTGACTGAGGCCTGACAATATACTAACAATTTTATACCTACACACAACAGTATCGCTCGGCAGCAGTCACAACTCGGATCAGTCGCAGGACCTGTGTTGGTAAACAAATATGTAACAATACGACCGTTATTATTGTAGTAGAAGTAAATAGCAATAATGTGTTTAATAATTACTTGTATAATATTAAAATTAACGCTGTTTTTTTTGTTGATTTCACGTGGCATATCTAATTTTCAACAATTTATATAATTATTTTGCACAATTCGGCATTTTTGTAGGTCATCGATTCAGCCGCGCAACTAGATTTAGTCTAGTAAGCAGTGTGGCTGCAACTAGTTTTATTGTAGTAGATTAAGGGTATGTTCCGAAACGTTTTCAGTATACTGCCGAATACAAATTACGTCATCAATTGACACTATATTGTACTGGCGTGCCGCCGCCATATTGCGTCGGATATCCGGCCATAAAGAAACAATTTTTAATTGTGTGTGCGCTGAATGAAGCATGCCAGAATTTGTTTTTATTTATTCAAATACGAAAAATTACAGAATAATTGTTGGTATCTCCATTAGGAGGATATAATGATTTTTGGAGCACAAAATGACATAATAATCGCCAACACTTTTCCAATATGGCGCAAATGTATGACGTCATATATTGTCCTGTTTTGGAACGAATCACGAGTATAGCGTCGATTCGTGACGTTATTTGCATTGGACAGTACACTGGGTTCTATTTTGGAACATACCCTAATACTTTGACAGAAGGGAACGCCTGCGTTTTTTGGGAGTGGCTACTGGCTACTCCTCCGATCCCGGTGACCCATGTTGCTCTATGTTGTTCTCTTCTTGGCACCTTGAAAATAGTTGCCGTCAGGACAGGTTACTGATTACAGTTTTTTAAATTAAAAAAATATTTTTTCTAAATCAAACATTCCTATTTATTATTGTTATCCTCCTAATTATTATTGTACTTAATTATTATATTTTTGTATAACTGTAGAATAGTACAAAATAGTGCAATAATTACAAAATATGAACCATATATAATATGAAATTGTATATAAGAGTTTCACATTATATTTTGTTAAATAAATACTCTTTCATTTAATTGAATTTATTCATGTGTTTAACATATTCACTACTACATAACTAACAGATTTAACTGAATATTATGCATATTGTTTAGAAATGGACTTATGTGTTATTCGTACTAAAATAATAAAATATAGCCAAATTTACTAATTTTTAATTAACTGGTACATAATAACCGACGATAAACTCAAAGGTTATTATTAGAAAATATCCTTTATGTTACCATGAATTTCAGGGCTATTTTCGGGGTTCCGTTGTCATGAAACAAAACTTTGTAATTTCGTTCCGCCTTTTTGTCAAAATGTGATTTTGAAGTAATTTTGAAAATTCTGGAGAATATTTTTAGATTTTTATGTTTAAACTTTAAGATGGATTTAAATATAATGAATGTTTTAGTGGGCTCCAACGGCTAATTTTCTCAATTAAATTAAACTTTCGTAATAGTAAGCTTCAATGTAGCCTCACAATGTTCAACTAAAATTAAATCACCAGCAGTAATTGTTTTAAAAGGACTACTCTCGCCCATACATTTTAAGTAATTTTGATAATGCTACATCCCTGTAACTACTGGACATGTTCGCTTTCATCCTGACTCGAGTGGCAAACTCTGCTTTTATAGCTTCTGCATCTTCATCTGATCGGCAAGTTCGGTTACATTTGCAAGTTCAGCTTTCGTTTGGGCCTGACCTTGGGAAATCTCTTCTTAGTTCACAATAAAGACATTAATTAATTCGCAACTATCCGCTTAAAATACAATGATAACGGCTACACTCTACGGCGGCTGACTGACGCTAAAGCGGTCAGCCGCCGTAGAGTCTACATCACCTGAAGATGCCTCGTGTAGAGACGAAATACGTGTCGTATTGTCGATGGTGTGTCTTTCCTGGAATAGTGGTGCTGGGATTAGTGGTGACGAGATTAGTGCACGCAATTGAGGGAGGGCGAGAGGTGCTCTTCAATCCAGGTAAAACACATCAGTGTATTTTTAAGCGGATAGTTGTGAATTAATTAATGTCTTTATTGAAATGGATTTCCGCAAAGTAACGCCTGAATCTATCAATTATTTTCCTACTTTATTTAGTGTTAGTTACAATATGTCGATGCGAAGAAAGTAGAGTGCATTACTATCGCCCGGCTTTGTCAATAAAAATTAAACCGAGTAGGTGTATGTATGGCCAGGCTGAGTGTCATTTTTGCCAAATAGCTATCTACAAATATTCGATTTTATTTGCCCGAGCGAATAATATCAACCCGAATAAGTGTATCGCACACCTTACAAGTAATTATTATCTTTGCGCAAGATCACTTCAGATGTGCGCAAATTATCGGTGTGATTCATACTAAATAATTATATAATTAGAAATCAAAAATTATCCGTTATCACTGTAGCGATAAATTATGATAGGTCATGGGTAGCGGAACCCTTACTTTCGCGTATCTCAACAAGCACTTGGTCAAATTTTTTACACAGGCTTTGTAATTTCTTATTTAACCAGTTTCTTTCAACAATGCAAATAAGGTTTAACCTTAGTATTGTTTTCGTTATATAATTTTATACAGCAAAGACTTAATTTAATAACTTTAATAAAAAAAATTTATGTGTTCACCATATTCTTGTGTTTGTGAATGTACTTTGGTAGGTATTATAATGTGTTGTAAATAAAATTATTAATTTATTGAACTCCATTTTTTTAATTGTGAAGACTTAATTATTTCGAATAAGATATTTATGTAACTAATTAGTTATTAACATTCAGTAATTGATCAAGTTTATGTTACATGAACAATATTCTGTATTTAGAGCTTTACATTGTATCAAGTGGCAATATTGGCCAAAAACTTAAAATGTTATCATTACTAAATTATTAATGTTAAAATTTGTATATAATTAAACAAAGACAAATATTTATTTTCAGTATTTTTACTAAACCTTACAATATTAAATTCACTCAACCCTTACAATAGTCAAATAATTTCCATTTTGTTTCATTATAACTATCTCGCAATAATGACTACTAACAATGATCTACAGTGTTGTAAAGCACAACATGCTTATAACCCGGTTTATATTGTTACGAGCTTGCGGTGACAATAAAAATTACCGATAAAATTACCTAAATTAACACTTTAATTTTCTTTGCACAAATTAAGACTTAAAACACTAATAATTAAGCACACTAATTCACTTTATTCCGCTCCGAAGGTTCGCTTGTCTCGCCGAATTCAATACTTCCCCGATCGCATCTTGCAGCGCCTATTTATATAAATTAGCACGGAAATATCCAGAATATTCAAGTAAACACGCGCAAGGTACCGAGAGTTCGAGTTTCAACTAGGCGCTAGTGGCGTCGACTAAGGCGCGTAACACTGCCCCCTCCTAAGACATGCTCGTCCCGAGCATTATCGGCCCCATAATAACGCGCCAGGCGATCCACAGGGACGATCTTAGGAGTCCCTCTTGCGCCTTTCTGTATCCGGTAGGTTACATCGTTGATCCTGGTCACAATCCGGTACGGGCCATCCCATTTAGCTTGAAGCTTAGGAGATTTCCCTTTGCTGCGGACTGGATTGTGCAACCACACAAGTGAACCTTCGTCGAACCCTTTGTTGTTCATTTTGCGGTCGTACCGGGTTTTCATCTTTTCAGACATTTGCTGGCCCGATTGTCTGACGTGCTCATAAACGTCATTCATTTTGTTCCGCAAGTCATTTGCATAATCGGTTATACTGCGTGGAGCATCAGGTGGTATCCCGGTGATCAGGTCTGCAGGCAGCCGTAATTCTCTTCCAAAGTTTGCGAAAGCTGGTGTCACTGCTGTACTTTCGTGAACAGCGCTTCGATATGATAACAAAAACGGTTGTATGTGCTTGTCCCAATCTCGTTGCCGATTGTCTACAACTTTTGCTAGGTACCTCTCCAATGTCTGATTAAATCGTTCTACCATTCCATCAGATTGCGGGTGATAAGAAGTCGTTCTTGTTTTATGAGTACCCATAACTCGGCAAGTTTCCTGGAATATTTGAGACTCAAAATTCCTTCCTTGATCGCTGTGAATCTCTAAAGGTACTCCAAAACGACAGAAGACTTCATGAACTAGTATATCTGCAACTGTTGAAGCTTCTTGATTTGGAATGGCGAAGACTTCTGGCCACTTAGTGAAGTAATCCATCACAACCATGAAATACTTGTTACCGCTTTCACTCTCCGGAAACGGCCCCGCCACGTCAATGGCTATTCTCTCCCATGGTGCACCAACATTGTACAACTTCAATGCACCTCTACTACGAGTCTGAGGTCCCTTTACAGCCGCACAACTCGTACATTTGCGACACCAGTCCTCGACATCGTTTCGACAGTGGACCCAGTAAAACCGTTCTCGGATCTTCAGTAGAGTTCGTTTAACTCCCAGATGGCCTCCTGAATAATCATTATGGTACAGCTGTAGAACATCCGGTACTTTAGCTTTAGGGACAACCATTTCTAAATGACAGCTGTCTCCCCGAACATTTTCCCATTTACGGCACAGAACTCCATCCTGAAGCAGCAAGCTGTCCCACTGGGCCCAATAGCTTTTAGTGGTCGAACTCATCGCTGAGACGTCGCCCCACTTGGGCTTGGGAGCACTGGCCTTCATCCATTCCAGGATCGGCTTGATGTCCGGATCTTCCTGCTGTGCACGTTGTAAGCTGTCCTTCTCTCGTTGCTGAGGTGGTCTGCCCTGAGCATCCTCACGGATACCACTTCCTTACTTTCTTGCCTAGTACAATGTTTGCAATCTTCAGGACAAGGTCTTCTTGACAATGCATCTGCGTTGCCATGAGATTTCCCGCTGCGATGTTCGATCTCAAAGTCGTATTCCTGCAGTAGTTCAATCCACCTCGCAACTTGTCCTTCTGGATTTTTAAACTGCAATAGCCATTTTAGTGCAGCATGGTCAGTTCGTAAGTGAAATTTTCGCCCCAGAAGATATTTGCTAAAATGCTGCAACGACTTTACCACAGCTAGCAATTCGCGTCTTGTGACACAATAGTTCCTTTCCGGTTTTGACAACGACTTGCTGAAGTACGCTATCACGACCTCTTGGTCACCATTACATTGAGACAACACACCGCCAAGTCCTATATCACTTGCGTCTGTGTCAACTATAAATTCTTTGCTTGCATCAGGGTATCCCAAAATAGGTGTTTTGCACAGACGGTCCTTGAGCTCCTGGAATGCGATATTACAACTTTCATCCCAGCAGAAATGTCGCTTCTCCTCGGTTAGCTTATGCAGAGGTTTGGCTATATCTGCAAAGTTCTTCATAAATCGCCGGTAATAGGAGCACAAACCAAAAAATTCTCTAACCTGCGTCTTGTCTTTTGGAACCGGCCAATCCTTTACAGCTGCGATTTTCTCTGGATCCGTGCGGATACCTTCTTCCGACACTACATACCCCAAAAATTTGACCTGCCGTTTGAATAGTGAACATTTCTTCGGACTCAACTTGAGGTTGGCACTCTTAATCTTCATGAGCACGCGCTCCAGGTTTTGAAGGTGTTCCTCAAACGTACGGCCCACGATGATGATGTCATCCAAGTAGACCAGACAGGCATCGCCAATTAGCCCGGTAAGTACAAGTTCCATCAGCCTTTCAAACGTTACTGGAGCATTGCACAACCCAAACGGCATTACTTTAAATTGCCACAGACCCTTTCCCGTCGAGAACGCAGTTTTCTCCTTGTCCTTAGGGTCAATTTCAACTTGCCAGTAGCCACTTTTTAGATCCAGCGTGCTAAACCACTTTACTCCTGTAAGCATGTCCAGCGTGTCGTCAATTCTTGGCAAGGGATAGCTGTCCTTCTTAGTAACGTCGTTCAGACGGCGGTAGTCAACACAAAACCGCATGCTGCCATCCTTCTTCTTTACCAGTACCACGGGTGAACACCATGGACTAGATGAAGGTTCAATAACACCATCCTTCACCATTCCCTCAATCAAAGTTTCCACTTCCTTTTCACGTGCTACCGGCAATCTTCTTGGCCGCTGACGGATAGGCAATTCTTCACCTGTGTTTATTTTGTGTTGAACTAAGCCAGTCTTTCCTATGTCAGCATCCTTTGATGAGAATACATCGGCATACTTGAGTAACAACTTCTTCGCTTTGACCATTTCATTCGGGGAGAGAACGCTGCGACAGTCTTCTAAAAGTGTGCTCACTCTCGTTTGTGCATCCTTGTTGGGGGTCCCAGTCGATAGATATTGGCACCGACGTAACCAATCCACTTCCTCACAAGTAGCAACCAGTGTGCCTTTTTCTATAATCTGTTCCTGGCCACAAAGGTTCAGCACACGTACTCCTGAGATGTTAGTGGTTCTGACCAAGGTTCCAGCCACTTTCCATGAAAGGTCATTTTCTAACCTTTCCAAGAGTACACAACGATGAGGTTGCCCAGGATTTCGAGGAAGACTAACCGGCACAATCGTTTCCGATCTCGGCGGAAGAACAATCTTCTCAAGGCTGTACACGTTCCCTGGTAACGCTCCTTCCACAAAAAGTTCCTCTTGTCCACATTTCAAGACACCTTGCTTAACGTCAATCGCACAACAATTCTTCCTCATGAAGTCTAGGCCCAGGATGCAGTCGTCCATTATATCAGCCACGATGACATTATGCAGGTAGATCATGTTGCCTAGCTTCAACTCCATCTCTTTCTCTCCACGGACGGGTATACGCTGACCGGTGGCTGTTACCAAATTAATGCGTTCTCGGTTGTATGCGGAGTCCCCAAGGAATTGACTTATTAGTTGGGAACTAACAACCGTACGAGAGGCTCCAGTGTCTATGGTCAGTTTACACGGCATTCCGTTGACCTCGCCCTTGATGATTAGACTGTTCCCATCGTGGGTTTGTGAGATCGAGATCCTTGGGGCTCTTTTAACATCAGCCAGCACCCGCCCCGCAGTTCTGGCTTTTACTCGTTTCCCTGCTGCTGCTGGGCGGTGCTGTTGGCCGCACTACCCTCCTGATATCGTTCACCTTCCCTTTCTGCGGTTCGCTTAGGGCAGCTGGATCGAAGATGGCCCTTTTCCCCACAGCCATAGCACCTAGGGCTGTATCCTTTGTTGCGGTCGCGAACTGTAGCTGCTGCAACCTCCCTGACGCGATGGGAACGACGATCCTGCCGCACGGCTTCCACCTCCAGTGCATGGGCCAAGGCGTCCTTAAGCGTCTCGTGGTGCCCGAGCCTCACAGCAGCTCTGACTTCCAGGTCGCAGATGCCGTCGATGAATGTCTGCACCAGGTTCCCTTCAATGAGCGCAGGTACAGACCGGTATGCTTTTCGCACCAGCTTCTCCACCTCTAGAGCCCACTCCTGCAGGTTTTCGTTGATGCGCTGCATGCGATCTTTAAGCTGCGCACAAAAGAAGTGTTCCAGGTGAGCGTCACCATATCTCGCCTCCAACGCCTCAAGGAGTTGCTCATAAGTCACTTCCTCACCGAGAGCTTCCGGAACTGTTAAGGCATGGTCGCGCAGGCCTAGTGTGAGAGCAGTCATGGCCTGACTTTTATTCCAGCCGTTCGCCTTCATAACAGCCTCGAACTGGATTTTGTAGGCTGACCAGGAAGAGGTACCGTCGAACGGTGGCACCTTGAACCCACGTAGCGAAGGTGTTGTAGCTACTACGGGAGCTGTAGCTCCCTCTCCGAGTTTGAGTTCGTCCAGTGACAGTCTGTGACTCGCTTAAAACATGCACGAAATCGATAGATTTAGGTGACTCAGGGCCGTGTTTTTTAACCGTTCCTCGTTCAACTGTTAACTTGTGAAGATTTGTAATAATATGATTTATTTTGGGTTTTACGGCAAAAATTATACTGTGGCTGTACAAAATTGTAATTCGGCCCATGATCACATATGGCTCTCTAGTCTAGTGGACCATAACCACTGAAGCCACCACTATACGAAAGCTTCAGCGTTACCAGAGATTGGCATGTATGGCTGCCACGGGCTGCATAAGGACTACACCAACAGCAGCTTTTGAGGCTATGCTGGAGCTAACACCGCTTCATCTACATATACAACAAGAAGCAACTTTAGCTGCCATTAGACTCAAGACCCTAAATCTTTTAAGTAAGAGTAGAGTCCCCCATACAGATATAATTGATAGAATTTACTCAAAAATTTCTATCTTACAAGCCAAGTATGATAGGATACCAAAACAATTTGTATTCGATAAGAAGTACAGGATATAATTGAAGGAAACTGACCATCTGAAAGGACTGGGTCAAAGAGAGGTCAAAGTTTTCACGGACTAAGACAATTCTAAGTCACGGTTCTAAGACAAATGAAGGTGTGGGGTCTGGGGCTTTCTCTGAAGACCTTAATATCCACATATGCACACCACTGGGTACCCACAACACAGTCTTCCAGGCTGAATGCATGGGTATCATCCAAGCGGCTATAGCAATACATGATAGGAAGGTGAAAGACTTCTCCATCAGAATACTGACAGACAGTATGGCGGTACTACAAGCTCTGAGTTGCAGTGTGACGAACTCGGGACTGATATACGAATGCCATCAACGATTGAATGAATTATGTAAGCACAACAATGTGACTCTGCAATGGATCAAGGGACACAGTGGATCTAGAGGCAACGATGCAGCAGATGAACTGGCCAGAAGGGGATCAGGTCTGGAAACTACAGGGCCGGAACCAATAATACCGATCCCCTTTGGCTACGTTCGTTCACTGGTACGTAGATACTTCAATAATTTACACGCTCAGCTTTGGAATAATTTAGTAGACTGTAGACAAGCTAGGGAGGCCCTGCCTGAAATAAACAGTCGTCTAACCAGGGTTCTAATGAGACTGAACAAGCCACAGATCAGGATAGTAACAAGTGCTATCACAGGACATGGCTCTTTTAACAAACATTCGTTCACCATAGGTGTTACTGATAGCCCCCTGTGCAGGGCATACATGGAAGAGGAAGAAACGGCGGCTCACGTGTTGCTGACATGTCCAGAAGTCGCTTCATACAGGGCTAAACATCTCGGCACGCCGGGATCGCTCCCCGAAGTTGCTTGCAACATCAAAGGACTGTTGAACTTTTTCGGGGAAATATCGAATAAACACATATTCCTGCCCACACGCTAAATACGTGCTTAGACGTGGAGTTGCGGAAAACAGCCCGTCGTAAACTAACTAACTAATATGATTTAACCGCTCTGGTCTTTAATAGATATAAATTAACAATACTAAAATAGAAGAAAATTGGTTCACAACTTTCAAGATCACTCTAATCCAATTCTTCTAGGTATAAAGTTACAGCCTATATACGTCCCACTGCTGGGCACAGGCCTCCTGTCATTTCTGAGAGGTTTTTAGGACAAGGAAGTGACCGCCGCGCTGCCCCAATACGTGTTGGCGAAATTCACATGTCTTCGAAATATTTTTTTCTTATTTCTCAGACATGCAGGTTTCCTTATGATGTTTTTCTTCACCGCCGAGCACGTGTTAAATCAGCACTTAAAATTGCAATTAACAATTTCATTTGTGCCGACGGGGATCGAACCCGGTTTGCTCGCATACTGTGATATTTACAGCGAGCGCTAACCATCTGAGCTGCCACGGCTTCTAGATATAACTAAGGAGAAATTTTACTATGCATAGTTGAAATATGTATTCACGCCCATGAATTTTGCAGACTATACTAGTACACGATATATCTTATTCTACCTATCACATATGATTTAAAGAAAATTTTTAAATCTACTGTCGGATGAAGGTTCTTCCAAGAATGTGCCAGCTACAAACATTTCTTGGAAGATTTGTCCTTACTCAACTATCTAGCTGGGCAGGCCAGGGAATGTCATAGGGCAACTGAAACAGGAGATAACCTTTCTGTAAAATAAATATAATGCGATTGCCAATCCTTTATATTTACGTCCAATCCATTATATAAGCAAGGGTTTGAGGGCGGAACTGCTTCTCGCTAAATGAGCCCAACATCGTTGCTGAGTCTGTAGACTATATGATGCTTCATCAGCTGATGGAAATTTTCATTCTGACATCTGTTGTGCCCATCGGCTACAGATCTCAGTCTTGGTTTGGTCGCTCTTGCAAAATTGTGTCACGGTAAAAGTAAGAGGCGAGTACAGACAGTACCTCAATGTCATACTTTATGGGCATGCCGACCTAATTAGTGCATGCCAATAAAGTATGACATTAACAGGTACTGTCTGTACTACTAAGAAATTCAGGACTTCATAGGCGTGATTTTTACTGACAGCTGTCGCAGAGATCAAGCTATCTTTTATGAACTATAGTTCGCTTCCTTCTTAAACTCATGCATTCCATTCTCTCTCCAAGGCTGCCCAAGGGAAATTCTGTAAGCCATCAGTACCATTTCTGCGCAGGGAGGATGATTCACTGGCCCACGCCACAAAGGAGAAGGCCGGTCTTATAAGTTCTCTTTTTGCGTCTAACTCGACTCGTCGACGGAGTCTACCGCCAACCAACCCGACTCTTGATGACGGTGGGAAAACCGTCAATTATCCCGCGATGTGAGTGCTCCATGCAGGATGTTCGGTTCACATAGTGCTCAGTGCGTAAAGCACTACTGTTCCTGGAGGTCAAGTGAGAGTGAGCTTGACGGAATCACCCTATTGTTCTGAAAATGTGTGCTCCAGAGTTAGCACCAGTTCTTACGCCTCTTTTCCGGTTCTCTTACTCTTTATGCGTATTCCAAGCTCATGGAAGGCAGCCTTAGTGCGCCTAATCCCTAAAAAGGTGACCGCTCGGATCCGTTCAATTACAGGTCTGTCGCCATCCTCCTTGTTCTCTAAAATAATGGAATCTATTATTAACAGTTAGCTCATGCGGTACCTTGAGGATCACCAGCTGACTAGTGACCGCCAATATGGTGTCCGTCGCGGTCGCTTGGCTGGTGATCTTCTAGGTTACCTAACTCATAAATGGGGCGAAGACAGTAGAGTCCAAGGGGGAGGTGTTGGCCGTTAGTTTGGACATATCGAAGGCCTTCGATCGGGTTTGGCATAAAGCACTTCTTACAAAGCTTGCTTCCTATGGGCTTCCCTAGAAATTGTGAAATTGGATCACCAGTTTCCTTGCTGACCGGAGCATCAAGGTCGTAGTAGACGGTGCATGCTCCGATTACAAGCCCGTTAACGCTGGTGTTCCACAATGCTGCGTGCTATCACCAACGCTGTTTCTTCTGCATATCAATGACATTTTGCAAATCGGTAGCATTCATTGTTATGCAGACGACAGCACTGGTGATGCTTTATACACCGGCCGTGCCAATATTTCTCGGGAAAACGGAAAAAGTACCAACTTTACTAAAAACAAACTTGTGTCTGAAGTCGAGACTTTGTTGAACAAAATCTCGGACAGGAGGCGACTAAATCTAGTCCAGTTTAATCCCCAGAAGACACAAGTTTGCGCAATTACCGCTAAAAAGAACCCCTTCGTCGTATCTCCTCAGTTTCAAGGCACTCCCCTGGTTGCCTAAGCCCATATCGGAATCCTCGGCGTCGAGATATCGAGTGACATGCAGTTTGGTGATTACTTGGAAGAGAAGGCCAAATTGGCCTCTAAAAAGCCTGGCGTGCTCAGCAGAGCGGGACAGTATTTCATGCCGGCTCACCGCCTGCAACTTTACAAGGCGCAGGTTCGGCCGCATATGGAATACTGTTCCAATCTCTGGGCCGGGGCTCCCCAGTGCCAGGTCTTTACATTTGATCGCATACAGCGCAGAGCAGTTCGAATCGTCGGCGACCGAGCTCTTTCCGATCGGCTTGACTCACTGGCACTGCGAAGAGATGTTGCATCATTTTGCGTATTTTACCGCATCTATCACGGGGAGTGCTCTGAGGAATTGTTCGGAATAATTCTAGCCGCACAGTTTCACCATCGCACATCGAAATACCATCCATACCATCTGGATGACTGGCGGTCCACCACTAAACGATTTAAAAGAAGTTTTCTTCCTCGCCCAACTTCCTTGTGGAATCGACTACCACCAGAGATTTTCCGGACCGATACGACTTAGGGACCTTCAAGAAAAAAGCCCATTCCTTTTTAAAAGACCAGCAAAGCATCTGCAATCCCCCTGGTGTTGCAGATGTTCATGGGCGGCGGTAATCACTTACAATCAGGCATCAGGTGAGCCGTACGCTCGTTTGCCCCCTCTCCTATAAAAAAATTATAATCAGTCGCACAATAACGTCATATGACACTTCTTGTACATTCAGAGAAGTACTCTCTAGATGATTATAATAATATTGAAGTACTCTGAACCTGAACACTAGAAACTAAAATGACTAACCGGCTGAAGGGCGGGCATTATGCGACGTCATATTTCAGTATTGCATGTTGAGAAAACTGACAAAATAATGCTTTCTCTTTTTACACTAGCAGAATCATATACGTTATAAAGGAACATTAATATATGTACTATTTTTATTTCTGTATAAAATCTATTTCTGTATAAAAAAAATTGGTAGAACTTAACAAATATCTACTTCATTTGTTAAACAGTCCAATAATTTTTGCTATTGATTGAAGAGATACTAATTTTGACAAAGAAGTACCTTTAATCTGTTTCTCTGTTGATAAAGAAATGAGCCAGTTTTTAAAATTTGAAAATAACCTTCCAATAATCGATTATGGGTTCATTGATATTCATGTTTCGGTGTTTCCGTATATACACTCTTATCTATGTTTCGGTGTTTGACATGAGGCAACATCTATGTTAAAACATCATCGAAAATATCCGTACACCAAAGCAGATACGTCAATTTTTCTTATATACCTACGTATATGTATGTTTGCATAGAATACTATAATACACAATAGAATGGCTATCAACTTTATTTTATACGAGAATTGGCGTCGCCAAACCCGATTCGCTGTGTTGACAGATTGAGAAAATTTACACATTTTAGACTTTTGATTAATGTTCAAGGTCATCATTAAATTTTAGTCCATATTTATTTGTAAATAGGGTGCAATTTGGCATTTTTAAATAATTTACATGTGAAATTTGGAAACGATTGTAACGTCAAAACACATCTCGTCTTGACATTTATGCGTGTGAATTGACGTGTTAGTAAAATTTTTGTGGCTACGCGGGCTCTGCCCACTCCCCCGTTCTATTATATACTTCGATCAATTGATCAAAGATTATGTATGTATTATAGTATTCTATGGTATGTTTGATATACGTATGATTTTTCCTAGGAGTAATAGTGTTCTGTGATTTTTCCGTACCTCTTTGTGATTTGCGTAAACAGAGAAACCTATAGTCGGCGTGGCCTCGAGTGAGAAAGGACGATAACGAATTTTTAGGTTATACAATAATCTTTATGACTTTTAAACACATTTAGATAAAAAATTTAATTGTTCTTGAAATGATTATTGAAAAAAATGATTATTGAAATCAATGATTAAAATATATTGATAAACCAACATTTTATTTCAATTTTTTTATTACCTCTTCAATATCAACATAGTGAAGACTTTCAACGGATTCCAAGTCCGAATCTAACAATGACTGAATAGAAGGAGTTTTAAGTAAATCCATTATAGTTAAACTCACAACGAAGCTCACAAAAGGAACTTGTTTTAAGTAGCAGTATTATGATGCCTCCTCTACACAATATGATTTTAAAAACACATTGCAAAATAACTATTTTTTCCAAAAAAAAAAGTACCGCAATAAAAATTAAATATCGTACAATTGGCTCTATTATCTTTAAAATTAATTATACCATTTTTATTAAATTATTTTGAAATAAAAGCTATGTAGGTCCAAACTACATAATACAGGGCTTAATTTATAATATATATTCTGTGAATCTAATACATATTATTTCCGTGTTATTATTATTATTATTAATTGAAATTAAGCAACTATCGAGAATTTATCAGTTTTCTCTCTAACATCCACGGTTTATTCTTTGACGTTTGACACTTACAAATATATAAAAATAAAAAGTACTCTGTGGTTGACACACACAAAATACAAATCAATAATAAATAACCGTAAATAACTATTATTTATTCTGTGATAAGAAGCAAACAAACCGTAGACACTAGACAGAGAACTGTCTACGAAACAAACACAGTCATAGATGAATAAATATGAAGCAACAACATTGACTTATAAGTATAGTCCGTTCATCGTAACTTGACGCGTAATCCGATTGGCATCACTGTAATTTACAGTGTTGCATGTTTCAATGTGAATAGCGTTCCCAAAATGCAGGGAAAGGCATTATGGATATGGATATGGTGCTGATGACTATACTTATGTGACTTTTTAAGTGTTATTGTGTACTCTCTGAAATAATTCATATATCAATAGGAACATTCGGGATAAATTTATTAAGAGAGGGTTAAAAAGCATCATTTTATATAATTATGATCAATAAGGTGTAAAGGGATAATAACTTCTTCAATGTTACTTGAACACTCACTGTCACTATCACTTTCGTCACTGTCAATGGAGGTTAGAATGCCAACCCACAATAAGAAGCTATTACTTACTTCATTTATTATTTTATTTTTCATATCCAATTTTTATACCATCTGAGCTCTTTTTTTCCAAATCTCTTCGCTTATTGAGCTTAACGTTTCTTTTATAAGGGACTCCACTTGATCATCTCTCTGACCCACTTTTTTCTCTTCGAACCGTCTCTTCATAACACTCCATATTAGCTCAATTGAATTTAAATCTGCAGGATATGGGGGCAGTCGCAAAACATTATGACCATGTGATTTTATTAATTCGTCAGCTTTATATATGGGCCCTGGTTTATTTATTTCTATTAATTCACATAAAATATTTTTTGGCAAAATTTGGTGAAAACAACAGTGCCTTGTTATAAAGCCACTTTACCATATCTATTTTGAGGCTTGCCATATTAGGACTTTTATTTATTCGTACTTTATCATATGGTGCACTGTCCCTCACAATCACACAATTAGGTAGCATCTATATCTGTTCGTTCCACTAACATTTTTCGTTTTGATTGACACTTTTTGTGTTTATATCCGAGTCGTTTTAATATATTCCATAGTGTAGTACGCCCACCTTCAAAATTTGTTTCATCTAGCAAATCGACAAGTAATTTGTTTAACGTAGCAATTTTTTTTCGTACAGCGTAAAATGACATAATTTTTTGTTGTGTTGCACCAGCACCAGTATTATCGATTTTGATCTTTGTATCGCGATTTATGGTTCATAAATGATAGCTTGATCTCTGCGACAGCTGTCAGTAAAAATCACGCCTATGAAGTCCTGAATTTCTTAGTGGTACATACAGTACCTGTCAATGTCATACTTTATGGGCATGCACTAATTAGGTCGGTATGCCCGTAAAGTATGACATTGACTGTCTGTACTAATAAGAAATTCAGGCCTTCATAGGCGTGATTTTACTGACAGCTGTCGCAGAGATCAAGCTATCTTTTATGAACTATAAACGTTTTTTTCCAGGTGTTACTTTTGATGGACCAGGCCCACCCATATTAGAAACAGAACTGATCTCTCTTTCTTGTCTCAAAATTCGGGTTACAGTAAATTCGGATACATCTGTAGTCATTAAACAAATACAATTTTATTTTCTTAGGTAGTTAATAACATTAAAATATTTTAGTAACGTTATTAAAATACATACGTGACGTTACTAAAATATATATACTTCTTTACATACAAATATTTTAATATCATTAAGCGAATTACAAAAACAACAGTTAATCTAAATCTTTGTAACTGGTCACCCTAAAAACAAACCGGTGATGGCGGCAACTCGGGCACGAATATGTTGCAATGGCAAAGTCAGCTTGTTTACACCCTTTTCTTTGTCACAAAAAGCGTAAATTTGAAGCATAGTTTTCCTTTTAGCACTTTTAACTACTTTCGGAATTTTTAAAACTGAGATTAAATTATTAAAAAGAAAAATAGCACACAGATAGCAACCAATCAAAAAAATTAAGATGGCGACTGAGGAAACAGTGCTACCAATCACTCACGCGTCAAGTTAAGATGAACGGACTATACATATAAACTGACGTAAGAATAGATTGGCCATGCAAAAGAGAAAGAGCATAATTTACGCGTATGTTAGAGCGAGAAAGATAGCCTAGACCATAGATCTAGTATCGTAGACAGAGAAACCTATAGACTAATGATCGGCGTGGCCTCGAGTGAGAAAGGACGATAACGAATTTTTAGGTTATACAATAATCTTTATGACTTTTGAACACATTTAGATAAAAAATTTAATTGTTCTAAGAACTGAACTGAACAAGATTCACCAATCTTAGGCTCACAAAACACTTTTTTCTCACTTAAACCAACTTGTAAACTCCTTAAATCGCTACGCTTTCAAAGTTGTTTAGCAAACTGTAGAGTTTGCTAAACAAAAAAACCGGCACGGTGAAAGGGACAAACAATCACACCGCTCTATCTCATTTCTATGCAAGACGTATGCATAAATCTACCTTTTTCGTGTGCGAATGCGAAAGAAGGCGTCAATTTGTCTATAGGTTTCTCTGTCTACGGTGATTTGTGTCTTTGTCTTTGGTCCATTTCTAATTGAATTTCCCGTAGACAGAGACTCCTCTGTCTACAGAATTTCCATTCTTGAGATTCTTGATCTAGTTTCATTATTTTTTTATTTAACTGGCTTTACGGCTCTGGGTACTAACCCTTCTGAGCCTATCATTCCCCACAGAATCTTCATTTTATATATTTTTCTTCACAATATGCTGATGTGTTTTTGCTTGATGTGTTACATTGTGAAGTTTTTGGGAGATTTTAACGACAGCTCAACCCAGTGGACTATTGATGACGACAGCCACTCAAGTTCGTAAGGCGCCCAAGCGATGAAATTAACTTGAGGTTTATATCAACATCAAAGCACTTATTCTTTCATCGTTTTCTCTAATATTTCACACGCGCAGACACTTAATTCACAAAATCACATCACTTTTACGAATTAAAATCCACTTCAAACCATTATTCAAGCGACAAAGGGAGGAGCGACAGTCCGTCGTCGGCCAGCCAAAACTCCGATCTTGTTACACCACTAGTTAGTTATGGAGGTTAGAGAACAGGAGAAAGATCGCTACGTACAAAAGCATAGCCTACCTGTCCCTGAAAATTTGTAGAATTTATAGCTGCGCTGCCGTCGGCAAGTAGAGTTTGCGAAGTAATTTAATAATTTTCTACAAATAGAAACGTTAAGAAATGGTTAAATGTTATAAAAAATGATAATAGTAATAACAAGTCAATAATGATTAATAATTTATATTCGAAATAAATTATAATATTTATAAAAATTAAAATTGTTGAGACAACTTAGCGATCGCAGCGCCCCTTTTATTTTGTCCATATTTCTGGGACACTATTTTTTACAACGATCGTTCTCCTGTTTCTTCATTTATTGTTTAGTGATAAGTTGATCAATTTTTATTTGAAATTTAAAAAAAATAAAACAATGATCTATTTAATGTTTTATCTATATAATAAAAGAATATATCATCATCATCATCATTACAGCCCTTCACAAGTCCACTGCTGAACATAGGCCTCCCCCAAGTAATGCCACAAAGCACGGTCCTGAGCCACCTGCATCCATCGACTTCCTGCATGTCTTACTAGGTCGTCACTCCATCTAGTGGGGGGTCGCCCTACACTACGCCTACCGGTACGAGGCTGCCACTCTAGAACCTTTCTTCCCCATCGGTTATCGGTTCTTCGAGCTATATGGCCGGCCCATTGCCACTTCAGCTATCATGATATCCCGGACGTCAGTCTGAGCGAGATTAGAATGGCTCTCCACCACCTTAAAAACGGCAAGGCCCCGGGCGAGGATGGAATTACAGCCGAGTTTCTGAAAGCGGGTGGAACACCGGTACTTGAAGTCCTTCAGAAGCTCTTCAATTCCGTCCTCCATGGTGGCACTACTCCGGAGGCGTGGAGCAGAAGCGCGATGGTCTTGTTCTTTAAGAAAGGCGACAACGCTCTCTTGAAGAACTACAGACCGATTTCACTCCTGAGCCGCGTCTACGTGCTATTTTCGAGAGTCATTACGAATCGTCTCGCACGCAGACTCGACGACTTCCAGCCTCCTGAACAAGCCGGTTTCCGAAAAGGCTTCAGTACCATAGACCACATACATACCCTTCGGCAAATTGTACAGAAGTCCGAAGAGTACAATCGCCACTTTGCCTGGCGTATGTGGACTATGAGAAAGCCTTTGATTCCGTCGAAATTTGGGCGGTGCTACAATCTCTTCAGCGGTGCCTAGTTGACTGTCGGTATATTGATGTGCTGAAGTGTTTGTACAGTAGGGCTACGATGGCTATCCGAGTACAGAACCAGAGTACGAAACCTATCCAACTGCAGAGAGGTGTAAGACAGGGTGATGTTATATCCCCGAAACTCTTCACCGCTGCGTTGGAAGACGTTTTCAAGCTACTGGACTGGAAAGAGAGGCATGATATCTTAATTCATAAATTAAAATTCTACGGATTTGAAGGAAAAGAATTGAAAATAATGCAGTCTTATCTTAACAATCGAACGCAAATACTTAATTTAAATAATACTAAGTCTGATTCACAACACAGTTACATTGGCGTTCCGCAGGGCTCTATCCTGGGACCATTGCGGTTTTTAGAGTATGTGAACGACCTTGCAAATAATTTACCTGACTGGGCGATGGTTACACTATTCGCGGATGATACACAGGTTGGTGTTAAAGATAAAAATGCAGTCCAAGTATCCAAGAAGACAAATGATATTTTAAATATGCTTAAAAATTGGTTTGAAACAAACGGAATAATTTTGAATGCAGAAAAAAGTATCATTATTAATTATGCAAGCAAAAAAACAAATAAAGTCACAAAAGTGACGTCACATTTTTAGGGTGTACTTTCGATTCCACTTTAAGTTATGAAACCCATATAGATAACGTCTGTAAAAAGTTAGCCAGTGCTAATTACGCTTTATTGAAGCTTTAGCCCATTATTGACAAGAAAACTCTTATATCCGTCTACTTTGCATATTGTCACTCAATTATTAGCTACGCGATTACGATATGGGGAAATGCTACACAAATTGAAAGAGTACTGATTTGTCAAAAAAAGGTCGATTAGAATTATACATGGATTGCAAAGATCGACATCAGCTAGAGCCTATTTCCAAAAAGCGAAAATTATGACTGTCGTTTCATTATATATTTATAGATCGCTTCTAGAAGTGCACCAGGAAAAAAATAAACTACCAATGAAGAAGCACGTACACAACTACAATTCTAGAAATCGCGAAAGATTAGTTGTTCCAAGAACCAGATTAGTCAAAGTGTTCAAGCAAGGTCTTGCAATAAAAATTAAAATGTACAATAAATTGCCAATAGAAATAACAAGACTTCCGCTAAATGCGTTCCGACAAAAGATAAAAACATTCTTTTTAAATCACGCTTTTTACAACATAGAAGAATATATGCAATGTTCATTTTCTGACTTGTTTGACACAGAAAATAATGTACTGTAAATGAGATGTATCTTAATTATATTATTGTAATTGTATAATTTGTAATTTTAACTATATTATTGTATCTATATAATTGTAATTGTAATTTTGACGTACCAATGTTACGTAATGTAACGTAATGGCAAATAAAAAAAAAGGATACGGTATTAACATCAATGGCGAGTACATCACTCACCTTCGATTTGCCGACGATATAGTCCTTATGGCAGAATCGCTGGAGGACCTTAGCACTATGCTCAATGACCTCAATGGTGTCTCCCAACGGATAGGTCTTAAGATGAACATGGACAAAACAAATATCATGTTTAATGTCCATGTCACACCTATGCCGGTAGTTGTTGGGAGCACTATGCTCGAAGTTGTTGACGAGTACGTTTACCTGGGACAAATAGTCCGACTAGGTAAGTCCAACTTCGACCGAAAGGTCAATCGACGGATTCAACACGGCTGGGCAGCGTTCGGGAAATTACGACACATCTTCTCGCCAGGTATACCTCAATCTCTGAAAACTAGTGTATAACCAGTGCGTGTTGCCAGTGATGACTTACGGATCTGAGACGTGGTCCTTCACCGCTGGCCGTAGGAGGACGCTCAAGGTCGCTCAGCGAGCTATGGAGAGGGCTATGCTCGGAGTTTCACTGCGTGATAGCCTCAGAAATGAGGATATCCGCAGTAAAACCAGAGTGACCGACATAGCCCAACGGATTAGTAAAGAATATATATATATATATATATTGATCTCTTTACGGTAAATGTTGATCAGACGCGACTTCACGCGAGCACTTTGTTGATCCGAAAACGCACATTGATCCGGCGCCTTTTATGGGGTTGCGGGTTGCGGGTTGCGGGGTGTGCGTAGTTGGGTCTGCCTCGTTATTGTAGTGCGTCGGGTATGTTCACGGATGCGCGTGTGGATTGTTTCTACACTACCATGCGTAAACAATGCACATCCCTGGTGCGCAGGGTGCGGGTCAGTTCCAATGGTATCCTGAGGGCATTTTCTGACAGGTTTAATTGTCAGTACCAGAACCATTGTCATATGGTGCACGTGCTAACTAATCGGGCCTGTCTTAGATATAGTTTTAAAATTAGGTAAATAGTTTTAAGTTTTATTAACATTAGTTTTAAGATTTGTATTATTACTAACATCTATGATCCTTGTGGTCGAAATAAACGACTTTTTTTTAATTTATTTTTTTAAACGTATAACTCAACCACTCGTCAACTTGTAGCGGAAGTGGTGGCAACGGCGACATAAGGTATTCGTCTGAGTGCGTGTTTGTGTGTGTGTGTGTACGCGCGCGCATGTGTGTGTGTATGTATGTATGCGCGCGCGCTCGTGTTTTGTGTGTATGTGTGTGTGTGTGTGTGTGTGTGGGGGGTGTGTGTGTGTGTGTGTGTGTGTGTGTGTGTGTGTGTGTGTGTGTGCGCGCGCGGGTGTGAGCGTATGCTTGCGCACGTTGGTGTATGAGTTTGTGTGTGCGCGTGCGTGTGGGTGTATGTGCGTTCATGTGTGTTCTTGTGAACGCATGTGCGTGCGCGTGTGTGTGAGTGTATATGCGGTTGTCTGCTTGTGTTTGCGTGTGTGTGTGTGTGTGTGTGCATATGTGTTCGTATGCGCATGTGTTCGTCTGTGCACTGTTGTGTGTGTGTGTGTGTGTGTGTGTGTGGGGTATGCATATGTGCGAGTGCGCATGTGTGTATGTTTGCGTGCGCGCTTACATGTGTGTGTGTGTGTGTGTGTGTGTGTGTTTACCATTAACCAGTTAACATGTTTTCTACATCTTCATAATCAAGATTTTTAAGGACGCGTTTACAAAATTGATAGGTATAGAATCGAACTATTACATGAGATATTATCATGAGACCTTACCTCCGGTCTTGATGGAGTGACCTCAAAATGTAATTCGGGATTACTACAGGAACTCCTGGACTAGTAGAACTGGGTGTGCCGAGTTGGGGCTCGTTTTGTTAGTTATGATGAGTTCTTACCTCCGGACTTACTGAAGTGACCTGAAGGTGTACTTCGGTAACTAATACTGTAACACCTGCACTAGTAGAACTAGGTATGCCGAGTTTGGGTTTGCTTTGTTAGTTATGATGAAACCGTCACAAAAAAAAGTTCTTTTCACTTTGTCTCTAGTATCAATAGGTAGCCAAGCTGATATTCGGAAAAATGAATAGCCTCGTAGTAACATCTTTATGGGCAGTATCGATATCCACTTACTAGCCACACTGTTTTTCGCTGTCACCAACTGTCCTTTATGTGAGCCTCACTTGCCCTCACGCGGTCCCCACTTTACTGCACTCCAGTGCACCCACCACCACCTCTACCACCTACGTCTCCACATCTACCACCGCACCCCTCTCTAAGCCTTCATTCTCCAGCTCCGTTACCTCCGCCTCCACCATAAACTCTGCTCCCTCCACCTCAAAAATAAATTTTGCTCCCTCCGCCGCGACCACCACGCGCCGTCCGTGTCACGTACACACACAAACACGCACTCAGATGAACCCACACGCACACCTACACACACACACACACACACACACACAACATATTCACACACGCGCGCGCGCACACATACACACGCGCGCGCGCTCACACACACACACACCCGCACATACACCCACGTGCGCGCACGAACAAACACACACATAAACGCACACGTACGCACACGCATAGGCACACACACACAAACACAACAGTGTACGCAGGCAAGCGCGCGCACACACACACACGCACACACACACAAAACCACACACACACACACACACACACACACTATAGTATATTGAAATATGATAGTTAGCCTGGCTACCTTCCGTTTTTGAATATTGATTTTTGGTCCCGATTTACATAAAACGAGATATCTTGAGAGATATCTTGAAGTCTTGCAGTGGTGTGCTTGGGTTTGGGTACATTTTGTTAATTATAGGATCACACAGATGGCAGCGCCCATCCACCGACTGTGATATTGGCCGGCTTCACTCGGTCGCTGTGACGTAGGCGTGGGACCCAAAGCTTGTTGTCTTGCAATACTTGCTTGACATGCTGAAGCTCGGCGGCCGGATGTGGACTGTCACAGATCCCTTGTGCTCTCTGAAACAAATATTTACCCACAGTAGCTAACTATGAAGAATGATGGTGACATTCACTATTTAAATATCGGTTGGTATAGGTCTTTTTCCTATGGATAGTATAACCAATAGTGTTATCAGCATTTTGGATGACTAAAACATCTAGGAAAGCTAAAGTACTATTTGCTTCTCACTCCATCGTGATTTGTATTTTAGAGCTTATGGAGTTAAGGTGGTCTACAAATGCAGTTGCTTTGTCAGATAGTAAAATGGTGAAAGTGTTGTCTACGTACCGCTTCTAGAATCTTGGATTTATAGGTGCAGTAAGTAGAGCTTTCTCCTCAAAGTCCTCCATGATATATATCGGCGACTATAGGAAATACAGGTGAGCCCATCGCCACACCATCAACTTGCTTGTAGAACTCTTCCTTCTACAATAGATAGACAGATGTGAAGCATGCATATTCTGCAGGCATTTTGTTATCTTGTAGCTTCCTAGTTTCAATTGAAAAGCAGTCTTCAGTAGGTAGGCATGTGAATAGTGACTGAACACCAAAGTTGACCATAGTTTCATTGTCAGCGAGATGTAGGTCTTTTATCTCATTAACAAAATGGTGTGAATCTTTTGTAGTGTGCTCTGGTATGTCCTTTCGGTGGCGACAGTATATTTGCCAAGTGTTGTACCTAAAAGTGGTACTGTTAATTAAAAAACCATACGGTACGTGTTTCAAATTTAGATGTACTTAATAATAATAATAATAGGATATTACTGAAGTTCATGTAACACTATAAAAACAATATTCACATTATAATTTTCACTTGTTTTATGGTTTGTAAATCCGTTAAAAATAGTTTAATTTCGACGTGTAACATTCGCCTTACAACTTAATGCTATAACTTATTTCGTAATTACCATTGGTATTATACTTTTTTTAAAATGTAAAAGCATTCTAAAACTGGCAAGTATACAGATGGTATAACGGAATCCAACAGCCTTCTACGGTTTTTTATAATATGAAGATTGTCTTCTGTGAAGTGTCTTGAGCGTAGCACACTATTTTTGGTGGGAAACCATTGGTCCCCTCGACAAGTAGCTTCGATCCATATCTTTTCCTTTCGGGGCATTTAGGAAACCTATAACATAAAAGGTACCACAATTATACGCCACTATTTGTATAAAATGATGACTACAAAAAAAAACTAAACGATTACCAAACAAATATCGACTTATAAATCACAACACTATCGATACACGTGACAACTATTTTAATTTACATAATTAGTGAAAGGGACATTTCAAAAAGACATCAACGGGTGCTTAATTGATATTACTGTGCAACATTGTATTTCCAGTATAAGTTGAACTCAAGTGCATTTGAAATAAGTTAACGTGATAAGAATAGAATTTACTTACCAGTGAAATATTATACCATCTTTTTTATAACTGCATGTCTTAGCTGACTTGCCACACCATTTCACTGCACAGGAAGCCATTTGTAATGTATTTTGGATACAAAATTATTATATACCTATATAACCTGGTGCCTATACAAACGGGTCACAAACGTAGTCGGTAATGATATCGTGATTCTTAGCGTCACTTCTACAGCAAGTACGGGTTGCGCGCGTTTGTGGCCCTGTATGCGGAATCTATTAGGGGGTAATCTGTGTTTGGCTACTATTACGGCACTATTTTACTGTACAGGGAACCATGTTACGTGTCTGTTGTATTTTATTTTGTCGAAAATTCACGAGTCACATGCAAGATATTCACGAGTCAGGGAAGTGGTCGCTACTAATGTAGATCGTAAGATCGTTTTATTAAGCAAGACCTATTTGTCTAATGTCGCCTCTACACGTTGACCAACACAGTGGCGAATGGAGTGGCGAATATATTGTCCGAGAGTTGGTGACGGCGTCCACACGTTGGAAGGTCGTTCAGTTTACTTCGGTTCGAGCCAATGTGCGGACGAATTTATAAGCACCGTGGCGCAGTGGCTCAGCAATGAGTGGCTGCGCCGGGCGCCGCGGGTTTGATCCCGCACGGAACAAGTATTTGTATGTCCTACAAATAATTGTTTCGGGTCTGAATGTGTGTCCTTGTGCAATTTATGTTTGTAAACTGCCTGCGCGATACGGGAGAAAATCGTAGTGTGTGGTTAACGTTTTTATAAAAGAATTATAAAATAATAGTGGATATTAATAGGGCTGTAAATAGATATACGATATACGATTAGCTTTATTTATTCTTTACATGCATCATAAACTGGAATAAATACCATTAATAAGAACTTAACTTATTTTAAAGTTAAAGGAGTTATAATCGATTAGTCTATGTTTTAAAATTGGGTTTTGATTTTAAAGTTTAGCAAAATATGTACTTGCATTTCTATCAGACATTTGATGTATATCAAAACACCTTATAATTTATTTGGTAATTTAATTATTTTTTGAGAAAGACAAAAACAATAGCAATAAATATAATTAACACTGACTTAATAATAGGTACTAATTATAACTTAGAACATAAATGAAAAACTCATGATGAGCAAAGTGGCTCAGGACCATGCTTTGAGGCAGTCTGTGGAGGAGGATGTTCAGTAGTGGACTTGTGAACAGCTGTAATGATGATGATGATGATTCGAAATCTTGCACGATTAAATTATAAGAAATCGAGGTTTTTTATAGGATAGGGTGACAAACGAGCACACAGTTCACCTGATGGTAAGTGGTTACTGTGGCCCATAGACATCTACATCTATCCTCGATTACGAATCAAAATGCAGATGCGTTGTCACCCGTGGGGACTAAGATGAAATGCCTCGTTTTCTTTAAAAAGGGTCTCTGGTTCTCTACACTCACTATACGAAACACAGCATCATTAAGCTACTATTTTACGCTGATATTCTGTGAGAGCGTGGTCCTTCCCCGGTCGAGCCGACCTTCGTGCTGCAACTATACTTCTAATATAATTGCATAGTTCTACCACGTATAAACGACGTGCTTCATTTTTTTTCATTTTAAAATTGTTCTCGTAATAATCTGATTGTGAAAAAAACGTTATTTTTTTTAATAAATAGCTTATTGATTAAAACAAATGTTCAATAATAATTAAATCGCGCTAATTAAAGTAGTAGGAATGTTTAAAGTTGAAATTGGCACTAAAAGGCTGGTAATTGGGGCATCCACCCTACAAAGCTTGAATATAAAATTTAAATCAGATGCGTGTAATCACTCTGGGAGCTTATAGCAAACTAAACGCGCGGCCAACGTGTGGACGCGGCGACCAAACTCTGCCAACAATCCTTTGATCTTTTGTAAAAAACCGACACCACACGGATCTCGCGCCAACTTGCGGGCCATCGTTCCAATACATACCAATGAATCCCAAACACCCCGTCTACACGTTGGCCAATGCTATTGGCCACTACATTCGCCACTGTGTTGGCCAACGTGTAGAGGCGCCGTTATGTGTTGACAGAAAGTGTTTGACTTGCATGAGGCGTCTATTTGGGCTGTGTCATGAAGGGTATAGAACAGGATAACGATCACTACGTACAAAAGCATAGCCCGCCTATCCTTGAAAATTGTAGAATATACAACGTGCAGCTTCAATGGTGACTTTAATTTTACACATAGGTAGGGCTAGTGCCCATTAATCATATTAAATTTGATAGATTAAAATTACTCGTAAATTGAAAAAAAAAATTTCAAACAAGTACGTAGCAATCGTTCTCCTGTTCTCTAGCCTCTATGACTAGTTAGTCTGTGATTAGTCTGTGCCACAGTTCCAGTCTGTGCTTGTTTCGTTCGTCCTCGTCGTGCCTTTGCGTCATATAAGCAATTTTTTGATATTGAAATACCTATCAATACCTATTCTTCAACAACTTCAATTTATTTCATTCACATAACAGTGTTGGAAGTTAATAGTTCTGATCCGGAGTTTATAGTTTCATTTTGATAGTATCATGTCTGAGAAACACTTACAAACCGGTGAGTTTAAAAAGTAATTTCTGCAAATTGAAGATCATATAAGATTTTAACTAGACATTTTTTATTTAACAGGTGATGAATTGCCAGCGTACGGTGGCAAAATGCGATTATTCGCCATGAGATTTTGTCCGTATGCCGAAAGAAGTGTTTTAGTATTAAACGCTAAGAATTTACAGTATGATTTGGTACATATCAACTTAGACCAAAAGCCTGAATGGATTTTCAATTTCAGCCCCAAAGGTAAGTAATATTGTTTTTAGCCCACTTCAAATAAGTACCTAATGTTTTTTTGTGTAGGTAATTCTTCAGGGTTTTTTGGCCATATTGTGGACAAATTTAGAGAATAGAGTAGAATGGAATCATTTTTATTCAATATTGATTACATGTAATTCTTATTGATTGTAATTTTTTACTTTTACCACTGGTTTGGAGAAAACCCTCAGTCCTGAGAAGAACCAACAAGAAACCCAGTGGGACTTTTTAAAAAAGAACAGAACAACTTATAATGTAAAATGTATACAACAAACATATTGGAAACATCGTGTTAGCGATCACCTCATTCCGAGGGGGTTATTATCAATCATGTACTCTTTTGTACTTTGACTGGACTTTGTTGTCAAACATATACATTGCCTCATGAAGGAGTTATTGACTCTTTGTGGTTGAGTAAATGGTATAACTAACTTGTGCTTGTTCCTAGTATTTACAGAATGCACATCACTATTTTTAATAAAACTAATTTTGTTTTTGTGTACATACATTAAATTATCGTTAATTTATTGAGAGGCCAAAGTTAATTTAATAA
The DNA here is from genome assembly GCA_907164705.1 of Parnassius apollo. Lineage (NCBI taxonomy): Eukaryota > Metazoa > Arthropoda > Insecta > Lepidoptera > Papilionidae > Parnassius > Parnassius apollo. Next base: position 14,782,096 of record CAJQZP010000212.1, read on the forward strand.
TTTCTTAAAAAAAAGTCTAAGGGATTCCTTCAGACCCAGGTTATAAAGTGCTGTTATGGCTCTCTTTTGCAAAACAGAGATAGTTTTAATATCAGACACATCACTCCATAGCAAGATTCCTTAAGATATTATACTATGGAAATAGCTAAAATAAATTAATCTTTTTTACAGCATATGATGCAGAACAAGGCTCAGTTCTTCTGTATTTAAATATATATCACAATATTGATTCTACGTCCTTTCATTTCGCATTTTTGTAGCGTCCACCACTTGTGGGCAATTTTTATACATTATGACTGCGAATATAGGTCCATTAAACAATTTAAAAGATAGTGTTTAACTCATTTCTTTGAAAATTTACCATATGTCGATATACAAATATTCGTATATTGCCAGACGAAGGGAAACCAATCAGGACTCTCTTCCATATTACAAATTATCCAGAATCCCCGTAATATACATAGTTTTTAATTCATTCTCCTGCTTAATGCAATTCCTTTGTATGGCACGACGTTGCCACTCTTATTAGTTATTCCACTTTGTAATATTTTATTTATAGTAGGTGATATTTTGTTTATGTAGGGATTCGATAGATTCCTATAGTCTGTTTTTTTCGCAGGAGACAAAAATCTTTATTAGATTCGTTTAGCACGATTAATACAGTTTTTATGATTCTGGTTCAGATTAGATTTAATTTTAGTCACTTAATTTTCGTATATTGTTTAAAATAATGAAATAAATCCACAGAATGTGCAGTTACGAAAAATACGAAATATCATTTTTGTCTCCGGCGAAAAAAAAACAGATAGATATCATGATTGATTTACCAACTAGTTATTCGTTTACTAAATACGAAAAAATATCTATTGCCCAGCCGTGATACATAATAGATTGACTATATTATTATTTATTTTACTATTGTAAATAAGTACTAATTGTAGATATTGACAGGTTTAATAGAATTTCATTTTCTTATATTGTGACTAATAACCTAATAATACGTAACAGTAACCAAAGAATTCTCGATCTTGTATTAACTGATTTACCAGTATGTAATGTCATATTAGCTTTAAGTAATCTCTCCGTTGTTGATCCACAACATCCTCCAATAGAAATTGAAATTGTGCTTAATACGAACCGCATACTTAGTAACAATATTAATAATAAGAAAAATAGTGACTATAAAGCTAATTATGATGCTAGCAATAACTGTCTTGCGGAAATAAACTGGGAGGAATTGTTTTCCAAATGCCTCACTATAGATGAAATTATGGATAATTTCTACACTGTACTAAATAATATTATTAAGACTCATGTGCCGTGCACTGAGTTTAAGCAGAGCAAATATCCTCCGTGGGTTAATAAATCACTCCTACGACTGCTTCGAGAAAAGAACAATTTACATCGTAGGTATAAAATATATAACAATCCTTTAGATGAGGTAGAATTTAAGTTACTTAACAAACAATGCGAAAAACTGGAACAAAACCTATATAATAATTATATTAAAATGACTGAAAAGACGCTCAACAAAAATCCCAAACACTTTTGGTCGTTTATAAAATCGCGAAAGGAGGGAAGTAATTCTTATCCGAATATTATGACAGATGGGGTTATTTATGAATCCGACGGAACAGCTATATGTAACTTATTTCTTAAATCATTTTCGAAATCATTCGCTATAGTAGACACAAGAGCTCAGATTGTAGCCAGTCCAACTTCTACCTATCTCTACTATATAGCACAAAATAGCTTCAGCCTTGGGACTCTTTCGATATCTCAGGAGTTAATACTAAAAAAACTGCAATCACTTGATACAAATAAAGGCGCAGGCTCAGATGAAATCCCACCTATTTTTATCAAAAACTGTGCTAAAACACTGGCTGTACCTTTAAAATACATTTTTAATTACTCCTTATTGACAGGTGCCTTTCCAAACGTCTGGAAGATAGCTAAAGTAGTTCCAATACATAAATCTGGCGACAAGAACTTAGTATCGAATTATCGACCAATCTCAATTTTGTCGACAATGGCAAAAGTTTTTGAATCTGTTGTTTGCCCCTCAATACAAAACCATTTTCAGCAATACGTCAGCGTACATCAACATGGTTTTTAAAATCGAAATCCACTTGCACAAACTTAGTCACATTTGTCGAAGGAATTGCTAAAGCTCTAGATAAACAGGAGGAAGTAGACGTTGTGTACACAGACTTTAGCAAGACCTTCGACAAAATACCCCACTTACCTCTTATAGACAAACTTGCTGCCTATGGCTTTACAGGAAATTTTGCCAACTGGATTAATTCATATCTAACGAATAGACGTTTCTTCGTTGTTGCTAAAGGCTATAAGTCTGAATCTCACAAGATAACTTCAGGAATTCCTCAAGGATCCCATTTGGGGCCAATTCTTTTTAACGTATATATCAACTATATGACCAATAGTTTCCTTTCTACAACGCCCTATCTATTCGCAGATGATTTGAAAATTGCCAGAACTATTAAGTCCCAAGCTGATGTTCTCTTGTTACAACATGATTTAAATAGGTTATACAATTGGTGCTGTACAAATGGAATGGAATTAAATATAGATAAATGCTTTTTTATTAAATTTACACGCAAACATACTAAAACTGAATCCAAATATTATATTGATGGCAAACCATTAAAAGAAGTTGATAGAATTAAGGACCTGGGAATAATTCTAGATAACAAATTAACTTTCGTACCACATATTGAAACCATTGTTAGGCGCTCATCTAATATGCTGGGCTTTATTATTGGAAACAGTAAAGTGTTCAAAAACTTACGGACACGTATCACTTTGTACAAAGCACTAGTACGTAGTCTTCTTGAATACTGCCCTGTTGTATGGAGGCCACACTATGCCACGCACATATTAAGAATAGAACGGGTCCAAAAACGCTTTTTATGGCATCTATCTCACATCTCCAAAGTTTCAAAGAAAAAGTTATTCTATCATGAAAACCTCAAACACTTTAAAATGTCCTCGTTGAATAAAAGAAGGACCCTTTTCGACCTAATATTCATTTATAAAAATTTTAATCAAATTGACTGCCCTCAGCTTCTAAACCTTTTCAATTTCAGGATCTCCTTCAGGGTTCCAAGGAAACCCGTTTCTCTATTTTATCCGCCATTCCGCAGGATTGTTTTAGGAAAACATTCACCAGTTCCTCGTCTGTGTAACGCATTTAATACGTGGTTTATTAATGATCCCAAGGATGTTTTCTCTCTTAAACTTAAACAGTTTCGTGCACATTTGTTAAAAAAAATCCCAGATTAATTACACCTATATTTTACCTGTTATAATTAGTTTAAAATTAACCTTATATCAATGTAAAAGGTACTTATGTCACATGTTAAAATAGCACGTTGTGTTTACCTGTAACTGTGCATTTAGCTCATAATAGTTTATTACAATGTAACTACTTTAAGTTTTTGTAATGTAACAGTCGTTGGTAGACCAAATAAATAAATAAATAAAAATAAGAAGCGACTGAGATGGCGTAAAGAAACAGGCATAAATATGATAAACCTAATGAAATAAGTATCTAACGACCTATCTACTTACAGTATTAGTGATTACAAACATGTCGAAACATAGCATACGACGCGCGTCGAAGTGGGGGCGAAATAAAAAACTACGACTGCTAGTTAATCAAAACTCTTTTCATAATACTAAGATCTTATTTCTTAGAGGCTTAAAGGCAAGAAATCATAATTTATAATAATTTCCTTAAAAAAATTCACAATATGCTCAAGAGTCATGTTGCATAGTGTTATGATTCAATAAAACACTATAATTTAAATAAATATGTGTATTGTGTCAAGTAGCAAAACTAATGACAAACTGGTTGACTTAACATATATATAGTATATATACATAGCATTCATAACTATTGATTCATAACTACGAAAGGTGATCCAAAAGTAATGATAATCGGTTACTTCAGGTCCGCATAAAAATCCAAAAAAAAAAATATTTTTTGCTTGCTTATATACTCACTACGTTCGCCTAAAAAATCATAAATAGATCACGATTTCCGGGAGATACTTTCATTTGAATACGAACTGTTAAAGAGATAACATCAACATGGAGAAAAACGAAATTAGAGCTGTCATCAAGTACCTCTGTTTGAAAAAAATGTCTTCAAAAGATGTCATACACAGTGACCTAGTGGAAACATTGGGGGACTCTGCTCCTCCATATTCTACAGTTGCACGCTGGGCCAAGGAGTTTAAACTGGGCAGAACATCCACTGAAGATGAACATCGCGAAGGACGCCCATCCACGTCCCTCACTGAAGACGTGAAAAAAGTCGAAGATGTTGTGTTGGCAGATCGAAGAGTGACCATCAGGCATGTAGCTGAGGTCACAGGGATATGGCAGCGTTCAAAGAATCTTTTTGAGGAGGAAACGAGTTGAATATGAAAAAGGTCTCTGCGCGTTGGGTACCCAGAATGTTAACCAACGAGCAAAAGAAAAATCGAGTTGACATTTCGAGGGTCAATCTCGAAAAGTTCCAAGCAGATCAAGAGAATATTTTGTTCCGTTTTGTGACTATGGACGAGACCTGGATCCACCATTTTGATCCTGAAACGAAACAACAATCGATGACTTGGAAGCGAGCCTTCTCACCGACGCCAAAGAAATTCACAGTTTCAAGTTCGGCGGGAAAAGTTATGACATCTTTTTTTGGGGACTCTCAAGGCATAATAATGGTAGAATATTTGGAAAAAGGAGCCACTATTACGGGCTCTTACTACGCAGACCAAATAAGAAGATTATGGGAGGCCATTAAGGAAAAAAGACGCGGCAAACTGCGAGCTGGAGTGCTGTTTCACCAAGACAACGCACCGGATCACAAAGCCTCAGTTGCGATGGCTGCCATTCAAGAAACTGGATTCGAACTGCTCGAACACCCTCCCTATTCGCCAGATCTAGCTACTAGTGACTTCTACCTCTTTCCTCGGCTCAAGGAACGCCTCCGAGGCAAGAAATTCGAAGACGATAGCGAAGTAATGGCCACTGTTGAAGCGTTTTGGCAGGGTCAAGAAAAAGAATTTTTCTTTGAGAAAAAATGAATTATTATTTTAACTTTAATTACCGTGTTTTATTTTCATTATCATTACTTTTGGATCACCCCTCGCCTATATATAACATACCTTTCGCCCAAGTATGTACATACAATATTATTAACAAACTCAACAACCAACTTCTAATGGACGACATACACACGATCAATTCAACTAATTGTTCCAACTGATCAGTTCAAACTAAGACTGTTAATATTTTTTAAAATATCGAATTTTCGATATATCGTTGTTGGGCGGTATGTCTAGTCTTGTTCTAGAGTGTAACTGCATCCATGTGTGTTCAAGGTTGGGATAGCAGACCCAGAGTCCACGACCATGATCTCTGGCACACCATCCAACAGAAGTTTTATTCTATATACCGGTACCCGTGAAGTTAAACTGTCCAAGTTATTAACGTCATTTAGATGTGTCTAACTCTTGTGTATAATTCACATTGCCCCTACGTCTTATTTTTTTAGCTGTGCAATTTTTTTCGATATGCCCCTTTTTTCTAAAAAAATATAAACAGCATTTATGAAACGACAAACATCGCCTATTAGTTTCTCTCTATGATGATGTTCTTGCTGGAGTAGTTGAAATTGAATCCCTGGAGATGGCAAAGTTAGTGCTGGTCACACTTTGCAGCATGTGGACATCACTCACTGCATTTTCAGATGATAGCATGGAATCCACCACATCCGTATACTGTAAATTGTCTTTTTTCAATAATTCATACTGCAACTTCAAGTCTTGTCACGAAGCATACGTTCCAAGTCCGTAAAATTGCACCCTGCACTTATTTTTCTAATAGGTGCGATATATTCTGATACTGATTCATTTAATTTTGATCACATTTATAAAATTAAAAAGACACTGAAATCTCGTTTGGTTTCGGACTATAATGCTTCGTAAGAATCGTTACAATTTTCGCGAAAGTCAACATCGCTAGATTTTTTACAATACACAAACTGTAAAAATTTGCCTTCTCAACCTCATCTGAGACAATTCCGTTCGTCTCAAAACAGTACTTTAATTGTTCTATATAATTGTCCCAATCATCACTTGTAAATTAAATACGTGAAATTTCTCTAATTTACGTTCCATTGTTCCACTTTTTACACTAGACCCAATAAAAGCCCGTAATTTAGGTAAATACGTGTATTGTAGTAGGTAGCAAAACTAATGACAAACTGGTTGACATAACTAACATTATTTCTTAACAATTTTATGCAAGTACCCACATTCATAACTACTTATGACAATCTATGATATATAAGTAACAATATATACAATATAAACACAAAGTTTTTGGCAGATTTTGACAATGGCTTTGATTGATTGAATTGGGCTGGTGTCTGCAACTCCACTTTTAAGTGCTTATTTCATGTGTAGACAAGAATATTATTCAAGGCACCCAAGCTCCTTAAGGAATCTTAGTTAACTTTTTTACATTACTAATGATCTCGATTAGTGACCTCTGCGAATCAAGGTACTAAGCGCTATAGCAGCAGCTGAACAAATAACTAAATTGTTAGTCATTGTTTCCTCATAGCTATGTGTGTTCATGGGCCTGTCATTTAGGCTAGAGCGAAGTATGCAGTTACTATACTGATAATAAAACTAGGTAGAACGATTTCAATATCTTGGGTACTTAGTGACCTTCAACTTGAAAGATGATGCTGACATTGAAAAGCAGTGCATTGCACTCTCTGTTAGAGCTAACAAGTTTATGGGTAGGTAAACATCATTCCGTCCCATACCATACCATATCCTTACATTTGCTTGATGTTCGGAGGTTATCAAGCTGATGCTCATTAGAGCATTTTGTAGATATCACTCCACATTTGCAATCAATGATAAACTAACCTCAAAAACAGTACTAACATTGTTTGCTACTAGGGCTGCTTTGGAGTTATTTGCTAAATGTTGCGTGGATTTTACTACAAAACCAAGTGCGCATGCAGTAACGGGTACACCTATTATTGTGCAGAGTTTGGGCTAGCCAGAATAGCATCTGTAGGGTTTGTACTTGCTGATGTAATGATTCTTATTTTATGTTTCTAAATAGATTTTGAGTTAAACAATCTCATATATACAAACTTCCTCTTTTATATGTATAGATTTATAATATATTATGATTAAATCTTACTATTTTTCGTTATTACTATCATCATTATTTATGTATTTGAAATTGTTTTAGTAATAACAAAAAAACTGTAGTAGCTCAGGTGTTAATGGCTCTTTGTATAATGCGACCTGACCTGTTTGATCATTACCGGCGCCAATAAAATTGTAAGTTACAATTTTAAGTGCTGAACCAACACATACTTGACGGTGAAGGAAAATATCGTGAGAAATCCCGCTAAGACGCATTATGGCAGCACAGAGCTGATACTTGCCCTTAATCGCTTCCAGTAGTGAGATACATTTCAAACCATTGTAATTAACGTTATGTTATTCTATTATTAAAATAAAATGACTACAGAATGGTAGAATTTAATCTGTCAGTTTTATCTATAATATATAAGTACTAATAAAGAAAATTGAAGTTTGTCTATAGTATCGCAATTTGTACGTGGTAGTCATGCTGCAGCTTTGTTATAGTTGTACCACGGATGGATCGGCTCACCCGGGTTAGGACCACAGAATACCAGCGTAAAATAGCAGCAATGCTACAGGGGTTTCGTATGGTGTGTGTAGAGAACCGGAGACCTTTTTTACTGGAATCGAGGCATTCCATCTTAATTCTCACGGGTGACAACGCATCTGCATTTTGATTTTCAATCGAGGATAAATGTAGATGTCTATGGGCCACAACATCTACTTACCATCAGGTGAACTGTGTGCTCGTTTGTCATTCTATTGTATAATAAAAAAATAACTTTATTGAGTTAAGGGGTTTATTTGCATGCCACTAAGACATGAATAACCACTTCCAAAAAGAAAATCTGTCAGTCTGTCCGGACTAAACTCCACAAAAAGATAGAGAGCAATGCCAGGATAGATTAGGATATATATATGTAACTAAAAAACTTGGAGATTTTTTTAATGAAATCGAATAATTGATAAAATAAGATGCGTATGATTCCATTTCATTACATCCATAAAAAATTGTTGTTGATAACTTTTGTGATGGTCTCAATTATCTGAGGATGTTGACGGGCGATCTCAGATCAACATAGAAAGATAGGCAGAACACTGTTGTATATTTTAAGTAACTCCGAATCTATGATCGATTTCTTGACACACACGCACACATCTTTTACCGTTTTATTTTTGACAACCCGTAAAAATCCACTGATGGATGCATGCGCATGCATCTAAACCATTTTTGGTATATAAAATGATCTGTGGTAGTGAATGTGTGTTTATTTCATAAAGTTGAGCAATCAGTATGATTTTACTTGGTATCTGCGTCACAGGAAATGTACATAGCATTCCGTCTATCATTGTTTGTCTGAGTGAGCAATATAAATTGTACATCTTATATCTAAAAAAAATGTAATCTATACATATAAATGAAATTTAAGTGCCCGTCTGTAATACCGAAATAATTGCCTTATATATATATACTGAGCTGCGTACATTATTGGCATGCCATAAAAACATGAATAACCATTTTTAAAATTTTAGTCTCTCTGTGTGTCATGTGCTAATCTTCCAAATGGCCAAACCAATTGTAATTAAACTTCACGAACAGATAGAGAGCAATGTCGGGAGTAATTTAGGCTATATTTTATCCGGAAAACTTGCGAGTTTTTTTAATGAACAGAAAATTGGTAAAATAAATAATCATTATCTTAAATCCAACTAACGCCAATAGATCCTACCCAGACAAAGCCAGGGTGGATAGCTAGTGTTTAAATATAATTTAAGCAATGCTTAATATAAAACATCTAAAATTAAAATGAAGAATGAGTATGACATAGGTATAATAGACTGATATCATTATCAATATTTTTATGTGGTTTTAGATAAAGAACATGATACCTAAAATGCAAAATACTTACAAAGTATAAACTCATCATAGTGAATGACATATTGTAAAACAAATTTTAATCAACTTTATATTTTATTTATACACTATGACATTTAAAACGATGGATATGTATGTGCTTTTCAAAATTGATGAAATAAAATTTGTGGTAATTAGCATGTTTGATGAGGTTATTTCGTTTATTGAACCTAAGAAATCCACCGTAGGGCGGATACTCGGAAACGCTTCGTTTATCCACCCTAGACGGTGGTGGATAATCGGAATTCACTTTGATTGTTGTTCCGCCTTTCCACATCAAGTACAGTTCAACAGAAAATATATTCATACATGAACATACTATTGATAAATTTTTAATAACCATAAACTTAACCAAAAATCATATTACGTATTGCGTTTAAACCAGATTAAACTTCCTTGTTTTAAATAATTTATAAATTATCCAATATGTCTAGGAAATGATCAACACTAATATCACTATTGAGTAGACGTAATTGTACATTCTGTATAAAATTATTAATTCCTCTCTTTTAATGTACATTTGCAATCGTTTTCATAATTTCTTTGTCACAACAGAATTATTAGCGAAAAAATGGGCGTATGTTTTCAAGCAATCCAAAATTTTTACTAAACTCGGATGCTTCATTTGAAATAGTTTTATGCCGAGATTCTAATGAATTTGTATTTCTGTGAGGCACTACGAATGAATTCCAAACAGTCACATGAATTGTTTCTGTAAGCGACTGTTCACAGGCGAAGAAACAAATCGGAAGAAAAATAATATACGAATTAAGATTATCCACTCCGTCTGGGATGGATAAACAGTTGTTTCCGAGTATCCACCCTAGGGAGGATTTCTTAAGGTGGATAAACGGAATAACCCGTTTGATGTACTTATAATAATTACACACACCCTGCCTCGTTGGTCCAATTGTTGTAAACGCGATTGTTGATCATGAAGTCCTGGGTTCGAATCCCGCACTGGGCCAAAAAAAAACAGTTATCGAGTTTTTCCATCAAGATTTTTTTTATAGAATAGGGTGACAAACGAGCACACAGTCCACCTGATGGTAAGTGGTTGCTGCGGCTCATAGACATCTACATGTATCCTCGATTACAAAACCAAATGCAGATGCGTTGTCACCCGTGAGGACTAAGATGGAATGTCTCGTTTCCAGTAAAGAGTGTCTGCGGTTCTCTACATTCACCATACGAAATACAGCAGCATTAAGCTACTATTTGACGCTGGTATTCTGTGAGAGCGTGGTCCTTCCCCGGTTGAGTCGACCCATTCGTGCTACAACTATACAATTAATATAGCTGCGGCATGGCTCTCCTACGTATACGCGCACACGTAACTGCCTGGAGTGAGGCAGTTGGCAGTGTTTCACCTCCATGCCTCAGAAAGCACGTAAAGCCGCCTGTCTTGCGCCTGATCTTGTTTCGGATGTGTCGCTTAACCGTCTCATCGGACTATGAGAGCGAGGAAATAAAGAGTGCAGCATAATCCAATCCTGCGTCGATGGCTAGTTTCTTTTGAGGCTGACCGCCGTGACCGAAATTCGGTCTGGAGGAAATTAATCACACACAATGATTGATCTTCCTGGTGCGCAAATATTTTTATTACTATAATATTGTCTATTTTTATTTCAATTACCACACTATTGTGTAACCTGTGTAATTCGGAATGTTTTTCGACAATGAAAATCATAATTTTATATTTTATTCTACAAGAATTTTTTATTTTATATAACATCTACAAGAATAAAAGAATTGACATATAAGGAGGGATTTTGGTAGTTTAATTAAATTAATCTAATTCTTCTTTATTATAAGCTTTTGCTTTCTAACAAAACTATTAATATCTAATGATCACTTTTGCTAACATCTAATTAGGTTAATGTAAGCAATTGAGACAAAGAATGAAATAAGTTTGTAAAGTAGTGTCTCTCATCATCATAATAACAAGGATCACAAATGTATTCAGCAACTCAACAAAAATTAAGCGAGGTTGACTATGAAATGTTGACATCAACTATTTAGCACTGGCTACACCCTCAAACTTAGTTCTAATTTTGTTCACTTCAGAGCACTTTGATTAATCGCAACTTAATATTAGTGTTCGCGACGGCCTAACAACGTTAAGAAACAAAGTTATAAAGAATATTGTTTTTTGTATTAATAATGAAATTACTGACAAAACGGTGAAAACGTGTATTAATATAGTTGTTTAGCATATTTATAACTCTTAGTATATTTGTATAGAATGTCGTTTTGATAACAAGTAATGTAGAAAAACTTTTATTATATTAAGAAAAATCGACCAATCACAGCGCGTCTTATCGTAGAACTCTCTAGAAGTTTTTTAATTAACTGCGTAATAAATAGTTCATACCAAAAATAATGAAAATAATTTTGTGTTCTAAAAGAGTTATAAATATGACATTGAATTAGCATATGGCTTATAGATTAAAGAAGTGTAGGAATATTTTGTATAATTAAACGCATTTGATAGTTATATAAAAATTAAAGAATTAATGTACCCAAATATTATGAAAATTTGGGACATTTCGTTTAATAACTTTTTACAGTGTTAATGTTTTTAGTAACCTTTATGATATACTAATAAAGTACCAGACTACCGATTTAATGATATATAGCATGTTAGTGTAGCAATTAGTTTTGTATAGAAAATATTGCAATTTATGCCATTTGTATAGTGAAAAGTTTATGCAATAAAGAGGCAAAACGGAAAATGGCAAGCGGCTCACTGTAAAGTATTACTAAAGTCTACCTTAGGGGCTCGGGACCCAGTACCCGTAGTAGTGTGAAGAACTACCAGTGACAAGTGAAGTGAAGTGAGTGGTATCCGGTGGTAGCTGAAGTGACTAGTAGCAGTATATAGTGAATAGTGAAAGTGTTAGCTAGCCGAAAAAGGTCGTAACTGACATTCGCAGTTACATAGTGAAAGTGTTAGCTAGCCTAAAAAGGTCGTAACTGATATTCGCAGTTACATATAGTGAAAGTGTTAGCTAGCCTAAAAAGGTCGTAACTGATATTCGCAGTTACATATAGTGAAAGTGTTAGCTAGCCGAAAAAGGTCGTAACTGACGTTCGCAGTTACATAGTGAAAGTGTTAGCTAGCCTAAAAAAGGTCGTAACTGATATTCGCAGTTACATATAGTGAAAGTGTTAGCTAGCCTAAAAAAGGTCGTAACTGATATTCGCAGTTACATATAGTGAAAGTGTTAGCTAGCCGAAAAAGGTCGTAACTGATATTCGCAGTTACATATAGTGAAAGTGGTAACTGATATCCGCAGTTACACAAGTGATAAAATCAGCTAGTTTAGTTGCTAGTCATTAGCTGCTAGTCAGTAGTGTTAGAAAACCAGCTACTACCAATAGATATTTGATACCACCGTACAATTTAAAGAAATCTTTTGAAATATACAGTGACCAACCAATAGTGAACAACCGTAGTTCAACCGTGGTCAATAGTTATAAAATTTCGCGACTAATTAATCAGTCGAACCGCTGGCCACTACCTTGCTATTTGTATTTATTAATCGTGCATTTTGATTTGAATCTCAGTCCACAATATTTCAGCGGTAACCACAAAGATGGCAGTGAAAGTACCCACCGGAACCTATAGGTGTAGGACGTGAGCGACTCGCGAAGTATCTTCGACAACATTTACTCCGGAGAGTTTCGCCCGTCCGGCACAATTAGGATTAGGAATGGACTGTTAGGATTTGAAACAAATTGCCTTAATTTTGCAACCTATAAACAAATATACACTTAAATAAATATTAACAAGAACCTTCGTTTAAAATGGTTACAAGTAAACAAATAAAACACCATAGTATATTTATTATTAAAGGAACGAATGACATATTTATCATAAGGAGAATCCGAGAGGAGTGAGAGAAAATTAATAACTAATTAATCGATTATTTAAGTATGTATACCCGAGAGCCGAAAATAAGTAAAAATAAAAGCAAATATAACAGTGGTGTTTATTTTTCACACTTTCACTTGTGTTAAAAATGCTTAAATTCTTTTGCAGTATACGAATCGACTCTGCAGTATTAAAATATAAATATAAAATAAAATATAAATTTTGTAACAAAGACTGTTAGTATAATTTTAGAAAATTAAAAATTATAGTCTAACTAGCTTGCCAGGCAGACCTTGTTCTGCCCTTTTCGACGCCAATTTGTCATGTCTTATTAAAAATCCTTAAATTCGCAAAAAAAATTTGAGGGTAAAAAACTATCCTATCTCTCAAGTTGGACCAAAATGCACACGGTGCGCAAATAATATATATTAAGATATTATGTCTCCCTGCTGGTCATTTCTCACGTCTTCTAAACTTTAAGGTGAATGGACAGAGTCAAATAATCTCTCACCGGCTTAATTTGCAGAAAAAGTTCAGAATAAGTAATATAAAAACATAACAAACACTCACGCCTGTCACCCAGAGGGGTAGGCAGAGACTACGGACTTCCATTTGGCACGATTCTGACATACCTCTTTCGCCTCCTTTACATCCATGTATCTACGCATGCATGCTCGTCGGTTAAGGGTACTTCTAAAGTGGCCCCTTTTCAAAGTATCGCCAATTTGGTCGATAAACTTTTTTCTAGGGCGTCCCTTCCCGACTCGGCCGTTCACATCTGCCATATAAATTTGCTTTGTCACTCTTTCCTCATTCATTCTTTCTACATGACCAAACCACCGAAGCATTCCTTTCTTAATCCTGGTCACAACATCATCTTGCATACCACATTTATCTCTTATCACGCAATTTCTCACCCTGTTATTCAGATTCAACCCTAGCATACTCCTTAAAGACCGCATTTCTACAGCATTTATTCTACTTTCGTGCTTCTAATAAGTAATATAGACTAATGGTAAAGAAAAATTAATTTAAAAATATCTCAAAGATTCTGTCTCTTTTTATCTTTCAAATGCGAAATGCGTGGTAATGTATTATTTTAACTGATTTTACTGCGCACGCACACACATTCTTAAGGGTCGATATTGGTAGGCAAAAACGTTATTGCCCATAAATCACATTCAATTTGGGATAATTTCAAATAAAAGTAGAAGCCTTATTTACTCGTCCTTTCAAAAATTTCAATAGTGGTATATATTTGAACTTAAATTTATTTATATATTATTTGGCTACTCTTAGAAAAATAACCCTCTATCTTTTTGATATCATGTGGTATAAAATACCTTCTATTTTTAGGTACCGTGCCAGCTTTAGAATACGGACAGGGGAAAGCAATTTTTGACAGCAGCATTATTATTGTTTATTTGGATGAAAAATATCCCGATGTACCTTTGCAGTCAACAGATCCACTCCGTAGAGCTGAAGATAAGATGCTTGTAGAAAAATTTGCTGGGGTATGTTAATAGTTATATTCATATAATTTATAGCGATGTAAAGTACATTGCTATAAATTATATGTATCGTTTGATATACCTTACATTTTCCAAGTAAAAAGTAAGGTACCTATATCAAAAGAGTAATGATGAAGTCAACGCACAGCTTTAGTGTGTGTTTACTTGACGTGTCTTTGAAATCAGTCAGTCATGAAGAATATATTTATTCATGACAAATAAAATGAACGTATATTTCACGCGTCCATCTTATTCCGTGACCGAATTATGTTATTAAAATCAGTCGTTAGCTTATTCTGCATCATGTATTTTTGATTATATATGTATTTTGATATTTATATATTTGATTATTATAGGTGACTAATAAAATAACAATTAATTTTAGGCTCAATCGGCATATTACACCGCCGCATTTAACGCTCCGGCTCTACGGCCCGATATGGTAGAAACCTACCACAAAGGCCTTGAAATGTTACAGAAGGAAATCGAAAATCGGGGGACCAAATTCTTACATGGCAATGACCCTGGCTTAGTGGACTACACAATCTGGCCTTTCTTAGAACGTTTTCTAGCCCTGCCATTATTAGGCAAAAATGAATTTGCAATTGAGAAGCCGAAATATGAAGTGTTGGTAAGTATTGTCTTTTTTTAATTATGTTGTTACGGGCTTGGGGTTCGTGACAATAAAAACTGCCGATTGAATTACCAAAATTGACACTTTAATTACCGATACATCAATTACAACTTAAAGCACACTAATAATAAAAAACAATTGTACTACTGATCACTTTAGTTCGCAGTTGTATCGCTTCGAAGTATTCGCTTGCATTGCCAATTCAATACTCACTCGGTCGCGGTCTTAACCAGCCTTATATAGGACCTCTTTTACTGAAACATCTAGAAAGTTCGAGTGAATAGGTATAGAAAGTTCCAGTATGGAATTCTCTAGAAGGATTAGTTCTGCTACTCGATACTAGATGGGGCTAGTGCAATGTACCGGGCATTACATAACATAACATAAACACTCACGTCTGTCACCCAGAGGGGTAGGCAGAGACTACAGACTTCCATTTAGCACGTTCCTGACATACCTTTCTCGCCTCATCCACATCCATATACCTACGCATACATGCTCTTCGGTTAAGGGTACTCTTTATTTAGCCCATTTTTAATATGTCGCCTATTTGGTCGACAAACTTTCGCCTGGGACGTCCCTTGCCGAGTCTTCCATTCACTTCTTCAACATACATTTGCTTTATCAGTCTTTCCTCATTCATTCTTTCTACTTGACCAAACCACCGAAGCATTCCTTTCTTAATCCTGATCACCGCATCATCTTGCAAACTACACCCTTTTTTTATCACGCAGTTTCTCACCCTGTCTCTCAGATTAAGCCCTAACATACTACTTAGCGACCGCATTTTTACTGCATTTATTCTACTCTCGTGCTTCTTCTGCCACACCCAACTTTCACTGCCATACGTTAAAGTAGGGACTATACAGCACTATGAATTGCCATACATGCCTTTTTTGACACTTTCTGACTTTTCACAATAGAGTGTAGAGCCCCATTTACTTTATATCCTGCATTCACTCGTTCTATATGCTATATCATATCCTTATTATATATCCCATCCCTGCAGAATACACATCCCAAACAAACAAACTCATCTACTTGCTCGACCATCTCCCCTTCTATTCTTATTTCACATATTGTTTTACTTTCTTCTCTTTCAAAAACCATAACTTTCGTCTTACTTGCATTCTTTTTCATTCCCCTTTCATTTAAAGACCTGTTCATTAATGTAACCATCATTTGCATCTCGGTCGCCAACGACACAAGTATGACTTGATCAACGGTGTACAAAAGGCATTTGACGGTTAACTCACTCATTCTTAACCCGCATTATTCCACTTTTACAAACAACTGTCCATAAATAGGTTGAACAGCCACGAGGAAGCCACACAGCCCTGTCTGACACCTTTATGGATGCGAAACCAGTCCGAGTAGGCTCCGTGGATCCTAACACAAGCACTCGAGTCCCTATACAGAGGCTTTAATGCCTGTATCAACCCGGCGCTCAACCTAAATGAGTTCAGCGTTTGCCATAACACATCCCTGTTCACTCTGTCATAAGCCTATTCCAAGTCCGTGAACGCACAAAAAACTTTGTGGTTTTTCAACACAAACTTTTGGTTAAAACTTTTTTTTTCGTACATGTACCAGGCATTAATAATATAATAATATAAACTTAGTATATAATTGTCGTTATACGTAACATTTCTTTATCATCTGTTTGCGGAAGTCCTCTGCTGCATAGGCCTAGCGTGCTAATTAGTCCGATTACCGTTTCGTCAGGGATATATCTTAGGAGAAAAATGTTAGCGTTTTCCTCCTAATATATATGAATAACTTCGGTTCCGTTGCAGCAACATGTTTCAATGAGGAAAAAGAATGACATCTCAAAAGCAGACAGTAATTTCGTTATCGAGGGGAGGCTGTTAGCTTGAATTTAAGCTAGAGTCCTCACAAAAAAAAATCAAAAGTATTAAACTTTTACATTTTACTGGAAACGAGGTAGTCTATCTTAGTCTTTTACGGGTATGTTACCCTTTTTACTGGAAACGGGGTAGTCCATCTTAGTCTTAGTCACGGGTGACATACCCGTGAGGACAAGTGCCATTTCCGAATTCATTTTGCGTTGAAGTCCCCCATCAACACTGTGCATCTGCATTTGGGTCGTGATCGAGAATAGATGTAGATGTCTATGGGCCACAGCAACCACTTACCATCAGGTGGACCTGTGTGCTCATTTGTCACACAAACCTATAAAAAAATTTGCAATTAACGCTAATGGATAGGCAATTTATTAATGAACATTTTGATCAATTTAATTTTTTCAAAGGGCTAAAATTTGATTTTATAAAGAAAATATTTTAAAATTTGGGTGTATTTCTTACGCGATATATATTGTTGCGAGAGCGCGTGGAATGTATAGGACCGAACGCTCAAGGTCGTTTACCAGAAGTAGCGCCTACCGGATTCTCTCTAATCGTTACCATTTGAATATTTGTATCTGCCCGGAGTCAGGAAGATGGCGGTGTCTCACCCCCGTGCCTCCGAAAGCACGTAAAGCCGTTGGTCCTGCGCCTGATCTCTCTCCGGTCGGTTTACCGTCCCATTGGACTATGAGAATGAGGGAATATAGAGTGCACCCTATGCTTGCACATACACTTGGGCACTATAATCCTATAAGTCTTGACTGCTTCATTGCTCTAGTGGTTGTGGTATTGCGACTGCTAATGATGAGGTCCTGGGTTCGAATCCCGGGTCGGTCGGGCCAAAAAAACAGTTATTGAGTTTTTCCGTCAAGATATCCTCAGTATCTATCTGCCCGGAGTCAGGAAGATGGTGGTGTCTCACCCCCGTGCCACGAAAAGCACGTGAAGCACGTTTATCCTATGCCTGATCTCTCTCCCTGTTCGTGTCGATTTACCGTCCCATTGGCCTTTGAGAATGAGGGAATATAGAGTGCATCATTCGCGACCCCTGCCAGCCCTTTTCAGGGCTGCAATTCTACACAGCTGCGCACCCATGCAAACGAGGGTTAGGGCGTCCCCCCAAGGCGACGCACACTAGCTCGTCCCCGTTGGTGTGGAATGCAGCGCGCAAAGCGGCGATGGGGACCGCCATCCGTCACGCACAGCCCGACACGGCGGAAGGTGGAGGACGGAGTGCAGAGTTGGCACGTGGAATGTTAGAGGGGGCATGAGAGATAAGACGAATGAGTTGATCAAAATAATGAAAGAAAGAGAATTAGATGTCGTGTGTATGTCGGAGAACCAAACGGAAAGGCAGTGGTACTGAAGAGCTCCCTGGCGGGACGTTAGCTATATGTCCGGAGTCCCGGAAAGCGAGAACGCCTGCCAGGGAGTGGGAGTGCTGTTGTCGTCCCGGTTGGTCGATCTTATGACTGAATACAAGGTTGTGAACTCAAGACTTCTCTGGGTTCGCTTCAAAATGGGACTGACGAAGTTATTCCTTTTGGCTGTTTATGCGCCGGTAGCTTCGTCGTCCAGGGCTGAGCTGGAGGAGTTTTGGGAGAATGTAAGAGAAGTTCTAGATTTGGTTCAGGGAAACGAAAGAACTGTTGTATGTGGTGATTTGAATGGATGGGTAGGTATCGCTCGACCAGGATACGAGTCGGTGCTTGGAAAGTTTGGCGATAAAAGGGTTAATGATGCTGGCAAGCTTATACTGGCTGTATGCAAGGAAAAGGGTCTTCTTGTGACAAACACTATGTTTAATCACAGGAAAATCCATATGTACACTAGAGAAAGAAAGAATGAGAGAAGTATGATTGATTTGTTCCTGGTGGATGACCGACTGCTAAAACAGGTGATGGATACACGAGTGTTCAGGGGTGCTGACCTGGGAACGGATCATTATCTAGTAATTACTAGATTTAGGGGTTTGTTCGCGGGTTGGCGCTACCGAAGTAACAGAACCTGTTCGCGGGTTGGCGCTACCGGACGGCAGTAACAGAACCACAGTCGGTCTGTCGCATCCGAAGCTGGAAGCTTCAGGAAGCGGATACTAGGGACAAATATCACACGAGGGTAGCCGAAAAGCTTCACACCATCGATGGCAGTAAAGAATGTGTGGAGAGAACATGGCAGAACCTTAGGGATGGAATGGTAAGTGCAGCGGAAGAAGTATGTGGTACGACAAAAAGAGGTAGTAGTAAAAGAAGAGATGCATGGTGGAATGATGAAGTGAGAGAAGCTGTAAAAAAGAAGAAAAAAGCATGGTTAGACTACTTGGCCTCTAGTAACGATGAGCATATGAGAGAGAAGATGAAAGAAAGATATAAGCTGCAGAAAGTTCATGCGAAAACATTGATTGAGGAAGTACGTGAAAGGTGTAGAATAGAAGCGGACGAGAGGTTGTCGCACAACTTTAGGGAAAACTCCAAACTCTTCTGGAAAGAGGTTGGAGGGTCCCGGAGTGGTGCGACAGCCTTAAGAATGAATAAAGTGCTTTCGAGAACCAATGACGTCCTCTTAGAAAAATCGGGCGTCATGCAGCGATGGAGTGAATTTTATAGAGAAATGTATGCGTGTCATGATCTTAGTGAAGGATCCGGGGGTGACGCCGTGACTGGCACGCCAGACACGGACCTCGATGACACTGAGGTCATCAGCATGAGATTGAACGTGCGATTCGAAGTTTGAAATGTGGTAAGGCTGCGGGACTAGACAGAGTTACTGCTGAAATGATCAAGTACGGTGGGCCTCGCGTCTGGGACAATTGCTGTGCAATTTGTGCTGGCGGACGGGAGATGTCCCGGATGGTTGGGGATCCGCGGTCATTGTGCCTTTATATAAAGGTAAAGGTTCACATTTTGACTGCGGGTGCTATCGGGCGATCAGCTTGACCAGTTTAGCAAGTAAAGTTTACTCGAAGGTTTTGACACGTAGGACGCAAGAGAAATCGGAAAGATTCTTATGGGAGGCACAATGCGGATTTAGACCTGGAAGAGGATGCACGGATCAAATGTTTTCTCTCCGCATGATCACGGAGAAGCTTCTGCGTGTTAACCAGAGGATTTTCTGTGCTTTTGTGGATCTGGAGAAAGCATTTGATAAGGTTATAAGGAAGAAAATGTGGGAACTGTTGCCGGGATATGGTGTGGATGGTCGATTGTTAAGGGCTGTGCAGTCACTTTACTATGACTGTAAAGCCTGTGTGCGGGTAGGGCATGACCTGTCACCCATGTTTAGCGTCCAAGCGGGCGTAAAACAGGTTGTGTCATGTCTTCCTGGCTGTTCATACAGCTGTTTACAGAAGCTGAAAAATAGCTGTTTGGGTGTGAAATTGGGTGACATAAAAGTTAATTGTCTGCTGTATGCTGATGATGCAGTGCTTATTACACCATCAGAAGCAGAACTGCAGGCATTAGTCACGTGTATGAAAGAGGAATGTGAAATTAAAGGTCTCCGTTTGAATGCTAATAAAACTAAGGTTCTGGTATTTGCAAAGGACGAAGAGAGAACGAAATGTGAAATATGGGTAAATCAGGAATGTCTAGAACAGGTAAATGAAATTGTATACTTGGGGAGTGTTTTCAGCCGGGATGGAAGATGTGATTTAGATGTGGATAGGCGTGTCGCTGCCGGAAACAAAGTCAATGGTGCCCTGAATGCATTAGTAAAAAAGGCAAGGCGTGATGAAGAGTGCACGCCTTGCAATACATAACGCAGTGTTGGTACCGACTTTGTTATATGGCAGCGAAACCTGGGTATGCCAGAAGAAGCATAAAAGCAAGTTGAATGCAGTGGAGATGCGATCTCTTCGTAAAATGTGTGGCGTGTAATATGGCAGGATTGAAAGATGACCTTATCACAAAAATTGATAGGGGCGTACTCCAATGGTTTGGGCACGTTGAACGAATGAGTGAAGACCGAATGGTGAAGAAAATATATAGAGCGAAAGTAAATATTAAAAGGTGTCGAGGTAGACCGAGACTAACTTTCGAAGACCATGTGAGCAAATTGCTCGAAGAGGGGAGGGTCAAGAGTACTCGGATAACTAGACGTGCATGAATGAAGAAATTAATGAACCTGAAAGAAGCGAAAGAGGTATGTAAAGATCGTGACACTTGGCGATCTGTTCTCTCTGGCTACCCCGTTAGGGATTGTACGTGAAAATAAGTATCTGTGCTTGCGCATACACTTGGGCACTATAATCCTAGAGGGCTTGACTGCCTCATTGCTCTAGTGCCTGTGGTATTGCGACTGCTGATCATGAGGTCCTGAGTTCGAATCCCGGGTCGGGCCAAAAAAAAACAGTTATTGAGTTTTTCCGTCAAGACATCCTCAGTAGTTGCCCGGAGTCAGGAAGTTGGCGCTGTTTCACCCCCGTGCCTCGTAAAGCCGTTTGTCCTGTGCCTGATATCTCTCCGGTCGTGTCGTTTTACCATCCCATCCTATCCCATGAGAGTTGGACACTATAATCCTGTCCTGCGTCGATGGCTAGTCTCCATTGAGGATGGCCGCCGAGACCGAAAATGGTCTGGAGGACGCTAGGACTTAGCACCGACTTCTGGATTTTTTAAAACTTACATTTTATTAAAAGTTTATTTTTTTAACGTGGCTTGACGGTGGCGTGACCGGTGTTTATGCATTAACCCTTAATTAGTTATATATTCTGTTTTCTAGATAAACTATATAGAAGCAATGAAGAATGTACCCGCGGTTAAATCGTATTGCCTGGCCCCTGAAACTCATGCTAAGTATATCGAGTCGCGTGCTAAAGGAAACCCAGATTACAACATGCTGGACACAAGCGCTGTGTGCTGCATGCGCCCCAGGAAGAAGAAGGAATAAACTATTAGCATGTCAAAAATGATTAGGGCTACACTCAAAATTGGAATGTAAAGAAGATCATTATTACATTTTCTTTTTTTTTTCTTAATTGTCAAAGTTAATACTCTAGACTGAGATTATGACTGTAGCCATAAACGCCAAGGTAATATGTATAATAAATTATTACAGTGTGTTTATTTCAATAAAGTACAATTTTATTCTTGCATTTATTTAAGCCTTTTTACTGTATTTTTATCTGGACTGTATCGTGAAAATAAAAAAAACAAAGATGAGGGTAAACATAAAACTACAGTTCTTTAATTTCTATGAAGTTGTTCTGTTATTAATTTGTAACCATTACAAGAACTAGAATATGGTCCGATGTTATACCGAGGATATAATAATCTTGCATTTAAAAAATCATAAGGCTTTTTACTGAAGTGTCCAATGGAACGCAGGGCTGTACACAGCAAGGATCCTTTGTCTTGAAAGATATGGTTGGTCTATGGAGTTAATTTTTAGTGTAAACATGATCTAAAATAAACATGAAAATTCTATCTAGCTAACCCTACAAAAATACGCAATTAACGGCAGTAACAGTTGCGTCAAATGTAAGTAGTAGTGTTTATTGCAAATTACTTTTAACAGATGTAGGAAGTTCCTCAACATGAAAATATGATGTTGATCACAAATCGTAAAAACCTAAGGAGTCGAGCCACATAACACTATTTATCCGCGTGAAATTGACCGCTGACGGATTGTTGCTCCTATATTATCGATTGAATATTGGTTTGAAGTGGATTTTGATAAAGAAAAATGGGTAACTAACACAAATGCTCCGATTGTGATATATTGTTAGATAGTATCATTTTGTTGTATAGTTTCGCGGTGTCGGCGGGGATCGAACCTGGGTTGCTCGCATTTACGGCGAGCACTTCGCCCTTGGGCTACCATGGCTCGTATCTTTTTAGGGTTCCGTAGCCAAATGACAAAGAACGGAACCCTTAGGGATTCGTCATGTTTGTCTGTCTGTCCGTCCGTAGGTCACAGCCACTTTTTTCCGAAACTATAAGAACTATGCTGTTGAAACTTAGTAAGTAGATGTATTCTGTGAACCGCATTAAGATTTTCACAGAAAAATAGAAAAAAAAAACAATAAACCACATACTTAGAACTGAAACTCAAAAATGTTTTTTCATCAAACCCATACGTGTATCAAAACCATAGGTTTCTAATATCATTTTTTTCTAAACTGAATAGTTTGCGCGAGAGACACTTCTAAAATATGTGCCCCCCCCCCCCCCCCCCTGTAACTTCTAAAATAAGAGGATGGTAAAACTAAAAAAAAATATATGATGTACATTAACCATGTAAACTTCCACCCAAAATTGGTTTGAACGATATCTAGTAAGTAGTTTTTTTTTAATGCGTCATAAATCGTAAACCGCAATTTACCTTTCATTCAATCAACTACAAGAACTTTTATATTATGTTAATTGCTGCTACGGAACCCTTCATGGGCGAGTCCGACTCGCACTTGGCCGCTTTTTTGTTTCTAATTTATAATAATGTTACCTCCATACTAAGAATTTATTTCTATGTATATCGTGAGGCACTTAACTAAGAATATAATTTTCACAAGGACAAACACCCAGACCCGGAACAATTATTTGTGGGTATATAATTTTTGTTCCGTGCAGGAATCGAACCTGTGGTCTTTAGAGTTAAACTTATTGCTAAGCCACTCCGCCACGGAACCGTCAAATATATCTTTTATAGTGATAAATATTTAGTCATATATTGCTTACTATTAAATAAACATATAAAATTATTAATATAATTAAATGATATCACATAAAAAGTATCATTCGTTGTGTTGTGTTGCGCCTTCATTCGTTTGCCAGGTAAAAATAGGGAATTTGGTTTTTAAATCGGGACAGTTACAATAGCTGCAAAAAGCAGATTTTTTTTGTAGCCATCGTGGTCGCTATTAATTATACTGGTCTTTTTGACACAATTCGCAACGTGTTTTAATAATTGTTATTTAGGACTGATCAATTGAACGAATAATTTTTGGTGCAAACATCGTTGCAGACTCAGATCTATCTGAATAATATAATAAAAATATCTACTAATAAATCTTATGAACTTCAAAAATATAAAAAGAACTTGTTCATGCATAATCAAACGGTTTTAATACCTCACACCTTGCATCGTACGTACAGTGTTACTTTATTTATTGAAAACTACAGTACCTAAAACGGATTGAAGAAATTT
Organism: Parnassius apollo; assembly: GCA_907164705.1. Classification (NCBI taxonomy): domain Eukaryota; kingdom Metazoa; phylum Arthropoda; class Insecta; order Lepidoptera; family Papilionidae; genus Parnassius; species Parnassius apollo. The sequence goes on from CAJQZP010000212.1 coordinate 14,806,240, forward strand.
ATTATTGGAAGAATTTTTCCACAAGACTTTTGCATTTAACTAAATTTACTTACCTAAAGAGCAGCATTTAAGTTAAATACTCTACTGATTACTAATAATAGAATGAAATAATAAATGATCGTCGAATTATCGACATCGATGCGCAACCCGGCAATCAGGCAGTGAAAAAAAAAAACGAGTCAATATTATTGATATCTGTATTTTGCCACGTCAACACATTACGCGAATGCCTATTTAGTAAAACCTTGGTGGGAAAATAGGAAATTGTCAATGTAAAAGTATTTTAATGTAATAACAATAACTCTGTTTCGATAAAGGCTGTTTCCTCTCTGTTTTCAAAAAAGCTATTGTTACACCCATCTATAAAAGTGGAAATAAAGATGAAATTGAAAATTATAGGCCTATCTCTGTACTTCCAGTTCTGGCAAAAATTTTGGAAAAGCTCATTAACAACCGCATTAACGAATTCCTTTACAAAAACAGCTTGCTATCAAATAATCAATTTGGCTTCAGAAAAGGCGTCTCCACTGAAGACGCAGTTCTGGCACTTTCCGACACTATCTGTAAGCACCTAGATGCGGGCTATAAATGTGTCGGCGTCTTCCTGGATCTTGCAAAGGCGTTCGATTCTGTTTCAATTCCAATATTATTACATAAGCTATATCACATTGGCATAAGAGGGACACCCCATAAGCTATTCACAGACTACCTAACGAATCGCCTACAGCATCTAAAACTTGGTGACGTTATCAGCCAGTCATCTCCCATTACTTATGGCGTTCCACAAGGCAGTGTACTCGGACCGACATTGTTTTTGATATATGTGAATGACCTCTGTAGCCTCAAACTTCCCAATTGCGATATATTTACCTATGCGGATGATACCGCGCTGATTTTCAGTGAAAAGAGTTGGGATTCTCTTAGAATTACGACTGAATCAGGATTACGACATATATCAAATTACTTAAGATCACATCTATTAACACTTAATGTATCAAAAACCCAATTTGTTCCTTTTACGATACGAAAATCTACCTTACCACACTCGGACTTTGCTCTCAAAATTCATAGCTGCTCCCAACACCAGGTGAAAAATTGTCAATGTGTTGATATTGCTAGATCGTCTACTATTAAATATCTGGGTATCACTATTGACTAGCATCTTATATGGAACAAACAAATTGAGTGTACCATTGACAAGGTAAGAAAGCTTATGTGGGTTTTTAGAAGGCTCATAATTGTCGCAGATAATAAAATCCTTATATGTACGTATAAAGCACTAGCCCAATCTGTCTTAAGCTACTGCATTACAGCTTGGGGTGGAGCAGCTAAGTCCTATTTAATAACTCTTGAATGGGCTCAGAGAGCATTACTGAAAGTGATGTTCTTTAAACCAATCCGTTTCCCAACTCATGAACTACACAAATCTTACAAAATCTTAACAACCCGCCAAATGCTAAAGTTGTTAAAGCACTAATATAATATGTAATATCCTATGTTTCAAATTGTTAAAATTTATCTGTTGGAAGAGCGGGGTACCCCATAACACAGGTTTTACCAACCCAGTACAGGGGCCCTTACCACTTGTTTGTTACTACCTTTTGAAACGCAATAAACAATTTTTAATTTTCATTTTTAATAACAGCTTACGGATATATTCAATTTTGCTGTCATAATGATCGATCAAAATACAAACTTAGGAGGGTTAGTAAAAATTCGGGACATTTGGCGCCTCAGTCAAGAGTGAATCGGAACGTGTCACTAAACCCCTGAAAATAGGGGCGTCCCGCGCAACGGATACTTGGCAACACTAGTTTATGCTATCGGTACGTAGTACTATTATTTATTCTGTGCTATTGGTGTGAATGAACCCTACATATTTATTTATCTATGGAATGAACACGAACGCGAGCGGTGGTGGGAAAATGTGATACGTCCTATCCAGTTCCAGTTTATAAAAAGTACTCTGTGGTCCTATCGTTGGGATGACCCGAAGCGCACTGAATCGGACGGCGGCGTCGGTGTGTGATGATTTATAATATTTTAAAAAGAATCTGAGAATATAAAATAATTGACTAAACAAAAGGAGTTAAATTTTTTTTGATATTTAACATTGCCTGTATTTTGATAAAATACTTAAAATATATATTAAGTTTATATCCAAATACACGGAAAAAATTACATTAAAGTGGACAGTTTTGATGGTTTTATAGTATGGTTTTTTAATGTTAAATCGAAATATTTTTGTAATTTAGGCTTTATGTTCCACTATAAGACCATATATTCCGTTATAATAACGCATAAAATAAAGTATTTTAGCTTATAATAACGGTTGTATTCGCTCTAAAAAACCGTCATTAAAAACGATGAGTTGTAGTGCATTAAATAAAGACTTCATCTTTCTAAAGCTGTAATTTTCTGCAGATAATCCACTCACATCGTTACGATATCGCCCTTGAAAAAACCCTAAAACATGAAGTATTCGACGCAAATCGCATAATATGCCCTCTTAAATCTCTAGGCGCTGTTGTTTTTTGATCACGTGATCAAAGTATGTACTGACACAGCATGTTACCTTGCAAGCACCAGTTCTCACAGTACAAAAATGGAGGCGATTTATGACTTCACATATTTCCATAGCGTACTGCGGCAGTGTACCGACACTCCATAACGAAACGAATTTTTCAACAGTGAGAGCAGTGACCAGTGCTCGCAGTGTATGTCGTAACAGTGCCCTGGTAGGACAGTTACTTTGCTCTTTGATCCTGGTGAATGCGAGATTTATTCGCGATAACAAATCGCAGCTCAGTGGTTGTGGCACACATGCAACTTATCATATAAGTTCTTGAACACATCCTTAAAATTCGCATAATGTCGTCGGCGCTTGCCACGTTACGTAAGTGGTCAGAAACGTCAACCTAAATCAGTAGCTACCATGGAGGTTGTTCTCTAACCTCCATGGTAGCTACATTAGCTTGCTACATATTTATATCTATGAGCTACAATACACTTGTAGTCAATAGCTGTCAAAATCAATTCTTGAGAGCCATCGACATAATTGTATAGAGCATAGAGGTTAGAGCTTCCATGGTATAAGTAGAGACAACATGACATGACATATTTGTATAGAGATTACCACCCATAGATTTAGATACTAAAGTAAATCTAAATCTATATTACCACCCGTGCCCACCCGTGCCCAAAACTGATATCTAGTTACTTTGTGAACTAAACTAAACTCTAACTAAAACTAAACGAATTTAGTTTCCTTAGTTTAGTGCAACGTGTTCGCGCTCGACCTCCAAAGTATGAAATTGTACATTTTTTAACTAAGTTCGACAGGAACACATTTGAATTTTGAACGCTACTGCTCACTCTTCGTTCTGCCCTTTCCGACGATCCTTTGTTTAATTAGCAATAAACAAAATAGGTATTGACGGTCAGATATCATAAAATCCTATCTTTAAAGTTGGAGTAAGCAATTGAGTTTGATGAGTTGAGTTTCGTAGTTAACCGCGGATTAACCATGTAACATGTAATTTATAGATTTAGTAGTATGTCGTAAAAATGGTTGTTATATCATATAATAATATAACACATATGTACTTAAAACACTTGATGTATTTATAATGTAGATAAATAAGCAAGAGTGATCAAATGATCATATTACGACATTTCAAGGTTAGTAAGATACTGTTGTGTCATTGTCACCTCGTCACCACGTAAATAAGCTAGGTCGGTAGGTATATGGCAAGCTTTTATCGGAGTGTAAACTTTAGAGATAGTCGCTATGATAACTGGTACATTAAGTTTCGTTATGCATATTATTATGTCGTACAGAGTGCTAGAGCCAGTCAGGCAAGTGATCGAATACGTACTGCCGTACACGTACAGGAATATGACAAACAAAGCAATTAAAGGAAACATAAATTTTAATGGAAAACATTTAAGAAAAGGTCAGTACATGATTTTTATCTTTTTTTTTGTCGGTAACCTAAAAACACAAGCAAGAAACATGATTATTAAGTATAGTTTGTTTAAAAACTATAGCCTAAAAAGTCGTGATTAATAAGATAGAGTAGGGTCGTTGCGCTGGTTTTCGGCCTTTTAGTGGAGTTGTCAACTTTAAGGTACTATAAAAATAATAGCGATTATGTTGACCTAGTGTTGTTAATGTTAATTTATAGCTTATATAATGTAGTTTTCATTTTGATAATTCATTGATGCTACAAAAGAAATCTAATTTTTATAATAAATTTTGATGTGAAAAATATGCAAATCGCTAGTTTTCGGCCCCAAATTTTAGATTTCGGCCTACAAGAATTTTAGTTTTCGGCCACTGTATTAGAAGAGGTACTATAAACCTAAAAGTGTTTTTGTAAAATCAGAAAATGGCAAAACGGTTTGGTAGATCGGTGTATTTAGTTTTCTCAATCGGTAATTGCGATTTTTTAACCGTGACATTATTTTTTTCTTTTTGGGTGTGTTTTTGATATAAAATAATAACCATGATTAATTATTTCTCTTCGAAAATAATCTAATAATAAAATCTTTTAAATATAGCAATCAAATATTCTCATTTACGAGTATTTTGTACTTCCTCATAAGTATTTTAGTTTAACAAAATCTGTTACCATATCTAACCATTCTCATCTCTAACCAAGAGGAGCCACCTGAAGAAAAAAAATTTCTTATTGAATCTTCTTCCTAAAACGCAATGTGAATAAAATATTTGATATAAGATGAAATGGCCGTAAACGTAAACTAAGACAGCATTCCATTTTCCGCCGCCGTATTCTTTCATACAATTTTAAGTTGGCCGAAAACTAAATTGTATATATTTTAGAGTCAATCCAGTTTTCGGCCACGACTGAAATGGGTATTTTGTTTCATCACTAACTGTTCAAATTGCAGTACTTGGTGGCCGAAAACTGAAAGTTATAGTACGTAACCAAATAAACGAAAGAGACAAAGTATTTAGGCTAAACTTGGGCTACTTTTCGGCCGCATGGCCGACAACCAAATAATGGGACAACTTTATGTGTCACTTTTCGGCCACTTAATTTATTAACTTTATCAATAAATTATTATAATAATCAGTGTCAAATAACTATATTAGGTTATTTATACGGTGAAATATAAGCACAATATTAAATACAGCACGAAACTTACTTTTGAATGGAACGCTCGCCACTATTTTTTTTGCTCGATCTTACCCGTTTTGATAGCTTCAGTGTCGGCGTCAAACTAAACTATTTATTATAAATCGCGTGTTGTGTTTACCTGATTAATTAATGCTACCAGATATAGTGAAACTATTTACAAATGCATTAAACTGTATTTCTTACGATAATATTTATTAAAATTGTTATTAAATCAAATTTACTGCATCAGCTCGTGCCAAAGGCCGAAATCTAGACCCATACCCCACCATAAGGTAGGTGACACGGTCCTAGATGATAAACACATTAGGTTTTTTTTAAGTTTACTTTCGTAATTTCAAACATTTGCTAAACAGTCTTAGTACACAGCCTTTACAAGTGGGTATTTTTATTTTGGAATGTTATTACTACCAAAATTATTTAGGAATGTTACTTCCTAGAATATACATAAGCAATCTATACTTATGTAGGTATACTCAAAAGTAGTAGGCTTGAAAGCGCATCTTTTTATCAAATATAACTTTCATTATTAATAGCGAAAAACATTTGTATTAATAATACTTTATTTTATTTTGAGGGACTATTTTTGCTGCTTTAACCTATAATATCAGCCTTATACAATAGCCAGCCTTTATTAACCCATTCAATGTGCTGTGCATTACCTATGTAATATAATGCATTGCTATTGTCTTAGGCGCCCCCTAGACGATCAATTATATTGCGCTATAAAATGAATGTTATTGACCGTATTAAAGAGTATAGGGTTAATAATTTTTTTGAAAAAAAAAAACCGTCACCACACTAGGATTTTCTCCTGTATCATGGGGGCCTCCTGTATCATGGGGGCAGTTTACAAACATACATTTCACAAGGACAAACATCCAAACCCAGAACAATTACTTGTAGGCCATACAAATACTTGTTCCGTGCGGGATTCGAACCCGCGGCCCTTAGCGTTGTAACTTATTGCTAAGCCACTGCGCCACAGAGCCGTCGAAGATGCAGGTAATGAAGATTGCACAATGATTGAACAAAAGGTTGAGCGAGTTTAATTTTTAATGCGCCTTTTTTCCATCGTATCTTGTAGGGTAAGTATTGCGCAGTATTTTTTTGTGTTCGTCAAAGAAATTTTCCATACTTTTATAGGATCAAAATGCTATTTGAAATACACTCCAAAACGAGTAGCCGAAAACACTTTCCATCCTCCTAATAATAATAAAGCCATTTATTCAACAGTACGTAATACAATTTCTTAATATCTAAGTCATATAAAATCTAGATTGTCTTCTGCTGATTGCCAATCTGCAAAGGCCTCCTCCAACCTTTTCCACTTGTTTCTATCCTTGGCAACCCGGCTCCAAGTCACACCCGCGAATTTGACCAGGTCGTCCTCCCATCTTTGGCGGGGTCTCCCCCTCTTTCTTATGCCATTCCTGGGGTACCATTCTGTGACCTTCCTGCTCCACTTTTCCTTTCCTCTACTCATATGCCCAGCCCATTTCCACTTTAATTTCCTGACTTTTGTTGCTATGTCCTGAACCTTTGTGTTTTTCCTAATGTCTTCTAACCTGACTCGATCCTTTTTCCTGATTCCCATCATGCTTCGCTCCATCGAATGCTGGCATATGTTTAATTTCTTACTGTAACTTAGTAGGAGCCCATGTTTGACATCCGTACATCAATACAGGAAGAATGCATGTGTTGAACACTTTAGATTTAATGTATATGTGCAGTTCTTTATCCTTCACTATTTCGTTCATGCTCCAATATCTTTTCCATCCATTTGCTACTCTCCTGTTGATTTCTTTTTCCATGTTGTCTGTGGGTGAGATCAGTTGGCCCAGATAGATGTATTCATCAACATATTCTATCTCAATTTGGCCAACCCTGATGTTTTCATTCTTAGGTCCATTGGTCATTACTTTCGTTTTCTCCATGTTCATTTTCAATTCCATCCTCCTAACTCGCGATATTCGATAGTTGCATATTCTTTTCTCTTTTGTGAATCCATTTTGGCTATATGGTTTCAGTCAATTTTGAGATATTGGAAAAGCATCATCCCCAAACAAAAAAGTATGGGTGTTTTCGGGAAGTTCCAGGCAACAATGCAAGTGCAGGTGGTTTAAATCATTATTTTTTAATTGCTTTCCAAATTTTGTATTCTGCAGCACACTTCTATCTGATACACGATCATTAGTCCCAACATCAACCATGATGAACTCGTAGTTTGCATTTACAACCGCTATCAACTCAATACTGAATGTTTTTTGTAGTTATAATAGTATGATCCAGAACCTATACTATAGCACCGATTACCTTAGGGTCATTCCACTGGCTCTCAAAATCTTTTGCAACATGTTTTCATTTCGGGGCTGTTTGAAATTAAATAAAAAAAAATTATCTGTTTGAGGAGGATGTAGCACCATCCATTATTTATTAACATTTAAGTATTTTAAATTTTAAAAATGAATTTTAGAGTACAAAATGTGAACAAGTTAAATCCTGTGCAAACTACCACTACTTTATTCTAATTTTGAAGCCAGTTTGTGTTTTAATGGCCACAGGTGTGCCAGATTTATAACATAGTTAGCAAGTATCCTATGCAGTTCCGAAGACTAAAAATAAGAATTTAAATAGAAATTTTGATGATTACCTTATGCAATTTCATTCAACAAAGAGTCTTAGAGAAAAACCAGACGAATATCAAAACTGGGCTTTGTTTTGTGCGGCAGATTTAAAGAACCAATGCAACAAATCTCTGCTAAAAATGCTATTGCTGCCATTATCGTGAAAGGACAGTTAGGAATTTTACATCGCGCTTCAATATAAAATAAATACTCCAAGAGTTACGATAACTCCAGTATTTTATAACTATTCTCAACGCCAAGATTCTTAACATCCACCTGAGCAGCTGCCATAAAAGCAGCAGAACATGTACTACTTCCAACAGAATAATCAATCATGAACAATTTTCAACAGGAAAACGATGCTGATGACTCAAAGGCGAACAGAGGTTCATTATCTCAATTTATACAGTTTAATAAATAAATGAGAAGATTATAGTCTTTACCTATTTACCTTGATTAATTCCTTCAAAACATGTATTATCGCATCCCAGGTTTCCATAATTATTATTAATGAAAGACTTTGTGGAGAAATAGCACTATTATGGCGGCTGTACACGCTCGTCGAGACACCACGAAGCCAAATACAAACATCTCGTCGCGCGCGTCTCGTGACCCTGTGCGCTCTCGGAAACGTCGGTTTATTAGCGCTATCGTAGTCAAAGGGTCTCGTAAATCTCGCGATAAAAACGAGAGGATGCTATATTCTATTCACCGCATATGGTTCAGTTACGGTAAATAGAAACCATCCACCATCTTCTTCGCCGTGGCTTATTAATTTTATTTTTATGGTAAATGTGTAAAAAGTTATAATAACTAATAACACAAAGGCAAAACGCAGCGACTGTTTCATCTAGGTCCATCTCAGCGGGCATACGGAGTTCAAATGATACGAGTGTGTACATGGTGTGTTCTCGTGTCGAGCCTCAACACGACGAGAGGCACGCGAGGCGACGAGACGAGCGTGTACAGCCGGCATTAAACTTTAAATCTTCCACAGTATTTTCGGTCGCTAGATATCGTAATGTTATTGAAAGCCGTTGAAAAGGTGGTACTGTTTGTAGCTCTTGAAACTGTTCTAAGTTCTGTCGTACAAAGTTTTTGAAGTCTGCTTCCACAGTTAACATCAATTCTTTTAAAATATTTTCGTGAGGGTATTTCTGCCTTTTCTCGTACCAATCTTTCGACCAGCGACGTGTTCGTTCACGTCTTACATTTTGCTTTACACACGGTGCACATGGGCGGGATTAATACTATGCTCCGACAGAACACGAAACATTGCGTAGTTCGTATTATTGTGCAATATAGTTGATTTATAGTTGCGTAAATCGGACCAAAAATTAATATTAAAAAAACTGAAGGTAGCCGGACTAACTATGACATTGGGACGTCAAACATCTCAGTCCCCCCCGTGACCATGGGTGCTGTAAAGCACCCGAAACGTCGGGATAATAATAAAAAATAAATTAAAGTAATTAAACGCGATAAAATCCGTAAATAATAGTTTTATTCAAAATATAGTTGATCGTTTGGATTCCAAAGCGCCCTTCAATCTTATTGTACAATAAAATGTATTCTACAATGTCATTGTAGGTCTAGGGGCCGCCTTACTATTGTGTCTAAAAATCAGACAGTGATGGGTGCGCTTGGCAGAAAAAGCGCTAGCAAGGCTACTAGGCAAAAGTCGCACAACACTTATTTCTGCCAGCACACACAAACCCCCTTTCTTTTGAAGAAAGATATTTAAAAAAAAAAAAAGCCCCCAAAAAGAAAACGTCACACCCCCCCCCCCCCCCTTCCCTATTTTTTTTAGCGCGCGCTTTTTTTCTCTTCCCCACACACCAATGTGTTAAATTATAGTAGTTTCGCCCAGCTAATAAAATGGATACGAACTACATTTCATAGTAGGGCTGTCAATCCATCAGACGTTTCAACTTATCGCTATAGTATTCATTATCTTTAATTATACCTACAAAATAATTTATAAGTTTATATTGTAAGTAAAGATACATTAATGTACTATTTACTTGATAGCTACTTTTTTGATTTTTACACTCATAAGTTGCTCTTAAACTTTACAGGTGATCCATTGCCACCATACAATGGAAAATTGAGAATCTATAATATGCGTTATTGCCCTTACGCACAAAGGACTATACTCGCTTTGTTTGCAAAGGACATTGATTTTGAAGTTGTCAATGTCCACACTTCTGACAAACCAGAATGGCTTACGCGAAAAAGCGCTTTTGGTAAGAATTTTTAGATGTTTTGGCAAGAATGTGGTACGTGGTGTATATTGTAAAGCAAATTTATATCGCCTATGTTAAAGCAAATCATAATATCAAATATACGTCAGGCGGCTAATAAAAGTTCTCCTATATCTTATAAACTTATAATTTAAACTGAAATATTACAGATAATTTAACGTTATAAACATCAACGACGTACAAATGGAATGAACTTAACATTCGAATCCTAACATTTTGGAAAGGTCTCATAATTGGAAAGATGACATATTATCATAGTAAATGATTCAGCATATACATTTACGCCTGTCTCCCAGAGGGTTAGGCAGAGACTATAAGCGAAGTTTAGATTGGCAACAAAACTTGCAGAACATGACTTCTGCAAGCTATTCCTACCGTGTAAACAATCATATCAAGCTCACTTCCGCAAGTTTTGCAACTTGCGTGACTTGCCGCAAGTAGCAAGTGTAAACACTATTTTGAAACTACTGGCAGTAACTTGCAATTTATTTTGAAATGATGAAAATGTGCGGCTAATAGAGAAGTAGGAGCAATAAAGAGAATTGTGGGATACGGATGGATAATTTTAAACTGCATAGGTTCTTTGGACCTAAGTTCTTTTAATAGATCATTGTGGAATTCTAACCCACTTTCTATTTTCCGTTTCTTTTTAATACTATTAAATAAAATACTATATAATCAAAAAACAGCAGCAGCTCGTAATTTTCTACAAGTTGGCATGATGATTGATTTCAACTATCTGAATTTGGATCCTCTGACTTGCATGCAAAAAATATTGGTCGTACTAGTATAAACTCTTATCCAAGTACTTCCACAAGTTATTTTGCAGACCGTTTTCTATATCGCTGGTAGTGTAAACGGTTCCGCAAGTACTTGCTGAAAAGTTGGCAGAAGTTCTTCCTAATCTAAACCCTGCTATAAATTTCTACTTGGCACGATTCGAGCACACTTTCGCTTTCTTCACGTCCATATAAATAAGCATACATGTCAGTACCCTTAAATGGTGAAGTTTGTATCGTTATATTTATTTATTTCACATTCCCCGCTTGATTACGATTCCTAGGGCTTCGACGAAGACGTTTGGCGAGAAGTATGCTTCTCTTCTGCGGATTCGTGGAGATGCGCGGAATGCTATAAGCGATGGTGCGTCAAACGATGGAGTATTTTTATTATCCGCTTTGCTGACAATCAACCAGTGGCAAAGCTTGACACTGAATGCACAAAAGCTGAAAAAAGTAAACATTTGGCGTATGCATCCTCATTTGACGCTCGAGACCTCAAAATAGCAGATACAGTTCTATACAGAGGGCATTTAACCAGGCCGCCAAACTATAAAAACCGTCGCGCATCAAAGTTGCGACCGCCAATTCTCTGGCCAAGCATGACGAATAAAGCAAATTCTCCCTACAACTTTTTTAACCTATAATAGTTCACGTCTACAGTAGCAACGAACCACCACATCTAACTTACCGCGGTAAGTATCCCTTTGGGTAAAGCAAGAAAGTGGAATAATTCTTTCCATTCCATTAAAATGTCGGTGTCTTCACGACAGTGGTGAATAGGCTATTGTTAAGAAAAGTCAGTGCGCTTTACTATCTCCGGCAGCCGGAGTCTGGAGTCCGGCTTTATAGTAGCCAAGCACTGGCTCATAAAATTTTGGCTTACACAATAGTTAAAAATGTATTAGTAAATGACGTCATGAAATCTTGCAGTCAATTAGACGTTTTGTTTGTACGTTCTTAAGTAATAATCTAACTTAAAACAGAAATAATTCAAGTCTTGAGACACAACTGAAAGCAATAAATTCTAAACTAGAACTACCGAATTATTCTATAAGATATTCTATTAAGAAGAAATAGCTATTAGAAATATTGATTTGTTGGTTTAGGCAAAGTGCCGTCGATAGAAATCAAAGAAGACGTATGTATTTTTGAGAGTTTGATAACCGTGGAATACTTGGACGAGGTCTATCCCCAAAGGCCTTTGTTATCGAAGGATCCAGTAACAAAGGCTTATGACAAAATAATTGTAGAAGCTTCAGGACCCGTGAGTATTTGTTTGAATTATGTCACTAGTAATATGTAAGTTATATATTATACAAATATAAGAAAATGAATAACTTTAAGATATTAAAATGTCAAAACAAAACATCAAAAAATACTAATTTGATGAACAATCACATGTATAGTATGGTGAACATAATAAAGTAAGTATATGAAGCCAAAGTGATATTTAAAAATAAAATATAAAAACAATAAAGAAAATCTAACTTTTCGTAATAATAGAAAATAGATAGAGATTACTTAAGACATGAAATTAAAAGCCAAAATAGAATAATGAATTTCAGACTTTTTTTGACTTTCTTGGACTCAATTTACACTACTGAGGAACGGAATAGAAGGGGATTTTTGTGACGGAATTGTACATAGTAAAGTGAGTCTTATGTTAATTGTGTACCGCGCAAATTAGATATGAACCATTTCCTCAGACTTCGTAGACAGTAGCTACGGGAATCCTCGAGAATTCTCTGAAAGACCTGCGACTTTTTTTGGCTCATATCTAGTTTGCGTGTTACACAATTAACATGACTGATTTTACTATGTACAATTTCGTTACAAAAATTTCCGTTACGCAGCAGCGTAAATTGAGGCTAAGACTTTAGTGTTGTTATTTTTAAACTACTTCAATCACAGAGTACTTTTTGGCTTGAATGTTTGAGGCATAGAGTACCTTTGGTTTGGCGGCCGCCCATAAAATGGCATGAACATTATGAGTTTCATCTAAGGGTTTTTAAAACTTTAAAATAATGTTGTTCGGATATCGATATTGGAAGGACAATTCCCTGGGAAAATTTTATCCTATTTATACTGAAAAAAAAATTGTAGTTTAATTTCGCATAATAATCAACTTCATTTTTCCAGTTGCATACAATGATTTATAAAACCATTAAGAATGCCGAACCAATAACTGAAGACAATGTAATTGCTTATCATAAAGCGTTGCGGTTTATTCAAGACAATTTAAATACCAGAAGCACTAAATTCTTTGGAGGCAGTGACCCAGGCTATGCAGACTACATGATCTGGCCATGGTTTGAAAGACTGATAGCACTCCAAAAGAAAAACGATAAATTCAAAATGGATGAAAAAGAATACAAACTTCTAGTAAGTATTGGATGCTACTTGAGAGTCCAAAGATAACATATTACAGTTAATTCAGACATGACTGCTTTAGCGAAGCTTTTTATGACAGTTCTGATTTTTGATAACTAAATCACAGTTCCACAAGATCGCAGGTCCTTCGCAATTGGTACAAGTATTTATAAATAATTGCTTGAGATCAGAGTAATGCCTAAATATTCAAACGCTACTCAGCTTTAAGACGCCGTTAAGTCAGATGCTGTCTCTGTCACTATAAGTGAAAGTGATTATGAAACCACGAGAAGGAAACTCTTAAAATTGAGTAACATTTGAGTATTTGGCCATTAGTTTTTTCATAGGCTAAGGGTGACAAGCGAGCACACAATCCACCTGATGGTAAGTGGTTTCTGTGGCCCCTAGACATCTACATCTATCCCCAATTGTGAATCAAAATACAGATGCGTTGTCAGCCGCGAGGACAAAGATGGAATGCCTCGTTTTCCAGTAAAAAGGGTCTCCAGTTCTCTACACGCATCATACGAAACACAGCAGCATTAAGCTACTATTTTACGCTGGTATTCTGTGAGAGCGTGGTCCTTTCCCGGTCAAAACTATACAATTAATATAGCTGCAGCCTGGCGCTGCCACATATAAAAGTGTAAGAGTAAGTTACATATAAATCCAAGAAAAATGATAGATAATTGTTATTGTGGTAATGTCTGATATGGTTTTAAACTTTTCGACTTTAATGAGGCATATACTAATGAGAATTATACTATCAAATTTTTTGGTTTTGTCTAGTGGTACTGAATTGTAGTTGAAATGAACTGGAGAATAACAGCGCTTATTCATCATTTATCCTAACAAAGTCTACAGCCGGTTACTCCATAGATTGCCTCATTGGGCATCAACACATTCTGTGTTAAGTTGCCACGCTTGACAACCAACATGGCGGGTTAGCAACCTCAGTTTTTTATTTTCTGTGATGTTATGAGGTTTATGCTGCTGCCCATCGCTCGTTTCATTTTCTCTCTGTCGCCTCTTTCGACATCTCACAGGGTGATTTTAGGTAGTGGATCCTCATATGCTGTCGCTATACGGCAACTTTAATTACGACGGTACTGCAATTATCAGTAAAATTATATAATTTTAAAATTATTACTTATATTATTAAAATGTTTGTTTATCCTTAAATAATTATCACTATGTGCAGAGGGTGGATAAAGCCATGTGGAGGTCCCTAGACAATGCGAGTGTTGGCTCCACTCTTTTTCCAATTATATCACGCAAAAATGATTTTTTCCAAGACCATGGGACCTTTAAGTAACTAACGGTCTAATTTGCCTTTAGTTTAATTCAGTCCTGACTATATGAAAATCAAATTTAGAACACTCACTACAACTGAATATTAATTACTGAAAGTTAAATAAATCCAACATCTATTTTACACATATTCTAGTTAAAGACAATTAGTCAAACTGTATATATTTCAATTTTTAATGCTATTGTTTTCAGAATGAGTATATAAACAACATGCTCAATGATTCAGCTGTGAGCAAATATTTAGTGCCTGAAGATGTGCTATTCAAAGTGTTTGAGAGCTACGGACTCCAGGAGGTGCCCGATTATGATTTATTAACTTAAAAATGTTATATTTTATAAACAGTCATGGGAGTTTTACAGTGTATTTTAAATATATTTAAGTAAAATAAAAGTCTCAATAATCAGGTGGTAATTTATTTTTACTCTCAACCAAAATAATTTCCTTTGTAAGAAATATAGTCAAAATGTGTGATTATAAATATCTCCCTTAATCTTGCTTCTTATCATTACTGTATTATACCACAAATATTTTATCAAAAAGTCTATTCAACCAAAACAAAAGTGTCAATTGATTTGCTATGTTAAGATATTCCTTTATTTGTACTTCAGAAAAGATGAAGAAAAAATAATTAAGTAATAAATAGAAACCTTATAAAAATAAGTACAGATAAACAAAATAGTTTTCTCACAAAACTTCTAAATATCAAAGAAAATCAAAATATGTAACATGATCTCTTAGCTCTATCTCAAACTATTGTAAACTAAAGAATTTTAAATGAATACATGTCCAAATAATATTGAGCAACACAACATGTCCTATTATACATTATATTTATTTAAATTATAAAGAAAATATAAACATGTCAAACAAAATACTGTTAGCAAAATCAAAATGTCAAAATTAACTAACTTTACTAAAATCTACAAAAAAATTAAAGTCAAAAAAAGAGAATAATCAAGACTACATTAAAATTGATCAATTGCCATTTAATGGGCCAGACAAGTCTATCTCACTTACTTGTTCTTTAACCCCAGCTAAGAGCTCCTGAATTTAGCAGCCACTTCTTCCAGTTTGGAAGTGATTTGCTTCAAATCACAATTTTTATCCAATTTAAGATATGTGGTGTTTCTTATTTCATGCAATTTAATCCACTGTGGCACTTCTTCTGTAAGTAATTTAATGTCTCTTTGTAGATCAGCAGTAGAGACATTAGCTTTGAAACTACTCTCCAGTTTAGAAAGAACAATGTTCAGTGCCAACACATTCTTCCTTTCAGTTACAAATATATTTCTTAATGTTCTTGCCAGGTCTGGTAGCCGGCTGTATATAAAGTATTTTTGTTCATGTTCTGATGACTTTGTCATTGCTTCCAGTGCTTTAGCTGCTTGTTTAGCCTTTACTTTCTCTAATAACGCCGATGGTAAATTACGAAGAGCTGGGTTCAGAATGGTAACAGATCCTGTTTGATTTGTTTGCGTTGAAGTGGTAGATTTTGCAGGCATCTGTTTCTCCTCATTGATACCAGTAACGCTTTTCTCATCTGCAGTAAGACCACATGCTTTGGCTTGAGCTAATTTTTCCAATGCTCGTTCCATTCTTGTATTACAGTTGAACAATTCACGTGCTTTAGCAAGCACATCCTGAGCGGTATTTAGTTTTTCTACATTTGGCATTTCAGGTAATTTAGCACATTCTATCTCAGGAATCTTTTCAAGTTCAAATTCTGGATGCCAACGAACTAGTTTGTTATCGGGTATTTCCATAGGTGGGTCTAGAGACAATAAATATTGTGCATGGTGTTTCTTTACCAACTGGAGCAAAGTATCATAGAAATATCTACGCCTTTCTAAGAGGACACTTGGATTCATAATCTTTATATCATTTGGAAAGTTGGGAGATATTATTAATTCATAATTTTCCTTTTGAGATGAGGCACTGAAATTCTTTATTTTCTGTATATCATAATTGTAAAAGTCTGGTACTAAGTGTTTTATTTGAGCTAAGTGCTTCTCCGAGAAAGTCCTTTTAAGCATCTCTTGGATGGAGGGTTTTAGTTTGGTAAATGTAATTTTTTCATTCCTATTATATAACAAAGCCACAACTGTTTCCATGCCCCTGAAGAGTTCAGCAAGAAATCTGTAGTGGTGAGGTAGAGGTAAACTAGTAGTAGATGTCGCCAATGCTGCATGTCTAATATAGGCTGGTACCTTTAAACACAAAACCCCAAGTAAAAACCTTGAATAATTAAAATAGGTAGATAAAATTCATCTTGCCCACTCAATTCACTTTCTTTTATGTGACTATTTGTAAATTTCTCCTTAACAAGATTGATTATGATTAGAGATAATTTACAAAATTATTATGCAACATACATATATGTTTCAATTAAATAAAAATGTTGTAATTTGCACCTAATTCAAAAGAAAAGGAAATACCTACAAATACTACTACTACTAATAAACTCTAATGAATGGCTCAAAAGACACCAAAACCACACACAACAAAACAAAACTACAGGGCAGCCTGGTGGTCTAGGAGTACAATTTCCTATCCTATATATATAAACATACCACCTGCTATATGTATACCATCTGAGAACTAATTCTGGATCAGCCCATCCAGGGCAGACCATTTATAGGCAGATGTAATAAAAGATATGATAATGTAAGCAGACGTAAATAGCTTTGCAAATTCTATGAAAAATATTTTGATTAAGATACATATATGTATAGCGCACACTGTATTTTATAAATGCAATTGCAATGCAAATAAGAGTTGAAATAACAAAAAAAACTCTGGATATAAATTTATCAACAATGTTACCTTGTTGGGACTCTTTACTGGACTGACAACAACTTTTCGAGGTGAAATGAGAGGTCTATGGAGTTGAGTATCAACATCTTTTTGTGGAGACAGCAATTCATTACGAAATTTGTTTGGACTGAAATAAGAAATAAATTACCATATTATTAATTCAAAGTGGTAAACATGTACGTCATCAGGTTTTTATGTGAATGGTTGCAAAATTAATATGTAGCCCTCATATTGATATGAAAAACAATTTCATCAATTTAAGTTACATGATTTTTTGGTTAATTATTTGTTTACTCATATCATAACATACTATAATAATACTACAATTAAGTACTGCATTATTTCTTTAGGTAATTAACCACCTAATACGATGACTTTCCTTCATGCTTGAATAAGCTAAGCATTAGCAGAATATGTTTGCTTTTGGACATAGAAAAATAAAATGATATGCAATTTATTATCAAATTAAAATTAAGTAAGCCACATCAACAGCTCGGTAGTTCAAAACAGAAATAATTTTATAAATCCATCTAGTTTTTGAAAAAATGTAGTCCAGTTTTCGACAAACACTTGACTTTCTTTTCCTATATCACAAATGCTGCACAAGACATAATCCTCTCATATTGTAGGGAGGGTTTTTGTCCTTAAATTCACATGCTCATTCTCACCAGACATCCCACACTAATGATGCTGCCTGTCACCATTCCAGGTATATTACATTTATATTTAGAAGCAAGGGAACTTCTGTCTTCAGCTGAATAGTGAGTTTCCGCCGCGGTCGCTCGGCTGGTGATCTTCTGGGTTACATAACTCATAAATGGGTGGAGGCTGTAGAGTCCAAGGATGATGTTGGCTGTTAGTTTGGATAGTTTGGAGTTTGTCACAAAGTGCTTCTTACGAAGCTTCTTTCCTATGGGCTTCCCGAGAAATTGTGCTATTGGCTCACCAGTTTCCTTGATGATCGGAGCATCAAGGTATTAGTAGACAGTGCATGCTCCGATTACAAGCCCATTAACGCTGGTGTTTCTTCTGCATATCAATGACATATTGCAAACTGGTATATATATTCATTCTATGCAGACAACAGCACTGGTGATGCTTTATATACCGGCTGTGCCAATATTTCTCGGGGAAACGTCGCCGAGTATCGAGACAAACTTGTATCTGAAGTTGAGACTTTGTTGAACAAAATCTCAGATTGAGGGCGACTAAATCTAGTCCAATGCAATTTCCAGAAGACAGAAGTTTAACCGCTTAAAAGAACCCCTTTGTCGTATCTCCTCAGTTTGAAGGCACTCCCCTTGCTGTCTCAACCAGCATCAGAATTCTCGGCGTTGACATATCGAATACTGTGCAGTTTCGTGGTTACTTAGAGGGGAAGGCCAAATTGGCCTCTAAAAAGCTTGGTGTGCTCAGCAGAGCAGGACAGTATTTCATACCGGCACACCACCTGCAACTTTACAAGGCGCAGGTTCGGCCGCACATGGAATACTATTCCCATCTCTGGGCCGGGGCTCCCCACAGCCAGCTCCTTCCATTTGATCACATCCAGCACTGAGTTGTTCGAATCGTCGATGACAGAGCTTTTTCTGATCAGCTTGACTCACTGGCGAAGAGATGTTGCATCTTGTTGCATATTTTTTCGCATTTACCACAGGGAGTGCTCTGAGGAATTGTTCGGATTAATTCCAGCTGCACAATTTCACCACCGCACATCGCGACAAAACTTGCGATACCATCCATACCATCAGGATGACTGGCGGTCTAGCATTGTGCAATTTAAAAGTGGTGGTAATCACTTACCATCAGGTGAGCCGTATGCTCGTTTGCCCCCTCTCGTATAAAAAAACATAAAAACAACATATAATAACATACAAACAACAAACATAATAACATAATCAGTACTATTTGGTAATTAAATTGAAGCAACAAAAAAATTATGGGCGGTTTCACAATTTTTTGCGTGTCGAGTTTTCGCTATGTCCCATGACTTAAGATAGTTAGTACCTGCCCAGGATAACTTTATTTTACATTATGTATAGCTATTTGGGTAGCTTAGTATTTTTTAACACTCGTACGCATAAAAAGTTGGGGTGAGGAGATAAATGGAATTGTTAAAATAATTTTAAAACCATACTAGATGTCCCACCCAGGCTACGGAAATAAATACCGTTTTTCTTGGCTTTTTACTCATAGGGAATACAACTAGCACATATCATTTTGAACATAAGATTATCATTTAATCAAAAATTATAGCAGTATAGATCATAAGGTTTGAGAATTTAAATAATATGTCTTTAAAGTTTAGGTCGATAATCTGGCCATGGTGGAAAACTCCATTCCGAAACCAAGATTTGTTACGTACAAAAACTAAAATAAACTACCAAATTGGTTTTTATTTTATCGGTAGCAACACATATTTACAACGAAATAGCAACCGCTATTTTTTTAAGTCATTCGAGCGCTACGAATATTGGAGTAGTGAGTGTCAGGCGATTGCATTTTGAAAGTTCCACGATCCGAAACCGAAATTAATGGTAAGTTAAACTTGTTTTAATTGTACTATTATTTTACAAGAATATAGATATATTAGTAAACCCAGTTTTCAAATTTAGAAATCAGAATAGTTAGTAGAATTGTAATGAAACTTTCATATGTTGTGCAAGTGTTGATACCGTTACCTCCACTCCAAAACTTTATTGACGGTTTCGTAGAAGCGGAACAAAATATGTAACGGAATGGAAACCTAAAGCTTGGCTTACATACCTGCAGTAATTAATATATTTAATTTATATAAGTACCTACCATTTTTTTATAATCTACTGGAACCGCTTTCAATTATAACATATTTTATTGTTTAGTTGTTAAGCGAGGTTTATATCACCCCTTCCTCCACCACCACCTTCACTGCTGGCCGTATGAGGACGCTCAAAGTCGCTCAGCGAGCTATGGAGAGGGCTATGCTCGGAGTTTCTCTGCGTGATAAACTTAAAAATGAGGATATTCGCAGTAGAACCAGAGTGACCGACATAGCCCAACGGATTAGTAAGCTGAAGTGGCAATGGGCCGGCCATATAGCTCGAAGAACCGACAACCGTTGGGGAAAAAGGTTCTCGAGTGGCAGCCTCGTACCGGTAGACGAAGTGTAAGGTGACCCCCCACTAGATGGAGTGACGACCTGGTAAGACATGCAGGAAGTCGATGGATGCAGGTGGCTCAGGACCGTGCTTTGTGGCATACCTTGGGGGAGGCCTATGTTCAGCAGTGGACTTGTAAAGGGCTGTAATGATGAAAATGATGATGATAACATAATCAAACACTAAAGTGTTATGGCACTGATTCTAATTTTGTAAACTTAAATTTAGAAACATTTAAAAATAATCAAGCAAATAAAGATCATTATCATCTTTAATTAAATATTTAAATTACAACAAAGCGCTGACGCCCTTATATTATTTCTAATATTCATTAGTAACAAGTGCTTTTTTTATAGATGGCGGAAAAAATGAAAAGATACAGGGAGAAGTTGAAAAAAAATTCTGAAAAATATGAAGAGTATAAAAAGAATGATTTGCAAAGAATTAAGATAAAGGCAAAGAAAATTTTGTAGTTAACCGAACAAGAGAAAGAGCAAAGACGAAAATTGTGGCGAGAACAGAAAAGAAAACAAAAAGTATACAAAGAAGCTTTAAATGTGCCACAAGCATCCACATCTAATGAAACACCTACTAAACGCTGTAAAAATGAAACGAACAGAGAAACTCTCAAGAACAAATTAATAGTTCGTAAATACTAAAACGTTTTCTTATTTTGTACGGACATGTGCGTAGTAGACTTCCCCCGTAGACTTATTACAAACTATGTGTAATTAAAGATTCCCCGATCTTTGCGGGTGGAATTGTAGGAAGTGTAAACGTAAAAAAATGGGTACATTTTTCTTCCTACATGTAAACTATTCTTTACAGTTCCATTCCGAAACTTTACTATTCCTTTCGGTGACTGTCCTATTTTTGTTGATTACTTAATTTTATATGTATTACTTTATTAATGTGGAGAGACATTTTTTTTGTTAATCTTAAGAAGACTATTATTTGTTGTTTATTTTATAATAATAATAATTGTATTTTTTCGAAAGGCTTCGTAATTTTGTCGATAAAAATAGTGTTACAGCTGGCCAATAGTAACGTAATGGAAATAAAGACTGAATTAATTAAAGTTTGTTATTTTTGTTTATTATAATTTTGTACTATTTTATACAAATACAGTTCTTAAGACACATTAAAAACTGCTAACAAGTTCAAAGTGTGTTTGATTTGGTAAAACCACCATGCTTATTTGGTAACGGAATGGAGCGTTATTCATTATCTGGACGGATAAATACTAATAAAATATTACTAAAAAGCAAATTATGAACCCAAAAATCTCCTTATCATTTATTAAAATATGTAATGGATCGATCCTTTGCAAAAATTATACCGGGTTCCGATAAAAATAAAATACTGTTATTTTTTATCACTGTCACATTTTTGTGAAACCACCCTTATATTCATGGGTCATCAACATTACAACCCCTTACATTCCACTGCTGAATGTAGGCCTCCCCTAAGGAATGCCACAAAGCACAGTCCTAAGCCATCTGCATCCATCGATTTTTGCATATCTTACCGAGTCATCAATCCGTCGAGTGGGGGGCCACCCTACACTTCGCCTAATGGTAGGTATGAGGCTGAGGTTTTTTTGCGGGTAATGGAAGTTAAATAAACAACTAAATATAAAATGAACTATAAAAGACACTAAATCTTTGAAATAAGAGTAGTCCCGCATACAGGTATAATCAATAGAATTTACACCAAATTTCCTATTCTACAAGTCAAATATGATAGATCCCCAAACAATTTGTGCATGATTAAGAGATATAAATACAATTAAATGAAACTAACCAGCTGTAAAATGTAAATTTTTCAAATACACATAAAGGATTTTCATGGATGGTTCTAAAACAAATACATGTGCAGGATCTAGAACTTTCTTGGAAGACCTCAACATCCACATAATATGTACACTGCTGGACCCACAACATAGTCTTTTAGGCTGATTGTATGGGTATTATTCAGACGGCCGTAACAATAGATACCAGGAAAGTATAGAATTTCTCCATCAGAATACTGATCGACAGTATGTCGGTATCAGGTTGCAATGTACTGAACTCGGGACTAATATATGAATGCCATCAATGACTAAATGAAGTATGTAAACACAACAATGTGGACTCAGTGGATTCTGGGGCAACAACACAGCAAATGAACAGGCCAGGGGAGGATCGGCATTGTTCACCATAGTAAAAAAAAAGTAAAGTTACAGCCTATATACGTCCCACTGCTGTGCACAGACTTCCCCTCATTTCTTTGAGGGTTTTAGGGCAAGGAAGTGTCTGCCGCGCTGCCTCAATGCTTGTTGGCGAACTTCACATATCTTCGAAATATTTTTTTCTTATTCCTCAGACATGCAGGTTCCCTCATGATGTTTTCCTTCATCACCAAGCATGTGGTAAATAAGCACTTAAAATAGCAATTAACGATTTCATTAGTGCTGGTAGGGTTCGAACCCAGGTTACTCGTGTTCTGTTATATTTATAGCGAGCGTTAACCATCTCAGCTACCATACACAATAGGGCCGGAACTAATCAATATGCTCAGCTTTAGAAAAATCTAGAATACTGTAGGCAAGCTAGGGAGGCTCTGCCTTCATAAACAGTAGTTTAATCAGAGTCTTAATGACACTTAACAAGCGACAGATCAGGATAGCAACAGGTGCTATTACAGGACACAGCTATTACCCAAATTTACCAAAAGCGTTACAGATAGTCTCCTTTGAAGAGCATGCATGGGGAGGAGGAAACGGCGCCCATGTGTTGCTAGCATGTCTAGAGGTTGCTGTATACACAGCTAAACATCTCAGCACGCCGAGATCACTCCACTAAGTTGCCCGCAAAATCAAGGGACAGCTGTACTTCTTTGTTATTTCATGGCTCGAAAAATTGTGTTATTCTTGCCAACATGCAAAATACTTAGACATGGAGTTGCAGAAAAGAGCCCATCTAAAATTAAACTATAAAATATAATAAATGTATGGACATGGCTGACAGTCATTCCCGACTTTGGGGATACAGTCCAAAGTAAAGAATTGTTTGATTTTTTTTTAACTTTGTAAAAATTTTGCTATATTCGTTTATTCTCAGTACTGTATTTTCCAAGATTCTCAGTCATTACTAAAAATCAGCATTGTGGTTTCACCACAAAACATGCTGAGTGATGTCTTTTTTTGGCATTCTTATATTTACCTATGTCAGACATAGTTCCAATATATTATTTACAAGTTATAGATTAAATGTGTGCATCAATGGTTATTTATTTTATTTAATATTCTTTATTTTAAATATACGAAAGAAGCTACTCTGCAATTTTTGAATGGTGTGCAATAACTAGTGTGGAAGCGAAGTTACAATTTAACATGCAAGGTAATGATTCTTGACTAGTTTTTTAAATACCTGTAGGGATGGTGCAACTTTTACTGCCAATAGAAGTTTATTCCATAAACAAACGGACTCTAAAGTAAAAGACTTGTTAGTAAATGTAATAGTGTGTAGTGGCATATTCAATTTCAAGCTCTCTGCAGATCTCAGGAAAGAATAAAAGAGAACACTACAGAGAAGATGAAGCATGTCAGCATTCCGAAGAAAATGTATTTGAAACAAAATTTGGTATTTGGTATATGGCAAAATAAAGTTTCTTTCAATTGTTATTTACAGTACTAAGATTTTTAATTATCATCATCATCAGAACATAAAACTTATAGAAATAAACCAACCTTATAGGTACATCCACATCAATTGACTTGAATTCCTTTAGATTTCTTTTGTCGCTGCTCTCTTTAAGTTGTTGAATGCCTTTGCTTAGACGATCTGCAGTTGCTTTTATCTCTGCTAACCGTGAACTACCAGCCAATTTTTTCCTGATGTCTCCTAAACATAATTCTTTACGGGCCGAACTAACTGATATTGATTTTGAAGATAAAGAAGCTTTAGAAATATTAGAAGCATTAACTTTTCTCGAAAAGGCTTCAGACTCTTTCGATGTTTTTAGGCGGCCGTTTGAAGTAGGTTTTTGGAAAATACATAAGTCGCTTTTTTCTGATTTCAATTCTTTCTCAAGCGTGACTTTCGAAGTTTTATTGTTATTAACCACATCGCTGTTTTTCTGACTTGGAATTATCTTAAGACCACATTGTGCTAAAGTATCTGGAGTACGTTCGATGTGTGCTATTTTATTTTTTGTACCTACTAGATCCTCTGATGCAGGTCTTTTTCTACTATTAAAAAATGCTGTTATAGTCGTCTGCGCCATATTCGTTTAATTACTAAATTTAAATAGATCTTCAATTAAATTACCAAACTAAAATTATAATCTTTTCTTTCCCTCCAAAATGAATTAAAGTTCAACATGAATTTGGTTTTGGCGTATTACTTGGTTTATGCTCATAGATAAATACATTTTTTATTAACTGGCTTTACTGCTCTGGGTTCTAGCCCTTCTGAGCCCAGATAAATAAATGTAGCAAACCGTAGACAGAGTAGTTCTCTGGTACGTAGCAAACACTTATTATGATAGATATAGTGTACTCTTATTAGTTTGTGGATATAGTAGTAGTTATATGTAGTTTGTGGTAGCAAGCCAAACTATCATGGAGTATAGAGGTAAGGAGGACAATCAACCCTAGGAGCATGGAGGTTAGAGAACAGGAGAACGATCGCTACGTGTTAAAGCATAGCCCGCCTGTCCCCGAAAATTTGTAAAATTTATAACCGCGCTGCCGGCGGTAAGTACCTAATATCTGCGAAGTAATTTTTTAATTATTGATAAAAAGAAATATTATAAAAAGGTGAAATATTATTAAAAAAATATAATAATAAGTCAATACTAATTAATAATTTATATTTGTAATAATTTATAATATTTATAATAGTTAAAATTATAAAAAACATAATTTATAGTTTACGAATGAAAGTGGGCTTAAAGAAGTTGTTTGTGTTAGGGGTCTACGCCCCAGACATGTCTAAGCCCTTTTATATCCGAGAGCAGTTTTGGGAAATGGTAAGGATGGTGTTAATGAAGTGTAAGGGAAATGAAAATATTATTATGCTAGGAGATTTTAAAGGAAGGGTTGGGGTGAGGAGGCTTGGTTGGAGAATGGTGAAAGTCTCCTCACCGTATGTATGGAAAATAATCTTTTTGTGACGAACACTTGCTTTCGCCACAAGAGGATTCACATGTATACTTGGGAAAGAGGTGACGATAGAAGCATGATAGATTTCATAATTGTGGATGAAAGATTGAGGGGCGCAGTGGTAGATGCAAGGGTTTACCGGGGTTCTAACGTAGGAACGGATTATTATTTAGTTTTATGCCGAATTAATGGTCTATTCAGGCGTTGGCGCCATCGATCATCTGTGTCTACCACTGCGTTACAGCGTATTAGAACAGAAAGTTCAACAAGATGAAGGTGAGAAAAACAAGTTCAAATGTAGATTGAAAGAAAATATAAGTGGTTTGGATGAATTATGTATGAAGGAGTTAGACTTGGAGAATGTATGGCAAAACGTAAAGAAAGGATTAGTGGACGCAGCTACCGAAATACGTGGTGTTAGTAAGAGAAAGAATGAAAGGAAAAATAATACGTTATAGTGGGATGATGAGATACGTATGGAAGTTGAAGCAAAGAAGAGAGCATGGCTAGATTTACTAGCAACAAAGGCTGGTAATTCTAGCGGTACGAATGATGATATTGAAAGAAAAAAAATCAGTCTTTAGACATCTTAATAAGAGAGTAAAAGAAGTAGTTGAAAGAAAAAAGCAAGAAAGAACGGATAAGAATGATAGAAGAATATCGAATAACTTCCAGGCAAATATTAAAATGTTCTGGAAACTTGTAAGAACTGCCAGGGGACATTCAAAACAGCCTATGATGCATGCTATAAGAGACGAGAATGGCTATATTCTGAATGATGAAATTTTGAGTTTAAAGAGATGGAAGGAATATTTTGAAAGCGTGTTTATGAGTGAGGAGACAACGTGTGTACTAAGTGAGGTAGAAACTCCGAAAGAAGAGGAAAGAGGTAGCGAGATAAGTATAGATGAAATAATGAAAGCAATGAAAAGCATGAAAGCAGGTAAGGCTGTCGGATATGATAGAGTTTCACTCGAAATGCTAAGGGCTGGGGAGGAAGTCGTGGCAGGCCTGCTGCACACCTTGTTTAATTTATGCTGGGAACTGAAGCGGGTACCGGTAGACTAGTGCAAAGCCGTGATAGTCCCAATATATAAAGGAAAAGGGACGCAGCAGGACTGGAAAAACTACCGTGGCATCAGCCTTCTTAGCATTGTGGGAAAATTGTATGCTAAGGTACTGATTGAAAGGGTTATGAAAGAAACTGATGGAAAAATTTGGGATATGCAAGCGGGATTTAGAAAGGGAATGGGATGTACAGATCAAGTCTTTTCCATGCGCATGATCGCGGAGAAGTTTTTGGCCAAAAACCAAAAGCTTTTTTGTGCGTTCATGGACTTGGAAGAGGCCTATGACAGAGTGGATAGGGATGTGCTATGGCAAACACTGAACTCATTTGGGTTGAGCGCTGATTTGATACAGGCATTGGAGTCTCTTTATAGGGACTCTAGTGCTTGTGTTAGGATCAACGGGGTCTACTCGGACTGGTTTGACATCCAAAGGTGTCAGACAGGGCTGTGTGGCTTCCCCGTGGCTGTTCAACCTATTTATGGACAGTTGTTTGCAAAATTTGAAAGTTAAAGAATGCGGTTTAAGAATGGATGAGTAATCCGTTAAATGCCCTTTGTACGCCGATGATCAAGTTATTCCTTGCGTCGTCGGCGGCCGAGTTGCAAATGATGGTTATATTAATGAACAGATCATTAAAAGAAAGGGGTATGAAAGTGAACGCAAGGAAGACGAAGGTTATGGTTTTTGAAAGAGAAGAAAGTAAGACGATATGTGAAATAAGAATAGAAGGGGAGTTGATCGAGCAAGTAGATGAGTTTGTATATTTGGGCTGCGTATTTAGCAGGGATGGGAGATGTGATAAGGATATAGAACGACGAGTGAGTGCGGGAAATAGAGTAAATGGGGCCCTGCACTCTATTGTGAAGTGTCAAAATGTGTCAAAAAAGGCACGTATGGCAATTCACAATGCTGTGTTGGTCCCTACTTTAACGTACGGTAGTGAAAGTTGGGTGTGGCAGAAGAAGCACGAGAGTAGAATCAACGCAGTAGAAATGCGGTCGTTAAGGAGTATGTTAGGGCTGAATCTGAACGACATGGTAAGAAACTGTGTAATAAGAGAAGAGTGTGGTTTGCAAGATGATGTTGTGACCAGGATTAAGAAAGGAATGCTTCGGTGGTTTGGTCATGTGGAAAGAATGAATGAGGAAAGAGTGACAAAGAAAATTTATGTTGCAGAAGTGAATGGCAGAGTCGGAAAGGGACGTCCTAGGCGAAAATTTAACGACCAAATTGGCGATTTATTGAAAACGGGCCAAATTAGGAGTACCCTAAACCGACGAGCATGTATGCGTAGGTGTATGGATATGAAGGAGGCGAGAGAGGTGTGTCAGGATCGTGCCAAATGGAAGTCTGTAGTCTCTGCCTACCCCTCTGGGTGACAGGCGTGAGTGTCTTTATGTTATAATTTATTTATTAATAAAATAATAATGACAATTACGTTATTTTCTTTTTTTTCCTTGAATGATAATATAATCATTTCAAGCTGGCACACAACAGCTCTCTAACCTCCATGCTTAGGAGAATAGTTGAAAATGTGGGCTCACTGAAGTTAGCCCCCAAACATTTTTATTTTTTTATCACATATCGTTAGTTCGTGGTTTGTTCTTGATTGTTCTCTATCAATAATTGTTTGTTCGTCAATAATTAATTTATAAAAAAATTATTAAAATCTGCCTTATAATTAGCCCCCTCCACTCCAAATATAATTTCATTCGTTATTATTGGTCTTTTTATATTATTCATTAATGTTTGTTCTTTGATAAAATACGCTTTTTCTATCAAAAATATTTCTATTTTTGGTTTTTATTTAGCTACAGAATTATACATACCTAGTCAACGTAGGGTTAAAATATGTAAGTTAAAAGAACTTCCTATTCATTTGAACTTAAAACTTTAAAATGATGATGGATCCGAAACTAATCTACGATATCGGTATGTTTATTGCTCTTTACTACATATGTATTGTATTATATTGGTATTGTTGATTCATTACATATTTATCCATTTTTAGATTATCTGGAGTAGCAGCTTATGTTACGGGTCATTATTTCGTTTATTTCCGAAGATTAGCAGGTAATTGGGAAAGCTACAATGATTTAAGACGAGGCATGACGCTAAATGCAAGTTTTATAATGCCTCAAAATATATGATCCACTGCAGTAAACAAACCCAGAAAAATATATGATATTGTCCAGAATATATGCTAGTTAGATAGTGTGTTGATAACATGATACCACTAATTTAATACGACAGAAAAAAAAATCACAAACATACCTCTAAAAATTTCTTTTAAGGAGTAAAAACCATACTAGTATACATGCAATCATTCTGATTTTTTATCAGATTTTTATATATTCAACATATTAACGTTATAGTGTTTTAATTTTTTAGTCCAACCAATAGTTTTTTTTAAATAGCATTTTCTTATTTCTGAAATAATACGTACGAATGTTTGCGTAAACGCCTGTGCAGAGTCACTGCCGGCCGAGGCCTGGTGCTATAGAGACGTGTCGCTCTTTTTGCCGCAGTATTTACGTTAAGATTTTTTAAGAACGCGTTTACAAAATTGATATAGGTATAGAATCGAACTATTACATTGACACGGGTCACGCACACAAGTGTTAGCGCACGTTTGGCTGCGGGAATCGTAGTCAAATAAAATTATTTTGATAATTTGAAAGATCGAATTTGTTTTTGATTTCTTATACCTAAAATATACTTAGATACATAGAGTAATTAGATTTAGTTACGAAATACGAATACCTACTCTAGAGACTGCTTGGCACTGGGAGCCCTCTACTGGCAGTGAGATGTTAGGTGTGGACTTTAGGCTGGTTTTGTCAGTTATGATAAGACCTTACCTCCGGGTCACTTTACCTTCTTCTTCTTCTACTGGTCTTGATGAAGTGACCTGTAGGTGAGCTTCAGTAACTAATACTGGAACACCTGGACTAGTAGAACTAAGTGTGCCGAGTTTGGGCTCGTTTTGTTAGGTATGATGAGTCTTTACCTCCGGACTTGACGGAGTAACCTGAAGGTGTACTTTGGCAATCGCTATTGGAACTGGTCGCCGAGTACAACTAGGTGTGCCGAGTTTGGGCTCGTTTTGTTAGGTATAATGAGTTCTTACCTCCGGACTTGACAGAGTGACCTGAAGGTGTACTTTAGTAATCGCTATTGGAACTGGTCGCCGAGTACTACTAGGTGTGCCGAGTTTGGGCTCGTTTTGTTAGGTATGATGAGTTCTTACCTCCGGACTTGACGGAATGACCTGAAGGTGTACTTTAGTAATCGCTATTGGAACTGGTCGCCGAGTACAACTAGGTGTGCCGAGTTTGGGCTCGTTTTGTTAGGTATAATGAGTTCTTACCTCCGGACTTGACGGAGTGACCTGAAGGTGTACTTTAGTAATCGCTATTGGAACTGGTCGCCGAGTACTACTAGGTGTGCCGAGTTTGGGCTCGTTTTGTTAGGTATGATGAGTTCTTACCTCCGGACTTGACGGAATGACCTGAAGGTGTACTTTTGTAATCGCTATTGGAACTGGTCGCCGAGTACTACTAGGTGTGCCGAGTTTGGGCTCGTTTTGTTAGGTATAATGAGTTCTTACCTCCGGACTTGACGGAGTGACCTGAAGGTGTACTTTAATAATCGCTATTGGAACTGGTCGCCGAGTACTACTAGGTGTGCTGAGTTTGGGCTCGTTTTGTTAGGTATGATGAGTTCTTACCTCCGGACTTGACGGAGTGACCTGAATGTGTACTTTGATAATCGCTGTTGGAACTGGTCCCCGAGTACTACTAGGTATGTCGAGTTTGGGCTCGTTTTGTTAGGTATGATGAGTTCTTACCTCAGGACTTGACGGAGCGACCTGAAGGTGTGCTTTAGTAATCGTTATTGGAACAAAACAGTAAAATAAATTTGAATTTTCAAGTGGTCTTATTTGAAACTATTCTTTTTCACTTATTTTAGCTATTTTGCCAACGAAACTTGTTTTTTTTTAGAATTTGTGAGTTGGCGTTTTAAATGTATATGTATGCATTGAGTTGTGCAATATATAAATCAATGTATGTGTGTAAATAGTTGAATAAGTTCCTGCTCATATTATAAAACTTAATTTAAAAAAATATTGATAATTAAAATGTAGTATGATGTCCAGACTCGAGACCTCGTAAAAAGTTTTGATTAGTAAGTAGGTACTCAAAATATTATTACTAAAATACCTAGTAGTATTGCGAAAAGGAAACCTCACGGAAAAGTTTTTGTTTGAAGGTGAATTGTCTGCTTGCTTTGCGCATACTGTGTTCACGCTGCGCTCTCCGACTGCCGGTTGCGCTCCGCCCACTGCGGGACGCGCGGGTGAAAACCGAATTTGAAATCGTGCTAAGACCTCGTCTTAAGAACAAAATCTCAAACAGCGTCTGCTCATACTAACATTGAGGCCCATGGAGCGTTTTATATTTTAAAATAGTAGAAATGATCTTAAAAATATATTTAATGAAGTTGTTTATTAATTTTGTATTAATGTTATGTTTTTATAAATAATTACATCTTAACAAAAATATAGCATACAATAAATGCCAATTTACTTGATATA
Organism: Parnassius apollo; assembly: GCA_907164705.1. Classification (NCBI taxonomy): domain Eukaryota; kingdom Metazoa; phylum Arthropoda; class Insecta; order Lepidoptera; family Papilionidae; genus Parnassius; species Parnassius apollo. Next base: position 14,837,522 of record CAJQZP010000212.1, read on the forward strand.
ATACACCAGCAATAATATTTGATCGATTAACTGATTATTGGGATTATTAGTGATAATATAATATTATTATCTATACGTTGATTTGTTAAGTATCTAATAATTTTTAACTGTAACGCACCTTCCACGTTAATGAGAAATATTAATGTATACGTATTTCATTACAAATTAAAAAACAAAAAATCTCTTAATAGTGACAAAAATGATAAACATAAATTACACTTTCTTTTTTATTGGTATAATTTGTTTTAAATTTCTTTAAAATTTTTGATTTTTAAAGTAACTGTTACAAATGTAGCATTGACGTATGCGCAGTACAGGTACGTCTGTATAACATTATAGACATTATACATATATATATATATATATATATATATATATATATATATATATATATATATATATATAAATTAATATATAAAAAAGCAATAATAACGAAAGAAATTATAAATTGGAGTGGGAAGGGCTAACTATAAGGCAGATTTTTGATTAATTTTTTATTAATAAATTATTGATGAACTAGCAATTACTTAAAGAGAATATAATAGATTATAAAAGAAGAATAATCAAGAACAAACCACGAACTAACGATATATGATAACGCAATTTGAAAAATAAAAAAAAATACGTGTGGCACTCGGTGACTGCCGCGGTAAAGCTATTGCATAGCATTTTTTATCAACTTATGCAATTATAATTATTTATTTATTTTATTTATGCAGTTAAGTCTTTGATATTAAATCAAGTTACACTTTTTGAGCGTGGATATTATATAGATGCGTAGATATTAGGTAGATACTGTACATTTTTTAAAGAAATTAATTCAAGTTTAGTGTTTGACCTTGTGTAGAACTAGAAACTTACTGGAAATGAGGCATTCTATCTTAGTCCTCACGGGTGACAACGCATCTGCATTTTGATTTGTAATCGAGGATAGATGTAGATGTCTATGGGCTGCAGCAACCACTTACCATCAGGTGGACTGTGTGCTCGTTTGCCAATCTATCCAATAAAAAAAATTAAAACTGTATTCTTCGGAGTAAACAGGATACTTAGATTACATAAATAATTATTGAATAAATGAAAAGTTAATATTGTTTAAAATATTTTTAATATCTTACAATACATCTAGGTTATTCAGGAATTTTTATCAAAGTGTATATAAGAGTGTATGTAAATAGTTGATTTTTGTATACACAATCAATAAATTTTTAAATACTCTTTAACTGATTTATTATTTACATTAAGCTTAAAATGACTTTTACGTATTATAGATAATGAACCTGAAAAGTTTGCAAGAGTGTTCATTGGATTTTCTTTACTGCTTTATTTAATTTTAGTCTAAAATGCGACTTATTATGGAAATAATGTTCTTATATAGCACGCGGCCTATCCAACGAACGACATGTAATGTAACATGCTACGAAATGCATATGCATTTTGCGTGCTGCAAAATTTAACGCGCTTGCCGGCCCCTCACACGCTTTCTTATAAATAGCGCGCTATAACATAGCGTATTTAATAGCGCGCTATAAATTAATAGTTTATAGTCTGTAGCGTGCTATTTACTTACAGTTGTATTGTACAACTTTAGAGTGAAATGTGCTGAGTTGAGAAATTTAATATTTGTGGTGATTAGAATAGTTGATGAAACTGCAGTATTTAAAACCTCATCTACTTACTTTGTCTTACATAATTTAATAAATATAACCTAGAAATCGTCGCCGTAAAACACGTTGAGAGTGATTTAGAAAATTAAAATTTTGTAAACAATAAAATAATTATTAAAAGAAGAATTATGGTGAAAGTCTGTTCAGTAAAAAATAAAAAAAGTTATTTAAAATTTACACTCTAGCTACGGTGACGCCACCCTTATTTCGTCCTTTTCTACGTACACTTTGTTATACAGAGATTGTTCTCCATGTCGCTCCATACAAGCTATTATAGAGGTTAGAGAGAAGGAGAACGATCGCTATGTGCTAAAGCATAGCCCGCCTGTCCCTGAATTGTCCATTGCGGGCGCACGATAAAGGACGATAACGTAGATATGAAATATCAAGATTTTTTTATGGGACTGTCGTAAAAGCCGTTATCGAAGAGCGTCTACATTGGGAAATGAGTAACTATACTAAATTTCAAGTCGATCAAGTGTATTATAGTTTTAGATATCTCGTGATGAGTCTATCAATGGCATTTCGTTTATTTATACAATATGTAACAAAAATCCTGCGGTTCCCGTTAAGTGCGTTATAATAATCAAATTAAATTTTAATTAAATAATATTTGAAAGCCTTATGTGGACTGATTACCTCTATCTGGAATTATTAAGAGCGAAACCGCAAGCAGAGGTGGCCAGCAATTATCACAAATTTTAAAATTTTATTTTGACCAATAGTGGCACTGAACTCTATATATACAGGTACGCTGGACTAGCTTTACACCGTGACATGATTAAGCGGTTTTATTTGCGCCATTTTGGCGCTGACATCAGAAGTGGACGTCCATGAAATAAGACTAATAACGAAGAAAACAGGATAAGACAGTGTGGCAAAATATATCGATAAAAATTCTATACCCTACCTATACCTAAATAAATAGAATAGACTCGATGGATAGATGACCTCTACCCGTAACGTCCATTCTATTTATGTATTATATTAATATAAAGACATTATCATTCACATTGGCGAAGCTAGGGCTCCAAACTAGGGCAAGCCCAAGATATGGTTTTGTTGTTTTTAGCAGTTTTATAAAAATACACCAATCTTGATCTGTCTCCACTCTTCAGTTTCATATTCTGTGCTGTCAAGGACGTGTTTAACAAAGCACACAGAAGGCATACCTACCGCTAGATAGATTGTATGACACATGCAATTACATACCTTCGGTGACTTTGAAAAGAGCCGTTTGGGTTTGCTTGAGCGAAAGAGAAAGATATTTACATACAATACAATACATGAACAAAAGAAAAGCATGAATAAAGTATAAACAAACTATGTACAAAATTTAAAAAAAGGGACGCCTGGCAGATGTGAATTAGATATGGTATAATCAGAATATAAAGCTTTGCAAATTTTTTTACCATAAAATAATGACTATTTATTATATAATTATTCATTTACAATCATAAATTTTCATAATAACGGTACGAAACGGTCGTCTTTTATGATGCACAACTCTCTAGGCCGGTAGTTGGACGGGTCTGAGCGGTCGCCTTTTTTAGGGATCGGGTGGACGAAAGCAGTCTTCCATGGTTTTGGGACTACGCCTAGGGAGTAGGAGTACCGGAAAAGACGCGTTAAAACCGGTGCCAACTCTCTGAATGTCCACGGAGAAGAGTGCTTTGCGAACCGAGCGCTGTGTAAACTGCACTTCCGGCATGGAGCACTCACACCGCGGTATGGTCGGCGGCGTACTCCCCCCGTCATCGAGAGTCGAGTTGGGTGCAAAGAAAGAGCCTAGCATATCGGCTTTCTCCTTTGCGGTATGGGCCAGTGAGTCGTCCTCCCTGTGCAGAGATGGAATAGATGGCTGACAGAAATTCCCCTGGACAGCCTTGGCGAGAGACCAGAATGCACGGGTTCCAGAAGGAAGGAGCCTAAAGGGGTGTCGACGGAAATCTGATTCCGTCCGGGTGAGAGGTCAGCAGAATGTCCAACAGGTAAGATGATTCTCCACATCTGGAATCCGCGTAGGCGAAGTAACCAGTTGTGTCAGACCATATGCCAAGGCAAAATCATGAACAGATCTCCCCGCATGATCGGTTAAGCGTGAACCAAGCCATTTGGCGTGATGGGCGTTAAAGTCGCCGAGGATCACGATCTCTGCGGAGGGGATCTGCTGTAGCAACGAATCTGTAGCCATTTGGACGTGGTCAAAGAGTCGGTCTGTTTCGGCATCACCGCTATGGGACCTATAGAGGCACCCGTAGACGCGCGGATGGTCGTCGCTGTCTACGCGTAGCCAAAGGATGGACAGGTCCGAACCTTCAAGTCTGCCGAGGCGTCGAGCGAACGCAAACTCCAGCCCGAGGTAAAAAGAAGTGTTCGAGTTTGTACCCCGGGTAGAAGAGATACGAGACATCAGCCGGAGAGGACACCTGCGTCTTGGTCAGAAAGAGCAGAGCCGGCCTCGCCTTCTCGAGATGGTAGTGGACGGCGTTTAGGTTAGAGTGAAGTCCCCTGATATTGAAGAAATTCACGGATGGCGTAGCAGGGGTCGTCTTGGTCTTGTTGCTCCGTTTGCCCCGAGCAGTTGTAGTCTTGAGCGGAATTTTGCCCCCCCTCCCGCCAGAATACGCGGGGCAGCCTGAGTACCCACGCTCAGGAGTAGAGTAACTTGGTCGTGGATGCTCAGCGAGGGATTCTCCAGGGGTGCTCTTACCCTCCTGGGGTAGCTCTTAACTTAATTCCGCTACCATGTTAAGGACGGGGCAGGGGGGGGGGGGCGATGTTCGGGCCTCTGGCCAACTGCACTCACCAGACGAAACGCGGAAGATGTCACGGACAGTTTTTCGTGGGAATTTTATTTTTTAAAATAATGTTAATAAAGTATAAAAATGCTAGCTTCATTTTGTTATTTCACCAGTAAAAATAATTTCTTTTTGACCTTTAAACGTTCTGTTTTTAACTGGTTTTTAACTTTATTTAACTGGTTCCTACAAGTTTTTTCAATTAAGTTATTAAGTTTACATTTAAGCCGAATGAATACCGTAATTCATTATTATTAGATATCAGTGATCAAATTGTGGCGCACCAAACAAAAAAACAAGACGGAATTAAAGTGAAGTATATAAAAAATAAAATTCAAAATATTTAGTTACGTTCTGATAACACCAATCGAACATTTATTTTTATTCCACTTCTTGTTGTCTGGTTCACAAAGTTATCGATTGGTTATAACATTCAAGATAAATATCGACAATTCTCTCGATAAAGTTGAGTCGATGCCTAGTGTACAAGTAAAATATTATGATAAAAATGTATCCACCAAAACCATGTAAATTATCAACAATGTGACTTTTTTGTTTGCATAGTATTATTACTTTTTAATAAAGAAAATGAAATCATTCTATATTTTAAGCATTATATATATAACACACATTTTAACCTAATAAACGTGTCATAGCAGTGACTACGCTCTCAGAATTAACTTGTGAAATGTGCAATTATCAGGATTATTTCTCTTATTAACACCGTATCTACTCACAGAACGAATAACCATTGTTAAAAACAAATGTATTTACTAAAAAATAATAACGAATTAACTAAAAAAATCCACTGATGAGCTCATTCCTTGCGTGCCGACTTGTGACGATTTGTTATTCAATATCAGTCACAGAGTTATGAGATTTGTTTTCCTTTTCTATCCTGCTATATTGCCGTATGAAGTTTTCCTAAGAATCTTAAGTTTATGATATTAAATCCAGGCTTTTTATTTCTTACTTATCGTGCACATAAGCAAGCTATAGAGCACGCGTATCGCTCATTGCCCATCATGCCAAGCATAAGCAGTTATTCTATCGATACTACATACTAAATGAAACGGTTGAATAGTGATGCGCCATGATTGACAACTATGCGTTATTCTACTTAAGTTATAAGTTTAAATTAGGTAAGTATTTAGTAAATAAAATGCAAGTGGGTAATTATAAGGTAGGTTTAAGCCATAGAGCATCACCAGCCATCGGCGAACCTAAGGGGAGTAGCCATACGCAGGCGTTTCCCTTTGTCAAAGTATAAAACTAGTTGCAACCACACTGCTCATTATACTAAATTAGGTTGCGCGGCTTAATCGACGTCCAACAAAATGCTGAATTGTTCAGTTTTTTTGCTGCAAAATGGAATCTACTAAGTTGAATTTACAAAAAGATGCGGCTACTTGCAATATATAAGTATTTTTTAATTACATTATTACTAGTTCTTTTTAAACTTAATAATTACAATAATAAGATATGAGTTGTACCACAGTATAATAAAGACATATAGATTTATGGGTCAGGACCAAATTTTTGACGCATACAGACATACTGTAGTGTTCGACTCTTATGTGACAACAAAATTGCGTTTTTATTATGCCTTAAAATAATTTTGGATATTTGCTAATATTATTTGGCTTGGCTAATTTCGTTGTTTAATTTCGCCATAACAAAACATAATATCTAAGTCGGTCTTTTTACTCTATATAAAATACGCGTGTCCTTGCTCGAGTACCTAAGAATATTTTTGGTGCTGTTTTATTTAACGTAAGCTAGCATTTTTTTTTGTTATTATTAATAAAGGCTCGTAAACACTAGTAATCGTTTTTATAAATAATATCACAATAACCATCGTTATTACAGTTTTTACAAGTAATATTACATACATCCCAAAATTCATTCCGTTGTAACACTCCTGTTGTGTATACACTGTCATTCATCAAATAACTAATTTCGTTGTTTAATTTCGCCATAACAAAACATAATATCTAACTCGGTCTTTTTTACTCTATATAAAATACGCGTGTCCTTGCTCGAGTACCTAAGAATATTTTTGGTGCTGTTTTATTTAACGTAAGCTAGCATTTTTTTTTGTTATCAGTAATAAAGGCTCGTAAACACTAGTAATCGTTTTTATAAATAATATCACAATAACCATCATTATTTCAGTTTTTACAAGTAATATTACATACATCCCGAAATTCATTCTGTTGTAACACTCCTGTTGTGCGACACCATCGTTTCGAAACCTACAAACCTATGATAGAAGGTTCTTGACAGTTTAGTATGGCAACATCGCCTTCAAGTACTGGCCATAAAATTTCGAAAAGCCGCCATGTTGTTCCATGTCACTTGAGCATTTTGTTTGTATCGTCGCCGCTTGTCGTTAAAATTTTGTGAATTTAGTAGAGTACAATAATAATATATATAAAGAATTCTTTAAAATTGAATTATATAATACGCCCCTTAAAGATTTATAGTGAAAATCCCTGTAGTAGTGTTAGATTCATGGTTAAATTTATGAATTGTTGCAACTTTTAGGTTACGCTGTAAAGAATTTTTATTACATTGTGCGATTAGTGACACGAAATTGTGCGACGTGTCACAAGGGAATTTTTGTACAATTATTCTAATCTCATTAGGTATCTACTTATGTTATGACTCGAATTAGCGTCTAATATTTATATATTATTTTTACTTGACTGTGCCAGAGCCCAGAAGGAGGGTAATGTTTTTAGTTGGTATGTTTGTATGCCTGTGTCTATGTTCCCTCCTAGATGCTACATAAACATCATTGTTAGATACATCTTGGTTCCTCAAATGACACTCTTTTTTTACTTATGGTAAAAATATTTCAGTAGTTAATAATTTAGTATTTTAATAATAGTTAAATTTTTGCCAGATTTATTGTCGCATTATATTTTTTGCCTGTTTCACTTTTCGTGAGCCTCTTCAATTTTTTAAATGACTTCAAATAAGGAGGAGTTTATGTATTCGGCGTGTCTTTTTCTTCTGTGTATGTTACGTATACCGATTTCTCCGTAACTTGTTTTATTAAGTTTAAAATACCTACAATTTCAGTTTAGTTTTAGACGTTAGGAGTGATTTCATTTAAATAGTGAAAATCCTCGATTTCAACTGATTCTGATAGGTTTATGAAATCCATTTTCCCGATTCCTTTTGTAATGTTAGCTTCCTCAGTCAGCAGTTAGTGTTTTTTTATCTAGAACATGACCTTTTACAATTGAAAAAAAAACCACCTTCGTAAAATAAAAACAACTAAAAAGATCAAAACCAACAAAGAACTTATTTCAAAAAGTACCTAGTCGGTGGCATACGATTATAGATTGTACTGTAGTAACTGCCACCAACTGATTCTTTTTATTTTGATCTTATTGTTGTCTTTTTACAAGAGTTTAGATACATAATTTGATTAAGTTAATAGTAGCTACATTTTATTATTTATAATTGTTACTTTTCAGATGCCTTTATCATCCGCAGAAAGATGTCGCAAGTATCGCGAAAAACTAAAAAAAAAGACAATCCAAAGAAGTTTAAGAAATGAAAAAGAGAAATTTGGAAAGAACGAAAGCTAAAAAACGAAAAATAGGCGATATGAGCGAAAATGAAAAACAAGATGTGAGAAAACAATGGAGGGATTCTAAACGTAAAAAACTTGAAAAAGAAAATAAACCATTGGTAGTCGAAGCTGAAAGGGCACGTCGTCGCTATCGTAGCCAAGTAGGGCGAGAAAATAAAAAAACTAAAAGAAAAAGTAGAAATTCTGCGTCGAAAAAATGAGAATTTAAGAAAAATAACTTAATTTAATAACACGCTCAAGAAAAAAGGTACAAAGACTGACTACTGAGTTGGACAAGCTTAAATCACAAGAAAAATCGAGAAAAACTATTACAAACCAGTCACAATCAGTTGAAATAGAGGAGCTTCACTATCTAAATGAACTTACTCCTAAGACTAAATCTAACATTTTCATTGAGTAAGAACTTCCTGATATTTCAGAGGAAGCTAAAGAGAGAGTTAAGCAAAAACTTTTACAACAGCATGTTCTTGAAGAGTCCTTAAAAGAAACTTATAAACTTAGTAAATCATTGCAAGAAAGAAAAATGCTGAAAAAGCTTACAGAAAGTGAAACACGCATGAAATATTACATGAAAACAAACCTGGCAAAATGCTTAGGTATTAAGAGTAGTGTAAAAAGGTACTACAGCATCAAACAAAAGAGAATAAAAACAGCATGTGACTTGAAAAAAATCTTCGAAAGAGATGACGTAAGTCGTATGACTGCAGGAAAGAAAGAGTATGTGACTAAAAATAAAATACAAAAACAAAAACGATTTTTGCTTGATACGCTACTGAAATTGTATAAAAAATACCAAAATGAAGGCGGAACTGTATCCTTCACGACATTTAAACGCTACCGTCCATTTTATATAGTTCCGCCGAATTTAAGCAACCGCAATACGAGTACATGTGCTTGTATTAAACATTCTAATCTGACTTTTAAGACTGAAGCTTTAAAGAAATTAGGCTTAATAAAAACAACAGATCTAACTGATTTAGTTTCTTAGATAGTATGCGACGTAAAGTCAAAAAGTTGCATGAATTCGGAATGTGAACTGTGCCGTGATAAACAACTTGAAATTACTGTATCATGATATAGAAGTATCTTGGTATGAATTTATTAGTAAAACTCACGAATTTGAAAAGGACGGTGAAAAAAAAATAACGAAAAGAATGGTTAAATTACAACAAACCGGTTTACTTCATAATCTTACCGAATTGATACAACGAGACCTCAAAAAATTTAAAACTCATCATTATAACATTTACCACCAATATTTACAATATAAAAAATCAATTGAAAAAGTAGAAGATGACGAAGTTATACTTCACTGTGACTTTTCGGAGAATTACGTTTGTAAAATGGCTCAAGGAGTGCAGGCCATGCACTTTGGGTCATCAAAAACACAAGTCACGTTGTGTACTGGCCTAATATAAATAAAAAATGAGAAACAGTTATGTTGTTGTACCGTTTCTCCTTCACTCAAGCCAGTTATAGAGTTTGGTTTGATGGACCCACGACGCAATATCGTCAAAAATACAACTTTTTTCTTTTTTGTGAAATAACGCAGAATGAAGGATCCCATCAAGCGAACTGGTCCTTTTTTGAGGCGTCTCATGGGAAAGGTGCAGCCGATGGGGTTGGAGGTGTAGTTAAAAGAACCTTGGGTGCCAGAGTTGCCTATGATACAGATATTGTCGATTCAAGGTCCGTATTTGAGACATTAATACAATCAGAAATATCTGTCAAGACATTTTACGTTTCTAATCAAGACATAGAAAAAATTAAAATATCTAATCCCGAAAAAATTTTACCGATACCGTCCACAATGAAAATACACCAAGTCATCGTCACTGAAAATAAAAATACCGTTAAATACAGCGCTAAGCTGTGCTTCTGCATGCGAGGTAACTACGACTGATTTTCTACTAAAACTTACGTTCTTATAAAAGAAATCAATGAAAAACAACCAAGAGTTCGTAGAGATAGATTCAGGAAAAATATGATAAAAATAGATTCGTCTTCCAAAGATACGGATATGGAGATCGATTATGCCGAAAGCGATCAATCTGATTGGAATGAAGCTGGATATTTTGATGAAAATGATCCAGAAGAACAGGAAACCCGCAGAGAAAAAACAGAGAAAATAATGTTATCTGAAAAAATAATACATAATAAGACTGAATCAGAATTGAAAATCACTTAAGAAAAGAAAATGTAATATTAAAAACAAATACAGAAGAAGAAAAGGTGTTACAGATAGAATTAGATAGTGTCATGCAAAAAGGATCAGAAAGTAAAGGAAAAAAGAACGGACACAGTGAAATTAAAAAGATGGTAAAACTTTAATCACGATCTCCTTCCTAAAGACTGTAAAATCCCCAAAACTAAAATTCATTCTACCAAAAAAAGTTGATCTCGACATTATTACAAGCGATTCGATTGTTAAAAAATAACCTTATTTCAATAGTCTTCCTTGCAATAGTCTTTTATTTATTTTATAATAAATAAAAGACTATTGCAAGATTCCAAAGACTACTATTTGGTTGACGATTTTGACGAAGTTTATTTCGTTTAACTGTAATTTTTTTTAGTTTAAAACCAATATTATATAGAACAGTTGTGTTACCATGACGTCTTAAAGCAGTATTGTTTTAACGTCATTTCAGTGTTAGAAAGAGACAGAACTATACAGGATGTATAGCGTCATCTCTACTCCAAATTGAAATAAGATTAAAACAATATTGTTTTAAGATGTCATGGTAGGCCACCTGACTGATTAGTTTATTAGTAAGGGTTTTGTTGTTTATAACCCCCAATGCAAACATATAAGTTTAACGTGTGTATCTGCTTGTGGCATCTTTGCTCCAAAACGGATGAACCGATATTGATTTTTTTTGTTTAAAAGGCGACTTGATCGAGTGTTCTTAGCTATGATTCAAAAAAATCTGTTCAGCCGTTTAAAGATAAAGTTTGAGGTCTTTTATAGTTTTACTTTTTAAGGGATCGTTTTATGTCGTGGGTATGTTAAAATTTTAAATTAAAATGTTGTGACATTCATAATGTAAAATCTAAACTAAAAAACTTATTTTGTACTGAGGTTCGGCTTCGCCGGGAGCACACATACAAGCAATTACGTCGTATTATCAGTTAATCACTACTACAAACCCGATTCGCTGTGTTGACAGACGAATTTTAATACATATTTATTTGTAAATAGCGTGCAATTTGGCATTTTCTAAATAATTTGCATGCGAAATTTGGAAACGATTGTAACGTCAAAACACATTTCGTGTTGACATTTATACGTGTGAATTGACGTCTTATGGCATTTTAGTAGCTACACGAGCTCCGCCCACACCCCCGTTCTATTATATATGTATTATAGTATTCTATGGTGCTCCCTAGTTGGAGATGCAATACCAGAGCTTAAATTTTAAGTAAGATTACAGTTACTTAAAAAAAATTTAACTATCTTTCGCAGTTATGTAGGTACCCATATAATTAGGTATAGATATTTAAGTCTAATGACCATATATTTTTGATGACATTCATTAGTTTTGAAACACAAAAAAAATCGTAACATACACACGTATTACTTAGGTACCTACATATGTAACTGCCAAAGCTAGTTCTTTTGATCGCTTTAAAATAAATTTAATCTTACTTCAGCTTGCACAGTCCACCCTTGCTTTCAAAAATAGATGAAACAAATGAAACTCATCTTGTGTTCCCAAATGGTTTTTTTATTGTTACTACTTTTCAGCTTTTCGGTAATCTGAAAGTATTTTAACCGTATTTATTATCTTTATTATGTATTTAAAAGTGCTGTTAAAAGTTTTATATTAAAGATTGATCTATACGGGTTTGTAATACAAAGAATTTTAATTTCATGTATTATGATTATATTATTATTATGAAATAAACCATATTATTAAAAAATATTCGTTTACAACGAGGTCCAGCACTAGATTTAATTCAGGGTAAAACTAAAGCGGGACCACGTACTGTACCTACACTGTAGACACTTTCATTCATTAGAATCAGGGTGATTAATATTGTTAAAACCAATGTTTTCTTATGAATATATTATCTGTCCAAACGCTAAATTCTGGCGTGTCAAATAATATGCGCATCTGTCAAACGCCATAATCTGGCGTCGTTCTACCGCGAAGCTTTAAAGATCAATGTATATCGGTTCTACTCATCCTATCTCTCTCTCTAACTTTACTGTAATCAAGAGAATAGAACAAGGGTGCAATATTTGATTGAATAATGTGGACTTGAACCACGAAGATTGAATTGTAAAAATCCCAATTTTTTGTCCCGATTTCGAGTAGAGCTAAGTGAGACCCATTGTTGTCGACCTTGTCGTGAACAAAAAATGTATGAAGAAGTGTGTTAAATATGCTTTTGACGTACAAGTAAAACAAATAGTTACTTGGAATAAAGGCTTTTATTTATAATTATTACACCTTTGCAGAAAATTGGGAAAAAACACTTTTCTCACTTTCACTTTCGAATTTGAATCACTTTCGAAGTAAACCTGTATTTAAGTTATACATAATCTGATAGCTTATTTAATAAATTTTCTATTGATAAATGATTTTAATATACCTTTCATACAAAATGTCTTGGAAATAGTCATTTTAATGAACAGCAGGGAGTAGTCTGGAAGTACTTCCGGAAGTTCCTGACAGAGGCGCCATTTTGGCCAAAATGGCCACGACATTTGACATTCCTATTAAAATAAATATCACTATTCTTCTAAATTTGCTTCCATGAATCGTTTTTACAGCTTGTTAATGCATATTTCATCATGGTAAACCGATTCGCTGTCCCGTGTACTACATACAGTTTATTGCTATTTTCTTAATACTGTGTCTGTTAATCGGACAATTAAATTCACGTAAATACGGACAAAAGAATCAATCAGCATGCGTGTTCTTTCGTGGCTAATATCGTCGCCCTTCCAATTTCATGACTGTTCATTCCCGTGGTTACTGTAAATACTCGTTAACACGCGCTTTATAGCTTGATTATGTAAGATTATTATCACTAAGTTAATGAAAAATCAACAAACTAAAATAAATCGGTCTTTTTTATAGGAAAGGTAGTCTAATTTGATCCGATACTCGGTGAACGAGGACCGTTTCTCGTTGTCGTTGCGCATTGGTCTCATGTTTGCTATAGTTGGCACGCTTGGCAGTATGGATAGTAACTGCAAATGGTTACATCTTTATGGGTTATTAGGAGGAGGCTTTTACACATCTCCTGATTATTCATACATTGCCGCTATATGGTTTAGCAGAGTAAAAATAGAATTTTCTGTCTACTTAATCCAATTAATAGATAGAAAGGTCCTGCTGGTCTCATCTAAAGAAAGCATTAAAGTTTTAAGAGGAGCAATATTATTTAAATAGAAAACCGACAAAAATTGGAAGTTAAGTAGATAAAAGAAAGATGATTCTTAAAAATTCTTAGATCATTAAGAATTTTTCTAGCCAGTAAAGATTAATGTGAATATGCCGGCGTTTGTCTGTTGCTAATACATAGATCCATATTACATCCATTCCAAAGAATTTGAAAGCTGTTACACAAAATTATTTATAAAATTTTATCTATCTTAACCTCATTATAATCTACAAATTATGTAATTTTTGTATTCTATGTAGTAGTAAAAAGCGTAACCAAATACTCTATGCTAACTGACAATCAGTATTTTCATCTATGCTCCTTATGAAGAATTGAGCATCCAGCAAGTGTCGTTAGTTTATTTACAAATAATATTAGAAAAATATCTAAGTATTTTCTATGAAACCAATGTTTTATCAAAGAATATAAGGCGTTCGCAAAATTGTTCTTTAATTTAGAGAACAAGAAGATCACAGTATAATGTCACCTAAGAAAAGTATTCTTGTTATACCAAGCAGAGTTATTAGTAGACCAGATAATCTAGAAGGTGGGGAAGAAACGGAAATCACTGCTCAGATATCTGTTCCACAAGAAGGTGGATGGGGATGGGTTGTTGTAGCTGCATCTTTTATGAGTATTTTTATACTTGATGGGGTATCATTTACATTTGGAAGCTTTCTTAAAGACATGAGTGACGATTTAAATGTAACAGAATCTTTAGTTGCGCTTCTAAATTCTATAGCAGTTGCTTTGTATTTTATCGCTGGTCCATTGGCTTCAGCTTACATTAATCGTTTTGGATTTAGAGCATGTGTAATGTCGGGATCAGTTATTTGCTGCTTTTCTCTCTTTGCATCGTATTTTACGACTGATTACGTAACACTATGTCTGTTCTATGGTGCAATAGCTGGATGTGGTTATTGCATGATTAATTTATCTTCAGGATTAATTGTAGGTTTTTATTTCGAAAAACTTCGACCAATTGCCATGGCAATAGCAACGGCTGGATCCAGTATTGGCGTTATGTCAATGTTTCCTTTAAATACATATTTAATTAATTTATCTGGATGGCGTAATACAACATTGTTTCATTCTGGTCTATTTGGGTTAGTTTATTTTATTGGTATGACATTCCGCCCATTACTTTCCTTAACCGTCATTAAAACTACGGATGACCCAACTCGCACTGTTACCTACTTGCCAAATTTATCTGCTGCAGGCCTTCGCTTGACTGCTTCAAGTACTAAACAGGATAATTTAGTACCAACGACTACGGAACGTCTTTTTAGTGCTGTTTCAAATTATAATTTTCCAACTGCAGCTGCTATAGTTGAGGAAGGTTCAACTTCGGGTGCTCAACCAGGTCCTTCTACTGCAGCAATGTCGAAACTTACTTTAATGGCTAATGGTCCTCAAAGCGGTATAAATCGTCAACAGCTAAAACAAATACAAGATATGATATCTAAAAGTAATGTAATTGACCAATATCATGGTAACGTAAATGTTTCTGAGAATACAGTATCACCAAAAAAGAGAAACTTCTGGGGACGTTTATTTCATTGGGAAGAGCATATACCAGAATCTCGCCCTATGTATCGGGATGATGCATTTTATGACGGCAAGCTAGAAAAATTACCTGCATATCAAAAAAGTATGATGGAAACTGCAACAGACCCAAAAACTGGGTTAGAATACCAATTAGCTGTATCAAGAGCAGCAACAACAGCTGATATGCAAGAGAAGCGAGGTGTTTTTACAACCGCAGCAAGAAGGGTTTTGGCGACTATGATGGATCCTAATTTATTAAAACAAAAATCATTTTTGTTACTTTGTTCATCTGCGTTTTTAATATACTTAGGTTTTCTAGTACCTTATGTTTTTATACAAAATCGCAACCTAGATGCTGGTGTAGATCCATATCATTGCACGTTATTTGTAAGTGCAATTGGATTTTCAAATGCAATAGGTAGAATTGTAATTGGTGCAATGGCTTGTAAAATAGATCCTTTGCTTATATATGCAGGAACATGTATAGTAGCAGGTTTAAGTACAATGGCATCAGACTTATCATACAATTTATACTATCAATATTTTTACTGCACTGTGTTTGGTTTTTGTGTTTCTAGTATTGCTTGTCTTAGAAGTATGGTATTAGTATCACTCTATGGACTAGAAAAGCTCACTAATGCTACTGGGATGATTTTATTATTCCATGGTTTAGGAAGTTTAGTGAGCACGCCTGTTGCAAGCGTAATTAAAAATAAATATGGATACCCTATAGCTTTTTATGCTGCTGGTTTTTTTATAGCTTTGGGAGGATTTGTTTTATTACCTATTAAATGTATACTAACAAAAAAGAGTAAATCAATAGATAATCGAAAGCAAACGGATAATAAATGAGTATCTTTTTGATTTTAAAATGTAAAATAAGAGAAATATACGCAGCAAAATTTCTGAATTCGTATGCAAAATTTAAGTGTTCATCGAAACGAGGATATTAAGTAGTTATTATTCTTCATTATGGACCTTAGCAAATTTATCTTTTTACTATTAATATGCAACATTACTTTTAGTGAAGGCGCGACATCTGTTTTATCATTTTATCGTACTAAATAAAGACATTTATTATTTATTTACTTAGTATTAAATAAATATAAATGAAATTGAATTGATTAGAGTAAAATACCTTTTTCATTATCAGCTTTTTGTTATCCAATCCGAAAAAAGAGTAATGCCTGGTAGAGCCATGCTGCAGCTATATTATGGTTGTAGCACGAAAGGATCGGCTCGACCGGGGAAGGACTACGCTCTCACATGTACCAGTGTAAAATAGCAGTTCTATGCCACTCTGTTTCGTATTGTGAGTGTAGAGAACCGGAAACCCTTTTTACGGGAAACGAGGCATTCCGTCTTAGTCTTCAGGAGTGGCAACGCATTTGACGACGATTCCTAATGGAGGATAAATGTAGATGTCTATGGGCCACAGCCTAAACTTAACATCAGGTGTGCTCCATTGTCACCCTTATTCTATAAAAAAAGACTGTAAGATTTTCCCGTAATCAACAAGGCTAGGCTTGCAGATTATACATTTTGAAATACACTGAACCCAATCCAAAAAAAGATGGGACCGTTTATCATCTTTCCTTTTTCAGCATAAGAATATTATTCTGCGCCCTGTTGTTGTTCAATTATTGAATGAATAAAATGTTGCTATTGGAAACATTTTATTCCTTCAATAATTCATTACAACCAATTAAAGTTCACTGCTGAATATAGGGGAATTTCGCCATAGCTGCCAAGCTTGGATAATAGGTTGGCAATTGCTGTTTTTATTATTTTTAGTTCTTTTGGTTAAGATGCTACTGCCTATTTTTTGTTTAAGTTTCCGTCTGACGACTCTATTTACACCCACGGTATGGCAAGACTTCTATACAAGAAAGTAAAAAGGGGATTTGTATTAAACTCTACAATTAATCTTAGTAGGCGGTAATATTCCTTTTATGCCTAATATTCAGTCTGGGTGGGTATTATCCTTTTACTTATTTCTGGCGCCTTGTTGTTTTGCATGCACTGCTGTGCTCTGGTCCGAATTGCATTATCTGGTCCGAGGCATTCCGTCTTGTTCTTCAAAAGTGACATCCCACCGGTAGTCAAAGATTATTAAATATATAGGTATTTAAGATTTCATTGTTTGAATTCGGTAGCAGGTGATCTTTCGGTAGAGAGTAATTGTGTTCTGTGCAGGTGACCATGAGCTGTAAGTATGTATGTCAAAGTCAATTTTTTATTACATTTCTACTTACAACAGTTACAACTTACAGCATAGTGAAAAACGTCAAAATATACGCTGGTTCGGAAATTTACATTAAAGAACGCTAAATAACTTTTTTCTAAATTTAATAACTTTTTTTTAAATTAACTATAGGGTCTTTTTTTAAGTGCCACGTTAGAATAAATTAATTTAAAAAATTGGAAGTACTTTTTAAATGTCAATCAAATCAATTATAGGGGAGGGGAAGAGAGAAGATTTAAAGTTATTTCCACACATCATTGTCCTCTATTTCATAACTATTGCGAAGTGATTATTGTCCCAGAAGTAGACGTCAATCCGGAATTGAGTGATAGGTCAAGTCGTAATAGAAAAATATAAAAAAATCTTTGCCATGTATTTTTAAATAACAGGCATTTATAAAAAAAATCGAGAAAATCTACACCCTGTGACGGTCTTTTATAATTCCTGTTGCTACAAATGTTAACTTATTTTAATTTTCTTTTTACTGTGTAATCCTGTATAATGAAACAAATGCTCCAGTCCAGAAGGAAATGTAATATTTTTCCCCACCATGTACTCAAAATTAATACTTTGCCCAGTTTTAAATGACTATACTGAAAAAAATATATTACACGAGTTTGGCAAGGCTTCCAAAATGGTATAACCACTGACCTCTATATACAAGTACGCTGGACTGGCTATACCATACAAAACACACTATTGGTCGTCTTGAGAACAAATATTGACATAATATGCCAAAGTCTGTTGAGTTATTTAAATTGTCTTATTTAAAAAATCTGCGTTTTGAATTGAATTTTATGTTGTTTGATTGTGGATAATTTTAGTTACATGATAAGAATTATTTTTAATAATAATGAGAGTGTTCGTAATCTGTAAAATTCGTTACCAAAAGGAAAGTGGTATAAAATTCCACAAGTGAATTTGCAGCTAATATTAAACAAATTAAAACTATTTGATAATATAGGTACTTAAAAATTTGTTACTAATCTTAATATCATAATTACCAACATTTTTGGCTGTGTATTTCTGAGTTTCGATAAACAATAAAATTCAATGGGGTTGTCGAGTTCCTTGTCTATAATATTTATCGATGTACTTTCCTAACCATATCTATTAACAAACAAAGTCGCTAACAACAGATAATTATCAAATGTTTATTAATTAACAGGGAACCTAGACTAAAATCATGGCTTAAAAGCATAAATATTGTGAATTGGCGTCCGAAACAAAATGATCGATCATCTTTGTTTTAAACATTTCACAGATGTCTGTTTTATTAGACATGAGAACAGCACCACTTTGAAAAAGTGCAGTTTACCGACAATATTTTCTGGTACTACCAGTACCAGTAAGTACAAAAGTATTTGATTATTATTTCGAACTAGCTGTTACTCGCGGCTTCGCCCGCATGGTCACTGGGAAATGAACTATCCATTGCTTTTTGAATTGAAAGAAAACTGAGTTTTATAGATTTGTCAGAGATGCAGCCATTAAAAGGAAACTGAGCAAAATTGATTCGTCAGCCTATTTAAATGTTTTGAAACGCAGCGTATAGGAAAGCATGAAAATAGCCTGTTTATTCCAAATGGAAATGGGATATTTTTTTAATTAAAGGAAACTGAGCATAATTATCCGTCACGGATGCAGACTTTTGAAAAGAAACTGAGCTAAATTGATTCGTCAGAGATGCAGTTTTCTGAATTGAAAGGAAACTGAGCCAAATAAAAGATCCGTCAGAGATGCAGCCTTTTGAGTTGAAAGGAAACTGAGCTTAATAGGTCCGTCAGAGGTGCAGCATTTGGAATTGAAAAGAAACTGAGCTAAATAGGAAATTTTGAATTGAAAGGGAAGATCTGTGGGAATTCTGATTAATTGATTGTGGGAATTTTGGATAAAAAAACTAACTAACACTATTTTAAGACGCTACTGTACACAATGTTATATGTTTTTCCATTCCGGGAAAGAATGTGGAGATTCTGGGCATTTGACACACGCGAACATGCTACATACAGCTGACCATGAGAGAAGCACGGTTTTTCTAAGTTGACCCCCGCTACCTGTAACGTTTGCCCTTGCGCTTTATTAATTGTCATTGCAAAATTGAGCTTAATAGGGAATTGCAACCTTTTGAATTGAAAAGGAAGATCTGTGGGAGTTATAGGGATCCGTGGTATAATAACATTTTCACCTTTTCCTACGCCTATCAAAATTGTAGCACCGATTATGTTCCGTCCAAGATGTGTCACACGCAGCCTTGTCCCGTTAAATAACCGAAGAGCATTTAAATTTCGCATTAGCATGACTGGGATGCCTAATTTTAATTGAAGCTTATGTGAGGGCACACCTGACAACTCTAGAGAATTTAGAAACTCTACGGGATATGAAGTGCTCGGTTCTGTGTCCATAACACTCTGTCCGTCTACTGACAAATACTGTGTTATTTCTCCTGCTACTTCGCTTAATATATCTGAATTTATTTTGTTAACGCTCTCTTTTTTTGGTGCAAGAATCGCCCTTTCACATAACCATTTGTCTTCATGCATGTTGTTCGTTAAATCTGAATAAACGCTCGCAATTAATTCGGAATGGCTCTGTACTAAATTACAAAAATCTCTCGTCAATTTAACGCAGCCCTTAGCATCCGTTTCCAACCGCCCATCGCCAATTTTTAATAGTGTGTATAATACAAATGCACTCTCACATTCGTAGTTAAACTGAATTTTGTCACCTTGTTCCATAAAATAGACGACTTGAGGCATGCTTTAATTTCATCTGCAGGTGTGCCCTTTTGAATGACAGGTAAAGTTTGGCGAAAGTCATCAGCCAGTAAAACGACCATTTCTCCCATTACATCGGTATTGCTGCGCAAATCCTGGAGCGTTCAATTTAGTGCTTCTACAGCTTTTTTATGCGACATTGTACTTTCGTCCCACACTAAAAGTTTGCATTGTCGTAGCATTATACCTCGTGCACTAGTTTTGCTAAAGTTGCAGATCGGCGATTCTTCCTGTGCTAGATTTAGAGGGAGTTTTAAAACAGAATGTGCAGTTCGGCCTCCGCTTAGCAGCGTAGCGGCTTTACCGGAGGAAGCTACGGCCACAGCAATGTTTTTATTTTTCCGTACTTGCGCTAATAATAAATTTAACAAAAAAGTCTTCCCAGTTCCTCCAGGGGCATCTAAAAAGAAAAGTGCACCATTTCCAGATTCAATTTGTCCTAATACTTTGTCAAAAACTCATTTTTGTTCGGGAAGCAAGCGGGGTACAAATTCGGATACTTGCTGCTGCAAAGCTGGTATATCGTAGTTTGTTTCACGTATAATTTCATCACTTAGTTCATTTTCGGTTGTTCACTGAGGGCTTATCATTCCAAAGTCGCTTAATTTTTTGCCTACCATTGCCATTACTTTTTCTTCAATTTTTCCAAGTGTTTCATTATAAATGTGTTCGTGTATGTAATGTTCGCGTGTGTCTGCTGTAACCTTCGCAAAATATCTTCCGCCATGTACTCTTTATATTTGTCCCACAATTCATGTGCATTAGATAGCCCGCAAGATGATATATATGAGAGTTGCATAAAGATCCCTAATTTTGGCTGGTGACTGGCACTGCACAGCTTCCTCCATGGTTCCATCCCAGTAATTATCGTTTTCTAAAAGATTCAGAGCTTCACATGCTTCTCTATAAGTTGCGCCTTTCTGATCGTTGACAGTTTTAAGGTCTTTATATCCTGTGGGACCCCGAACATGGTGCAGCAGCAATAGTAAACAGAAACTTTCAAAATTAGTTACATGGACGGTATACACACGCCCAAGGGCATCTGATGACTTTGCACCGGGCCAATTTGCAACAGGCACGCCTTGAATACGGCGTTTCCACTGCTTCCTAGATGTGTTCCAAGTATAATAGCGGGGGACTTCAGAATATAACAACGTTTTTGCAAAGGGGCCGACCCCTTTTTTTTTTTTGACCCCTTTGACAAAGTTGAAAGAAGACTTAGTGTAGTTTTTGGCGGTGATGCAATTCTTTCTTGGAAATTTCTTTCGGTGAAATATACACGCTCTCCATTTTCTAAGTGCACAGCAAGGTGTAACTGTTGGGTGCCTTTCGTGTAAAGGGAAGCCAAGGAGAGGCCACGCTGCCTCGTTACTGCTGACATAACGCCCTGCTTGAAAGGTCTGTACTTCATTAACGGGATTTGCTTCACCTTCACTCCTGAGATTAAATATTGCTTCGTCGCTTCCTTTATTTATGTACTTACAGATATACTTGATTGTGCGGACAGAGCTACATGCTTCTACATTAATGTGGGCATTAAACATTTTACATAGAATGGGCGAATACGGGAGAATCCAGCTATTATCTAAGGTTTCGAACGCTCCAGAGCGAGATTTGATTGTAACTTTCCTGCCACCATCTTCGGGAGCTCTGCGTCTGTATAAAGGGTAGCCATTTTCATTGTGCACTGTTTCTTTTAATAGCTGTTTAGGGAATTTCTTTGTACATTTTCCTTCTTTCATACATGGCGATATTGAATTTCGTGCTCCACATGGACCGTGAATCATATTTCGGAGGATGGTATCATACAATTCTTTACCTTGCTCAGGATACGAAATCTCGGCGCTTATTATGTCGTCTATTTGGCTGGGCCGCAACTTCTCTTTAAGCTATATTAGAATGTGGGCATGCGGTAATCCTCTTTTTTGCCATTCAATTGAATACGTGAAGCACTGCACCTGCGCTGCACCATGCCGACGCTCTGTTGCGATGTGAAAGAATTACAAACAAACAAACACACTTTCGCATTTATAATATTAGTATGGATGCTTTTTTTATTTCTTCTCTTATAATTTTCCTCCAAACTTAAGGGTCATAGCCAAGTGTAGAAAGGTTACTTGATGATGTCGAGTCACGTTGGATGTGGGTTAGTAGGCTGCAGCTAGAAGAGATTCCTCTCCCTGTACCGTTGTAGTCGAGGTGGAGTCGTAAGGGAAGAGGAGTGTTGGTATGGCGATTGGCGATGCGCCATGTTATCCTCCGCGACTTTGGTGAGGCTGCACCACTTGATGCTTCCAAGTGCTCGTTTTTTCCTGGCTCCATTCACATATCGGAAGAAAATATAAGTAGTTACGTTGTACCAGTTCTGGCTCACTGATTCAGAAGTGGTACAGGTACAACGTTCGTCGACTCACGATCCTAAAAAATATATATAAAGGTTTTGGCGTGCTCTGATCACGAATCTGCGGTCCATTTTTGCGTAGGATGCACGGTTCCGGAGATGTGCAGATCAATTAACTCTTATCTAATTGATATCCGATGAGGGCCCTCCACCGTCATTAGCGCTCCATTGTTCTTATCTTTTGTTCATTGAATACCGTCATTATCTATTCGTGCGTCGGATTATCAGTGCTATTATATTATACTCCTTTGTTCCTAACTGCAACGGTAATCTGAATCATCAATAAAATACATTACCTAATTTTGTTACAATTTTTATTTACGAAATACAAAATCTTATTAGTTATTATCTATAAAATAGGAGCGAAACATCTCATCGACTAAAATATCGTTGTACAATGTGTTCCCTGTAAATATACTCGTAAAACTATGGATTGAACATCCCTGAAACTTATATAGCAAATACATTAAGCAATATTCGCCACAAACTGAAGTCCACTCATTCTGAATCCTATCAACATTCCAGTTCCATCTTTTACAATTCCTTTTTAAAAACTCTAGATGATATCGTACAGGTGCTCGTCCGTATGAATCAAAATATTGACCGACGTCATTAGTATCGATATATAAAGCTACCCAATGTGACCCTGGTTTATGATGTGTATCCAAATTGCATATTATATACGTTGGTACGTGGGTGTACATGGGCAGTCTATTGGCAGAATAAACATTATTTTCTAGAGTGGGGTGAATCTTTTTTAGATGTTGTTGTACATCTAGTGTATCCATGATATTACTGCTATTAGTAGATTATTACAGTACAATCTATGACTAACATAGGAATGATCAAATATAGTGATTTCTAAATATTAAATTGCATTATTTCGTGTTATACAAAACGTATTTGAGTCATCAATACACTGAACAAGATGACACGAAGTAATGCTGAGATAAGCAACAGAATGTGAGATAAGCTTGTTGACGCATAAAGTTACTATCAATTCCACTGCAGAAATTCTTTAGATTAGAATTATTACTTACTGGTACTATATAAGACCGCACAACTGCAGTCATGGAGTTAGTGTATGGTCGTTTGACCGCAGTGGATCTATCGATACTACATTTGTGTTACTTCAACGCATCAAAGGCCATGGATGTAAGTATTTGTTCTGTTGACAAACTTACTTTTCTTTCTGTTATTTTCTTACGTGTGTATGGTTTAGTGTTAACAAATTATATTTAAATATTGTGTGTGTGTGTATATGATTATGCCGTGGTAGCTCAGATGGTTAGCGCAAGCTGTAAATTTCACAGTACGCGACCCGGGTTCGATCCCCGCCGGCACCAATTAAATTGTTAATTGCAATTTTAAGTGTTTATTCTATTGACAAACTTACTTTTCTTTCTGTTATTTTCTTACGTGTGTATGATTTAGTGTTAACAAATTATATTTAAATATTGTGTGTGTGTATATGATTAAGCCGTGGTAGCTCAGATGGTTAGCGCAAGCTGTAAATTTCACAGTACGCGACCCGGGTTCGATCCCCGCCGGCACCAATTAAATTGTTAATTGCAATTTTAAGTGTATTCTATTGACAAACTTACTTTTCTTTCTGTTATTTTCTTACGTGTGTATGATTTAGTGTTAACAAATTATATTTAAATATTGTGTGTGTGTGTGTGTATATGATTAAGCCGTGGTAGCTCCGATGGTTAGCGCAAGCTGTAAATTTCACAGTACGCGACCCGCGTTCGATCCCCGCCGGCACCAATTAAATTGTTAATTGCAATTTTAAGTGTTTATTCTATTGACAAACTTACTTTTCTTTCTGTTATTTTCTTACGTGTGTATGATTTAGTGTTAACAAATTATATTTAAATATTGTGTGTGTGTATATGATTAAGCCGTGGCAGCTCAGATGGTTAACGCAAGCTGTAAATTTCACAGTACGCGACCCGGGTTCGATCCCCGCCGGCACCAATTAAATTGTTAATTGCAATTTTAAGTGTATTCTATTGACAAACTTACTTTTCTTTCTGTTATTTTCTTACGTGTGTATGATTTAGTGTTAACAAATTATATTTAAATATTGTGTGTGTGTGTGTATATGGTTAAGCCGTGGTAGCTCCGATGGTTAGCGCAAGCTGTAAATTTCACAGTACGCGACCCGGGTTCGATCCCCGCCGGCACCAATTAAATTGTTAATTGCAATTTTAAGTGTTTATTCTATTGACAAACTTACTTTTCTTTCTGTTATTTTCTTACGTGTGTATGATTTAGTGTTAACAAATTATATTTAAATATTGTGTGTGTACCGCATCTACGAATACTATAGTAGTTAAAAAATACTTTTTTAACAATGACAGTCATTAGTTAATCTTTAGTGAATGTGATTCTGTTTACTTAAATTACAGGAAGACAAGAGCAGAAGAAAAAAATGGGATGATGGGAAGTAATTAAGCATTGTTATGTGAAGTTTGTTGGAACAAACATATTTTTAGTCATTTGTAAATACTTTTAACATTTTGGTTCAAAATGACACAAAATCTAAAAAATATTGGATACGTCATCGACATGGACGGATTTTACATTACATATCCTCATAAATATTTTCAATGTAGAGAAATGGCTATTCTAGACGTAACTATGTAATAAAAATAATGCGTTTATCGATCATTATTTGTTTCGGCCAAGTTTTCCTTTCAATTATTTGCCGCCAAAAGACAAAAAAACTGTTCGTTATTGTGAAACATACGTGCACGGCATTCCATATAGACATGTGTAAATCACTCATTACTAGCGACCGAATTATTCTAGTACATTTCGTAACGCGTACTGGTACATTCGGATCGATCATTCAAATGGATCATTTCAGGCTCCAGTACTCTGTGAGTCTGTGAGATCCATTGAGAACCGAAAATTTTCTATTTGAGATTTGTAATAGCGCCATCTACTACATGTTATAGGTAATAAAGTCATTTTATCGAACTAAAACTTATTAACTTTCAAGGTGGTAAGAACAATCGACGCTAGATGACATAAACACAAAAACCTCAAGTTATCGTATATTTTAAGTATTTAATAAATTTGTTTATTCTTAAATTTCATTCCTAATAATCTAACAATACACAATTTCATCTTACTTTACATGTCTAAAAATAGGGACTGTAACATTTATTTGCTACGAAATTAAACTTTTACCTAACTTATATAAGATGGTTGAAAATTATCTTTAAATAAATCATTTATCATGAAATCTTTTTAAGTGTTATTTTTAGTAAACTCTAAGGAATTATATTTTTAACTCATAGATTTAACAAATAAATATAAGAAAACGTAAAATAATTTTTAATTTAGGTAACAATATTATAATAAAAAACCCTTAAATAATAAATACTCTTGTTACTCTGCAGTTTCCGTATATATTCTCCGCTAGGAGTAATGGTGTTCTGTGTATATATTACTCTACTCTACTCCATGCTCTGCAGTCTGCACTGTTAATTCAATTCGCCTGTTTATTCAGATCATTCGGGATTCGGTCGGTTTGCGGCTCATTCACAATTCAAACAAATCGCGGGTTAAAAACGTACCGTCAATTGTTTGTGATTGGTTGTACTGGTACATTCAAAAACAAATGAATGAACCATCAATACTTTTAAGTGTACCAGCTCAAACGAACGAATCATGCATGATTGACACATGTCTAATTCCATATTTTGATGTGACCGAAGAATTAAAATGTGCCAACAAACGAGAGAACCTCATCCCCATATTAAATTGGTATATTAGAAATTTGTGTATAGTGATCGCATACAAAGGTGGTTCAACAGAAAAACAATTTTTAAAAATGTTGACGACGAATGATAGAATTTTTAATTTTGAAGAATACAAATGTGCAAAATACAATGATTTGGTAAATGTCATAAATTTAAACAAACTTTATGTGTGTAATTATCATATAATTGCAAAAAATAATCACAAAATTTTACATTGTTCTTGTGACGAAGTGTGGGTTTTTTACAAGTGGTTATTGCTTGAAAATAAAATTTTTAATTAATCATAAATTTTGTTTGATTTCCCAAAAACATAGTTATGCACTATAACTATGTTATTTACAATATATATTAATTGTTTACACTAACACTTTCATTTTTTATTTCACCTTTTAGAACTTTAGACGTGTGTAATGTTTCACTTTATACATCCATTTACTGCTATTGTGGCAGGACCAAGTGGATGTGGGAAGTCAAATTTTGTAACAAATTTCATAAAATCAGTTACAGAAATATGCAATTGTGATTTTAATCAGATCACATGGTGCTTTGATGAAATGCAACCTTTATATAACTTACCAAATGTTAACTATCATCAAGGAATTCCAAATCTTAATATGTTTGATGGTGAAAACCCACATCTTGTTATTATTGATGATCTAATGAGAGAGTCTGATGTAACTTTAAACTCGAACAGTGTTTTTTTTTTAGATTAAATAGAAGATTTATAAAGAAATAAAAAAAAAATAAAAATAATATATTGCATACAATTTGTTTTATTTAATTTTATAACGTTTCACATAGTTACGTACACACAAAATGCATTACACATAACACATAAAATCTAACACACAACACATATTATAACCTTAACTACTATATAGTCTACAGTAACATTTCTGTTTTTATCTATCTCAATAATATTATCAAACTCAGCATAAACTATACAGTTAATTGTTTGTATTAGTGAGGATTCAAATCGTACTTCTAATCTTACACTACCATGCTTTATGAGATTCCAATGAGCTGATGAGTTGGCTGATAAATCAGGAGTTAAGTCAAATGCTAATAGACAGTAAGTAACCTTTGGCATACTGTTCACAAGAGATTCCATTTCCTTCATTAAGAAAGTGAATACCAGTTCCCGAGAATAGAGTACATTTTACCCTTCATGGCTTTTGATAATTTATCAATACTACCAAAACCAGCGGGATTAGATGCATCATAATAAATCCTGTTAATTTCTTCTAGTACGGGGTCCATTTTTCCCACTCAAGTATTTTAGTTGTAGACTTTTTATCTCTACTGCTCGGTGTAGAAAACTCTATTTTAGTTATAGATTTTGTATCTCCTCTACTCGGTGTAAAAAAACTCTTGAACTTCAATCTCAGAGGGTTTGTTCAGATCTTTTGCTTGAAGTTGGTTAATAAACTCACATCTTGAATAAAACTATTATTTACGGATTTTATCGCGTTTAATTACTTTAATTTATTTTTATTATTATCCCGACGTTTCGGGTGCTTTACAGCGCCCATGGTCACGTGGGGGACTGAGATGTTTGACGTCCCAATGTCATAGTTAGTCCGGCTACCTTCAGTTTTTTTAATATTAAATTTTGGTCCGATTTACGCAAAACGAGCTTATAGTATCATGAAGTCTTGCAGTGGTATGCTTGGGTTTGGATTTAATTTTGTTAATTATAGGATCCCAAGCAGATGGTAGCACCCAACCATCTTCTCTATTGAAATTTGGATGTTTTTTAATTTCAATAGCCTCGCGTATCATCCTTGGTAGGAATCGGTGTTCTTTTGCGAGAATTTGTGGTTTATCAAATCTAATGTAATGGTGGGGACGATCTTGAACATGTTCGCAGACTGCAGACTTCCCGGAGCGTCGGTGCTTCACATCAGCTATATGTTCCTTCACGCGGGTTTTTATAGATCTCTTTGTTTGACCTATGTAAGAGAGACCACATTCACAATCTAGCTTGTACACACCTGCATCTTGTAGAGGAATATTACATTTGATGGATGGTAAAAATTGACTAATCTTCTTCAGCGGCTTGTAGTATGTCTTAATGGACGCTCGCTTCAAGATGTAGCCAATCTTGTCCGTGACTCCTCTAACATATGGTAGTAGAGCAGGCGCGCGCTCGACTGTGGCCGGCTTCACTCGTTCACTGTGACGTAGACGCGGGACCCGAAGCTTGTTGTCTTGCAATACTTGCTTGACGTGCTGAAGCTCCGCGGCCAGATGTTTTCTGTCACAGATCCCTCGTGCTCTCTGAAACAAAGATTTACCCACGGTAGCTAACTGTGAAGGATGATGGTGAGATTCACCATTTAAATATCGGTTGGTATGGGTCTTTTTCCTATACATAGTGTGACCAATAGTGTTATCAGGATTTCGGATGACTAAAACACACTATTACATAGGTCAAACAAAGAGATCTATAAAAACCCGCGTGAAGGAACATATAGCTGATGTGAAGCACCGACGCTCCGGGAAGTCTGCAGTCTGCGAACATGTTCAAGATCGTCCCCACCATTACATTAGATTTGATAAACCACAAATTCTCGCAAAAGAACACCGATTCCTACTAAGGATGATACGCGAGGCTATTGAAATTAAAAAACATCCAAATTTCAATAGAGAAGATGGTTGGGTGCTACCATCTGCTTGGGATCCTATAATTAACAAAATTAAACCCAAACCCAAGCATACCACTGCAAGACTTCATGATACTATAAGCTCGTTTTGCGTAAATCGGACCAAAATTTAATATTAAAAAACTGAAGGTAGCCGGACTAACTATGACATTGGGACGTCAAACATCTCAGTCCCCCCCCGTGACCATGGGCGCTGTAAAGCACCCGAAACGTCGGGATAATAATAAAAATAAATTAAAGTAATTAAACGCGATAAAATCCGTAAATAATAGTTTTATTCAATGTGTAGTGTTCGCGTAAATTTAAGAAATCATTATGTAAACTCACATCTCTTTGGATTTCCAATATAAGTAAGTGGTACATAATATCTTTTAATGCTTCAGCAAATCTATCCCACCCTACTGGATCACTTCTTTTTAAGGGTCTTAATGAATCATTTATTAAATCAACAATATTACTTCCAGGAATTTTTTCATTATCAATTATGACTCTACGTCCATTATCCCAATGTATTTTACTTTCACTTGTTTCAACTAAGTTTAATAATAACTGTCTTTTTTATTATAAGTTTTTGGTATTAAACTGAGTATTTGAGCTGGTGTGTAAAGTGGATTTCCATCATTTTCTTTACTTTTAATGGATCGATTCTCCTCCAACAAAGATTCAGCATCAACTGAAGTTTTTCGATCTCTATCTTTATTTTTAAAATCAATTTTAGACTCATTTGAATCTTCATTGGATGTATTAGAATAAATTGGTAATCTGAGTGGTTGACGATCCTCTTCGGTAAAATGAAGGTATCTTTGCAGTGTTTGTAAATATAACATCCATTTCTTTCGGTCTTCCGTCTTACTATTCATAATATTTTGCATTTCAATATCTAATCGAGATAAATTACTATTAACCTTATTTTCTTGTTATAATTTTTCAATCAATCCAGGTTCGATAAGTATCATTTTCTTTGCATTTTCCATGTTAACTGGCTAGTCCACTCACTAATCCACTCAATATTGCACCTAATATTATTGGTAAGAAAGCCCCTCCTTTTTGTATAATTATATTTTTACTTAGTTTATCTTACACTTACGCACTAGTTTACGAAGTATATTTTTGTGTTTATTCAATTTTTGTTTATCTTGATCTTTAAGAGGTACTTTTCCTTGTAAAACGTTATGAATACACTCACAAATACAGTTAATTTCTTCTTCATCACACGTTTTAAGTAATTTGATATTTTGGTTTAAGCGTATGCAAAGCGTTTAGCAAATGTTTATGCGTTGTGAGTCAACAACGCATAAACATTTAGCAATGATTTGAATTGTTTGACTCTTGGTGTATTTAAACTCTTTTGTGGGGACGTAGACTGTGCAGAAACCATTAAATGGGAAGACATTTGTCTTGCTACGCCATAAATCATTGGTATTCTGTTTTAAATCTACCATTAAATATCCATGTGCCTCTAGAGTTGCATCCCTGTAGGCATCTTCATTGAATTTTGGGTTATCTGGTGACACTTGTCGTGCTAAATATCTTATTTGAGTTTTATCTCGAGGGTTTTTAAAATATATTATATAACTTGAGTTTAAAGATATGTCTTTTTGCCCTTTACCCTGATGAAATAAATTTTGTGTTAAATAAAATACACTGAGATTCCTGTGATGACTACCTTTTGTAAATATATTCACAATTCTTCCATCTGACTCTCTTATTAGATCATCAATAATAACAAGATGTGTGTTTTCACCATCAAACATATTAACATTTGGTAAGTTATATAAAGGTTGCATTTCATCAAAGCACCATGTGATCTGATTAAAATCACAATTGCATATTTCTGTAACTGATTTTATGAAATTTGTTACAAAATTTGACTTCCCACATCCACTTGGTCCTGCCACAATAGCAGTAAACGGATGTATAAAGTGAAACATTACACACGTCTAAAGTTCTAAGTGGTGAAATAAAAAATGAAAGTGTTGGTGTAAACAATTACTATATATTGTAAGAACTTGATAACTATGTTTTTGGGAAATCAAACAAAATTTATGATAAATTGCAAATTTTATTTTCAAGCAATAACCACTTGTAAAAAACCCACACTTCGTCACAAAAACAATGTAAAATTTTGTGATTATTTTTTGCAAATATATGATTATTACACACATAAAGTTTGTTTAAATTTATGACATTTACCAAATCATTGTATTTTGGACATTTGTATTCTTCAAAATTAAAAATTCTATCATTCGTCGTCAACATTTTTAAAAATTGTTTTTCTGTTGAACCACCTTTGTATGCGATCACTTCGTCTTTGCACAAATTTCTAATATACCAATTTAATATGGGAATGATGTTCTCTTGTTTGTAGGCACATTTTAATTCAACGAACTATAACGAACAGTTTTTTTGTCTATTGGCGACAAATAATTGAAAGGATAACTTGGCCGAAACAAATAATGATCGATAAACGCATCATTTTTATTAGATAGTTTTACGTCTAGAATAGCCATTTCTCTACATTGAAAATATTTATGAGGATATGAAATGTAAAATCCGTCCATGTCGATGATGTATCTAATATTTTTTAGATTTTGTGTCATTTTGAACCAAAATGTTAAAAGTATTTACACGTGACTAAAAATATGTTTGTTCCAACAAACTTCACATAACAATGCTTAATTACTTCCCATCATCCCATTTCTTTCTTCTGCTCTTGTCTTCCTGTAATTTAAGTAAACGGAATCACATTCACTAATGATCAACTAATGACTGTCATTGTTAAAAAAGTATTTTTTAACTACTCTAGTATTCGTAGATGCGGTACACACACAATATTTAAATATAATTTGTTAACACTAAATCATAAACACGTAAGAAAATAACAGAAAGAAAAGTAAGTTTGTCAATAGAATAAACACTTAAAATTGCAATTAACAATTTAATTGGTGCCGGCGGGGATCGAACCCGGGTCGCGTACTGTGAAATTTACAGCTTGCGCTAACCATCTGAGCTACCACGGCATAATCATATACACACACACAATATTTAAATATAATTTGTTAACACTAAATCATACACACGTAAGAAAATAACAGAAAGAAAAGTAAGTTTGTCAACAGAACAAACACTTACATCCATGGCCTTTGATGCGTTGAAGTAACACAAATGTAGTATCGATAGATCCACTGCGGTCAAACGACCATACACTAACTCCATGACTGCAGTTGTGCGGTCTTATATAGTACCAGTAAGTAATAATTCTAATCTAAAGAATTTCTGCAGTGGAATTGATAGTAACTTTATGCGTCAACAAGCTTATCTCACATTCTGTTGCTTATCTCAGCATTACTTCGTGTCATCTTGTTCAGTGTATTGATGACTCAAATACGTTTTGTATAACACAAAATAATGCAATTTAATACATAGAAATCACTATAATTGATCATTCCTATGTTAGATAGAGTAGATTGTACTGTAATAATCTACTAATAGCAGTAATATCATGGATACGCTAGATGTACAACAACATCTAAAAAAGATTCACCCCACTCTAGAAAATAATGTTTATTCTGCCAATAGACTGCCCATGTACACCCACGTACCAACGTATATAATATGCAATTTGGATACAGATGATAAACCAGGGTCACATTGGGTAGCTTTATATATCGATACTAATGACGTCGGTCAATATTTTGATTCATACGGACGAGCACCTGTACGATATCATCTAGAGTTTTTAAAAAGGAATTGTAAAAGATGGAACTGGAATGTTGATAGGATTCAGAATGAGTGGACTTCAGTTTGTGGCGAATATTGCTTAATGTATTTGCTATATAAGTTTCAGGGATGTTCAATGCATAGTTTTACGAGTATATTTACAGGGAACACATTGTACAACGATATTTTAGTCGATGAGATGTTTCGCTCCTATTTTATAGATAATATCTAATAAGATTTTGTATTTCGTAAATAAAAATTGTAACAAAATTAGGTAATGTATTTTATTGATGATTCAGATTACCGTTGCAGTTAGGAACAAAGGAGTATAATATAATAGCACTGATAATCCGACGCACGAATAGATAATGACGGTATTCAATGAACAATAGATAAGAACAATGGAGCGCTAATGACGGTGGAGGCCCTCATCGGATATCAATTTGATAAGAGTTAATTGATCTGCACATCTTTGGAACAATGCATCCTACGCAAAAATGGATAGATTCGTGATCAGAGCACGCTAAAACCTTTTTTTTTAGGATCGTGAGTCGACGAACGTTGTACTTGTACCACTTCCTACTAATATATAAGAAAAGAGTCTATTCATTTTTAAAAGGCCGTCAACGCATCTGCAATTCCCCTGGTGTGGCAGTTGTTCATGGGCGGCGGTAATCACTTACCATCAGGTGAGCCGTATGCTTGTTTGCCCCCACTCCTATGAAAAAATTATCGGGCTCGGGGATTCCTTAGCGCAGGTGGAGTTAGAGGCCGCAAAGGGCAGTGTGCCTTGTATTTCTGGTGCGCCTTATCTGAAAACGGGTAGGAGAAGTCGGCAACTAAGGAGGGGCTGCCATCGGGCGGCTGACGCTGGTGGGCCCGAGGATGTGTATGAAAGCCTTTCCTTGGCCCTGTCAAATTGCAGCGGAAGTAGAATAACATGGGGATTTAATATATAGTAAATGCGAGTCTAGAGATTTGATTCTCTCTTGAGTTTCAAGATTTAATTTGTGCTTTAACTTCGTAGTGCTTTAACTTTAGTTTCTTTCTTATATACAAACACTGGCCATCTTTATTAAGCCCCCCAGAATACGTGGCACTGCCGAAGCTGGAAAGCTTAGGTGATGCAATTTTGCAATATGCGTAATATGCATATTGCATATTGTGCAATATGCACCGAAAAAGGTGATCCGGATGCGCGGGCGTCTAGTGGCGCTTCAGGAACATTACTAAATTACCTAACTACGCTAAGTTTTATCATTGTGACTTGGGAATATAATACGATGCTCCGCTCAACCCCTTGGGGAAAATGGAGTGATACTCGTACTATGAATATTGTACTAGTGTGACCCGTCAGGTGCGGATGATTAATTTAGGTTACACATTTTTTCGGTTGATAAATAAATATTTATTTGGGTTCTTAATGGCTTAATTAGTTTTATAATGTATAAAAATCTATCTCTATATTTATCAAAAGATTTTAAATTAAATTTTTGTAGTCTTATTATAACAATATACTTACTGGTACAGATAATGTAGAAATGACTCTTTTTAATGAAATTGTTTTATTCTACTTTTTATTTTATATTTCTCAAGAAAATGTTTGCTGCAAATTTTTGAGCTATTCTTTGGATTTCAACTAACCCGCGCAATAAACGTAAACATTTTTTTTTCGAATTATAGAATCCTGAGGGAATCTGTTTGACAAAAGGCAAAATAAAATTACATTTTAGAACGCTAACCGAGCATTTATTTTCATTCCGTTGTGTGGGAATAAATATAAAAAAAATAATAAAGCTATCGATTCATTATAAACATTCAAGATAAATATCGACATAAAATTTGATATAGTTGAGTCAATCCCTAGCGTACATGTAAAATATTTTGTATAAAAATGTATTTACCAAATTTATGCAAATTATCTACAACGTGACTTTTTTCTTTTCTAAATCAAAATTAATAAAATAATTGAAAACATTCTATAATTTAAACAGTAAAACATAAATTTTAACCAAAATTAGACGCGTCTTATTATTGACGACGTTTTGAGAATTTACTTGTGAAATGTGTAATTATCAGAATTATTTCTATTATTAACACCAGTCACTCACGGAAAATGTAACCAGTTTGGAAAACTATGAATTACAAAACTAACACTATAATAATCTAAAAAACTATAAAATATCTAGGAGCTTATTTCTTGCGTCTTAAAGTAATTGTAACAAATCAAACATCAAACATTTTTTTTTACTTTTACGTTTATTTTTTTTAAATTTTTTTTAATTTATTTTATGCACACACATCAAGATACAGAAGCAGTCTTATAGTAATTTCGTACAAAGGTTCTACTTATTCCATAAAGCTGAAATATCTTCCAGTAGACCCATAAAGGAAATTATATTGAAATTGCAAACTTAGTGCATACATTAGTACTACTAAAAAATAAATAATATACACAATGTTACGTGAATTATATAAAATAAAACAATAAATAAAAATAAAATAAACCAATACATAATAATAATAAATATGATAGTTACATATGATATATATATATAAACTAAACTAATATAATAGAATAATATATATTAATTAACAGGAGGCAAAGTGATTAATCTCTAAGACATTTCTTGAATACCAATAAAGATTCGACATTTTTTATATTTGACGTTAGTGAGTTCCATAACCTTACCGCGTGAACTGAAAAGGAGTGGGAGTAAAAACCGTAATTATAGACGGGAAAGTCAAGAAGAGTTTTAACAAGGGATCTGCATGGTTTGTCCGGAGGATGGGTGAAGGAAAATCGGCTTCTGAGGTATGTGGGAGAGGAAGGGTTGTGCAAAATGTTATAGAGGAGACATAACAATCGAGTGTTCCTTCGAAGTCGAATTGGGAGCCACATGAATGTTGCTTAGGAAACAGAGATATACGGTCAAATTTCTTGAGCCCAAATATAAAACGGATACACTGATTTTGCAAGCGCTCAAGTTTATTAGGAAGCTCCTCTGTAGCATCCAAATAACAGGCATCCGCATAATCAAGGAGAAGTAGAATAAGAGTAAGCACGAGTGATATTTTAGCTTTAAGGGTTAAGAAATTTTGTAGACATTTAAGCGAATGCAAAGTAAAGTAGACATTGCGACTAACCTCAGCGATATGCGTGGTCCATGTTAAATGGTGATCAAATATGACGCCTAAGTTTTTGACAGTATTGGCAAAGGGTATAGGAACGCCATTAAAACAAACAAGGGGTAGTGATGTAAATTCTTATCTATTACGCAAATGCCTACTCCCTATTATGATGGCCTGAGATTTAGTGGGATTAACTAATAGTCCGAAGGATGCAGACCATTCACAGATGCGGCTCAGATCCGTATTCATGGCTGCAATTGCATTATTTGTATCATCCACCGGAAAATGACGATAAAGCTGAAAGTCATCCGCGTAGAGATGGTAATTAGATGTAATAACATTCTTAATAGAGTTAATAAATATGGAAAATAAAAGGAGGAAAGAACGCCAACCTGAGGTACACCCGTAGTGATACCAGACCAATCCGAAAGAGTGTCATTAACACGGACACAATGTGATCGACCACGAAGATATGAACCAAACCATGCGATGGCAGATGGGGAAATGTTTAAAGATTCCAGGATCCGGAGAAGATATCAAAGTCTACTGAGGTAAAAGCACTACTAAAGTCAAGCAAAACTAGTGTAAGAGATTTATTGTCCATGGCCCAACGGATATCATCGGTTACTTTAAGTAAAGCAGTGACAGTGCTGTGTCCACGACGAAAACCCGACTGATAAGTGGAGAGCAAGGAGTTAGATGATAAGAAGAGAGAGAGAGTTGACTATGGATGATGTGTTCCAGAACTTTAGAAAGAAAGGGTAAAATAGGTATGGGACGAAAGTGGGACAAAGAAGAAGGATTAAGGAAGAACCTTAAGCAGAGGGATTATATATGCTTGTTTCCAAACTGAAGGAAAAAATGATGACGATATAGAAAAATTAAATATGTGAGTGAGAATTGGTAGAAGTAAAGGTAGAACTGGCAAAATTATCTTCGCACATAGACCATAAATACCAACAGCATTTGAAGAGATGGCTAGGATGGATTTTTTGACATCTTTCTCAGTCACAAGGGAAAGATGAAAAGGGCAAACGTGCGGTTTCGGTATACCCGACAATGCGAGTAGTGTGTTGGATTTGATGTAAGGATCTAAAGTCATAGGAGGAGTAGCAAAGTGATTGTTTAGATCCTTTACTTTAACGTCATTGTATTCTAGGATCGGAGACCTGCCCACACACACCAACAGAACGAAGGAACTTCCACATCTCAGTAGAATTTTTATTATGGAGAGAGTTGTAAAAGTAGCGTCTTTTGGCATACCGACATAAACGACTGCAGCGGTTGCGTAAAAATTTAAAACGATTTAAGTTATTTTCAGATGGGAGACGTTTAAACCTTTGCTTAGCTTTGTCCCTCTGGCCCATAAGTTCTCTTATATCTTGTGTAATCCATGGTGCAGGTATACGCTTTATTTTTACGCGTTTGAGCGGGGCATGGTTATTGTATACCTTCAAAATTATATCATTAGAGTTACAAACCTTCTCATTAATATTAGTATTGTCAACAATACGTGTCCAATCAACTTTACTTATATCACGCTGCAATGACTCCAGATCTATTCCCTTATAATTACGAAGGAACAAGGATCGGGATTTCTTTTTAGGCGTACAGAGACGATAAGAGAGGTAGATTAAATCATGATATAAAAAAGAGGCAGTTATTTGTCCATGAGACATGACACTATCAGGAGAAGAAACGATCATATTGTCAAGTAAAGAAGGTTTACAGTTAGGGAAGTGGTGAGTTGCCTGAAGGGGGAGAGTGAGAAGATTGAAAGAAGATACCAAAGTCAGAAGTTTTTTGGAGCGAGAATCATTTTTAATAAGGCAAGTGTTGAAATCTCCCATAAGAATAATATGATCGTAAATAGTACTAAAATCAGCAAGGATTTTTTCAAGCGTATTAAAGTAATCTATGTACATGTTAAGACTGTGAAATACCGCCAGCAACATTTCTACATGATTGAGAGTAAGTTCTATAAAGAGATATTCAGCAGTTTGAGAGTAAATAGAAGGAGAGGCACATATGGTCTTATAAAATATATCCGAACGCAGGCATATAGCTATCCCACCACAACCTTTTCCTATACGATCATTACGAATTAGGACAAAACCAGGTAAAGCAAACTGTGTGGAGGGGAGTGATGGCTTGAGAAATGACTCAGAAATTAGTAAAGTATCGAGATGTGCACTGTTAATGGATGCTAGAAGATCAGGATAATGGCGAGGAACACTCTGGATGTTAATGTGTGCAACA
This sequence comes from Parnassius apollo, assembly GCA_907164705.1. Classification (NCBI taxonomy): domain Eukaryota; kingdom Metazoa; phylum Arthropoda; class Insecta; order Lepidoptera; family Papilionidae; genus Parnassius; species Parnassius apollo. Next base: position 14,875,518 of record CAJQZP010000212.1, read on the forward strand.
TTATTATTATTTCTTTCGAATTGAATTTTAAAATAACAATTTTGACAACCTGGTGCCTAGTAAGTAAGTGGTTTCTCTCCTGGGTGATTGCAGATCCAGCCTCTGAAAATAACCGCTCACGCGATAACGAAGTTGCCACGATAGGCAAATAAATCTTATCTAGGCTATGAAGCCCGCGAAATAACCCTTTCATGATATCCCACATGTAATATATGAAACTCGTCTTCTGCTTTAATTTTATTTCTTATAATGTGGTGCGTTAATTTTTTATGGTAGTTCAATTTGTTACCTTGACTATTATCGCATTTTCTGAATACATCTACGAAACTATAACGAAATACAAACATGTGAATAACCGTTCATTCATATAAATCAATATTTCAGAAAAATGTTTGTAACGAAATACGAATTACCGTAAGCCGATAAAATAATTTTCATTACAAAATAACTATTAACTTATAAGACTATACTTAAGCTATTCATTAAGTTAAAACTCAAACAATATAATTATTAATAAGAAAATGAATAAAACAATTTCAACCCATTTTCAATATTTGTAAACTTATCTTAATTAATTATCATAATAAAAATAACTACAAGTTTACATCGAAAATAGAATTACCGATAGAAGACAAATGTAAAAAAAAAGGAAACCTTGTACATCTGAAGTTCAAGTATATTTATTTTCGGCTGAAAGACTATTCACCTGTTTGTTGATTCGTAAATAAAATTTTCGAGATTGGGTTATTTCTGATAAATACTAGTAAACCTTTTAACTTTAAAAGTTTAGAAGTTATCTAACTTTGACATATTTTGTTTCGAATATTTATTTTTTGCCAACTTAACATTCGTGATAATCATCGTTCGCAACTTTTAACGTACGGAATTTTATACTTTCGAATAGTTGGTTATTAGTCTGATATTTAGTTACTAGTAGCGCATCGAATAAGTGCCCTAATCCCTTAGTGTTATTACACTGCAGGGTGGAAGGGTACTGCAGACCGGGTACACTTTGACGCCCTAATTAGGGACCCTTACTCCCTTTCTCTTATTACACCACCCTGAATCAGGGCGTAGGGAGCCTCATTCATGGTAGTGTAATAGGGGTATAACCAATGATTTCAAAGGGAAGGATAGGCCCATCTAAATATATTACTCATAACTTTTTCATACAAGAAAAAGTAGCGCATCTGTCATAATACAAACGCCATATCATAACACGACGTAACCAGGGTCGGATTTCGTAGTATAATTATCCTAAATGGGAAATAGATAAAAAAGGAAAAAAAAAAAAAAAAAAATACCATTATTTCATAGTTTGTAATATATAGAATCGTAATAATACTAAGCGAAAATACCATATTTTTACATAAAGGTCGACTTGTATTATTATTTAGTCCTTTTACATTTTAATATTAACCCTACGATATCGGGAATTTCTTAATTGTACATGAGTACCACGTTTTTTTTATCAAAATTAGAATTAGCTCCCTTTCTGGTCAATCGATGCTCGATCGATGCATTTATGCTGCATCCTTGATACAACTATAATGAGGGGCTAACACGATAAAAACTCTATGCTCCAGAAGCAATCGGTTTGAAAACAGAATTTCAAAATATTTTAGGAATCAGATTTTTAGATTCAATTAAGCAGATATTGTTTCTTTTGTTTGGTTTCTTTTCGTTTTACCCTTATTGAATATGAAATATATTAGGTAACAATATTCAAAATTTAACTCACACTAAGTTCTTTAGACAAAAATTAAACAGAAACAAATATTAAAACAACCCAACGCCGAAATCCCGGCACATGGGTAAAAAGAAACACGAAATGTCAAATGTAATATAATTTTTTTAAATATTATAATTTTATTTTCCATGTACAATATTTTTGAGGGTCTGAATCCAACCCTGGCCTAATCTTGGTAATGTAACTAAACTAACTGTAAAATAAAACTTTAAAAATGCGTTTATATAATAATTTAATTGTTACAAAATTAATATAAGGTTATTTACCGATGGTACAATATCCCATGTTTATTTTTAAATCTTTGTATTTTTTACCACGCAACTAGACATATTTATGACAGGCAAATCTATCCTGCGCGCGCACCACTGTCGACTGATTCGCGTTGGCCCTAAACTGTAAAATTAGGGCCAGCGCACTGGTCCGTTTTAGTTGTTCGGTCGGCCCGGTCCTTACGCTTGTAATATATAAGTCAATGGGTATAACACATCGCACCGTTCATAGTGATGCCAGTCTTTGATCAATGTGTGCGTGATTATCACGTGACGCGCATATCTTACGTACCATTCCTGCATTAATGTGCGTGATTTCGGTAATAATAGTGCGAATCGATTACCCAAAAATGTGGGAGATTTTATACTTCATTCTAATGGACGTACCTATTGATTCTACGAGTATAAAATATGTGTACAAGGCGGGTACAGGTTTGTTATGTGTGTTTTATGTAGGTACGATTATTACACTAAAATATTGAAGATAAGTATTAAAACCTATAAATAATGTAATAGTTAAAAATAAGTAAAAAACACAGTAGATATTTATGTATCTCTCTTTCTCGCTCTAGTAAATGAGGGTTCTGAGTTACCAAAAAGGAAGTAAAGGCACAGGAAATTGCGATTCCATGCAGCCAGATGTAATTCAATCCTAAGCCTTAAAATGGTTTATCTCTACAAGTTAGTTAAAACCTGTAAAACTAGACCGTTTAAAACCTCTATACAGTTAAACTTTTCGATTGATCATGACATTAAAAAATGGTAAAAACTTTTCATAGGCTAGGCAACACACGAATACTATTGCGCAGTATTATTACTTGTATTGACATTTAGCTTTCGTATTGTTTTATAATTGCATACCTAGTTACGAAAAGTGGTGTTCTTATCTTTATCTTTTTTCCAAGAGTAGTTTTTACATAATTTTACAGCACAAACAGCCATTTTTTGAAATTAAAAACACCGCTGCATGACGTATGATCGAAGTGAACGTCGCTGGCGTAAATGGCGGAACGATAGAACAAATACGCCAATATTGGTGCTTTTTAAATGACCTATAAAACATATAAAATAACTGTGATCGGTTACAATACAAAGTCATGAGATTTGCTATCCTTTTCTATTTTGCTATATTGTCTTATGTAATTTTCTTCTCTTTACACACTATGTCCGTCGATTAACTAATGCCGCTATTACACCGCCCTAAATCAGGGCCCTGAATGAAGGGTGGGCGTGGCCCCTAGTTAGGGACGTCAGTTATTACACTACCCTGATTTTACGCCCTTACTCAGTCATAGGGATGGACAAGTGAAAAAAGTATATATATTTATGGAATCGATATTTTTAAAGTAATTGTAATAAATCATTTACTGTGTTTCGTCCTACTAACTCTAGTTGCGTAACTCGAGTTTAGTTCGAGTTGTGTGAATTTGAACTAGAGTTAACTCGAGTCGTATTTTTTCCAAGTAAGCACATCTATAGGATGCAACATCGCTCATTAAAAACTTCGAAGCTTATGTACGATATATCGATTTTTTCGATGTTTTTTTATAAAACATACATATGGAACAAATAATCAATTTGAACAGAATTGAAAGAAAGAAGTATAATAATCAAACATTATATTTATGTTATTTTAGGAAGTTTTACACTATTTATTATTACACATTTAATTCTATCGAATAATTATCAGATAATAAGGATTAATGAAATATTATTTTACTTTTATGTTTATTTCTTTTGCATTGAATTTTAAAACAACAATTTTGACAACCTGGTGCCTAGTAAGTGGTTTCTCTCCTGGGTGATTGCGGATCCAGCCTCTGAAAATAATCGCTGACGGGATATCGAAGTTACTACGATAGGCAAATAGATCTTATCGAGCCTATGAATATATAACCGGGAAATAACCCTTTCATGATATCCCACATGTAATAAATGAAACTCGTCTTCTGCTTTAGTTTTGTTTCTTATTATGTGGTGTGTTAATTTTTATGGTAGTTCCTTATGTTACCTTCAGTATTATCGCATTTTCTGAATACCTACATCGACGAAATTATACCGAAATACAAACAGGTGAATAACCGTTCATACATAAAAATCAATATTTCAGAAAAATGAGTGTACGAAATAAAAAGTACCGTAAGTCGATAAAATAATTTCCATTACAAAATAACTATTAACTTATATATAAGACTGTACTTAATGTATTCATTAAGTTAAAGCTCAAATAATATAATTATTAATAAGAAAATCAATAAAACAATTTCAATCCATTTACAATATTTGTAAACTAAAAATCTTAATTAATTATCACAATAAAAATAACTACAATTTAACATCGAAAATGGAATTACCAATAGAAGACAATTGTGCTTCTGAAATTCAAGTATTTTATTTTCGGTTGACCGTTCGCCTGTTTGTTGATTCGTTGTTAAAATTTTCAGGATTGAGTTATTTCTGCTAAATACTCGTAAACTCTCTAACTTTAAAAATTTAGACGTTATCCAACTTTGACATATTTTGTTTTGAATATTTATTTTTTGGCAACGTAAAATTGGTGATAATCATCGTTCGCAACTTTAAACTTACGGAATTTTATACCTTCGAATAGTTGGTTATTTCGTAACCTCTGACGGCAAAACATCGTTCATAAAACATAGCAAAGAACCATGTTTATGAACGATATCGATGTTTGAAAGAATTGATTTATCGTTTTCATCCCTAGTCGCGCATCGAATAAGTGCCCTAACTCCCTTAGTGTTATTACACTGCACTGTGGAAGGGCACTACAGACAGGGTACACTTTGACGCCCCAATTATTGACCCTTACTTCGTTCTCTTATTACACCACCCTGAATCAGGGCGTAGGGAGCCTGATTCAGGGTAGTGTAATAGGGGTATAATATGAGTACTAACGTAGTCTATTACTATCCTAAGTCTATGGTTGGCAGTGAACAATTTACCGTAAATTAATAGTACTTTTTTATTCTACAAACACTATTGATATTAAATGATATATATTATATTATTTAACTTCTTCAATATCAATGATATTACAATCTTTCATTGTACATAATATTATTGTAATTTGAAGTATATTTTAGCGTGCGTTCAATTTAAACGTAGCGAATAAAAGCTCTTTGGTCTAATGAAACCAAATGAAACATAGCAACACTACAGGTTCATGTTCGAGCGCATTTTGTTCTGTCTGCAACCGGCCGCCATACTCAAACAAAAAGGTTGAGATGAAAAGATAAATTTTTATATCTTGCAAGTTGTTGAAAGTGTTTTAATTTACTAAATGAGTTCGAAATCGGATGTTAATAGAAGAGTACTCGCCATTCAGGCGAAAAAGAAACGACATAAACTTGGTAAGAAGAAAAATCGTGAAGAGGACCACGGCGCTGGTGGACAAGGAAATGGGCTGCGCAATCAAAATCAGAATCGTCTAGAACCAACACATAGTTCCTCCAATGAAACCATCGAAGAGGACGAAGATGAGCAATATGCTAGTGACGACGAAGAGCAGGAAGACACTGCCGATTATTGTAAGGGTGGATACCATCCTGTCAAAATAGGAGATCTATTCCTGAATCGCTACCACGTCACTAGGAAGTTAGGCTGGGGTCATTTTTCAACTGTATGGTTGTGTTGGGATCTGGTGGACAAGCGCTTTGTTGCGTTAAAGGTCGTAAAATCAGCACCCCATTTCACGGAAACTGCTTTAGACGAAATTAAAATTCTCAAATCTGTTCGTGACAGTGATCCTACTGATCCTAAACGGAACAAGACGGTACAATTGCTTAACGATTTCAAAATTACGGGTGTGAACGGAACCCATGTGTGTATGGTCTTTGAAGTGCTAGGTCATCACCTGCTAAAATTGATACTCAAATCCAATTACAGAGGTATTCCACGAGATAATGTTAAAACAATTATAAGACAGGTATTAGAAGGGTTGGACTATTTACATACGAAGTGCAAAATAATTCATACAGATATAAAACCCGAAAATGTGTTGGTGTGTGTTGATGAAGCCTATATTCGTAAACTAGCAGCAGAAGCAACAGAGCTACATTCCTTAGGCCTGAAGTTGCCGCATTCCCTCATTAGTACAGCACCAAAAGAATTTCAAGAGCCTGTAGTTACTGCAAAGATGAGTAGAAACAAAAAGAAAAAATTAAAGAAAAAAGCAAAACGCCAGTCAATGTTACTTAAGAAACAAATGGAGCAAATAGAGGAAATGGAAGAACAGAAGAAAATTGAGAATAATAGTGAATCCGCTCCAATGTCCCAAGATAATGATGACTCTCCACAAACACCAGAAGAAGCAAGTGTTATTGAAACAACACGGTCTGAGAATGAATCTAATGTAAATGGTTGCACGGACATACAAAGACCTGATGACGAGGCATTCGACACTGATGCTGACGCAGTACAAGTGAGACATAAACAGTATAACTGTGGTGATGATGCTGGCACTCCCATGTCAGAAGGGGAAATGACTGACACTCCTCCCTCCTTCAACTCCCAATCAAAAGGCAAACAGAGTGATAAAACACCAGATCCTGCATTTGATGTATGTGACATAGAAGTAAAAATTGCTGACTTAGGTAATGCCTGTTGGGTTCATCGACATTTTACTGAAGATATACAAACTAGGCAATATCGGTCTTTAGAAGTACTTCTGAGTGCAGGATATGGTACATCAGCAGATATATGGAGTACTGCGTGTATGGCATTTGAACTAGCTACCGGTGACTATCTTTTTGAACCTCATTCTGGTGATGGTTATAGTAGAGATGAAGACCATCTCGCCCACATTATCGAACTACTTGGTGATATACCCAAACGAATTGCAGCATCTGGTAAATATTCAAAGGTTTTCTTTAACAAAAAGGGTGAATTAAGAAACATAACAGGGCTAAAACCTTGGGGCTTAGTGTCTGTACTCACAGATAAATATGAATGGAGTCAGAAAGATGCGGAGGAGTTTGCTGATTTTTTGAAGCCTATGTTAGACTTTGACCCTAACAGAAGGGCCACAGCCTATGAGTGCCTTCAACACCCTTGGTTGAAAAAGAACCAACCAGAACAAAAAGAGTCTGAGGAATAACTGTTACTGCTCTCTGTTATGAATGTTCCAGCATTTGTAAAATCATTAGTGTCGACATACTAAGTATTTAAAAGTTTTATGTTTTAATCAAAGTTTATTTATGGATTTGTTTGTGAATAGTTTAATTCATATTTAGATTGTTTACTAGCAATCCATGATTCATAAAATTATGTTTAGCCATTGAAATGATGCTGATGAATAAATATATTATATAGATTTCCTTTTCGACAGTAGCAATGTATATAATACACACGCTGCTCAATTTAGTAGCATCATTTAGGTGGTCATAGAGATTGGCATTGAAATGAAAAATCTAAAATTACCCAAAATGTACAGATAGCTTTAGTGAAAATTGTGATGTATGATGACATAATATAGGCAATATAGGGTTTGTCACATTAATCTATAGGACTTAGTTAGAATAGCTCTGCACCTAAAGCCACCTAGAATGTGAGAAACCTAAAGTCATGCATGTGTACTGTAGCCACTCGAGTAGTAGGTATGTTCACATAGTTTAAGTTTTGTGTTTAACCACTATCACAATAAAAATCTCATAATGTAAACTTAGAAATAAGACAGTATTTGTAACGCCACCTTTCTGAGACTGCCTTTTTATGTATCAGATGAGTCACCTGAATTTAACAATGGCTGGAGTCGACAAATTTGGAGGCAGTATGGGACAGTGACCTCTTGAACAGTTACTGGATATATTATTTACCATAGATCCTGGTTTACATGATCATAATTTGTATTAACTATATCTGCAAATTTACATGAATAAAATTTCAAAATGAGCGTTATTTCATGGGTTTATATCTTGTTACTACATCATATATTATTTTAATATAATTTTATTTACAAAATATACCTACTCATCTGTATAATTTGGCAACATAATTTTTTTTAAAAGGATATGGCTTTTACATAATGTAAGTAGGTGAGTCAGGAAGTAATATTGTTTAGGAGTTGTCAACAAACCTTAGCAAGTTATTGTGTCATGAGAAAGAATGGCGTCACGGAGTGTGCACACATTCAAAGCGCTCTGGTCTGCAATCAATGAACAATTTAACAGTGTGTGGAGAACTATATTGTCTAACATGTTGCAGTGTTTCACATATAGCATGTTGCCAAGCTCTAAGCATTATGAAGGTAACTTTTTATATAACATTTTAATTGGGTAAGAATTAAGTCTCAATGTAAATTAATTTTTCACTTAGTAATTTGTTCAGACACAAAATTAATGAAAGTTCAGAAGTGAAATCCTTTGCTATTTCTGTATAAAATGTTTTAATGAGTCGTAAAAATATATATTAAGATATTGACATATATTAAGATATTGTATGTGTAAATACATGGAAAAAAAACAAATGACAGGATAAAAGTTGGTTAACAAGGGTATATGAAACCATGTTCCAAAATCAACATTTATTGATTATAATGTTGTTTTAAACATAGTATCTAAAAGAGGGCATCCACGGCGTCAGCCACCAGAGCAACCCCTTAGGAATGAGGTGAAAAATTTGACAGATTTCATAGCAGGGGAAGTTAATTTGTTAGAAAATTGTAAAGATTAATGTTTCTTGCTGAAATATTAGTTATATTTTATATGTGTACCTTATACATGGTAAAGCCATGCAGCAGTTATATTAGTAGTATAGTTGTAGCACGAATGTGTCACCTCGATCGGGGAAAGACCATGCTCTCACAGAATACCAGCGTAAAATAGTAGCTTAATGCTGCTGTGTTTCGTATGGTGAGTGTAGAGAACCGGAGACCCTTTTTACTGGTAACGAGGCATTCCGTAAGTCCTCATGGGTGACAATGCATCTGTATTTTGATTTGTAATCGAGGATAGATGTAAATGTCTATAGGCACAGCACACAGCTCAAAGCAACCACCTACCATCAGGTGGAATGTGTGCTCGTTGGTCTCCCTATCCTATAAAAAAAAGTGAATTTAGAAATGGAAGAAAGGTTAAAATGTTTAAAAAACGGCACTCAGGCATTGTGTGTACCAATATAGCTATACTAAAAACCGAAAAACTCATGATTAAATCGCAACTTTTCTGATTGATGATACTATGAGACCATAATATGTGTAACAAATAAATTCAGCTTAGTTTCAAATTAAGTTTCTAATTTTCATAGTAATGTAATCCTTTTAATCAAATGTGATTCAAGTACTAGGAAGATTACGATGCTCGCGTCTGTAGAAATTACTTGAATCCTGACTCCCTACATGTATCCCCTGAATAGTGCTTAACGAGCAGCGCTTTTTTGGTGGAGACTGGTTCCCTACAAGTGTGAGGGGTCCGATCGGGTGCGAATTACTACGCGCATGGCAGAGGCATATCCCCAAATGACGCAAGTCTGCGGCGAATAAATCCACTACCCTATATCATCCCGCGCGTGTGATAAAGGGCGACAGATATAAACTAAGTGTGTTGTGTGTTCCAGACGGGTAGGTACGTATGGAAACTACGGCGGCCGTGGCTGTTCTATGTGCCGTGCGCCTGTACCAATTTACTAGATAAGGCGCATCGTTAGGTATTCTTCATAGAATGACTGAAGACATTGACCTATATACTCTGTTGTACCTTGAGTGAATTCACTAGGATAGGATTGTTTACAATTTGTTACAGTTTGGCCACATTTTTGATATGCATGAAAAGAATTACACTGTCGCATTAGGTACCTAATTACTGCCATGTTAGATATTAGTTTAAATAAATAAATGTTTCCAATCCGTCTGCCAATAATGGCAAATATGGCAAACAACTTCTCATGAGAACTGATTTAAATTCTCGGCATATCAGCTGTTTATGGCTTTGATGGCGATCAAGTTAATGGCGGGCTAGGATGCTAAAAATCGGGTTATTCCGTTTATCCACCATAAAAAATTTAATCTTATAACATGTTTCTCTAAGTGACTGTACACAGCCGAGGAAGAAAAACGGAAGAAAAATAATATATTCTACTTATACTCCGATTACTCATCCCGTCTGGGGTGGATAGAATAATACGCGTTTCCGAGTATCCACCCTAGGTTGGATTTTTTAGGTTTGAATAAACAGAATAACCCTAAAATCTCCGGTGGAGGTTTGATTGCCGCGTTCAACGACAACCTGGTAGCGTTTACCCAAGCAGACTTAAAACACTACCCAAGAATATATTGACTCGGAGAGAGAAGGAGGACATAATCTTGGAATGCGGCAACTTGTTACATATCCGGAAAAGCGACTATGTCTTATGTAGGTGTTAGATTTATGGTACCTACACAAGACTTAGTAACAACCTAGGTAAGACGGAAGTGTGTTGACGAGGGTGCGTACCTTATCTATAAAATCACCGAATCCGAATTATATTCGTTGAAAGTCAGGTTTTACATGGTCAAGATTGAAACCTGTACGTTTCGCAATCGTAAGTATAAATAATGTATGAGAATATTTCAAGAGTCATGCAGGCTTCTAAAACCGACTACACAGTGTTTATGGGGGATTTCAACGAAAAATTAATTCCGAAATGAAACTACAACCGGTAGAGCCAAGCTGCAGCTATGTTTTAGTTGTAGCATGAATAGGTTCGTAAGCTCGTGGAAATTGTCCAGGCGGTCGAAGCTAAGTTCTGTAAGACCCGCCGCAGAAGAACACAAAAACTCTCCGACCACACTCTTAATCTCATGGCTGTTAGACGGGAGATGAGACTGCAATCGTCAACAGATTTTACGGCATACAGGCAACTGAACAGACAGGTCTCCAAATGCATGCGGCGAGACCTACGTAACTTTAATACTGCTCGTATTGAAGAAGCGATCGAGCGGAACCAGGGCTCCAAAGTCTTTGCCAGAGATCTGTCTGCCAGTAAGAGCTAACTGTCAAAGCTGAAGACTGAGTGTGGCAGCATCGTTTCCGGGACACCTGAGATTCTGAGTGAGATTGAGAGATTCTATGGGCAGCTGTACACATCATCGTTGGAGCCACACGCAAGTGTGAGTAACGATCCAAGAGCAAGTCTTATCCGACATTATTCCGATGATATCCCGGACGTCAGTCTGAGCGAGATTAGAATGGCTCTCCAGCACCTTAAAAACGGCAAGTCCCCGGGCGAGGATGGAATTACAGCGGATCTTCTGAAAGCGGGTGGAAAACCGGTACTTGAAGTCCTTCAGAGGCTCTTTAATTCCGTCCTCCATGGTGGCACTACTCCAGAGGCGTGGAGCAGAAGTGCGGTGGTCTTGTTCTTCAAAGAAAGGTGACGATGCCCTCTTGAAGAACTACAGACCGATATCCCTTCTGAGCCGCGTCTACGTGCTGTTTTCGAGAGTCATTACGAATCGTCTCGCACGCAGACTCGACGACTTCCAGCCTCCCGAACAAGCCGGTTTCCGAAAAGGCTTTAGTACCATAGACCACATAGGGTTGAAGTGCTAATAGTTGACCAGTTAAGCGCTTTTTATTACTATGAGTTGTACAGCTGACTTGGTTTATTACTTACTTCAAATTTAAATATAGTAAATGATTGTGTAACCCTTAGTGTGTTTGTAGATATAAAGATTATTTTTTTACTAAAAGCATTTATCAGAATATCAAGTCATAAAATAAAATATACATATATGCGCCACTAGTTGACCAGCAAACTCCAATGCCTGACCGCCAATGTACCATTAGTTGACCATATAGAGATATGTAAGTAAAACGAAATTTACAAGGAAAATAATGTTTAATAGTTAAAATTTTAATAAATAAAAGCTTTGAAAAGAAGATCAACAAAATCTAACATATTTTAAACAGTAAATGGTAGGTATTTTTCCATTTCCTTTACTAGATAAAAAACCTCTTTTATTAGAGAGCACAGAGGTATTTATTACTTCCACTACATCTTTTTGATGATACTAGATTTTATCAGGCTTCTCTGGCCATTTAAACGTATTTCCCATGGAAAAAGTCATAGTGCTTACTTCAAATAAATCTTTTTCAACATTTTCAATAAGCCCTGGAAAATATTCTCCCTCATATGTAATAATTACATGGTTTCCTTTACATGTTTCTTTTTGCTTAGCTGATAAAACACTTAAGATTTCGTCTTCGGAATTCGATTTGGGTTTCTCTATTCGTTTGTTTTCATTTTCTTTATTTATTATTATATCAGTTGTGTTACCGTCTGACTCACTATCACTCCGTATAATGAGTTTGTTTTGTTTCTTTTTTAATTTTATGCCTTCGAATTCACATTTTTTACTCTCTACTGAGTCACTGGAGAGTGAACGAATTGGTTTCTTTACTTTACCTTTGCTTGTTTTCTTCTCATCTCGCTTTCTTTTTCTGTTTTCTACATCTTCTAACTTCTTTTGCTTTTCTTCTTTTTTTTCAAAGTAATAAATGAAATATTTTGATGTCACCGCAAGTGGCAGGCGTTCCTTTGTTTTTTTTTTCTTTATTGGAGAGTGTGATGGCCACAAAATATGGTTACCAAATGCAGGGCTTATTAGTTTTTGTTTTTGGGATGTAAGCTGGACTAATTTATTTTTAGAAGGGGAAACTGTGTTGCTACCTTGTTCGTTACTTGTAATCTCTCCACCTGGAGCAGTAGATGAACACCAAATTACTGGAGCGCCTGGCGTAGTTTGAAAGAGTGACGGAGTCATATCCGCGCCGCATTATTAGACCAAACGCAAGCTTCTAGGGTGGGTGTTGAAGTTGATGCTTCCTGGGCTGATTGAACTAATTTGTTTTCAGTAATAGATACCGAATAGATTAACTGAACAGGCATTAGGAAACCTCGTTCCTAAGGCTGACCACAGCAAACAGCACAAAACATAACACTGGTCAACTATTGGAAACCACATCCTACAGAAATCATGCTTTAGGTTATATTTAACGAATCAATCAAATAAATGCGTTAAATAAAAAAAAAACTTTACATTCTTGAATATATCTTTTAGCCAATACTTGACCACCGTGGACAGCTTTAGGAGCAGATTAAAATTTCGGAGCCAAAGGATAACCACCCCCACCAGAAACCCTTATCCACATAAAACAGCAGAATTATTACTTTTGGCACTTAAACAAACTATTATCCTTAATCCATATAACATTCAACCAAAAAATATACAATAAATCAACTAGATTAAATAAGATTTACCAAGAAACCCATAATAAACATTCTTAGTGAATCAGACGCGTACTTACCGGGTGCCATCTTCACTTGCAAATAACTCTGATTGGTCAACCAATATCGAGCTGACCCGTATACCAAGAGACTATAATAATGATTCCAATATGCAAAACAATAAAACTGATATTAAATCCTACCAATGTACGTTAAAATTGGTTTTTATTTGTGTTTTGGTCAACTATTGGTGCATGGTCAGCTAATAGAACATTGACCCTACATACCCTTCGGCAAATTGTACAGAAGTCCGAAGAGTACAATCAGCCACTTTGCCTGGCGTATGTGGACTATGAGAAAGCCTTTGATTCCGTAGAAATTTGGGCGGTGCTACAGTCTCTTCAGCGGTGCCAAATTGACTTTCGGTATATCGAAGTGCTGAAGTGTTTGTACAGTAGGGCTACGATGGCTATCCGAGTACGAAACCTACCCAACTGCAGAGAGGTGTAAGACAGGGTGACGTTATTTCCCCTAAACTCTACACCGCTGCATTGGAAGACGTTTTCAAGCTACTGGACTGGAAAGAATACGGTATTAATATCAATGGCGAGTACTTCACTCACCTTCGATTTGCCGACGATATAGTCCTTATGCCAGAATCGCTGGAGGACTTAAGCACTATGCTCAATGACCTCAATAGTGCCTCCCAACGGATAGGCTTTAAGATGAACACGGACAAAACAAAGATCATGTTTAATGTCCATGTCACACCTATGCCGGTAGTTGCTGGGAGCACTAAGCTCGAAGTTTTTGACGAGTACGTTTGCCTGGGACAAATAGTCCGACTAGGTAAGTCCAACTTCGACCGAGAGGTCAATCGACGGATTCAACTCGCCTAGCAGCGTTCGGGAAATTACGACACATCTTATCGTCAGGTATACCTTAAAACCTGAAAACTAAGTTGTACAACCAATGCGTGTTGCCAGTGATGACCTACGGAACCGAGACGTAGTCCTTCACTGCTGGCCGTATGAGGACGCTCATAGTCGCTCAGCGAGCTATGGAGAGGGCTATGCTCGGAGTTTATCTGCGTGATAAACTTAGAAATGAGGATATCCACAGTAGAACCAGAGTGACCGTCATAGCCCAACGGATTAGTAAGCTGAAGCGGCAATGGCCCGGCCATATAGCTCGAAGAACCGACAACCGTTGGGGAAAAAGGTTCTCGAGTGGCAGCCTCGTACCGGTAGGTGAAGTATAGGGTGACTCCCCACTAGATGGAGTGACGACCTGGTAAGACATGCAGGAAGTCGATGGATACAGGTGACTCAGGACCGTGCTTTGTGGCATACCTTGGCTTATGTTCAGCAGTGGACTTGTGAATGGCTGTAATGATGATGATGATGATGAATAGGTTGGCTTGACCGGGGCAGGACCACGCTCTCATAGAATACCAGCGTAAAATAGCTGCATAATGCTGCTGTGTTTTGTATGGTGAGTGTAGAGAACCGGAGACCCGTTTTACTGGAATCGAGGCATTCCATCTTAGTCCACAGGGGTGACAACGCATTTGCATTTTGATTCTTAATTGAGGAAAAATGTGGATGTCTATGGGCCATAGTATTCACTTACCATCAGGTGGACTGTGTGCTCGTTTGTCACCCAATGGTATAAAAAAAAACTGCCGAAATAGGCAACTAAGTGGAAGACCGATTGTGGTAGCATAATTTTCAGGCGACCTGGGATTTTGAGTGAAATTGAGTCTACTGACAGCTCTACACACCGTCGTTAAAGCCACGTGAGTAACTATCGAAGAGCAAGTCTCATCCGGTATTATTACGGTTATATCCTTGACATCAGTCTAAGAAAAATTAGAATGGCTCTCCCAGCACCTCGGCAAGGTCCTGGGTGAGGATGGAGTTAAACGGAGATCGCGTGGAAAAGTGGTAATTGATGTCATATAGAAGCCTGTTCAACTCCATTCTCCATGGCGGCGCTACTCTGGAGTCACTCATGAAGAAGAAGTGCAGTGAAATGCTCCATTACAGAACTTCAAACATTCGTATTCGAGTCATTACGAATCGATTCGTATACCTACAGATTCGACGACTTCCAGCCTGCCAAACCAGCTTGATACTGGAAATGATTTAGTACCATATAATAATAATAATAATGTTTATTGATAAACAAAATATGGTACACACTTATAATTAAAGTTTCGGGTAGAACAAAAACCCTAAACCTGGGGGTAAGACTAGCTAAGGGAAATTTGAAAAAAAAAGTGAGAAATATTCAATTTAGTCTACAGATTTTAATAAAAATCATTGGCTTAGTACAGTTTCTATAAGGTATGAAGGAAAAATTGTAACATTTGCATTTGCGAACAATTGTAACTAATGATAATCACGAGGAGTGCGTTTCTTTATCAGTTTGTTCATCATTATACTAATGACTTTAACTTTAAGTGCTGTTGGGCGACGAAAAAAGCGGTTTACCGTCTCATCGGACTTATGCATACACATAGGCACTACAATGGTGCCCTACGTCGATAGCTAGTCTCCGTTGAGGCTGGCTGCCGTGACCGAAATTCGGTCCGGAGGACATTTTTATTATTACTACGTATTCCTTACAAGAAAAAGTTATAATTAATTGCGATTGGTAGCCTTTACTTTAGTTATTTACAGATGATTTCATTAATAAACTAAATAAATTAATTTATTTAATTTACCCCAGCACATAAATTAACTTCATCGATGTTCTTGTGGTAGCGGTATCGACAGGTTTGGTCTTCACGGACTTTCACGTAAAAAAAGAGTTGTTTGCCCGGCTCGGATCTCTGAACGGCGTTATCACTGTTAATGTTTCTTCAGATTTAGAGTCCACACAACCCGCAATGCACTACACAACCGTTTTAATATTTGAGGTATACTTAACGAGAAAATCTGTTGTAATTTCACAAGCACTGCCCATCCAACTTGGTCCCTCTATTTACCTCTTGGCCGAAGTTACAAAGACTTACCCAGTTTAACAATTTGTTCAAGGTAAATAATTACCATACAAGTCAGCAACTTTGAGCCTAGTGTTCACAACAACTTTGTCTTTTCCATGTTCATCTTAAGACCTATCCCTTGGGAGACACTATTAAGGTCACTCAGCATAGTGCTTTTGAATGACTATATAATAGGTAAGTCGAATATGAATGATGTGCTCGACATTGATATTGACACCGTATCCTTTCTAATCCAGTAGTTTAAATATGTATTCCAATGCAGCGGTTAAGAGATTCGGGAACATAGTATCGTCACCTTGTCTTACATCTATCTGCAATTGGACAGGTTTTGTATTCTAGTTATATTCGCGGATGGTCATCG
Source organism: Parnassius apollo (assembly GCA_907164705.1). Classification (NCBI taxonomy): domain Eukaryota; kingdom Metazoa; phylum Arthropoda; class Insecta; order Lepidoptera; family Papilionidae; genus Parnassius; species Parnassius apollo. Next base: position 14,892,131 of record CAJQZP010000212.1, read on the forward strand.
TAGCGTTACTGCGGGGAAAGCAGGGGGAATGAAAACTCATTTTTTTAAATTGGTGTATTTTAAAAATTCGAAAAAATAACAAGTGATTAACAAATTATTAGTAATCCATATTCTAATACTAGTGAGTCATAGAGACATAGCGCTGGCTGTAAATTTCACGTGTGTAACCCGGTTCGATCCCTGCCGGCACCAATGAAATTGTTAATTGCAATTTTAAGTGCTGATTTACCACGTGCTCGGCGGTGAAGGACAAAATCGTGAGGAAACCGGACTGTCTGGGAAAAAAATATTTCGAAGAATGTGAAGTCCGCCAACACGTATACGCGGCAAACACTTCCTTGCTCTAAAACCCTCTCAGAAATGAGAGAAGGCCTGTGCCTAGCAGTGGGACATATAAGTATAGGCTGTAACTTTACTTTACTTATTCTAGCACACAAGGCATTTATCTTTCACATATTATTAGTATCTTACAATAAAACAGGTTCGAGCGCCATTGCCATTATTTAGTACATGTAGCATTGGTAATACCGCTTAGGCTTGGGGGTAATGACGCTCTTACCTATTAGTTAGATACGACGAATAATAATCTGGTCTGTGGCTCCTCCAAAACCGACAATCGTTACCTCCCGTGGCGCCACCACCTTCGCACCAACAGTTGGCCCCCGCTAAGCGTAGATAGTTAAGGAACCAACTAATGAAGCCACTCGTGAAAGGCTGCCAAGCCCTCTTACAACAAATCCTGGCATGATTTCAGCATGTCAGTTGGCGACCAGAGGAGAGGGCGATGGCGATTTCAATTTTTTTGGTGTTTTGATGGCGATTTCAAGATGTTTTAATAAGGTTGAAAAACGAGCGCACAGTCTACTTGATGATATGTGGATGCTGTGGCCCACAGACACATACATATATATCCTTGTTAAAAGTCCAAATGTAGATGCGTTGTCATAATAATAAAAAATAAAAATGTTTTATTTTTCAGGCATCGCAGGCCCATAGGACTATAAGGACTATAGTCCAATGGGCCTGCCATAAAGTCGGCCAGCTGCTGGCCCCTTCGGTTCCGTTGCCCTACTCCAAATTTCCCTACCTTCAGCTCACCGCTTTCTCTTGTGCCCAGTTTTGCGTTGAAGTCTCCCATCAACACCGTGTAGTAGGTTTTGGAGGAATGTATGGCTCTGGAAATATCCTCATACATTTCCTCCACCTCCTCATCGGGATGTGCCGAGGTTGGTGCGTAAACCTGAATGACCTTCAGCGAATACCGTTTGGTGATTCTGAGTATCAGGTACGCGACCCTCGTCGACACACTCCCAATCTTTACAACGTTGTTGACGAGAGATTTGTGGACGATAAATCCGACACCTCCTTGGGAGAGATGGTCGCCCTACCGGTGATAGAACAAGTTGCCGGACTCGAGGATTGCCGTGTCCTCCCCCTCTCTTCGGACCTCGGATAATCCAATAATATGCCAGCGCAACTTGTCTACCTCTTCTTCCAGCTCCAGTATCTTCTCGTCAGTCCTCAGGGTGCGTGCGTTATATGTTGCCAGGTCGAGTCGTCGTAGGTGGCAACCGAACCTCCACCGGAGATTCTTAGCACCCCCTGCCCCGCCGTTACCATGGTCGCCACCGTAGCCAGGAATAGCGGGGCCGCCGGGGACTGGGGGCCGTCTGTTTGTGTATTTATTCATTAGGGGGTATTTGCCATAGTTGCCACGCTTGGCGAGCGGGTTGGCAACCGCAGTTTTTTATTACGTCACAGTTGTCATCAGGAAGACGCTGCTGCCCATCTCCTGCCTGTCTCCCTCTGTCGCCTCTTATGACACCCACGGGAAGATATGGGGTAGTGGATATTCTTAACCGCCACTACACGGCATGTATATAGTCCTTGTGGCAGAATCGCTGGAGGACTTAAGCACTATGCTCAATGACCTCAATAGTGCCTCCCAACGGATAGGTCTTAAGATGAACATGGACAAAACAAAGATCATGTTCAATGTCCATGTCACACCTATGCCGGTAGTTGTTGGGAGCACTATGCTCGAAGTTGTTGACGAATACGTTTACCTGGGACAAATAGTCCGACTAGGTAAGTCCAACTTCGACCGAGAGGTCAATCGACGGATTCAACTCGGCTGGGCAGCGTTCGGGAAATTACGGCATATCTTTTCGTCAGGTATACCTCAATCTCTAAAAACTAGATTGTACAACCAGTGCGTGTTGCCAGTGATGACTTACGGATCTGAGACGTGGTCCTTCACTGCTGGCCGTATGAGGACGCTTAAGGTCGCTCAGCGAGCTATGGAGAGGGCTATGCTCGGAGTTTCTCTGCGTGATAGACTCAGAAATGAGGATATCCGCAGTAAAACCAGAGTGACCGACATAGCCCAACGGATTAGTAAGCTGAAGTGGCAATGGGCCGGCCATATAGCTCGAAGAACCGATAACCGATGGGGAAGAAAGGTTCTCGAGTGGCAGCCTCGTACCGGTAGGCGTAGTGTAGGGCGACCCCCCACTAGATGGAGTGACGACCTGGTAAGACATGCAGGAAGTCGATGAATGCAGGTGGCTCAGGACCGTGCTTTGTGGCATTACTTGGGGGAGGCCTATGTTCAGCAGTGGACTTGTGAAGGGCTGTAATGATGATGATGATGATGATGCAGGCCCATAGCGTGTTAGTAATAGGTACAAATAAAACTTAAGAACTAGTGTTAGTACACGAAACAATTAAAATAAAACACAATAGAAATAAGAGCCGTGGTAGCTCAGATGGTTAACGCTCGCTGTAAATATAACAGAACGCGAGTAACACGGGTTCGATCCCCGCCGGCACCAATGAAATTGTTATTTGCAATTTTAAGTGCTGATTTACCACGTGCTCGGCGGTTAAGGAAAACATCGTGAGGAAATCTGCATGTATGAGAAATAAGAAAAAAAAATATTTCGAAGACATGTGAAGTTCGCCAACACGTATTGGGGCAGCGCCGTGAACATTTCCTTGCCCTAAAACCCTCTCAGACATGAGGGGAGCCCTGTGCCCAGCAGTGCGACGTATTTAGGCTGTTACTTTACTTTTACAATAGAAATAAAACAAAATAAAAGTTCACAAAATGCATACAAATAGATAGATTTATCAAGCTCAATTTAGTACATGTAGCTTGACAAACCTACCTAGTGTCGGGACATCGCGCCTCTCCACAAAGATCCTCAAGTACGTAGTACTATTATTTATTATGCGCCTCAAGATACTATTCGAGCTCCCCCTCACTCTGCGCATCAATTTATGTTGTATATGTATGTGTAGTTATGCGTTAGGGCCGAGATAGGATGCCTTATTACCAGTAAATAGGGTCTCCAGTTCTCTATGCTCACCATATGAAGTACAGCATCATTAAAATTCTATTTTACGCTGGTATTCTGTGAGAGAGTACCCCGGTTGAGCCGAGCCATTCGTGTAGGTTCTGGCGTCCTTGTGGTATACATGCTAGGCACCATCGATGCAGCAACTCTATTTGCGTCCCTAGGTTTAGTGTGTGACGTCTCGTCCAATTGCCTTACCTAACCTTACTTCTTCATAGGTTATAGGTTCATCGAGATATGGCCGGCCCATTTGGCATCCTTGATACATTGATCGATGTCAATGACTCTGGTTCTGCCACGGATATCTTCGATACGGATTCTGTAACGCTAAGTACACACAGTTCAATATTTGTTTCAGACATATTTTTCAATAATAAGTGCAGTATCCCAACAACACCGTATAATCGTAGGTGTGACATGAACACATCTTTTTCTGACGACTTAACCGTTGGAAACCTAACCTTTGTCAGACACTCTGTAAGTAAAATGAAGCATAGTGCTAGGTTCTAAATCAGATACGAGGGGAGGATGGTATGAAGTCAACGTGCAAGACTTTTGGTGGTGCAAGGTTGGTAATGTAATAACTGTCGAAATTAGCAATTAGATGCAGTTTGGAAGATAAATCAAGTGTAGCGATAAAGCCCTTAGGAATAAGAACTTTCTTCCTAAGGGCATAGTAGTATTTTTTGAAAAAACAAGAATTTTTTTTTCACTTTTGCTTGTGGCGTAGTATCAAGTGGAAGGACAAAATAAAATAGCTTCTAAAGGACATTAATAAGTATCGATCCTGCACACAGTTGCAAAAGCAGTTGTAATTCTATCCGCACACGGTATTTTGCCGTTTTTAAGATGCTGGGGAGCCATTTCAATCTCATTCAGATTGACGTCTGGTATTTCGTTAGGATAATATCGAATGAGATTTGCTCTTAACCTCACTCAATGTATCTTGTCGCATGCAATGTCGCTGACGCTGTATGTCTTCAACTTACACGGTCAACAACAACAAATTTATTTGTAGTAATTAAACATCTAACAGATTGCACTTACCGTGCATAAGCGGGGTCGTTTAGGTCTAATAAACTTTGTCTGTCACGATATCCACATGCTATTCTGCCTCGCCAACCACACGAACTTTCTTGATGAATTGCAGAATTGTACCAGAAACAACTTCGATGCTTTGTTATTTGGGCAGTCAGTTACATTGCTGCGAGATACTTCGTAGTATCCCACGGCAGTGTACCGCCACTGTTAAGACTTGGACACGTTAACTTGGCGTGAAGCAAATGATATGAAACTTCATTGCCGGCGAATGTTACTATACAAAATTTTGCGTGTTAGTTACAGAGATCATAGTGTTATTATATATATATAGATGTCTTGATTTTTCATCATTCTAGTATTTTCAGGAACGAACATTCTTTGAACTTTCAGGGTTGTAAGTCCTTCGGACCGCGAGGGCCTCTCACCTTACAACACCTTGTCTCACCCAGGTCACAAACGCTTTGCGCTGCTTCTGTATCTCGAGATGGTTCACTGGAGCATACAGCTAAGGAGAAAGCGGATTTGTTTACTTTTTTTTTAGCTTGCCATTCGCATCTAGACTGTGGCTAAACCGTTTATCTCAATTGCCTCACTGTGGTATCTCTATGTCGCAATCGGAGGTCCGCATCGTTATCAAGAAGATTAACAAAACCTTGCTTGCGGTGTCTAGATGGTAAATCTGGCAAAGCCAGGGAGATGGTATAATTTATGATTATGCGCCTGAGTAGTCTCCTGTATTGTTAATATGATTATTCCCCTTCCCATTTAGGACTGGAAAAGTCCCAAAATTCTGGAATTTGGTCAACGTGCAGTCTGTTCCAAAAAAAGGCAGCCGTGCCGACCCTACCTTTTATCGGACAATCTTTATTAACTTCATACTCTGCAAGATTATGGAGCGTATATTGAACACACACTTCTTGACACACATAGAACAGAATGACCTCCGCAGTGACCGCCAGTATGTGTTTCCATCTGGCGTAACCCACTGATATACGTCGCGAGGCCTTCAACAGTAGCAAAGCGCTAGCTTTTTCCTTTGATACTTGAAGGCCTATGACAGGGTTTGGCACACTAGCCTCTTGGGCAAGCATTCAGTTAACGACTAATCTCCTAGTCTGAGTGAATGAGTGAAGAACTTTCAGTCAATATGTAAATTTAGATTATCAATTGTAAAATTCGGTTAGTTTACGATTTCTTCAGTTACTTATATCTTATATTACATATATTCCTAACAAAAAAAATTGCTTGCCCGATTTGGAAACTTATTACAAAATTGTGGTTCTAGGTTATTAGTACATAATTGTGCTCTGTATTAAACTAGTCTGATGTCGATATCATTTTTTGTTCTTACGATATGCGAGGCGAATAATAACCACGAAAGTACATACTCGTAGGTACATACGTATTATACATCTAAACACACAGACATTTTCCTAAAAGCCATAACATCCGACATTAGAGATCATTCTACACTACTCTCACTCCCCTTAGTGGTATTTTTAAATGTGGATATATTGTGTTGTAATTCGGGTTATTATAATGTAAGTTATGTAACTTTCTACCGGGAACCTGACCATTAAACCCACCAACCACTAACTAATATTTAGTGGGTTTGATGGTCAGGTATTGTACCTAAGCAATAGGTTGTAGCACGAATGGGTCGTCTCGATCGAATAAGATCTGCGCTCTTACAGATTACGTGCGTGAAATAGCAGCCTAATGCCGCTGTGTTGTAGAAAACCGGATAACATATATATTATTGGTAACGAGGTATTCCATCTTAGTCCTCGTGGATGGCAGAGCATTACTATTTTAATTCTTAATTGGGGTTAAATGTATGGGTCCCAGCATCTACTTACTATCAGGTGGATTGGGTGTTTATTTGCCACCATTATTATATTAAAACATGGTATACCGTTGTATGTCGAAATCCATAAGATTTTTATAGTAATTCCCAAGTGAAATCTTATGACATCCACTGGTTGGAAGTATTCTGTTACGCTGCACCCAGACGGCATTAACTATATTAACAACCATATAAGTTTTACTTTTTACTTTATAAATTAACCTTATAAGTTAAACTTAAATTAAACTTACACGTGGGTTGTCTGAAAAGTTACCGACCTAAAAAAATGCAAGATATTTATTTTATTTTCATAGAAGAGGGGGCAAACGAGCATGCGGCTCACCTGATAGTAAGTGACTACCGCCGCCCATGAACGACCTAAACACTAGGGGAATTGCAGGTGCGTTGCAGGTGTCCAGCCTTTTAAAAAGGAGTAAGTCTCTCTCTTGATGGTCCTTAACTCTTTTCTTGAAGGTCCCTAAGACGTATCGGTCAGGATAAATCTCCGGTGGTAAAGAAGTCCACAGAGACGTTGTACGAGGAAGAAAACTTCTAGTAAAACACACAATGGTGTGCCGCCAGGCATCCAGATGGTGAGGATAGTATCTTGAATTATGACGCGATGTGCGTCCATGAGATTCGACGGCTGGGATTAATCCGAACAATTCCTCAGAGCACTCCCCGTGGTAGATGCAATAGAAAATGCAAAGATATGCAACATTCCTACGCAGCGTCAGTAAATCGAGCCGATCAGAAAGAACTCGGTCGTCGACGATTCGAAGTGCTTTGCGCTGGATGCGGTCAAGAGGAAGCAGCTGGCACTGGGGTGCCCCAGCCCAGAGGTGAGAACAGTATTCCATCTGAGGCCGAACTTGCGCTTTGTAAAGTTGCAAGCGATGTGCCGGCATGATATACTGTCTCGCTCTGCTGAGCACGCCAAGCTTTTTAGAGGCCAATTTGGCCTTCTCCTCCAAGTGACCACAAAACTGTACACTCTTCGATATGTCCGATGCTTGCTGAGGCAGCAAGGGGAGTGCTTTGAAACCGAGGAGATGCGACAAAGGGGTTCTTTTTAGCGATTAACGCGCGAACTTGTGTCTTCTGGGGATTGAACTGGACTAGATTTAGTCGCTCCCAATCCGGGACTTTGTTCAGCAAAAATCGACTTCAGACACAAGTTTGTCCCGGTACTCGGCGACGTTTTCTCGAGAAATATTGGCATGGCCGGTGTATAAAGCGTTACCAGTGTTGTTGTCTGCGTAACAATGAATGTTACCAGTTCGCAACATATCATTGACTAGCTGTCCAAAATGTCAATACCCAAGACAATATCTGTTATAACAAATATAATTAACAAATCTATAGAAACCCATACATATCCCACTGAATGGCAACACGCATTGGTCAGACCTATTCCTAAAAACGAAAATCCAACTAACATGAAGGACATCCACCCGATCAAAGATTTTAGAAAAGGTTGTGGCCGAGCAGCTAAGAAAGTAAATGGAAACAAATGCAATACTCCCTAGTTTACAATCGGGTTTTAGGCAACATTATAGTACAACTACTGCTCTGATTAAAGTAATCGATGATATTCTGTCAGATCAGGACTCTGGAAAAGGCACAATATTAGTTCTATTAGACTTTTCTAGAGCATTTGACTGCTTGAATGTACCATTACTTTTGTCAAAATTGCACTATTATGGTTTCGACATAACTGCGGTGAAATGGTTTGAGAGCTACTTTAAATATCGTGCACAGCGAGTAGAAATTTCTGACCATAGAGGGTTGCCACTAGTTTCCGATTTCAAGGTTGTGAAACAAGGTGTACCTCAAGGCTCAATTTTAGGACCACTTTTGTTTGCTATGTACTGTGCAGATATGGTAGATCACATCAAACATTTTAGATACCATATGTACATTGATGGCACACAGATTTACATATCATGTAAGGACGAAGAATCTCAATCAGCAATAAACAAATTAAATGAAGATTTAGAAGGCATTGCTGATTGGTCAAAATCGAATGCTCTTGTTCTAAACGGAAATAAGTCAAAGTATATGATTCTAGGAACGGCTAAGCAAATTCAAAACATTGCGAATCAACGGCTTCATGTCACCATAAAAGGGGAACAAATTGAACGTGTGACTGAAACTCGCAATTTAGGTCTGCTTATGGATGATCGTTTGCGTCTCGAGAATCACATACTTAAGACTACTAGAAATTGCTTCTACAGACTTAAAGTCCTGTATCATATTAGAAATTTCCTGAATACAGATATTCGAATAAGGCTCTGTGACTCATTAATTCTTTCTAAATTTAATTACATGGATGTAGTTTATGGTCCTCGTCTATTAATACGTAGTCAAAAACTCATTCAGCGAGTTCAGAGCGCTTGTGCAAATTTTTGCTTCGGGATACTGCCACGCACTCACGTTACACCGTACGTCAACGAAGGCAACATTTTAAAAATGAAATATCGTCGTCACTTTCATTTAGCAACCCTACTGTTTGGTATAATTAAATATAATATGCCACCTTATCTCTTCCAAAAGTTGGTATGGTCGCGTGACGTAAATTCAAAAATAACTCGTGCGTCGATTTATTCTCTCGCCGAGCCATTCCATCACACCGCTGCTTTTCGTGGGAGCTTTAGGTACGCTGCCTCAAAATGTTGGAACGACCTGCCGCCATCGCTTCGTAGCCTGAAAAAAATTAAAACATTTAAAGAAAAATATAAAAACTATCTAATATTAACTCAGAAGAACATAGCCTGAAGCGTACTACTCACCAAAATGGGTACTGGGTACTGGCACATAGCACAGGCGGTAAAGGTCGCAACTAATAAAGTGAAGTGATGATAATATAACCTTAAATTGGATACTGTTCAGATAGGTCCACTGACTGCAGGCTAAAAAAAGTGTAATTTTAGTCTCGTCAATTAATAACTGAGGTAATTTTTGTTTAAGTTTTGAAAATAAGTATTAAAAATATACATATATTAATATAAGAAAACGAATACAACGTAATAATAACTTTTTGAAATAATATAACATATTAATTAATAAAGTTAAGAACACACAGGTAACATAACATTTTTGAAAATAAAAATAAATTGCAATATAATAAGCACATGTACATACCTTCGGTTAGAAATCAGTAATTTCAGCATATACAGATTGGTTTTAAAATATTGTTGTGTCACGCACGGACGTACGTACGTTACTATCCGTTCGGGCCCACTGAAAACTAAAGTTGTTCAAAACGAATATAAATCAATAGCACGCTACAGACTATAAACTATAAATTTCTAGCGCGCTATTAAATACGCTATGTTATAGCACGCTATTTATAAGAAAGCGTGTAGGAGGCCGGCAAGCGCGTTATGTTTTGCAGCACGCTATATCTCGTAGCACGTTACATTATATGTCGTTATTGGATAGACCGCGTGCTATATAACAACATTATTTTATAATAAGTCGAATTTTAGTCTCAAATAAAATAAAGCGGTAAAGAAAAACCAATGAATGCTTTTTATACAAATCATGCTTAAGCTGAGAACAAATTATCGGACGCGGCTGACGGACGCGGCTGAAAGCCGCGGCTTATTGAAATCTAGCCAGTACATTTAATACTACACTGTGCATACTATCGGCCGTAAGACGCGGACATGACCTTGCGTCGCTCTTGAGCGTTTGGACGTCCGAACAGAATCTGGCCGGCTGGATGTTTGGTACGTCCGCGGACAGTGTGAACGGGGCACGGGACGCGTCCGCGGACGTTTCGAGTGTCACAAGCGAACCAACTGCGCTCGCGACATGATGTGTAATGAAAAAAAATTAATTGAATCTGTTCATGGCCACGAATGCCTATATTTATAAGTACATATTAGTACATTCTTAAGTAAATTTTTTAACTTTTATCATCTTTTTGTAAGTCTGGATACAATGTATGAAATTCATCATACTCGAGTCGTTTTACATTAATATCATGGACCCAAGCACTCCTTTTCCCTTTTTTTAGGAGGACAACATAAAACAGCTGCCGCTAACTTTATAGACTCATCCTCGCTGTCGCTGCTTGTCATATTTCTCGAATGACAAACCTTTATGGAATGACCGAAACGAGGTGTCCGAAGACGCCGTCTCGACTACCGTGCACACCGCTAAGCCGCGTCTGTCAGCCGCGGCTGACGGACGCGTCCGATAATTTGTTCTCAGCTTTACGACTTTCTATAATCCTAAAAATATTTTTAAGGCATGCACTTTTTAAAACGAAATAATATCAATTATTTTTATTATAATAATTGATGTAAACGTTATTTTAACCTTGATATAAATTATAAGTCAAATAAAGGTGTATTTAAAAGTTTATTGATTGTCTTTATAAAAATCAATTATTTACATACACTTATGTATCTATATTTTATTTATATTTAAAAAGTAGTTAGGCTTCTTTTATAGCGGACAACCGTGTCCTTCGATCACTTATAAATATACAGTATACACTAACTAAACAACGTCTAACACTAAATTAGGTCGCGTGCGATGAATAGCGTGCTACTAGATCAAATTTGCGTCACACGTTCTCTCCCAACAGCGCTGCTGCTAGAACTAGTTGCCGCTAGATATTAATACTTAATAGCGCGTAAGCGCCATAGCACCATGGCATTATTGCGCTATGGCGCTTTGGCGCTATTTACATACTACTTACATAGCACGCGCTGTGTGTTAAGAAGAGATAGCGCGCTATAATATGGCGCTATGCGCTATATTAACCACCATTACTGAAAACCAGCGCTGTTGCTCCGGCGACAGCATAAGCTGAGTGAGGTCCGTTTGTATGACGCGCCACAACATACTCGTACAATATGAGAAACGATTTTTTTTGTCTTTTTATTTTTTTTTAAATTATAGTCTATAAGTACACATACCTTTAATTTTATCCGTCAAATTGTTGTTTTGTTTCCTATTTTTGTTTTTGTTTGTTATAATGTTTATAATTGATGTGTCCACAAATGTTAAAATTTAAGTGCCTACTGATGTTTGTGGCGTGCTGCAATAAATCTTTCTTTCTTTCTGTTCCGCGACTTCGTTCGCGTCAAATTTATTACGATTGTATTTCATGGATTTATATTTTTTGCGAAAGACCCCAATCCTTTTACTAAAATTAAAATAACTAAGTTACTCCTTATAACATCAGCTATCTGCCAGTGAAAGTCCTAACAAAATTGGTTCAGCAATTATGAACATTAGCCGGAACAAACAAAAAACAGACACAAAAATTTTAAAAATTGTTTTTTATTTTAAAAATATTTCATATAGCGGTATCACCCGCGTATATCACGTGTCTACGGCGCGCGACATGACATAACACCTCACTCATTTAGTTCAGTCATTTTAGCCAAAAAATTGGAAAAATTAATGTAGTACTTTTATCTATCGGCATAATATGTACGTTATACAGCAAAGTTAAATTTTATCCACTCTCTCTCTCTCCCTTAAAGGGAGTCCCTTTGCCGGATGAACGCCCTAGAAAGTGCTCCAAAATGCGTTTTTTCCAGTTTAACTATAGACGGTACATGAAAGGTATTCAGGTACGAAACGATCCTTGATGAATTTTCTATCAATCTTTTTTTATACATACGAAAGCGATATCCTTTATAGCTTTTGCGCAATCTGCCACAAAATATGAACATTTCTTACCTTTAATCGATTTTTTTTTGCTCAAAGTTTAGGTTTATTAAAATTTCCAACTTTACCGCCGAAATATGTATGACTTAAGTAAAGAATAGAATATTCTCTTTAAAAAGAGGACCAAATTATTTCTTAGGTCTTTCATTATGATGAAACTATTTATTTGAATAAGAATTAAAACTACGATACAAATGTAACCGACTTTTGTTGCGACCGGCGATCTAATCAAAACTAAAAATTTTATGACAGCTCAATACTTAATTTTTTCCATTTTTATAAAAACATTCATATCGATTCACTCAAACGACTGTCAAATAACAACTACGCGTACAATACGGCAGAAATTTTGGTGCGTAACTTTCAAAGGATGTACAACTACATTCACTAGCTTTTATTAACTGCCATCTTCACGTTGAGGTTGGAAACTTTTCAGACCACCCTGGTATACTTAAAACCTTTTTTACTGTATCTGTCCCTAACTGCGCGGGCGAGACGGCTTTGCCGCTGACAGATGCTGGCGATACTAACACCGCGTAGAATTTTATATCGCAGCATCCGTTTCCATAAATGCCACCCGCTGAAATCTGCAACTCCACGACCTTGCCACCCCACAAGTACTACGTTACTCTTTGGCCTGTTAGATTCTAATCTAGTAGCAGGATCTATAGAAACAGAGATCTATAGGAAATATTTTTCAAACACATCGAACAAAATAACGTTGACGGGGTCTTATCCATCTGAAATTACCCCAATGAATGAATCATTAAAATAATTCAATACCTAAATTATGGTTTCGTTTCAAAAAAAATCGCATATTATGAATACGCATACTGGGGAAATTAAGAACCATTCATAAAGACATAGGTATGTAAATAACGTGAAAAGTAAAGTTAGTGTCTTTAATACGTCCTACAGATTGGCGCAGAACTAGGTTTATATAATATAGATATAAGATGTATTGCACCACCGCCAGCTATAGAGGGCAATGATATTTTCCTAAGTTGAGTCTTCCGACATCCACGAAAAAAGATTGGACGGAAGTTGAATAAAACTAAATTTATGGATTTTATCGCGTTTATTTCACTACTTTTACTTATTTTTAATTCCCGACGTTTCGGGTGCTTTACAGCAACCATGGTCACGGGGGGGGACTGAGATGTTTGACGTCCCAATGTCATAGTTAGTCCGGTCTGGAGCGTCGGTGCTTCACGTCGGCAAGTCTGCAGTCTGCGAACATGTTCAAGATCGTCCCCACCATTACATTCGTTTTGATAAACCACAAATTCTCGCAAAAGAACACCGATTCCTACCAAGGATGATACGCGAGGCTATTGAAATTAAAAAACATCCAAATTTCAATAGAGAAGATGGATGGGTGCTGCCACCTGCTTGGGATCCTATAATTAACAAAATCATCAATCATCATGCGTCAATCGGACCAAAAATTATTATTCAAAAACTGAAGGTAACCGGACTAACTATGACATTGGGACGTCAAACATCTCAGTCCCCCCGTGACCATGGTTGCTGTAAAGCACCCGAAACGTCGGGAATTAAAGATAAGTAAAAGTAGTTAAATAAACGCGATAAAATCCGTAAATTTAGTTTTATCCAATGTGTAGTGTTCGCGTAAATTTAAAAATGATTATGGACGGAAGTTTCTCTTACAATGGTTTCAGGTGGTGACTCTTAAAAAAATTAAAATTTATGGTTCCAGCAGGAATGGGTTGACTCGACTGGGGAAGGACCATGCTCTCAAAGAATAGCAGCGTAAAATTGCAACTCAATTCTGCTGTGTTACGTATGGTGGGTGTAGACAACCGGAGACCCTTTTAGTAGAATTAAGGCATTCCATCTTAGTTCTCAGGGGTGACAACGCATCTGCATTTTGGTTCTTAATCGAGGTTAAATGTAGATGCGATGTAATTATGCTGCACAGCCCTAATGCGTGTTTGCGGACTACGTATATCTTTCTTCCTCACGATGGTTTCCTTCACTAGAGAACACGTGGAAAGAACGTAACAAGGTAATATTTAACGACAACTCGGTGACGTGGTGGCTTTAAGCTTTTGGTTGGAACGCAACGCGTCGCGGGTGTTCCGGACGAACGCAGTGTTTAAAATGCCTACAAATAATTTTTTGTATTGGTGGCATCGGTGGCAGGGACATAGGTAGGTAAGGTGTAGTTTATTTTTTTTATTACTATTGCTGATAAAGAAATTGCTTTTACGTGGTAGAGTCATACTGCAGCTACATTATTGTTGCAGCACGAATGGGTCGGCTTGCCGGGGCAGGACCACGCTCTCGCAGAATAATAGCGTAAAAAAGCAGCGTAATGCTGCTGTGTTCGTAAGGTGAGTGTAGAGAACCGGAGATCCTTTTTACTGGAATCGAGGCATTCCATCTTGGTCCTAAGGGGTGACAACGCATTTGCACTTTGATCCTTAGTTGAGGATAAATGTGGATTTCTATGGGCCACTTACCATCATAAACAAACAAAGAGAGCGGGGGCAATATAAAGAATCTTAAGTAAGATAAAAAATTAACGAATTTTACCTTAAATTGTGAAGATAAACTACCAACTGTTAACGACGAAGAAACTTGGATACGAAGCCCGTAGACAATAAATGATTTATTAATATATAAATTTTCCATTACTTTAATTTTAAAAATAATTGAGTCTTAAATTTTTACTTTAATATTTAATAAAAGTTTTGAAAAAATTCATACGTTTCGTTCATTATTTGGGGAGGGGAGGGGTCGCAATTTTGCTTATTTTTGCTTATAAAAGGTCTAAAAACAGAAAAGTTGCTAACTTTTCTGTTTTTAGACCTTTTATATATTTATTTGAACGTAGAGGATGCTTTAACACCCTCTACGTTCAAAATCAGCACTCACGGTTTTTTAATCCAGAGCCGGACTAATCATTTCATCCGAACTCATACCTACATTAAAATTAGGCTTTTATTAAAAATTAAAGTCGATTTAAAATAACTAAAAAAATAACTGCTTTCACTTTTCATTACATTAATAAGTTTACTAGAGATAAAACTCATTGGTAGAGTTTGTTGACGGAATTTACATACAATTCTTAATAAAATTTTCTATTTATTTTTACTTTGTATGAAGTTGATTGTATGTGGTGTGTGGTGTGTGTGGTTGATTATACGTGGTAGAGCCATGCTGCAGCTATATTAGTAGTATACTTGTAGCACGAATGGGTCGGCTCGACCGGGGAAGGACCACGCTCTCACAGAATACCAGCGTAAAATAGTAGCTTAATGCTGCTGTGTTTCGTATGGTGAGTGTAGAGAACCGGAGACCATTTTTACTGGAAACGAGGAATTTCATCTTAGTTCTCACGGGTGACAACGCATCTGCATTTTGATTTGTAATCGAGGATAGATGTAGATGTCTGTTTTTGATTCGTAATCGATCGATGTAGATGTCTATGGGCCACAGCAACCACTTACCACTAGATGGACTGTGTGCTCGTTCGTCACCCTATCCTATATTTAAAAAAACTTTTTATTTTTAGTTTTTTACATTTCTCAATACATTGTAATAAAAATGATGCTGCTAAACTGAAATCCACATTAACGAAACTGCGGGAAAAGCTAGTTCAATTATATTTGTACACTGAATGAAGCGTGATTGCATTCAGCTTTCTAAAAGTACCTAAGTCAATGACCGCCAATGCAAAAGTATCGCTTGCGTCTGGACCCGTAGGCTACTGAGGATGATTTCGTTTAATAAAAAGTTGATGAAAGCTGATTCGCAAATTTTCATGCTCAATATATTCAGTATAGGTAGCCGAACCCACTTCAATTTGATAGTGTTGGCACTGCCAGCCAATCTTAAGAGTACGAGCTCTATGACGCATGCGCGCGATGCTGGGCGACCTTTCCGCGTCCTTAATGCCAGTCGACGTTTCGAATCACATGTAAATAAACGAGAACACTGAAAGACGTTTCACTTTCGTTTTCAGTTGCGATAAGAACGTGATTGCTATTTACGAGTTAGATTTACTGTGGTTGTGTACCAGTGATTTGTATGGGGTTTTGGAACTGGATATTCAAGAGATCAAAGTTAAAACAGGTTTGTTTTTGTGATAATATAATTTGTTTCATCATTATCATTATTACATCCCTTCAAAATTCCACTGTTGAACATATAACACGGTTCTGAGCCATTGTAGGAGATTGTAAATGTAATGGAAAGTTAGGTGATTTTAATTAAAAATAAAGGTGTTAAAATATTTAAAAAATTGGTAATTTTGCAACGTGATTCGGCTTAACGAAAACTATGTCATGACCTTGACCTTTGACCTAAGTCAACGTCCGCTTTGCTAGCTAGTACCTATTTATTAATTACAATTTTTATTTATTTTTAAAATGGACTTTAACTTAAGTGTCTAAATTGCCAGCTTTTTAAAAAAAAATCTTTTAATTATTTAATAACAAATAAAAAGTTAAATATATATTGCAATTATAATATATAAGTACCTACTTATATTATTGATATGTGATTTATGAGTTTGTGCAATTAAAAATGTTTTTTTTTAAATTATAACAAAGTATGTAAACTTTTACAATTTACAATTAACTTTATATAGAGTGAATGCGGATAAAAAATACTTCGTAAACGGTGAATGAAAATACACGCGGAGCACGAAAAAAGAGAAATATTTATTATAAGTATATTATATATATTAACATTTTCCTATGTCGCACGTCATTTTCAATCAAAACACTTGATAATATTAAATAGACATAATTCGTTCAAACAAGAATAAATGAATAAAAAGATTGCTAAAAAGAACGGTCCTGTCCTGAGGACCCCGCATCCATTAACTACCTCATATGGAGGAAGCCCTATGTCCAGCCGTGGGCTTGTGATGAGGCTGTGGTGATAGTGTGTGTATTTTGTCATTTTATTTATTTATTATTTTAATAATAGGATTTAATAAACCATGGATAGCTATTTACAGAGATAATAATATTTTTGCAGGTAAAATTAAAGCTATATACGGCCAACTGCTGAGCACAGGCTTCCTCTCATTACTAAGAGGGTTTTAAGGCACGAAAATGTCCGCCGCGCTGGCCCAATACGTGTTGGTTATTTTGTTTTAGTTGCAGGTTTCATCATTATGTTTTTGGTTATGTGGTAAATCAGGACTTGAAGTTGAATTACTACATAATTTTATTGATGTCGACGGGGTTGAATCGTTGTTGATGGCGTAATGTGAAATTTATAGCGAATAATTAGCTCCTGAGCCATAGAATACGAGTACAGTCTAGACTTTACATAATATGTAGAGACTCACAGCCAGCCAGTTGACGATTTACTAATTAAAAACTATTAATAAATGTAATTTTCTGATTAATGAGATCTTAGGTTATATACTTATGAAATAATTTTCCTTAAAATCATGACCTTGTGTTTTCAAGTTAATTTTCGAGCAGTACGATTACTGGCAGGGAAAACTAATATCTTATTTTTACACTTAAATTACGAGCAAATATATTTTTTTTTGTATTTTTTGTTATTGTATTGAATCCACTGGAATTGGGAATCAGTAAGTAATAGTGGGATATTTTATGTCATATACAAATTTATTCCGACCATAACCATGGAATTAAATAGAATTTATGTACCGCAACTATAATTTCATCGTTCACAGTTGAGCTGCGTACGCCTCTCCTAAGTCGAGAGGATACTTTTTCTGTGATTATGTGATAGAGTAACGTGCCACGTAATTTATTAATTGTAGATTGAAATAAAGGTATGATATGTAATCATTACGCTTGGTAATAGAGCTAGTTAATGCAGTAGCGGCAGAGTAGGAGAATTCCATCACACCATTCTGGTCCATGGGTGTCACACGAAGCGAAATGTCAGGAAAACCTTATGACTTTCTACAGATGGCGGTGTTACCATCTCGTTCACAATAGACGTACAATAACCAGATCAGTAATGGAGTGCGAGACGTTCTCACTGTGATCGTCAATCCGTCTACCAACCGTGACGTTACCGTTACCGTCACCGCCTATGAGAATGAGTCTTGAAATCAAAATTTCGAAATGATGAAAGAATGTAAAGTGTAAAATGTAAATATTTTACACTTTCTATTCTTTCATCATTAAAGTTAATTTAGTTTTAACAAAACAATAATGAATTTCATTTTCGTGCATTAATTTACGGTACGATCTTTATTTTAGATATTTGATTTATATCATTGATCCCATTTAATACTGATTGGCATCATAAAATAAATACTGATATCATTTTTACGCTTGAGTAGACTGCAAATTTTAATAAATGAAGTTCTATAATGATTTATTATATTTAGGCGAATGCTAAACGTGAACTAAAATTAAATTTACGAATTTTATCGCTTTTTTACTTTTTTACGTGAGTTTTTTGACGCATCTTTGGATGCAAGACCAATAAAAACCCGCGTAAATAAACATAATTATCGCTGTTGTGAAGCACCGACGCTCCGGGACGTTTGTTCAGTATCGTCCTAACCATTATAACAGATCTGATAGAACATAATACCTCGCCAAAGAACTGCGATTTCTATCAAGGATGATTTCCAAGGCTATTGAAATTTAAAAAAAAACATCCTAATTTCAATAGAGAACATGTCTGGGTGCTATAATTTATAAAATTAAATTCAAACCCAAGCTTACTAACTTATAGCCTTCGTTAGAACGTCAAACACCTCCCCCCCCATGGTTGCGTAAAGTATTAAAAAAGTAAAAACTGATCGCGATAAAATTCCTAAAATTAATTTTATTTCAAATAAAGATCTATTCACAGTAAAAGCGTGGGACGAACCACACTCGTGAACGGGAGTAGAAAAATGTTCGCCTTGTTGTGGCGCCGAAAGAGTATCCACCACCTCATTGCATCATTGCATTCATTCAATAAACTTCAAATTGCAATTAAAATAATTTTTAAGTACTCAGACGTCTAGGTTTCCCCACGAAGTTATTGTTCACCACTTCACCGGAGACGTGATACGTCAGCAAGTAAAATATCCTATAGCAGATTTATTTTTCCTCGAGGGAATCGTACACGTTTTGCTTCCGTGCCATGATGAAATATCACGGCCTGCTACACGGCTCCCGTATTTGTTGAAATAAAATTCTATGCCGATAGACAGCTAATATATTCAACTAAAGAGCTTCCCTCATAATCACAGTTTTCTGTGCACAATATTAAAATAGGGTTTCCACTACATGATAGTTTCGACCCTCAGGAGTACGATGGCATACTTAACTCAATTTTGACTACTGTGTGGACTGAGTCCTTTCTGCTTAACTACGTCCAAATATAACAGTATCATAATATCATTAGTCATTTTGCCAAACGTGGTAATTGCAATAAACCATCCTTAGGATGACCACTAGTCTGGGTATTTAAAGTTCTGACTCTAAACGAATAAGTATTAAGTAGCCTCTAACTCTATTATTTAATTTTGTCAGTGACTTATCATTAGTTTATCTAGCAGTGAGTAGATGGCGCTATTATTAAATGAAATAATGAAATGCTTACTAGTAATATCAGCGATAGAAAATTGAGGTGCAACTAGAAAGCCGCGAACATTTATTTATTGTATAAATAAGGGGTAAAGTAGCGTTGATTCTGCTAAAAACGATTTGTGTTAAAAATACGCTACCAGCGCCGCTAGCGGTGAAAAACTATTTGACGATGTGACCATAATATCGTGAAATAGCAATGTTGTTTAGTTATTTGAGTTTAATATCGTCAAACCATTGATTTACGTCAAACGGTCTCTTTTCACTGATTCGTACAATTTTATTATGAATGGTCAACGAACAGTGTTAAATTACTACTACTATTTCACGAAATTTATTACTTTAAGATATGATCAGTCTACGATTTGACCATGATATTATATAAAAATCTCTTTGATCGGACTATAAAGATAATGAAAATTTTGCAATAATTGCAGGCAGACTGGTTTAAATCAGTTTACATAAACATTAGTAATTAAACTAAAAACTATATTATAGATTATCATATTTTTGATAAACGTCACTATTAAAGTTGTTATACACTTATGAAATGAAATAACAAAAAAGCTAAAAAAATGAACGTAAGGATTTTTAAATAATTTTATATATCTCATCATTTTATCATATAAATATAATTTTTTTATTATATTTAATTAGTAACTGAACCGTTACTAATTAATAATAATAAAATATTATTGCCATGTAGTGGCGGTTAAGAATATCCACTACCCCATATCTTCCCGTGGGTGTCGTAAAAGGCGACAGAGGGAGACAGGCAGGAGATGGGCAGCAGCATCTTCCTGATAACAACAATAATATAATAAAAAACTGCGGTTGCCAACCATGAGAGCATGAGCAACGACGCAAACAAACGGCGCCCAGTCCCCGGCAGCCCCGCTATTCCTGCCTACGGAAGCGACTATGGTAACGGTGGGGCAGTGGGTGCTAAGAACCTCTGGTGAAGGTTCGGTTGCCACTTACGACGACTCGACCTGGCATCATATAACGCACGCACGCTGAGGACTGACGAGAAGATACTGGAGCTGGAAGAAGAGGTAGACAAGTTGCGCTGGCATATTATTGGATTATCCGAGGTCCGAAGAGAGGGGGAGGACACGGTAATTCTCGAGTCTAGCAACTTGTTCTATCACCGGGAGGGCGACCATCTGTCCCAAGGAGGTGTCGGATTTATCGTCCACAAGTCTCTTTTTAACAACGTTGTAAAGATTGTGAGTGTGCTGCTGCGCTGAAGGTCATACAGGTTTACGCACCAACCTCGGCACATCCCGATAAGGAGGTGGAGGAAATGTATGAGGATATTTCTAGAGCCATGCAGTCCTCCAAAACCCACTATACGGTGTTGATGAGAGACTTCAACGCAAAACTAGGCACACTTCTCGGTGAGCTGAAGTTTGGGAAATTTGGAGTAGGGCAACGGAACCCTAGGGGCCAGCAGCTGGCCGACTTTATGGAGAAAGAGGGACTCTTTATGATGAACTCTTTCTTCCAGAAGCGGCCTCACAGGAAGTGGAACTGGTCAAGCCCCGATGATTCGACAAAAAATGAGATTGACTTCATTATGACGACCAGACGCTAACTGTTCAGTGATTTCTCAGTGATCGCGAGGGTGAATACTGGCAGCAATCACTAAATGGTTAGAGGCACACTGAATTAAAACGTTAAGTTGGACAGATCTCGTCTAGTAAGTCAACGCTCCGTCCCCCTCGTGCGCTAATCCAGGGTCCCGAAAACTTTCAGCTCGAATTACAAAATTGTTTTCAGTGCCTAGAAGACTGCAATACAGCGGGCGATATGAATGACAAGCTCGTGGAAACTGCCCATGCCCATGGAGCTAAGTTGTGCAAGATCCGCCGCAGAAGAACACAAAAACTCTCCGATCACACTCTTAATCTCATGGTTGTTAGACGGGCGATGAAGCTGCAGTCGTCAGCAGATTTGACAGCATAGAGGCAACGGATCAGACAGATCTCCAAATGCATGCGGCAGGCCTTACGCAACTTCAATACAGCTCGTATTGAAGAAGCGATTGAGCGAAACCAGCCAGTAAGAGCCAACCGTCGAAGCTGAAAACAGTGTGGCAGCATCGTTTCCGGGACACCTGAGATTCTGAGTGAGATTGAGAGGTTCTATGGGCAGCTGTACACATCATTGTTGGAAACACACGCAACTGTGAGTAACGATCCAAGAGCAAGTCTTATCCGACACTTCGATGATATCCCGACGTCAGTCTGAGCGAGATTAGAATGGCTCTCCAGCATCTTAAAAACGGCAAATCCCCGGGCGAGGATGAAATTACAGCGGAGCTTCTGAAAACCGGTACTTGAAGTCCTTCAGAAGCTCTTTAATTCCATCCTCACACTACTCCCGAGGCGTGGAGCAGAAGTGCGGTGGTCTTGTTCTTCAAGAAAGGTGACAACGCCCTCTTGAAGAACTACAGACCGATATCCCTTCTAAGCCGCGTCTACATGCTGTTTTCGAGAGTCATTACGAATCGTCTTCCACGCAGACTCGACGACTTCCAGCCTCCCGAACAAGACGGTTTCCGAAAAGGCTTTAGTACTATAGACCCATTGACTTATATATTACAAGCGTAAGGACCGGGCCGACCGAACAACTAAAACGGACCAGTGCGCTGGCCCTAAAATTACAGTTTAGAGCCAACGCGAATAGGTCGACAGTAGTGCGCGCGCAGGACAGGTTTGCCTGTCATAAATATGTCTAATTGCGTGGTAAAAGAATGCAAAAATATACAAAGATTAAAAAAAAAACATGGGATATCGTATCATCGGTAAATAACCTTATATTAATTTTGTTACAATTAAATTATTATATAAACGCATTTTTAAAGTTTTATTTTACAGTTAGTTTAGTTACGTTACCAAGATTAGGTCAGGGTTGGATTCAGACCCTCAAAAATATTGTACATGGAAAATCATCATCATCATCATCACAGCCCTTCACAAGTCCACTGCTGAACATAGGCCTCCCCCCAAGTAATGCCACAAAGCACGGTCCTGAGCCACCTGCATCCATCGACTTCCTGCATATCTTACCAGGTCGTCACTCCATCTAGTGGGGGGTCGCCCTACACTACGCCTACCGGTACGAGGCTGCCACTCGAGAACCTTTCTTCCCCATCGGTTATCGGTTCTTCGAGCTATATGGCCGGCCCATTGCCACTTCAGCTTACTAATCCGTTTGGCTATGTCGGTCAATCTGGTTTTACTGCGGATATCCTCATTTCTGAGTCTATCACGCAGAGAAACTCCGAGCATAGCCCTCTCCATAGCTCGCTGAGCGACCTTGAGCGTCCTCATACGGCCAGCAGTGAAGGACCACGTCTCTGATCCGTAAGTCATCACTGGCAACACGCACTGGTTGTACACTTTAGTTTTCAGAGATTGAGGTATACCTGACGAGAAGATATGTCGTAATTTCCCGAACGCTGCCCAGCCGAGTTGAATCCGTCGATTGACCTCTCGGTCGAAGTTGGACTTACCTAGTCGGACTATTTGTCCCAGGTAAACGTACTCGTCAACAACTTCGAGCATAGTGCTCCCAACAACTACCGGCATAGGTGTGACATAGACATTAAACATAATCTTTGTTTTGTCCATGTTCATCTTAAGACCTATCCGTTGGGAGGCACTATTGAGGTCATTGAGCATAGTGCTTAAGTCCTCCAGCGATTCTGCCATAAGGACTATATCGTCGGCAAATCGAAGGTGAGTGATGTACTCGCCATTGATGTTAATACCGTATCCTTTCCAGTCCAGTAGCTTGAAAACGTCTTCCAAAGCAGCGGTGAAGAGTTTCGGGGATATAACGTCACCCTGTCTTACACCTCTCTGCAGTTGGATAGGTTTCGAGCTCTGGTTCTGTACTCGGATAGCCATCGTAGCCCTACTGTACAAACACTTCAGCACTTCAATATACCGACAGTCAACTTGGCACCGCTGAAGGGACTGCAGCACCGCCCAAATTTCGACGGAATCAAAGGCTTTCTCATAGTCCACATACGCCAGGCAAAGTGGCAAATTGTACTCTTCAGTCTTCTGTACAATCTGCCGCAGGGTATGTATGTGGTCTATGGTACTGAAGCCTTTTCGGAAACCGGCTTGTTCGGGAGGCTGGAAGTCGTCGAGTCTGCGTGCGAGACGATTCGTAATGACTCTCGAAAACAGCACGTAGACGCGGCTCAGAAGGGAAATCGGTCTGTAGTTCTTCAAGAGAGCGTTGTCGCCTTTCTTAAAGAACAAGACCACCGCACTTCTGCTCCACGCCTCTGGAGTAGTGCCACCATGGAGGACGGAATTGAAGAGCTTCTGAAGGACTTCAAGTACCGGTGTTCCACCCGCTTTCAGAAGCTCCGCTGTAATTCCATCCTCGCCTGGGGCCCTGCCGTTTTTAAGGTGCTGGAGAGCCATTCTAATCTCGCTTAGACTGACGTCCGGGATATCATCGGAATAGTGTCGGATAAGACTTGCTCTTGGATCGTTACTCACACTTGCGTGTGGCTCCAACGATGATGTGTACAGCTGCCCATAGAACCTCTCAATCTCACTCAAAATCTCAGGTGTCCCGGAAACGATGCTGCCACACTCAGTCTTCAGCCTTGACAGTTGGCTCTTTCTGGCAGATAGATCTCTGGCAAAGACTTTGGAGCCCTGGTTCCGCTCGATCGCTTCTTTAATACGAGCAGTATTAAAGTTGCGTAAGTCTCGCCGCATGCATTTGGAGATCTGTCTGTTCAGTTGCCTGTATGCTGTCAAATCTGTTGACGATTGCAGCCTCATCTCCCGTCTAATAGCCATGAGATTAAGAGTGTGATCGGAGAGTTTTTGTGTTCTTCTGCGGCGGGTCTTGCAGAACTTAGCTCCGACCGCATGGACAGTTTCCACGAGCTTGTCATTCATATCGTCCACTGCATTGCAATCTTGTAGGCACTGAAAGCGGTTGTGTAACTCGAGCTGAAAGTTTTCGGGATTTTGGATCAGAGCACGAGGGGGACGGAGCGTTGACTTCATTAGACGAGACCTCTCCAACTTAACGTTTAGGTTCAGTGTGCCTCTAACCATTCGGTGATCGCTGCCAGTTTTCACCCTTGCGATCACTGAGACATCACTGAAAAGTTGGCGTCTGGTCGTCATAATGAAGTCAATCTCATTTTTTGTCGAACCGTCGGGGCTCGACCAGGTCCACTTCCTGTGGGGCCGCTTCTGGAAGAAAGAGTTCATCATAAAGAGTCCCTCTTTCTCCATAAAGTCGGCCAGCTGCTGGCCCCTTCGGTTCCGTTGCCCTACTCCAAATTTCCCTAACTTCAGCTCACCGCTTTCTCTTGTGCCTAGTTTTGCGTTGAAGTCTCCCATCAACACCGTGTAGTGGGTTTTGGAGGAATGTATGGCTTTGTAAATATCCTCATACATTTCCTCCACCTCCTCATCGGAATGTGCCGACGTTGGTGCGTAAACCTGTATGACCTTCAGCGAATACCGTTTGGTGATTCTGAGTATCAGGTACGCGACCCTCGTCGACACACTCTCAATCTGTACAACGTTGTTGACGAGAGACTTGTGGACGATAAATCCGACACCTCCTTGGGACAGATGGTCGCCCTCCCGGTGATAGAACAAGTTGCCGGATTCGAGAATCACCGTGTCCTCCCCCTCCTCGGACCTCGGATAATCCTATAATACTCCAGCGCAACTTGTCTATCTCTTCTTCCAGCTCCAGGATCTTCTCGTCAGTCCTCAGTGTGCGTGCGTTAAATGTTGCCAGGTCGAGTCGTCGTAGGTGGCAACCGAACCTCCACCGGAGATTCTTAGCACCCCCTGCCCCGCCGTTACCATGGTCGCCACCGTAGCCAGGAATAGCGGGGCCGCCGGGGACTGGGGGCCGTCTATTTGTGTAATTGTTCATGGGGGGTATATTGCCATAGTTGCCACGCTTGGCGAGCGGGTTGGCAACCGCAGTTTTTTTTTTGTCGTACAGTTGCTGTTATCAGGAAGATGCTGCTGCCCATCTCCTGCCTGTCTCCCTCTGTCGCCTCTTACGACACCCACGGGAAGATATGGGGTAGTGGATATTCTTAACCGCCACTACACGGTACATGGAAAATAAAATTATACTATTTAAAAAAATTATATCACGTTTGACGCTTCATGTTTCTTTTTTCCCCATGTGCCGGAATTTTGGCGTCACGCGTCTAGTTTATATGTTGTTATCTATATGTTTCGTTTTTTGACGGTTTTATTTTTATTTCAGTTTTTTGTCCAAAGAACTTAGTGTAAGTTAAATTTTGAATATTGGTACCTAATATATTTTATATTCAATAAGGGTAAAACGAAAAGAGTACAAAAGAAACCTTAATATCTGCTTAATTGAATCTGAAAATCTGATTCATAAAATATTTTGAAATTCTGTTTTCAAACCGATTGCTTCTAGAGCATAGAGTTTTTATCGTGGTAGCCCCTCATAATAGTTGTATCAAGGATGCAACATAAATGCATCGATCGAGCATCTATTGACCAGAAAGGGAGCTAATTCTAATTTTGTTAAATAAATGCGGCACTCATGTACAATACAGAAATTATCGATATCGTAGAGTTAATATTAAAATGTAAAAGGACCCAATAATAATACAAGTCGACCTTTAGGTAAAATTATGGTATTTTCGCTTAGTATTATTACGATGCTATATACTACAAATTATGAAATAATGGTACTGGAAATCCGACCCTGATTACATCATGTTTTGATATGACGTTTGTATTATGACAGATGCGCATGACTTTTTCTTGTATGAAAAAGTTACGAGTAAACTATTTAGATGGGCCTATCCTTCCTTTTAAAATCATTGTGTAGACCACACAAATACCCTTCGTCAAATTGTACAGAAGTCCGAAGAGTACAATCTGCCACTTTAACTGGCGTATGTGGACTACGAGAAAGCCTTTGATTCCATCGAAATTTGAGCGGTGCTACAGTCTCTTCAGCGGTGCCAAGTTGACTGTCGGTATCTGAAGTGTTTGTACAGTAGGGTAGGTACAGTACAGTAGTACCATAAACAATAATTAAAAAAGCTGAAGGTTCTCCGGGTTTAACAATGACATCGGGGACGTCAGTCAATCTCAGTCCCCCGTGACCATGGGTGCTGGAAAGCGCCCGAAACGTCGGGAATTAAAATAAAGCAAGTAAAAATAAACGCGATAAAATCCGTAAAATTATAGTTTTAATCAATATATTTATTTCTTTAAATTTTTCTCTAAGAGACTCTAAGTGACGATTATTGCGAATCTTTCCTGCAACGGAAGAGTCCTTTGTCAATTAGTGGATTTTTGCAGGCCAAGAAAACTGCTATACTAGACGCCCCCACATTTTACGCAGTTCGCCTTACTTCTTCTGAATATTTTACATTTGGGTTGTACGAGATTGCCGTGTGGTGGTACCCGTCGCACGCAATTACTATTTAATATCCATATTAATACTCATTTGTAATTTTGAACTTGATTTAGCAATCTAAAAATCAGTTATTGGTAATTTTATACTATCGCGGTCACCTCGTTTTTTGGTTCTCGATAATCGAAAAATCATCCGATTTCGGTGTTTTTTTTTAAATCTTCATTATTACGGTGGATTTATGAAAAAAATTACGAGAGTAAAAAAAATGAAAATTTATATTGGTTTCAAGGCATTAAATGTTCATGGAAATGCACTGATTGACGTATAATTGTTGATAACTTTTAAAAAAAATTAAATGAGTTTTTCGTAATCTACAAAAAAAAAATAGAAAATGTTTGTTTATCAATTTTTTAGTTTGGTGTTTTATTGAGTGTGAGATCGAACGAAGCCAGCTCGAGACTTAGGGCATCCCGTCTCGGACATGTTTGGTTAGAAGGAGATGGCTGGATGATTGTGCTTTAACTTTTATAATTATTTCGATTTTCTAGAGCGTTTGTGATAACATTTAAAGTTAGAAAACCAAATAAAAATCTTAAGTGAGACAACCCCCAAAACACACCCCCCCCCCCCACCCCCCCACCCCCCCCCCACCAACAACCCCCCCCCCCACCAAACTACCCTTAAAAAATTATAAATAAACATTTTTAAATGTTCGTTTTTTGTGTAGATTAACAAAAAAAAATATACAAACTTCGTTTAATAGTACTTTGCAAAAAAGTTATGAACGATTATATTCGAAGAAGTTCGTTTATGATCATATTTAAAGTCATAAAACTATATGAAATCTTAAGGTGAGATATTTTCCATATTTTTTCCATAAATCCGCCATAGAGATGAAGATTTTTAGAAATCATCGAAATCGGATGATTTTTCGATTTTCTAAAGCCAAAAAACGAGGTGACCGCGATAGTATAACATTACCCAGTTATTTAAATAGGTATTGGAAATTTGTCTTTGTAAGTAATGAATTATTTGAATGCATTAGTAAAAAGGCAAGGCGTGGTGAAGAGTGGACGCCTTGCAATACATAACGCAGTGTTGGTACCGACTTTGTTATATGGCAGCGAAACCTGGGTATGCCAGAAGAAGCATAAAAGCAAGTTGAATGCAGTGGAGATGCGATCTCTTCGTAAAATGTGTGGCGTTACCATAGCCGACCGAAAGCGAAACGAAGAGATTCGCAATATGGCAGGATTGAAAGATGACCTTATCACAAAAATTGATAGGGGCGTACTCCAATGGTTTGGGCACGTTGAACGAATGAGTGAAGACCGAATGGTGAAGAAAATATATAGAGCGAAAGTAAATATTAAAAGGTGTCGAGGTAGACCGAGACTAACTTTCGAAGACCATGTGAGCAAATTACTCGAAGAGGGGAGGGTCAAGAGTACTCAGATACCTAGACGTGCATGTATGAAGAAGTTAATGTACCTGAAAGAAGCGAAAGAGGTATGTAAGGATCGTGACACTTGGCGATATGTTCTCTCTGGCTACCCCGTTCGGGATTGTGCGTGAAGATAAGTAAGTAAGTAAGTAAGTAAGTAAGAGTGCATCTTAAAAAAAAACATCACTCCATCTTAGTCATGGTTGTCATAAAAGGTGCAATGGGGAAAATCCAGCTCTTATGGCCTCCGATAGATGGCGGTACTGGTTATCATTTCACTATTGTACTGATATATGATAAAATATCCGAATCATTAACAATGATTACCAATAAACTTTATGTATAAAAGCGTATTCCTTTTGTATTTTTTGCGGACAGAAGTACTTTTAGAACTAATAGTAAAACCTTTCAATTAGTGTTTTGAGATTAATCTATGTTGATTAAAATTATTCCATTCTACATTAAATAATCATATGAAATTACCAGACCAGTGATAGGAAGCAACGTAAAACTTCCATATGATGGGAAAAATCTTCTATAAAACAGGAGAGGCTCAGGTATCGCAGACGGCAGAGGGCTGTTTACAGGTTTGGGAGGATATTCATTCATCCATTTCAGCCTATAAAAGTCCACCGGTGAACGTAGGCCTCCCCCATAGATTGCCTCATAAGGGGGGTTTTGTCATAATTGCCACGCTTCGCAGGCGGGTTTGTGACCGCAGTATTTGATTATTTTGATTTGTTATTAGGAAGATAGTCTAGGTACACTCACCATACGAAACACAGGAGTAATTTGACGCTGGTATTCTGTGAGAACGCGGTCCCTCCCCAGTCTATACTACTAATATATTACCCCTACTAATATAACTGCAGCATGGCTCTACTACGTAAACAAACTTTAATTTACTCAGACTGTTATAATTTATAAAACGGAGAATACCTATTTCATTAAATTTTAAAGGAGAAGTTTGTTAAAACATAGCTTTCTTCTGCTCCATAACTGTCTTTGATATCTATTAATGAAATTGCATTTGTTTCTGTTATGAGTTCGTTGACATGTCTGATCGTCGTTTTCTCTATTCAATTTTATTTCATACATAAAACAGAAGAGAGTGTCATATCTTAACAAAGAAATGAAATTGAGACATTAAAGTAAGTTGTCTCTCATATTATTGTCTATTTCATTTTATCTTTTTTAACAGACATATTAAATTCGATTCAAGATGACAATGATTTTACTTCCAGCTGGTTTGTAACAAAATTGGGTTTCGAATATCGTTTGCACAGTTTTCCAAAAACAAACAATTTAAACAGGTAGTAAGAAAGTGCAGGTATAGCTTAGCTCATTAGAATACTGTTCGTTCGTTAGCTCATTAAAATACCTGAAAATGGGACTCTTTCGCACTCCTGAACAACAGTGAAGACCAGTAGTTTTGGCGTTGCTGACCTTCCACTTGTTTTTTTTAATTCTATATTATAAGTACAGGAGGCTATTTCATCCGAAGCTCGATTTCCACAAAATCTTCCCGACTTTTCTTTTAGTTGACATTCAGAACAATTACCGAATGAGAAGGGGTGATGGTTACCATTCGACGCTAACGATGTTTGAGACCAGAGTTGTAGCTTACAATAGCGGTGTTTTGATTTCCATAATAAAATAATATTTGGGCGCGGAATTATTTAAATAAAATATACATTCGAATTTTCTGAAATCGGCTCCATTTTCTGAAATCGGCTAAAATAGCTTAAAGTGTTGCTCATTTTTTATTATTTTTAAATGTAATCAAGAGTATGCTGCTGCTCCATATCAAGTTTCCTTCTATCGCCTTTAACAACACCAACGAGATGAAATTATGAGATCGGTACTGGATTTCTCTTACGCCGCCACTACACGGCGAATCCCTTTAATCAATTTAATTTTTTATAGAATAAGTGTGACAAACGAGCACACAGTCCACCTGATGGTAAGTGAATGCATGGTAGTAGACATCTACATTTATCTTCAATTAAGAATCAAAATGCAGATGCGTTGCCAGCCCTGAGGACTCAGTTGGAATGTCTCATTTCCAGGAAAAAAGGTTTACGGTTCTCTACACTCACCATACGAAACACAGCAGCATTAAGCTCGTATTTTACGCTGGTATTCTGTGAGAGCGTGGTCCTACTGCGGTCGAGCCGACCCATTCGTGCTGCAACCACAATATAGCTACAGCATGGCTCTACCACGTAAAATAAAATGTACAAGAGCATTCGATTTAAAAAGCGTAATTCGGTAGATCCGTGGTGTAGCTTTTTTACATAGTATAATTTTTATAGAAGTTGTATCGAAAAATACTGTCTCATTGGTCTAGTGGTCGCATATTATATATTGCAAAATTATACCTATACACGAAAAGGTAAAGTTTACCCTTTTTATAGAAGAATTTTTCCAAGAACAGTTAAAAATTGCACATACATGTGAATACTCTAAAACTCCTTTCGTGTTGGATTGTTATCCCTTCGGATCATGAGACTAAGAGAATAAAGGCTACACCTGTGCAGATGGCAAGTTTCTCTTGACACTGGGCGTCGTGATTGAAATTCGGTTTGGAGGACATTATTAAAAATAAGGGTAACTAGCGGACATATTTTCAATTAAATACATAACTCAAAAATTTATAACTCAAAAATAGCAAAAAGGTAATGCGAAATAGCGCCATCTTTGTTACACGTAAGATATACAGTTTTATAATTCAGTCTTTTATCGTTAGATGTCTCTGTATCGAGGGTTTGCAGTAATATTAATTTATTTAAAAGATAAGATACCAGTAGATATAGTCTTTAATTTTATTTTCATATTTATATAAACTTAATTTCTTTCTTATTTATTGGTTCGATAGCGCATTGGCTAAATGCTTGGCTGCGACACCGCAGCCGTGGGGTCGAGGTTTCATTTCCGCACGGAATTATATACCTATTGTATGAATTATGTATATTTACACATAGTACTTTTTTAGTATCGAAATCTCTGTATTTTATCAGTATCATAGGTTTTTTTTGTAATATTTTTCCGTTCAGGGAATGTAAAGAGATCCTTAGTTCATAGAGCCGTGAACGTGATGAAAATAATTTCGTTTATCAATTCCAAGCCTTTTGTATGGAAAAATCATGTAATTTTTATAGAATACGGGTACTAAATGACCACACAGTCGACCTGAGGGCAATTGGATGCAGCGACCCGTAGACGTCTACATCTTCGTCTTAAAAGCGTTATCACCCCTGGGGTCTAAAATGGAATGCCTTCCCATTCCAATAAAACGGGTCTCCGGTTCTCTACTCTCACCATACGAAACAAAGCAGAATTAAGCTGCCATTTTACGCTGTTGTTATGTGAGAGCTTGGTCACTCTCAAGGTAAGCCATTCGTGCTACAACCATAATATAGCTGTAGCATGGCTCTACCACGTGTAAATGTGTGTCACGTGTGTATGTTTACTTATTTTTTTCTGCCTCGGCTACAATACACACATGATTTCCTTGTTGGTGTCTATTTACATAAAATAATGATACACCTAAGTTTTTAACTTTAAGAAAATAATGAAGTGAAATAAATATGGGCTGAAATTTTAGGACTTTATTTGCTTATTGTTTTATAGAGAACCCTTTTCTTTAGAAATTATAAATTCAAGTCATAAAGTTGGAATACTTGTCAGGTTGCTTGACTTGGCCTGCACTGGAACTTATTCTTGCAGGAATTCCAATATCCATACTGGTAAAACATGCTCCGGGGACAATTACAATTTCATGCCTATCACTGTCCCATAAAATAGAATTTCCTCACCGACTGTAGATTAAACCTGCACCGGTTATAGCTTGTGGGCTTTCTTAAATTTATTAAGCTACGAATAGCAATTACTAAGATACTAAAGTTGCCGTTTGTAGAGTGATATACCAAATTATTACGAATTATTCCGTATTCATTTTATATTATTTCAAGATAATATTATTAATATACTAAATTATTTATATCAGTCCTCTAATTACTATTTGCTACTACTATTTTTTATTTAATATAGGTTATTAATAATTCTTATTCAATTTCTTACGAAACAGCTTGTAAGGGGTTTTTATCAACCATGCATTAATTTACATTGATTTTACGTATAAAATTAATCGCATTTTATAAAAAAAGTTGGATAATCAAAAAATTACTGAGTTAAAAAAAATTTTGGTAAGTAAATCGAAATGTAATTGTAAAAGTAAATCTAAATGTAAAATGTAAATAAAAGTATTTTAAATACACACAAGTTTTCATAAATAACCTTATAATTACTATTATTTCAAATTTTCCGATAATTTTATGTCAGTCAATAAAAAAAGTTTGGAAAATCCAAAAGTGCACGACTCATAATGATCGTGACAAAATGTAGAAAAAAATTCTCAATCAACAATAGAAAATATTTTTTTTAATTTTACATACATAAACATAACATAAACACTCACGCCTGTCACCCAGAGGGGTAGGCAGAGACTACAGACTTCCATTTGGTACGATCCTGACACACCTCTCTCGCTTCCTTCACATCCATACACCTACGCATACATGCTAGTCGGTTAAAGGTACTCTTAATTTGGCCCGTTTTCAATAAATCGCCAATTTGGTCGATAAATTTTCGCCTAGGACGTCCCTTTCCGACTCTGCCATTCACTTCTGCAACATAAATTATATAATACATAAATTCTTTGTCACTCTTTCCTCATTCATTCTTTCCACATGACCAAACCACCGAAGCATTCCTTTCTTAATCCTGGTCACAACATCATCTTGCAAACCACACTCTTCTCTTATTACACAATTTATTACCCTGTCATTCAGATTCAGCCCTAACATACTCCTTAACGACCGTATTTCTACTGCGTTCATTCTACTCTCGTGCTTCTTCTGCCACACCCAACTTTCACTACCATACGTTAAAGTAGGGACCAACACAGCATTGTGAATTGCCATACGTGCCTTTTTCGACACATTTTGACTCTTCACAGTAGAGTGTAGGGCCCCATTTATTCTATTTCCTGCTTTCACTCGTCGTTATATATCCTTATCACATCTCCCATCCCTGCTAAATACGCAACCCAGATATACAAACTCATCTACTTGCTCGATCAACTCCCCCTTCTATTCTTATTTCACATATCGTCTTACTTTCTTCTCTTTCAAAAACCATAACCTTCGTCTTACTTGCGTTCACTTTCATACCCCTTTCTTTTAATGATCTGTTCATTAATGTAACCATCATTTGCAGCTCGGCCGCCGACGACGCAAGAATAACTTGATCATCGGCGTACAGATCAAGCGCGTTTGATGGTTAACTCACCCATTCTTAATCCGCATTCTTCAACTTTCAAATTTTGCAAACAACTGTCCATAAATAGGTTGAACAGCCACGGGGAAGCCACACAGCCCTGTATGACACATTTATAGATGCCAAACCAGTCCGAGTAGACCCCGTTGATCCTAACACAAGGACTAGAGTCTCTATAAAGCGACTCCAATGCCTGTATCAAGCCAGCGTTCAACCCAAATGAATTCAGTGTTTGCCATAGCTCATCCCTATCCACTCTTATCTCTTTCTCTTTTTAATTTTACTCTTATTATTATTGAGATTCAAAAAAAATATTATTAATCGAAAAAACTTACCAGAATTATCTTAAAACGATCAGAAATCAACTTTAATATTACTCTAATTTTTTGGTATTTGTACTCAGGCATTATTAATTTGTCAATTTTTTTTCTCTTAAACTTTATTTCGTTTTCAAATTATAACCAGTATTTTAAATTAGCATTCACAAAAGTGACTCGATACTTACTGAGAGTTTTGTATTTAAAAAATAAATAATTATTTTGCGATTTCAAAATAACCCGTTACGGTAGAGGGCGCAGGGGCAAAGGGTATGTAATTTTGTATGGGAATAAAATATTTTGGTATTTCTTAAAACAACCTCTTACCGGTGGAGGGAGAAGGGGGTAGATAATGTTCAATTTGAAGGGTAAAAATATTTAATAAATTAAAGTAATAAAGTAAAAAAATTTTTGAAAAATATTGTATTTAATCTACAGCTCAAATCTTGAAAAATTAAAATCCTTAGATAGTAAAATAAGGTAATTTTGTTATTTATTTACAAAATAGAACACAAGCGTACACTTTGCCCTATTTGTTTCTTGGTTCCTTTGTGGGTCCGTTTATTTGTTTGTCTGATTGGCCGACTAACTGAATGTTTTTATTCAGATTAGTGTTTTTCTAAGTCTTCGCGACAGTTTAATTTACAAATAAATCATCATCACATAGAATAGCAAAAGTACTGATTCCACGCAAACGAAGTCGCGGGCACAGCTAGTGTTGAATAAAAATGATTATATCCTATTCTGTTTCTTCCGCGCTGCACAACGCGTGTTGACAGAATTCACATATCTACGATTTTTTTTAAAAGTAATTACTGCCAGGCACGTGGTAAATTAGCACTTAAAATAAACGATTTTTTTTGGGGCCGGCTACGGCCAAAGCGAGTTTATGGTTATCTTATCAAGATTACATACTATGCAGGAAAAACTGTATTAGTTAACAAATAGGCCAATTAACTTATATTATCCGATTTAATCCTAGCTGCATGCAGTATTATCATATACACATACATTTATTGAGACCTGCGATTAAGCTAAGGTAAGAGTTTATTGATCGATTTTTTTTTCAGAATCGTAGTTGTTTGTCGTTATCGCACTAAGGGCGACAAACGGGCACACAGTCAACCTGATGGTAAGTGGATGCTGTGGACATCTAACCTCATTAAAAAATGAAAATGCAGATGCATTGCCACTTCTGAGGACTAAGATATCATAGCAAAAAATGTCCCGTTTCTAGTAAATAGAGTCTCCGGTTCTCGACACTCACCCCGCCGGTATTCTGTGAGAGCGTGGTAATTCCTCGGTTGAGTCGACCTATTCCTGCTACAACTATAATATAGCTGCAGCATGAATGTACCACGCATAAAGGCACTAGTTCTTTCAGTAGTGAGTGACGGTTTTACTCACAACGTCGCAACGTTTTGTTTTAGTAAAGTTACGTTTCAATTAAAAAATAAAGTGCTCATAAAATAATTTGGATGATTATACGTTGGATTTGGGTAAAGTTTATATTGCATCGTCGTTAAGGAGTACTCAATTTTTTGATAAACAAGCGCAAAGGCTAAAACAGCAATTAAAAAAGCCGACTGATTCAAAAGTTTAGTTTAGAGAAAATTTCAATTGTGTCACTTCTGCAACTAATACTAATCTCATGATACCCCTTATGTTAAAATCCATCAAGCCGTTTAGACTAAAGAACGTGACACAGAAATAGACATTCCATACATAACACTGGATAAACATTACCCAGCTTCTCGGGCAGTTGAGTTAAAGACTATAATTGACAAACAAATATCCCAAATTGATATTTTGATACGAAACTAACAGTATATTTTTTTAAACAATTTTACTTTTAAACCGAGGGTGGTTCGGGTTCGGGTATTACAATAATTAGTATGTGACTTACGTAACTATACTGGATAAGGTTATTAGTTATAGTGAAATAATTAATCAATATTTTATGAAAAAATTAATTACACACATATAATAAATTAAAAAAGCCGACTGATTCAACAATTCTGATCGTCGTAAGCAGGTTGACGCCACATTATATGCAAAATTGTCCATAGTGGACGTACAATAAGTTACGGGATGTATATATATTTTAGAGACCAACTAATGCATATTACACTTATCCACTAATAGATGTTTTTAATAAGCGACTCATCCGGCCTCAGACCGTCAAACCTTAATGTTAAATATTGATGAAGGCAATCTGGGTGTGTTGTAATTAACAAGAGTGTTTCCTCGTATAGTTTTTCTACCATTGTAGATTAATTTTAATTTTTAACTAGTTATACCACGCTCTCACAGAATATCAGCGTAAAATAGCGGCTTAATACCGCTGTGTTTCATATGGTGACTGTAAAGATCCGGAGACGCTTTTTTATTGGAAACGAGGCATTCTAACTAAGTCCTCAGGGGTGACAACGCATTTGCGTTTTGATTCTTAATCGAGGATAAATGTAGATGTCTATGGGCCATACATCCACTTACCATCAGGTGAACTGTGTGCTCGTTTGTCATTCTTATTCTATAAAAAAGTGACGTTTATGGTCGAAACTCGATCTTTAAATTGGTAAACAATTTGTTTAGTATTGAAAAATCATATGTGTATGTTTAATTTACTTTACCTTCATTAACGGCAACATACAGACATGATTTTTCGCACACCTACAGCACCTTTACCTACTTGTACCTTTCGAATGATTTAAGTTTCATTTCCCTCCTTTTATAATCTACACATATAAAATACATCCGTAGAAAAGTCGGGTCTGTAATTCTAATATTTTCTGGAAAAAACAAGTTTAGGAGACTAAGTAAAGGGCACTGAAGCGATATTAGTGGTTTTTAGAATTGTCGATTCTCGCAAAAACTACTGGTTAGATTTAGTTAAGGAGCCGGGCAAGCTTATAAATGGCTACTTTTTATTCAATTACGGAACTTCAAAAAAGGGGGGTGTAGTATTCCTTTAGATATTAATTTCTATTTTATATGATTGATTTATTTTTTAAATGTATAAGATATTTATAAATAATGCTTAAAATTAGTTTCACCGTTGCGCAATAATCTGAACTATGCCGACTATCTACTTTTTACTTTTTTCAAAATATTACTAGGTATCTAATGTAAAATACAAAAGTAGTAACATTTTGCCCCCCGTTACTAATAAATAAATTAATACAAATAACCCACATTAATATGTTAAAATAATTAAATTCATAATTGATTTGAAAATTCTAACATTAATTTTTTTGTTCTTTCGTTATTTCATTTTAGTAGGAATAAATAAATTTTATAGTACTTAACTAACTGCTACGTAAACTACATTAGTAATAATCTTTTATTTCATTAGGTATTTTACAATTTGCATAGGGTAGGGAGCATCTTTTAAGTACCTTAAGAGGATTGTGAAGTGCAGATACGCGGCGCGAGTAGGTATTTTCAAAAATGCTATCAGTTTAACTTCGATCAATAATACCAACTTATAGATGTCGGGTCAGCGCAAAAAATACGTCTCAGTAAATAAGAGCGCACATAAGACGTGAGCTCTTATTTCGTTTAGTTCACTTGAAACACCTAGTTTTTCATTATATCCACAATATTACCAAAAATTATGAAAATTGGACTACGTTTACGGGAGGGAAAACGTTATTGTTATTTGTATGAAAATTTACTGCTTCACAATCTTCTTAGAGCACTTGTGTCAGAGACTACCGCTGTTTCATAGCCATGCAAAACATCCTAGAAACAAGAGATTACATATTATACAAAAAAAAAGGAAAAGTTTAAAATTATTAAAAAATAAAAGTGTGTGTGTTTGTGTGAATTTTTTTCACCCTATGTGTTGCAACATAAGTTTTTCTGTGCCTTTGTAAGACAACGTCTTTAGCCAATTTATAATCAATTACTTGCAGTCCATGGTATCTCTACAGTAAATATTAAGCTTTCGTTGACAAAATTATACAGATACATAAATTAGTTAATAAACTGACGTCTTGCGAATGTTGTAACACAAAATGAGCTAAGTACAATGTCTTTTCATCTTTTGCTCAAAATATTTAGGTCAAAAATAAAACCTTTATGATTTTTTAATATTATTTGTAAAATATACTTATAATTTTCTTATAATTAGTACATCAGATTTTAAATACAGGCTTCTAGTTGGAAATTTACAAGGCAAAAAGTAAAGTGAAGAGCTCTTTCTAATTGTAACAATTTTGTTTTTGTTGCTCCACCTCATATCGGAAGGCAGTACGTTATTAACGATTGAGTTAATGCTACATAAATTTGATGTAATATGTGTAATCGTTTTAAAAATCCATGTTAATTTTCTTAATCTACATGTTATTACGTCGCTATGTACATGCCAAGTTAAACATTGATCTATAATGATTTCTAAGTACTTGGTTGAAGAAACTTTCGTAATGACAGAACAGTTACAATTTTGAACTTCGTCAATGTTGCAAGTGTGAATCATGTTAAAGTTATTTCCTGGTTGAGCCCGGAACAAATATAAATAGTTTTAAGTGCATTAATCGTTAGAAAAATAGTTCGAAGCTATTTGCAATTGTAGTAAGGCCAGATTCTGTATTTTTACGAATGTTATCCCATGATGCTCCACTAAAAATAACAGCTGTCTCATTGGCATGTATGAACACATGGGCACCATTAATTTTCAGATTACAAAGATCATTGATATAAATTAGAAACAACGTTGAGCCTAAAACACTACCTTGTAGTACGCCGTAAGTGGCATATATACTAATAAACTAATCTATTTTAACTTTTTGTGTACCGTTTAATAAGTAATCCTTAAACAATGTCAAGGTTATGTCCATTATGCCAATGTTTTCTAATTTTTGTAAAAGTATGGGGACAGAGAGAGCATCAAAGGCCTTTTTCAGGTCTATAAAAACTGCAAGACCTTTTAAGATCTGATCTGATCTAAGTTGTTAATTATAAATTAGCTAAGAACTTAGATCGCATCTTCTGTAGATTAACCTTTTCTGAATCTTTTAATTTTTTCTGAATAATTGACAGTTAGACAACATATCGAACTTAGTAAGATCACTTAAGAGCCTTATGTTGATAAGTTTTTCTAATATCTTAGAAATCGAAGGTAGTACTGAAATAGGCCTGCAGTTGCTAACATCACCTCTATCCTCATTCTCACACTGGTGTTATAACAGCTTGGTTTAAAGAAAAACGCCATGCTTAAAACAAAAGTTTACAAAGTGACAGATTCACGGAGTAAGAGTTATTACAAGTTTTTGAAAGTGCGCTGGAATGATATCCCATCCAGGAGCACTATTTGATTTTAGGCTCATGATAATATCATTTACATCGTGAGGACTTATATCTAGCTAGATAAAGGAAGAAAGTTGGGGTTGTCCAAGTAGTGTTATATATTTACTATCATTGTTTCTAGTTATAATATTTTGGCAAGATTTTAACTTACATTGGCAAAGAAGTCGCACAATCTTTGTATTTTCTTGTAATGATTTGCTAAATTTATTAACTAAAATTTCCGTAGCCGTATGAGGATTATCACAAAAAAGTAATTCAGGTAGATTATTTTGTAATAAACTGTTAAGGGCATTTTTAAAATTTGTAAGTAATTATCTTTGTCTTTGTTCATACATTTATTGATTTTAAGTTGGATAGGTTTACTCATAACGATTTATTGATACTCATTGAGTGATCAGTAATTGTTGTAAATAAGATAGCAATTTGAGCATAGACCTTACCTTGTGTTGGCTTTAGAATTAATGATAAAGGCAACTGGTTTCACTTGTCGGTAAGTAATGACCGGGTATTAAGCCGTGCATACTTAACACAAAACAAATTTTTAAAAACAAATTGAAATATTGGCTACTGAATGCCATCGACGACCTGTAGTATTAGTAGTAGTAATATTTAGTTTATTATTAATCTTAATTATTTTTTATTAATCTTTATTCATTATTAATTTAATTTAAGATATAGTTTTCTGTCTTTTATAGCTTTGTTATTAATTTAGTGATAAGTGTACTTTACCTACTTAGTCTTTAGTTTTTAATTACTTTATATGTTTACTAATATGTTTCGTTTTAAAATTTATTTTAGAGAAATATTAAAATGCAATTGTAAACCTTAATGAGTGCAGTTTCGCCAATAAACTGTATTCTCAGTTTGGCGAACTTAATGTTTTTTGAACCAATTGTATTTACTATGTTAATAAATAAATTAAAAAAAAAACATATTTAAATAATTCTCTCTGTTACTACGTTCATACGAATTTTCATTTATTTTAGGTGTTTATGTCGGCAGTTAAAATCAAGATTTCTTTTCATTAAATGTTTTTTTAATACAAACTTAATTAAAAAAAAAAAATGAATTCATTAATTAATTAAACAACACTATCTTGGGAATATACAAAAATTAAAAATTTTGGTATATTCCCAAGATGGTGTTGTTATATGCATCTATTTGTAAGCATGAAGCGTGTCCTAATTTAATTTTTTAAACCTTTAAAAAATGAGTATAGTTAGTAATACATGGAATTATTTTGTTGAGGCTTAGTCGGCATTCAGTCAAAATAAAAATATCAAAAGGTAGGTAAGGTAAGGTTTAAATTTTAAATAAGGTAGTGTTAAATTTAGGTCATCTATGTTACTATACACATTTCTTATATTTTGAACATAAAAGAAATACCGCTATCAATTTTATGATGCCAATCAATATTCAATGGGGCTATGATTTGAATCAAATATCCCAAATCTACAATATGCTGTGTATTAATAAAATACCATGAAATCCAACATAATTTTGTCAAAACTATGTATAAACTTTAATTATAAATACATATAAATAACGCATATCTGATAGAGCAATTCCTTTTTGGTCAGTACCGATATCCGACAAACGGAAAAGAGCCGTAACTTCCAGTACAATTTACCCTTCATAAATACATATCGGAAGATATGCTCGACATAAAAAAAGTTGTTGCCTGACCCATGATATTAATGCGATTCTGATAAACTCACCTGTGCACTCGCATGTGCTTTGTAGCATATTTTACTGCCAAATTTCAATCATTTACGTCCAATATAGACACAGATACCGAGGTGATTCTGCAAGTGATCCAATTTTGCTAATTTTGGCTAGAAGTAGTATTAATAATGTTTATAAATTGAAGCCGCGGGTAAAAAACTATTAAATAAGAAAAATATCTTCGAAATTTTTGGATATAATACAATATTTTAACGACGATAAGTAACTAGCAGCGTAGCAAATGACTATAGTAGTCCACCAACATCTGCAAATAACTTAGCTTGCCCTGACGCTTCAAACTGGATTACAGTAGTAAGTTCTGGTGGTTTAGTGGCAGTTATGGTTATGGAAGATTATATATATATGGAAGATCATATATGGATATTAAGATCACAAAATACTATTGTTTCGGTAATATGGTCGTTCTGCCCTTAGAGCAATTCCTTTTTGGTCGGTACCGATATCCGACAAACGGAAAAGAGCCGTATCTTTTACACAATTATACTTTTAACACTTTTTTGTGTGGCTGAAAATTTTTGGTTGTATTACCAAAATAATGTGATCGTCGAAACCAAACAGGAATACACCTTCATTACCAACAAATGTTTCATAATTTAGCAATGTAAAAAAAGCGAATACCTTGGCATTAGAAACCGGAAGATTCTGCCAAGTACACCTCCTGTCTGTTCGTGGGCGTCGCATTACCTTACCTACGAGTTGTAATCAGTCATTCCCATTGCGAATGTATGTAGAGACTTGGCTGAGATGTATGTTTATTTAATAACGTAATAGAGCAGCTTACACTCACGTTAATTGAATAATTTTTTTGGCAAGAGCAAAGTAAACTTACAGACTATGTACGTCCCACTGCTGGACACAGGCCTACTTTCATTTCGTCGTTCGTCGTATATAGACAAGAAAGTGTCCACCGCGCTGTCCCAATGCGTGGTGGTGAACTTCACATGTCTTTGAAATATTTTATTTTTCTTATTTCTCAGACACTTCAGGTTTCACGATGTTTTCCTTCACCGCCAAGCACGTGGTAAATCAGCATTTAAAATTGAAATTAACATTTTGTGCATAAATAGCAATTGTGCCGACAGGGATCGAACCCGGGTTGCTGGCGTACTGTGAAATATACAGCGAGCATTTCGCTCATGAGCTGCCTGGGCTCTCCTGAGCAACCTGGGCTCAAAAATGAAATTTTGAAAACGTAAAGTAACAGCTTATAAACGTGCCAGTGTTGGCCACAGAGGGCCCCCTGGTTCCTCCCTGGTTTTCCTGGTCAAACCATTTCACCAGGGAAGAGACTTCGCATGTCCTTGAAAGATTTTAAACTGTTGTTTAATAAAACACTAAGTTAATGTTAACGCAGTGTAAATATTTTTAGTCTCGGTATAACATTTGAAATTCAATACATATCTTGAGAACGCGCCACAGTTTGTTCTAGCGACGACTCCTATTCACATGGAATGATATTTATTTATATTTTTATAATTGCTATTGAAGCTTGATAAACGATGAGTATATAATGACGACTTCGAAAACAAATATTTTCAATGGAATATTCCTGGATAATAGAATTTAAGTTACTTGTTTCTATAGATTATTCTGAAAATCGATATTAATGCTTACAAATCGAAAAGCGCATTCGACGGTATTCATATTCCATAATTGCTGGAATTTTTAACGTATCTATGATGACGAAAAAGATTTTAATGCGATGAAAACATAACGCTAGTTAATAAAGAAATGACTAATTTTGAAAAAATAACTCCATGTTTTTAAAATAAAATTAATTTAGAATTGGAATTCTTAGCCA
This sequence comes from Parnassius apollo, assembly GCA_907164705.1. Taxonomy (NCBI): domain Eukaryota; kingdom Metazoa; phylum Arthropoda; class Insecta; order Lepidoptera; family Papilionidae; genus Parnassius; species Parnassius apollo. The sequence goes on from CAJQZP010000212.1 coordinate 14,935,001, forward strand.
AACAAATTATTTTGATTTGAAATGGCAAGTACCTACTGCAAAACGGCATTTCTTAGGTAAAGAAGTAAAGATCTATTATTATGTGTAGACATGAGTGTTTATGCGAATCATCGGTGTGTTATGAGTGTTCGTGTACTTATAAAGTATGTCTACATTGTCGGAGGTCATGAATAAGTGATACGCAAATAGTACCATTACCGTGTGAGTATCCAGTTCAGATACCTTGTAGCTAATATACCTGGATAATGTGTATCATATACTAAAATTAAAAAACAAGTAAAATTTCAGCTTAGTGTCACTGTGTTTAGGTTCTCTACGCTCACCAACTCACCATAGTGTTGATACCCTTTTTATTGGAAACGAGCCATTCCATCTTAGTTTTTAAGGGAGGCAACGCATCTGCATTTTGATTTTCAATTGAGTATTAATATATACCATCTTGTGCTCGTTTGTCGCCCTTATTGTATAAAAAATATTCCAAATATATTCATATGATCATAATATCCTTATAATTTCTTTTACTATGTCTGTCTCATTTTAAGATTGATTTAAATGAAGAAGTTTGGTTATTTTTGCATAAAACCAGTTTGTTTTCCTACAAAAAAAAATCGACACATTTTTAGCCCAACTTCAAAATCTGAAAATGAAAATGGAGCACCAGTGTCTGTTAGAAACGTTACCGCCAGGATTAATTCCAGAGAGGTGCATCTACATCTACACATTTTATTATTAACTAATAATAAAATATACAAATTCAAATTCAAATCGCGCGGGTATTTGATTGAATGTATTTCGCCCATCGAAAACATACTTAATCTCTGTAGTTGATGGTTCACATTATAGCTCGGAGAATCCCCGCTGTCGCGCGACGTGCTCAATGTTCCTACTTAATTAAATGACAAGGTGATGAACAAATTCTAACAGCAACCTAGCCTAACCTCTTTCCAGACAGGGGGTGCAAGTGCACCTCCTTGCACCCTACTTCCGATGCCCATAGTTAACAATGATATATGCCAAAGGCATAATAGTTCATGCTAGCCGTATGAGAAAACTCAATCGTTTAACGAGTTATAGAGTGAGCTATGATCGAACTTTCTCCGTGTACAAGACACAGTAGAGCTTCAAGAACCGACGTACGAGTTGGTAGTAGGTACACCAAATCTATTCCTTTCGTCATTAGCTCTTAAACTAATAATAAAAAAAAGTTTTGAGGTACTTATTTTATATTAACCCTTAAATATGCACACGGTCGGATCCGACCAAGGCGATATTCCGCACTTTAAACCATAAAAACTTATATTTAGAGACTACTTGTCTATGAAGAAGTTTGGTATTATAGGCTCCATGTGAAATTTTCTATTCTCTAATGGAATAAAAACTCAGTTAGTCTATGGCATTTATTTATAATCTACGTTCACTTCCTACGCCTGTTGGGTGTGGCGTGTGAGTAGCCAGGAGGGCCTAGTAGCTGTCGCTGGGTTATTAACGGCTTCATGGCGCAGTTGCTTAGCAGTGAATTGGGCGCTAAGGGTCGCGGGTTCGAATCGCGAACGGAACAAGTATTTGTATGTCCTACAAGTAACTGTTCCGGGTCTGGATGTTTAAAGTTAAAGTTACAGCCTATATACATCCCAATCCACAGGCCTTCGCTCATTTCAGAGTTTTAGGGCAAGGAATAAGGTATTTTACCCATTTTCAAAAATTATTTTAAATGAATGCTAGAGTGATAATGAACCGCTATAATTTTTATAGAATTATTTTTTTAAACTGAAAAGTGCCATAAAAATTACTTTTAATCTATCGTTTTAAAACATTGAGGTATATGTACTACTAGAGAAGCTATTCCAAACAAAAAATGTGCACTACTCTGTATCCGTACATGCGCGGGAAGCAGTAGAGTAGCGCATGCGCAGTTGATATAAACGTAAATTGTCATAATAAACAATAATTGTTTATTTAGATTGTATTGTTAATCGAATACATTTTTTTAAATTTTCGTTTATTTTGCATATGTGCTAATTCAATACAAAATTATTATTAGCGCCGCTTCACACTGCATGAATATCGAAGCCACTATAACAAGTACAGGTACGGATTGCAGTACAATTCAGTTGAACATAGTGAGTGTTCGGAATGCCAAATCTATATAGTGCGTAGTACATAATATATATCGATTTTTAAAATTTCGCGTGAAAACGTTAGCCGCCATGTTGTTTAACTCGTGACGTCACAGTCGTCGATTCTGCCGATTTTGCAAAGGAATAAGATAGGTACTTTTTAATGTTTAATAATGAGTTATCATCTAAATCATTGTTGTGTTGTGACTGAATGCAAAAATACGAGCATAAGAACGCCGGGAAAGTTATGGATTCAAGTGCTAACTGATTTAAATATAAGAAACACTTGGCTAAAACTGGCAAGAAGATACCCGAATACATACACCAGACTTTTCTTCTGTGATGATCATTTTGATGCAAGTATGACTTATATTTAACTATCGTTTAATACAAAACAAACATCATGAGGTATCGCAAGTCAAATTCGTAACAAATTACGTTAACTTAGATATTATAACTAATGATTGCTGATGATTGTAGTTATAGATAAACTAAACTATGATAGCTACTAAACTATGCTTTATCAAAATACACTCTCACCTGGTATTGAGTTTTTGTATAAACAAAAGTTGGTAACAGGTACTCACATTGATGTTTCAACATTCCTCAACTCAGCAGAACAAAAATTGCGATTGCATGCAAAAATTTTTGCCACCATCAATTTATTTATCCTTGGTAGTACCTACTTTCTTCTTTTACGAATTCGTCTTCCATGATGCATTTTCAATAAAATTCGTAATGAAACTCAATAATCGTAATGATAACTAGAAAATTTTGGAAATAACACAGCACGTTATCTAGTTCTCTTAAATCAGTGATACAGGCAGAACACTAATATCCTTCGGGTGGATCAGTGACGTCACGACATGGCTAATATGGCGGACACCGTTTTACAGATTTAAGGCACAGACGAAAAAAATATTCTTAAAATTGAAATATAAAATTTACAATGCAATTTTATAAACTGAAATCAATATTTCTCGTTTCCTTTTTACAAAATCTATCACAAATATATATTTTCTTATTTTATTCTACATGGTGTAAAATACCCTATTGTCCGCCGCGCTACCCCAATGCGTGTTAGCGAACCTCACATGTCTTCGAAATATTTTTTTTCTTATTTCTCAGACATGCAGGTTTTCTCACGATGTTTTCCTCACGGCCGAGCACGTGGTAAATCAGCACTTAAATTGTAATTAACAATTTCATTGGCGCCGGCGGGGATCGAACCCGGTTTGCTCGCGTACTGTGAAATTTACAGCTGGTGTTAACCATCTAGTTACCACAGCTCCTGGATGTATGTTCTTGTGAAATTTATGTATGTAAAGATGCAGCACGTGTAAGAAAAGAAAAAGAAAAAAAAATTAAGCTGCCGCTGAGTTGTTGTGTATTTTTTATTTTAACTATTATACATTTAAATTATACGTTTTTATAATTATTCATACAATAGATAATAAGATTAGTATCATATGACGCTGATTGCTTACGTGTGGGTGAGGGAGGTGTGGTTGACCACACTACTCAGTTTCAGCTGGCGGGACTCATTGCCAATTGATTTGTAATACTTATGCCAAGGCCGTTGATTTTATATTTTTAAATATTTTACAAATATACGTTACGGTTTCAAAAAAGGTAAATTTATAGCCTATGTCTCACTGCTGACCACAGGCTTTCTGTTATTTCAGAAAGGTGTTGGCGGACTTCATATAATTAATTTTTTTAATTTCTCAGACACTCAGGTTTCCACATGATGTTTCCTTCTCCGTTAAGAAAGTTGTACATTAAGAATTTCATTAGTGTCAATGTGGATCGAACGTACGGATCTCTTGTTATAATAATAAATAATAATTTCATACAAGACCATTATTAAACTTTTGTGCGCCCTTATAATACATGTTATAATACAATTATATAACAGATTGGAAGTAAAATGTATATACTAATGTAAGATAACAGGGAGGGGAAGTCCAACAGCGGACTTGTGAATATGACAAAACCTTAAAACTTATTGGGGCTATCTCGTATAATAATTGAAATTTTAGAATGGACAGTTACATTAATACTAAATTTTGATGTCAGGATCACTTTTTCGATTTCTTTTCTATTTTTTAATTCAGGTTATATGGTTGATGAGGTTAAAGGAAAAAGACAAAGAAGAGATGTCTAAAGAAGAAAATAAAAGCAGTAGTAGTAACAAAAAAGGAAGAAAGCACGAAAAATAATTAAAGATTAATCATTTTCAGGCAAATATGAAAATGTTTGGAATACTCGTTAGAACTACCAAGAGAAAGTTAGAATAGCAGAGTATGAATGCTGTGCAAGATGAGAAAGGCTGTACATTGAATGACGAAGCTTTAATTTAAAAGATATGGGATCTTAACTAAATAAACGAAACCTCCTAGCGAAGGAAAAGAGGGAGTGAGATATGCATGGATGAAATGATGAGAGCAATCAATATCATGAAAGCAGGCAAGGCTAGCTAGGTAGTTAGACTAGGCGTATCGTTAGATAAGTTTAAGTCTGGAAAGGGTGTTGATGGCAAGCCTCCTGAACTCTTTCTTTTATTTGTGCTAGGAATTTTATAAATATAGGATAGAATTTTATATCTTATTTATAAAATTGTCACTTACATGCACATGGCTCATCTGATGGTAAAGTGATTACCGCCGCCCATAACAACTGCAACACCAGAGGAATTGCAGGTGCGTTGACGGCCTTTTAAAAATAGTAGGCTCTTTTCTTGAAGGTTCCTATGTCATATCGTTCCGAAAATATCGCTGGTGGTAGTTGAGTCCACAATAAGAAGTAGTAAATACCGGGAGACTGGTGTAAAGGTGTTGTAGTGCCACTATATAAGAGAAAAAGGTCACTGCAGGGCTGTTAAATCTTTTATACCTTAGCATTGTCAGAAGACAGTGTATAAATGTGTTGATTGAAAGAGATATCAAATAAAACTGAGAATTTGGGATCTGCAAGCTGAATTTAAAAAGGGGATCGTTTATGACGAAGGCCACGTTGGATAGAGTGTTACAGGCAATAAATCTCTTTATAGGACTCGTGCTTGTGTCAGAATTAACGGAGTTGACCTTAGGCTGACACAGACTGGTTTAGTAAGGTAAAAGTGTTAGAAAGGACTGTGTAGTTTCCCCATAGTGGTTCAATCTGTTTACGGAAAGCTATTTAGAAGCTCTAAAACTCGGTAAATGTGCGAGGTTAGCCTTACATTATTGGCTATATTGTTTTGTATATTAAATTGTGTATTCTTTATTTTTGGAAATCATACGCATGTGTTTTTAGAACGCTATTAACCCACAGTATTACCTGTACTGTATCACTGTATTACCTACGAGTATCTCTTAGCATAATTTTCATATTTATTTTTAAGCGGACGAAAGGACAAATATTCAACTACCTTTTTTCAAACATTGACAAGAATAATACGATTTCACCCTAAGTTATGGCACTTTACAAACGCCCTTTTCAATAAATAGCAGGCAATGTTATATTTGCAGTGTGTAACAAAGTATGTATTTTTATAAGAAATAGCTACACTCTTCTTAATTGGCAAGCAATTTGGCGTTGTATCACCAAACATTCCTTGTATTATTACTTTATAAATTACAACTATCTTGTGATAAAACTCTTCAGAGATCATACGTGACAAAGACGAATTCCTGGATCGTATTAACAACACCTGAACTTTAACAAAATAATAAGAAATAAAGTATTTTATTAACTCATTGTAGATAGTGGTAGATAAACATATACAAAGGGGGTCCAAAAGTAACGAGGTAATTTTTTACTATCGCGATCCCTTCGTTTTTTGGCTCTAGAGAATCGAAAAATCATCATCATCATCATCATTACAGCCCTTCACAAGTCCACTGCTGAACATAGGCCTCCCCCAAGTAATGCCACAAAGCACGGTCCTGAGCCACCTGCATCCATCGACTTCCTGCATGTCTTACCAGGTCGTCACTCCATCTAGTGGGGGGTCGCCCTACACTACGCCTACCGGTACGAGGCTGCCACTCGAGAACCTTTCTTCCCCATCGGTTATCGGTTCTTCGAGCTATATGGCCATTCAGCTTACTAATCCGTTGGGCTATGTGTTTTGGCTATGGCTGCGGATATCCTCATTTCTGAGTCTATCACGCAGTGAAACTCCGAGCATAGCCCTCTCCATAGCTCGCTGAGCAACCTTGAGCGTCCTCATACGGCCAGCGGTGAAGGACCACGTCTCAGATCCGTAAGTCATCACTGGCAACACGCACTGGTTGTACACTTTAGTTTTCAGAGATTGAGGTATACCTGACGAGAAGATGTGTCGTAATTTCCCGAACGCTGCCCAGCCGAGTTTAATCCGTCGATTGACCTCTCGGTCGAAGTTGGACTTACCTAGTCGGACTATTTGTCCCAGGTAAATGTACTCGTCAACAACTTCGAGCATAGTGCTCCCAACAATTACCGGCATAGGTGTGACATGGACATTAAACATGATCTTTGTTTTGTCCATGTTCATCTTAAGACCTATCCGTTGGGAGACACCATTGAGGTCATTGAGCATAGTGCTAAGGTCCTCCAGCGATTCTGCCATAAGGACTATATCGTCGGCAAATCGAAGGTGAGTGATGTACTCGCCATTGATGTTAATACCGTATCCTTTCCAGTCCAGTAGCTTGAAAACGTCTTCCAAATTCAACAGTTTCGGGGATATAACATCACCCTGTCTTACACCTCTCTGCAGTTGGATAGGTTTCGTACTCTGGTTCTGTACTCGGATAGCCATCGTAGCCCTACTGTACAAACACTTCAGCACTTCAATATACCGACAGTCAACTAGGCACCGCTGAAGAGAATGTAGCACCGCCCAAATTTCGACGGAATCAAAGGCTTTCTCATAGTCCACATACGCCAGGCAAAGTGGCAGATTGTACTCTTCGGACTTCTGTACAATTTGCCGAAGGGTATGTATGTGGTCTATGGTACTGAAGCCTTTTCGGAAACCGGCTTGTTCGAGATGCTGGAAGTCGTCGAGTCTGCGTGCGAGACGATTCGTAATGACTCTCGAAAACAGTACGTAGACGCGGCTCAGAAGGGAAATCGGTCTGTAGTTCTTCAAGAGAGCGTTGTCGTCTTTCTTAAAGAACAAGACCACCGCGCTTCTTCTCCACGCCTCCGGAGTAGTGCCACCATGGAGGACGGAATTGAAGAGCTTCTGAAGGACTTCAAGTACCGGTGTTCCACCCGCTTTCAGAAGCTCCGCTGTAATTCCATCCTCGCCCGGGGCCTTGCCGTTTTTAAGGTGGTGGGGAGCCATTCTAATCTCGCTGAGACTGACGTCCGGGGATATCATCGGAATAGTGTCGGGTAAGACTTGCTCTTGGATCGTTACTCACACTTGCGTGTGGCTCTAACGATGATGTGTACAGCTGCCCATAGAACCTCTCAATCTCACTCAGAATCTCAGGCATCCCGGAAACGATGTTGCCACACTCAGTCTTCAGCCTTGACAGTTGGCTCTTTCTGGCAGATAGATCTCTGGCAAAGACTTTGGAGCCCTGGTTCCGCTCGATCGCTTCTTTAATACGAGCAGTATTAAAGTCGCGTAAGTCTCGCCGCATGCATTTGGAGATCTGTCTGTTCAGTTGCCTGTATGCTGTCAAATCTGTTGACGATTGCAGCCTCATCTCCCGTCTAACAGCCGTGAGATTAAGAGTGTGATCGGAGAGTTTTTGTATTCTGCTGCGGCGGGTCTTGCAAAACTTAGCTCCGACCGCATGGACAGTTTCCACGAGCTTGTCATTCATATCGTCCACTGCATTGCAATCTTCTAGGCACTGAAAGCGGTTTTGTAACTCGAGCTGAAAGGTTTCGAGATTCTGGATTGGAGCACGAGGGGGACGGAGCGTTGACTTCATTAGACGAGACCTCTCCAACTTAACGTTTAGGTTCAGTGTGCCTCTAACCATTCGGTGATCGCTGCCAGTTTTTACCCTTGCGATCACTGAGACATCACTGAACAGTTGGCGTCTGGTCGTCATAATGAAGTCAATCTCATTTTTTGTCGAACCGTCGGGGCTCGACCAGGTCCACTTCCTGTGGGGCCGCTTCTGGAAGAAAGAGTTCATCATAAAGAGTCCCTCTTTCTCCATAAAGTCGGTCAGCTGCTGGCCCCTTCGGTTCCGTTGCCCTACTCCGAATTTCCCCACCTTCAGCTCACCGCTTTCTCTTGTGCCCAGTTTTGCGTTGAAGTATCCCATCAACACCGTGTAGTGGGTTTTGGAGGAATGCATGGCTCTGGAAATATCCTCATACATTTCCTCCACCTCCTCATCGGGATGTGCCGAGGTTGGTGCGTAAACCTGTATGACCTTCAGCGAATACCGTTTGGTGATTCTGAGTATCAGGTACGCGACCCTCGTCGACACACTCCCAATCTTTACAACGTTGTTGACGAGAGACTTGTGGACGATAAATCCGACACCTCCTTGGGACAGATGGTCGCCCTCCCGGTGGTAGAACAAGTTGCCGGACTCGAGGATTGCCGTATCCTCCCCCACTCTTCGGACCTCGGATAATCCAATAATATGCCAGCGCAACTTGTCTACCTCTTCTTCCAGCTCCAGTATCTTCTCGTCAGTCCTCAGGGTGCGTGCGTTATATGTTGCCAGGTCGAGTCGTCGTAGGTGGCAACCGAACTCCTACCGGAGATTCTTAGCACCCCCTGCTCCGCCGTTACCATAGTCGCCACAGTATCCCGGAATAACGGGGCCGCCGGGGACTGGGAGCCATTTTTTTGCGTCGTTATTCATGGGGGGATATTTGCCATAGTTGCTACGCTTGACGAGCGGGTTGGCAACCGCAGTTTTTTATTATAACACAGTTGTTATCAGGAAGATGCTGCTGCCCATCTCCTGCCTGTCTCCCTCTGTCGCCTCTTACGACACCCACGGGAAGATATGGGGTAGTGGATATTCTCAACCGCCACTACACGGCGTTAAATCATCCGTCATCATTTTTTTTAAATCTTCGTTTTACGGCGGATTTACGGAAAAAATTACAGGATTTAAAAATTAAAACTTATATTGGTTTCAGGGCTTTAAATGTTCATGAAATTGCACTCATTAGCGTATAATTGTTGATAACTTTTTTACAAATAATTGAATGAAGTTGAAAGAAGTTTGAATGAAGAAAAAATATTGAAAAATGGTTGTTTGTAAATTTTTTATTATGGTGTTTTATTGAGTAAGATCGAATGAAGCGAGCTCGGGACTTTTTTTTACATGCCTACGCATACCCCCCTCGCGGGGGCTAGGACGGGTTATGTCGGACTTGCTGACTAAAACCCCATGGTGTTCCACCGTCGTCGCATATTGGCAGGGCCACGGCAATGCTATCGCACACATCCGCGGCCCCACCAGCACCGGCCGCCCCATGGCGGCGCCTCCTCGGATAAGCACTACTCTCCCCTTTGTCCTTCTCAAATAAGGCGCACCAGAACACATGGCGCGCCTTCTCCATGGCCTCCAACTACACTTGCGCAACGGACGCCCCCGTATCCGATGCGCAAGGGACATGAGGCCAGGAAAAACGAGTACTCAGAAGCACTAACCTTCCTGACCCCAACGGCGGATCTAGACTTTGGCTCCGCCACCAACCAAGATTCGGCTGCGGAGGGTAGAGAGAGCGGCGCCTCGCAAAACCGACACTCCTCTCCCCCCGCAGCCCCACCACCACCGCATCAACGGTGCAGCCCCGTTTGAGTCGCGGAGGATAGGGCGAGTGTCGCATCGCCATACCAACGCTCCTCTTCCTCCGCGACTCCACCACGGCTGCAGTGGTAGGGGGAGAGGACACCCCTCTCATCGCAGCCCACCAGCACACATCCGAAGTGGGCTCGCCAAGCCCACTTGGAGTGGCAACCTCGGGCCAGCCCTTCACCTCGGGCCAGCCATGTGGATTCCTCTTTGTTCATCGCGGGTGATCAAGCCATGGCTACTAATCCCTCCCGCCACGACAAGACGGAAACCTTTTTCAAAACATTTTTCAATGTTTTTTTTAAATGTTAATTTTTTTTTGTGTACATTTACTAAAAAAATATAAGCTTCGTTTAATGCAGCTTTGCAAAAAAGTTATGAACGATTATATTCGAATTTTTTGATCACATTTATAGTCATAAAATTATATGAAATCTTCAGGTGAGATATTTTCCATATTTTTTTTTCATAAATCCGCCATAAAAACGAAGATTTTAAAATAAAACTATAGAGCCAAAAAACTAAAATAAAATTACCAGTAAGGATAATCGGTTATTTCCAATGCACATAAAATTTTTTTCTTGCTATTACTCACTAGATCAGAAAAAATATATGAATAGGCTACGATTCCCGGGAGGTACAGTCATTTGAATACGAATCATCGAAGATATAACATCAAAGTGGAGAAAAACGATATTAGAGCTGTTAAGTACCTCTGTTTAAAAAAAATGTCTGCCTGAGATACACACAGCGACTTGGTGGAAACATTGGGGGAAGTTGGAAGCCAAGGAGTTTAAGCTGGGCAGTACATCCACGGAAGATGAATATCAATAAGAACTTATAGCTGCAGCGTGGCTCTACCACGTATAACAGCTAGGAGTGGTTAAAGGCAGTATCAACCTCCGACTCCCGACTATTTAGTTTCACACTTTGTTCCCTTATTGAAAAGGAAAGGATTTTTCGACGGGATAGTGGTATTATATAAAATTTTTGGATGCAATGAGCGTCAGATGAAATTCAAAATAGGGCCTCTCCTGGCCAAAGATTGATAAGTCAGATAGTCAGACGCTAAGTGGCGTCGTTCAATTCAACCATTCACTGCAAAATGCGTAGGCTTCTCTTAAAGTTTGTTTAATTAGGATTATTTGCCATAGTTGCCACGGTTGGAAGGCGGGTTGAAAACTGCAGTTTTTTTAATTATTATTGCTGCTGCTAATCTCCTGTTTCATTTCTCTTTGTCGCCTGTTTTTCACAGGATAGGATAGGATAGGATAGGATAGGATAGGATATGGTGTAGCGGATTCTCCTTACGACTACACGGTACTCCCTAAGTTAGTAGTAGGTAATAAAAAAGGTAGGGCCATGCTGCAGTTATATTAGTAGTAGGTATAGTTGTAGCACGAATCGGTCGGCTCGACCGGGGAACGACCACGTTCTCACAGAATACCAGCGTGAAATAGTAGCTTAATACTGCTGTATTTCGTATGGTGAGTATAAAGAGAACCGGAGACCCTTTTTACTGGAAACGAGGCATTCCATCTCAGTCCTCACGGGTGACAACGCATCTGCATTTTGATTTGTAATGGAGGATAGATTTAGATGTCTATGGGCCGCAGCAACCACTTACCATCAGGTGGACTGTGTGCTCGTTAGTCACCCTATTCTATAAAAAAAATACTTTTTATAACCCTAAATATGATATAATTGCATTTTGGCAAAAATATACAAGAAATCATATCTATGCCCTAGCTCCATAATTGCTAGTTATCACTAAATACAGATATTGTTTTACAACAATGTCACTTTCGTTGCTCTTGTGGGCTGATCCTTTACGAGTTTCAACGTATACAGTCTGTTTATAAGACGCAGCCTGTGCAGTGCACGCCATTTGATGTCAGTCAATTTTAGATTTGGATGCAAGTAAAATTTTATAAGCGCGTGCCAATTTTTCACATTCGCCCGCCGCTCCTCCGCACACCGTCCTGCATTCGCGCGGACCTCTTATTTATAGATTAAGCGTGACATTGTTTTATAAGCCACAAACGAACGAATCGTACTGGTAATTTTCCATGCGAAAATCATTAATGATAAGCGGAGAAAGTACGAGAACGCGTCGTGTGTAGTCAAAAATTACTTACTATTATAATTAACTAGCTCCAAGTTTTTTAACACTTAAAAGTTAACGGAGCAATAATTATATGTATATATATATATATATATATATATATATATATATATATATATATATATATATATATATATATATATATATATATTCAAATTAACTTATTATTTGCGTCAAAAATGCTTCCTCTGTATTCTTTGAATACTAGATTGTTATCCTGACTATCGCAGCGCATACAGATTGACAGTTGGAATAAAAAAAAATAAGCCCGTAACAATTCCTGAGTTTTTAATATAGTTATGAAATTATAAAAGTAGGTCTATTATAATAACCGTATTCATATTGTGTTTATTAGATATTGTATGCTAATATTTAATTACTTATTGATAAAGGGTGTTTATGGACGAGCGACGCAGTTGAATCGGGTGGCACTTTCTTCGGTAATTCCTTGACTCGGGCGTACCATCAGTTGTTTGTTCTCATCTCGTGTCACGGAGTCGCACTCCCGCTAAACGAGGGCCAAGTGAAATACGCATCGTTAACACAATTGTTTGGAAATTTAATAATTTGTGCTTTGCAACGTGATTGTTGAGTGAATTTCGAATGAAATGGATTTACGGGTAAGCATTTTCAACTTCTTTTTTTAATTTTATTTTTTATAGCAGAGGGGGCAAACGAGCATGCGGCTCACAAATTTACTTATAAGAAAAAAATGTGGTCGTATTTTATATTTCATTGTTTTTTCAATCATTTCTGTTATTTTTGTCAAATTGGAATTTAATGGTATAGTTATCTTAAATTTAGTTTAATATAAATATAAGAACGACAGAGCTAGCTAGATAACCGAGAGAGACAACTGCAAATTAGACTATACCCAGGAAAAATTGACTAACATCACCCGTATTCCCTTGTTTTCTCTTCTAAAACTGGACCGGATTTTTTTAAGAACAATATGAATAGGATCGTGTCTATGTCAGTATTGTAAATTTGTTTGCCGGATGTCTTACAAAGACGGTGTAACTGGTAAGTCAGAGTAATTTAATTTTTTAAATAATTAATTTGCAAAAAAAAAAAACAACATGGCAGTGTTGTAGTAGTAGATATATAGATTGTATCGTATAAAATATTTGTTTTAGTGTCATTATCTAGTGGGAAAACAGAGGAATACCGATGTTTGTATGGTCTAAAAGTCGCCCGGATATCTTTGAACAAAATATTATATAAGTATAAAATAAGTAATTTATTTATGTTATATTATATTGTAGGTACTATATGAGGCCATTTGTTTTTTGATTGTCGGTGTACATTGCGATATATATACAGATAAAACTTTTATAAAATGCATGAGAGTCAAAATATCTTTAGTGTTCGATGTGTGTGAGATTGAAATATTTGATGTCTGTTGGAGTTTTAAATTACTTGCAAAATATATTATATTTTCGAGAAAATTTAAAGCTTCCAAGCTTTTTTGTAGCAAGAGATGGTGGTTAAACGGTAAAAATTTTCAACCATTTTCGGATATAAATGTGTGACAAGTTACAAATGATTGTTTGCTAAAAACGTAGGATTCGAGATATTGAGTCTCGAGTCTAGATTAATAATAATGAAATAAACTTATACAGTTATAGATAAATATAAAATTAAAAAAAGAACTGGAGTACATTGATCTTTACTCTAAATCGTCATTCGAAGAATAAATCTAGCTTGCAACAAATTTTGGGCACTTAATAAAATGGTAGTGATATTTTAATAGTGCCGTGTAGTGGCGGTTAAGAATATCCACTACCCCATATCTTCCCGTGGGTGTCGTAAGAGGCGACAGAGGGAGACAGGCAGGAGATGGGCAGCAGCGTCTTCCTGATGACAACTGTGACGTAATAAAAAACTGCGGTTGCCAACCCGCTCGCCAAGCGTGGCAACTATGGCAAATACACCCCAATGAATAAATACACAAACAGACGGCCCCCCAGTCCCCGGCGGCCCCGCTATTCCTGGCTACGGTGGCGACCATGGTAACGGCGGGGCAGGGGGTGCTAAGAATCTCCGGTGGAGGTTCGGTTGCCACCTACGACGACTCGACCTGGCAACATATAACGCACGCACCCTGAGGACTGACGAGAAGATACTGGAGCTGGAAGAAGAGGTAGACAAGTTGCGCTGGCATATTATTGGATTATCCGAGGTCCGAAGAGAGGGGGAGGACACGGCAATCCTCGAGTCCGGCAACTTGTTCTATCACCGGGAGGGCGACCATCTGTCCCAAGGAGGTGTCGGATTTATCGTCCACAAATCTCTCGTCAACAACGTTGTAAAGATTGGGAGTGTGTCGACGAGGGTCGCGTACCTGATACTCAGAATCACCAAACGGTATTCGCTGAAGGTCATTCAGGTTTACGCACCAACCTCGGCACATCCCGATGAGGAGGTGGAGGAAATGTATGAGGATATTTCCAGAGCCATACATTCCTCCAAAACCTACTACACGGTGTTGATGGGAGACTTCAACGCAAAACTGGGCACAAGAGAAAGCGGTGAGCTGAAGGTAGGGAAATTTGGAGTAGGGCAACGGAACCGAAGGGGCCAGCAGCTGGCCGATGGAGAAAGAGGGACTCCTTATGATAAACTCTTTCTTCCAGAAGCGGCCCCACAGGAAGTGGACCTGGTCGAGCCCCGACGGTTCGACAAAAAATGAGATTGACTTCATTATGACGACCAGACGCCAACTGTTCAGTGATGTCTCAGTGATCGCAAGGGTAAAAACTGGCAGCGATCACCGAATGGTTAGAGGCACACTGAACCTAAACGTTAAGTTGGAGAGGTCTCGTCTAATGAAGTCAACGCTCCGTCCCCCTCGTGCTCTAATCCAGAATCCCGAAACCTTTCAGCTCGAGTTACGTAACCGCTTCCAGTGCCTAGAAGATTGCAATGCAGTGGACGATATGAACGACAAGCTCGTGGAAACTGTCCATGCGGTCGGAGCTAAGTTCTGCAAGACCCGCCGCAGAAGAACACAAAAACTCTCCGATCACACTCTTAATCTCATGGCTGTTAGACGGGAGATGAGGCTGCAATCGTCAACAGATTTGACAGCATACAGGCAACTGAACAGACAGATCTCCAAATGCATACGGCGAGACTTACGCAACTTTAATACTTCTCGTATTAAAGAAGCGATCGAGCTGAAGACTGAGTGTGGCAACATCGTTTCCGGGACACCTGAGATTTTGAGTGAGATTGAGAGGTTCTATGGGCAGCTGTACACATCATCGTTGGAGCCACACGCAAGTGTGAGTAACGATCCAAGAGCAAATCTTATCCGACACTATTCCGATGATATCCCGGACGTCAGTCTAAGCGAGATTAGAATGGCTCTCCAGCACCTTAAAAACGGCAGGGCCCCAGGCGAGGATGGAATTACAGCGGAGCTTCTGAAAGCGGGTGGAACACCGGTACTTGAAGTCCTTCAGAAGCTCTTCAATTCCGTCCTCCATGGTGGCACTACTCCAGAGGCGTGGAGCAGAAGTGCGGTGGTCTTGTTCTTTAAGAAAGGCGACAACGCTCTCTTAAAGAACTACAGACCGATTTCCCTTCTGAGCCGCGTCTACGTGCTGTTTTCGAGAGTCATTACGAATCGTCTCGCACGCAGACTTGACGACTTCCAGCCTCCCGAACAAGCCGGTTTCCGAAAAGGCTTCAGTACCATAGACCACATACATACCCTGCGGCAGATTGTACAGAAGACTGAAGAGTACAATCTGCCACTTTGCCTGGCGTATGTGGACTATGAGAAAGCCTTTGATTCCGTCGAAATTTGGGCGGTGCTACGGTCCCTTCAGCGGTGCCAAGTTGACTGTCGGTATATCGAAGTGCTGAAGTGTTTGTACAGTAGGGCTACGATGGCTATCCGAGTACAGAACCAGAGCTCGAAACCTATCCAACTGCAGAGAGGTGTAAGACAGGGTGACGTTATATCCCCGAAACTCTTCACCGCTGCATTGGAAGACGTTTTCAAGCTACTGGACTGGAAAGGATACGGTATTGACATCAATGGCGAGTACATCACTCACCTTCGATTTGCCGACGATATAGTCCTTATGGCAGAATCGCTGGAGGACTTAAGCACTATGCTCAATGACCTCAATAGTGCCTCCCAACGGATAGGTCTTAAGATGAACATGGACAAAACAAAGATCATGTTCAATGTCCATGTCACACCTATGCCGGTAGTTGTTGGGAGCACTATGCTCGAAGTTGTTGACGAATACGTTTACCTGGGACAAATAGTCCGACTAGGTAAGTCCAACTTCGACCGAGAGGTCAATCGACGGATTCAACTCGGCTGGGCAGCGTTCGGGAAATTACGGCATATCTTTTCGTCAGGTATACCTCAATCTCTAAAAACTAGATTGTACAACCAGTGCGTGTTGCCAGTGATGACTTACGGATCTGAGACGTGGTCCTTCACTGCTGGCCGTATGAGGACGCTTAAGGTCGCTCAGCGAGCTATGGAGAGGGCTATGCTCGGAGTTTCTCTGCGTGATAGACTCAGAAATGAGGATATCCGCAGTAAAACCAGAGTGACCGACATAGCCCAACGGATTAGTAAGCTGAAGTGGCAATGGGCCGGCCATATAGCTCGAAGAACCGATAACCGATGGGGAAGAAAGGTTCTCGAGTGGCAGCCTCGTACCGGTAGGCGTAGTGTAGGGCGACCCCCCACTAGATGGAGTGACGACCTGGTAAGACATGCAGGAAGTCGATGGATGCAGGTGGCTCAGGACCGTGCTTTGTGGCATTACTTGGGGGAGGCCTATGTTCAGCAGTGGACTTGTGAAGGGCTGTAATGATGATGATGATGATGATGATGATGATATTTTAATGGTCCAAAGTGAAAAAAAAACTAATGCTAGCCTGCTTTATCCTTTAAACGAGAAAGCAGGAATCTAGGATCCACGAGTAATGAAGAAAATATAAATGAAAAAAGTAAAATGGCTTTTATATTAACTTCGACGAATTAATAAAGATGAGGCGACTTTTATAATTTACCCTTAAATCATAATTTATAATATATCGTTATGAGATGATTTACTATTTTTGAAAATAAGAATATATACGTTTTTTATTGTAATTAAAAGTAATGATAATATGCATTTTAAGTTACTGAAAAATTTAATTATTTAACAGGCCGAGGCAGTGCTTCGCCCCGCAATCTATATAGGACATTTATGAGCTGATTTATTGCTACTATCGGAATATTCCTTCGGACAGGAACTTATTTTTATATTGATTCGAGATATTACAGTTTATTTATATTATATGAAATACAATGTAAATATGATCTTAAACACAATTTTAACCGTGGTAGAGCCATGCTGTATAAAAAATCATAATTTGTATATAATATTAATTCATAATTAACCTTTTTTTGGCAAAATAAAGTAATGGAACCGTTTTTGCCGTGCGAAACAAGTTCGAATTTGTTTGAATTTGGAGTTACAGTCAAAAAATTAAATGCAGATTAATGTTTGTTGGTCCTATGTAATAATCAAAGTTATTGATACTTATAATAATAAACAATCTTGTAATATGGAATCTGTATTTAAAATCCACCAGGAACTGTACTGAAAATAAAAACCCTAAATAAGCTGTAGTACGGTTCTACCGCGTGCAGAACTAAATTCATTTTTATAGCTGTCCCGTGACTTTTAACATTACCTCGAGAGATTACATTAACCTTTGTCCAAAAAATCCAACTTATTATTTACACTTTAATGAAAATGCAGTAACAGGTATAATTTATTAATAAGTTTGTAATAAGTAATAACCATACGTCTCTCGGTGAGAGTAGTAAGGAAGAAATAATTATCATGACATTTGACATTTTTGTCAAGTATGTGCGAGTCAGTCAACATGACGCTTAACACGTTATGTTAATATATTTAAATCGTACTAATACAAGCACCGTGAGGGAATGAATGAAATGTTGTTTGGTCGCATGCGTTGCACTGGTCACGCTGCGCGACCGTCACGCTGCTCTGCGTCATAATTCTGTGGGCAGGTCCCACATTAAGGCTAGACAATACATACTATGATTGTTAACACGCAATTTGCATTTATAGTATGGCCATATTTAACTGGTAGTACACGTTTAAGTTGTGTACTAGCTGTATTCTTACGTAACTAAACAAATCTTTATTGACAGAACTTTCCCGAGACTCTAGTCAACTTTGTATTATCATTGCGTACGTTAGTCTCAAATACTCTGGCAGTTAAAATTAAAACTATGAAAACACAGAACTAACGTTTAATATTAACTCCATAGAATAATATATAATTGTGTGTCAGTACCATCTACCTGATAAAAATCAACAATAACAATAAAAACTATGGTTGCTAGTCCCTCGGTTTCTCTGATCGATCTATGAGGCCTGTGTCTGTGTCAGTCACGGTATAATTTAAACTGTGCCCGTGTTCAGCAGTGTATTTTTGCTAGGCTATCACGAATGAACGAATGATGAAATCTTTTTTAATAGAATAAGGACGCTGTACTCCTTAGGACGTACGACGGAATAATATAAAAATATTTAATTTCTGTCATTAACGTATCCTTGCCTATTTGGTTAGAATATAGGGCGTTTCTGTTAGAGTTATTGAACTCATTGAATGTTTGCTTTATTTTTTTGTCACTGATATCAAAAAATGTAAATATATTTATCGCATCGTAGTTTACTTATACAAGTAATACTGCTTGTTTGTTGTATGACATGTGCACGAAAACTTGACGTTATTTCAGAAAAAGACCAATTGTATTGGTCTCTTTTCTGGATGTTATCGCTGTTAGTCTATGCGACTCTTACAGCTTCATCTGACTCAGTTTTTTTTTAAAGAAGGGAAAGGCAATGAACGTGAGGACGTGTTACCAATCATCATGTCGCCTTATTAGGCGTTATTGAGCTATCTAACCGCTGTCCGAGGGGGGGAGTGCGGACTCCCGTCTCTGACTGCTCAGCTCGTGTCGGTCGATGATGATTTTATTATGGTTCCTAAATAGACAAAAAGTTAAAAAACAGCAATGCTGTCAACCCAAATGCCTGTGTTAGGAGTTGGGTTGTTCGAACTCTCGTTTGTACTATTATTTATCCTGTGCTCACGTCTATTGAGATCGCGGTCCGCACTCCGCAACCTTAGACTATAGACTACTGTGCTATTGTCGTATTTAAACTTGCTATTGTTTCATTGTTTTCTGCAGGTACCTACTGTTTATTTACTTTATTTAGCTGGATTATAAATAAACGAGTCATTAATGTTAAATTATTAACATACCATTTTTGTTGCTATGTTAATCCTAATTATCCAAGAAAGTTAAAAACTAGGCTTATTGCAGGTTGTACAATAATTTTAAAATATAAAATAGTTTTAGAGTTAGATTAGACAATCAAGCAAATTGAAAATAAAACACCTTCAGGCAAATAATAACGAAAGTTATCATTTATTTTTGTAGGAAACGTAAAAGGTTTGTGCAATTATATCGTCGCAAAAAAATCATCTCAAAAACAAGTAAAAAGAATATCTGTGCCATGTTTGTTAATCATGCTTACCAAATAGGATGAATGCTGAGGGCAGAAAAATCGAATAGCATCCAGTCCACACCTATTTTTAAAATATATGTAAATAATAAGTATCAACAATTTCTTATTTTTTTCTCTCATATCAAATAATAAATTATGAGTTTATGAGTTAGCATTTGGGTACACTCATGATTTTTGATTTTTATTAATAAATAATTTGAAGGTTAGAATAAAATGACAAATTGACAAATGAATTTAAAATAACAAAAAAAGTAGATAGGTTAGTATTAAATTAGTTTAAATGTTACTTCAACTTTCAAATATGGCGGTATAGCTGTAATTTTATAATTACTTAATTTCGATAATACTTTTTTTCAGTAAATAGGTTGGTAGTTGGTACTTACATAAAATAGTGTGTAAGTTAACGTGTTTTCCGTCATACAAATTAGGCCTGTATTACAAATTAGACCAATATAAAAATTATCTTATATATTATACATTATATATTATATTGTTTGTAAGATAATTTTATGTTGTCATAACATAGTGTTCTCTTTAATATACTTCTTATTCAAATTATATTATGCATGTTTGTATGTAGTATGCATGTATATAAGACCAACTCTTTTGTCTTTGCTAATTGACATGAACATCGAAATTGTTTTGGCAGATAAGAAAATGCGTATTTTACACGCGTACACGAAACAGTCTTGCTATTTTCTGACAATGTCGCTGAAGGTCATGACATGATGCGCGCCCTGTTACTTTTGATAAAATATTTTTCATCGCATGGGAAAATATACATTTACTACATTTCACGTATAGTTACAGTTTATAATATCATTTATTGTAAATTGTAAGTGAATTATGTGTCAATAAATGTTGGAACATTTTGATTGACAAAACCAAAAGTTAAAAGGTATTAATATGAAACGGGATTAAACTTTTTCAATCTTCTGAACTTCCCTACTTGCAGACGTACAGCGCTGTTAGATATTTAGTGAAATAAGAATATAATATATGTATAGTTTCAAAAAAGAAAAAAATGTTACTACCAAAAGTTGCTAAATGCACCAAATATATATTTTTATAGGTACCTATCTAGTTAAAACTTCAACAAATAGATAGTACTAGATTGTGCTTTCATATGAGTGCTTATATACGCGGGGGGGGGGGGGGGGGGGTCGTTATAAATTATGACTGGTAAAGTATGTAGGATACTGCATACGTGTGTCCATCTTTACATATTCGCTTGTATATTATATTTTTTGTTGACTTGTTATATATATATATATATATATATATATATATATATATATATATATATATATATATATATATATATATATATATATATCGATGGTCTAGAAGACAAACATGGTAATTACAAAATTTTGATAATTTAACATTTTAATGCCAAATGTATTAAATGAGCATGCTCTACGGATCCCACTCATCCAAATGACATTATTCCGTCTCTTTCTGTCTAAACTGTGTAACATTCATTGTAAGTGATGTCATTTTGAAGCCAAAAAAAGTAATGGCAGTTATTTACCATCAGTTTAACTACAAAAAATGCTAAATAGATTTATGACATTTCGCTTGTGTTTACCATGATTGACAAATAAGCTAAATATTTTTATTACGTTTGTCATTTTGTATCTTTCGATTCCCAATTGTATTAAATGATGTAATTCTTTTCAAGAGCCGGTACACAAATGGTTTAAGTGATCATAATACGACTGAAAACTCGTCAGCAAATAATAAAAAATATTAAGTGCTTTAAAAATACTAGGTCAGTGTAGACAAATATTGTAAATGATTAAACAAGAAAGTTCTAAGTAAACAACAAGAGCCCGAGAGTACTAAAGTTATTTAAATTAACCAAGGCATTCACAAATAGTAAAAAGTATATTATTATGATTGGTATTTTCATACTCTAACGTTGCATTTCATATTAACGGATCTTAGTATTGAAAAGAAATATTTCCGACCGATGACCGATTGACCGATGTTCAAACGAAAATCCCTGATGTCGACGGTGATGTACAAAACGACTTTGCTGCCTCGGTACCGTCGTCTTCGCCTGCAGTAAACACCGAATTTTCCACAAATATGATGGATGCCGCTGCCTCCACTACCTCGGTGCTGCTGTCTCCACCCGCAGCATCCGCCGACACTCTTAAAGAAAACCCTGCTTTACACACTTTGTACCACAAGTTAACACTTCATCGATTCCTTTGAAAGAATAACGCAATTCTAGACAATCACCACTTCCTAGTACATCGAATAGTACTAATATAGAGCAAATAATTCTCGATCTTCAATTGTCAGACTCAAATGATTCCCCTTACGTAGATTCTGAATCGTCTTACCATCCAGAAAATAACAAACCTGCAACTTCATCTGATACGTCACGGGACGAGATTGAGGAAACAAATATCCGAAAAAAAAAGTAAAAAGAAAACCCAGACACGTGGAAGAGAAATATAGCAAAAAACAAACGTCAAAGCGGTAAATCTTATATCAACAGAAAGGGTAACATTGTTAGCGCAAAAAACTGTATTCCTACAGATTGCAGTAAATGTAGATACAAATGTAATGAAAATTTTCCTGAAAATGTAAGAGCTGATCTCTGTCGTAATTTTTGGGGACTTGGAGAAAGCAAATATCAAAAAAAAATTCCCTTCAACTCTTATAAAACACGCAAATATTCAACGTATAACGGTTGCAGCTACAAAACGACGCGCTATGTCTAGACAGTATTTTATTTGTCACGAAAACACAGGTAGACACAGAGTTTGTACAAAGAAGAATTCTGTCCAGAAAGAAATATAAATCCTATATCTTTGTATGTTTACGAGAAGATTTTCAAATCGTATGACCCACCACTAACATTTTACAAACTAAAAAAGGATCAGTGCACTAAATGCCATGTGTGCTGAAGACAAAACCAGTTTACAAAGAGACTATGATGAACATAAAGCAAGAGAAAAAGAATCTTTGGAAATGAAGGCATACGACCAGAAAAAAAAACATAGAAGGCGATGGTACGAAGCGTGCAATAACATTTGACTTGCAGGCAATATTGTCAGTGCCTCACACCGCTGACTCTAAAATTTACTACTTACGGAAATTTTCTATCTACAATTTTACTATTTTAGATAATTATCAAAATACAGGACTATGTTATGTGGGGGACGAAAGCAACGGAGAAGAGGCAGCACTGAAATTGGTTCAATTTTACTTAAGTACTTGATGGATTTGCCTGAAAATGTAAAAACTGTTACATCCTTTTCAGACACCTGCAGTGGTCAAAATCGCAACAAATATGTCACATTGGTAGCATTGTTTGCCGTAATAAATGTTCCTCATTTAAAAACAGTTAATCTTAAATACATGGAATCTGGCCATTCGTACCTGGAAGCTGACTCTATTACATGCAAGTATAGAGCGCGCCCGAAAGCATAAAAAAATATTTATTACAAGAGAGTACGCTTTAGTTGTCAGTTCTGCGAGATCCAGACCCAAACCTTACGATGTGATCATGATGAAGTACCCCGATTTCTATGATTTAAAAGCTTTAGAAAAGTCATTGAATTGCAACATGGTAAAAAACAAAAATAATGAAACAGTAAAGTGGATGACCATCAAATGGATACAAATAAGAAAGGAGTCTCCGGGATCTGTATTTTACAAGTATAAACTTTGTTTATTTAAAAAAAAAGTCATACGACTTTCAAAGAAATTGACATTGCTGCATGTAAAAAAAGAAGAAAAAGGGATCAAGTATTTCTAGTTTATACAAGCCGTTAAAAAGCATACAATTCCCAGACGCCAATTTCAAAGGCTAAGAAGAAGGATTTGATGACGCTGTTGAAGGATGGAGTGATCTTAAAAGACTACGTTGATTATTACACTAACACTCCTTCTATTGATGAAGAAAATATAATTAACGATTGTTCAGGCTCAGAGTCCGTTGACTGACCTTAGAAATTTACAGTTTTAATACTTAAATAATAATATTAACATAATACATGTTTGATTTGTTTGGTAATAAAGAAACTTTTATACTTAATTATTCTTTTTAATACATCGGTACTAAATTCTTTATTGTACCCTAAATTAATATACAAAACACGAAAGTGTTAAGTGAACAATATTATATAAAGTTTGTGTACAAACGTACTAAGTGATACCCTTTTTTGCTATTTTGGTATTTTTATAGAATATTTTAGATAATTGTTTGAATTTATGATAATTAAGTATATAGATAAATACCTTAACTAATTAATGGCAGTATATACACAGTTTCAATGACCAGTTTTAAGTTATAGTATCTAGAAGTTTTGAATCATATTGGCTGGTCCGTAATTACCATGTTTGTATTCTAGACCATCGATATATGCAACATGCAACATAATTTACGCACTTTGAGAAAGTAGTTTGTTCAGAATCGTTTACTGAATCGATTCCTATCATTTTTAATATAGGTAATTTTTTATCCCAAAAATAATTAAAACTACGTAAATTACAGTCATACTAAATCTGTACAGACAAAACAAACTGAAATGGACCGTAACTTAAGGCAATAAGACTTTTAAGAGTGCAGTTTTATTTGTATTATTACTAATTCTGTCATTCAATAAAAATAAAGAAAAATGAACTTTATTTCAAGCACGTTAAAGTCTTTGCGTTCAAGGATTTGTACTGTGACCACAACATCGGAATATATATAATTGATATATATCTGCATATATATATATATATATATATATATATAACTCTATATATATATATATATATATATATATATATATATATATAATATGTGAGTATATATCGACAAAGATGCGAGACGTCTAAGAACCGTCAAACCACACAACGCGTTGAAGCCCAACCCCGCCGTGGACTTTCATAGGCCCACTATGAAGTGAGTAAATACCGTGTAGTGGCAGTGTAACAATTTCCACCATCCCATATCATCTCGTCAGGCGGCAGAGGGAAACAAATCAAGAGACGGGCAGCAGCGTCTTTCTATAAAAACTTAAAATAAAATAAAAATTGCGATAACAACACTCTTCATAAACGTGGCAGCTATGGCAAATATCCCCCCCTATAACGCAATTTATGGGGGATAGGCAAAATTTTAGTAACATTTTCATGTACTCTTAAAATAGTTTATTGGTCCTCTCGGTTTTCTGATTCTAGCGGCTAGGGATGTCGTTCGCGCGCCGAGCCGAGTGTTGAACCACAGAACACGGAATAAGACATGTTGAACTATTTAAATTTTTCATTATCTCTTTAAACTATGCGTCAAAGTAATATGCTTCAAAGAGCAAAGTTTATCTTCATAAAATTGTCTTGATGATGTAGTAGCTTTCGTTCGCAACAATAATATGACTTGACATGCTTAATAATAAGGCTCATCATCACTTTTTAATTTTAAATTTTTTTTTATCACGAAATAGCTTATTGTAGCTTATATATGAGAAATACGTATACGGTACCGCGAACTTTCTTTAGATGGAGTAAATAGCAATATTTTTGTAGTACATTGAATTTACGTATCACCAACAATTACGCCAGCGCATGCGAATAAAGCGGTAGAGGTTCTCGTAATCTTTGCGCTTAGCAGGCTACAGTTGAATCAGCTCACCGGCACTAGTTAGGGTGTTTAAGATTTGGCATGTATATAATTTTTTATAGGTAGGACATACTTAACTAATGTTGGACAGAGCACATGCTTATGTTTTTATATTTCTCATCTTATTCATCATAACATTAAATTTATTTAGAATAGACTAAGTAACAAGTGTCCCACGCAGGAATGTGATTGGGGCTGGGCTAAGTGGTAGTGCTTATTTTAATGTACTGGACAAAGTGGACATATGTATAGCTTAATTTTCTTTTGCTCTATATTTTGGATCCTTTATTATAAGCCTGGGCAAAACGGTGGCGCTTCTGCTTACTTTATTATATTGGTCAAAGTGCACATCTGTATAGCATAATACTCATTGGCTGGATGTTTCAGATCTTATAGTAAGATAGTAACAAAACAGCTAACATTTCATCTGAGTGGCTAATACAGGTGTATCAACACTCCAATAACCGACTTCATAGAAAATAAGGATACAGTGGCGTTGTCAAGTCCGAGCGAGTAAATGGAACACAAAGTTAAATGAACTGTTGGGACTATTAGGTTAGGGATTAGACAGTTAAGGAGTCCTATCTATTAAAAGATATTCTTTGCAAAATGATAGCGTAATATATTATGACGGCAGAATCACGTGCTATGTATGTGTGATTACAGAGAACTATTTCGGTAGCTTTCGATTCGGCTGGTGGCCAAAGCACAAATGTTATATTTATTAGATCAGCGGACGTTCATAAAAGTTTTATCTATTGGGCATTTAAAAGCATTTAAACGTATGTTATACCTACATTTATATGATGTGCGTAACTTGCTTTATTGCGTTCCATTAGAATGTCATAAAATGTTTTGACTTTCGTACAATAAATGAGAGTATAATAAAGGTTTATTGTGAAAAACATAAAAAAAATATATTTAACAACCTTTACCATCAGAGTTAATCGCAGTGTAAGTCATAACATTAACGTTGATGTACTGTTGATTTGGGTTAGATAGATAAGGAACTCTATCACATACTTATTTTATGATTTTATAAATGAATTAGAAATTGTTTATCCATACATCTATTATTCTATAGATGTGGAAGTTTACTGCTGGCCTCATCCAACTTAGGCCTCTCCTTGTATTGTATCATAGAATACTATAAAACATACATAATAGAACGGGGGAGTGGGCGGAGCCCGTGTAGCCACTAAAATGCCACAAGACGTCAATTCAAACGTATAAATGTCAACATGAGATGTGTTTTGACGTTACAATCGTTTCCAAATTTCGCATGCAAATTATTTAGAAAATGCTAAATTGCACGCTATTTACAAATAAATATGTATTAAAATCCGTCTGTCAACACAGGGAATCGGGTTTGTAGTAGTGATTAACTGATAATACGACGTAATTGCTTGTATGTGTGCTCCCGGCGACGTCGAACCTCGGTACAAAATAAGGTTGACAGCCATTCTATTATAAACAAAAGTTGATAATAGGTACTTAAACAGATGTTTAACATTAAAAAATTGGGAATTCATGCAAAAAATTCTGCCACTATCAATTTATTTACATACATACATAAACACTCACGCCTGTCACCCAGAGGGGTAGGCAGAGACTACAGACTTCCATTTGGCACGATCCTGACACACCTCTCTCGCCTCCTTCACATCCATACACCTACGCATACATCTCCTAATTTGGCCCGTTTTCAATAAATCGCCAATTTGGTCGATTTTCGCCTAGGACGTCCCTTTCCGACTCTGAATTTGGCGGACAACGTTTTGCAGATTTGAGTCATTACGAAAAAAAATTCTTAAAATTGAAGTATAAAATTTATAATGCAATTTTATAAATAGAAATCAATATCTTTCGTTTACTTTTTTTGTAAAATCTATCCTAAATATATATATTCCGATTTTTTTACATGGCGTAAAATACCTTATTTCCTTTTTTTATTGAAAACAGAATTTTTAATGCTAACCAAACAATTTAAATGCTATTTTTAGTAGCTAACCAAATTTTATTACGCCTTTACATTTAATTACTTCTCCTTTTTCAATAGATTATAACATGCTCTATTTCTTTTTCCTTTCCATTTTACACTCATGTTGAATAAAATTCTTTCTGTAAAACTTACGTGTTCTTACAATCACAGTTCATATAAAAATCACGACATTTGAAATAGGGATAAAATATAGTATTTTTCGTAATATATTATTTTTCTACAATATATATATATATATATATATATAGCATAATTAACCGAAATATAGTACGATGCTATAGTACGTGAAGGTAATATGATCATCCGGTTTATATGGTCACTTTCTTATAACTCAAAAACTACAGCCTTGTTTGCATAGGTGGGTTTGTGATACGATAGCTCTTCATCGGTCAATCAAATAAAGGGTCAAAAAGGCGCTGCTTTATCGACGCCATTTTGACAGTTGACATTATAGTAAATATTTTAGTCGTTTTTAGTATGGTGCAGTGTAATTAGTTTTCAGTAAATTGATTTTTCTAAGTGTTCATAATTATTGCCAAATCTTGTTTGTTTTTGAAGTGAAAACTTCTTTAACATCGTTGTGATTTTAAAGTCTATGAAACGAAAAAGCAACAGTAAAAAGAGACAGAGACAAATATTCATAAATTTAACGTGGGAGAAAATGAGATAGGAACCATTATAACTCAATGCTCGCGAGAAAAAGTCACAAACGTCGCTGAAACGGCGTCGCTTACGCGTTTTGTACAACAAGGTGCGAAGTTGTCGTGTACCTATGGAATAAACAAGCAGTGAAGAACGGCCAAACCTCAACTTCGCAATAGGTAAAATTGGTATAAATCTTTTTGTAATCAGTGATTACTATACAAGGTATATCGAAAAGAGTATAAACATTCGAAGGGAAATTAATCTATTCGTTGTAAAAATTAGTGGCTGTCCCGTACTTTTAAAAGTACATTAATATTGTCGAAGACTTCTTTAGATATTTTAAACATGGTCGGATTAAAATATGTCGTTTAAATAAAATAAGTAATAAAATAAATGAGTCCAAGTAGTACTAAATTTGAATAAAAAAGAATCAGCAAATCTGGTAGTAGGTAGTTTCGTGCGTTTCCCATCTGTATGGTTCACTTTTCATAATCTATGATTTTCATATAGAAATGGCAGCCACGTGGCAGCGGCATTAAACAGTAAAAAGTTAACAAATACAATTAACATGTTCACAAATGTCATAAATGCAGTCCATCTAGCGTCTATTTTACGTACCACCTTGGGTGTCAATCAGTTGTTCGATAAAGTGACTACCTATAGAATGAAGTAGGTGGCGGTATTATAATTTTACTTGAAAGAAAATATAAAATCTATTGTCTAATACATATATTAAAAGGATTCTTAATATTATAAAATTAAATTTTCTTATATTTTATCCCGAACTTGTAGTTTAAATAATAATATTAAATGAATGGTTTGTCGTAAAGTATTTGTATTTTATATTTAATTTCATTTGAAGGTTTCACTTCTGTCGCGTGTGAGCTGTACGCATGTTTTTTCCTTAATATATTAGTTACAGTATACGACTTTGTGTTTTTGTCTCCGTCATCCTCTTAGTTTCGGTTTTATAGGGCAGCAAAGCTTAAGGTGACCATATTACCCTCACGCACCTTATATAATATTATAGTATGGGTGGGAACCCTAGTCAGTGGAAATTCTTACACTTGCGCCACTTTACGGTTTTAAATTGTTATTTTGACGGAATTGTTATTTGAACAAAATAATAAATATAATTTACTTATATAATTTTGTTTATGTTAGAAAAAATACTTCTTAATATCAAGGTGGATACCTCACCCTTCTCAAGATGTATGACCATAGAATACTATAATACATACATAATAGAACAGGGGACTGGCGGAGCCCGCGTAGCCGCTAAAATGTCACTAACATGTCAATTCACACGTATAAATGTCAACACGAGATGTGTTTTGACGTTACAATCGTTTCCAAATTTCACATGTAAATTATTCAGAAAATGTCAAATTGCGCACCCTATTTACAAATAAATACGTATTAAAATTTAAACGATTTTTTAACAATTCTCGTAAAATAAGTTGACATCCATTCTATTTGTATTATATTCTATTATGATACAACACAAAAACTCATATCTAAAATAATCACAATTAACTATATATACAACTTTAAAAACTTTTATAATGTTTATATTCTTGTAATACTCATCACGAAAATAGTTAATTGGTGTTATCTGTCAAATTCTCAGTAACAGCCTGGAGACACGAAGGTGGTGCTTTTCTCCTGTCCGATTTTCAAATGACTACATATAAGTTATTTATTCGGTGCTGTAAGTGTAAGTAATAGAGAGTGCAACTGTGTTTGCTCACACATTCGTTCACTAGAATCCTGTCCTGCGCAGATACCAGCTATATCCGTTGAGAGTTGAGACTGACCTCCGTAACCTATATTTGGTTTAGATCTGAAGGGCAATATTATTAAATTAGCATATTTTCTTCCCCAAAGTCTTAGAATTTGGTTCTGGAGTCAAAAATCGATAAAATTTTAAATAATGATATTTATACTATCTTCATGTACCTACACCACCATACACCTGTAAAATTTTCGTTTGCATTTTGCAATGTTGTGGAAACATACTAGGGTCATATAAATCTGTATGACATTATTTATTGGTACGATCCGAGATAACAAGTACATTACCTGATCGTGCCCCATAATTGCCCCAAACATTACCCCAAAACAGCGCTGGCCGGAGGACATGTACCTATAGCCGGCTCTCCATGATCAGACAGACTTGTTCCATGGTATGATTAATATTTTTTATATTGCAAATATTCTTTAGTTATTTTCAAAAAAAAAAAATAATATGAATATTTTATCCAAATTTACAGATATAACCTATTTAAAAATATCTTTATAATCCGCCTACAACTGACTAGGATATCGCATAAACACGTATTCTTTGAGTTTTATGACGTCATTATAAAATAAATGTAGCGGAAGAAAGTGGTATATTTATTTTTCTTTTTTAGAATAGCCATTAGTACTAATTTTCCCTATTACCACTTCAAATAAGTTAAAATGCTTGTGCTAGGAATGATTTCCGACAGTAGTTGGATTCGACCTTTGAGTGTAGCAGTCTAACCTAAATCTAATCAATTAGGTTACTGTCACCGAAAAAAAAAAGATATTTAGATTTTCAATGCGAATAAATATAGTCGTGGTAGAGCAGGAGCTGAGCGCTCATATTGTCATATTGTCATCGATACCACTAACATATTTTACATTCCATTCACCTTCCTTCACTTGTCTAAATTTCATTTGTGTTGTAAAATAATACCTCCTTATTATTTGTATTAGGTTCACGCGGCGAGCATTTTTTAAGATAGTGATACAAAATGTAACTTTATTTATTTTGCAAATAGATACAGATTTTATTGACATAATTCGAAAATGGCCTGCGGTGTCGCCTTACGCCGCACTGCGCACAGAACACATATACCCCTGAAGAGGGCACTGCGCCTCGAGGTGCCTCACAGCGTAGCGCGACGCATCACGACTCAACGGCGCTTTCTGGGTAGCCATAACTTGCAAGAGTAGTGCGTTGCCAGCGACTTCACGATGTGCCTCGCGACGTCGCAGTGCGTCTGTGTGAACTGACCCTTATAAGCATCACTTTTAACCTCAGATGTCAATTATGTTATGTTAAACTATCGTATATATTTAAGTAAATGAAGTCACGTGCCAAACCCTTTTGTAATATCGCATGCCAGGGTCCTGAGACACACGCTGTGCTTATTTTAGGACCTAAAACCTTGTTTCGATAAATATATAAATAACATTTACATTTAAAGAACCGTATT
Organism: Parnassius apollo; assembly: GCA_907164705.1. Classification (NCBI taxonomy): domain Eukaryota; kingdom Metazoa; phylum Arthropoda; class Insecta; order Lepidoptera; family Papilionidae; genus Parnassius; species Parnassius apollo. Next base: position 14,966,110 of record CAJQZP010000212.1, read on the forward strand.
TTTACATTCTATTAACTATCATTTTTATTAATTCATATAGTTCAATATAATTACTGGCTGTCAGACTTTCGCTCTTAGTCCTCAGAGGTGACAACCCATCTGTAGTTTTCTTTGTTTATGGTTGGCTATCGGTGTCCATGAACTGCAGTGGCCACTTACCATTAGGTGGATTGCCGGTTCGTTGCCAGTTATATTTTCCATAGTTGCCACAATGGGCATGTGGGTTGACAACCGCAGTTTGTTATTATTTTGAGTTGTTATCAGAAAACCCTGTTGCCAATCTCCTGTTTCATTACATAAAAGTGCAATAAATTTAACTACAACTAACTTATGTAATTTAATAGCTCCCTGGCTAGAGACAGGGCTTCATTATGGTCAAGGTATGAGGTTATCAGTAAGACGCTGCTCCCAATCTCCTGTTTCATTTCCCTCTGTTGCCTCTTACGTCACATCTTTTACGTCGCCACTACACGCCAGTTGTTTTCATTTAATTAAAGTAAATTTAATTGCTATAGAAGTAAATTTAACTACTACTAACTTAAGTAATTTAATTGTTCCCTGGCTAGAGACAGCGCTTAATGGTGGTTAAGGTATGAAGTTATGCTACCGGCGTAAAATATTGATATCGCTATTTTTTAAAGGTGGACCGAAAGCGGTTATATTAGTGGTACTTTTAGCACGAATGGGTCAGCTCGACTGGGGTAGGACCATGCTCTCACAGATTACCAGCGTAAAATAATAGCGTGTTTCGTATGTTGAGTGTAGATAATCGGAGACCCTTTTTACTGGAAACGAGGCAATCCATCAAGTCCTCAAATGTGACAACGCATCTGCATTTTGAATTGCAATCGACGATAGATGTGGATGTCTATGGGCCACAGCAACCACTTACCATCAGGTGGAAATGAGCACACTATTTGTCACCATATCCTATTAAAAGAAACCGTTAAAATCGCAATACGTCATACCTTTAACCGTTATTACCCATCATTTTTCGGTCGTGCAAGCCCTGCCTAGAGATGATTTTGGGTCAATACAATTTTGGTTTAAGTGCTACATACAGTTTTACTTAACTATTAGATTAATAGTTTCTATGTATTAACTGAATCTAGTTAACGTGTGCATTTTAAATAGCTATTGAGTCTCATAGCCTGGGAAGGTGGTAGTAAGAGGGCGTTACAAGCTACCGGTTCCCGGAAAGCGGCGCATTCCGCGTCTACTGTTTACTGCCTGCCCTTAGCTAAGACACCTACTAGCTTTGCTTTTCACCTTTTCAGCGACGATTTGCATTGCGTGTTTGAAATAACACACGCAAATCTCGCTTTCTGCGAATATATTGTACAAAGTAATATTTTAACCGACTTACTTACCAAGTCGACAGACCGACAGATGCTAATTTAGTTACGATTAATTCTGGTGTCTAGTTATACTGTTATTATGTCTTGTTAAGTAAACGTAGAGTCGCATGATTGCATATGAATAATCACTTCGCGGCTCGCGGCTTATATTAATTGACCTTTCCTGGCATGTTTTCTTAGCTTGCTTTTAAACCTCCAATAGACGAAAGAATAGATAGTGTTTGAATAAGCGTATGAAGAAGTATTTTATTAAGGTGTTAAATTTTTTGAAATTATGACAGTTTTTAATAGCTTATTAGGTTTTGGGATTTGCAAGTGCTATTATTATTGCCGTCTATTCGTAATATGTACCTACATAATAACAGCTAATCAGATTTGTCCTTCTCATAGTGTTCAGGTTATCTGTGGAATATAAGCGGGTCACAGCACATCGGCTGCTAATAATCAATTTACGAAGATTTCAAATAAAACTAGGCACCAGATATAAATATTTGTTCGGTAAATACATTGATTTGTTTCAGTGGGTATTATAACCGTCGAGGTAACGCTGGACTCCTTGTGTATTTTATTTATATATAACTTGATCCTGTTTTCCTCAGAACTTTATAGCAAACATGGCGGTCTCTGCAAGTTCGACGACATTTAAATTCATCAGTGTTTGGCTTTGGTGGACTTGTTTACTGATAAAATTGTCCGTCTCAAGAATGGAAGTTTACATATTATATTATGTATTTCCTTCCAATTTTGTATAGAATTTCAACGGCTCACTAATTTCGTAAGGAACACAAATACTCTGATACAAATTCTAAAATAAATATTATTAAGTTTTTTAAATAAATTATTACCAATGCTTGACTATGGTCCCGTTCACATCTGAGAGTAAATGGTGAGGCAATTCTGGATTGTAAATCGACTAGCTTAAAAAAGCTTATTTACTTTTCTCTTGAAGACAGACACCTACTCTCTAACCAGACGGTTAAACCGAAAATTTATTCCATGTTGTACGTTTTATATGCGATGAAGCAAAACAGTTTGTCCGTAAATAAAGTTTATTAATAGAATGGGGGGTTAGTTTGTGGAAATCCATTTATTAAATATGTTAAAAGTTTATTAGCCAAGATCTAGCTAATGAGGGCTAATGGACCCCACACACTGTCAGTTCAACTGATCATTCCAACTGATCATTTCAAACTAAAACTGATGATATTTTTAAAATAGTGGTATTTCGATATATCGACCACTATAAATATATTAGTATCGGAGTTTTACATATAAGTTTATTTATGGATATATCGAAAATTGGCCACCATAATAACCCTGTATTCCGCTCATCAAATGTCGCTAGTTCGCATTGAGGTGAAATTTTTTTGTTACACAATGTCACTTAATTGAGAAGTTAGTTTCAATGAAAAGTTTATTAGTTTCTAGATACTTATATTCGTACACAAAACAGTGTCTCTGGATTTGCTCTTAAGTTTTTGCACATTTTAACTCTTTTTTTTATTTGTCTAATTTATACAAAATGTAACTAATAATACATAAAGAAACATTAACCGTTACATTTTTCGAACAAATTAACTTACCCGTTGTGAAATCTGTTAAAATTACACCTCATTTTAAGTAGTTTGTAATAAAAACAGCTAATGATTCGTAATATATTTAATATATACACATCGAATAAAACTAATTTAGGCGTTTATTCTTTTTTTTATCCTGATCTTTTGAACGCTTTGTACCCAAGCTCATGTAAAGGTTTGTCTTGTCCTGTCTAACAAATGAGAACTTATTTTCTTACAAAAAAAGGCTGTTACGAAGAATGTGATATTGCGTTTTGATGTATATTTTTGAACATAATTTGCATTAGCTATCTTCTTTTAGCTCTTTTCATGTTGCAGCTTAAAAACATTTTTCGATTGGGACATGTACATAACATAACAAACATGCATAACACAGCTTCTTGTGTTTATTTTACCTTTGTTTGTAAACGTAGGATGCCGGTAAGGTACATTATGAAGAACACTTACCTACTTTAGGTAGCTATGTTTAAATAATAAGTGGACTATTTATATATTTTAAAATATTTATGTACATATATGGGTGTGTACGTATACTTGTATGTATATATGTATGTTGTGTTTATATAGAATATATTTTGCCTTGATATAAATAAATGAATTATAAAATTAACTCAAGGAGTAAATCACATATCAATTTGTCAGTAAGACCTAATATCTTAGTGTTAGTAAACCTAAAACTACTTAATTTTATTACTGTTATTTTATTAAGCTGTTTTAAATTGTTTAATTTCCATCGTTTTTATTCTATATAATTGTACCTAGCTTACCTTTAGGTATATTTAATATGTGGATAACTGTTATCGGTATACTTGAGGTAAATTTGAAAATTGTATTTAGTGATATACGCTGTTGTTATACTTATTAAAAAAAAACACTATATACGCGGGCGTAAGGCATACGCGTGGGGGTATTTAAGAATCATTTATAACACCAAATATAACTTGTATTTGCTATCATGACTAAGTGGTTGTGATTTACATTGGTACAGGAGATCGTGCCACTAACCGGTATAGAGTATAATAATTAGAAACTGCGAGCATTTTTGTGCTCTAAGTCTACCCTACACTAGAGATTAATTGCCAGGCACTTGCCAATATGATGTAATTAAAAAATCTTACGTTATAACAAAATGGTACGTACAGTAATATACATAGTAATGAGAGATGCATTTCTTGCAGCATGCACTTCATAATCAATGGCTTGTTTCAAACCCGTATTTGTAGTTGCTCTATGAATATTTTATCCGATCGACGTTACTTTGGTCCAGCGTTCCTACACACCCCGCAGCGTCTCATTCATCATTCTATGAAACCGTCAGAGCGAATGACAAATTTTAACAACTATATACACCGCGTAAAGCATTGTAATTTCGATGTTATAGCTTTCGAATAAGGTGAGAATTTGTTTACATGGAGACACATTGCTGGACTCTAAACTGGATCCTGTACGATAAGGCGTTTTGCTGCTATTTTGGGTATCGTTATTCCTTATCGGCATTGATAAATTATGGTGCATCTATTGATATTTTATAAACGACGATGGTAGGTACCTATAGAGTTCTTTAAAACTGACCTAACCCAATGTGATGTCACGTCGTCTACGCTCTTTCAACGTTTTCAAGTAGTGTCAAATGTTTTTTTGAATTTAAAATTGAAAACTAATCATGTTAAATATAGTACTGGTCGCGTTCGTATTGAAATACCTTTTATTTGATATTTACTCTGTACTGTGCTCAATTGAAAGCTTGTGTTTTAAGCTGAGGCTATTGGGAAAGTGGGCTTGATAAGTTTCTCTTGATATAGCCTATAGAAAGGCATTTTTGTTAAACTATTTAATTATTTTTAAGTTTGAAAACATTTGTGTGAAACTATTAAAGCTTTGTAAATACTTATAACAAAATGTAAAATTGCTTTGCTGTTACTTTCTCCTGTGTTGACTTAATTGTAAATATTAGTGGAATATTCCCGATTTCGATTTCTAATGTTTATGTTGGTTGATAAGTTATTTACGTGCGCTATTTATAAATTCAACTGATTTGTTTAATTTACTGTGTGTTAATTAGAGTTTGTATTTGTTTATCTTTACATAATTATGTGTGTCACCCTTTAATCGTGGAAACTTTGTAAATAAACTTCAATAGGTTTTGTCTAATTAAATTGATGTTTTATAGAATATGAGTGACCAACGAGCATACAGTCAATCCACCGGATGGTAAGTGAATGTTGTGGACCATAGATTTATACTCGATTAAGAATCAAAATGTATATGCGTAGCCACCCCTGAGGGTTAAAATGGAATCCGCGTTTCGAATTCGAAGTTCCAATAAAAAGGGTCTGCGGATCTCTACACTCACCATTTTACGCTGGAATTCTGTCAAGGTTTCTTTCATATGCAATGAAGATTACAGTTTAATATAATGTGTGAGTCGAACTGTTTTATTTATAAAAAGTGGGTGTAGAGCAATTATAATTTCATTGAACTGAAATTAATCAATTAAATATGAAGATAGTAGAAATTAAAATAGTATTTACAGTGCATAGCTGATCTTTATTTCATGAGCATATTTCTTTTACGATTTAATTACCGAGGTTATTATTATAGTCGGTTATAGTTGATATTGGTAGTACAGATTATTCTCTAGGGCGCCACCAGGCGCCACATCACTTGCTAGATGCGTGCGCTTCACGCATCGCCGACGTGCCTGTTTATTTTTGTTAACTATATCGTTATTATTTATATACGTAGCCATATCTATCAAATCGATTATTTTTGAAACAAATACATTAAATATAAATTAAATGTGACACACATTAAATATAATTACAAAATTGTTCTAAGTATAGTAAGCGCTGCTGGCTGCGTTCGGTGATGACGATAAGCGATTTCTTTCATTCGCGTCTCGCGTTGGTACGGTGTGGCCGCGCGCACGTTTTGCTATGCTACTCTCTCCTACCAAAACCCCTAACCTCGATTCATCGAATGACCTGTAGTCAGAACGTTGATTTTTTACTTCGCTACGAACGGGTGACAGTTATAAGTGCCTTGTAAGAATAATGTGTTTAAATTAATGAGTAGACTATAATTCGTAGTGCAAAAACAGGATTTAATGTAACTGTGATAGATGGATCGTATGTGTGAACCAAATAGTGAGGACTTCAGTTCATCAGAAATTAAAATGTCATTGGAGCATCAAATGCCGGTATTGATGAAGAAGGTAAATTAAATCAATTTGTTAATGAACACAACGCTACATGGACAGTTGCATAATAGTAATTATAAAATTATGATTCCGATTTGTAAAAATTATAAAATTTTAATTTAATTATGTAAATATGCGTTAGAAAATAGCACTTAGCTGCTAGCATTGACAATTTTTTTTCTGAAGGTAAATTAACTCTTTATTAAAAAGGTTATTTACTTAATAAACTTATTTTTTCTTACTTGTATTTAACTTGTATTTACAGTTACTTTTTGACATAAAAATTGATATTTTTATGTTTGTGATATTAATATAGATAAAATGCTAGAGTATAGGTAAGCTTATCTTTGTCAACGGTTGCAAGGTTTTGATTTATTTTTGTCTAACAGTGACAATGAGAAAACAGAGGTGATATTATAAATAGTTGTTTTGGTGAATTTTCACGATAAAGTTGTGCTATCCGGCAAGAAATATATTATTTACATTTTTAAGTAAATTCATAAAAACGAGGAAGTTCTTTAATCGACGCGTATGTTTTTTTATGTAGGTATGTACGGAAAAGGCTAAACCGGTATAAATATTTTTTATTGCATAGGTTAATTTAATGGTGGTCCCAAATTAATTTGAAAATAAAATTCCATCCTGTATTCTTTCACCCTAAGGTGAAAGAATACAGGATGAACCTTAAAGTACTTACTTTATTTAGAGAACGTTTTAGTCGTTACCTTGAACTTATAATATTCCTAATTATCATATTCAATTTAAACATTCAAAGGGTAAAAAAAAACTGAAACGCGATTAGACAGTGTATCCAAAAATTAAAGAACATATTCAGAAGCAAGGCTTTTATTTTTAAAAGTTTGAATTTCTTATATTAACTTAATTATTGAAAATGTATCTCTTTTGTTTGTATTGCTAAAAATTAAAAGCATTAAAATTTTGTGGGCAACCTCTTTACAAAAATTAAATGAAATTAATTTTTTATTTATTTATTCAATATCAGTTAGCGTTGCCAGGCGTGTGGATAAAGCCGGACACAGTCGGGCTTTTTGGTTGCGTGTGCGGCCAAATCGGTGTCCGGCCTGTCCGGCTATTGTTAGGCTTTCTAAATTTGACAATTTTTTACATTTATCACATACATACTATTACAATTATTAAAATTAATATTGTAATGAATATTGAATGATTAATAATAAAGAAGATTGATTCATTCATGTTCTTGTTTTTTCATTAGAATATAAGATTTTATGGTAATTTAATGATAAAAAAAGCCTTGTTCAACTTTTTTTTTAAATGTCGTGTTATACTAAGACTAAAGAGACCTGGCAACCCTAATATAAGCCTATATAAATACACTCCTGAACATAGGCGTCACCAAAGATTGTCTCATTTTAGATTACAAAAATCAACTTTCTTGTGTTCTTCTGTATGTTGGGAGTTGGGACACAGACATCATCGTAAGCAAGTTTTGTCAATCTGTTTGCAAGTTAAAAAAAAAGAACTTTATTTTCTTTTTTACTTTTAAACTAACAGATAATTAAACATTTTAAATCTCATCAAAGCTTACAAACATAAATATAATTGTTTGTATTTATTGTAAATATATTCGTAGTCATCACAAAAATTAATGCTATGCTCATTGATATTTTAAATATAGATAGATATCAATGGTTATGCTAAGCTTTTTAAAAACTCACATTCCACATTCAACGCCACATGTAGAAAGTGCAGGTATGTCCGTTCGTCGTTGTCGAGTATAAAGAAATGCGGTAAGGCGTTGCCTTTTAATATTTTAGTCCCTAATAACTTCCACATACCCATAGAGGAAAGTAATATATCGTACACATACCATTTACTACGGTTATAGCGGAGAGGTCTCGCACATTATTATTAAGCTTATCGTAAATGTTTCAAGCCTTATGTTAATTATCATTTTGAAGCGCCATATTTAGACATACTGCAGTGATATACTGCCATGTTCGGGAACAAAAATGGCGACCTACCGTCAGTGTAACACAAACAATTATAAGCCACTTTCAAGCCTTTCACAGTCTAAAAACTATTGAATCTAAATGTTCACTTAACTTATAAACTATATGACACAAGTATGGAAGAGTAGTTTAACCACTCATATTCATAAGAGTTGGTTGGCGTCGGAAATAATAAATAACTCGAGGGTCAAAAAGAATTTATAGAAAAAAGTAAAAGCTAAAAGTACGAGTACGTGAGAGTTGACTCGACTGAACATTGCAGCCCGTGTCCGTTTTTAACATTCTTCGGATAGGGAATAGGGATACTTTGAACAAACAATAAAACTTTTATGACTGTTGTTACTTTTTTTAAATTCTATAAGCCAACATGAAACAAATTGTTCGACTACATTGTGTTTTATAAGTTTTTGGGGCTCCGTAATTGAACAACAAGGAATCCTTATAGTTTTGCACAGATAACTAGTAGGTAATCTGTGTAGTTTTGCCATGCCATGTTTGTAATCTAACACTACCCAATGAATTATGAAGATACCGAAGCAGGTAAAAATCTGAGCTTGCAATGTCAGGACTATATGGTGGATGCATTAACACTTCCTAAACAAGCTCTGTCAATTTTCGCTGAGTGGCCAAAGATGTGTGTGGATTGGAGTTATTATGATGAAAGACGAACCCTTTTCTGTTAATCCATTCCGGCCGTTTTTTCTTAATTTCTTGCTTGAGTCTTATTAGTTGTTGGCAGTAGAGATCCCAATCGATGGTTTTGCCTGGCAGTATATGCTCATAATAAATGATTCCCTACCATTTCACCATACACACAGCACCTTATTGCGTGTTGATCCGGGTTTCGCTATAGTCTGTAATCTTGAGCTTGACTACCCTTTGACCATGATCTTTTTCGTACATTCTTGTCCATTTTTGGTCACCATTGATCAATCTTTTCAAAAAACTGAACGACAGTTTCATTAGGTTTCAAAAGTGAATCGCAAATGAGTAAACGATTCATTAGGTATTTCAGGGAGCTCGTGTGGTACCCAAATATCGAGTTGAGTTTTTTTTTGTACAGCCAGACTTTTTCAAATGGGTCAAAACTATTTTGCGGTCAATCTTCAATTCTTCGGCTATATCTTAACTACTAATATGCCAATCTAGCTTCACTTTTTCAAAAATGGTATCAACTTTATCCGTATGAGGGCGACCAGAGTGAGCTGCATTTTGGACATCAAAATTAACAAAACTTCAGAATGTGTCAAAGGACATTCTTAAATCTCGCCTAAGAACCAACATAAATTTGACAATTACTAAAATTCTTATCCTTAATAATGCATTAGATAACATTCATTAGATAGTAACGGACACTTCTGAATTATGGAGTCAAAATAAAAAGGACTTTTTAGATTTTAAGCTTTGTACGTATTTTTTATTAATTTGCTGCGTCTGGACTCCTGTGAATTGGCCAATCGCACAATACCTCTTACATTTAACAGTATTTCAAAAGTTGTCATAATCTCAAATATATTATGAAAACGTTAATAATTTAAAATATACCTAAGATTAGTATACCACAAGGAACTGTAAAATCTATCTATTCCAATGTAGTAAAATCATGTGTATTCATTAAAAATAACAATACTATTGTAATCTCATTGGCCAATCAACATTGTGCCACGCAAAAAAATGTTATGTTAACAGATGACAAGATGATAAAATAGATAGGCGTCAGACGTGCGATCGGTAATTATGTTGTTGAAGTTTGCATGGAGGTCGAACAGGAGTTGATTACTTATTAGTGAATTACATTTACTACATTCTGAAAATGTATGGCTCTTGAGAGGGAGAATACATAGCCGCCATATTAGTAGTAGTAAAACTTATTTTGTTTACATTTTGGTGATGAGTCAGAAATATGGAGGGAGGCAATAAAAAATATCGTTGTAATTGTGTTGTTGGGCCCAGAATAGCTTGCTGCGCCCATGTTATGACCATAATATGGTATTTAAGTTGGGCCCGATACCAAGAAAATATCAACCCCCTGCTCAATTCTTGAATAATATTTTGCTCAAAAGTAATGATGGTTGATAGTATCAATCATTACTTTGGTTACCAAATGAGTGTATAAATTGTATTTAATTGGTATGAATGAAACAAATACCTAATCACAACCTGAGTTTTATTTACCGTATAAGTGTTAGGCTAAGACTGAACTGCTTACATTAGCAATAACATAGTAATATTCCTAAAAATAAAAGATAACCTCAAAATCTCTACGATAACTGCTAATACCTCTGTTTTCGGAAGTGTCCGTCAAGAGTTATTGTTCTTACATACAATTATGTATAATTTCGGACTTAAAAAGGTATTTTTTGTTACTGTTGGTTCTTAGGCGAACATTGTATGGACGCAGAACAATGTCCTTTCTTCCTTAGATACACTTATTTTGGCGGACAGAAAAACAATTGAAAAATGGCGGGAAAATGTTTTTTACTTTTTATTTTTATTTTTCTTAATGTCTTATATGTATTGATTTTAAAATCAGCCAGATACAAACATTACAACCAACTAATAGATTTTTCATTACTTTAATACTTATATAAAATACGAAGAAACTTTTTCCCCGACCTATTATTATTTTCATCTAAGTAATCAAAAGTTTTTCAATCTTTTTTGAATACCACTTCCTATAATTCTGCTTGGAAAATCTTCAGTTACAATCGTCTTGAGTCTAGTTTTAGTCGTTATAGCGGTCAAACCACGAACTCACTTGGATAGAATTATTAGATTAGCCGGTTCTTTAATGTACTTATTGAAATTATGCTTCAAATTGAGATAGATATAAAGATTCAGATGCTCTAGACCCTGACCTATGAGTTTTGTAAAATATATGGTAAAAGTGGATAAAGAGAAAACAACAAAAAAGAAGAACAAAAGACGAATTTTGTACTAACTCTGTGCCCAGTGCTTACCAGTCCACTTATTCTATAGGCAAATTATTAGGTATCGGCAGTCAGTTAAGTTATGGAGTGTTATTAGTTATTACACTGTGTCGACGACGGAATGGATACTAGATTAACAACTTTGCGACAAGGTATCATCAATATTGTTGGATAACTCCTTGAGCTTCTTAAAGCAGGATGTCGCTATAAAAATTAAAAAAAAATTAAAGTTTTGTAAAAATTAACTTTGCGAGTTTTATATTCCTCTCGGGCTAAGCTCGCGGTAAATAACGGTTATTATAAATAAAATTACAGTTGCATTGCTATTAGGGTATGGTAAACAATAGGGACAACGTCTTATTTTATTTTTCCGAAAGTGAATAGCTGTAAAAATACTTAAAAAGTGCGTGTGAGTGAGTGTGTGTTTGAGCGTGCGTGCGTGCGTGCGTACGTGATTGCGTGCGTGGTGTTTGCGTGCGTGTTTGCGTGCGTGTTTGCGTGCGTGCGTGCGTGCGTACGTGATTGCGTGCGCGTGTACGTGTACATACGTGGCGTGCGTGTGTGTGTGCGTGAATGCATAGGTGCGTGCATGATTGCGGCGTGCATGCGTGCGTATTTGTGTTTTGTGTGTGTGCGTCTGTGTATGTGAGTGAGACAAGAGAGAAAGAGAGAGAGAGAGAGAAAGAGAGAGAGAGAGAGAGAGAGAGAGAGAGAGAGAGAGTAAAATAAGAGAGGTGTTATAAGTTTGGCCGCTATGTGTGTCTGTCTGTCTGTGGCTCTTAAGCGGGTGATTTTTTATTTGAAAGCAGGTTTTCTAACGATGGTTCTGAAATCTAAAACCGGTTCAGCCGTTTGAAGATCGTCAGCTTTTTTGTTTCGGAGGTTTTTAAAATTTTCAATTTAAGTTATAAACCACTGATTTGTTGCTGTTTGAAGGGATGGAAAGTTTAAAGTATAAAAACGGGCCATGAGCTATAGTATTACAGCATTCCCTTTTGATAATCCGGGGTACCTGTACATGTAGGCAGTGATCACGTTAGGAGATTGCAATGCTAGCCGCTTTCTAATGATCAATCAAAATACTCATTCGAAATGTTCAGAAGGTCACTACGTGTGTCGATGACATCCGATTCAATTTATGTTCAGTACATATTTGCGCCAACTGGGATTCAAATAACGGCACTTAAAACTTTTAATAGCACATTTCATAGTCTTATACTAAAACAAAAATATTTTTAGTTGTCATTGACCTCACATTGAGAATCTCGAAATAACCAATCTATATGAAGGTCAATGTTTAACAAGCTCCCAGAACTGTGACATTGATTGTGGTAATGTTTTCATGTGTAATGTGTAAATAATTGCCCTTATTAGTATTCTATTAGTTGGTAATGATTTAGAGTTAGCTATTGATTTAAATTTGCCGTGTAGTGGCGGTTAAGAATATCCACTACCCCATATCTTCCCGTGGGTGTCGTAAAAGGCGACAGAGGGAGACAGGCAGGAGATGGGCAGCAGCATCTTCCTGATAACAGCAACTGTACGATAAAAAAACACTGCGGTTGCCAACCCGCTCGCCAAGCGTGGCAACTATGGCAATATACCCCCCATGAACAATTACACAAATAGACGGCCCCCAGTCCCCGGCAGCTCCGCTATTCCTGGCTACGGTGGCGACCATGGTAACAGCGGGGCAGGGGGTGCTAAGAATCTCCGGTGGAGGTTCGGTTGCCACCTACGACGACTCGACCTGGCAACATTTAACGCACGCACACTGAGGACTGACGAGAAGATCCTGGAGCTGGAAGAAGAGATAGACAAGTTGCGCTGGAGTATTATAGGATTATCCGAGGTCCGAAGAGAGGGGGAGGACACGGTGATTCTCGAATCCGGCAACTTGTTCTATCACCGGGAGGGCGACCATCTGTCCCAAGGAGGTGTCGGATTTATCGTCCACAAGTCTCTCGTCAACAACGTTGTAAAGATTGGGAGTGTGTCGACGAGGGTCGCGTACCTGATACTCAGAATCACCAAACGGTATTCGCTGAAGGTCATACAGGTTTACGCACCAACCTCGGCACATTCCGATGAGGAGGCGGAGGAAATGTATGAGGATATTTCCAAAGCCATGCATTCCTCCAAAACCCACTACACGGTGTTGATGGGAGACTTCAACGCAAAACTAGGCACAAGAGAAAACGGTGAGCTGAAGTTAGGGAAATTTGGAATAGGGCAACGGAACCGAAGGGGCCAGCAGCTGGCCGACTTTATGGAGAAAGAGGGACTCTTTATGATGAACTCTTTCTTCCAGAAGCGGCCCCACAGGAAGTGGACCTGGTCGAGCCCCGACGGTTCGACAAAAAATGAGATTGACTTCATTATGACGACCAGACGCCAACTGTTCAGTGATGTCTCAGTGATCGCAAGGGTAAAAACTGGCAGCGATCACCGAATGGTTAGAGGCACACTGAACCTAAACGTTAAGTTGGAGAGGTCTCGTCTAATGAAGTCAACGCTCCGTCCCCCTCGTGCTCTAATCCAGAATCCCGAAAACTTTCAGCTCGAGTTACACAACCGCTTTCAGTGCCTACAAGATTGCAATGCAGTGGACGATATGAATGACAAGCTCGTGGAAACTGTCCATGCGGTCGGAGCTAAGTTCTGCAAGACCCGCCGCAGAAGAACACAAAAACTCTCCGATCACACTCTTAATCTCATGGCTGTTAGACGGGAGATGAGGCTGCAATCGTCAACAGATTTGACAGCATACAGGCAACTGAACAGACAGATCTCCAAATGCATGCGGCGAGACTTACGCAACTTTAATACTTCTCGTATTAAAGAAGCGATCGAGCGGAACCAGGGCTCCAAAGTCTTTGCCAGAGATCTGTCTGCCAGAAAGAGCCAACTGTCAAAGCTGAAGACTGAGTGTGGCAACATCGTTTCCGGGACACCTGAGATTCTGAGTGAGATTGAGGGGTTCTATGGGCAGCTGTACACATCATCGTTGGAGCCACACTCAGGTGTGAGTAACGATCCAAGAGCAAGTCTTATCCGACACTATTCCGATGATATCCCGGACGTCAGTCTGAGCGAGATTAGAATGGCTCTCCAACACCTTAAAAACGGCAAGGCCCCGGGCGAGGATGGAATTACAGCGGAGCTTCTGAAAGCGGGTGGAACACCGGTACTTGAAGTCCTTCAGAAGCTCTTCAATTCCGTCCTCCATGGTGGCACTACTCCAGAGGCGTGGAGCAGAAGTGCGGTGGTCTTGTTCTTTAAGAAAGGCGACAACGCTCTCTTGAAGAACTACAGACCGATTTCCCTTCTGAGCCGCGTCTACGTGCTGTTTTCGAGAGTCATTACGAATCGTCTCGCAAGCAGACTCGACGACTTCCAGCCTCCCGAACAAGCCGGTTTCCGAAAAGGCTTCAGTACCATAGACCACATACATACCCTGCGGCAGATTGTACAGAAGACTGAAGAGTACAATTTGCCACTTTGCCTGGCGTATGTGGACTATGAGAAAGCCTTTGATTCCGTCGAAATTTGGGCGGTGCTGCAGTCCCTTCAGCGGTGCCAAGTTGACTGTCGGTATATCGAAGTGCTGAAGTGTTTGTACAGTAGGGCTACGATGGCTATCCGAGTACAGAACCAGAGCTCGAAACCTATCCAACTGCAGAGAGGTGTAAGACAGGGTGGCGTTATATCCCCGAAACTCTTCACCGCTGCTTTGGAAGACGTTTTCAAGCTACTGGACTGGAAAGGATACGGTATTAACATCAATGGCGAGTACATCACTCACCTTCGATTTGCCGACGATATAGTCCTTATGGCAGAATCGCTGGAGGACCTTAGCACTATGCTCAATGACCTCAATGGTGTCTCCCAACGGATAGGTCTTAAGATGAACATGGACAAAACAAAGATTATGTTCAATGTCCATGTCACACCTATGCCGGTAGTTGTGGGGAGCACTATGCTCGAAGTTGTTGACGAGTACGTTTACCTGGGACAAATAGTCCGACTAGGTAAGTCCAACTTCGACCGAGAGGTCAATCGACGGATTCAACTCGGCTGGGCAGCGTTCGGGAAATTACGACACATCTTCTCGTCAGGTATACCTCAATCTCTGAAAACTAAAGTGTACAACCAGTGCGTGTTGCCAGTGATGACTTATGGATCAGAGACGTGGTCCTTCACTGCTGGCCGTATGAGGACGCTCAAGGTCGCTCAGCGAGCTATGGAGAGGGCTATGCTCGGAGTTTCTCTGCGTGATAGACTCAGAAATGAGGATATCCGCAGTAGAACCAGAGTGACCGACATAGCCCAACGGATTAGTAAGCTGAAGTGGCAATGGGCCGGCCATATAGCTCGAAGAACCGATAACCGATGGGGAAGAAAGGTTCTCGAGTGGCAGCCTCGTACCGGTAGGCGTAGTGTAGGGCGACCCCCCACTAGATGGAGTGACGACCTGGTAAGATATGCAGGAAGTCGATGGATGCAGGTGGCTCAGGACCGTGCTTTGTGGCATTACTTGGGGGAGGCCTATGTTCAGCAGTGGACTTGTGAAGGGCTGTAATGATGAATGATGATGATGATTGATTTAAATATATAAAGATTTGGTAAACAACTTCATCTGTCATTTTATGTTTAAAATTCGCTGGGGTAATAATTATAAAAGCACATAAAAATAAATATATTCATTGTCCAATAATTTATTTAAATCTGTCAATACGACTAGAACAATCAAAAATAAATTGTAAAATCAAAAGTGTATACACCTTGAACGCTCACGTAATGTTTTGAATAATTAATTTACTTTTATTAATTACTGAAACACGTATTTCGTTTAAAGCTAGAAAAAATTGTTTATGTTTAATTAACACAAAATGTGTTTTGAATAAAAAAATCAATGTGATAAAAATAAGTTTTTCGAAAGATATCATCATGTTCACATCCATACCGACTAACTGACGCCCAGGTGAAATTATTTTCAGTCTACCTTTTTAATAATAATCCAAATTAATAATTTTATAACTACGTCAGAAGTATCAATTGAAATCTCCTCTCTCCAATAGCATTTTGTAGTTTTGTATTATGTAAGTGCAATATAAAGCTGGTGGAAGGACTTTAAGTTTAGTGGATCGCGATTTTTTGATTTGGATTGGTGACAATAGAGCACTACATTTCCGCATCACATTCGGTGTGTGCAAAAAAAAAAGCAGAAAATAATAATAATAAAAATCTAATAAATAACCTCAAAAATATAGGGTTCTTGATCTGCAGTGAGTCGTTTATGGTACTTTGCATTTTTCAAGAAAAGAACGAACAACTAATAACTATTGCAGTAACTATTACAATTGCACCCGTTACCCATTTCAAATAAGTTTAATAAGTAAAATGCTTGTCGCTTTATGAACCTGTGTTTTTTTACAAAACATTTAAATCTTCTACAGAACATTACTTTAGTTTCATGTTAAATTAAATAGACGTTTTTCAAATGATTTTATAAATAGTTATAAAAATTTTGGAGAAAATATTATGTACCTAGCCTACCCAATTTATATCGTGTTAGCGATCCGATCCGGCTTGGCACGGGTGATTTCTGGATCGCGACAACAGTACCATCCACCGGGTTCAAATATAAATCTAAAAAAGCTAGGGATCCATTTAAACACTCAAAAAATTTCAATAAAATCCATCGAGCCGTTTTTCAGTTTTAGGGAGACTAACGTACAGCAATTGATTTTTATATATAAATCTATATATTTAAAAGTAGCTGAGATGATAGGCAGCTGAGGATTAACCGTAATAATGATAAAACAGGACATAGGTATCTACAATTTCATATTAAATTAAAAATAGTAATGCCTGAGAAGCAAAATAAAAATAAAAACATAAAAAATAGCAGCACGGACATCTCCGTCGCGCTGCTATTTTTTCCCTTGCCCTAAAAACCTTTAATAATGAGAGGATACCTATGACCACTGACCAACCGTGGGATGTATAAAAGTTGTAACTTCTATTTTAATAATAACACGAGTCACACAACTTGTGAAACTCACGTCATTATTAAAATAAAGTGAGTATTCTGTGAATAAATTGAACTAAAACGTATTTTGCTAAATAGGGTTGTCGCAGTTTCAATGAAACTTTATTTTACAGGGAGATTGCTTCGAAACCTTACTGACGAAGCGCTCAGTAAACAAAATAAATAAATACGTAATTTGCGGGAAAAAACACCTTAGAGATGGGGCAGAGGGTGTTCAAATTTGTATGAAGATACGTATTTCAGCATTTTTGACAATTTGATGTGCGGGAGGCGAGAGAGGTGTGTGAGGATCGTTTGTTTGTTGAATGTTTCCATGTGATAGCTTGAGCGTTCCATATTTTATGCGATCTCATAATAACCGTTGTGGGTGACCGTCTGCAACTTGGATGTGGGTAACACCGCGGTGCGAAAAGATAGTAGATAATTAATAATTATTAATAATTAATTCTTAATTAAATTAATAGATAACAGTTATTATATAGACAAATAAAATTAATGTAAAAATATCTTAAGAAATCATATTTTCGTACGTACGTACATGTATGTACATATATGTATATATCATATACAAAATGTATTTGTTTTACGTTATATTTTGATTGATAGCATGATCTATCTTAATTAGGCCGCCAACAAACGCAGCACTGCCCATGGACAAAATACACGAGTAGTCTTTTAAGCCTTATTTTTATTTTATAAACACTGGCTTAAAATTAAAAGAAACCAACTAAACGAACAAGTGATATATTTATTTATTTATTTGTATGTATCTTCAACAGTTGTACATATTAAATTACTTCTAACACATGCTTTACATCTGTAAATTACTATGTACTACCAATTATAGGAGAACACATCATTCTAAAACAATAGCAGTGTTTATAATTTGCCTATTTTAATGTTAGTTGGAACAAAAATAAGTTTTACGAACAAAAGATATTTAATCGTTTTTGTAACAAATAAAAGTTAAGTTTAGCATAAAGTTAGTGAATAATTAATTTTCTAAACAGTCGTTACAATTTTTCATAAAAAGTGTGAGCCCGTCACAACCAATGTCCAGAGTTGCTATGTTTTTTACACATACATTGTATACGCGTGATATACGTATTATTGGAGAATTCTTTTTGTTCGAGTGCTGTGTCAGTCTTAAACAAAGGACATGGGTTGCGAGGGTCTCCGAGGTACATTAATATTAAATCTGCTTAACAGCTCACTATCATTGAAAAGTTTATGAAGAAATTTCAAATCAAGAAGAGATCTACGAACTGCCAGTGGTTTCATCCTAAAGTATTTTTTTAAATGTTGAATATTAAAAAAATTATAGGTACTATGTTTTTTATATTATATTCTTGCATTGGCATCCGAATTTGAGCTATATCCAAATTTCAAGTTTCCAGCTCATCGTGAAATCAGTTTAAAATCAATCACTAAATTCCACTCGGAACGACAGACAGACAAACAAATGTTCTTTCACGCGGTTTTTTATGGTTATTTTTGTTTGGTCTATGTAAGATAGACCTCTACCAGCTAATTTCAATAAAGTTAAAATTTCCTAATTTCAATGGAGAAGATGGATGGGTGCTGCCATCTGCTTGGGATCCTCCTATAATTAACAAAATTAAACCCATACCCAAGCATACTAGACTTCAAGATACTGTAAGCTCGTTCTGCGTGGACGGACCGAAAACTAATATAAAAACTGAAGGTAGCCGGGCTAACTATGACATTGGGACGTCAAACATCTCAGTCCCCCCGTGACCACCCCGTGGGTGCTGTAAAGCATCCGAAACGTCGGGAATTAAAAATGAGTATATTATACGCGATAGAATCCGTATATATAGTTTTATTCAATGTTTTTCGCGTACATTTAAGAAATCATCCAGGTTTGGATGTTTGTTCATGCCCATGTGCAATATTTATTTATTTATTAAAGTACGTAAAACATCTCTACGACATAGGAGATAATTCTAATGTGGGGTAAAGTTTTATCATAAATAATGAAAGTCCTTTTTGGGAAATTCCAGAACCCAAAAAAATACTTGAAATTCTATAAATTTCCTTATTTTTTTAAGGTCTTTCGCACTAAACATTCTGTAGTAACTAAATATTTGTTTTAGTTGCATTAGTATTTCTACTTATAAAATATATTTTTAATAATTATCATGATTTCGATGTCAATTAAAATGTAGTTAGTATTCTGTCTAACTTTCTTGTTGGTCTTAGTTAATAATAAAATAATTACTTTTGTGTATTGAGAACCTTGTCAGGCATCATGAAAGAAGGTTATTCGGTTATACCGCCATCTGTCATCATGAGATTTTGTTGGCAGTCTGCCGTGGTTATCTTTTCTACATCCGCGGGAAATGAGTGGATGATGGAGTATTTTAAGCCTAGAAATCTCAAATATCTCAAAGAAAAAACAACAAGTCTTTTCCTCATGAAATCTGCTTATATACCGGTCTGTCCACAGTCCGCTGTTAAACATTAAAGCTTTCTCCAAGTTGAAATCTTCTCTAAATTGAGACTTGTTGTATATTATTAGATATGATATATTGAGTTATTGCCATGATTAATATGCGTTTAGGATTGTAATATGACAATTAAAGTTCTTAGTTTGAGCATTAAGTAATCTATATATTATAAGCGAAATACCACTGACTGATACATACATATACATAAACACTCACGCCTGTCAGCCAGAGGGGTAGGCAGAGAATACAGACTTCCATTTGGCACGATCCTGACACACCTCTCTCGCCTCCTTCACATCCATATACCTACGCATACAGCTCGTCGTCTAAGGGTACTCCTAATTTGGCCCGTTTTAAATAAATCGCTAATTTGGTTGATAAATTTTCGCCTAGCCTTCACTAAGAAGTGAAGTGAATGGCAGAGTCCGACTCTGCTATTCACTTCTGCAACATAAATTTTCTTGTCACTCTTTCCTCATTCATTCTTTCCACATGACCAAACCACCGAAGCATTCCTTTCTTAATCCTGGTCACAACATCATCTTGCAAACCACACCACTGACTGATTCATCATGAAATTTCTAAAACTATGCACCCGATTATCTTGAAATTTAGTATTGTTACTCAATTATAATGTAGATGCTCACTAAGAATGGATTTTACGAGATACCAATCAAAAAAAAAATTTACATCCGTGCGCGCAGCGAAGCGAGCGGGTATCAGCTAGTAATATTGGTATTGATCAGTTTGTGACTCGATCATTCCTAATCACTTTACGAGAGAGCCACTGTCATGGCTGTAGCACGAATAGGACGGCTCGATCGGGAAAGGACCATTGTTCATTTACCCCTAGGTAGATTATGTGCTTGTTTATTATCTTTGTTTGTATGTTTTTACTTATTATAACCCAGTGGTTGACTGCAGACTCTTATGAAGCCCTAGATGGTAAACGCCACTTTCTTTATGGAGAGGAACTGGTTTCTGAAACACAGCTATACTAATACTCAGGGCATCAATGAGTTTATTTAAAAGGGTAGTGTTATAAAAAGTAAAATAAAAATACTATTCAACGAAAGCCCACTTCGTCCTGAAAACGCCCATATTGTTATCGGACGAAAAGACAGAATATTTTTTATGATGTATTTTATTTATTTTAAAAATACATTTTAAAAATTTACTGTGAATATATAAATTAATCACAATTCCTATTCAAGTGTTTTACACGTGGTAGAGCTATGCTGCAGTTATATTATTATATATTAGTAGTATAGTTGTAGCACGAATGGGTTGGCTCGACCGGGAAAGGACCACGCTCTCACAAAATACCAGCGTCAAATAGTAGCTTAATGCTGCTGTGTTTCGTATGGTGAGTGTAGAGAACCGGAGACCCATTTTACTGGAAACGAGGCCTTCCATCTTAGTCCTTACGGGTGACAACGCATCTGCATTTTAATTTGTAATCGAGGATAGATGTAGATGTCTATGGGCCGCAACAACCACTTACCATCAGGTGGACTGTGTACTCGTTTGTCACCCTATCCTATAAAAAAAGAAAAAAAAGTGTACCTCTCGTATCTTGATCTGATAAGCGAATCGAAACAGTTTGTTTTATTGCCTTGGTGTTCGTGCTTCCATATGTGTGTATATGCTAGTCTAGATATCGTGTTGTATAATAGACAAATGCATTATACGTTTCAAGCGCTGATTTGTTTAAAACACTACTTTCAAACCTGCATATGTCCATCAGCAACTTATTTTACACACTGTTAACTACTCATAACTTTAGGAAATTATATGGTCTTAATATTCAAAAGAGATTTTTTTTTCTATTAATACAGTATTTGTAAATGCTATCAAAAAAAAAAAAAAAACTAAACAGAGATTATCTTAATTTCCCTTTTAGCGTCGATTCCAAAGCTTAAATATCTGAAATCGAAGACAAATTTAAGAAACAAACCATGCTCATCTTATTGCAAGAATACGCAATCACGTACATGTATCCATCTAAAATCATTTGCAACAACTAATATGGTTTTAGGTGCATCCATGTGTGCGTGCATCAGTAAAATTTTACGGCTTGATAAAGAAAGAAAGAAAAAGGATGTATGCGAGTGCGTGTCAAGAAGTTGAGCATGATTTCGGCCTCACCTAAAATGGTTCTTTAGAAGTAAAATGCCCATGATCCGATTAAAATATGAAATCCGAATAAGGCAATCAAACAAAAGCATTGACTTTTGTTTGTATAAATCTGACGTTTTCATAGTCATCACAAAAAGCAAATGCTAGTACCAAGTTCCATTTTTTTTACCATAAAATTTTCCAAAGTTATGAGTAATTAACATTTGTGTAAGATAAGCGGTTGATGGTCATTAACAGGTTTGAAAGGTACTGTTTTTAATAAA
The DNA here is from genome assembly GCA_907164705.1 of Parnassius apollo. Taxonomy (NCBI): domain Eukaryota; kingdom Metazoa; phylum Arthropoda; class Insecta; order Lepidoptera; family Papilionidae; genus Parnassius; species Parnassius apollo. The sequence continues at coordinate 14,988,093 of CAJQZP010000212.1, forward strand.
TCAGTACTACCAAGTTCAGGGCCAATTACGAGTAACTGGTCAAAATATGTGGAACAGGCTACAATAAAATTAAATTCGAATTCATAAAAAAGCTAGGTTACCCTTGAAACGCGAAATATACGAATATAATAAAGGTGGATTTTCACTGCGTGTGCTATTACGCGCCGCGCCTAGCCCACACGCGCCACGCGCAGTGTGAAGAGCTTGGCGCGGCGCGGCGCGGCGCGGGCAGATGCGGCGCGTTCAGGCGTGGCGCGGCGCGTGCTATCCGTTTAAAGTCGGTAACTTCAAAGGCGTGGCGCGGCGCCGCGCGCATGTCTAAAGCCGGCTTCACACTGCGCGGCGCGTGATAACACACGCAGTGAGAAGCCGGCTTAACAGACCATAGCTTACATACGAGTAAAAACATACTGATGAAATAACGTGTAAACGCGTTTGCGTTTACATGTTTTATTTTTAAATAATAGAATCAGGCGGTAGGTACTTTGTGGAAATCCATTATACTAAATTTGGTAAGAATTACCTCGCACATATTCGCTCAATAAAATAAAATGATGTGTCTTACCTAGTTTGATGAGCACCTGCCGCCTTCAATTGTGTGTACTAATCCCGTTGCCACTAATCCCGTAACCACTAAACCCAGCACCACTACTCCCAACACCACTATATAGGAAAAACACACCATCGACGATAATACGACACGTGCTTCGCCTCTACACGAGGCATCCTCAGGTGATGTAGACTCTACGGTGGCTGAGTCTACCTCATACCGCATCTGAAAAAAGATTCCTCACTCATACGCACATACAATCGGTACATGTACGGAAATACAATAGCAAGCCTACTCATATTTTGGCGGGTTTCTGCGACCTATACAAAATTATTTTGTAATAATGCTGAACCCGCAGCCCACTCTCAAATTTACAAAACGTTATTATCATGAAATACCAAATGCGTTTGCAAAATTTCGCCAAGTGACTATACTAAATACTTGTAAAATTAATAATACTTTAAATATTCTCATACCAACAAAGAAATAAAAACAAACTGCTGCGTATATTTCAAGGGATGTACAAATCAAGCCAAAACTTTATTGCAAGAACACGCAGTCACGTACATACATATATGCACCTAAAATCATTTGCAACCGATGGACGCACACATGGTTTTAGGTACATGTGCGTCCATGAGTAAAATTTTACAGGCTGATAAAGAAAGAAAGAAAAAAGATGTATCGAGAGTGCGTGTCAAGATGTTGAGCATGGTTTCAGCTTCACCTAAAATGTACGCAGCGCTCCGTCTTTTTTTTTAGATACTTGCTCAGACCAACGAAAGAATCGTTGGTCTGAGCAAGTATCAAGTTTAAGTAGGTAAAATATAGCGGAAAATTGTTTTTCAATGTGTGCGTGCGAATGTCAGCTTGCTATTCGAATATCCAAATTCGAGCACAACAAAAATGTAACTACGTCCTTTGTTTATTACAATCATTTGAAAGGAAAAGTCATGTAAAAATTTTGTAAGAATTTTTTATGCACATTTTTTATAGAATTAAGGTGATAAACGAGCACACAGTCCATCTGATGGTAAGTGGATGCTGTGGCCCATAGAAACCTTTATTTAACCTCGATTAAGAACCAAAATGCAGATGTGTTGTCACCCCTGAGGACTAATATGGAATGCCTCGATTCCAGTAAATCGGGTCTCCGGTTCTCTACACTCAACATACGAAACACAGGAGCATCAAGCTGTTATTTTACGCTGGTATTCTGTGAGACCGTGGTCCTTCCCCGGTCGAGCCACCCCTTTCGTGCTACAACCATAATATAGCTGTAGCGTGGCTCTACACATTATTGTTTTTTTTACAAATTACGGTGACATAAAAAAAACAGGTATAGGTGCGGTTAAGTGTGCCCTTACTATCTATTTCCTATTGATGATTTATAGGAAATTCGATGTTGTATTAAAAAAAAAACAAAATTAGTTAAATTAGTATTAATGTAAACTTAATCAGATATTTAAAAGCAATTATGCCTCAAATGATATTGGTTTGGAGACGATATCATAATTTTATGTCGGCTTATATGAGATTCAAAGTTAACTAATCTACGAATTTATACACATAAATACATCGTATGAAAACAGTGGAATCGTATTCTATGCTTCAAGGCGTGTTAAACATGTTAAAATTTAAACATTCAAATATCAGACCCGTTACAACAAATTCCAAATCGGAACTTCAAAATATGTCACACTTAATATATTCAAAAAGGAATTCTGTACGATTTCAATGAAAAATTGAATGACGCAAAATGTTTATAATAAAACATTGACCGCGTACGTGTATGAAAAATCTGCGTTCTCACTCTTATAACTTTTGTAAGGAAACAATTGTCGTGTATCAATTGGGTTAAGTGGGTTATAACAATAAATATTTATTTAGTACAAGGAGGAACTATGGCCTGAACGTGTAATAGGCAATTCGCAGTTATTTTGTAACAAAAGGTAATCAGTGAACAGTAAAGTTCGTGTTTTTTTACGTGGTAGAACAAATAGGACGGCTCGACCTCGCTCTCACAAAATAGCGGCGTAAAATAGCAGCTTAATGCTAATGTGTTTCTTATGGTGAGTGTAGAGAACCAGAGATCCTCTTTACTAGACCACTACCCAGCCATCTTCTCTATTGAAATTAGGATGTTTTTTGATTTCAATAGCCTCGCGAGTCATCCTTGGAAGGAATCGGTGTTCTTTAGCTAGGATTTGTGGTCTATGAAATCTGATGTAGTGACGGGGGTGATCCTGTACGTGTTCACAGACTGCAGACTTCCCGGAGCGTCGATTCTCATTAATCCTCGCTAAAGAACACCGATTCCTTCCAAGGATGATTCGCGAGGCTATTGAACTCAAAAAACATCCTAATTTCAATAGAGAAGATGGCTGGGTGCTACCATCTGCTTGGGATCCTATAATAAATAAAATTAAATCCCAACCCAAGCATACAACTTCAAGATACCATAAATTCATATTGTGTAGATCGGAACAAAAGTTAAATTTTAATCAATGGTAACCGCGGTTAACTATGACATTTGGACATTGAACATCCCAGTCACCCCCTTGACCATGGGTGCTGTAAAGCGCTCGAAACGTCGGGTATTTAAAAAGTTAAATAAACGCGATAGAATCCGTAAAAACTAGTATTATTTAAACGAGGCATTCCATCTTAGTCTTCAGGGGTGAGAACGCATCTGAATTTTGATATTTAACCGTGGATAAATATGTCTATGGGTCACAGTATATCCACTTACCATCTGGTGTACTATGTGCTCGAGTGTGCCCTTATTCTATAAAAAAGTAAAAAATTACACTAAGTTTGAATGGAATAAGTAATTCTGATGCATTGTTCTCCGCTTAGAATACGTAAATAATGTTTTTTATACTAACAAAAAACATCATCAAACAGTCTTTCAGTGTACGCCTTATAGAATGTTTGCATTTTTTTTATAGGATAGGGTGACAAACGAGCACACAGTCCACCTGATGGTAAGTGGTTGCTGCGGCCCATAGACATCTACATCTATCTTCCATTACAAATCAAAATGCAGATGCGTTGTCACCCGTGAGGACTGAGATGGAATGCCTCATTTCCAGTAAAAAGGGTCTCCGGTTCTCTACATTCACCATACGAAATACAGCAGCATTAAGCTACTATTTCACGCTGGTATTCTGTGAGAGCGTGGTCCTTCCCCGGTCGAGCCGACCCATTCGTGCTACTAACTATACTACTAATATAATTGCAGCATGGCTTTACCACGTAAAAATTGTAATTAGATTAGTGGATTAAAAGAATCATCGCGATAAGAGCAGTTACTTTTAATATAGTTTTTACTTTTTCCTTTAGCGTGACATTGTGAATGTAATGTAGTACAGTCAAGGGCAGCGGCATTCTATATGTTGCATAGCTGTGTAACTGGTCTTCCTATCCTCAAATATGATTATAAGATAGGGCGTTATTCAATCTCACTAGCCGCGCTCTGCATCGGAAATCGGTTATAAAACTTACAATATAAATATATTTGACACGGATTTGCGTATGCGTGTGTTTATGACGCTATAATGCGAGCGTTTATGTTTAGCGTTTATGCGCGGTGCGAATTCCTATACCAAAAACCTTCGATAATTTTCTCAAAATTTAAATTAAAAACGAATTAGTTTTATGTATGTATCATCAATTAAGTATCATTCATCAATGATAATTGATCATAGTTATAATTCATCCGTGTCTGTTTATTTGCCGTAGTTGGCATGTTTGGCAGGCTGGATTACAACCTTCGCTGTCAAGGAAAAGAAGCTCTTATTAATTATAAAATTCCGTTATTTCTTTAGATAATTTGTTTCTGTCATATTCTGTATTTGATTAAAGTAGATAAGAATTCAGTACCATTATTTTGACAGGATTAATAGCGAGTGCAATTTAAAGATTAAAAATATTACGAAGTTATGTAATTATTTTAAACACTACTACTCCTATACAAGTATATATTCATTGGGGATGGATTACGATAACATAAGAAAAATCTTCGTACCGTTTAAACTTTAAAAAATTAAAGATAATCAGCATAGCGGAACCCTACGCGTGTCTCAACACTTATAAATTTATTATTTCGATGTTCCAACAAGTTTCTGCAATTCTTTTTCGACACCAATACAAACGTCAAATAATATTATCATATTACCAGCTTTTACTAGCGACTTTGCTCGCATAGAACTACAGAAAAACCTGCAGATCTATGTTCATTTCCAGGTAAGTAGTAATTATCTAAAAACCACTTTAAACTAAGTTATTTTGCTATTATTTCGAAAACTATGTGTGATATGGGAAAATATTTAAAATAATAGTTGAAAATGTATTAATTTAATGTACAAAAGGGCGCATCATCATACAAACAGTTTTGTTGTAAAATGATACTAAAGTAAAAAAAAACTAAGTGATGGATGAATCAGATAACGAGGACCTATTTTGTGCAAAATTTTAATCCAAAGATGTTTTGTTCGAAACTTTTTATCACTCCAATGGCCAAATACTCAAGCGCTACTCAATTTTAAGTTTTTAAGACGTTAAGTCTCGTAGTCACAGTCACTTTGACTTAAAGTGATAGAGACAGCACGAGACTTAACGGCTTCTCGAAATTGGGTGGCGTTTGAGTATTTGGGCTCTAGAGTTTATGGGATTATCATCAAAAACAATTTTTTATTAGTTTCCCGATTTAACAAAAAAAGTGTGTAGCCCAGATCACTCAAGGCCGTTCCGGAGATTAGAGCCCGGCAGACAGACAGACAGACATGCAGACAGACATATATATTTATAAAATTTTAAAAATAGTGAGTCACGTTTTGTTAGCATACCCCCTGTATAGGAGCAAGTTATTTCGAAATTAAAGACAGACACTTCAATTTTATTTATATGTATAGATGATTTGGTAATGGCGTATAACAGAAACATCTCGTTTCTTGCGTGTCATAAGAATACGCTATAGAAATTCCATGCATATGTCATGGTCTTCAATCGATAGTTACATAAAAATCTTATAACTATGAATGCCTCGATACGCCTTTTTGCCGATACGATACCTATATCGATACCGATTCTTTTATAAAAATATTAGCAATAACGATACCGATACGTTTATTGAATCAAAAAATGCATGTAAAATAAATAAAACGTAATTTAAGTTATTTTTTTAATTAATATAAAAATAAAAAACAACAGGACAAACTAAATAAAACCGTTTAAAACTATAGACAGTTTCCTTTGCAATGAAATAGACGGAAAACATGCGCGCTGAAATTACATTTTTGAAGCGCGAAATTTGAAAAGTATTGTTGAATCGGCCATCCGGCGCCGGTCGGCAACACAGTATCGCCGATATAACGGCTTCGGTATCGGTATCAGATGCATCCCTACTTATAACCAATATGTAAATTAGCCAGCTCGATGATGAGAAGCAGCGTCAAAGGTGCGAGTGTGAGATATCGTTAATATTTATTGTCTTCCAGACCGAGTTCAGTCTTTTTTTTTGCGCCCGAAGCAAATATGGGCAACCCTCCGGAAAACGGGGGAGGGAGGTGGGGAATCCTCATAGCATACGACGCAGCCGGCTGCGTGGTTATGTGGAGACTTTTACCCACTAAACCCCACCTTTTAGGGACTGGCTTAACGGTCTAACTAGAGATCTCTAAGCCGTATACGAACGCGACCCTCCTTGGTAGAAAGGAGGGCGCAAGAGGCGAAAAGCCGCTTAGACGAGTGCCTAACTAAGGCAGATTAAGGGATGTGTTATGTAGGCTCGGCCTGAGCCGCCAGGAGTCAGGTCAGCCGAAAGCTTGTTGGGGGGGTCCGAGAGAGAGTTTCTCGGTCTGCGCACACTATGGCGAGTGTGGATAGGGGCTGCATAGGCAGCTGTGACGCCTAAATATTTGGCTGTAGTTTGCCATGGGACAGGGGTTCCTAACATTCTGATTGGCGGAGTGGTGGTGAGACGGCGTCGTTTATATTCGAAGCAAACGGCGGAGCTCTTCTCCGGGTTTACGTCGATACGCCATTTTTGGAACCAAGCTCCTAAATTGCTTACTGACTTTTGGATCTTGTTCCGAATATGTGGCAGTAAAGGGCTGTGTCATCTGCGAAGAGGGTTAGTTTAACACCATTCGACGGGATAGGGAATGTCGTTGGTGAATAGTATATATAGGAGGGGGGCAAGCACAGAGCCTTGAGGGACACCGGCTTTGATTTGACGAGTAGAGGATAGCGTGCCTTCATGTCTAAAGCGAAAGGTACGATCCTTCAGATAGGAGGCTACAAGGCCAACGAGACGGTCTGGGAGGCCTAAGTCGTACAATTTGTAGATAAGACCCTCGTGCCAGACTCTGTCGAATGCCTTGGCAATGTCGAAGAAGACCGCGATGATTTTTTGACGACGAGGATAAAAACCGCTGAGGATATATTCCACTATGCGGTGAACTTGCTGGGGGCACGAGTGTTTGTCTCGAAACCCGAATTGTTGTGGGATGATAAGAGAGTGACTCGTTCGAAAAGTTTGCCCATGGCCTTGAGGAGGCTGATGGGACGGTGATTGGACGGGAGGTGGTGAGGTTTGCCTGGCTTGGGAATACCAATGACAGTTGCCTCTTTCCAAGAGGTGGGAGTTCACAGTCCGAAGCCACGGATGTCTATGTCAAAGGAGACTAGCCATCTACGCAGGACAGGATTATAGTGCACAAGTTACTGCGCATCTCCGCAAGCACAGGCGCACTGTGTATTCCTCACTCTTAAACAAAGCAGACAATAGATGCGTTGTCGCCTCTGAGAACTAAGTTGGCATGCCTCACAGACTTTAATTATACTGGGGCTCTGTACCTTTCAGACCAAAACACAGCAGGACAAGCACTTCTGCTTGGCGGTAAATATAATATACGTGGAAGAGCCATGCTGCAGTTATATTAGTAGTATAGTTGCAGCACGAAAGGATCGGCTCGACCGGGGAAGGACCACGCTCTCACAGAATACCAGCGTAAAATAGTAGCTTAATGCTACTGTATTTCGTATGGTGAGTGTAGAGAACCGGAGACCCTTTTCATTGGAAACGAGGCATTCCATCTTAGTCCTCACGGGTGACAACGCATCTGCATTTTGATTTGTAATCGAGGATAGATGTAGATGTCTATGGGCCGCAGCAACCACTTACCATCAGGTGGACTGTGTGCTAGCTTGCTACCCCATCCTACAAAAAAAATGTAAACAACTAATACTTAGGCAGAAAAGGAGATCGACCATCCAGTAAAGTAGTTTCACGACCACAACTTTCCATTACTGTGGGAGATATTTACTAAGGTATATTATAGATTATAGTTTATTTTAAGCATATCCAGAAACGCAAATCCCCTATTCGACATGTTAGAATAATCGTTCAATTAATGCACTGACAGAGGAAGAAAAACTACACCTGAGTTACTTGCTGATTATTCTTGGTAAAATTATTAGTAAAATTTAAACTGATTTTTACATGTTCGATATAAGTTACCATTAACTTACCTCCCCCGAGTTTTCAGTCCAGTCGCTTTAGGGTTTCACCTCGGAATTTGAGATAAAAAGCTGGAAGCAGAGCGCTGGGTGCTCTTCGCCCTCTATCTCGAAAAGGGTTGAGCGTATAGAAAAAAAGTTGTGACAAAAGTTGTGGCAATTTTTTTATTTTTAATTTTCATAATAGGTGTTGAAGTAATAGGAACCATATAAACGGATGTAATTGCAAAAAACAGATTTTCGTGACCTTTGACCTTGAATAACTAACGACGCGGACACGAGATAGTATGAGAATTTTGAGACAACTTTTAGAACGCCAAAATGAAGCTGTACACGAGTTTCCAGCTTTTTATCTCAAATTCCGAGATTGACCCCTTTTTTTCCCTAAAGTGACTGGACTATTTTAAGATGCGAGAACTTAAAATAATTATAAACTGCGGTCGGCTATCTGCCTGCCAAGCGTGGCAACTATGGCAAAATTTCCCTACGAGGCGCTGTACAGGGGAGATCTGTAGCAATGAACTTTTAGACAGTATTGGATGAATGGAAGGACAAAAACTTTTGTCATAGAATAAATAATAATACTACGTACTTTAGTGGAGATTCGAACTCGGAATCAATTACTGATCTGTCACTCTGATTATCAAAGCTGGATAGAGCTAAACACCTGCTTAACAGCACAAACATCACCAACATTCGATACTGTCTTTCAAAAATATTTTAACATTACACGGGTATTGTTTTATCTCGTACTTCTCAGTATTGAATCTCAGCATTTTTCCAAGTCTGTTGCAATGTTTGCGTTTACATCAATTCTTTTGTCGCGGCTCTTCTTGTCCAAACACCGATCATTCAATAAATGTTTACAAATAAAGAGCTCGACTCTTTTTACACAGATTTAAGTTTATGACCACCGAGTTTTGTTATTATTACCTGTCGCATTTATAAATTGCTGGGAAATATTAACTATATTATATGCAATGTTTTCAGTAGCTCTATACACTAACATATAACGTTTAGTGGCGTAAAATAACATATATTATACCGTGGATGTCGTAAGAGGGAAATAAAATAGGAAATTGATATTATACTTTCTGATAAGAACTTCAAATAGTAAAAACTACATTTGCCAACCCGCCTCCTAACTTAGGTAACTATGAAAAAATCCCCCATATGAGACAATCTGTGGGGGAGGCCTATATTCAACAGTGGACTTTTGATAGGCTTTAATAGAATGGATAGATGGACTGTAGAATAGAGTAAGGACTGGATACTCTTAAGGGTATCACATTTTTGTTTAGCTATTATCTTTCACTAAAATTTGTCATAAAAAACATATACTTTAATGTACTTACTTATCTTACTTATTTCAAGTTCTTATAGGTAAACGTTTAAAATGTATCTGTTTTGAAAGTAATCTGTAGCTCTCTACAAACTCTTATCGTTTGATGTCGTTTACTTAAACTATGTATTAATTTGCCTGTTGCTCTTTCCATTATAAAATAAAAAAGTACAAAGTGGACTAGCGCATTTTTAGGGTTCCGTACCATCGCGCGAGATTTATTACTATGGGAGTAGATATGTAGGTAGAATAAAGCAATAAAAACTCTATTAGCATTTCAAGCGTCTACTTCTTGCCAAGATCAAGCAAAAAAAGCAAAAAAAAACACGGTTCTAGTAGGGGAGCCCGCTTTAATTTTGTATTTTATTATTATTTTTTTACATTTTATTATAGCGGCAACAGAAATACACATTCCATAAACAAATTAAATGCCTTCTATTATGGATCATATGATCAGCCCTTTGACAGACGGACGGAGGGACGGCTGGACAACAACGGAGGTTTAGTAATAGGATTCCATTAGTTCCTCTTCGGGTACGGAACCCTAAAAAGCAACAAGAAAGCTTGAGGTTATATTTTTTTCTGAAATAATGATCATTCTATTATACTAATTATAGTGCAATTAATTCGATAACATAAAACATAAACACTCACGCCTGTCACCCATAGGGTAGGCAGAGACTACAGACTTTCATTTGACACGATCCTGACATACCTCTCTCGCCTCCTTTAGGTCCATATATCTGCGCATACATGCTCGTCGGTTAAGGGTACTCCGAATGTGGCCCATTTTCAAAATATCGCCAATTTGATCGACAAACATTCGTCTAGAGCGTCCTTTCCTGACTCTGCCGTTCACATCTGCCATATAAATTTCCTTTGTCACTCTTTCCTCATTTATTCTTTCTACATGACCGAACCACCGAAGCATTTCTTTCTTAATCCAGGTCACATCATCTTGCATACCACATTTTTCACTTATCACACAATTTCTCACCCTGTTATTAATTCGACAACAAGAGTCTTACTGTCAATTCATTATTAACGGATTATATATTAGTACCCGGATGACCGAGCTTTTCTCGGTTTTTTTTAAGTTACATTTAGATACAAATTACATGAACAATATTTTTTGATCTTATTGACATAATCAACAAATTCTTCATTCAAAAAAAATTTTTATTGAATGAAGATAATTATCTTTAGAAAGCATGCACTTTAAACACTTTTTTAAATATACTTAATCAGAAATCAATGCACATACTAGACGACAGTAGGTTTTGGCAATTGTAATTAACAATATGCCACTGACCTATATATATACAAGTACTTGTATATATAGAGTTAAGTGCAATATGCACGAGATTTCTTATATTTACGCGAACACTACACATTTTAAATAAAACTAGTTACCTTTTTTATATTCTTGACGTTTCCAGCACTTTACAGAACCCATGGTCACGGGGGGACAGAGGTGTTCGACGTCCCGATCATAGTTAAACGCGGTTACCCACAGATTATAATTTATATTTTTTTTTAATTTTTGTTCCGATCTACACAGTATGAAATTTTACTATCTTGAAGTCAGTATAATAGTGCATTTGTATGCTTGGATTGGGATTAAATTTTATTAATTATAGGACCCCAAGCAGATGGTAGCAACCATCCGTCTTCTCCATTGAAATTAGGATGTTTTTTGATTTCAATAGCCGAGGATTTGTGGTCTATCAAATGTGATGTAGTCACCGGGGCGATCCTGCACGTGTTCACAGACTGCATACTTCCCGGAGCGTCGATTCTTCACATCAACTATATGTTCTTTAAACCGGGGTGATCTTTTAGTTTGTCAGGAATATAAAAAAGTTAATATATGCGATAAAATAACTAGTTTTATTTAATATGCACGAGTTGGAGTGTTCTGTATAAAAAGCCATTGAGAATGTCCTATACTCCTATAGCATGTCTAAGCATTGACATTAATTGTTGGGAATGTAAATGTTAGTATTATTATATATTCAATTGATCCCAATTATTTGCGTGTAAAACAAAGTATTTTCCGACCGTTTTCAAATCTTGTCTATAAACCTAAAAGGAAAAAATATTGAGTCGTTCATATTCGAAGTTATCTAAGTCTAAGGCACAAAATACTATCTCAAGAATGTCTTTTAGAATGTCTTTCTTAGAATAAGTGATAGGTGCAGATTTAATTGATAGGAAATGCTTTGAATTTTATTTTAATATGGCCAGGCTTATGGGAACCTTGTGTTTCTACCAACATTGTCAGACAACTAAGCGGGAAACTTGTAGCACAGAATCGAGCTAAATATTCCTTTGTAGAAAGCGTTTGAATTTCCTTTCCAACCGGTTATATATTACGTGCCCGACTTCTGTTACTTACTCTATTCTATTAGACCTTGGTGTCTCACGGGTATTTTTTATTTTCTCTGACTTAATATTTCTTATGGGGTATTCAAATATAAATAAAAACTTCCTAAATAGAGGAAAATATGTGTGTTTTTCTTTTTTTATTATAGTATAACTGGTTGGATAGAACCAGAACTGAATAAAAAGTATGAATCTTTATGATGTGAATAAGACGTTGCTAATATATACAATAATGTTTTAATACTTACTTTTTTCATATTAAATAAGTTTCTTTATTTCCAAAAAGTTTTACTCCGGACGTTAAAAAAGACTGGCAATACTATGCCCATAATTAATTATTATATGAATCAATTATTGTAACGTGCACGTGAAGAGTTTATATTTGTACATATAGAATGTTGTTTCACCAAATATTAAAATACGGACGCAGCTACGCCGTCGCTTGTAGAGGGCAACTAGAGGTCATTTTGTTGACGATGCGAGGCTAACCGCGGTCATGAAACGGCTACCGTTCTGTTTGCATTTTAAGCATTTGTTTGAATTCAATTTTAAGCATGTACCTAGGCTGCACTAAAAGTATCGGGAATGTAATATTTCCACTGTTCCTGTCATATTAAAATCTTTTTAATTGAAAACTCCTTGGTTTTAAAAATCAAATACCATTTATTATTAAAAAAAGATTCTCGGTCTTGTCACAAGGTTTTGTCAAACATGTTTAGTAGTTGAGAAAATGGAATTGACTCGAGAAACTTCAAGAGCGATGATTTATTATGACTTTCGAAGTGGTTTAACACAAAAACAGTGTGTTGACCGGATGATTTCTGCATTTGGTGATGAAGCCCCATCCAAAACCACAATTTATCGCTGGTTTGCTGAACTTCAACGTGGACGTGTCAAGCTCAGTGATGATCCCTGTCAAGGTCGTCCAAAAACTTCAGTCACCCAAGAAAACGTTGATGCTGTGCGTAAGCTGATTGAGGAAGATCGACATGTGACATACCGCAAAATTCAGGCAACTTTAGACATTGGCATGAGTCAAATACAAATAATCTTGCATGAACAATTAGGTGTAAAAAAGTTGTTTTCCCGATGGATACCGCATTCGCTCTGTGAAGAGCAAAATGCGGCTCGCGTTACTTGGTGCGTCAGAACTCTCGAAAGATTCCACACAGAATCCTCAAATGCTGTATACAACATCGTATCAGGTGACGAATCCTGGATATACGCGTACGAACCCGAAACAAAAAACCAGTCACGAGTTTGGGTGCTCGAAAATGATTTATAGCCAACAAAAATGTTCGTTCACGGAGAGTTGCAAAAAAAAAAATGGTGGCCACGTTTATCTCTAAAACCGGCCATTTTACGACTATTCCTCTTGAGGGACAAAGAACGGTTAATGCAGAATGGTGTGCTAGCATTTGTTTGCCACAGGTCGTTTCTGAACTCCGTAAAGAGAACTGCAACCGCCGCATCATCCTCCATCACGACAATGCGAGTTCTCACACCGCACACAGAACAAAAAGAGTTTTTAAAGCAAGAAAACATAGAATTATTAGAACATCCGCCGTACAGCCCCGACCTAAGCCCTATTGATTTCTATACTACCCCCTAAAATAAAGAATAAATTGCCTGGACACAGATTTTCATCACCAGAAGAAGCTGTGGACGCCTACAAAACGGCCATTTTGGAGACCCCAACTTCCGAATGGAATGGTTGCTTCAATGATTGGTTCCACCGTATGGAAAATGTGTGAAATTTCGCGGAGAATACTTCGAAAAGCAATAAATACATTTTTAAATAGTAATGTGTCACTTCCTTGATTCCCGAAATTTTCAGTGCCGCCCTTATATGTGAAATAAATCATGATTATTTGCCCCAAAAGAAATCTGTTGCCGCCAGAACTTTACTTAATTTTTCAAGTCAGTATTACTTTCGATTTGTTATTACCTATTACCCTACGGTGTTAATAGCAAAGGCAAAAATAATATGGGGAAAATTAATTTCGTAAAAATAATACATATTTACTTTTACGAAGGCCGCAATAATCATTATTAAAGTCTATCAAAGTCATAGACATATTAAAAATATAAAACATCATCATCATTCTCTAAATTTCCCAATCTGGGTCTGCATAAATCTTCTTGTTCCATTCCTCTCTATCAGCCGTCATTTCATACACCCCCTCCCCCAACCCCTCCCCCCTCCACATATATTAAAAATATAAAACATATACATTCATAATCATATGAATACATAAGGGATATGGACCGTATCCCTTAAAGTTACCTCATAAAGTGGATATTTCCCATATATTCTGCTTGGCCTTTTTTATAGGATAAGGGGCCAAACGAAAACACAGTCCACATGATGGTAAGTGGTTGCTGTGGCCCATAAACATCTACATCCATCCCCGATTACGAATCAAAATACAGACGCGTTGTCACCCGTGAGGACTAAGATGGAATGCCTCATTTCCAGCAAAAACGGTCTCCAGTTCTCTAAACTCACCGTACGAAACACAGCAGCATTAAGCTGTTATTTTACGCTGGTATTTTATGAGAGCGTGGTCTTCTCCGGTCGAGCCGATCCATTCGTGCTACCACGTAAAAAACTTGAACTTTACTGTTCATAAATTACCTTTTGTTGCAAAATAACTGCGGATTGCCTGTTACACGTACAGGCAATAGTTCATCCTTGTACTAAATAAATATTCATTGTTATTTATAAACCACTTAAGCCAATTGATACATGACAACTGTTTTCTTACGAAAGTTATAAGAGTAAGTACGTAGATTTTATAATGATTAAATACATATGTCGTAATATTCCTATTAGTTTGTGCTAGATATCGTTTATTATATTTGATTATGAGCTTCTTTTTTTTTCTTGAATAGCCTAGAAAAAGTCCAATACTAGATGGTAAGCTTTGGTGCCTGGCAGACGGATAAGCGATCAAGTAGTACGAGACTCGTCGCACATCTGACGCTACTATCCGTCGACGGTCAGGAAGTCTGGATATTTTATGTTGGCCGTAATCCAGATGGTTTTACCGCCATCTGTCGGAAACTATGAGATCTTTCCGGCTTTTCCTTTACTCACTTCTTACGACACCCACGTAATGAAATGGGGTGATGTATTTCGTCATGCCGCCCGCCAGTGCACGACGGCGATAAGGTGCTAAAAGTGTTAACATAGGTACTTGAAATTGCACTAATATGATATGTAAATTATCCTATAATATAAATCCAAAGTAAAACGTGACTTTCACTTTGTGTTCAGAAATAGTTCGCAGACGCATCCAGACATCGTATAAATAACTATACCGTCAACGCGTTGGCACTCATAACATCCAGTATTCACATTATTAAACTGTGAATAATTATCATAACATTATTATTTATAGAATATTAACATTTACAAATAATTCTAATTATATATTAATTAAATATAAATTATACGTGGTAGAACCACGCTGCAGCTATATTATGGTTGTAGCATGAATGGGTCGGCTCGACCGGGGAAGGACCACGCTCTCACAGAATACCAGCGTAAAATAGCAGCTTAATATTGCTGGGTTTCGTATGGTGAGTTTAGAGAACCGGAGACCCGTTTTACTGGAATCGAGGCATTCTATCGTAGTCCTCAAGGGTGGCAACGCATCTGCATTTTGATTCTTAATCGAGGTTAAATGTAGATGTCTATAGGCCACAGCATTCACTTACCATCAGGTAGACAGTGTGCTCGTGTGTCAACCCTTGTCATATAAAAAAAAAATTTGACATATTTTATGTAGCATCATCGCCACCACCCACCTCTAGCACCATTATCATCATCGTCATCGTCATTACAGCCCATCACAAGTCCACTGTTGTACATTTTCCTCCCACAAAGGATGCCATGTTATGTTTATATTACATATGTATTTTAGTAGCGATATACGTTTAATTAATCTTAAAAAGGAATATTTAATTCCCTTTTTTGTTGATTTTGTTTTGTACTTTTTGTTGCTTGAGTTTTACGTCAATGTAGATTTTACCACAGAATAAATAATAGTTCAAAAAGTTTTACCAAGGTACGTGAGGGTAATATGGTCGGTCATCTTAAGCTTTGCCGCCATATGAAAACAAAACTAGAAGGAGGACAGAGACAAAAACTTAAAGTCGTATACTATAATTAACATAGTAAGAAAAAAAATAGCAAACAAGCTTTGAAATTAGGAACACTTCGAAAAATCAACATAAAACACTAACTACATTACACAATACTAAAATCTATTAAAATATTTGCTATAATGTCAACTATCAAAATGGCGTCGACAAAGCAGCGCACTTTTGACCCTTTATTATTTGATTCAGTGACGAAGAGCTATCGTATCACAGAGCCATATATGCAAACAGGGCTGTAGTTTTTATATGAAAAGGACAAGGATGTAGTTATTATAAGAGTGACTATATTAACTGGATGAGCTCAGCCTTCTTCTACTGAGTTTTTATATTATGTAACTATATATGTAAGTAAAAAGCCTTCCAGCTAGCAGTACAAATACAGACACCCCTAACAATAAGAGTTTTTACATTGTATTTTGACTAAGGAATTATTATTGATCCAAGCAACTTAATTGACTGAAGTCAATTCTTCAACAAGTGAAATTTGTTTTTGGTAAGGGTCAATTTTCAACTTTCAAGGTACAAGTGAACGAATAGGGAAAAAATCACTTTTAATTTATCAAACATTCTACTTTTCTCAACTTTTCAACTCGCCTTTTTTACGTGGCAAAGCTACGCTATAACTACAGCTATATAGCTGTAGCGCGAATCAGTCGGCTCGACCGAGAAAGGACGGCGTTCTCACAGATTAACAGCGTAAAACAGTTTTCTTTTTTGAATTTGCATTTTCATCAACTTTTTTTTTTGAATTTACATTTTGATCTTTAATTGAAGATAAATGTAGAGGTGCTACAGCATCCACTGATCATCAGGTGGACTTTATGCTTGTTTGTCAACCCCATTCAATAAAAAAAACTACTTTAACTGTTTTTACCATTTTATACTTACTTATAATTATAATTTATAATAGATAAAAATAAGAATTAATATTTCTAATTCTTCAAAATTAATTACTTAATAAAAAAGGAGGTTTTATGAGTCTTTTTTATAGAATTATAGATGATAAAAAGCCTTTTAAGCGTTATAAATTTTTTCATATTCCTTTACCATCATTATCATTCCCGAAATATTTTTAATTTTTCGCAACTCTCAACTCTCAACCTCTCAAAAGTTCGCCGTATAATAATATTTACATAATAATGTAAAGATAAATGATACAACAAAAGAAGATAAAGTAAATAATCTAAAACTTTCTAAAAACTCATTTAATTTGTTTTACTTTTATTACTTAAAACAATTTTATTTTATCTTAATTTTTACAGAGATTAGTTCACAAATAAAAGAGAATGTTTACGACAAAGTGACATTAATACAAAAATGCTCGAAGTAAAGTGATAATGATATCTTTCTTTATTAGTTACCTAATTTTTTGTATTAATATTAAATATAAAATTCTTTTATTAATTTTATTGTAACGTGTTTCCTTGTCTGGTAAAATTTGTAATTAACATTAATGCATTTTATACTTTATAGTAACATTATGCAGTAAAAGTAAGCAACAAACATGTTCCCTTATCCTGGATTTCCGAATGGACTAATAAAAATCAAACTTAATAAGGGTATCAACTTTTTCTGCAACCATGGCGGCGAATGAAGAGCTATCGTATCACAGAGTCATCTATGCAAACGAGGCTGTAGTTTTTAGGTTATAAGAAAAGGACCAAATTAATCGGTTGACCATATTACTCTCACGTACTGTAATTAAAAAAAAAACTACCAACTAACTAACAACTAGCGCCATCTGTTGAGCGTAAGATTATTGGCCCTCATTGATGTAACGTAAAAACATCTTGAGGTCTCTTGCTTTTCTTTGGTCTTGAATTGAGACTGTTGATTGATATTTTCTTTATAGTTAATGTTATACTGGTAGAGCCGTGGTAGCTCAGATGGTTAACGCTTGCTGTAAATATAACAGAACGCGAGTAACCTGGGTTCGATCCCCGCCGGCACCAATGAAATTGTTAATTGCAATTTTAAGTGCTGATTTACCACGTGCTCGGCGGTGAAGGAAAACATCGTGAGGAAACCTGCATGTCGTAGGAATAAGAAAAAAAATATTTGGAAGACATGTGATGTGAAGTTCGCCAACATGCATTGGGGATGCGCGGCGGACACTTCCATGCCCTAAAACCCTCTCAGAAATGAGGAAAGGCCTGTGCCCAGCAGTGGGACGTATATAGGCTGTAACTTCACTTTACTTTTTATACTGGTAATTTGTTATAAGAGCCGTTGTTTTGAGATAATGTTAAACTTATTTTAGTTTTAAAATTTGTAAACACTAGACCATGTATTGGGGGTTGGGGGTAAAGATTCACTCTCACGTTTCGTCCCGTGTCGTAAAAGCCAGTGGGAAACAAACTAGCTGACGGGCAGAAGCATCTTTTTTATAACAACCAAAAAAGACTTACAATTGCAGACTCGCCTGCCAACCGTGGCAACTGTGGCAATTATACCTCCTATGGGCCAATCTATGAGGGAGGCCTATATTTAACAGTGGACTTTTGCTAAAAATAGAAAAAAAATTGTTTATTTCGGACAACTTGAAATGCATAGGAATTGTTAGTAGAGAAAAAGTTACATCTATGTTAGTAATATAATTTATACATTTTCTTAATATTTAATCATTAAGCAGGACATGGTCCTGGAGATCATATTTTTGATCAGTGGACAGTGGGTGTCGGCAATCTCACTCAGCACACTGTGGCCGCTGCCGCGCACTCTGTTTAGCAAAGATGCGGTCTTTTTTCGGAATATTGCATCAAAACTATCCGCACCCGCCATTGCAAACATCGCAGACGCGCTACAGTAGCGCGGCTGCCGCAACAGCGCCCTGAATGCTGTATAGGAATTGTTGTATAGGTATTGAGTACGTAGGGCACTATAAGCCTTTTTGGTGTAGTTGGTCCATAGACTGCAAGAATAAAATGACGCACAATATGTTTTGAAAAGCGTGATCTTGACAGCGTCAGTGCAGCGACCAAATCCATGCACTATGCACATGCAATCAAAATAACATATTCGCCCTGACCGACAGTGCCCTACGTTCTCTTTCAATGTCTTCATCGTCTTTAAGGCTGTCAGTCACAATATGTCCAAGATATTTAAAACTATAGACCCTTTCTAGTGCTAAGCTGTAAGGGTAACGTATATCTGACTTACTGGAGCCATCATGGACATTTAAGACATTTTGATGCATAAAAATGTTTTGAAAGTAGTTTCCAAAAACAAAAAAAAAATAGTAATCTAGATTTTGAATGTAACTGGTTTAATTGAAAAAACAATCATTATAAATTCTGTTTCAGGAGCAGTGCATTCATTATACATCCGATTTCGAGCTCCATTTTGAAAGATATAGACTGCAGCAATATAGGACCTATAAATTATCAGTTAATTGTATTCAAATGATTTGTAACTATAAGTATTTATAAACTTATTACTTTATACGACTCTAACATAGGGCTGCCACATAATAACAATAATACCCTCCAGACCCAATTCCGATCATGGCAGCCAGCCGCAATGGAGACTAGCCATCGGCGCAGGACAGGATTATAGTGCCCAAGTGTATAGTCACTCTCAGTATCCAAGCGTAAGATCAACGGCTTTACGTGCTGTCCGATGCATAGGGGTGAGACACCGCCAACTTCCTTACTCCGGGCAGCTACTGAGTATTTTTGACGGAAAAACTCAATAAATGATTTTTTTTGGGACGATCCGGGATTCCTACCCAGGACCTCATGATCAGCAGTCGCTCTACTACAACCACTAGACCAACGAGGCAGTCACTTACTACTAGAATACATAATATATTTCGTACTAAGGAGTCACGACCCTCTTGCCGCTTGAGAAGCAGTCTCTATTTTTATTATCTCTACATTTCTGTTCCGTTTAGAAGAATATGAAGAACGAGTACAACTTCAGGCTGTGAGAATTAAACATTCACAATATAAAAATTATATTACTGGCTGTCAAAACAAATTCAATTTAATTTACCGCTTGTACTTTTATTTATTTATCAAAAACTTTTTGTATTAAAGTAAAGGTACGAACATCACATTTAGCATATGATTGAACTACCATCCAACCGGAAGCTCTGTCTATTATATATGAAGCAGGTCTCTATTGGCTGTATCACCACGTGGAATAATATTCCAATTTAAATTCTTCTGTTATTTAACTGACAAAAAGTATCTATTCAGTTCTATGATATATAATAACGTTTTGAATAATGTTTTGCTGGACCTCATCTTCATCGCCTTCTTCTTCATCCATGAGAACACTTGGATCTGGAGGAATGGGTTCCTCTAGTCCTCTATAATCTCATTTACTACATCAAATGATCGCCTAGTCATTGTTTACGCTGAAACAAATAGATATATCCCTTAACTATTTCTCTTGACTTTTTAAATATATATTTTATTCAAATTATTGTTCTATTATAAATGGCGCTGATACAGATATGTATAATAACGCCATCATATTTATTCATTCCGCTATATATTATGTTATCTAAAGTTCGTTGACCGATTATTATTATGAAAGCTTCTCATTAAACATCTTGTTAGTCGTGATTATGACGTATACTGTATCTGCAGCTATTGTTTATTATATCACTGATAAATCAACAGTCCTATTGATGAATGGAAATTATTTATCTAAACATCGGTTATGATCTATTTTAGTTCAAACATAAATTATAGACAAGCGATTCAGTTTGGTTGATAATGAAACTATTACAAGGAAAATGATTTTAGTGTAAACATAACAAATAACCGTGTATAGGGAAGGGAAAGAAACCGGCGGACTATGCGGTCAGTATCGAGGAGCACCGCCTTCTGCATTTGAGCCCGGAGCGGTCCGTCACGGAGTCCCAATCGCCTCAGAGGACCCGAGAGGCGGACTGGAATTAGCCCATTCGCAGATACGACTACAGAAATAATTTCGGTCGGCAGACCACCCCACATATCGGTCACTTATTTTATGAATTGAAAAAAAATAAAAAAATAATTCTAGCGTCGCATTGCCTGCTTTCCTTGCTTCCGTGCATAGTGTCAATGATCTATGTAACTCAATTTTAAATAATAAAGTAGACCTGTGCTTTGCTGCTGAGGCAAGGCAAACATGGCTAACGCTCTGTATCGGCGAAAATGTCCCACTGGAAGTTAACCAACAAAAACAGTGGGATATTCCGTTGGTACGGAGTGTCCAGAAAAAATTATTTGAAAATTTCTACAGTCAACAAGATCAGGCTCGCCTTCTAGCTGTTTCGACGAAGGAATCTAGCCACTGGTTACATGCTCTACCATCAAGTAATCTCTGCACATTGCTTGATGGGGAAAGCTTGCGCATCGCCGTAGGAATCCGGCTAGGAGTGGCAATTTGTCAACCTCACCAGTGCCCCCGTGGTAGCAGCGTCGATGAGTTTGGGCTCCACGGACTTTCATGCAAGAAAAGTGCAGGTAGGTTTTCCCGTCACGGTTCTGTGAACGAAATCATCCGAAGGGCTCCTGTCTCCATAAATATCCCCTCGGTTTTAGAGCCTTGCGGGATATTTAGAGACGATGGTAAGAGACCCGACGGTATTGACTTTGGTCCCTTGGGAGAGAGGTAAAGCCCTAGTGCTGGATGCTACTTGCGTTGACATTTTGGCGGCCTCTCATCTTAAGGTACCTCTTTTAGAGCCAGGGCGGCATCAGAGGCAGCCGAATTTAGTAAATGGCGCAAATATGAGTCTTTGAGAAATGACTACATATTTGTGCCATTTGCTGTAGAGACTATCGGTCCGTGGAGTCCACGTGCAGTGAAGTTTCTAAAGGGCTGGTTCTTTCCACGCTCAAAGGCTAAGCATAGCTATTCAGCGAGGAAACGCAGCCAGCGTTCTTGGCACTATACCACGGGGAGCAGGTCTTTTTGACTATTAAAATTTTTAGTTTTAGTTTTTCTATATTATTGTTTCTTTTTTTATATTGTATATAATTAGTTTTAATCGTAAATATTATAATTTTAGTTATTATTTTAAAGTTTCTATTACATTATTTAAAAAAATACTAATATAAATAATTAAAGTTAACATAAATTCTATTCCATTTATTTTAAAAAAATACAAGCGACTAGTACACATCTAAATTAAGAAATTTTTTAAACTTTTTGATTTTTTCATTGCGTAAAATTTGCGTTAAAATTATGAGGCCCTCTAGTTTCAATCACAGTGATGATGTCCAAATAAACGGGAGCAATCAATTGCGCAGGAGATCTCACGTGTACACTCAAACGGAGATGTACGAGTATACTATACCGTGGAATCTATAGTCCAAACCAAACACAGATTGCAACGTTTACCTATGCGACATCACAAACAGGCTATAACATAATTTTGATTTTTTACGAACGTTAGCTTCGATTATACTTTTATCATAAGCAGATACTCTCACCACTAAAACACACGATCGTCACATTCTCGAATATATAGAAATAACCATCTTATCTTAATTTTAATCAGGAGATAGAAGTGGATGCCTCATAACGATAAACGCGTATACGGTGGCCTGATATTGGACGTACTCGCAATGGCGACATGGTAGAATGTACAAGATGCAAGGGTTTAATGCAAGCAGATGGCTAATGTGGCTAGCGTATCGTATTTTGTGCAGACCTATGTTAGACTCATATATCGATTGTGGTCTGAGATATTGTTATTCTTACAAGAGCGGGGCTCGCTAGGTAGCGTAACTCCTAGAGATGTGTTTTTTCCACAAATGTTCACCTAAGATTCGAGCCTAGGAGAAACTGACTATTAACGCCAAGTTATTATTTTTATCACACTCGCCTTAGCAGGTGTGAATAAGACATAGTTTTATTAAAAATTATGGAGGAGTACAACACATGACTTAAAAATGTGACGGAGCGCCGCTCCTTTTTATCTCGCGTGGACCATCAGTGAATATTAACATCAATGTTTTTACACCTTGATGGCCCAGTCCGCAGGCGACAGTTGTGATAAACAAATCTGTTTTTACTCAAATTTGACAAAACCTCACTTAATGGTTTACTAAATTCCATTTCTTTCTAGGGTACCGTTTAATTATGTATTTCTGCTGCGTGCACTTCCGCACCGTGGACCGTTAAGTAGGGTATAGAGAGACAGTTTAATTACAGTCTTAAGCTTTCCATCCTGTCGCTCCGCAGGAACCAAGCTTACGCGCCGATAGTTTAGGTAATTTCTTTTTAAAGTGAAATAATGATATTTTAAAAAAAAAGTAAATAACATAAGCACTGCTTTATGGTTAGTTCAGTTAGTATGCAAAGTTTCATGATCTTATTTAAAGTATTTTATGAATAACAGCGGTTTATTGTTCAGTTTGGAGGTAACTTTGGATTTTTTTTCTATCGAGAAAATTTTACGGAATCGTGTTTTCGTCTAACGTAAACCTTAACATTAATCATCAACTTTACCATATATTTATTTCAAAATTAATGCTGCAATTACTTTCGGCATAACGGAGGATCTTGCTAAGCCATTTGAGGTTATATTTCCCCTTAAGATTTACCACCCTATAAAACCAAAGCTAGGAGGAGTTCAGAGACTAAAACACAAAGTCGTAAACTATAACTATTATATTATTTAAGAACAAAATAGCAATGAAGCTTTGGCAATAATTAGGAGCACTTCAAATAATCTACTTTAAAAAACTGACTACACTGCACCATACTACTCTATAATGTCAATTGTCTAAATGGCGTCGATAAAGTAGAGCTCTTTTGACACTTTATTATTTGATAGACCGATAAAGAGTTATCGTGTCACACAGCCATCTATGCAAACAAGGTTCTAGTTTTTGAGTTATAAGAAAGTGATCATATTTACCGGATGATCATATTACTCTAACGTACTATAGTAGCACCTATAATCGGTACCAAAAAGAAAAAAATTATTACGTTACTGGTATTTACGCGGTACGTAGTGAATTATATGACGATGTAATTTACACCGGTCTTTAATCTATAATAGGACATAATAATGATGATATAATACATTATAGTTAAACCGTATAAAATGTCTAGAAATTATTCATGTAATATTATTAGTATAAACGATAATTTTTAATAAAAAACAGGAAAAGAAATAACTGCCTATAATCCTACTCTACTTCTGTCCGTCATAGACTTCCTCTGGAACTGGTTATTTGAATAAAAAATCATGACTGCAATTAGTTTAATTAAAATTTTCGTATTTAAAATAAAAACTAAAAAAGGGCTCGAAATAATAGATTTTCTCACAAAAGAAGGTAACTCTAAAAAAAAGGAAAAAAACCGGACCGAAGACGGGACGCGAACCAAGGCATTAAAGTTTCGCCGCCGCTCGATATCCACTTGAGCTATTACGATCATTAACACACTGTCAAAATTTACCTTCTTATATTGTAGCAGTTTTTCATTGCCTGAAAAGACGGACAAATAAACATTAAAAATGAATCCTAGCTAGATCGATTTATTGCCCCCGAAACTCCCTGGACACTAAATTTTATGAAAATCGTTGGAGCCGTTTCCGAGATTCCGATTATATATATATATATATATATATATATATATATATATATATATATATATATTAATAAATTAACTCGTATGGTGGTATCATATTGTAGATTTGGAATGTCCGTATACCATGTACAACTGTGTTAAATGCGCTCAAGGAGGCGTTATTGACATTTATGTGGTGGAAGATAGATTGAAATGGCCTTCAGTGAGACAAACAGATTTGTTTACTCGTATGTATACAATAGCAAGGTAACTATATCTGTTGAATCCTTGCATCCGATATTTTTAAAAGAATTGCGTATTTTTTGCTTGCATTAATTTGCTTGTATAAGTAAAATATACCTAAGTTTATTTTATAAATATTTTATTATGATCGAAATAAAACGGCTGAAGGGTATTGAAAATTGGATATAAAAACTAGAATAAAAACCTAAGAAATTTTGAAAGTACATATATGTATTTAAAAGTACAAATACAGAAACATATATTTGTTTATGCAGCTTGAAGTTATCATTAAACTTTCACTGTTATTATATTTACATTATTTTTCACCTTCGATATTGTTAGTCCTTGAAAAATGTTATAGTTTATCAGTGTTTAGCAACTATTCGAAAGATAAAGGTTTACTAATTTATCGCAACTTTATTTACAAACAAAATTATATATTATGTTTTAAAAAATAGAAGTTAAGTGTGGTACAAAAAAGTCAATACAAATCATTCGAGTTAATAGGCTGGCCTAATCGAAGTCATTTCAAGTTAGATTGTCCTTAATGCTGAAATATGGACCGTTGCAATCAGATCGTAATAACACATTATTAGACGTCACTTGAGTATTATATACAAGTGGCAACGAGTGGTGCGCCTGTGCAAGCTCAGATCGCTGACCGGAGCTCTGATTGAATAATAACATTATAGTAAACTAAACTATATTTAACCGAAATACTCTTCAGTATACGAGTATGTACATCTCAAATATTTCAATAAAAGTAATACCTATTCTTATAGATTGTAAAATTATTATATCACATGTACTATCAGTAAAATTACCTCATTCTTTTATTTTCCGTCAAAAGAACGTGTTTGTAAAATGCATAATTCTTTAAAATAAACCAATATTTTTTTTTAGAAATGCTTTCGGATAGTGTTCTTTAAGCCCTAGATATTGCTTTATGTCACTAGTCTAGGTATTTTTCGGATGGTTATACCTCCGTTTTTTTAAGATTGAAATCTTGTTATTCTTTTGCCATATCAATTTCACAGTCTACCACATGGTAAGTTGTTGTTGTGATTCGTACACATTTATTCTCGATTAAAAATCAAAATGTAAATGTCACCCTTTGCCAATACTATTTAATAATTCTTATCTAAAATTGAGAATTAACTCCCAACTGAGGCTAGACAACCGGTCAGACAAATTAATATCAAAATTAGAATTGTATAACAATATCATGATATAACAAATTATTTTAACTTCATATTTTTATACTAAATAAAAAGTTTACACAAAGTTTAAAATAGTTGCTTGTGAAACATCAATTATATAAATTATATAAAACATTATAACCTTTCGTTTTATAATAACTACTACTATACTTCAACCCATCAGAAGTCCACTGTTTAACACAGGCCTCCCCCATTGTTTGCTGCTACAAAGTACGGTCTGAGCCACTTGCATCCACTAAATGCCTGCGTGTTTCCTCAGGTCGTCACTCCTTAAATTGGGGGATTTCCTAGCACTGTGCTTATCAGTACGGGCGTCTTGGACAACCTTGTCGCCTCGAGAACCTTTTTTTTTTAAAGGATAATTGTGACAACGAACACACAGTCCACCTGATGGTGAGTGGATGTTGTGGCTCATGGACATCTACAACAATTCTCGATTGAGAATCAAAATGCAGATGCGTTGTCACCCCTAAGGAATAAGGTGGAATGCCTCATTTCCAGTAAAAAGCCTGCCTGGTAGGCCTTATTTTCAGAAAAAATGATCTCACTTTCTCCCCCATCGGTGACCCGAGTAAAGCCCTTTCAGAGTGACTTCAAGCTTCCTCACACGGCCAGCAGTGAAAGACAACGTTTCCATAAGTTATCATTGGCACACGCACTGGTTGTCACACTATCGTCTTAAGATTTTAAGGAATAATATTTAATAAACTGTAAAAATAATATTTTTTTAATAGGATACGGTGACATAGATATAGACATCCATAGACATAGACACCCATAGACATCCACATCTATCCTCGATTACGAATCAAAATGCAGATGCATTGTCTAAGTCTAAGATGGAATGCCTCGTTTCCAGTAAAAATGGTCTCCGGTTCTCTACACTCACCTTACGAAATATTAAATATTATATTAAAAAAATGAAATATACTTTAGATAATCATATCACTTAGTCGAGTTCATTGTTTCTTTTTAATTATTATTAATTTACTTGTTTTATTCGTGATTTAAAATGATTGATTTCGTTTTATGAGAGATTTTAATCTACAAAAACTAAAAGTGACAGCTGTAAGCAGGTACGTTCCCTAACCCTAATCTATTTCTAAAGTTTCTATATTTAACTAATGTTTGACTCGTCGGATGTCGTTGCTGGAACTAGTATGAAGTGGTTTAATTTACTAATTTTAATTTTGTAGCTTCGTAGCGTTCCATAAATTTAAATGAAATAATAGAATAAAACCATTACAGTGATATAACTGTTATCCATAAATAAATTAAAATATGACATTGAAAGATAAATTTAAATATAATATATATTTTTTTAATTTTAGAAATTATGGAAATAATAAGTATTTTTTTATTTATACGATTGTTGTACGAATGATTATTTTTTAATCATGCGATATTATTGTTTTATTAGCAACAGATACTAAAATTATTGAATAAAATGTTTTTATCTTATAAACAAGGGTATTTACAAGAGCATGCCTTTGATACAGCTTGCTTCTATTTTGGTATTCAAACGGACCGTTTAATGTGACTAGAGTATTGTTTTTGGCACCAAAAACGATCCACGTGACATCCATCGCACGTATTTTCAATTTCGCACACATATACAAGAGTGTGTACGTTAAAGCTTGTGAAGAAAGCGCTCGAATGTTTTAAATAAAGCTTTTTAGTGTAATTCTCAAAGCACAGCGTTCAGAATGCTTCTATTGACGTCATATATTATTATAATAATTATAGTTAACAAAATTAATCATAAATATAAATTATGTTTACATATAGTCTGTTGAATAAACAAATAAAAAACCGTTATGTGGGATGCCTATTAAAAGCTATTTTTAAGCACCATTACGTCATTGATAATTCATTATTTTGAGATTTATTTCGTTAACATTATTCAATAAAATAAAATAACTTCCGTATGATTTATTACCTTCTTCTAAAAACGGAGCGTTAATTCTTAGACTATATTTTATCTAATTATATCTCCTTGAAGAAGTTTTATATGAAAATTCTTTGCAATGTTCGGAGTTCGGACAGCTAAGTTCCACATCGTTTTAGGAAGCATCGAAAATGTAATTCTATTAAGTAAGGATCTTAGGACTTATTTACTTTAGTAATATCTCAAAACTACAAACCTCTGAAACCAAGGAGGATTCATCCAGTTTAGTTGCAAGTTACTAAATTATCTTACTGAAAAAAGTTTTAGTTACAACCTTTATACGTTCCTTTATACGTCCTGCTGGGTACAGGCCTCCTGTAATATCTGAGAGGGTTTTAGGGGAAGGAAAAGTCCGCCGCCGTGTCTTCGAAATATTTTTTTTGTTATTGCTTAGATATGCAGGTTACCTCACGATGTTTTCCTTCACCGCCAAGTACGTGGTAAATGAGCACTTAAAATTGTAATTAAATTTCACTGGTGCCGGCGGGGATTGTACCCGTGTGCTCGCGTACTGTGAAATTTACAGTAAGCGTTTAGTGACGTAGTAGCTCTACTTACTGAAAACTAAAATAACTCAATAATTGCAATATTTGAATCCTATTTTACGCGTACTCCCCACGCACTTGACCAATTTATAAATTGCGCGACGTATTTAATTTAGCTCAATTTTCGTGAAGGTTATAAAACATTTTGTAGCGTAATAACCTAAATTAGTAATAAATAAAATTAACAATTATTTAATGATATATAAAATATAGTTATGCAGCATGATAAATGTTTTGTATTGGTGCTCTGGTTTATAATGTAAAGTTATTTTTAAAATATTTGATTTAAGTAATAATAAAATACTGAACCGATAATTATTATGAAAAATGATGT
Source organism: Parnassius apollo (assembly GCA_907164705.1). Lineage (NCBI taxonomy): Eukaryota > Metazoa > Arthropoda > Insecta > Lepidoptera > Papilionidae > Parnassius > Parnassius apollo. The sequence continues at coordinate 15,016,871 of CAJQZP010000212.1, forward strand.
TTTCGGATCCTTAAAATGTTTAAACAAATACTTGTTTTTTTTTGTTAATTGCTACAATTCGAAACCTTTGATGTTATATTTGTTACGATAACCTAAAATAGTTAAAACCGATCAAATCAAAAAGTGCGATCGCGTAAACGTCAAAATTTTTATTTATATTACTTATTGCATTTGCGATAAATCGGTATAAGTCGTAGGTCACATGTATGCATAACTGTTGTCACTTTCAACCAATAAATGAATTATCTTTATGTTTACGGTTTACTGTGGATATTTATTGCGTTATTACAAAATTAACTTTTTAATAATAATTAATAAGTATAAGTCTATATCCCTTCGATGCTAAGACATAGTTTGTAGAAGAAAGAAAGCCCTGACTATGTTTTAACAACGACTTCTGAAGCTATTATCACAGAATAAATTACTACTAGCTAATACGACGTCGACTAGCTAGTAGATTAGCGACGCGACGTCGATTGCCGTGAACCGCATCAAAATTGGTTGATTCGTTCGGAAGATATCGTTGTCGAAAGTAATCTCGATAAGAGATATAATATTTTTTGTAAGAGGTTTTTTTGTTAGGCTGAAAAAAAACATAAAAATCGTTTGATTTTTTCGTGAAATATTCAATTTTGTAAAAAAAATGGTTTTTGAAAATTATGATTGATATTTATTTGGAGCGCTTTGCAATTGAAATTAGCGGGAAGTTCCAGCGATGGCCTGCAGGGTCAACCAATTTTTTTATTCATTTAGTTCTTTGAAGTCGGCTTTTAATTTTTTATCAAAAGGTATTTTTTTATCCTTTAAAGTAAACTAAAGGATATTATAATATAATATCCTTTAGTTTACTTTAAAGGATAAAATATAACATATCAATCTCATTGTTTTCTAAATAAGGTAGGCAAGGGTAATATGGTCACCTTAAGCTTTTTGCTGCCCTATAAAACCAAAACTAGGAGAAGGACAGGGACAAAAACACAAAGTCGTATACTGCATCTAATATATTAAGAAAAAAAAACCAACAAGAATTGGCAATATAGCAATTAGGAACATTTCGAAAAATTTACTTAAGAAAACTAAATAGACTACACCATACTAAAATCTAAAATATTTACTATAATATCAACTGTCAAATTGGCATCGATAAAGCATCGCTCTTTTGGCCCTTTGTTATTTGATTGACCGATAAAGTGCTATCTTACCACAGAGCCATCTATACAAACAAGGCTGTAGTTTTTGAGTTATAAGAAATTGAACGTATTAACCGGATGACCACATTACCTTCACGTACTATAGTTACATTAAAAACTAAACCACTCTTAGGCGTAGAATTTTTTTCTCTAAATGTATATGGGACAACTCTTGGACTATAGCTTATTTATTAATAAAGAATAATCAAAATCGGTTTACAGCTGACGAAGGTATCGCGTGAAATACATACTATACATACAAAGAAATATATAGTCGAATTGACAAACTCGCCCTTTCTACCGTCTAATATTGCCAAAATATACAGTTAGGACTGTTTCTCACAAATCACAGTGTGGTGTGCTCGAGCCCTCCGCGCAGGTGTACGTTTCTAGGGCAGGCGGAAAAAATTATGTTCACATCGAAACAAAACGACAGTTATTGCTTCCATACATTTCTTTATAGATTACGTATCTTTATGCGCTAAGCCGTGTCTCATGGTACGGGGTAGGGTGAAGGAAGCGGTCATTCAGAGATAATAAACGTTTCGACGCGATTTGCGATAGGCCTCACGCCGTGCGTATTTGAGAAAGTAGATGGAGCAGAACTCATTCCACATTCTGCTTTGGGATGCGCTTGCGTGTAGATAGTTTGAGATTTAAAATTTTCGGTTATAGTAGTTGCTTTAATTTTTATTAAGTTTGTTTTGTTAGTTGTATTATTACGTTTTGTAATAAAGTTTTTGTTATTGTTTAGTGACGTTTTGTATATTATCACTAGTATGACATTAGGTCCATCGACATGAAAATCTCATAAAGATTTTACGTCACCACGAAAGAAGCGGAAAGTGTTGCATATTTCGAAAACCAAAAAATAATAATTGTAAATATCTATAAATATGTAAAAGAAACGTGGTCTAGTGAAGTTTATCCATCCAAAAGGGATATAAAAAGAAGACTGCCGATATTTTAGGTTATAATCAATGTGAGGGACTCTTCTACGTCTTCATCATCATAAAATGATTCTGAAATAGATACAGATAAATAGTCTATCAAGTGTCTCTGAAAATCTATTATAAAAAGTTATATGCATGCTTCAAGGTTGGCTGCTTAAGAATGCTTAGCTTTAAAAGTTCGTCTTTTTACCTGACTGCCAAGAAGTTGTTATGTTTTATACAACTACCTACCTACCTACTTATTAAAGTAATTACCTACTATTAACGTAATAATGAAAATTCATTTAGGTACAGGATAATCCTCTTTCTTTATAATATAATAATAGACATAGGGCCCGTAAAGAACTTCGCACTCGGCACCATTATATTTCACTCTGATGTATGTAATGATAAAAGGATAAAAATGAACCTAAACAAAAAAGATTGCTTACCCCGATGATATCGTCAAAGGTCAATGTACTTTTTTCCGCCTGCTCTAGAAATGTACGGGCAAATGCCGTAATCCAAGCTAGGAAGAAACGTTATTACTTAGTAAACCCCGTTTACCATTTTAGTCAGTTTAGTGTTAAACATTAACCTAAAACTACCTAAGACTATGATTCCTCAATCCGAAACCCTCGTTACGAGCAAACGGAACTCTGGTTCTGGTTGAATTTACGTATATAGTTAATACCTATATTATAACGTAATATAGTTAGCTAAATAGTAAAAAATTAGCTCTAGTGAGTCAGATACTTTAGTATTTTATATGTTACTACTATAACAACGGGAATGAAAATAGGCTATGTGATAAAAACTTAGTTTTTTTTGTACTTTGTTATGACGAGGAACTGGCCTCAAAAAAGGTCAATTGAAAGTCGAATCTATCATACAATATTTAGGTCAATTACTTTAAATGTTTTGTTTATACACTATATGAGTTGCTTTTAAACGACCTTAAAAAAGGACACTACTAAACCGTAGTGATTTCATTTTCTTTGGACTTTACTTTCATGACGATGAGAAAAATATGTCAAATAGGGTTGTCAGTTCTATAATTTGTTTATAAAAATGCTAATTGCTGCTAAAAATATTTTAAATAGCGTTTTCAGTTCTATGGTTCTATTATTTATTCATCTGCTATTATTGTACTCGTAAAATAGCAAGAATTCATTTATTGCATTTGCGTACTTTTTGTGGTTATCGCTGAAAAGAGAAATGAGCTAGAAAAGCTCTTAATATGGAAGTCAATTTTTTCATTTATTTTTTAAATAAATTTCAAAAATTATTATTATTTATCATATGGTTTTAAGTTTGGTTTGGTTGGTTTGGTTTTTATTCACTTGTGGTTAACGCAACCGTTGGGATATATTGATATTAATTTAAAATACATTAATCAGAGATTTGCGAGAGGCTGTACTGTTGACTCTGTGTGAAAGAAGGCCTTGAAAGCAGAGGAATATCGGAATTACGTTGCTTCGCTCGTTTTACGCTATTCGCGAAAATATGGTCTACAGCCTAGCCATAAACCAGATTTGCCGCGGGGGCCAGGAAGACTAGTGCTTCCGTCCTTTGGACTTTTAAGACATCTTCTTTCAGACCTCATAACGAAACGCCGTTTTATGAGCTCGGGTGAGGTCCGCTACGGAGGTGAGGTTTGACGCCGTAGAGAAAGAAATTGGGCCGTGTTCCGGCGCGCTTTGCCCAAGGAGTAATATAGAAAGGAGTTGTTCTCCCCATAGACGGGGCCACCAAGAGGCAGCTGGTAATGTTGAAGCCGCGGATGTGCCATTTCAAAACTCTTGTGCAAATTTTTTTAGTGATTTTATAGCTTTATTTATGTCTAATAATGTTGTGGGTAGTATAAATATTGAATCTAATTTGTTGAAAGTCAACGTATATGTTTTATCAATACTTGGGTAGCTTTTTTAATTTGGTTGGTATAGAAATTATTAATTGTCCTAGCTATAACTAATGGATCCTCAATTATATCACCATCAACAATAATTTTACTAATTGCTTCTTCCTTTGTACTATTTTGTACTTTGTATTATTTTGTACTTTGTACTATTTATTGTTGATGTGGTACTTCAGGGTATGGAACTTCTACGTATTAGATTCTTATATAATATGAAATTGGCGTTTTGTCGAACTGGTCACTGTGATCTCAAATATCTGGCGTTTGTTTAGGAATTCCAGATTCAAATTTATTTAGAATTTAGGCTTATGTATTTGTTTGTGTTTCTAAATAAGTGATTATATAAAACTTTTTTGAACAATTTCGGCCAATATCGGAATCCTCGGCGTCGACATATCGAGTGACGTGCAGTTTCGTGGTCACTTGGACGAGAAGGCCAAATTGGCCTCCAAAAAGTTTAGCGTGCTCAGCAGAGCGGGTCAGTATTTCATGTCGGCACACCGCCTACAACTTTATAAGACGCAGGTTCGGCCGCACATGGAATACTATTCCCATCTCTGGGCTGTGGCTCCCTAGTACCAGCTCCTTCCATTTGATCGCATCCAGCTTAGAGCTGTTCGAATAGTCGGCGACCGAGCTCTTTCCGATCGCCTTGACTCACTGGCACTGCGAAGAGATGTTGGATCCCTTTGCGTATTTTATCGACTATTTTATTTTACCACGGGGAGTGCTTTAAGGAATTGTTTGGACTTCTTCCAGCCGTACAATTTCACCATCGCACATCGCGACATAACTTGCTATATCATCCATACCATCTGGATGACTGGCGGTCCATCACTGTGCGATTTAAAATAAGTTTTCTTCCTTGTGGAATCGACCAGCACCGGAGATTTTTCCGGATCGATACGACTTAGGGATCTTCAAGAAAAGAGCCTACTGCTTTTTAAAAGGCCGGCATCAGTGTTGCCACATTGAATTACCGTAGGTCTCTAGACTGCCGTCAAAAAGTCCCTAGTTATATATGAATTAATTAACAAAAACAGTCCCCATATGTCGCTAAATTTAATTTTATTAAAAAAACGCGAAACAAAGATAAAATCGAACAATATATTCATCAATCATTAATATTCTTATATATATATATATATATATATATATATATATATATATATATATATATATATATATATATATAAGCAATTAGAGCATAATAATGTTGTACATGTTAAGTGATTTATTTGTAATAGGTGATGGAATGTAGTTGTGCTTCTCTTAATGTGTTTATTATTGTATAAGCGACATCCAGAGAACCTTTGTTTCGGTTCCTTTACATTTTATTATTTCTTTAACGGATAGAGTATAGTATTTCTTACGCCTGAAGTAGTCAGATGGTAACAAAAATTGAAGTAAGTGCAAATGTCACTAAAAGTCGCCAGAATATTTTTTGTCGCTAAACATTGAATTAAACTCTCCAAGTTAACAAAAAACTCGTTAGATTTAGCGACAAAGTCGCTAAAGTGGCAACACGGGCCGGCATCGCGTCTGCAATTTACCTGATGTTGCAGTTGTTTATGGGCGGTGGTAATCACTTACCATCAAGTGAACCGTATGCTCGTTTGCCCCCTCTTCTAAAAAAAAATATAGCTGCAACTTTATTGTAATAGGTTAAAAAGTCTAAATAGTTTACTTTGGCATATTTGACATCACTATTTCACAAAATGCGCCTCTACAGTATTTTACTATGACGCTCTCATTGTGATTAGACGTCACGAATATTAATCTGGTTTCTTCATTTTTCTTATCAAGCCACCTAAATATCGTATATTTTCGTTACACGTGTAAAATTATTATTCTGTTGTATATAAATATACTCGTAAATTTTATCTCATTCTTGCTTTGGAAATGTTATCTAATGTTTTATTTTATTTATTTATTATATCGCAAGTGCGAAGAGTGTTAATCATAGCGAATTCTCTATTCTTATCTTATGTAGGTCATTCACACTTGACATTCAACTTCGTTGTCACGAAAATATAGCTTAATTGTATTGTACTGGGGAAAATAACCGTAATATTTTTTAAATAGCTGCAATAGTTACTGCTAAAAATAATTTGTACAAATGACAGACAGACTTTGGCAGAAATGACAGAAAAAAAGAAGAAACGGCAGAAAAAAAATGACAGACAGACAGACTTTGATATGCACTTAGTAAAAAGTTGTTATTTTTATATTACAAAGAGACTCTTATAAAAACAACAACATCAGTAGTTACGTAAATACCGTCGCGTAGAGGCAGCGAAAGGGAATCCACTATCCCATAAAAAGCGCAATCATCCGGTGTCGTACGGGGCGACATTATTAAATGCAACAGGGGACGGTATCTTCCTCATAACAACTTAAAATAATAAATATTTCGGTTGCAAACCCGTCTACCAAGCGCGGCAAGTAAGGGAAATTTCCCTCTATGAGGCATTCTATGGAGAAGGCCTTTGTTCGGAGATGGATCTACCATAGGTTGTAAGAAAAATATTAACTTTTATGCCTTATCTATACTTAAGTGTCATGTTTCGTCTCTGGGGTTTCGTAAGAGGCAACTATGGAAAATGCTAGATAATTGTCATGGCCTACGATTAATGGCGAAAACACCATCTCGTTACGTCAGAAGTAAAATATTCTGATTGACGAGGAAGAGCAGAGTCTAAAGTTGTGAGACATCTGATACTGACATAACAAATTAGATGGGTTCGTCAACAGGCTAACGGGGAAGCTGGGGCCATTGATTGACACAGTTTGCACATGAAATGTGTGCGTACATAGATTAATAGGTAAAACAGTTGCGAAACCAATCAAAAACCGTTTTTGAAACAAGTTTAATTAAAAAAAAATTCATTTTTTCAGACGCAGATGAGCGGTGACCGCGCCGGCACTGGTTCACAGTGCGGCCTGACGTCACTGCTGCCCATGTCCTGTCGCGGACGGGCAGCAGCGTTTGCGCGAGACTTGAACTCACGCCTAAGGAATCTCGGTGCTGCGCAAGAACATGAGTGTGAAAATACCTGGCTCACGCGTGACTCTACCTCAACTCACAGACCTGCAACGTCCCCACAGAGGGACTTAGAAACGTTTTACGATTTTGAACTTGAATGTGAGAGTCCTTCCAGTCCCGTTGATGAATATGACGCCCCGTTTCCTGAGCGATCTACCACAGATATCACAGAGACACCGTTTTTTGATGTCAACTCAGAAGTGGACCTCAAAGAAAAAAGTAGGTTAACATTAAAACAGCCAGATAAAAACAAGAACGGTTTTAAGTTTTCTACTGCTTTTTATACGGACACTTCACCAGTGAAACTTCAACCTGTCCCTCGAGAAAATGGCTATGCAGATAAACCTCTATATTCACCTATAAGTTTCGAAGGCTGTGTACGACAAAATAGTTGGGATGAAATCGACTTTGCAACTCGATCTCCAACAATTGTTGAATCTGCACGATTTTTTAGTTCACCAATTAATAAATTAACGGTTCCTGATAGCGATTCTGAATTTGAATCTGCAAAAAGCGAACCATCCGATTGTAATGATGATATTACCCTAGGTGAAAACTCTTTAGGAAAGGATGCAACAGAGGGCGTAGAAAACTTATCACTAACTGATGCGGATCTCTTTGATGAAGAAATCGCCATTGATTCAACTGACATTAAATCAACGTCTGCTAATAATATTGATATAAATGCAACCGAAATAATTACCAGTGAAGTTTCTGATGAAAAAGATGTATCGCCTGTGCCTGAAATCGATCCTAAATTATTAAACACAGAATGTAAAGAAGATGAAGAAACTGAAGACGATCGTCCACAGCGTGTTCGCAGGTGCTCTTCACTAAAGACTGGGAAAACGCCACCCGGAACGCCAGGACGTAAAAAAATTGTTCGATTTGCTGATGTACTGGGACTTGATTTAGCTGATGTTAAAACATTCATGGATGAGATACCAGTCATTCCAAAGTCCGCCTATGATGATCTTACAGGTTGTGATGTACAAAATTCTCCACCAGCTAGACCTCAGCCCAAACTTGGTGCCCTAACATTGGTTCCATTGTTCCAACTACCTCGCGATGTAACAGAGAAACTTGAAAAGATGAACGTATGCCTGGAAAGTGCACGTGTCTGCGACGGGGCTCATGTAACGGTTTGCGGATCAGTGCGTGTACGGAATTTAGATTTTCATAAGACTGTTCACGTTCGTTACACCATGAATCGATGGAAAACATACACTGACCTACAAGCAACATATGTACAGGGCTCTTGTGATGGATATTCAGATCGCTTTCAATTTGTTTTGTATGCGCCGTGTATATCTTCTGGCCAGAGGTTAGAACTGGCTGTTCGTTTCCAGTGTAAAGGGCAACAATTTTGGGACAGTAATGATGGATCCAATTATTGCTTCGATTGTTTAGCTTTGGGCGCAACAGCACCAATATCGGCAACACCAATAGTGCTTCATCCTACTGTGGACTGGCATCCGTCGTTTTACTGACTACCTAAAAAGTGATTTTAGTGGTGGTCTTAGTATGGGAGTGATGATGGTGAATATTCGAAAAACTGGAGTCCGGCTGGCCCGGAGTAGCAAGCATGTGCTCAGGCGAAAGACTGGAGTAGCTGGTGATGTCGTAATCAGTCATGATTTAGCCCGCGCCGGCTACGATCAATTCCTGAAAGAAGCAAAACGTGGCGTCCTAATTTAATGAGGCTTAAAATACGAAGCGTTTTGTGATATAATTTAGAGTAGGCGTAGAATTTATTTGAGCGTGAAATCGTCTCGTTATACGTGCCATTTGAAATGCGATTTTTCAGGTCATTCTATTTTTAATACTATTATTTTGTAGTATAGTGTACACGAGAACAATTGAATGATATAATACGATGTAATTATGATTATCACGAACGAGAAATCGAATTATTGAAATTTTTGTACATAGTTGGAGAAATGAATACTGAATGATATTAATATTTTAATATTTTTTACAAACTGTTAGCCGTATTGATTAAATAGTTTTATATGAAAATAAACACTTAGATTTTATTCACATTAACTATGAAGTATAGATTATTTGAATATATTAATTATTGTAACGAATAGTGCAAATATAATTCATAATTATCTGTGTCATGTATGAAGCTCGTTTATTAGATTGTTAAAAATTATTAATAAGGCTCTCATAAATATTTGTCAATATTAGTCAGGTATTAAATAAGTATAATAATCCTACACATGTTACAACATTAAGCAATATATAATGGGAATTATTTAATTAAAGTCTTTAAAAATGCTGTAAAGTAGATATATATATTTTCTATTTTTATATTTAGAAAACTATATCATGATACTTCGTCTGAAATAATGGATAATAATTGTTTTGAAATTTGAGATTTTATTGATTCAAGAAGACTAATAGGAGATATGAAATTAAATTATTATTACTTTTAAGCTGGCAGCAATATTTATTATTTTGCTTTAATTTTTATATGTACCTGAATCCTTAAATGTGGCCATATTACTTTTACAATATACCGATACGTCGACGTTCTTCTGTATAGTTGTTATTGTTAAAATTTGACAACTGTGTTAATAATAATAAATACCTTCCTAATTAAATATTTTCCACAAATTTAAGCTGCGCTGTTTTATTAACCGTTATCTTATGAACACAAATAGGAAATTATGTATTTCTAATATTGGGTAATTGAGACGACCTTTAATAGTCAACTACATTACCTACCTGTATAATTTAAATTTGTGGCTTTTGGTGGTGTAAAATTTTGAATTAAATTTCAGTACCTATTTCAAAATATACAAATAAAATGATTTCTTTGATTTTGAAAGCTAACGTATGACCATAGACTTTTTATACTACTATCATATAAATCAATGCGTTACTAAAGTAAAGTAGTAAAGGAATTGTATAAAACTATATTTTTATACAATTCCTTTACTACTTTACTTTAGTGACAACTTGTAATGTCTTATTGAAAAATAGCTTATAGGTAATTAGTTTCAAGCTTAAACTAGTCTGCTTCTTTTAAATAAATATTTATATATTTATTTAAAATCTTAATTGCACTTAAAATGTACAATTAGCTGACTTAATACCTTTAGGAATTCTCTACCAGTCCACCAGGTGCCATAAAACATGAGAATATCTATACGTGATTGTAAATATAAAAACATACATACCATACGTGGAAATACAATTATGAATATACATATATAACTACAAATAACCTAAATATTACACTATGCCAGATACATATGCGCAATTTTTAAATAATACATAATTAATACATTATAAGCATACATCATATTATTCAAACATAATAGACATTAAAATTAAACAGCTGCTGAAAGAAGAAAGGTCGACACGATTGTGAAGCTGTAAATTTTCATACAAAAAGCGATAACGTTTTCCCTGCTGTAAATATAGTCTAATTTTCATAATTTTTGGAAGTGTTGTACATAGATATAATAAAAAAACTAGGTCCGTCCGTTTTTATTTTAAGAAATACTGATTTTTGATTTAAAACTTCCTCGAGCGTTTTCATTTTTATAAATTAAACTAAACTGAATTACTAAAAAATAAAAACGTATGGACCTATGAAGTTATTCTGAATCTAATGAGACCAAATTTTTGGTATAATATTTGATATAAAATGATATAAAGGCTTAGGAGAGTGAAAACATCATCTCTCCAAATAATTTTTTGGCACTTACTTCCAACATTTGCAACTCTATCGCACGACGCGACGGCGATACGGAGCGAGCGATGTGAAACAGATAGCTTTTTTGAAAATACCTACTCGCGCAGCGCATCGGCACTTCACAATCCTCCTATGGGTTTCCTAATATGTGGAGGCAATTTATTCCAAAGCCCTTTGGCCTCAGCGGTGAAAGACAGACAGGTGCGGCGAGGAAAAACCAACACAAGGTCCCCTTCCCTCGAAGGATCGCAAATTACGATCGTGGGAAAACCCAAATACTGAAACTTGCATTTCAGGTATTGGCAGCGTGCGAAGAATTCTGATGCATTTACGCTGATGGATAGGGAGCTATTTAAGCTTAGAACGATATAAGGATACATGAACGTATTTACAAAGGCCAAAAATGAAACGGTTGCAATTATTGAGCAAACGATCCAATATGCACAGAGGCAGTGCCTGATCTAGAGTTCCGACAGCCCTTTTTTTACACGAGGAAATGCCTACGCATGCTGGCCCCGCGGGGGCAAGGACAGGTTATGTCGGACTCGCATCGACAAAAATCCCATGGTGTTCCACCTTCGTCGCATATTCGCAGGACCACGGGGCCCCTTTCGATTCGAAACATCCGCATTTCCACCGGCGGTGGCCGTCCCACGGCGGCCCCTCCTCGGAAGGGAACCACACCTCCCCCATCTTCTTCTCAGGTAAGACGCAGTAGAACACATCGCGCTTCCTCCTTCGCGGCCTCCAACTTCACATGCGCAACAGACGCCGTCTCCGATGCGCGAAGGCCATGAGGCCAGAAAAAACGAGTATTCAGAAGCACAACCCTTCCTGACCCCAGCGGCAGATCTAGTCTATGGCTCCGCCACCAACCACGATTCGGCTGCGGAGGGTAGGGAGAGCGGCGCCTCGCAATACCGACACTCCTCTCCCCCCGCAGCCCCACCACCACCGCATCAATTAAAGATGCAGCCCCGTAAGAGTCGTGGAGGTTAGGGCGAGTGATGCATCGCCATAACAACACTCCTCTTTTTCCGCGACTCCACTTCGACGGCAGCGGTAGGGAGATTTTGTTTATTCTACTACTGTAGTACTGTAATTCTGTACTGTAGACTACTTCAGACACAAGTTTAATTTGATACTGGATGACGTGTTCCCGTAAATTATTAGCACGGAAGGTGTTAAAAGCATATACTGTAAATATGCTTTTGGAAATAGCGTAGGTGATAGCACGCAGCCTTGTAAAAATTAGCATTAATAGGCTTGTAGAAGGAAACTTCTAAGCGCTTTGCGTCAATGCTCATCGAAAACCTATGACCAAAGTAACGACCAAGCTTTAGAGTCCAAGAGGAAAGACTTGGATTCTACTATTTCCGCTCATCTATGAGGTAGGTAAATTAGAAGATTAGAACTAGAACCAGCTGATTTGTGATTGCCAACTAATGCTGATCGTTCTCAAGGTACTTCATAAAGTTGTGTCTCGCCAGCAACGCAAAGCTAGGAATTTGCATTCAGAAAAAGCCAAAATTAGGGGCATTTTAGATGTTAAAAAATTTTTGTTTTGTTAAAAAATTGAAATTTGCGTTGCTGGCAAAACGTATCGCTGGCAATGCAGTGACGATAAATAGATATACGACAAATAAGGAATTAAGTGATGCAAGTATAGGTAATGACAAGGCGCTCTTAATAAAAATAAAGACGATATTCAGAACAAAATCAGATGCAAGAATCAGGTCTTCTGAAAATCAGAAGAGAATTAAAATCAGATATGAATAATTTGATAATAAAGTGCTAATTAAGTGCTTTCAAAAACACAACTCACTTTTTTATACAGGAATATTAACACAGTTTCTTCTGTAATGGCTTCGGCGCTGCAGGAAGTATAACCCCTTCGCCCTTGCGTAGCAAATCGCAGGCATCTGTGTTAGGCGTAGCTGCAGAGTTGTGGATCGGTAGCGGGTGGAGCTGCTTTCCCTCCACGCCTACGACTTTACAAAAACACTCTAGGGGTAGGGCACACAGGACTACGGGGGGAGTCGGGGTGTTCTGATTCGGTTTTAGTACAGATTCCACCTATCTTATCTCTAACATATAACTAATAGGAACAAAAAATGCCGTTCATACCTTATAATAAGGTATTGGTGGTGGACCCGATAATTCCCAGAATATTACCGTCATCTACATTCGACCTCAATAATCTTTCAGCACATAGTTAGCACTTTACTCCTTGCTATTAATATTTATCGTATATCCGTTATCATCACTTCGTTGCTAACGATACGTTTTGCCAGTAATGCAAATTTCAAATGTTAGTTGCGGTGAAAATTTTTGAGCACCTAATTTTTAGAATTGACGCCCAATTAGATCCTAAAAGGCCCCTAATTTTTTTTTCTAAATACAAATTCCTGACTTTGCGATGCTGCCGAGACATAGCTACTTTATGATCTGGCTATATATTATGATAAATTCCTTTATTTTGGAAAACAACGAGGCGAAGGTGATAAGCTTGTAGTTGGACGAGTCTGAGCGGTCGCCTTTTTAGGTATCGGGTGCTTAACGCTGTCTTCCATAAGTTTAGGATTACGCCTAAGGAATAAGAGTACCAGAAAAGACGCATTAGAACGGGTGCTAACTCCGGAGCACTCGTCCTCAGCACAATAGGATGGAACTTCATCAGGCTCACTTGACTTGTTGACATCGAGGAAGAGAAGTGCTTTGCACACTGAGCGCTGCGTGCACACCACATCCGGCATGGAGCGATTTAAGGACGCGTAATTCAACTAATAAAGGCATCGCATTTCATAGGTAAGTTGATTATTTACTAATTATCATTGTTTTAACTAATTTACATCTAGATGAATACTTTACTATGATATTTACCTTTTTAAACTTTCATTTATTACTCTTCGTATTGTACAATTACCATTGCTGCTTTTGATTTACGTTGACAAACTCGCCAATCAATGTAATGTAAAACATTAAATATCATTGTATATAATACGGTACATATTTATAATACGGTAAGATATGGCGACATCGGTTTCGGAAGTAATCGAACGCTAATTCATTTCTATTGTCTTATTATTACTATTTCTGTGGGTGGTCCCATATAGATTTGCAGGAAAAATTCAACCTCTAAGAGTTGTAAATAAATAACTAATAGTTACTTTGCAACCATCCGCTCTATAAAATAAAATAATGTGTCTTACCTAGTTTAAAGAGCTAACTAAGTAAGACACATCAATTTATTTTATTGAGTGGATGGTTGATAAGTAACTATTAATAATTTTATTATAATGGATTTCCGTAACGCCTGATTCTATAAATTATAATAAATAACTTCCTTTTAGCAATTTCTGTCGGTTTTTGCTATTTGTTAAAAGTTGTAATTATATTTAACGCGTATGTTCATATAAATATAATAAATGGTCTTAGATATTAACATTACAAATAAAACAATCATGTATTATTATTCTCTTGCAGTTTAATGTACATAAGCAGTCCTACTTAAAAAATAATAAGGCTAAACATATCACAATTATGGGATGATATTGTTAATAAATAAGTTTATACTTAACATATTGACATAAAACTGTACAATAATTAACATTCAAAACAAATTTCTTATCTGCTGCGGGTTCAGACTTTCCAAAGATAAATTTCTCTTTTAAGTAATACAATAAGCAAAAATAATAATTATATATATATATATATATATATATATATATATATATATATATATATATATATAACGGAATCACCGAAGCCTTCAATTAAGTATATCAATTATTTTAAATGCATGCAGTGGATATTATAGATATAGAAAGAATACTATAATACATACACAATCTTGTATTCTATGGTGGACAAACATGACTGCTACTTATCGTAATAATAGCTATAAATATGTGTATATGAAAAATATTTTTGCGGTTTCAACGCCTTTATTTAATAAAGTTCGAAGTTTAAGAACCTTATATAAAATAAGGATGTCACGCATATTGCGTTTAATATTTTATATTTAGTAGCAAATACTACGCTTATATGACGTGGCTGCTATAGTATGAAATGAAATGTAATTCGGAGTTTGCATTATTTTTATTAGCTCTGCACTCATTAACCTGCATTCCAATAATCTTAGCTAGCTTATTCTAAGGTCTATGTTCAACAGGGAACTAATAAAGGCTGTTGATGAATGAATTATATTTGTCACTCTTAAAAACAAGTAAATCGTTGCTACACGAATTCTTATAAAGTTTTATTATATTGCATATAAAGCTAAAACTTAGCCATTTTTAGATTTTATTATAAGAGATTAAATTTTAGTTTGAATTATATAAGATTCTTACTTGTGAATAGATAAAATATTAAATTTAACATTAAAGTAGAAATAAACTTTAAATAAAGTGAACGACAAATATAAGAAAAAAAAATAGTATTCAATTTTTGTTTTGAAATTTATCACACGAAAGACGAATATTAACAAAACTAAAACAATGTCAGCCTCTTAGTTAAAAAAAAATTGTATCTAACTAAGTCGCCTACAAAATAATGCATCCATATGTTTTCCTGTTTTTAGAAACAGTGTAAGAGTATAGCGAGACGAAGCCTGCGGCGTTCGTGACAAGCTCTGGCTCTATTTAAGGTCCAAGTACATAATGCACCAGCTCAGTCATGCGTCACAGTCAGCCAGCATTACCTGTCGGCGAAAAGCTGTTCACACATGGTGCATGGCCCATAATTGCTGTCTTGCGAAGCAGTTACGATGGACGTCGAAGTAATGACGGCTGCTTGAAAATCTCCTCATTGGGCGATCAAAAATTAAAAATTCCACAACTAAGAAATGCACCACCCCATCAGCGGCCAGTGACAAACTAAACAATGGGCAACTGCGTGAACACCACCGGCTACGCTGCGCCACGGTTCTTTTGCAATGCGCTAAAAAACCGACATTGTAAGCCCCATTTCCCACTGACGATTGTTCGCCATCGTGCGCCATCGCCTCCTGTACACGATGTTTTTAGAATGAGACACTAACATTAGACTAAGGCCCGACTCGAGTGGCCGCCACTCGGGACACTCCATTACATCATGACGCTCTCTAGGTATTGAAACCTTTACCTTCGGCTAAGATTGCCAATCAATAATATTACACTACCTAAACAATTTACATATTGTCGACTTTCAAATGCCATGCAATCTAAAGTTAGTTAAATTCATTTTATATTTAATTTAACAGTCTTATCGCTAGTATAAAATTACAAAAGATTTATGTTCTTAAATAATTGTCGTGGAAGTCCGTTCGTATTGGTTTCTTCATGCTTCCCATAGGGACCGGTAAAGTGATTGTGGGATCTCTGAGAGCACGCAGTTGTGTGTAGAGGCGCTGCTTGCAGAATTCATAGAACTCGATCTCCCTGGTGAAGTTTGCGCGAACAATTTGCTTAACAGCCTCTGACACTGGCGGCTTGAAAGCGTTTCGGTTAATTCTGTTAAACGTGTTCAACTCTTCTGCAATTTAAAAATAATTGAAATCAGTAATTATTGGTTTATGAAGACATTAGCAACAGCTCAGTTAGTATAATGCTTAATTTGACGAAAGCATAAACTCAGAAGCAGATTTTTGATAGACTGTGACGGTAATGGCGGCTGTACACTCTCGATGAGAGCACTCGCCATACCTTTCGCGAACTTCTCGCACGAGAAAGCGATTCCACGAGTGTGACCTTGTACATTCTCGTTTATTCAGTTACGGTGAGGGACGGCGAGGAGATGTACGCATGATTTCGGACGGATGGATTTTTGTCTTTGTGGTAACGATGCGTTGGGCTCCCACAAAATAGGTTCACTTTGATATCAAGAAAATTGAGTTTGCTCTCTTGGTTCCACATGATAAGTTTGTGGTAGTAGGATAACCAAATATACTGCACGCTAAAACGTCTTGCGGTAGACTGAACGAAGCGCGAGTGTACACTGTACAGTGACGCACTCGTGTCCACTCGCGAGGGAATGCGAGGCCCTTTGACTCGCGCACCAAAAACCGACACGAGCGCGAGAGCACGCGAGGCGAGGCGAGGGAAGGCAAGGCTCAGCGAAAGTATCCTGTATACTCTCGTCCTCGCCTTCCTCGTGGGCTCTCGTCGAGAGTGTATAGCCGTTCTTAGCTCTGCATCTATTATAAAGTGTCATAGAGTAAAATGGAACACTGGAAAGAAGACGTGCGATAATCGCGTTTTGCCATGTAGGTATCTAGGCAATCAAATTGACACAGTCAAATTGACTCTTATTAAGCTGACAAGTTATTTAGTGCCAAAAAAAAATCTTTGTTTGTTGTCATTCCAAAATTGTGGTCGACGATATATAAATTTGATAAATAAATTTTATTTGTACTTCAAAAAGTCCGGAGTGAAATTGGAGTAAGACTTATCGCACCACGCCACCTATCAGAAAAAGCAGAGCAATAACCAACTGATTGTATACCATGTTGAAAAATGCCATAAAAAGAATAAAATAGTAACTACATATTATGTTAACCCTCACAGAAATGAGAGGAGGCCTGTGCCCAGCATTGGTATAGGGTTGAAATTTAGAATCGTTTAATGTGAGTGGTATTATTATAATCGGGGACCAAACCTTTACCTACCAAATAAAACACTTTACTCTCCCGAATTCCTGCCAAACGATTCTAAATCCAACCTTTGTTACAGCATTACAGCATTGTTTATTACTTTTTACATTTATTTTACATTACATTTTACATAGGTTTAATACTTTTTACATAATATGTTAGACCACAATCCAAAGAAAGAAGAGCGGACCAAATTTTTCCCTTTTTTCCCCATCGGATGTCGGTTCTTCGAGCTATATGGCCGGCCCGGTGCCACTTCAGCTTACTAATTCGTTGGGCTATGTCGGTCACTAAGTATTGCGTATATTATGTACATTTAATAAGGTATAATTTTAAATAACTTACCCCAATAAAGTCGCAAGGCACCTCGGAAAAACCGAGGTATGTAACGTTCGAACGCCAGTAGCGTGGCATTCATGTCCTCGAGCACTCCTACCACCGCGTACTGCTGCTCCACCACCTGCTTAGCGCGTTGCAAGGCTTCGTTGCTGTTGAAGGGCCTACAAGACAACGTTAAGAATTAGCGGGATATTGTCCTAGCGGATTGCCTTTCATGGCCACTATAACCCTTGCCATACCCCTGGTGGTACCGTGGGTATTTTTCAAGAAAATTACACCGGGGACCCGCTCAGAAACGACAATATCCTGCGTCCAGGAGTGAGACGTAAGAAAGGGTAATTTTCTTTTTTTCTTTTACACCAAGCACTTTCAGGTATATAAAAAGTACTCTGTGCCAAGCGCCGTTGGATATATTTACTCTTCGGGATCGACCGATTAATGGTGTTGTCAATATGTTGTTTACGACTGTTAAAATTGCTGCCATCTATATATAACGGTGATCTATTAATCAATTATTCAATTTAGTCTCGTTTGTGTCGTAAGAATCGACTATGGAAATACTAGCTTGTTATTTGTGTTAGTTGACGTAGATTATTGATTACGTTTACTAAAGACATTAAATGCCAAAGACCCATATAAATTTTAAATAGGTAATAAATCTGAACATAGACCTCTCCATAGATTTCCTCATAAGCCATAATCAGATGAAGCTGTAAGAGCCACACAGGCTAACAGCGCTAACATCACAGAGTAAACATCATAAGCTATAGTAAATGTGAAATAAAAATAAAAAACTAAGAAAATATTACAATAATAAGTCATATAGATCACCATAAACTAAGTGCCTGTGAGCCTGTGTATACACAAGTTTAGCTTATCATTTTAGTGGTATCCCATTTCAATACGGGTCAAGTCAGGCGTATGGTGGTTATACGCGGATTTCGACCATGGTGACAATTTTTTTTGTATAATGAAGGTGACAAACGAGCACACAGTCCACTGGATGGTAAGTGGATGCAGTGACCCATCAAATTACGTGTCACGTTGTTTGTCCGCGATGGACTCCTAAACTACTTACCCGACTTTAATCAAATTTGCACACCGTGTGCAGTTTGGTCCAACTTGAGAGATAGGATAGTTTTAGCCCATGAGTGAACCCACAAAATATGTTTTCGCGAATTTAAGGATTTTTAATAGGACATGACAAAGGGTCGTCGAAAAGGGCAGAACAACGTCTGCCTGGTAAGCTAGTAGACACATACATTTATCATCAATTAAGAATCGAAACGCAGATCCGTTGTCACCCCTGCCCCTGAGGACTAAGATGGAATGCCTCGTTTTCAGTAAAAATGGGTCTCCGAATCTCTACACTCACCATACGAAACACAGCAGTATTAAGCTGCTATTTTACGCCGGTATTTTGTGAAAACGTGGTCCTCTACACCGGTCGAGTCGACCCATTCGCGCTACAACCATAATATATCTGCAGCTTGGCTCTACCACTTATAAGCTATATATATTAAACTAAGAAGCTATTTATCAGTACGATATACGCGTACGATAATATAATATTTAATAATGTTATTACGCTAATATAACGAGTTTCGTGTTTGTAGATATCAATAAATGAAGCATCCACGACTTTTTCTGGCCCCATTTTGGTGAATTTAATTTGTTAGAAAAGTGTGGACAGTAATATTTCTTTCTGAAATACATATTTGAAACGTATATCGGACAGATTAAATTAAAACGAATAACCAATTTGAATAAAACGAATTTAAAAGAACTTAAAAAAATGTATATTAAAATACACCACTGAGGCATTTTGAATAAAAACTAAATTTACGGATTTTATCGCGTTTATTTCCGCGTTTATTTCCGAAATAAACGCGATAAAATCCGTAAATTTAGTTTTTATTCAATGTGTAGTGTTCGCGTAAATTTAAGAAATCATTAAGAAATCACTGAGGCATTGTTGAAACCGTTTTTTCCTTAAACCATTTGAATGGACTAAGGTTTTTTTCATTGAAAACCCAAATTTTCATTGACTATGACACCGTCTGCATATTAAAGTTCACTTTCAGCCCAACTAGCGACATCTGATGAGCGTAAGAATGTATTGTAACACCGTTGATGGTAGTTCATAGTATTAATTGAGAGAGGGCGTAAAGAGAATTTTATAAAGTGCCTTGTCTTTGATCTCAACGTAATACAGAGATTTGCCGCTAGATGGCAATATAGCTTAGGTTCAAAAAGTAACATATTACATTATTTATATATTTAAGGGACATTGGTACAACAGGCGGCCTTATCGCTAGCGATCTCTTCCAGGCAACCTTAGGGCAGAGGATACTATTTTAAAGATAGCGGAAGGGGTGTACAGAATATGATAAAGAAAGATAAATGCGGAGAACATAAATGATTGAAGAGTGAATGACGACAGGTAGTAACTTAAGAGGAAAGGTAATAAAGTTTTAATTTATTTTTAAATATAGGAAGAGATTTAGATTTTTTAATATGTAAGGAGAGAAATTCCATAGTCGTATAGCGGTAACCGTGAATTAGAATAGAAGGAAGAGGAATGACTAAGGGGGGTACTTAGAAGGAGGTTATTTTGTGAAAAGTAAAATATACTTTATTGTACACCAAAGAACATATTACATTATTTATATATTTAAAGGGACATTGGTACAACAGGCGGCCTTATCGCTAAAACAGCGATCTCTTCCAGGCAACCTTAGGGCAGAGGATACTATTTTAAAGATAGCGGAAGGGGTGTACAGAATATGATAAAGAAAGATAAATAGAAGAACATAAATGATTAAAGAAGAAAAAAAAAATGAATGACGACAGGTAGTAACTTAAGAGGAAAGGTAATAAAGTTTTAATTTATTTTTAAATATAGGAAGAGATTTAGATTTTTTAATATGTAAGGGGAGAGAATTCCATAGTCGTATAGCGGTAACCGTAAAAGAATTAGAATAGAAGGAAGAGGAATGACTAGGGGTACTTAGAAGGAGGTTATTTTGAGATCGTAGAGGTAAAGAGTGTAAACTACTTAAATATATAAATCGGTCTTTCAAATAAGAAGGAGTGGTCGGGTTGAACAGAATGCAGTAAAGAAGATGAAGAATGTGAGTATTCCTGCGAAGACGAATCGGGAGCCACTTGAGCTTATGGCGGAATTCGGATATGTGGTCATACTTTCGTAACCCAAATATAAACCTTATGCAATAATTTTGAAGCCGCTCAAGTTTATTAAGTTGCTCGTATGTTAGGTCAAGATAACAAGTGTCCGCGTAGTCAAGGATCGGTAAAAGAAGAGACTGAGCCAGCGCAACTTTAGTAGGAATGGGGAGAACATTGCGTAATCTTCGAAGTGAACCAACTGCGGCAAACATTTTTTTACTTATTTCACTAACTTGCGGTCCCCAAGACAAAGTCTGATCGAACATAATACCTAAATTCTTAACTTTGTCACTGTATGGGATAAGTGTTCCATCGAATATGATTGGCGGGAGCAGCGACAAAGTTAACCGAGAGATTAATTTCGAACTCCCAATAATAATGGCTTGAGTCTTCAATGGATTAACTTTAAGCCCAAATGAATTACACCAAAGAGAAATACGAATAAGATCTTCATTAATTAATCTAATTGTATTGGGGAGATCCGCAATCTTACATTGGGAGTAGATTTGTAAATCGTCTGCATATAGGTGGTAAAGAGAAGTTATGTGGGAACAGATCGAATTGATGAAGATAGAGAACAATAGAGGAGACAACACGCCACCTTGTGGGACGCCAGCTTTGACAGCAGACCAGTCAGAAAACGTGTCTTGAATTTGTACACGTTGCCGGCGCCCATGCAAGTAACTATGAAACCAACCAATTACTTCAGGAGATATGTTAAGAGAACTTAGGACAGCGAGTAAAACATCAAAGTCTACAGTATTGAAGGCATTACTAAAGTCAAGCAATGTCAATACTGTAACCTGCTGACTATCCATGCCCAGGCGAATATCATCAGTGATTCTAACCAAAGCCGTAGTCGTACTATGACCGGGACGGAATCCAGATTGGAATGAATTCAAAAGGTTATGATTGGACAGGAATTTGCTCAGCTGTTGGTATATTAGGCGCTCGAGTACTTTAGAGAGAAAGGAAAGGATGGATATAGGACGGTAATCCTCATATGTCGGATTAGATTTTTTTAGGGAGTGGAGTTACTAGGCCGTCTTTCCAGGGTGAAGGAAAAACACTGGTGTCAAGGGAACGGTTTAAAATAAGTGTAAGTATAGGAGCTAAAAGATCGAGTATTGGGATAATCATCTTACGACTAATGCTGTCAGAACCAACTGCGTCGGAAGTAATGGCTAATATATTCTTCTTAACATCACTGACAGTAACTTGGCTAAAGACAAAAGAGGATAAATTGGGAGTTGATATAGCAGAAAGTTGAGCAAGTGTATTTTTCTTCGTAGCACTGTCTATAGTGGCGCTAGAGAGGAAATGAGCATTAAGCTTATTTAAATTCAAATTAAGAGATTCTACATTACGCTTTGCTTTTCCAACCCCTAAAGATTTGAGAAAGTTCCAAACTTTAGTTGAGTTATCTTCCTCAACAACAGATTTATGGATATGGCGTCGTTGACTATCTCTACACACCATATTGCAGCGATTTCGTGCCCTGTTATATTTCTCTCGGTTAGAATCATTAGGATTCATACGATATTTAGATTTCGCTATGTTCTTTTTTTCTTGAAGTTTTTTTATATCGGCAGTGAGCCAGGGGGCAGGAAGATGCTTCATTCGAACTGGACGAATTGGAGCGTGAATGTCATACAGTTGTGTAAGTATGCTGTTAAAAATAGATATCTGCTCATCAACCGAACCAGCATTCGCAACTACTGACCAGTCAACCTTAGCAGTATCTTCTCGTAACTTATCCAGGTCCATTCTACTAAAATTGCGCCGGAGAAGGATCCTTCGCTTAGCCTTAGGAGGTTTTAATTTATAGGACAGGTAAAGTAGATCATGGTAAGAAAAAAGCGGAGGCATTGCATTGACCATGCTTTGCAACATGGTCAATGGAAGAAACAAGTATTAAATCAAGGAGAGAAGGTACACAATTAGGAAAAGCATGAGTTGCTGAAAGTGGGAGAATATGTAAGTTAATGCCATTAACAAGAGATTTCAGACGGGATGCTCTAACATCATTTTTGAGAAGACAAGTATTGAAATCTCCCATGACAATAGTGTGATTATAAAGCGAGGAGTATTGTTCTAAAAGAATTTCAAATGCTGAAAAATAATCAATTGTAACATTTGGACTGTAATAGACACCGAGAAGAAGCTTTAAATGTCCAAACAATATTTCGATGAATAGGTGTTCAGGGCCGGCGCTAGACACTGGCTGCGAAGTATTTAAAACTGTGTAAGGAATGTGTGATCTTAAATAAATCGCCACGCCACCGCCAGCGCGCCCAAGGCGGTCATTGCGAATCAAGTGGAATCCGGGAAGAGAGTAAGATATTGAAGGCAAACATGGTTTTAACCAAGATTCAGAAACTAATATCGCATGTATATTTTCATTATAAAATGAGGACAACATGTCAGGATAATGTGCGGGAATACTCTGGGCATTTATATGAACAACATTAAAGTTTTTCAGAGTATCTGAGAAATGAGAATCAAGAGTTTCACTTAAAGAAGGGATGCTATGATAACTGTCATTACTGCTCAATCCATCTGAATCACCGAGGGAAAAAAAACTGTCGTCTAAATTATCATTATTGGAAATCATAGATATCAAACTATAAATATAATATAAATAATAAATATAAGAAAAAAAAGAAAAAAATGGTTTACAAACCCACCCGCCAGTTGCAAGGAAAGATTCACTTCATAGAAGAAAAATTAATAGCATTTACAGAAAAAAAGAAAAAAAAAGAAAAATAATTGTAACTATAAACACACAAAATACTTATTTATATACTTAAAAATGAACAAAAATAAACAAAATAAAAAATTATAAACAACATGGTTGTACTACACAAAAACCCTTGTAGCCACGGCAGATATTTTGTCTGTGGCTAGATGTCATACAGTACTGCTGTCATAAAGATAAACAAAACGAACTACTTATCTACTAGTTTCAATGCAAGCTTATAAAAATAAATATGAGGGTTAAATAGTTTAAACCGTTATATAAAAACAAATCGTAAAGTTTGTAAAACTATGACATATCGTTAGTATACAAATAAAGAGGAAGATGGATGAAAATTTGTGTTTACAATGTATATTCTAACTAATGTAATATAAACAAACAAAAAGTAAAATTATAGGAAAAGAATATTAAATGCATCGTTTACTTAGTCTTTACTATTCTTTTGGACCTCGAAGTAAGACTAGCAGTGCCTTGAGTCAGAGGCTTAGATGACAACTGAGGTATGCCGTCCAGATCAGCCTTACACTCAGCTCGATGACGCGAACCATCAGGGGCTATGATATGAATAAAGCCGTCCCTAGTCCAGCACTTACTGATACCGAATCGCTGCCTTGCTTCCATAAACAAGCCATGACGGCTCTTTGTTAAAAACTCTGACAGAGTAATACCGCTGCCTTTTAATCCAGTTTTAGAGAACCAAACCTTGTCATGCATTGCAGTGTCTGTAAATTTCACCAATATTGGCCTGGGTTTCTTGCCAGAGGGACGTCCCATGCGATGAGAAGTTTTAATGCAAGCTGCAGAAAAGGCAGTCACACCAAGATGTTCACCCACAATGTTACAGACCTGCGCAGCAGTATCTTCTGTTTTCTGCTCGCTGACTCCATGGAACAATAGCATTTTGCGCCTTCTACGCATCTCCTGACGATCAAGCTCAATGCTAAGGAATTCAACCTGTCTCTGTAGGGTGTTCATTGCAGAGAGCACAAAGCTCCTGAAACTGTTGAACTCTGTTCCCAGGGTTGTGTTAGTTGTTGGTGTACTTTCAAGGCCCTGTTGAAACTCACTCATTTTCTGCTGGAACATTTCTGCCAGAGCATTGAGTGATTCTTTAACTGAGTCCATAGTGATGTGTAGTGACAGTGCAAATAAACCAAAAAATAAGTTTATGAAGTGATGTTAATTTTAGAGACTTACTAGGAAAATACTGTCCGGTGGGTACTATAAGTCACATTTATTAATTATATTATTGAAAAAGTTGTAAATAATACTGTGTAATTAATTTTATAACTTTAAAAATTAAAGAGCTCTTATCAAAACGTGTTAACTTTTTCACACCTACCCTCGAAAAAAAAAGTGTTCAGTATTTTTCTAAGTCTACAAATTACAAATACACGGTGAATATACAAATAGGATGGTGAATAACCAATTTATTCAAATTCATCACACATATCAACAGTCTTTTTAGTTGTACTGGATAACAATAGCCCTGTTCTAGCACCAGCTAGCAAGCAATACTGAAAATATTTGCGCATAATTATCACGCTGGATATGAAGACTAGGGAGCGTCGAGCTAATACGCTACATAGTATATTATCTACGTTAATACCCCTGCCCTAGTAATGCTAGAAGGCATTACCTATCTGTAATATGTTTTTGAGTGGATCTTCGCGGGTTTTCGGTCTATAGGCCATTAACCGTCAATCAGGGTACACCGCATGAAGGTTAGAGAACAGGAGAACGATCACTACGTACTAAAGCATAGCCCGCCTGTCCTTGAAAATTGTAGAATATATAGCGGCGCTGACGTCGGTGAGTAGTGACTGCGAAGTTAGCTGTTTATGAGTACAAGTAGATGAAGTTAGTTGAATAATGTACAAATTTTCATTTCATTTTTAATGAGAAAATTTTCATGCTCCGTAATTTTGTAATTTTTGACAAAAAGAAACATTAAAAAATGGAGAAATATTTTATTGTGCGTGGATGTGCAAGTGGTTTAGCATCTGATCGGAAAAATAGACTGAAAATTACTTTTATTGACCGAACTTAGTGATCGCAGCGCCTCATTTATGGTGTCCATATTACTGGGACACGATTTTCTACAGCGATCGTTCTCCTGTTCTGTAACCTTCATGGTACACCGTGTGAAGATGAAGCTTACGACGATTTTAAGCACTCGTTGGCTTTTACAGAATTAAAGAATTCGTTTACGTACTTAAAAGTTCATCGTAATCATTACAACTCTTCACAAGTCCACTGAAACATGAACTGAACATAGGCCACCCCCAAGTAAAGTCACAATTGTTTTAAATTAAAAAAAGGTTACCCACGAACTAGGATTTTCTCCTGTATCACGGAGGCAGTTTACAAACAAAGTTGCACAAGGACATACATCCAGAACCGAAACAATTATTTTTAGGCCAAACAAATTATTGTTCCGTGCAGGATTCGAACCCAGACCGTGAGCTACCTGCATCCATCGACTTCCTGCATGTCTTATCAAGTCGTCACTTTAAAACTAAAAGTGTAAAAACAACAAAAATGACGTCTGTGGGAATAAATTTAATAATGAAGTTTAAATTTTATTTGCACACTAGTTGGTACCAGGCGCGTTGCAGCTAGGGTTGCCACTTTTTTTGAACAAATACTTATTATTATTTTTCAGAGTAATTTTAAACTTAGTGTCAATATATAAATAATAATATACCCATAGTGCAGTTTTTAAAATACCAGTAAATAAGGCTTTTTTGTTTGAAATTATCCCAAATTGAATGTGATTTATGGGCAACTAAGGGTGGGAGTTGCGACGACGAACCGTTTACAAAGACCGTTTTGTGTTCTGCGACGATGAAACCGTTTTACGTCCTGGGTTCAAACAGTTTTCGTTGCACAAACCAGTCTTCGAAATACTTGGTGCGATTTTTTATTTTACGCCTATGGAAATACAGTCGAGAATGCAATGATTCAACTATCTATCTTACTCGTCGCGTCGTCGTTCTTAAAGTTCCGCGTTATATTGTAGTCTTTGGTTCCGCGTTCGTTTACAAACGTAGACAGTGACTAAATAGTCCTTACAATAAAAAGTGAACTTTTTGTCAATGAAATACAATCGCTAATGTAAATGGCAATGCTAAATCTGTCCCAACCAGTCCTAAGCCCGGAAAAGTATGAAGGGAAGTTCATTTTATCATGAAGTAAAGTCAATACAGCGAATTATTTAGTAAATCATTTCATACATTTCAAATCGTTGAAAGTTGTAAAAAACTGCAACCAATTGGCGAACACGCTATTCCATGTTGGAAAAGTTTCGTCCTTTGAGCCGTCTTCAAACCAGTTGCAACGACGACTGTTTTCTGCAACCGTTTTCGTCGTTAGGAAAACGGTTGCGTTTCGTCCTTTGAAAATTCGACAACAAACCAGTACTTTGGGCAACAATGTTTTACCTACCGATTGACCCTTACGAATGTGTGCGTGCGTAGTAAAATCAGTTAAAATAATGCATTACCACGCATTTTTAATTTAAAACATAAAAAGTACAGGAATTTTGAGATTTTTTAATTAATTTTTATTCAACTTCTGTTTATATTACTTATTCTAAACCTCTGCAATTTTGGCCGGTTATTGCAAAATAACCCTGTATAGTATATTTTCTAAAAAACATGCATAAATATAGTGCTTTTGAGAAACGAAAAAAGTGCACCTTTATTTTTAATCTTTATTTATTTTTCCCATAATATGTAAGTATTTGTTATAGCTTTTCACTGTGGCCATCAATGATTGATTATCTTTAAAATAATTATAGGAATCTGAGCAATTTAGGTTTATATTAAAATAAATTAACAATTTATTTTTAATTACATTAATACATACTCTGTTTCTTTCTTCTTTCCATTTTACACACATGATGGAAAAAGTTATTTCCGTAGAACTTACTTGTTCCAGACTTACAATTACAGTTAATATAAAACAACGCGACTGTTGAATTAGGGATAAAAATACAGCATTTTTCGTACTATATTGTTTATCTATTTTTATAGCACTATTGATTGAAATATAGTACGCGTGGCAACCCTAGTTGCAGCCGTAGAAGAAATGATTGCGGAAATATTGTTTTAAATTTGGAAGAGTTATATTGTTTAGTTGGGAATTGGTAAGATACGCGAGCCACCTGCTGTAAGTTAATTGTACTATAGGTACCACAGAAATCTAAATAATTGCCTTTTTATTTAGATTTCTGTGATAGGTACCTATAAAATTCGCGCAAGTCCAAGCAATACGTTGACAAAGTTTTGCCGTCATCTGATGAACGGTATGGCAGCGCATAAAATACGAACAAACAAACATAATTTTTTTATATATTGGATGATCATCGACATGTTTCAACGACTCTGCCCGATGCTTCAAAAAAAATTGACCAATTTCTTTTTACCCCCTCAGCACACACTCATTCCTTAGTTAGCTTTTTCTTAATATAAGTTATTCAGTACCATTATAATATAATATTATATACACATTACGGTAAATGTTGTATATACCTGTAATTGGCAAACATATTTAACCATATACATTTGTTATTGTGTTGTTGTTAATGTTTCATGTGTTTTGCTGTTGGCGTACCTTATAAATAAATTAAAAAAATGATAATATTTAGAAATATCATATATTGTCATAATCATCATGAAGGGTCCGTATACAGATGCTTGACGTAAACTTCTGCCACAGCTGAGAGGATTTGCCATTACCTCACAATACCAGACCCTACGCACATTTCACTATTCTTCGTCACAATTCTGGATATTTAAGGTTGTACCTCAGACAAATAAAAAACTGTTTTATTGGTCGGAGGGTTGCACATATTATATCAAATTAAGATCGATGACTACCTAGGTAAAAATGCCTAGTTCTGTACGTGGTACGTACCGTAAGTGGTTCCAATGATTCAAATTTTAGCCTAAGGCAATTTTTGCGCAAAAACTAAACACAAAAAAAAACACAAAACACAAATTATTGTTTTTTGAGTCTGGCTGCGTTGTGGTCTTATCGCATAAACTAAGTCTTACATTGCCACGGAGTCCCACGGAAAGGTTAGTAAAATGTGTGTGCATTTGTGTTTGCGGCATTATTTATTGCCTCGAATCAATAAAAAAATTAACATGTTTTTATTATGTCACTTTCTTGTTGGTCTATCTGCATGTATGTTGTTCCGGATGGAATTTAGTAATTGATTTAAAACTAACTTTTTTCCTCCTGATGAGCTTGAAATTTTAATTATACCTCAAATTCGTACGATAATCCAAGATTATGATAAAAAACGTGGCATTTTTTTAATATTCACTTGTTTTTGGTCTGTACTTGATGCACTGTATTATCATCTGCACAGTCGATTGCGTTCGGTCGTAAAGCTTTTGCCAAGTTCAGAATTAGGGCAGAAGGACATCATCATAAGTTAAGGGGAAATATAATGTCAAATGGCTTAGCAAGATCCTTCGTTATGCCGAAAATATTGCAGCATTAATTTTGAAATAAATATATGGTAAAGTTGAGGATTAATGTTAATGATTATGTTAGACGAAAACACGATTTCGTAAAATTTTCTCGATAGAAAAAAAAATCCAAAGTTACCTCCAAAATAAACAATAAACCGCTGTTATTCATAAAATACTTTTAATAAGATCATGAAACTTTGCATACTAACTGAACTAACTATATAGCAGTGCTTATGTTATTTACTTTTTTTAAAATACCATTATTTTCACTGTAAAAAGAAATTACCTAAACTATCGGCGTCTTGAGCTTGATTCCTGTC
Organism: Parnassius apollo; assembly: GCA_907164705.1. NCBI lineage: Eukaryota > Metazoa > Arthropoda > Insecta > Lepidoptera > Papilionidae > Parnassius > Parnassius apollo. The sequence continues at coordinate 15,046,389 of CAJQZP010000212.1, forward strand.
GCCCGTTAGCCCGCCTAAGGGTATTAGTGTTCTGTGGTTAGTATCGCTTAGGCTTTTGAAGGGAGAAGTTGTGTCGCTTACGATCAGAATATACATTACGCAACAGTACGACGTAAAATTAAAATGGGAAATAACCGTGATAAAAATAAGAAGCGGCTGGCTTGGCGTTAAGAAACAGGCATAAATATGATAAACCTAATGAAATAAGTGTCTAACAACCTTTCTACTTACAGTATTAGTGATTACAAATATCGGTACATAGCATACGACGCGCGGGGAAGTGGGGGCGCAATTAGAATTTGAGCTGACTTACTCTATCCTCTTAATATTCGTAATATAATAATAGCAGCCTAACCTCGCAAAAAAAATAAACAAACAAACGATGGTAATAAAGAGCGGACATACAAAGCGACGCTCATGATGAAAAAAATACATACGTGCATTGAGGTTCATGTCCACAGAAGAACAATGTCTGTCGACGATGGTCACCAATCCCTTCGTGCGTTTCGCCCTCTACGTAGCGACATTCACGGTCTCCACTCAGCACGCAAGTTTCGAAGTCCTGAAAATAAGGTTGTAAAAGTTATAAATAAAGTGTGTGCAGCTATGTAGTGGCGGGGTAAGGTCCACTACCTCGCTCCATGTCATGGAGCCCGCAAGTGTCGTATGAGGCAACGGACGGAAATGATACAAGAGATGGTCAGCGGTATCTTTCTGATAACAACTTAGAAATCTATAGATAAGACTTTTCAGTAGTGGACATTGATAGACTGTCATGAATGAATGAATACCAGTACATACTATATATGTAAACTATGAATGCCTCGATACGCCTTTTTGCCGATACGATACCGATACCGATACTCTTATTAAAATATAGGCGATATTGATACCGATATCGATACGCTTATAGAATCCAAAAATGAAGGTAAAATAAATAAAACAAACGTGAAGTTATTTTTTTTAATATAAAATGAACAAATAACAGGACAAACTATATAAAACCGTTTATAACTATGGAAAGGTTGAGATTAGTTAATAGTTTTAGTAATTAAAATTAACACTAATGAGATTTTTGTTTAAAAAGTGTTGTTAAATTTTGCGGAGAAAGGCGATTTCGCAAATCTGTTTGAATAAGACCTGCGATGGAAAATAGCCTCTCAGATACGACAGAACTCATTTGGAAACTAAAATATTTCCCCGCCATTTTTTTTTGAAGTTTGGATATAAGACGCCATTGCGCCAGAAAACGAAAGTGACCATAGGTATCTCTCTTCTTCTTCTTTGGGAGCACAGCTCAGAGTAGGCAGGGGAAACAAGAGACTGAATAAAGCGCGGGATTTCCCCGAGAATAATCAGTTCGCACCTTGTTTGCAAGGAAAAAGACGAGACAATACGCGCGTCTACATTACATTTTGGGTGTTTCGCGTATTTCGTGCAAATTCCACGACATTTGTAAATGTCAAATTTATTGCCGAATAACTTCGTTTTTTCCCCAAATATCTTTAATATCCATAAAATCCTTCAACTTTTTGTGGTTTCTACTTTCCTTGTAAAGATAACAATAAAATTACTATCATATCAAAAATCGTAATGAAACGCTAATGAGAACGTCGAGGAGGGGAATGATATTGAGTAGTTAAGTTAAAGGATAGGAATGATGAGGGATTTTCATCGTAGACGTTACAACTTAAGCTTTCTAAAACACCCGTCATGATAGATTGTTTTAGTATTTTATTTGTATTAAGACATTTTAATCGACAACAAATCGACATTAATATGAACTTTGCAAGCACACGTATTTCTACTGGACTCCTTTGGGTATAAAACTCTTAATGGGCGATATTTACAAAATCTTTGATACGTTATCATTCGAATTATGCGTAAATTTTTTGTACAAATTAGTCAATGTGTCCATTAAGTATCTTTTCTGCTTCCTTATTTAGTTTTTAGTTATATAGCAGCTGATAAATAAAAAAAAAAAAAAAAAAAAAAAAAAAATATATATATATATATATTATCAGCTGCAATTCTAGTCATCTCCTCATCGTCAAAAAAACTCCAAAATTAGTTGCTCTTTCAAGTTTTCATTTTTAGATGTCTTATTTTTTTTTTATCTCTTACTGTAAATATTTTTGTTTGTGTCAAGAGATTATATTTTTTAAACTTTTCTTTTTCCGTCATAACCACAAAGCACTTGTACCCTTCTCCAACACTTCTTGAAAGTATTTCACCAAACATTAGTCGCTCTTTAATTTCTTCACGCTTTTGTGTATTAACATTTTCTACTAGCTGTTCTACTTTTTCTTCAGTCGATATATTTTCATTTTTCTTCTTATTTTTCATTATTCTATACAACATTATTCTAATGCCATCTTTCTGTTTCTTCGTTTTTTCCATTTCATGTTTCAAAACGCCTATTTATTTTTTATGTAGGTAGCGAACCTTTCTCTGAAGAATATTTTCTTTAGGCACCCTTGACAAGAATTACTATTACCGTAAACCAAACGATTTAGATATGAATTAGGTATGAGGCTTAGAGCTGATAGAGTGAGAGGATCTTGTTCAGCTGGATGTACTTCATTGTCACTATTTGGTGGAGAATTATCTATTAACAACTGTAGAATAGCTTTTTCTTTCTTTTTTCTTTCATAATGACGTTTTGAATCAACTCTTCACTTCTTCCTCTGAACTCTCAATTGTCTAGGTGTCATATCTTTTGTGCTACTTTTTTTCTGTTCTTTTCTTTTAAGGTATCTACTCTTTCTTTTGCCTTCAGAGATGCATACTTTTCAGGATCTTCCTTAATTTCTGCATACTTTCTTTGTTTTTGTAATCGATCGCACTCTCTTTTCTGCTCTAATGTTTGTCTGGCTTTCTTTGGCATTATTGTTCTTAATAATCTGTAACAACACATTATATGATATTGCTCGTATTCATCATATCAAGCTCATCCTTAATAACTAAAGTAATAAAAAGTACAATCACAAGGGTAGCTTGTGAGTTTACTATTTGTAAACAAATTTAAAGCTACATCAAGAAACAAAGTAAAAACTACTAATTCTTTATTTTACTATGAATTAAACTATTATTATAACTCTATCGTAGTAGTATTATTGTGAAAAAAAATCTCAACTACGGGTTGGACTAGAACTCGCGACCACACGGTTTGTAATGTCATAATGCACTGTAATAAATAATGACCTCATCACCATCGCAAAAAAAAACGACGGTAAACGAAGGTAGTGAGGACGTAGGTAATGAGGTTTTTATTCTTATCTAATTGTTTCGTAAAAAATATCAAAATTACGAATCTCGTGCTTACTTTAAATTACGACGGTAATCTCTAGAATTGATAATTAACTACATATTAAACAAAATCATTAATACTCACTTAATAATATGGACGAGAGGAAAGAGGACGATTTCAGAATAATCACCTCCCGCGAAACTTTACACGTAAATATTTTTTTTTCTAAGAACAGGCGTGAACCTTCTACGACGTTTGTTGGCTGGCTGAGACTTGTGCGGAGCGCGACATGGTGGTATAGTGACATTCACGCCAATACGCGGACTATAATTTAGATTTTCACTAAAACATTTATGAAATAAAATTTTTTCATATTGTGGGGTTATCGTAATTTATTTTAAGTTTAAACGTTGTGTTTTTTTAATAAAGTTTCATAATATGGTTATTTTTTATATTTAATGTTTATATTTTTGGTTAAAAATACAAATTTTTTTTAGGAGAGTAGTAAATGGACACCGAAGATAATGAGAATTATTGAAGTTTTTTATTTATCATTAATTTATTACGTTATTTTTATCTGTAAATATTACATGCATGTAAGCATAACCACTTTACATTTGATTTCCTTTATAAGAAATGCAGATATTTAATTTAAAAAAATGAAGACTTTTCTCCTGGATGTGTAATGTGAATTTTTAAATGAGAAACACCCTGTTAAAGCGCGAAATTTGAAAAGTATCGATGCCGATACATCGGCAAACTTCGACTATCGCCGATATATCGGCATCGGTATCGGTATCGTATGCATCCCTAATCTAAACCTTGTTAAGTAACAAACACCTAAAACATGGCGGTATAGCCATTCGAATTACTTTATACTTTATTAAAAACTTAAATCTAGCAAACAGAAGATTAATCCAAAAAGCAGTGAGGCAAAGCTCTGTGTTCACCTACACTTACCCAACTGTCTAGCGTGTGATACTATGAAATGCGTCGAGACTGTGACTTTGGTTATTGAGTCACGGCCTCGTGATCTTGTCTATATCGTTTGACTAAGAAATTGAATGTAACGTACCTAGTCATCTTTAAGCATGCAAGTATATTCTAAACAATATAGATACCTACATGCTTGCGCTTTCTAGATCATTATTGTTACTAATACTTGCAATAAATTTTTAACTCAGCAATATTAGATCAACAACATCGAGATGTGTGGAACTCTTTGAGTGTTGGTTGAATACTCAAAGGTGGAACTATATTCAAATAAAACAAAAATGGTGAGTAAAAACTAAAATACAAAATATAATCAAGCGTCATCATTGGAAAACATGAGTATGTCTTTAAGTGAGTAAGTATTTAGAGTTTATAGTTAAGCAAATTTAATTATTTTTCCAACTTATTCTTCCGAAATTGACTTATTTTTATTCAATTTTCTACAAAAATTTAAGAGCGTAAGTTTCTTAAAATCTTTAGAATAGTTTAAGAAAAACTTAGAGATATCCTTACATCCATCTGTATTACTCGCGTCAAAGAATGAGATTTTTATCATATCGCATTTGCAATCTGGACAAAAACATGATATGCTTTTAATTCATTTGAAAAACGACTACCGTTGCCTTTAGCAGAATACAATGTACCTGCCTTTACTCATGAAAATTGACGTCAATTTAAAATTGCTCCTATAATAATTGATATTTCTCGCTCTCTCTCTTTACTAAATGAAAATAGAAGAGATAAGCATAGTGATAATTAATGCTTAATTTAAGTGAGTGATAATCAACGATTACAAGTACCGCCTTAAATTTCATTATTTTTATAGTATTATAGAGTAGCAAGGCTTTGAAAGGAATACACTACCGTATCCTCGGATTGAAAACTGATGTCACTCTTCATAAAAATATGACATTTATAAATCTTCATTAGATTAAATACTTTAATTGTACAATTAAAGTAAGTACCGACATTGAGCGAACGTTAACTCAACCCGTTAGGTAAGCCGTGGGAAAATGCTGGCTATTATGGATCCTGGCACAACGACTCTGCGATGGAAAATATCGTAAAAGATGCGAGACTTCTAGTACTGTGATCTCCAATCCGCATATCAGACGTAACACCAACATTTAAGGCTCATCCAACAGTATAGGATAAGCATATTTGAATTGCAAGTCAGATCATCATGGATATTATGCTTATCAAAATCCATAACTATAGATTCTGATTTTTGTTTTGCTATCACTAGATACATTCATCTAGATAGATTACATTTATATACGTGGTACAGCCGTGCTGCAGCTATATTATGGTTGTAGCACGAATGGGTCGGCTCGACCGGGGAATAACCACGCTCTCACAGAATACCAGCGTAAAATAGCAGCTTAATACTGCTGTGTTTCGTATGGTGAGTGTTGAGATCCGGAGACCCTTTTTTACTGAAAACGAGGCATTCCATCTTAGGCCCATGAGTGACAACGCAACTGCATTTTGATTCTTAATCGAGGATAAATATAGATGTCTATAGGCCGCAGAATCCACTTACCATTGGGTCACACGGTCAGTTCAAACGATCATTCTAACTTATCAGCTCAAACTAGGACTATTAATATTTTTTTAAAATATCGTATTTTCGATATATCGATAATAATAAATATATCAATATCGGAGTTTTATATATAAGTTTATTCATTGATATATCGAAAATCCGAAATTTAAAAAAAATATCAACGGTCCTAGTTTGAACTGACCAGTTGAACGGACCGTGTGTGTCGTCCATTATTCTATAAAAAAAACTTTATTGAGAGTGTCAAACATAGACCGTCTTATTACAAAACACGATTTATTGATAGTATCTATGGTTAGTTGGATAGTGACTATGGTTTAATAATAGTCCACAGTCTCCACGAAACGTTTAACTGTGAAATTCCATACGTTACATTTTAATTCGCAAACTTTTAATTAAAATATGTTTAACGAAAAAAGCTTTAATGCATGAAGAATAAGTATAAACTTTCTGTAATAAGATCGATAATGTTTTAAATTTGTTTTAAATAATATTTATTTTATAACCATAAAAGTTCTTAGTCTTAAATGTCTAAACATTCTGACTTATCTATGGCTATTAAAACATTTTCCCTTTTACTGCTCTAACATTCAACTCCGAATGAAGATTGTACTTACATGCCATGCCCTAAATTCATTGTAAATTGCTAACTTGCCTTTTAAGTAATTTATCTTTTGATGTTCTTCAGCTTGATTATGCTATGAGCGACGGTCACCAATATAGAATCGTCAGAATGGTAAACTCCCTAATATTAAGATTGTTATGCTGAGAACATTAAAAATAAACGAACGACATTCGAAGACCAACAAGACTAAACATTAGCCACAATATTAAACGACAAAATTGCCGAACGAAAAAAAAAGGCTATCAAGAAAACAAAAGAGAATCAAATTTAATAATTACTATACACAGGATGTGGTGACTGATCATAAAATACTACAATACATGAAAACTCAGGTATTAATAGTTAATAGTTTTTGAAATACTTTGTTGTGCTGGTAATTTAATATTAATATGTCTCAATGTTTTTATCTTAGGTTATATTAGAACTGACTTCCTCACTAAAGTCGGTGATGGTTAACAAAAAATCGTGATAGAGTTTTGCAATTGCAAGCATCATTAATTTTTATAATTAGTTGGCGTGAGCTGTCAGATTTTAGCTGGAGGCATTGGAAGCAACATCTTAGTTCCAAGTTGCTTTTTGCACAATTTGTAATCAGACACGTACCTACAGAGGTAATAGAACTGCTTTGTTACAGCTCTGGTATTACCGTTTATTTAGCCTAAGATGTATCGTCGACTACAAATCAATAGTAATCACAAGAGAATACTCATCACATGATAGTCGAGCAAAACAGTATTCAACACTATTCTATTTTTTACAATTTAATCTTAGACATTTGGCGGCTCCCCACTAGATGGAGTGACGATCTAGTAAAACATGCAGGAAATCGAAGAATGCAGGTGGCTTACAACCGTGTTTAGTGGCATTCCTTGGGGAGGCCTATGTTCTGCAGTAGTGAAGGGCTGTAATGACGATGAAGATGAACGAATAAGCTCTCGTTAGATGTAATTTAACATTTGTATTACATCGAATATATATACTTTAATATGAGGATGTTATAACCATCTTCTAATCAGATGTAAAATTTGTGGAATGTTCGGTATTGCGATCGTTAAATACATAGAATACTATAATACACAATAGAATGGCTGTCAACCTTATTTTGTACGAGGAGAGACGTCGCCGGGAGCACACAAACAAAAAATTACGTCGTATTATCACTACTACAAACCCGATTCACTGTGTCGACAGACAGATTTTAATACATATTTATTTGTAAATGGCGTGCAATTTGGCATTTTCTAAATAATTTGCATACGAAATATGGAAACGATTGTGACGTCAAAACACATTTTGTGTTGACGTTTATACGTGTGAATTGATGTGTAAGTGACATTTTAGTGGCTACACAGGCTCCGCCCACTTCCCCGTTCTATTATACATGCATATATGTATTCTATGGTTAAATAGCTTGTCTAGCATGGTGAAATGAAATTCATCCCATAATAGTGGAGGTCCATGTTCTGTAGCTGTGTTTACAGACCAATAAAGAAAAATAAAACATAGAAAGAAGCGGGATAAAGCATTTTAAAGCTTACTACAAACACGCATATTTTTGGATATACTCTTAATCACAAAAGTTGGATATAATTTTAATGTGATTTCGTATTATCCACGACAATTTACTGATGCTATTGTAAATTTATAGCCTGTAAATAAAATAGCTTTCAATAACCGGCAACTTCTTATCCTACTTTATTCAGGTCAAATTTGCCAGCGATATCGCTGAATTAGTTAATCGTATAACCCACGTACAAATTTTATATATTTTATATTATTATACTATTACTATTTTTATATTATTACTTTGGTATGGCCTGATGTTTGTACACTTCTGTTACGTAATTTAAAAATCAAAGATTTTTTAATAATTATTTAAAACAAGGGGGACGGTTTACGGATTAGTAAGCTGAAGTGACAAACGGTCGGCCATATAGTTCCAAGAACCGACCACCGATGGTAAAGAATAGTTCTCGAGTTTCAGCCTCGCACCGGTAGGCGAAGTGCAGGAAGGAGACATGCAGGAAATCGATGGAAGCAAGTGCCTCAGGACCCTGCTTTGTGGCATTATGAGGCCTATGTTAAGCCGTGGATTTGTGACGGGCTGTAATGATGATGATGATGATGACAATAGTGGTTACAATTTATACGCGTAATCTTCTAGACCGAATTCCAGTCACGACGGCTAATCTTAATGGAGATGACATCAATGACAGGTTTATAGTGCACGAGTGTTTGCGCAAACGTAGGAGCACTCACTATTCTCTCACTCTCATAGTCTAGCTGGACTGCAATCCAACACGACCATTAAAACAAAAAAAGAAATATTATGGAGGCAATAATTACAGCGTCCCGTAAAGTCTATATACGTCCCACTGCTGGGCACAGGCCTCCCCTTCATTTGCGAGAAGATTTTAGGGCAAGGAAGTGTCCGCCACGTTGCCCTAATGCGTGTTGGCGAACTTCACATATCTTCGAAATATTTTTTTTTCTTATTCCTCAGACATGCAGTTTTCCTTCACTGTCGAGCACGTAGTAAATCAGCAATTAAAATTGCAATTAACAATTTCATTGGTGCCGACGGGGATCGAACCCGGGTTACTCGAGTTCTGTTATATTTACACCGTTAACCATATGAGCTACCACGGCTCTATGTCTATGCCGTATGCAACTAAAATTTAGAATTGAGCAACTAGTACAGGTGAATATAATAGTGGGAGTTAATATAAATTTATTTCCTACTGTTGGCGACGCGCCTATAAGAATATTTCAGTTTATTAAGTCAACCGATGACGAATAACGTCTCAAAGGCATATTGTCCAATAGCAATGTTCTAATAAGAAAATGCTTAGTTAAATCTTGAAGAAATGTCGAATTAATGATATGAAGGTCTTGGGTTCGACTCCCAGGCCGGACTAGTTTATTGTTTTCCTAAGTAATATCGCTTAATAAATTCATAAGGAATTTAAGATATAAATTATGTTACCGGATTTGTTCCCCGGTAGAAATCATCTTTCCAATGATGTAAATTTAAAAGAATAATTAAATAAAGTTAAAGATCGGATTTGTTCCCCGGTCGAGATGATCACTCTGTGCATAAATAGAATTAACGGAAATTAATTGCATAAGTATTGTCTTATATAAGTTTGATATGTTTTGTACGAAAACAAATGCCTATTTGCCATGATTGATTTATGAGAACATTCACTTATATTGTTATCTGATAAGAAACATGATAACTGATAAGAATCTGATTAGAAATAGTTTCCTACAGTTTGAAAATTGTGTAGATGCATTTATTCACCGAATATTGTTAAAATTGGTGTATATCAGACTTTCATTTTTTTTGATAGCCGAGAGCCGTGCAAAAGTTAGTTGTTCAAATAGTGTGAGTTCATAGCCGCACGCTGGCCACGCCCTTAGGAGGCCGAATATGTAAAAATTTAAAATGTTTGCAATTTCAGCAATTTAAGTAAAAATGACTTATAAAACATTTCAGGTTGATTGTACGTGCTAAAAAGGTGAATTCTGTGTTATTTTTATGTGAAAATTCCTGTGTATAAGTGAAATAATGATAGTTTTGTATAAGAAATTTAAAAGTGTTTTAAATAGTGAAATAAATAGAGAAAATGTAAATTAAACTGTTGTATTAGTTAACTTATGTATAATTTCAAGTGGAAAACATTGTTTTAACTTTCTGTGTTAAATATTTAAGAAATTTCGACTTCGAACTTGTGAGTAAAATAGGCATATTTCATTTAATAAATAAAAGGTTTTTCGTGATATGAAAATGTAATGTATATCGTAGTGTAGATATTGTTCTGTGCTATCTATACAGATAAATTGTATTGATGTAAGACCTATGCAAATAAAGAAATTAAGTAAAACGTGAGAGAGTAATAGAACAAATTCATGTAATTGAGTTGCGCAAGCGCGCGAATGGCGCGGCTCACTTTCGCGTATAGCTCTGGGGTAGCTTAGTAAATGAGTTTTATTGCAATTCGTTCGGGAATCCTTCGGGGAAGTACGAAAATCGTTCGGGAAAAGTGCAAGACCAGCAGTCAATAAGAAGAAGAAAGAAAAAGTGTAGGGAAGTGATAGGGAAAAGTAATTACTCTCTCACGGAACGGTTTGAAGATAATTGCTGTTTTATTCCCAAGATATTCATCCCTCAAAATTATACAGTCCACATCGAAGAAGTAAGGCGTTGGGACCGGGACGACTTCGGAAGACCCGTAATCCCTGTCTGAACCTACTTGCTGAAAAGGAAGAGGTTATCGCCCCTGTGTGTTACTCCGTTGCGGAGATCACATACGTTGTTCCCGAACCCAACGTAGGCGTTATAGGAGGCCGGATCGAGAGAAGCCTCGATTCCTCCCTTCTGTTTCAGAGCCCGAACGTTGTGCTCCTCCTGGGTTCCTTTTCAATTGGACCTTCGGAGCCGGATAAGGACCACCCGAAACCCGCCAGCTGGATCAAGGAACCAGCTGTGGACTGCTGGTTGTGGAGAAAGAAGACCTTCGGAGCCGAGTGAAGATCAGCAACCGAAGGAAGCCAGAGGTTTGAGCTGAAGCAATAGGACCAAAGGCCAGAAGACCAGGTCGTCAGCGCAGAAGGACTGGACCTGGAACTACCGGAAGAAAGAAAACCGGGATTACGGCTTGGGGCGTGTGCTCGCATGGGGCACGTATCGCAGCCAGGTGCAGGTGCCTTGTGAAGGCGCTCATCGTGGCCAAGCAGGGCTTGGCATTTTCCTGTCGGGCAAGCGTGCTCGGCATTTCCTGTCGGATGACCGTGTCCGGCATTTCCTGTCGGGTCATCAGAGGGTGTAAGAAGAAGCATCCACCGCTGCTGCTGCCAGGCGAGGGTGCGCGTGAGCACCTGACTGCATCGCGGCCGGAGGAGGGCGCTTGGACGAGGCGTCACCGGCGACTGGGCGGCGAGCACAGCATACATCCCGACCACCTAACGGTGCCAAACGGTCGGGCTCTGGCACAACACCTTCGGGTGGAGCAGTTCTCTCGAGCGAGACTGCGCTTGCACTACCGCTCGACTGTTTCGTCATATTCCTTGGCGGGACAGTTCCTAAACCTTTCCTCCATTCCATTCCTGCACGACTCCATCCCTGGACGGCTCACCTCGGTAGGCCCCGTTCAGGATTGATAGGGCTGATAGGGCTGTTAGGGTGGTAGTAAGGTTGTAGGGTTGGGAGATAAGGGGGGAGGGGTAGTGGGGTTAGGTTGGGGTGTAGAAGGGTTGTAGGTAAGGGGTTGTAGGACCGGGGACAGTTAGGGACCGTAGGCCAACAATCACCTTCCTGCAAGATGAAGAAGGCACAAGACCAGACAGAGAGGAGCGAAGGGAGCAGGACAAGGACAGGGCTCTCAAGAAAAGCTAAAGAGGCGGAATCATCTGGAGCGACCACAGCTACTGCGTCAAATGGGGCAACTCCTTCAAGTGGAGCCACCACCGACACGTCCACATGCACGTGGGACTCAGGGGCGTCCATGGCAACGACAAGCAACAGGACGGACACCAGTGGTACGCAGGCCAGCACCGCACAACAATCCGTTATATCCAGGAGTGAAACGGTAGTCGAAAAAGTAGGTCAAAGGACCGAAGAAGCGGCATCGTCAAGGACAGTAATTGGGCACACTAGTGACAAAGGGTCACAGAGAGGTAGTAGGTCATCGCGATCGGCGAGGCTTAAAGCCGAATTAGAGGCGCGGATTAAATTCGAACGCTCAGAGCTCGAACGAGCACAGGCAGCTGCTGCCTTAGCCAAGTCGCAATTGGAGTTGGCACGACTCAACCGAGAAGAGGAGATCGACTCGAGTGAGGACGATGAAGAGCGGAATACTCAGGTGGAACCTTTCGTAAGGAGTTGGGTTCAACAGACCATAATGAGCGCGCCGGTTAGTGTAACGCAACCCGATATTACTGATAAGGAAGCGTGTAAAGGATCACGCCGCAAAGGGGCGGAGATCGAGCGCAACCAAGGAAATGCACAGAAAACACACGCGAGTGAGGTGTCAGAATTGACCGAAGCGATTGTGAGTGCAATAAAGATAGCGGGTAAAGACAAGTCTTCCCAGCTTCATTTCCTCCAGGAATTACCGGTGTTCGATGGAGACCCGGGTGAATGGATAATTTTCAAAACGGTGTTTGAAGACACAAGAAGCCAATTTTCAGGGTTGCAGAATGTCGCACGCCTTAGGAGGGCATTAAAGGGCACCGCTAAGGAGGCGGTCAAGTCATTGTTGTTTACTTTGTGTGAACCTGAAGAAATAATGAACGCTCTCGAAAGAAGATTCGGTAGGGTTGAGATACTCATTCTAGCCGAAATCGAGAATGTAAAGCGTATGTCAAGATTGGCAGAAGATTGCCGGAATATAGGATCTTTTGCAAGTCGTATTACGAACGTGGTTGCCACAATACAAGCGTTGAATCAACCACAGTATTTATACTCACCGGAGTTAGTAAACCGCATAGTGGAGAAACTCGGAACTATGATTAAATTTAAATGGTTTGAATATCGAACTCAGTATCCTTTGGAGCCAGAGTTACAGAAGATGGCCAAGTTTTTAAATTTATTGAGTGAACAATTTGGAACGTCCTTAAGCAATGAAAATGGGCCTGAAAAACGGAAGCGTCCTGAATTCAGGAAGCAAACTGTACACACCGCAAAGGGGTCTGTACGCAATCGTGCCAAGAGCGAGCGCTATAATATGCGCCGAAGTAATACGAGCGAGCGTCTAGAACGCCGAAATAATAAAGGGCACGACCGACAAGTGGTTATGACAACCCAGGACAAGCCTGTAAGTCGGGTAACACATAAGTGTGTTATATGCAACAAGGAGCACTCCATAGTGAGTTGTTACAAGTTTAAGGACATGAATATTCGCGAGAAATGGGACGCAGTCAAAAAAGCGAAAGTATGTTTCAAATATTTGTCACCTAACCATAGGAGGTTAGAGTGCAAAGCGAAAAAATGTGGTGTAGAGGGATGTAGAATGTCACATCATCGAATGCTACACCGATACCCCAATGAAAATACCTCGCCGCAAGGGGACGAGGGGGGTAAAGAGGCTCAAATTACAACTGTTAGTACAGCGAATGCACTGGCATGTGCATACTTAAAGATTATACCGGTCGAGTTGTATGGACCTAGAGGAAAGGTCAAGACAACAGCTCTTCTGGATGAGGGATCGACCATGACACTCATAGAGGAGTGGATGGCTCAGAAGTTAGCGCCTCGCGGACGTAAAGAGGAATTACGTATTGAAGCCGTGGGAAGTAAGCGAATTAACGAAGACAGTTCGTATCGCTTAAACGTTAAGATAAAAGGCATTTACTCGAACGACTTAGAAGAGATAAGTGTACAAACAATTAAGTCACTTTACCTTGCTCCTCAGTCAGTAAGCCGAGAATTATTGCAACGGTGTTCTCATTTGACACCGATTAAGGACGAGTTGATGTATGAGAGGTCCAGACCTACCATATTAATTGGCCAGGACAATTGGCATCTCATAGTTACTCGTGAATTAATTTCAGGAGGTAAGAACCTACCTGTAGCATCGCTCACCAAACTTGGATGGGTTTTACATGGTCACATATCGGGTGATATTAAACCAATCAAGATGGTTAACCACATTTCCACCAAGAAGGAGGAAGATATGGATAAGTTAATCAAGGATTATTTTAGTTTGGAATCTCTGGGAGTGTCTGCGCGAAAGCCCGCGAACGACCCAGAAGAACGAGCTTTAAATATTTTGAGCAAAACGGTACGTCGTATACCTAATAATAGGTACGAGACTGCTTTGTTATGGCGCACAGACAATGAGTGCATGCCGTCGAATAGAGCGCAGGTTGAAAGTCGCCTGCTTAATATCGAAAAGAAGCTCGATAAGAATAGCGAGTTGAAAAAAGAATATGAGAAGCAAATTGAAAATCTCATCGTTAACGGTTACGCAGAAAAAGCGAACCATATTCCCATTTCCCCACGTACGTGGTACCTTCCCTCACTTCGCAGTGACTCACCCACAAAAAAAGAAAATAAGGATAGTTTTCGACGCCGCCGCAAGGACGGGCGGACGTTGTCTTAATGATGCATTGTTAACCGGACCGGACTTATTGAAGTCGTTGTTCGGAGTTCTGCTACGATTCAGAGAAGGGAGCGTGGCAGTGATGGCAGACATTAAAGAAATGTTCCTGCAAGTGAAAATCCGGGAAGAAGACAGGGATAGCCTTCGATTCTTATAGCGGCACAATCGTGACGCGCCACCGGAAGAGTATAGAATGACGTCACTCATATTTGGAGCGGCATCATCACCATGCATCGCTATATATGTAAAGAATAGGAATGCGCAGGACAACGCACATATCTATCCAGAAGCAGCTTCCGCTACGGAAAGCAATTTTTATATGGATGACTATCTACAGGCATTTCCCGACGTGACGACGGCCGAAAGGATAGTAAACGATATGTATGAATTACATAAACATGCTTCTTTCCAACTGAGGGGATGGGCAAGCAACCGACCCGAAGTTTTAAGTAAAATGGAAAATAAATATAAGAGCGACAGTGCTTCGCTGGGAGATAAAGAGCACACAGAGCGCACATTAGGTTTGATTTGGAATATCAAACGGGATATAATAAGTTTCTCCATAAGTCTTCGTAACACACCGGAAGAGGTGATGGAAGGTTTACGACCGCCTACGAAGAGGGAGATAACTAGCGCTGTGATGTCAGTCTTCGATCCTTTAGGACTCGCATCACCCATAACGATTCAAGGGAAGTCGCTGATACAGCAAGTATGGGGGACAGGCATCTCTTGGGATGTAGAAGTTTCACACGAATTACACGTGTTATTTTGTAAATGGATATCGGAAGTGAAGAAATTAGGTCATTTAGAAGTACCTAGACCCGTTGCTGAAGGCGTCGGCAAGGGAGAGTTGCACTCTTTCACGGATGCTAGTGAAAAAGCATACGCTGCCGCGGTGTATTACGTCACCACGGACGAGCAAGGAAAAAGGCGGATTACGCTGATCGCCGCAAAGGCAAGAGTAGCGCCGCTGCAACCAATTTCGATTCCAAGGCTTGAATTGCAAGCAGCTCTTATGGGCAGCAGACTGGCTGCATCAGTTAGCGAAGAGAGCAAGTACGAGATATCCGAGAGAGTATTTTGGACAGACTCACGTACAGTGTTAGCGTGGATTAAGTCAGATCCTCGCGCTTTTAAACCATTCGTCGCTCATCGATTGGCTGAGATCGAAGATCACAGTAAGCCATGTGAATGGCGATGGGTTCCGACGTCACAGAACGTGGCAGACGACGCCACTAGAAATTTTCCTTCCACCTTCGATGTAAGTCATCGCTGGTTTCAAGGACCTGAATTCCTCAGGAAAAGTCCTGATTTATGGCCCAAACAAGTGGACACCATAAATAGCTTAGAAACAGGTGAAGAAAAATCGCCAAAAGGCGTAAATGCGCTAAGAAAGCAAGAACCGTTAAGTCTATCCGACTACGGACGATTTAGCAGCTTTAAGAAATTCCTTGGGGCAACTACACGCACCTTACTAGCGGTAGAAAAGTTCAAGAGTTTAAGAAAGTCGGTTAAAGGACCCGACAGCGCAGCCGAAAAGTCGGTTATGTGTTCCAACAAAGTTTTAGCAAAGTCGGTTAAAGGACCCGATGGCGCGTTGGACATAGCGCTCTTGAAAAAAGCGGAATTGTTAATTTGGAAGTTCATTCAAGACGAGTGTTTTTATTCGGAAATAAAATGCTTGAAAGTAGGCAAAAGCGTTGAAAAAAGTTCACGCTTAAGTAAATTATCTATGGAAATAGGAGAAGATAACTTACTCCGTTTGAATGGACGTTTACCTTTTAAGTCTAATTTGACCGAGGAAAGTAGAAAACCTGTCGTATTAGACGGTAAACACGAAATCGTTAAATTGATGATTAGAGAAGTTTATCATCATTTTGGACATGCCAATCACCAGACGGTGATGAATGAGGTGAACCAGAAATTTTATGTCTTGAACTTCCGTAATGTAGTACGTAGTGTGTCACACCATTGTCAATGGTGCAGGACATACAGGTCAAATCCGCAGAACATGCCACAAGGAAATATTCCTCTGGAGAGAATAGCTCATCATGAACTACCTTTTACATGCTCAGCTGTGGATTATTTCGGTCCTATGAGTGTGACTATAGGAAGGCGACACGAAAAACGTTGGGGTGTTTTATTCACGTGTCTGACCACCAGAGCAGTACATCTGGAATTAGCAGCCTCATTGACACCAGCGTCAATGATAATGTCATTAAGGCGATTTATCGCCAGAAGAGGAAAACCGGCCGTTATATACAGCGATAACGGGACAAATTTCAAAGCTGCGAATAAAGAATTATTGAAAACATGCGAAGAATGCCATGAGGGCATGAAAAATGAGTCATTTAAGAAATATATTAAATGGAAATTTATACCTCCGGGAGCACCGCACATGGGTGGCGCCTGGGAGAGGTTAGTAAGATCGATTAAAATTGCGTTGACCGCTACGCTCAAAGAAAGGAGCCCACAGGAGGAGGTTCTGCATACGCTGCTTTTAGAAGCAGAGCATACGGTAAATTCCAGGCCTCTGGTAACATTCAGTATGGATAGTCCTGAAGAGGGTTTGACACCCAATCATTTTCTTCTGGGACGCTCATTTGGTGATCGACCACCTGGATTATTTTTAGAGCAACATCTGACGGGTCAACTCAATTGGAAAGCTGCACAGAGGTTAGCCGACCATTTTTGGACAAGATGGCTGAAAGAATACATGCCTACTTTAATACCTCGAACGGGTAATAACGGAAAGTTCATGGAACCTAAAGAAGGTGATATTGTTTTGATAATAGATCATTCGTTGCCACGAAATACGTGGCCGAAAGGCAAAATTAGTAGAACGCTACCGGGACCAGACGGTCACACCAGAGTGGTTGACGTCATTACTAGCACAGGTATCTTGAGGAGACCTACATCCAGAATAATAGTCCTGGTACCCGCGACGCCCTGGTACCCGCGACGCCTCCCAAATGATGGTGCTAACGCACGGGGGGGAGATTGTTGGCGACGCGCCAATAAGAATATTTCAGTTTATTAAGTCAACCGATGACGAATAACGTCTCAAAGGCATATTTTCCAATAGCAATGTTCTAATAAGAAAATGCTTACTTAAATCTTAAAGAAATGTCGAATTAATGATATGAAGGTCTTGGGTTCGACTCCCAGGCCGGACTAGTTTATTGTTTTCCTAAGTAATATCGCTTAATAAATTCATAAGGAATTTAAGATATAAATTATGTTACCGGATTTGTTCCCCGGTAGAAATCATCTTTCCAATGATGTAAATTTAAAGGAATAATTAAATAAAGTTAAAGATCGGATTTGTTCCCCGGTCGAGATGATCACTCTGTGCATAAATAGAATTAACGGAAATTAATTGCATAAGTATTGTCTTATATAAGTTTGATATGTTTTGTACGAAAACAAATGCCTATTTGCCATGATTGATTTATGAGAACATTCACTTATATTGTTATCTGATAAGAAACATGATAACTGATAAGAATCTGATTAGAAATAGTTTCCTACAGTTTGAAAATTGTGTAGATGCATTTATTCACCCAATATTGTTAAAATTGGTGTATATCAGATTTTCATTTTTTCTGATAGCCGAGAGCCGTGCAAAAGTTAGTTGTTCAAATAGTGTGAGTTCATAGCCGCACGCTGGCCACGCCCTTAGGAGGCCGAATATGTAAAAATTTAAAATGTTTGCAATTTCAACAATTTATGTAAAAATGACTTATAAAACATTTCAGGTTGATTGTACGTGCTAAAAAGGTGAATTCTGTGTTATTTTTATGTGAAAATTCCTGTGTATAAGTGAAATAATGATAGTTTTGTATAAGAAATTTAAAAGAGTTTTAAATAGTGAAATAAATAGAGAAAATGTAAATTAAACTGTTGTATTAGTTAACTTATGTATAATTTCAAGTGGAAAACATTGTTTTAACTTTCTGTGTTAAATATTTAAGAAATTTCGACTTCGAACTTGTGAGTAAAATAGGCATATTTCATTTAATAAATAAAAGGTTTTTCGTGATATGAAAATGTAATGTATATCGTAGTGTAGATATTGTTCTGTGCTATCTATACAGATAAATTGTATTGATGTAAGACTTATGCAAATAAAGAAATTAAGTAAAACGTGAGAGAGTAATAGAACAAATTCATGTAATTGAGTTGCGCAAGCGCGCGAATGGCGCGGCTCACTTTCGCGTATAGCTCTGGGGTAGCTTAGTAAATGAGTTTTGTTGCAATTCGTTCGGGAATCCTTCGGGGAAGTACGAAAATCCTTCGGGAAAAGTGCAAGACCAGCAGTCAATAAGAAAAAGAAAGAAAAAGTGTAGGGAAGTGATAGGGAAAAGTAATTACTCTCTCACGGAACGGTTTGAAGATAATTGTTGTTTTATTCCCAAGAAATTCATCCCTCAAAATTATACAGTCCACATCGAAGAATTAAGGCGTTGGGACCGGGACGACTTCGGAAGACCCGTAATCCCCGTCTGAACCTACTTGCTGAAAAGGAAGAGGTTATCGCCCTTGTGTGTTACTCCGTTGCGGAGATCACATACGTTGTTCCCGAACCCAACGTAGGCGTTATAGGAGGCCGGATCGCGAGAAGCCTCGATTCCTCCCTTCTGTTTCTTAATCGAACGTTTAAGCCCGTTGGTTCTTTTCACCTACTCTCCCAGTCCGTGATGAGATGAAGATTGACGGAAATTCGCCGCGACCAGAGAGAGCCCGGGGCCTGTTGATAGGTAGTCGCACTTACCAATAGACCAAAGAGGCAGTCAATTTTCATATAGATTATTCATATATATTCGTCACGTTACCTAATCATGTATTATCTTTGCATTATCTGCATAGATCAATTACACTTCGAAACACATTACAAATGATTCACAAGTCCATTTACCTTAATGCGTTAACAACCGTCGCCCTCATTTCCATTGAAGTTAAACATCGATCTGACCTTACTTGATTTGATCGTGATGCTTATATTCTTTTATACTCCAAACGAGAAACGTGACTCAGATATCTACGTCAAATTCACTAATCGAATAGGAATCTTAAATTTTTAAATAGAATATTACTTTCAAATCTCACTACGTACTAAAGAGAAAATATCAAATTGCCACGTTTAGTTTTGTTTACTTATACATAAATCAAACCAAATTAATAATTATTTATTTTATAAAAAACAGAAGATACATTCATGTTAACTAAGAATGTACATTCAAAATAAATTTCTTTATAAGTGCCATGCTGCGGATATATTAAGGTTCTAGTGTGTCCGGGGAAAGACAACGCTCTCAACGTAAAATACTGCTGAACCATTATTTACTGGGAACGAGGTATTCCATCTTAGTCCACAGGGACAATAGATCTGCACTTTGACTTACTATCAGGTAAATCATTTGCTCATTTGTCTCATTTTTTCTATAAAAAGTCGTTTATGTTAGGTATACGAGTAATATAATGTACATTTTATTCGAATAGGTGGTGCTTGTGAGAAATATCACATTGTCGAAAAGTGGCATTACCCTAGCTTGCGTAATGAGAAGGAAGAGCAAGAAAATGATAAGAAAATAGTGTCACGGTTTACAAAAACTGCATAAAGCATTAATTCCCTAAAAATTAAAATAGTTCATAAAAATTCCGTCAAAAATGTGAGGAGCATTAAAAGTGGCTAAGCAATAAGCATAATATAAAACACCACTTTTATATAGGTACTTAAGTAAATAAAAGACACTAAAGGGTTAAAAAAAATATAGTCTCTAAGCCCGCATTTATCTTTCACTTGCATTTACCATTGACTACCAATACCTATTAATATTTTTTTTATCATGCCGCTCGATATAAAAATCAAGTAAGTAATTCAATTATTTTACCAGTCGGTATTTTCTGCTTTGAGTCGTTCATAACCCGTCCCTCAATATGCCGTCATTCAGATCAATAATCAGTATTCATTATTTTTTAAATCTTTAATTTACGACCACATTACATTTAAATACTTAAACGAGTAGCAATTCCAAAGACATAATCTATATTATCCAATCTCATTTAATAGATATTAAACGTTTGATCAAATCGTTTAATACACCTGTTTAACAGAGTGTAGGTACGTTTTACACGATCAATCGAACCAATTTGTCGAGCTTGAACGCAAAAAGGCTCTTCGTCCGTTTTTATTGCTTAAGTTGTTTTAGTTTGAACAAAAAGATCTTCATTAAGTAGATAGAATTTTGTATAAAACTCAAGCGACACAGAGAAAAATACTAACATATAGCAAAATCAATTTTTGCTATCTATCTTAGTATTTTTCTCTGTGTCACTTACAACCTTAACTATAAAATATGCTAAATTGTCATTGCCGAATTTTCTAATAGCAACTCAAGTTCAAGATTTAAAATAAAAATAATACCTGATTACTTGCACCACATTCTTAAATGTTAATAAGTCCATTTTTCATGGGGTTAACTCAACGCTGAGCTAACTAGAAGCGTTCGTGATCGATTGTTAGTCGATTGGTCCTCCAAACTGAAGGTATACGACCCGCTCGAGCTAATGAGCGATCGGCGTCCCGCGAATGAAGATCTCAGCGTGGTGTAATGAGGATTCGATGAAAAAAACGAAGTGAAAACTGTGATCGAATGATATCCAAGTGATACATTTTTGTTAACAATTATTTTAATAATAAACAAAACTTTATTTATTTATTATTTCTACAAATTGATTACGTGATAACATTTATTGATGACTATTTCCTTTTCATTGTCTACTTGTGTTTTAGTAAAAAAAATCAAAATTGTTAACTATTTTGAGCTAAGTAATAGAACTTTGAGATATTAAAAAATAAGCTTTGAGAGAGCCCGCTCTATCTCGTTCAAATTAAGTGATGTCAGTCCAACTAATGTGCAAATAACTATGTAAAACTAAGCTAATCTTATATACCCTCACTAGTAAACGGAGACATGACTTTAAACTACAAGCGGTCTCCGTTAGACTTGCGACGAGGCGAATTTGTAGTGTGTTAGACTTAGAAAATAAAAATTACCTTTTTTAACCATGCGGGATCTGGTAGAGGCAGGTCTGGGAACGCCCTCTTCCTCTCCACGTAGTACCAGGGCGCTCTCACATAGTAATACCACGAGATGACACGCTCCACGGGATCGCGCACCACATTCACATAAATCGGAGACGGATATCCAAACCTTGAAGCAAATATAGTTATGATTATCGTAAGCCTAGTACCATAATTCTGTCAACTTATGTATTATAGTATTCTATGCCGTCAACTCTGTCGATTTCAACCGCCATAATATTTATCTATTAGTTATATTACAAATAGCTGACATTGCATAGCATATTTGGGAATATTATTATGGTTTAAGCGGTAGCGTAAACACAAATTACTATGTACACTGTTGTAGCTCATTTTCTGGATAGGAGACTGTTTGGGCGAGGCAGTATTCAGTTGCAGTAAATGTAGTGCAAAACTTTTTCGGTTTAAAATACATAAAGGTCAACAATAGTTACAGACTATTTGCTATTTCATCTTAATCTATTGAGGTGTACAGTACAACACATTACCCTCTGTTCGAACGGCCGTCAGATAACTCATCCACATGCACTGTACACTGTCATAGGAGTCATCGTTACGCAAGTAACGATGCGGAATGTTTGAATTCACTTTTTTCATGGGTCCTGAGACCTATGACGGTTTAAGCCGCATAGGCTAACAGCACCAACATCATCGAACCAGAGAATCAGAGAGAACACAACACATCTAAAGTTTATTCTAGCTCTTCAATACGATACATGACTTAACTTGCCGGGCTCGTAGGTGATATGGTAACATTGTACGCGTATGTGAATCTACCTACAAATTATTTGTAAATATAATATAACATATTTATTATTTGTATATCCACAAATTTTACGCAGTAGTATAGTGGCGGCATGAGATATATGATCTACTCCAGATTACCACGTGGGTGTCGTTACACACGACAGAGGGAAACTGAAACTTGAGATGGGCAACATTATTTTCTTGATAACGACTAAAAATTATAAAAATAAGACTGCGTTGTCAACCCGCGTGACAACTTTGACAGAATCTCCCTTAACACAAAGAACATATACACTACGCGAATCGAAGAAAAACAGCAATTTTGACTGAATTGTCGTATAAAAATGAACTGGCTGGAAAAGCTACGCAATCAGTTATCAAAATAAAATTTAAAGGCAAAGGTAAAGATATCGGGAAAAAGACTAATAAAGAAAACAATCAAGAGCATTCGGAGTGTTTGGTTTGTGGTGAAAAGTAAAGTCAAACTAAAGCCACAGATGAATGGTACCAATGCACTGCTTGCCTTGTATGGGCTCACGAAAGTTGGTTGTTCTGAGCAAGAATTATTATTTTTTGTATGCCAAAACTGCGAATAATTTGAATATTTTGTTTTATTGTTAGTATCTGTATTCACCCCCGTAATATAAAATGCCTATTGAATAAAACTATTATTTACGGATTTTATCGCGTTTAATTACTTTAATTTATTTTTATTATTATCCCGACGTTTCGGGTGCTTTACAGCGCCCATGGTCACGGGGGGGACTGAGATGTTTGACGTCCCAATGTCATAGTTAGTCCGGCTTACCTTCAGTTTTTTAATATTAATTTTTGGTCCGATTTACGCAAAACGAGCTTATAGTATCATGAAGTCTTGCAGTGGTATGCTTGGGTTTGGGTTTAATTTTGTTGATTACAGGATCCCAAGCAAATGGTAGCACCCAACCATCTTCTCTATTGAAATTTGGATGTTTTTTAATTTCAATAGCCTCGCGTATCATCCTTGGTAGGAATCGGTGTTCTTTTGCGAGAATTTGTGGTTTATCAAATCTAATGTAATGGTGGGGACGATCTTGAACATGTTCGCAGACTGCAGACTTATATATAAAATGCCTATCCGGTTTGACCCTTAGGTGTGCGGTGAATTCGGATTTATAATTTTTGATTAAAGTTGTTCTAGTTTGTAGTTATACAGATTGATCTCAAATATTTTCGTACCAAAGTTATGCCTAAGGTATACTCAAACATTTGTGATATTGATTATCTCAATGAATAACATAGTGATTTATTTATTTGTATTTTTCTTAACTATCCGGTGTCCACCCACCTTCCCCTACCATGTACGATTATTATAAAATAATTGTTTATTTTTGGTTTAATATAGATTAATATATGAAAGTATATATCCAAGATAATTATAATCCTTTAAAATGAAAATGTCCTACTGGCTAATACCTAGCTTCGAAGCATAGGTTAATTATACTTTAAAGTATAAACTACTTTTACTTTGGTAGAGAATTCTTTATGCTTTCTATGCGTTGCATTGCCTTTATTTTGATCACAAATAACGCGGGCCTGCGTGCACCAATTTTCAAAAGTTTTATCGTAATCGGATAAATGGTATAGGATCGCATAAAAAGGAATAAATAAACAAACGAATATTAATTTTTTGTCAGAAACATTCGCTGGCGCGCACACAATGTTTTATCGTAATCGGAGAAATGATATTGGAGCGCAAGTCGACAATCAAACAAGCATTCCTTTTTATGCTTTTAGAGAAATAGTGATAGATATGATAAAAGTTTCTTTACATAGATGATTTAAAAGTTTATAAACGGTCATAATACCTTGTGAAGTTCGTGTAGCACACATGTTTGATGTAGGAGGCGGGTGGTGTGTGCGCCGAAACTAAGCTTACGAGAATTTGCTGATCTGCCGGTGCCAGGCGTATCGTCTCCACCCGCTGTACTGCATCGCGATGAAAACCTAAGAAACACTTTCTAATATAATTTCGTGTCAACAATTTGTATCATTAGACTTAGTGACAATATAAAACAAATTAAATTGTTTAACAAAAGTTTTCTTTTAAAATTAAATAACCAAGCAGACTAGATTCCACTACCGCTTGTTACGACACCTATTTTGTATTTATATTCAGTATATTCGGTATTTATAATGTGCTTCGATTTGATGCTTCTACTCCATAGATGCATCGATATAGTAGATTTGGCATTCCGAACACTCACTATGGTCAACTAAACTGTACTGCAATCCGTACACCTGTTATTGTGGCTTCGATATTCATGCAGTGCGGAGCGGTGTTAATAATAATTTTATATTAAATTATCAAATATGCAAAATAAACGATAATAAAAAAATGTACTCGATTAACAATACAATTGAAATAAACAATTATTTATTATGACAATTTTCGCGCGTTTATATCAACTGCGCATGCGCGACTACTTTTTCGCGCGAGGCACAACAATAAAAACTATACAACAAAAATTCTAATAACTTTAAACCAAAAAAAAAAAACACGGTTTCCCATTAATATTATAATAATTGCCTCAACATATCATATAATCGATATGATATACGTTATTGAAATAGCTTTTATTTGTTTGTAAAATAAATGTTTTAAATATATATGTGATTATCACTGGTTTGAAAAAAAGAAAACAGTATTTAACTAATAATTTTTATAAGAGTTTTATTAATTACCCCTTATTTAATATCTTTATTTTCATAATACATTAAAACCCTTAAACTAGCGTGTTTTAGTTGTATTCGCATTAAGTCCAAATAAATACAAGCACAAATTAATAGTAGGTTAGTCCAGTGCGACATACTTTTAAGTTTCATATGATAACTTTTCAATCATTATTATTTTATTTATAGTATCATACATAATATATAAAAAGGAATACTTCATAGTAAAATATAAGTCAAAATTATTTATTTCAAATGTGGTAAGCAATTATAAAACAAAAAAGCGGTCTTGGTGCGACCCGAAAGGTCCACATGACTAACTTTCCAATGGAAAGAATAAAAAATATCATATGTTTTAATATTTTATACAATTTTTCATTCGGCACAAAAAACCACTTGACCGATTTTGCTCAAAATTTAATGAGGTCTAAGTTACATAATTAAGCGTTAAATGAAACTGGTCCCATGTCAATATCACTCTTTGTTCTCGAGATACACGAGAGGAAAATTGAATCCGAACATACATACATACTATACCTTGAAAATGTTAAAATTTCCAATTTGCAAAATCCGACTCTTTTCAATAACTTCTCACTGGGAAGTTAATTAATATAATTTTGATGTTATCTGAATTTGCATAATTTATTCTAAATTTGATTTAAAATAATATACAATAGATCAAGCAAATCTTAATAAACAGTTATATTATATATTATATTCGATTACATATCAGTAATTTAGTTCGCCGTTTGTAAGTGAAATAAGAAAATCGGTAGGTAAACTAATATCCCGTGTGTGTAAAGAGAAGACTTAGGGAAAATCCCAATGTATTTTGTGGGTTTGGATATAGCGGTATTATTGTATCACAAAACTGAAAAAGAAGCTATGTCGAATGTGCGAGACGTCTAGTGCTGTTTTTGCCTGTCATGCGTAATGATTACGACAAATGTTTTCTACTGTGGCAAAACCCAGTTCAGCAGTAGAGAACGATATATGAATTATAGCATAATAAGTACCTACCATAATAATTTCCTTACTATTAAAGCTTTTGAACGCAAACTTGATAAAATCTTTAACTGTAAATTATTTAAAAGTAACAGAATAATTTACTTTACCTTATTACTGTAGACGAGGCATTCCATCTTAGTCCTCACGGGTGACAACGCATCTGCATTTTGATTCGTAATCGAGGATAGATGTAGATGTCTATGGGCCACAGCAACCACTTACCATTAGGTGGACTGTGTGCTCGTTTGTCACCCTATCCTATAAAAAAATGTTAGATTGGCACATACATACCGAACTGGTTTCTAATGGCCAGACGTCGCAGCAACTCCATGAACGTCTGGCTGCCAACTTTGGGCACACGATTGAAGAACAATAGCTCGATTTCAGATCGCGCTGTATTATTTAACTCCCAGGGCTCTGGTATTGATACATCATCAATTATTTCCTGTTCGACATCTTCCTGCGATTTCGGTATTTCTGCCTCCAATGTTCTTTGAGGTTTGCTACGTTCCTGTTCAATAAAATAATAGCATAGTTTATATAATATCGGAAAAGTTAACTAGGGTTAGAAAACAATAACAGAAAAGTTTCTATAGATTAGCTAAATCCTTAGCTATTACATAAGCTATAGATTTCACTAAAATATAAATTAATAATACTAAAATTGAGAGAACTTTGAAAAACATCCAATTATTTGAATTTAATAATTTAAATTATCTACAAAGACCATTCCTTTTATATGAACCATCCATTGGCTGGTTCTGTGATATTTACAGCATCACCGAAACAGACTCTCGACTAGAAGTTCAATCCATATATTCAACATAAATTAAGAGATCTTTTTTTATAGAAAAAGGGTGATAAACGAGCACACAATCCACCTGATGGCCCATAGACATCTACATTTAACCTAGATTCAGAAACAAAATGCAGATACGTTGTCACCCCTGAGGCCTAAGATGGAATGCGTCGATTCCAGTAAAACGGGTCTCCGGTTTTCCACACTCACCACACGAAGCACAGCAGCATTAGTCTGTTATTTTACGCTGATATTCTGTGAGAGCGTGATCCTAAACCGATCGAGCCGACCCATTCATGCTATTGACATGACAAAGCTACGGCGTGGCTCTACCACGTAAAAAGATCTACAATAAAAATTTACGTGTAATGCTCACCGCTCCGGTGTTCCTCCTTATAGCTTCAAGAGCTTCTTTAAATTCTTGCGCTGATGCATACGCGAGCTCGGTTCTGTCAGTTTGAATTTCTGCAATAAAAAAAAGTATTCAATAAAAAGCATGAAGCATAAGTATATTCCACCGTAGAAATTCCTAATAAATATAATTGGCACCATTCAATAGTTACGCGCATCGTGGATCATATATGTATTTCCAAATTACACACTTAATTGCATATGGTTAACCAATAATTTGCATTGATGTGTTGAATTATTCCGTGCTCTTAAAGTATGAAAATGGTTTGTATATAATAACAGTCTTGAAAGCTTCTTTTGGTCATTGACTTCTTCAGTGAAAAATATAATGATTATGCATTAAAATATAAGTAAACGTATACGACCCAAATTAGATTTAGATCTAATGCGTTTTTATAAGTAAAAGAATACAATTGATAAACGTTTTCTTTAGTTGACATTATATTTTTAAGTTAAAGTTGCCTTTTGAATGAAACGGAAACAGACTACAGCAATAACAGTAGTGGAAAAAATGTTTAGAGACGATAGAAGCAGGTAGCTCGACGGCGACTCTAGAACGAATCGGTTAAGTTAAACTGTAGATGTCCGAATACTTTTTCGTGCCTGCAGTGTAATTTTATTTTATTTGGATGTCTGTTTGTAACCAAGTAGCAATTGACTGTGATTAATTTAGAGAACATTTATTACATTCATCGTCAATTTGTCTTGTTTTGCATCATGCCAAGGATTTTTATTGATAAGGTTTCACAATAAAATAAAAATAGATAATAACATAAACACTCACGCCTGTCCCCCAGAGGGGTAGGCAGAGACTACGGACTTCCATTTGGCACGATCCTGACACACCTCCCTCGCCTCTTTTACATCCATATATCTACGCATACATGCTCGTCGGTTAAGGATACTTCTAATGTGGCCCGTTTTTAAAATATCGCCAATTTGATCGATAAACTTTCGTCTAATCTAGGGTGTCCCTTCCCGACTCTGCCATTCACATCTGCCATACGAATTTGCTTTGTCACTCTTTCCTCATTCATTTTTTCTACATGACCAAAATACCGAGGCATTTCTATCTTAATCTTGGTCAAAACATCATCTTGCATATCACATTTCTCTCTTATCACACAATTTCTCACCCTGTTATTCAGATTCAATCCTAGCGTACTCCTTAAAGACCGCATTTCTACAGCATTTATTCTACTTTCGTGCTTCTTCTCCCACACCAAACTTTCACTACCATACCTACCATACATAGCAAAAAAGTAGGGTACACAGCATTATCAATAACCATACGTGCCATTTTTGAATAAAATATGCAAATAAAACTATGTAGGTAATTAAAAAGTAATAAATGTATGTACAAAAAACAAAGTCTTATTAAAATAGTGATGTACATTCTGTACTCGCAAATGCTCCTAGTGCATGCACAAGTTAGTTATACCAGTCATTGGACTCCAAAGAGTCAGTAATTCCTTCATGGGGCTATGTATACGCTTTTACAACAAAGTCACAGAAAATATGCAGACCTTATCCTATTCTTATTAGACCTATAAAATTGTTTCATCATCATCATCACTGCTGAACATAGGCCTCCACCACGGAATACCACAAAGCATGGTCCTAAGCCACCTGCATCCATCGACTTCCTACATGTCTCACTCCATCTAGTGGTGGGTCGCCCAACACTACGCTTATCGGTACGAGGCTGGCACTCGAGAACTTTTATTCCTAATCGGTTGTCGGTTCTTCGAGCTATATGGCCGGCCTATTGCCATTTTAGTTGACTAATCCGTTGAGCTATGTCGGTCACTCTAGTTAATGATAGGTATCCGCAGTTTCTACTGTGGATATACTCGGTTCTAAATTTATCACTCAGAGGAACCACGAGCACAGCCATCTCCTTAGCTCGCTGAGCGACCTTGAGCGTCCTCATACGGCCAGCAGTGAAGGACCACGTCTCAGATCTATAAGTCATCACTGGCAACACGCACTGGTGGACACACCAAATACACCTGACAAGAAGATGTGTCGTAATTTCCTTAACGCTACTCAGCCTAGTTGAATCCGTCGATTGACAACAAAAAATGTTTAGTGAGGGCTATTATACTAATAAAGACTGATTGATAATGATTGACAACAACTCCTGGGAATGAGCTGATCGTTACCCAGTTATTTCTAAATGTTTTCATAAGAATTGTATAAAATATTAGCCCCTCGCTTCATAATTTGTCAGCATAGTATTATTTTAAATACTTTATGAAACTTATCTCGAGCAATTTCATAAATAATGATGAAACCGCATCAATTTCCATTAGATAATGTTAATTTTTTACACATTATACGTCCATCTGTGTATTGTCTAAAAATTTAACATTACATAAACATTTACATACAAGTGCCATTTTAGACTGTTTAGTGATAAAAATGTATTTCAATGGCTAGTTACAATTAATGAGACACTGACAAGTATATCTTATAACGGAATCTTGGCATCGCATCGCCAATACATTTCTACGTTGCGCTGCATAAATCACAACGTTCTGTATTTCACGACGTGACCCTAACCGGATAGAAATTGCCTTTAACGAATCGATAATACCTACTCAAAGGAACTAAGTTGTCATTTGTATGAAATCTTATTGAACTCGTCCAGAAATGCTTGTTTGCGAATTTGTTATTTTATTCCTCGACAAACGCATATCATAAATTTATGGCAGTTAAAACGCCGTATAATTTAATCTATTGTAATAAATATCTAACTAAAACTAAATAACAATATAACATTGCTGAGCTTCTAATGAACCCAAATGACGTTTTAATATACAATTCTAATATACAACACTAAAAAAGTAATTTAATACATACAATTAAAATGTGGCACAGATTATTTCCGATGGTAAGCGAATACAGTAGCTGATAAACATCTACCTATCCTCGATTAAATATCATAACACTAATCATTAATAGTTACCTTAGTAATTAAACATTAAAAAAATTTAAAACCGACTGCAAAGAACAATAAATAAATATAATCATCAAAATCTGTTCACGTGATAAACTTTTATGATAAAGACTTTGAGTTTTTGACTTTTTAACTTTATATAGTAAAGACTGAAATTTTTACTTATGTAAATAAAAAATAAGTACATTTATCTGGCACATGCCGCGACAATGAAGCAAAATTAAAAAAAGTTAAGAATGCTGCAAATCTAATGAAAATAAGCTGTGTCGTTCGGTGATACTAATGACACACTTTTGTAAATTATCCATTGTGCTGTTAATAAAACGCACTAATGTGCCTATACGGATGACGGAGAAAAATCCAACAATGAGATTAAAATAGCGATAAATATAAAAGCTGTTTTAACGGTCAATTTTGTTCTTGATGATAGAGCAAATATTCGATTATTAAAATAAATAACAGCTTTATGATTATATGATTACATGAATATCTGGTGAAAGGATCACATAAAAGTAACATAAAATGTAATAACAAAAAACCATCTGCCCGCGAACAAAGCGAACTATACTAATAAGTTGTTCAGAAGTGGAACGGTAATAACTACGTCATCATTGGAATGATAATGGCGACCAAGATAAATAAGACGGGAGCTTTGATGCACGAGTAATAATTATATTGAAATATAACAAATAATGATTCGGGTAGCGGGGCGCATCCGGCCTCAAATACGTTCAATACATTGCAGAGAAAGTATAACACTAGCTTCTACGTACACATTATCTAAACGAAGGTATTGCAGACAAAGCTGACAACTTAATCCACGGTAGCATCTTTTTTTTAAAAATAGGATAAGGGTGACAAATGAGCACACAGTCCACCTGATGGTAAGTAGTTGCAGTGGCCCATAGACACCTATATATATCCTCCATTACGAATCTAGATGCAGATGCGCTGCCACCCGAGAGGACTAAGATCGAATGCCTCTTTTCCAGTAAAACGGGTCTCCGGTTCTTTACACTCACCATACGAAACACAGCAGCGTTTAACTGCTATTTTACGCTACTATTCTGTGAGACCTTTGTAACTTTGCACAGATATAGGCCATTTTATACGTGGTACAGCCATGATTTAGCTATATGTGTATTTGTAGCACGAATTGGTTGGATTATACGCGACGAATGGCTGTGTTTTATATGGTGAGTGTAGAGAACCGAAGAGTCTTTTTACTGGAAACAAGGCATTCCATCTTAATCCTAACAGGTTTCCTATGCATTTTAATTCTTAATAGATGATAGATATAGATGTCTATGGAACACATCATTCACTTACGATCAGGTGGACTGTGTACTCGTTTGTTACCCTAGTCGACGAGGAAGGAAAAAGTCATGGCAAAACCTGTATGTCTGAGAAATGAAATATTTCGAGGTTATGTGAAGTCCGCCAACACCTACTGGAGCAACGCGGCAAACTGACTGCTCCATAGTAATCTTTAAGAGAAAGCCTGTGCAGAGAGGTTGGATGTACAATGACTATAACTATTCTATTACTTTAATGAAACAAAGAAGCCTGCAGATACGTTGTTACACTAAGGACCAAGTTTGGATGAATAAAGCAATCCATTTTCTCTAGTATTATTACATTACACACCAACCTACAAACCGGAATACAGCAGTAGGTCTACTTTTATTGAATTATAGAAATTTTAAATTGGTACCTACATATCTAGACAAAACCCTATGCCGCAACCCTAACAATTTATAAAGCTTCTAAGAAATGAAATAAATTCTATTCCTAATGTTCATAAACAATACACAAGGAATGATCTTATCAAAATAATATGGGCATTAATTACGATATTACAAAACTAAGGAAATTTTGATATATATATATATATATATATATATATATATATATATATATATATATATATATGCCTTGCGTGATCATGAGGCGGTTGGAATGAGTCCATTTGATGTTTAATGATCACAAATTAAACGCGCCAGCGGCACATTACTATATTTCTTTACCGCAGGTGATTTCGAACATTCACGAATTTCCGTGGAACAGATTAATGTTAAAAAATGATGTTTAAATGCTATAATATTTCATTAAATTTTAATAAAATAATAGCTATCTTCATCTTTATCTTCAACCATAAAAGAACTGCTGAACAGCCGTTGTAAGGAGATGTTGGGCAGGCAGAATGTTGATCAATGTACCAAACTTCTCGGTTGTTTTCAACGGTTTCCCGTCACCCATCGCCATAAACTAGACGACTGTACCGCCATCTATCGAAAGTCGTGATACCTTCCTGGTATTTTTTAAAGTTGTCTTTTACGACACCCATGAGACGAAATAGGGTGATCGATTCAATTTCACTTCACCATGTCGATCATCAATCCATCTGCCCAGCGGCCGTTATCTTAGTGAATGCGGACCCCTAATATGTAAACGTAGCATCTATCTGAGCAATTGTCAGACCATATTCATAACACCATACAAAGTTTTTAGGAAAATGTTAACATTGCAAACGTATTAATATTTACACTCAAAAACAATTTTCATCACCCACGGTAAATAATGGATGGTTTAAGCAATTTTTATGCGTAAAAAGTTGGCATTGTCCTTGTCCTTGTTATAATAACTACAATTTTGGCAGATTAATAACGACACTGACTGAGATGATTTTAATTGAGAATATATGTAGCTGTCTACAGGTCACAGCTTCCACTTACACACAACATAAGATTCTCTGTGTGATAGAATTCGTAATGAAGACTATATCCGCAGTAAAACCAGAGTAACTGACATAAAGTGGGCAATGGGCGGGCCATATAGCTCTAAGACCAATAGGCCGATGGAACGACAACCGATGAAGAAAGGTTCTGAAGTGGCAGCCACCAGAGATGACATGCAGGAAGTCGATGGATGTAGGTATCTCAAGACCGTGTTTTCTGGCATTTCTTAGCGGAAGTATGTGACGATGTTATTATTTAGTATGAAGAAAAGTAAAAGAAGAATATAAATTTATATAAAACTGGAATACAACATCATTATTTGCAACTAGAGTCTAAAAATTAAAATATTGAATAATGCTTCTTCCTTAATAGCATCCGCATTCTTACTGGAAACGAGAGGAGAATAATTGCGACGATTCCAGAGTTAGACTGATGTTTAATTCTTGGATAAGTACCCGGAAAAATAGCGATACTTGTGTAAGAGACTTGGTATTTAGGTGTAGACATCCCTGTGTACAAGCAGTGTGACGTTATGGTTATGATGCCTTAACTTTATTGCAATAGAGATAGAGATTATTTCATCTTACGGACAAACAAAATTGTACCAGCCTGGCGAATACATTGCAGTGTGTTTTTATATTTTTAATTAGAACCCGACGGAATTCTTTGATTGAATACAGCAGCTATGGTATGTCAAACAATCTCTAACTTATTTAATACTAAAAAGTGTTTAAGTATGTTCAATTTGACTATGTAGTAATGATATACTGCGGCTGTATTATACCTTGAGCACGAATGGGTCCGCTCAAATGAAGATGCTCTCACAGAATTACAGCGTAAAACAGCAGCATTATGGTTGTGTTTCATATGATGAATATAGATAACCGGACATCTTTTATGAGGTATTCCAATTTAATCCTCAGGAGTAACAATTCTGATTGACAACACATCTGCATTTTGATTCTTAACTTAGGGATAAATGTAGATGTTTATGGAAACACTCCACTCTTCTCTCTCACTCCGAACCATCCACTTACCATCAGCCGGACTATGTGCATATTTATCACCTTTACTTGTATAAAAAAAGTCATTTAAATTTGTACTATTTAAGAGTATACAGTTCTTCAATTTCATTCAGCATTTTTTTAATAAAAAGAATATTAACAATGCTATAAACATCACTAATATTCCCCTTAACCACTCGTAGTAAGTTTAAATTGCTTGTGTTACGAGTGGTTCACGCCAGTAGTCGAATGGCGGATTCGCATCCACGACCTTTTTGAGTTCGCGGTCCGCGCCCTGCCATTAGGCTACTGTCGCTTCTAAAATACATTTAAGGAAAACAATCAATCATGACATATTATAAATCTTATTTTATATTTAACTACATTTGCTATGTAGTGACAACGTAGGAAAACCCACTACACCATATCATCCCGTGAGTGAGTGTTGAAAGAAGTGGCAGAGGGAAAACTCAAACAGGAGATGGGCAGCAGCATCTTCTTGATAATAGCTCAATTATAATAATTATTAAAAAAAAACTGCAGTTGCCAATCTGCCAGTCAAGCTTAGCAACTATGTGAAATGTCAAGTGTCAAATTTGGTAGTGAGTTTATGGGAATTATATTTAGCAATTTATGTTTAGAATAGAATAGAATAGAATAGAATAATTTTTATTCAATATAGATTACAAGTAATTCTTATTGAAAGTAAATTTTTTACTTTACCACTGGTTCGAAAAAAAGCCTCTGTCCTGAGAAGAACCAGCAAGAAACCCAGCGGGACTTTGAGAGGTTGTAATGAGGCAACTGCACTGGTAATGACGTGTTTCTTACTATACTTTGTATGTGGATGATCCTGAGTAGCCGCCGTTCGAAGGCTTAGGCTTGATGTGCATTTAGCTTCTATCAGTGTAAAATACTAGTTTAGTTATTGTTTCGTTTGGTGACGAGAACTGGTGACTTTTTTTACTGGTTACGAGATATAGATGAAGTAGGTGTATATGGGAAACAGTATCCACCACACAGTATATATACATCCAGTAACTTCAGGTCAACTGTGTGCTTCGTATAAAAAGACAACTAATACTTACACAAAGCACAGCCGTACGCCACCTGCATTTATACACTCCTTGCATGCCTCGTCAAGTCGTCGTTACACCTACAGGTAAGGTTGTACCGTACATCACGCTTGCCGGTATACGTCTGTCACTGGAAAACCTTTCTTCCCCAATGATTATTAGTATGGTTTTACGGTTAGTACGTCAGCCTATTGCCTCATTAGATTATTTAATCTTTAGCCATTTCAGATGATGTGGATATTATCCTGTTGACGGATTTAATCATGAAGAGAGATATAGTTATACTCTTCTCTACAGAGAAAACTCTAATGCATCTCATCAGATGACGTTAATAAATATAATTCGCTATTGTCAGAAATAAATAAGCAAGTATCAAGATCTGTTGTGTCGTGTCAATTCAAAGCACTAATGACCTCGAATTCCGGTATAATACTTTTCCTACTAGACCTAATGGGTTTCTTGTCGTTTTAATGAAAATAGCTCTGACGAATAGGGTGTAAAATTACGGTAATATCTGGTAGATATGATACGAATTGAAATACAAAACTGTATTTTGTATCTTAATTATAATGCATTGCAATATCATGCATATTTATGAGATGAACTGCTCTTAGGGATTATGTCGTGTTTAATTTACTCATGTTTCAAATGCTTTGAAAGGGATTGTATCAAGCAATAGTAAGTCTATTGTAAAAAGCTGATGATGAAGAAGCTATGGATTACATACATGACAGTTATTATTGTAATTTGGAAAACATTTGCTGACTTTAATAATTGTAGAAACCAGTTACACTGATTTCTATGTGTAAATTTAAGTTTATTTTCATCATAAATAATTATTCCTTTCGTTCTAGTTTTAATTATTGTTATAAAATTCGATGGTGTTTTTTTTATTGATTTTTGTTATTCTTTTCATTGTTCGTAATATACAGGTTATTTTGCAATAACCGGCCGAATTTGCAGAGAAGATTCATAATAAGTAATAAAGGCAAATGGCGAAGGAAAATTAATAAATAAATCTCAAACATTCTGTCCTTTTTATCTTTTGAATTCAAAATGCGTGGTAATTGATTATTCATCATTTTAACTGATTTTACTGAATACGCACGAATTCGTAAGGAGCGATCGGTGGGCAAAACGTTGCTGCCCATTAATCATATTCAATTTGGGATAATTTCAAATAAAAATAGAGGCCTTATTTACTCGTATTTTCAAAAACTGTAATAACGGTATAAATTTAGCTACTTGAATAATACCTACATAAATACCGGGTGTTTGGGAAACGCTCCCGAAAACGAAGACAGACGATAGTACTAACGATACCTTTGATGATATGACCAAAAGGAAATCGATGCCGATAAAAAAAAATTTTACAACGTTGAATTAGCTTTATTCACGCTCTATCATGTTAGTACAGCTAAATGGAACGATAATTTCATTAAAAAAAATAATGAAATACTTAAACATAAAACCAGCAGTGAAATTTCAAATACCTAACATCAGCTGATAAGGGGTCAATATACGCGCCAAACACACACATATATATATATATACTTACTCGTACTTCAGTACCATAGACCACATACATACCCTGCGGCAGATTGTACAGAAGACCGAAGAGTACAATCTGCCACTTTGCCTGGCATATGTGGACTATGAGAAAGCCTTTGATTCCGTCGAAATTTGGGCGGTGCTACAGTTCCTTCAGCGGTGCCAAGTTGACTGTCGGTATATCGAAGTGCTGAAGTGTTTGTACAGTAGGGCTACGATGGCATTCCGAGTACAGAACCAGAGTTCGAAACCTATCCAACTGCAGAGAGGTGTAAGACAGGATGATGTTATATCCCCGAAACTCATCACCGCTGCGTTGGAAGACGTTTTCAAGCTACTGGACTGGAAAGGATACAGTATTAACATCAATGGCGAGTACATCACTCACCTTTGGCACCTTATGGCAGAATCGCTGGAGGACCTTAGCACTATGCTCAATGACCTCAATGGTGTCTCCCAACGGATAGGTCTTAAGATGAACATGGACAAAACAAAGATCATGTTTAATGTCCATGTCACACTATGCCGGTAGTTGTTGGGAGCACTATGCTCGAAGTTGTTGACGAGTACGTTTACCTGGGACAAGTAGTCGGACTAGGTAGGTCCAACTTCGACCGAGAGGTCAATCGACGGATTCAACTCGGCTGGGCAGCGTTCGGGAAATTACGACACATCTTCTCATCAGGTATACCTCAATCTCTGAAAACTAAAGTGAAACTAAAACCAGTGCGTATTGCCAGTGATGACTTACGGATCTGAGACGTGGTCCTTCACTGCTGGCCGTATGAGGACGCTCAAGGTCGCTCAGCAAGCTATGGAGAGGGCTATGCTTGGAGTTTCTCTGCGTGATAGACTCAGAAATGAAGGATATCCGCAGTACAACCAGAGTGACCGACATAGCCCAACGGATTAGTAAGCTGAAGTGGCAATGGGCCGGCCATATAACTCGAAGAACCGATAACCGATGGGGAAGAAAAATTTTCTCGAGTGGCAGCCTCGTACCGGTAGGCGTAGTGTCGGGCGACCCCCCACTAGATGGAGTGACGACCTGGTAAGACATGCAGGAAGTCGATGGATGCAGGTGGCTCTGACCGTGCTTTGTGACGTTACTTGGGGGAGGCCTATATTCAGCAGTGGACTTGTGAAGGGCTGTAATGATGATGATGATGATATATATATATATATATATATATATATATATATATATATAAAAAATATAATAAAAATGTGTGTGTGTGTGTGTGTGTGTGTGTGTGCGTGCGTGTGTTTTCACCATGGAGCCACAACCAAGCTGCGCGAGACTCGTGAAAGAAATTAATTCTCCAGAATAAAGCCAAATGGTATTTATTTGATTGTGAAAAGTTGTTATGTAAGAAAAGTGATATGATTGACAATACAATAGATAGTTTTGTAATAAATATATCATTTGCATATTTTTCTGAACAATCTCTTTTATCTTCGTCATTAATTAATTTATTTGTTTCATTCCTAATAAAAATAGTATGATATATTGCAAGTTTTTTTACGGACATATTTATGGACAGTTGTTTGCAAAATTTGAAAGTTGAAGAATGCGGATTAAGAATGGGTGAGTTAACCGTCAAATGCCTTTTGTACGCCGATGATCAAGTTATCCTTGCGTCGTCGGCGGCCGAGTAGCAAATGATGGTTACATTAATGAACAGAACATTAAAAGAAAGGGGTATGAAAGTGAACGCAAGTAAGACGAAGGTTATGGTTTTTGAAAGAGAAGAAAGTAAAACGATTTGTGAAATAAGAATAGAAGGGGAGTTGATCGAGCAAGTAGATGAGTTTGTATATTTGGGCTGCGTATTTAGCAGGGATGGGAGATATGATAAGGATATAGAACGACGAGTGAATGCGGGAAATAGAGTAAATGGGGCCCTGCACTCTATTGTGAAGAGTCAAAATGTGTCGAAAAAGGCACGTATGGCAATTCACAATGCTGTGTTGGTTCCTACTTTAACGTATGGTAGTGAAAGTTGGGTGTGGCAGAAGAAGCACGAGAGTAGAATGAACGCAGTAGTAATCCGGTCGATAAGGAGTATGTTAGGGCTGAATATTAATGACAGGGTAAGAAATTGTGTAATAAGAGAAGAGTGTGGTTTGCAAGATGATGTTGTGACCAGGATTAAGAAAGGAATGCTTCGGTGGTTTGGTCATGTGGAAAGAATGAATGAGGAAAGAGTGACAAAGAAAATTTATGTTGCAGAAGTGAATGGCAGAGTCGGAAAAGTCCAGCGAAAATTTATCGCCAAATTGGCGATTTATTGAAAACGGGCCAAATTAGGAGTACCCTTAACCGACGAGCATGTATGCGGAGGTGTATGGATGTGAAGGAGGCGAGAGAGGTGTGTCAGGATCGTGCCAAATGGAAGTCCGTAGTCTCTGCCTACCCCTCTGGGTGACAGGCGTGAGTGTTTATGTATGTATGTATGTTTTTTTTACATTATTTATCTCCTTTCGTTGGCTTTACTTTAAATGGAATGTCTAGGGAAGTAGATTGATATTGGTGGTGTTTTGATTTTCCTGTCAGTCACTATATTCATTCAATCATTCATTCATTTATTCCAGCCAATCACAGTCCAGTGCTGAAAATATGTCGCCATTAAGGGGTATTACCGAAGGCACCGCGCTTTGCAGCCGACTAGGCAATCGCATTTTTTTATTTTCTTATTGATATAAGGAAGACGCTGTTGCCCATCTCCTGGTCTGTTTCCTTCTTTCGCTCTGCGCCTCTTACGACATCCACAGCAGGATATGTGGTAGTGGATATAGTTATACCGCCATTGCACGGCAATTAGAGATAAAGGCACTTAAATACGATCAGCGAGCTACTGAAAGGTCTGTGCTCGGAATTTCTCTGCGTGATAGGTTACTATAATGAAGATGACATAGCTAAATGATCAATTTGCTGAAATGAGAGGTTCGCGAGTGACAACCTTGATAAGTGTAGGGCGTACCCCAACGCCCTAGTAAAACATGCGAGAAATGGATACAAGGAGCTCAGAACAGTAGCCAGCATTTTACTTTTCTACAGAATGCATTTCGAAAAGTGTGCGCAGGAATTGCATAACTTAATTCCTCGCTCTCCCTTCCGCCATCGGATAACTAGACGTTCGGCCAGGACTTCACCCTTTCGTTGTTGACTTATTACGCATTTGAACTAAATGGTTTGCTTCGTCGTTCATCATGCGTACATCAAAGCAGTGGAATAAGCTGCCAGCATCTGTCTTTCCATTCGATTACAGTGTGGGTGTCTTCAAGGTAAGAGTGAATAGGTTTTTGTTAAGTCAGTGCGCTTCACCATCTTAGGCTACGTCACCACTTACCATCCGGTGGGATTGTAGTTAAGCGCTAGCTTAGAATAATAAAAAAAAAAACTAAAAAAAGTGTTTTCTGTCAGTCTTAGAAGACTGTCACAAACTGTCAGAGAGGAGGCCTAAAAAAAAAATATATATATATATATATATATATATATATATATATATATATATATATATATATATATATATAGTGCTTGACTCAAATCCAACGCCTGTGCGACAGTCCAAAACCGAAGTGAGACAACTGTTTAGTTTTTCTGAATTTTATAGAGAACTTCAGAAATAAAATATACGTACGACAATATAAATTTTCATAAATACAATATTTATGAGAACTTACATAGTTGCATACAAATATCATAACTGATTAATAAACTATAAAAACTACAAATGTTTTTTTTAGTAATAAGTAGTCGTAACCTGGTTTAAATTTATCAAGAAAACCGTTAACCACTACAGAAAAAAACTACAAACAATATCAAAGTTAACAATTTAGGAAATTATGATATCACACTATATTGGTAAGATGTATAGTATTCAGTGTTTCTTTCATGTGAATAAACGATAAACATCCCAACAGTGCACTTGATCGACCTTATGGTAAAATATTGTTGCGGACAATGGACACCTGCTATAGAATTTAAATGAATAAAACAACAGATGCTTTGTCAATCCTGGCACTAACATAAAATACCTCAAAGGCTTTAATCACATTGTCACTCCTACTGTTCAAAACTGAGCTCAACAGTGGGTGTAAACCTACTAGTCAGCAAGAATAGGTTAGGAAACGGTACCAACCCACTCACTGAGTAAAATTATGTATCTTGAATTAAAATTGTACCTAGAAACAAATCTTTGGGTTCAATTCTATTTGATGTATGAATAATTATGTAATTAGATGATTATTTAATAAAGCTTTATATCTATATCGCGAACTTGAGACTTATGCTGTTCCACTCGAATAACTCTATTTGCCATCGTCATTCCGTAAATTTTTGTAAAAGACTACGTGGTACAGCCATACTGTAGCCATATTAGTAGTAAAGTTGCAACATGAAACGGTTTGGCTCAACCGGGGAAGGACCACATTTTCACAGAATATCAGCGTAAAATAGTAGCTTAACGCTGTGTTTCGTATGGTTCACTCACCGTACAAGTACAGAGACCCGGAGACACTTTTTACCCTATACGAGGCATTTCATCTTAGTTCTCAGGGGTACGCATCTCTACTTTGATTCGTAATCGACAATAGATATCGATGTCTATGGGCCCCAGCAATCACTTACCATCAGGTGGACTGTGTAGTCGTCACCATTATACTATAAAAAAGATAAATTACAGTAAATTTTCATCAATGTTACTTGACAGTCATCTCTGTTTAAAAGGCGAGTAAAAAATATTCCTTATTTCTATTCCTTATTCCTTAAATTGCCTTAAAATTTACTGTACGGATCTTTTTTACTGTCATGAGAAATAATTAAGTATTGATTATGTTATTTTGAAACAGGGCAAAGCCGGGGGGCCTCACTGTATGTATTATTTCTCACCTATAGAACATACCAATAAATTTTATGTATATGTAGCATAACAGGCAACGAAGGAGATAATAAAAAAATGGGTGAACAGCCCTTTTGCTTCGAAGGTTATGTTAGAACAAGTGATTTTTCAAATAATTATATTGACCGTGGTAGACCCTAGAAATCAGCCAGCATCGTTATTTACTGTTTACTTAAAAAAGTTATGGGATATATATATCTCACTTCTAGGCACACCTCACTGCTAGGCACACCTCACCCACCGGCCACCTCTTATTCCTGAGTTAGCTATGGACCAATTTGTTTACATGTTTTAAAAATATTCTATTCCGTAGACATGCAGGTTTCCTCATGCTTTATTCCTTCATCGCTGAACAGGTGGTAAAACATTATTAAAATTGTAATTACCAACTTCAATGGTGTCGGCGGGGGTCGAACCCGGGTTGCTTGCATAATGTAAGTTTTACGGAGAACGTTAAGGCGCTAAACCACCACGGCTGTTTAATTAGTCTTGATAAACTGTTTTCATTCTTAAGTCTATATCATTGTATCCGAACTTTCCCACGATAATAATGCGTAGCTTTTCCATCAAATAAATGAAGGTGAGATAAAGTAACTGGCTCTTTGTACACAGATATATGTGTTTAATATCTTTGATGCATTCACATAGATATTAAACATCAGCATTATTTACTTGAAGGAAAATATAGCAGTTACTCAGTCGAACTCATCATTAAAATTTCAGACTGTATGTTCTCTGTGGTCTATTTCTTCATTACCACCCCGCCCAACTCCACTCCAGGATATGCACTTCTCCTGTTGTATGGAGGGTTTGTAATAATTGCCAAGCTAAGCATTGGCAGGCCGGTTGGCCATCACTTCTTTGACGCTGCTCCGCGTCACCATTCCGGGTATATTATTATTAATCATGACTTGCGTGAAGTCATGAGTTTTTCTGGCATTTTTATAGTCACATCTTAAGGCACTTACGAAACGAAATGGATTAAATATATATTTATATATTGCAGCTATATTATGATTGTAGCACAAATGGGTTGGTTCGACCGGTGAAGGACCACGCCTCATAGAATAACAGTGTAAAATAGAAGCTTAATACTGTTGTGTTTCATATGGTCTCTAGAGATCCGGAGACCCTTTTTTACTAGAAACGAGGCATTCCATATTAGTCCTTTAGGTGTTACAACGCATCTGCATTTTGATTCATAATCGAAGAAAAATGAAGATGTTTATGGGCCACAACATCCATCAGGTGGACTGTGTACCCTTTGTCACCCTTATTCTATAAAAATAAAAAAATCATAAATCGTTATTACAGTTTTTGAACCTACAAGTAAATAAGGCTTCTACTTTTATTTGAAATTATTCAAAATTGAATGCGATTTATGGGCGACAACGTTTTCGCCTACCGATTGATCCTCACGAATGTATGCAGTGAAATCAGTTAAAAATGCATTACCACGCATTTTAGATTTGAAAGATAAAACGGACTGAATATTTGAAACTGTTTTTAATTTATTTTACTTGTATTATTATGCTGAACCATCTCTGCAAATTTCGCCGGTTATTGCAAAATATCTCTGTATATTTAGGAATG
Source organism: Parnassius apollo (assembly GCA_907164705.1). Taxonomy (NCBI): domain Eukaryota; kingdom Metazoa; phylum Arthropoda; class Insecta; order Lepidoptera; family Papilionidae; genus Parnassius; species Parnassius apollo. Next base: position 15,089,539 of record CAJQZP010000212.1, read on the forward strand.
CAAAACCAATATTTATCCAGTCAGTTAACCAAGTAATAAAATTACAACATTTTGACAATAAAACTGAGAAATTGAAAGAAATTAACTATGGTCAAGGATGCGGGACTCTAGTACTGCTATTATCAATTCACCTACTAAGCGTGCCTATGAATTGCATTTCTTAATCTGTTTAACATTCAACAGCAATATTCCCTTATTAACTAAGAAAGTGATACAAATATGTTCGATCGTTAAGCAAACACCGCATATTTCTTAATAAAATTGAAATAAATATCGAACTTACAGTCAACGTGATGGTGTGTGGTTACTGCAGCCCTTGACACCTGCAACTAACGTCAATCAAAGAAGAGTAGGCATTCGTTGTCACCTTGAAGACTAAAGTAGAATGCCTCTCAGGCTGTCATTATACTAGCTCTCTGTACCCGTCAGACTAGAACACAGCAGGGACTTATTTATAGCCAGTATCGTAATTTAAAGATAAACCGATTTGAGTTATTATTGAATCCAGTAAATAAAAATCAGTAAAACTAATTAGATCGGTATTGAAATTGTTACTTATTTAACATAAGTATATAGTGTTAGTAGTAGTTAGTAGTATTACGTGGTAAAGCCGTGCCGCAGCTATATTAGTAATATAGCTTGCGGCTTGATAAGGGAAGGACCACGCTCTAACGGAATACCACCGTGAAATAGCAGCTCAACGCTGCTGTGTTTCGTATGGTGAGTGTAGAGAAACGGAGACCCATTTTACTGGAAACGAGGCGTTCCATTTTAGTTCTCACGGGTGACAATGCATCTGCATTCTGATTCGTAATTGAGGATAAATGTAGATGTCCAACCTCTTACCATCAGTTAGACTGTGTGCTCATTTGTCATCCTTATCCTATAGCAGAAAATAGTGGCATAATGTGACTTCGTACGGAATACTCAATCTGCTAAATACGTCTCGCACTCAACCACTTTTTGTCGTTATTTATATAAAAAATAAATTACTCCCACTAACTAAGAACTTCAGAGAAGTGATGATAGTAATGACATACACGACACACCCACGCACTCACGCACGCACGCAAACAATCACACACGCCCGCATGCGCACACGCACGTAACCCGCGGCGACGCACGCACTCACACACACACACACACACACACACGCGCGCGCGCGCGCACACACACACACGCACGCACACACACACGCACGCACACACACACACCACCACACACACACACACACACACACACACACACACACACACACACACACATATGCACATGCTTTTAAGAAATATGTATTGAGTAATAAAAAAAGGAAACAAAAGAACTCAATACCTAAAAAACGAAGTGTTATAAGAGAGTAATAAGTAAAAAGCGTGAATAATTCTGAAAATGAATTTAATTTACAACCAAATTAACAAAAAATTGGAGCCGAAGGCATAGTTCCGAGTACGATCCCCGCTGACCACCGCACTGCTTACGAGCACTCTGTTTACGTGATAGTTAATGGTTACTGTAGCCCATATCTATCCCTACTTACATCTATCCTTTATTAACAATCAAAACTAGATTCGTCCACATGCAGTACCTTGCCATTATTACACAGGCTGCACTAAAAGTATCGGGAATGTAATATTTTCACTGTTCCTGTCATATTAAAATCTTTTTAATTGAAAACTCCTTGGTTTTAAAAATCGAATACCATTTATTTATTTAAAAAAAGATTCTCGGTCTTGTCACGAGGTTTTGTAAAACTTGTTTAGTCGTTGAGAAAATGCAATTGACTCGAGAAAATTCAAGAGCGATGATTTATTATGACTTTCGAAGTGGTTTAACAGAAAAACAGTGTGTTGACCGGATGATTTCTGCATTTGGTTATGAAGCCCCATCCAAAACCACAATTTATGGCTGGTTTGCTGAATTTCAACGTGGACGTGTCAAGCTCAGTGACGATCCCCGTCAAGGTTGTCCAAAAACTGCAGTCACCCAAGAAAACGTTGATGCTGTGCGTAAGCTGATTGAGGAAGATCGATATGTGACATACTCCGAAATTCAGGCAACTTTATACATTGGCATGAGTCAAATACAATAGTCTTGCATGAACAATTAGGTGTAAAGAAGTGGTTTTCCCGTTGGATACCGCATTCACTCAGTGAAGAGCAAAAAGCGGCTCGCGTTACTTGGTTCGTCAGAACTCTCTAAAGATTCCACGCAGGATCCTCAAATGCTGTATACAATATCGTATCAGGTGACGAATTCTGGATATACGCGTACGAACCCGAAACAAAAAACCAGTCACAAGTTTGGGTGTTCGAAAATGTGTTAAAGCCAACAAAAATTGTTCGTTCACAGGCTCCACTCCCCGGCCATGTTACGACTATTCCTCTTGAGCGACAAAGAACGGTTAATGCAGAACGGTATGCTAGCATTTGTTTGCCACAGGTCGTTTCTGAACTCCGTAAAGAGAACTGCAACCGCCGCATCATCCTCCATCACGACAATGCGAGTTCTCACACCGCACACAGAACAAAAGAGTTTTTAGAGCAAGAAAACATAGAATTATTACACTATCCGCCGTACAGCCCCGACCTAAGCCCTAATGATTTCTATACTTTCCCTAAAATAAAGAATAAATTGCGTGGACAGAGATTTTCATCACCTGAAGAAGCTGTGGACGCCTACAAAACGGCCATTTTGGCCAAAACACCAACTTCCGAATGGAATGGTTACTTCAATGATTGGTCCACCGTATGGAAAAATGTGTCAAATTTCGCGGAGAATACTTCGAAAAGCAATAAATACATTTTTTAATAGTAATATTGTGTCACTTCCTTGATTCCCGAAATTTTCAGTCTCGTAAGCACCATCATGCTAATACTTTAGTCTGGTATTTTGTAAGTATGATCCTTACACGGCCAAATCGATTTTCGTGCGGACGACTTAATACGCTGCAGCGTGGCTCTACCGCGTATAAACAAAAATACCGCTATTTATTTTTCGCCAGATCTTTGTTTGTTAGTTGCCTTCTACCATCTTTCTTATTCACTCGAAAATTGTAAAGGAAAATTTTAAGCGCTGACAGTAAATCACCACTTAAATAATAATGCATGGACATGGTGACAGTGAAATCATTGGCATCCTTAGTTTAAACTAAGAATAGAGGGATTTTAACGACTTCGGAATTAAAATAAGGTAAATCTACACCAAACATACATACACATATCTACCTGCATTAATATTTCAGTGAGGAAAACTTCAAATGTCATATTTAGTTACCTTTATTAGAAATGAACAATTGTAACAAAATAAATAATAAGCAACAATAAATCGTGAATTCACAAAAGCTTCTATTATTGTGGCTTTTGCGTCGTTGCATAATTAATTTATTTTAAAATGTTCCTTAATATGAATGGAAATGACATGAATTTCATTCTGTATAAGATGTTAACCTATAACAGGTTAAGTGTTTACAATTTCTTTCTTTTTGTAATTATTTCCAGTATAGTTTATTCTGGATTTAAGCTGATTTTACCTGGTTATCAAAGACTATCAAACTTAAACAGAAGGATTGAGAAGATCTGGATGACTTTGCAGAAAAATGAAAATCTTTTTACTACTTTAAAAATTGGAACGTCAATAATTTCCATAAGCGTGTAGCTTGTGGAAATTATTGACGTTCACTTTACACCAAGGAATACTGTCGTAAATTTGAAATCTGCTGATAAAATTATATATAAAATACTAAACATAAAAAATATGTACTTAAATATTGTATTTTTATTCCAAATAACGCACATGATAATGTACATGAAATGAAAAGTTAGTAAGCAGCGGTATACGGGACGTACGTAATAAGCCCTTATCTAAAATAACCCCTTTGGAACATTACCCATGCTCCGGCCCTCTTCGCGAGTGGCGGCAGATGTTGTAAAACCAGTTACTACAACAGAAAATGAAATCAAGAAATTAAATTCAAAAGTCAGACACGAAAGTAAGAAAAAGAATAACCGTATGTTTTAAATATAACTCTATCACTAGAGATGAAAATTATTATTTTATATATAAACACTCATGCCTGTCACTGGGTAGCCAGAGGGGTAGGCAGAGACCACAGACTTCCATTTAGCACGATTCTGACATACCTCTCTCGCCTCTTCCACATCCATATACCTACGCATACATGCTCGTCGGTTAAGGGTACTCTTAATTTGGCCCATTTTTAGTATATCGGCAATTTGGTCGACAAATTTCCGCCTAGGACGTCCTTTTCCGACTCTGCCATTCACTTCTGCAACATATATTTGCTTTGTCAGTCTTTCCGCATTCATTCTTTCTACATGACCAAACCACCGAAGCATTCCTTTCTTAATCCTGGTCACTGCATCATCTTACAAACCACACTCTTCTTTTATCACACAGTTTCTCACCCCATCACTCAGATTCAGCCCTCACATACTCCTTAGCGACCGCATTGCTACTGCATTTATTCTACGCTCGTGCTTCTTCTTCCACACCCAACTTTCACTACCATACGTTAAAGTGGGGACTAAAACAGCATTGTGAATTGCTATACGTGCCTTTTTTGACACATTATGACTTTTCACAATAGAGTGTAGAGCTCCATTTACTTTATTACCTGCATTCACTCGTCGTTCAATATCCTTATCATATCTCCCATCCCTGCTGAATACACATCCCAAATATATGAACTCATCCACTTGCTCAATTAAATCTCCTTCTATTCTTATTTCACATACCGTTTTGCTTTCTTCTCTTTCAAAAACTATCACTTTCGTCTTACTTGCGTTCACTTTCATTCCCCTTTCTTTTAATGACCTGTTCATTAATGTAACCATCATTTACAACTTGGCCGCCGACGACGCAAGTATGACTTGATCATCGGCGTAAAAAAGGCATTTGATGGTTAACTCACCCATTCTTAACCCGCATTCTTCAACTTTCAAATTTTCCAAACAACTGTCCATGAATAGATTGAACAGCCACGGGGAAGCTACACAGCCCTGTCTGACACCGTTATGGATGCCAGTCCGAGTATACCCCGTTGATTTTAACACAAGCACTCGAGTCCCACGATGTCCACTCTGTCATAAGCCTTTTCCAAGTCCATGAACGCACAAAAAACTTTCTGGCTTTTCGCCAAAAACTTCTCCGCGATCATGCGCATGGAAAAGACTTGATCTGTACACCCCATTCCCTTTCTAAATCCCGCTTGCACATCCCAAATTTTTTCATCAGTTTCTTTCATAACTTTTTCAATTAGTACCTTAGCATACAGTTTTCCCACAATGCTAAGAAGGCTGATACCACGGTAGTTTTTACAGTCCTGCTGTGACCCTTTTCCCTTATATATTAGGACTATCACGGCTTTGCACCAGTCTCCCGGTACCCGCTTTAGTTCAAACATAAATTAAACAAGGTGTACAGCAGGCCTGCCACCACGTCCTCTCCAGCCCTTAGCATTTCGAGTGAAACTCTATCATATCCTGCTGCCTTACCTACTTTCATGCTTTTCATTGCTTTTATTATTTCATCTATACTTATCTCCCTATCTCTTTCATCTTCTTTCGGAATTTCTATTTCATTTAGTTCACACGTCTCCTCACTCATAAATACGCTTTCAAAATATTCTTTCCATCTCTTTAGACTCAATACTTCATCATTCAGAATTCAGCCATTCTCGCCTCGTATCGCATTCAATCTAGGCTGTTTTGAATGTCCCCTGGTATTTCTTACGAGTTTTCAGAACATTTTAATATTTGCCTGGAAGTTATCCGATATTCTTCTATCATTCTTATCCGTTCTTTCTTGCTTTTTCCTTTCAACTAATTCTTTTACACTCTTATTTAGACATTTAAACTCTGCCTTTTTTCTTTCAATCTCATCATTCTTACCGCTAGAATTACCAGCTTTGGTCGCTAGTAAATCTAGCCATGCTCTCTTCTTTGCTTCAACTTCCATACGTACCTCATCATCCCACCATAACGTATTGTCTTTCCTTTCATTCTTTCTCTTACTAACACCACATACTTCGGTAGCTGCATCCACTAAACCTTTCTTAACATTATGCCACACATTCTCCAAGTCTAACTCATTCACACACGACTCATCCAAATCACTTATATTTTCTTTCAGTCTACATTTGTACTTGTCTTTCACATCTTCATTTTGTAACCTTTCAATTCTTATACGCTGTAACGCAGTGTTGGACACAGATGTCTGATGCCGCCAACGTCTGAATAAACCCCTAATTCGGCATAAGACCAGGTAGTGGTCCGTCCCTACGTTGGACCCCGGTAAACCCTTGTATCCACCACTGCGCTCCTCATTCTTTCACCACAGTTATGAAATCTATCATGCTTCTATCATCACCTCTTTCCCAAGTATACATGTGAATCTTCTTATGACGAAAGAAAGTGTTCGTCACAAAAAGATTCCTTTCCACACATACGGTGAGGAGGCTTTCACCATTCTCATTAATACTTTCATCACCAAACGTTCCCAGTATCCTTTCATAGCTAGCCTCCTAACCCCAACCCTTCCATTAAAATCTCCTAACATAACAATATTTTCATTTATTATTTTACTTCGCTTATAATGTACCGTCTAAAAATCATTACTGTTATGATAAATGGATCACTGACTGAACTAAATTATCGTATAGCGGTGTACTTTAAAGCAGTTAACAACATCTTCTAAGAACACAGACGTGGCCCAAACGACACGTAAACGATTTTGTAGCGAGAAATTTCACGGGGTTGTTCCATGGTAATGACATTGCGAGGCGTGACTGGTCTCAAGCTCTTATACCGTGCAACGGCCACAGGTAGAGTTCATTTGAAACGGTAATGATCGTTTGAAAATGTTGAATGGGTATTTTTATATCATTATGATCTAAGTAGTTTTAATATTATTTTCATGGTATTATTAAGTTGATTAGCCTGGAAATCGTGTCAAAAGTATGTGATGAAGTTAATTGTTAATAACAGTGGGAATTAACAATCGATTTTTTAAATAGATTTAGTAGAACTTGCACGACTAACTCCATAAAAATCTGTGACCGATTAATAATTATGACATTGTAGTTTTCAAATAATATTTGGGACCTACATAAAACATTCTGCAATGTATACGTCAATCAATCAGTCTGGTAAACCACTTAACGGTCTGTAAAGTGAGGCGATTATATAATACGACTGGATTATTGCTCGTATATACGTGTAATAATATAACATGCATCAATCTGTAATATATAATAAAAATAGCTAAGATTTTTTCTATTAATGTGTCTTCTATAAAATTATCTTCTAACACCATATATCTAGACAAGAATGACGTTTTAAATTATTATAATAGTAGTAGTTAGTTAGTAGTTAAGGACTATATACGTCCCGCTTCTGGGCATAGGACTCCTCTCACTTCTGAGAGGATTTCAGGACAAGGCAGTGTCCGTCGCGCTGCCCCAATGCGTGGTGGACTTAACATGACTTCGAAATATATTTTTTTGTTAATTTTTTTTATTCGTCAGACATACAGGTTTCCTCACGATGTTTTCCTTCATAGCCAAGCACGTGGTAAATCAGCACATAAAATTGCAATAAACAATTTCATAGGTGCCAGCGAGTATCGAACCCGGGTTGCTTGTGTACTGTGAAATTTTGCAGTACACAAGCACTGAGCTGATATTCCAAACTACTGTGTACACTGTTTTCAGTTTTACAAAATCCGTTTGGCCCTCAATATCTGAAATGCAAGTTTCAGTAGCAGGGTGATTCATATAAACGTTGTCTCCGTTCTGCGGAAAATTCTACTCCTTACGAGTAAGTCCTCCTCTGTCATACTAGCTTTTTGTACAAATCTTTTACTCCCCTTGCTTTGAGATTATGATACGAGTTACCAAGCATAGTGTGTAGTTGCGGTGTTACCGTGTACTGGCGGTGCGGTGTTAGAACATCCACTACCCCATATCATCACCTGGGTGTCCTAAGAGTTGACAGAGGGAAACAAATCAGGAGATGGGCAGCAGCATCTTCCTAATAACGACTAAAAATAAAAATTTGCGGTTGCCAACCCGCTTGCCAAGCGTGGTAACAACAATAATAAATATCCTGCCAATGAGGCAATCCATGGGGGAGGTCTATGTTCAGCAGTGGAATTTAATAGGCTGTAACGGTACCAAGCATTATGTGCATAGCCACGAGCAACGCATCGTTCAAACGCTTGCTCAGGAATCATTTTCTCACATTGCGGGATTAGTTTGTGATTTTCGTACTCCAGTATAACCTTTAAATTCCCAATTTTTCCTTTTCATTTTCTAATCTATTTTAATAAATAAATTTAATAAATAAAAGTATTTATTTTCCACAAAAATCACAGCCTAATAATAGTAGTAGTAGTAGCAGAGTGACTCAGTTGTAACGGGAAACCCATTACTCCCGCTATTCTGCCACAGCCTTTGCGCATTAATTCATACAGGGTCTTAGGCAATTGATGAAACACACGAATCAGCAATAAATAAATAAAAAATTAAAACAAATAAATTATAGCTTCTAAAATACAAAAAAATCTCTAATTTGGGGGTTATCAGAGCCGCTTACAGCCAGGGACTGCTGTTCAACCAGCCAGCCTATTTCTGTTCAAACAGCGGAGCTCGCACTGTTGTGTTCTGGGTTAAAGAGTATAGAGAGCAAGTATATTCTGGTCTGAAGGGTATAATTACAGACTGGAAGGCGTTCCATCTTTGTACCCAAAGATACAAGAATTAATAAAAATATAGATAAAAAGACGAGCCGTAGAGCTGCTACTGTATTATATCTGTAGCATTCATGTGTTATTTCCACCAGGAAATGGCCATCTCTCACAGTAAACCATCAGAACAGCATAGTTTCCGTTCTTACGGCATCTTTGTGGGAAGATAGACGGAAATAGCGTAGGCCGGACTGGTGATGCCAAATCGTTCCAAATTTTAGCAGCGGCAATGAAGTACACCGGCACACGGTAAAGTTTCTATAAACTTATGATTCTACCGTAAAGTAACGTGTAAAATAAATGTTATAATATATTAAAAATTAATTAAAAATAAATTTAGAATAATACGTACATAAAGGAACTAAAATGGTACATAAAAGAACAAAAAATTCAAGATCTTGTCCAAACGTTTCTGGCCTTTCACAAAAACGTCAGTTGTAATTGAACCTATCATATCGGAAAGACCTCAGGGTCTCCGAAAGTCAGCCATATCTTATACATATATAATGAAATTAAACCTAACTGCTAACGCCAAGCAATCAATCTGGTAAATTCATTATCGTCACCATCATTACACCGCAACACAAATCCACTACTGTCTCACTGCTTTTGATTTTGAGCGGCTATTTTGGAGACTGCGTGATGCAGTGTATGCAGAAAGCAGGCATATTTAAACTTGGGGTATGTTCCAAAATAGAACCCAGTGTACTGTCCAATGCAAATGACGTCATACATTTGCGCCATATTGGAAAAGTGTTGGCGATTATTTTGTCAATTTGTCTCCAAATATCATTATATCCTCCTAATGGAGATACCAGCAATTATTCTATATATTCTTATGTGTGTTAATAAAAACAAATTCTGGCATGCTTCATTCAGCGCACACACAATTAAAAATTGTTTTATTATGGCCGGATATCCGACACAATATGGCGGCGGCACGCCAGTATAATATAGTGTCAATTGATGACGTCATTTGTATTCGGCAGTATACTGAAAACGTTTCGGAACATACCCTTGATATTTAAAATGACATTACAGACTAAATAAGGTAAAATCCTATCACTTTTCGGTATATTAAAACAAAAACGCATATAAATGCGTTATTAGTTTATTTTAAATAAGCATGGGCCATAAAATATATGTATATATTTATATATTTTGTAAGTATATGTATATACCTTTTTATTATGCATGTATTATTTTTATATTATTATTTTTTATTATGGAAAGCCTGGAAGTAGACTGATAGAGAATGCCTTATTGCATTAAGTCCGCCTTTTTGTACTTGGCGTGCAAATAAAGCATAATAAATACATCATTGTACGAGTATGGAACCTAAATTTATAGATAAAAGCCCGGGTTAAACTGTGACACCAGGAAGCAAAATACCTTATGGGTGCGTCCCATAAAATTATCCTATATAAAAATAGGTTGATTAAATTACGTACTGCAGATTTAATCAAGTAAATTACTTTAATCTAAATAAAAGCATTCCTGTATAAAGCAAACTGTCTTGTATAAAGTATTTACATGGACGCTATTGAAACGGTTTCAGTGTTAAGAACAGTCACGACGTTCCTTCCGGGTCCCTGGAGCGCCGGGATCTTGCACGGATTACATCGGTCAGCGACCGACCTTTGAAGAACTATGGGAGCGAATTGTTAGACAATGTAAAGAGGCTAAGTATGGCTTGAATAATGCATTCAATGACTTCCTATTTATAATACGTATACATTATAATTTATTATTTAAGAACATGAGTTGTATAAAAAGAAGATAATTTTAGTGGTATGAAAATTTAAAATTTTTTTACAGAAAAAGCGTGACAAACGACTATACAGTTAATTTTATTTTATTTGTATTTTATAGAATAAAGGTGACTAACGAGGACACAGTTCACCTGACGGTAAGTGGTTCTGTAGCCCATAGAAATCTACATCTGTCTCCGTTTAAGCAGATGCAGAGATGCAGATGCGTTGTCAACTCTGAGGACTGAGATGGAATGCCTCGTTTCCAGTGAAAAGGGTCTCCGGTTCTCTAAACTCATCATATAAAACACAGCAGGATTGGGCTGCTATTTTACGCTAATATTCTGTGAGAGCGTGGTCCTTCCCCGGCCGAGCCGTCCCATTCGTTCTACAACCATAATAAAGCTGAAGCATGGCAATACCTTATGGTAAGTGGATACTGTGACGCACAGACATCTACATCAATCCTAAATTTACCACGGGAACTAAGATGGAATGTCTCCTTTACATAACACGGCAGCATTGTGCTGCTGCTTTACGAAGTTATACTGTAAGAGCGTGATCCTTCCCCGGTCGAGCTGACCTATTAGTGCTAAAAACATAATATAGCTGTGGTACGGTTCTATAAAGATAAATATAATTAAAATACCTAATAAAATATAATCTTTTATCATGGAGTTTATTTTTAATTCACGATATATCTTGTAATATTTTAACTTCATTATTCTACTTTACGTAAAACTTACACATACTTAACTTAAACTTAATTAACAATAACATTTATCTGTCAACATAGGTTTATTATATTCTCTTGCGTTATTTCATATCATTATTTGATTTCTTTGAGATATATTCGTTCCGATGTTATATTTACCCACCATCAAAAGTGTCACACAACTTTCTCTGTTTTATAATACAAACGATGCATTGCAATAGTAATAAAAGAACGCCTACACTTCAGCATATAAATCTCATATAATATCCAATTTTTTTATTTACATAATATAGTTATAAAAATACGTTAAAGAATCTTTATTTATATATTGTAACAGCCTAGTTTTTGACTCTCATAAACTTAAAATCTTGTTTTTTATTGGTTAGGGCGACAAACGAGCACACAGTCCATATGATAGTAAGTGGTTGCTGTGGCACATAGACATCTACATCTATTCTCGATTACGAATCAAAATGCAGATGCGTTGGTAGATGATGCCCTATATCACAAATAGGTCGCTTCCACAGGGGAAGGACCAAACTCTCAGAGAATACCAGAATAAAATAGCAGCTTAACACTGCTGTGTTTCGTGTCGTGAGTGTAGAAAACCGGAGACCCTTTTTACTGGAATCAAGGCATTCCTTCTTAGTCCTCAGGGGTAACAACGTATCTGCATTTTGATTCTTAGTTGAGGTTAAATGTAGATGTCTATGGATCACAGCTCACAGCATCCATTTACCATCAGGTAGACTGTGAGCTCGTTTGTCACCTTTATTCTATAGAAAAAAATGACGTTTAATAAATAAGGGAGTAATCAACATCACAAAATAATTTCTTTCAATATATAATTATTTCCTAATATTTTTTTTTATTTTAGTTTTTAAGAGAAATAAAATCGTGACAGTGTAATAACTCACTCTCTTCATCGTCGGGTTAATAGGTTAATCAGACATTCGAAATAATTTTCGAAACTGGTCAGAAAGATTTCTGGCATTAACATATTTTTCTCGTTTCAGATTTAAAATACCCAATCAGGTGAAGAGGCCACCATCAAAAGTGCGAGACGTCTGATACTGCAATCGCAAATCGCCAATCCGCCTGCCAAGCATGGCGATAAAAAGCAAATCCTTTGTCATCCTCACGATGTTTTCCATGTAATAAGTACTAGATCAAATCACAATCAATAAAATAAATATTACTTGCCCCAGTACCTGATTAGATATACGAGTATCTGATGTCTGTGATTTATGATAATACTTACTTACATATCATAAATAGTAAAACAAAATGCATAGCTTATGCTAACTTGGTTGTAAACTAAAAGCAACTTGCCCGAAGTAAAACACAGGATAAACTTTATGTAATTTAAAGGCAATCCGCTGGCTGTATAGATAATAACGAGCATTTACAACAACAGCTAGTAATAGCCTTTTTTCTTATAGGTAATATTTATTCCATTTCATTATTTTAGTTTATGAGAATATTATTTACCTACTAGAAAAATTAAAGCTTTTTTAAATCGAAAAATCTATTGTTTCGTTCAAATTTTTCTTCTTCACTTTCTTCAGTCTACGGTAAAAAGTGTTTACGGTATTGATAAAAATTGTATTTACGTTGTGAGCCTAAAACGATCGCTTTAATTATTCATTTATACACAAATATTGACTTCATTGAGATTTTCAACCGAGTAAAGATAATTAGGTCTAGATTATCATAAACGTATACGGTATATTTAGAATATGAAAATATGATACAACATTTAAAAGCATTTTACAACCAATAGTTTTAAATATTGGAATGCACTATCCATAGGCAATAGAGATTTTCCTTAAATCATTTTTCCATTTTATATTTAATTTATGTAACGTTTTCTCAACCGCGAAATAGCGGCGATATTGTCTCAGAACATGAATACATAGCAACAAGGACTTAACGGAACCTTATAATGGAAACGCGAACGCAAAATTCCACAGGCTGTCAAATTATAGAACAGCTTTTGTCTGTGAACGCCTTTTGTACTGTACCTTGTTACTATCCCGTACTTGTTTGTTGTTTGTAATTCTTGTAATAATTTGACTATCTGAGAATGCATATTTGCTTTTTTAAGAATTCTGATTACAATACAATAATAGCTTTCACGATGCCTAAGACCTTTACAAGCCCTACAACATTTGCGAAAAAGCTATTTAATTTAATGTCATTAAAGTAAGTAAAGTTACAGCCTATATACGTCCCACTGCTGGACACAGGCCTCCCCTCATTTCTGAGAGGGTTTTAGGGCAAGAAAGTATCCGCCGCGTTGCCCCACTGCGTGTTGGCGAACTTCACATGTCTTTGAAATATTTTTATTTTCTTTCCTCAGACATGCAGATTTCCTCACGATTTTTTCCTTAACCGTCGAGTACGTGGTAAATCAGCACTTAAAATTGCAATTAAATATTTCATTGGTGTCGGCGGCGATTGAACCCGGGTTACTCGCGCTCCGTTATATATTAACCATCTGAGCTACCACGGCTCAGATGGTAAAATTTTAATATCATTATCATATTTAAATTATAATTATATTTAATATATTATTTTTTTTAGTTATGCATATTTATATTATAGTTAAATTAATAGTAAGAAACAGAAATTGGACGTCGCAATTGTAAAACTTACCGCGTATGTGGAAAATACATTGATTTTTCATCCCTATCGATACTTTTATCACCCGCACATATAACCGTGTAGTGGCGGTATAAGAATACCCACTACCCCATATCATCCTGTGAGTATCCTAAGAAGTGACAGAGGTAAACTAGAACAGGAGATGAGCAGCAGAATTTTGAAGGCAACAACTCAAAATTGTAAAAAACTGAGATTATCAACCCCACTATGGCAAAATCTCCCTTAAGATGAAATTGGGAAGGGGGTTCTATATTCGGCATTAGGCTGTAATGGATGGATGGACATATATTTATTTGTTTTCTAAATGGCGAGTAAAATAAACAACAAACGCCGTGGGGTGGCGGCGTAAAAAAATATAAGAAATGGCAGGGAGACCAGTATAAATTATGTATGGCGCTATAACCATCTCGTTTGCGCCAGACGTAAAATATCCGGATCGGTGATGTGCAGCACACAGCTGCGGTCACTTAGTGTCTGTAGTGTGTAGTGTAGTATCAGTCTGTAGTGTAGTAGACTTTTATAAAGTCCACTGCTGAACCTCCTCCATAAATTGTCTCATAGGGGGATTTAGCCATAGTTGCCACGCTTGGCGAGCGGGTTGTCAATCGCAGTATTTTATTATTTTGATTAATTATCAGGGCGATGCTGCTGCCCATCTCCTGTTTCAATTTACCTCTGTCGTCTTACGACACCCACGGGACGATAAGGGGTTGTGGATATCCTTACACCGTCACTACACGATGCAATCATCAATAATCCCGCCAAGCATGACGATGGACTATTAAATAAATCCTTCCTACAATGGGAGAGGCTCATTTCCAGCTGTGATTTTTTATGGTCTGATTAACAAAAGGAAGAAACAATGAATAATATATATATATGGTAAATGGTAAGCGCGTAATTACTTACCCCCTTATTCATAAACGTTTTAAACACTTGATTAGTGAAATAGTGTTTGTCTCTTTCTAGCATTGTCTTCCAAATGTCAGAATGTGACAAAACACTATTTAACTAATCCAACATTCAAAAATATCCATGAATTAGGGGGTAAGAAATCTATTATTTGTGTTGAAGCTTTTAATTTTTTGTATGAAACTTGCTCGATATCTTTAAGACAACCGATGTTTTAAGTAAGTTAAAATACAATGCCTGCTTGGTCACTGAAAATTCAGGTTTCTAGTTTTATCCACAACGAAGTTATAAGGGGGGTCGAAAATAGCCTGAACTGTTTAAAGAAAAGTCGAGCAAAAAAGTATTTTACTTTTTTGCTCGACTTGGCGGGAGCACTACCGTGCCCCCAGATACTCATCAGTATAGTTGTATGATATGAGAGATGTAAAATATTCAGTATCCAGAACGGAGATGGAGAGCAGTGTCAAAAATGCGAGACATCTGGTATAACAAACGTCAATCTGTCGGTCGAGCATGACGATTATGGCAAATTCTTTGTGAGAGTTGTTTTATGCACTGCTACTTATGCGTGAGCTACTTAAAAACGATCAGCAGCTACATTCCTAAGCACAAAATACAATAGTAACCCAAGAGCACGAGATAACCAGTTAAGGGCACATTAAGTAATTCCTTAGCTTCAACAGGGCCGTGTATATATAAAATAGAAGCGATATTTGTCTATTAATCAAAATTTGCAGATAAGCTTTTGGTAACGATGGGGAACAATAATGATCTGATCATTGAGAATGTGCAATATTTAATGTACACTGTCAACGTTGAAGAGATCCCCTTCGCCCCGATGAGGCAATATTTGAGGGCCTATGCACAATTGTGGATTTTTGTAAGGCTAACGGAATGGATTCGAATGGACAAGCGATGTAAATCACACAATTCTCGGTGTACTTCTAAACACTGTGCCACATGGTCGTCAACCTTAATTACTTTAACCATCAAAGTTAAAATTGATTTATCTTCAATGTGTACGTCGCTTTATCACACATATAGTAATAGCTGCGATGCATAATGTATGCCAATTATGTGGTAGACCATTCTATGAAGTTGACGCCGATTTATACGCTTGATCTAATTTTACAGTTATCCCTGATCCCATGATCAGTATAACGCAGCCATGTTGTTATAGGACATTAAACAACACAAAGCATTAGCCGCGCGCGTCGTAAATCCACTTTAGTTTATCATGCTTGTATTTGCAAAGACTGTTACTACGAGTAACAATGCTTCACGGAGCGGTTAAAATATTAGTATATACTTACAATTATTGAATAAAACTAAATTTACGGATTTTATCGCGTTTATTTCACTACTTTTACTTATTTTTAATTCCCGACGTTTCGGGTGGAGGTCATTCGAGAGGAGAGAGAGGTCTCTCTTACATAGGTCAAACAAAAAGATCCATAAAAACCCACGTGAAAGAACATATAGCTGACGTGAAGCACCGACGCTCCGGGAAGTCTGCAGTCTGTGAACATGTTCAGGATCGTCCCTACCATTACATCAGATTTGATAAACCACAAGTCCTCGCAAAAGAACACCGATTCCTACCAAGGATGATACGCGAGGCTATTGAAATTAAAAAACATCCTAATTTCAATAGAGAAGATGGTTGGGTGCTGCCATCTGCTTGGGATCCTATAATTGACAAAATTAAACCCAAACCCACGCATACCACTGCAAGACTTCAAGATACTGTAAATTCGTTTTGCGTAAATCGGACCAAAAATTAGTATTCAAAAACTGAAGGTAGCCGGGCTAACAATGACATTGGGACGTCAAACATCTCAGTCCCTCCCCCCCCCCCCCCCGTGACCATGGTTGCTGTAAAGCACCCGAAACGTCGGGAATTAAAAATAAGTAAAAGTAGTGAAATAAACGCGATAAAATCCGTAAATTTAGTTTTATTCAATGTGTAGTGTTCGCTTAAATTTAAGAAATCATTACTTACAATTAATTTATATCATTTTATTTTAATTAGAGCATTACTTTATTAACTGAGTGATGGCGGTTTTGGAATATCTTCATGGGTGGTACTCGTAAAAGGCGATATAGGAAAACAAACCATGGGATGATGGGCGGCGGTGTCTTCCTAATAACAACAAAAAATTGCAGTTGCCATCCCGCTCGTCAAGCGTGGCAACTATAGCAAATATCCTCCCTAAGAATGAATGCAATGAATGCAATCTATGGGGAAAGCATTTGTTCACCATTGGACTTTGATAGTGACTGTAATGGTAGTTATAGAGCATAACTACTTTTTTGTCTCCCTTTTGTTATAAATTGGAAGTAATTGTGAATGTAAAGACAATATTCTGATTTTAACTTAGGTTATGTTAGAGGTTCAAAAGTTCATATATTCCATATTTCTGTTTCAAATGCCTCCCGGTATGTTTGGAGACAATAAAATCTGCAGTCGCCCGGCCTATTAGATACCATGACCCATAAGAAAAGAAAGAAATTATAAGACTTTCTTACGTGTCAGCAGAACCCTAACAATTATTTATCTTAAAACATTCCTTTTTACACTTGATCCATTACACATCAATGCACATTTTGGTTAGTTGCGATAATCCCGACATGCTGATATATTGTTTACAAAATAATTTCCCGGTTAGAGTGAGACAAACAGCATTATGCTGCTTTTTAAAACGAAGACGAAAAAATATTTATTTGATATCACAATATTGTATGAATATATAACAAAAATAAACAGGAAGTTAAAAAAGAAATTTATGACGCAAATGTGAAGAAATTCGAAATGACTAGAATCAGAACAACAGAAATAGCCCAACGGATTAGTAAGCAAAAGTGGCAATGGACAGACCACATAGCTCGAATAACTGACATCCGTATCGTACCAGTAAGGGAAGTATAGAGCAACCGTCCACTAGAGGAAGTTGACGTATGCACCTGCATACATCAACTTCCTCTAGTGGACGGTTGCTCTAAGTTGCAACGATTCAAGTAAGATGAAATGCCGTTTCCAAAAAAAAAGGTCGCCGGTTTTCTACATTCACTTTACAAAACACAAAATTAAGCTGTTATTTTGAGCTGGTATTCTGTAAGAGCGTAGTTCGTCTCCGGTCGAGCCACCTATTCGTTCTACAAGCATTATATATCTGCAACTACGGATCTATAGGAGGAGGATATTATAGTATTTTTCGATGGATGCCTATGTTCATCAGTTGGTTTGAAAAACTGTGATAACGATAGTGATGATTATGTGAAAATGTTTTTTCCTTGGTCAAACTGATACATTTGTGCTATACGTTTATGATTAACATACAATTTGTGTTACCTGCAGTTAAATTGTTATAATCTATTTTAATAACAAAAAAATTAACTAAAATTCCAAAGTAAAAAGTATAATTAAGATATTTAATAATAGCATTCAATTCCAAGGCATGAAAATAAACTGTGTAATTTATCACTTGTAATATACCTACCAATGTTTAACGTCAGACACACCGTGATATCATGAACATAATTATCGTGTTTAGAACGATGTGTTGCATGAAAGATCATATAATCTAAAATATAATTACTCAAAAATTTTACATTGTTTTGATGAAATATGTTCTATTTAATGGAGTTAGACAGTCTTTTTGCCTTACATCGTCGGTTTTAATTTTTTACCGATGATAGAATCTTAGCGGCTCCATTAGAAACGAACACCTCCCATAATGTTATGTTATGATATGTGTTATGTAATCAAAATGAAGAAGATATTTTAAAAAATATCGGCTAAATCATAAAATGATGGTGTATTATGAAATACCCAGGCAGATCAAAATCTGGCCTTCTACAGTCGGACTGCGATATATCAATTCACTTTTGTTTTAATATAATCGAACAACGCTCTTTGAAAACAGACGAGTTTTAGAACTTGCCTACGATAGATAAATTGCTGCTTGGCGCCAGAGTCAGAGACAGAACAACGGGTGGCACTTCTAAGTACTCTGAGACAGGGAAGTAAACCTAAAGAAATCTATGGAAAAGTCTGTTCAGCAATGGAAGAATATATACAATATGTAACGTAATTAACGCACACTCTCAGACACCCCAATTAATATATTTTGTTATAATCATAATACATACACTGAATTTTTAGTTAAACATTTTTATGCACTGATTATTTATCAAATTAGTTATACTAATTCCGGAAGAATTTTGTGGTCACAGTACAAATCCACGAATGCGAAGACTTTAACGTGCTTGAAATAAAGTTCATTTTTCTTTATTTTTATTGAATGACAAAATTAGTAATAATACAAATAAAACTGCACTGTTAAAAGTCTTATTGCCTTAAGTTACGGTCCATTTTAGTTTGTTTTGACTGTACAGATTTAGTGTGACTGTAATTTACGTTGTTTTAATTATTTTTGGGATAAAAAATTGCCTATATTAAAAATGATAGGAATCGATTCAGTAAACGATTCAGAACAAACTACTTTCTCAAAGTGCGTTAATTATGTTACATGTTGTATAAACGAGAACGATATAAATAAACAAGCACATTGTCAAACATTATAGAGTTAGAGGATGTTGTGGCCTACATTCATCGTTAATTAAAAATCAAAATTCAAGATGGAATATCCCATTAACAGGAGATATCAGTTCTTTGCATCCGCCGTATGAAACACAGCAGTATTATGTTATTTTACCCTGGTGTTAAGGGAAAGCGTGATCCTTCCCCGATAGAAATGGCTTATATGTGCTGCAGTCATAATACAGCTTTTAGAATGAAGATGACAAACGAGTACTCAGTTAACCTGATGGTAAATGGTTGCTGTGACCCATAGACATTTACATCTATCCTCAATTATGAATCAATATGCAGATGCGTTGTCACCCGCCTGGACTAATATGGAAGGCTTCGTTTCCAGTAAAATAGTCCTCCAGTTCTCTCATGAAATACAGCAACTCACCTTCCCCGGTGGAGCCGAGCCATTCGTGCTACAACTACACTACTAATATAGCTGCAGCATGGTTTCTCCACTATATATTTAAATTACAAGCAAAGTTGATAAAATAAAATCTCTCTCTCTCTCTTTCTCTCTCTCTCGATCTCTCTCTCTCAATCTCTCTCTCTCTCTCTCTCTCTCTGTGTTGCAGTGTTGCAGATGGTCCATGACCATGTCGGTGATCACTTACCATCACGTGACGCTAATGCTCGTTTGTCTCATATCCTATGAAATGAAACTGGACAAGTGCGAGTGAGAGTGCGCACTAAGGGTTCCCTTCAAACTTAATTAGCTATGTAAATAGTTCATCCATCCCAGGAATTACAGGTAAAGTAAGAACCTAATATTGCTATAACGAGAACATATAGGTATTTTTATGTTATTTACGCATACGTAAATCACAAAATAATTAACGAAAACTAAGTCTGATTAAAGGGAAAACTTAACTTTGCAGTGAAAAAATGTTATTCCCATACATAAACTACGTAACTATGTAACTCAACTACAAATTTAAATTTATTAAATACAAAGCTGAGAAAAAGAATCTTTTAATGAAACTGTTTTTACTGAGAGTCCGCGTAAATATATGAATTAAAAAAGGGTCTTGATGAACAGACTGACAACCAAACAAAAGCGATCCTGGGCTCCGTTTGTACCTTTTGAGGTACGACGCCCTAAAAATGGCACAATTAGATAGTTCTCTCTCAAAAAGTCATATTTGCGCACATAAACAAAAATTAGAGGCATTAATTCAAACCAAGAACTTCATTGAACCCATTTCTCCCTTATTTTGAAAAATCTCACAGGGTCTGATCCCCCTAAAAACAACTCAAAATTATAAAAAAACCTTTTCACCCTCTAATCAGTAAGCTAAGTACACTTACGCTTCACCCAGCCCTCAATTAATGAAAGCAACTTGATTCTGGCTCCTTATTATACCTAAATGTTATTAATGAAAAAACATTCTACGCCATGCAAAACTCGTCCTAAGTCCCTTCATAATACGATTGAACATTTTAAAAGGAAATATAAACACCTTAGAAAGTTATAAAAACATTAAAATAAAAATTCTGAGTAGCAGCATGTGCTTACAACCGCGAAGACCAGTTATTCAATACAGCAACATGAAAAACTTAATATTACCTATTATAGATGCTAATTTCATTCGTGTGGTAATAGAATTCATAACTGTTAAAATTTTGCTCTATTTTCGTCCGTGCAATTTTGTAATAAAAGTAGATGCCGACAATTTTTATCCCGCAAAGAAAGTAAGTTCCTTATTGCTTCACCACAAAATCTAATCAATCGCAAATTCGTTCAGATGGTCTTAAATTTTTTTCCGTCATTGATAATAAATTCATTCGAATAGAAAATATAATTAAAACAGTGAAATGAAATGAAATGAAAACCCTTTGCGTCAAAAACGTTAACATGTCTTTAATTTCTTACCGTTTCAAAATGAGGTTCCTCTGTCCGGAAAAGGAATGTGCAAAAAAACTCCGCAATTGTAATCTTTTTGTCATATTTTTAAACGCCAATGATATAATGTTCTTAATCAAACCTGAATAGCAATAGAGCCATAGGTAATCAAAAAAAAGTGTCTGTTTGGAACGTCAAAATAACAGCTTTTTGCTAAATGCATTATAATGTTTTGTGACAAACTAGCACACAGTCCACCTGATGGTAAGTGGTAAAAACCAAAATCCAGATACGTTGTCACCCGTGAGGACTAAGATGGAATGCCTCGTTTCCAGTAAAAAGTGTCTCATAAATGTTTAATATGCAGTACATAGAGAAAAATAAAAACAATTCTTTAAATTTTTGTCTGTCTGTCTGTTTGTTCCCGCTAATCTCCGAAACGGCTACACCGATCTTGACGAGACTTTCACTGGCAGATGGCTGATGTTATAAGGAATAAAGTAAGCTACTTTTATTTTAGTAAAAGAGTTATTGTTCCTCGCAAAAAATAAAAAAACCGTAAAGTAATAAATTCAACGTGGACGAAGGCGGGGAACAGCTAGCTACTATAGTGAAAATGCGCAACAAATATATAAAAAAAAACATAGTGCAAAATTTAAGCTTATGCATGTGTGTAGCCCGAGCAGACCAATTCCCAACAAACAACACCTGTTCACAAGTATGACGTTTGTAATAAGTCATCTATTTAATTATATCATTATCATTAAGCTTCTTCATCATTATCATCATTTTCATTACAGCCTCTCAAAGCTCCCCTGATGAACATAGGTCTCCCCAATAAATTGCCTCGTAGGAAGGACATTTGCCATAGCTGTTGTTTTTTTATGTTGTTTTTTTATTATTTTTTACTGTTATTAGAAACATGCTGCCACCCACAATATGACATCGGGAGTGGATTTTGTACGCCGCCATTATATGACATCTCCATACTGGATGATTTGTTTTACTGCCTGGAGAATAATAGGGTGTAATAGGTGAACTGAATAGAAGCCTATGGCACTAATATTTTACAATTGTTTTGCTTTTACATTAACATATTATGAAATTGAACTATCAATAAATACCACTAATTCGAAATAAACTTTCGGTAATAAAAATAAAAACAAAAATTTTGAACTAAATAAATAAAACAATTAAAAACTATCGAAATTAAAATAATACGTACCCAATTAATAGTATTTATTGACAGATCAATTTCATAATATATTAATACTAAATAAAAATTGTATGATATCAGTTCCACAGGCTTTTATTCCGTTCACCTTTTACCCCCTATTTTTTCCAGATGAAAAAAAAAACAGCCAATATATTAAAATCAATTTCTGTCAGTTAGTCTCGCAAAAACTCGACCGATTTTGATGAAATCTTTTGTTTCCCTGGATGGCTTAGATTCACAATTAGACTCGGTAGATGGCGTTGTTCGCGCTGGCCGAGATCCAGAAATCACGCGTGCGAATCCGGGGCGAATCGCAGGTCAAAAATATAAATTCCGTTGTTTATTTTTGCCATACGCTATGAATAAAACAATATTGTTAGGGCCCCTTTGAACGACGATAGACGGAGTTGAAGAAAAAAGTAAAATACAGCGAGAGTCGGTGAACGGTATCGGAATGATTCAATGTACGGAGACGCCATAAAACGATTTTTTTCGTGCTAGTGAAAGTTTGGACGAGTTCCCGTGATAGTGACCGGATTGGCGAGCGAACGCGTGCGGTCGCACAATGGGATATGACGCGCTGAATTGCATACCAAAAGCATCTTTTCTACGGCTGTCTATTTTTCATAGGAATAGGTTTCCCTTGAGCTTATTAACAACGTAAGAGTCACCGTAGTAGAATCAATTGTTATCAGACTCAAAGCAGTATTTACCGGAATATCCCTTATAAATTTCCCGTTTAAAGTTAAAATAAATATAATTTTTATGATTTGTTACATTTCAAATTGAAATTAATAAACGAAAAATGTGAAATTATTACATGCAGGTAGTTGGTTCAGGCAAGTACAGGGCCGTGACTTGTAGTACCAGCCGTGGCTATAGTGGTGGTCCAAATGCAAAAAAAAAACACTAGTTTTTCGTTGAACCAGAAAATAATAACAAAAATATGCACAACTTACTTTCTGTGAGGTGATGGAACGCTGTGACGTCATCGTTAAGTCGTCCCTGTATGCGACGTAGTTTGGTGCTTAGATCGCGAGTGTGCAGGAATAAGAACAGGGTGCATGAGACTGCAACCAGCGCCACAAGCTCGCTTGTTCTGAAAAGAGAAAATATTAAAATGTTTACTTCACATGTTAAGAAATTCAATCCTATTTAAAAAATACTTTCAGGCATCTGTTCTAAGAAAGAAAAACAAAATAGGTACCTTTTAGTTCAAAGAAAAATTAAGCATTTTACGTACGTCTATAGATATACAATTGTGGATTAATATCATATCAGCTTTATTAAATTGCATTGAATAATTGCACCGTTAATCGAAAATAATCGTTTCAATAGTTTTGTTTGAAATGATATGCAAAAATATCTTCATTTATTGTTTCATACCTATTGTAACCTTTAAATAAACAAAGAGCATTTAATTATATGTTTCAACTGTTTTGTATTATAAGTGTTACAACGGTGCTTGAAAATGTAGTATTTGTCGCGGTTAACTATGTTGACGATTATCATTTACAATAGCGCTATCAATAGAAACTATCAAATGCGGTAGATATGTTGGAGTGCCTTTAGACCGTTTTTGCTCAGTTGGAAAGACGGCAGTTCAACTTATATAATATATACTATACATAGCTTATGTCGAGAGCATATTAAACAATAGAGACTTTCATTCATCATTATTTGTCAAGATACAGCTACGTCCGCTTTGCTACAGCAGATAAATTTTAACCGAAATGATTTATCCATGGTATGAAAGTAAACACTTTATGGAAGAAATCTTAATAAAATTGAAGTGTCGGTCAGTAATATCGAAACTACTGCCTTTTATTTAGCTGAAGAGGTTACTTAAGGTAAACCTCTGTGGTTTTAGATGTTAATTAAGCCTATATCGGAATGTAATTTTTGTTTGATCTGATAAATAAATAAAAAAAACTTGAAGATTTTTCTTTGTGAAATGAAAAAATAATGATCGTTAATGAATATCGATGCCAGGGTGAGGGAGGGTTCAGTTCTCTACACTTACCACACGAAACAGAGCGGCATCGCGCTGCTATTTTACCGTGGTATTTTTTGAGAGCCTGTTTCTTCCCCGGTCGAGCCGACACATTCGTGCTCGTGCTACAATAGCTGTAGTGAGGCTCTAGCAGGTATATAAACGTTTACGCGAGTATTAGTAATGTAATAAAAGAATATGAGTAACGCTTTTAACGTTTAAAAAAAGAAGATGAGTAATGCTTTTTTAAGCAATAAAAAAGAGTGGCATGTAATAAGGTCAAACAAATCTGGGATATACTTGGTGTAGACATCGATCAAAATGTATAGACTATCTTTAACTCTAATGTCTCCCTCTTCTATTTTGGTAAGCTCATTAAGTTACAGTTGTTGCTAAAAAGCTATGGACCTTGTCTGAAATAAAAACATTAAAGTATACATTCATTCATAAAAATTCATCAAACGAAAAGAGTAAGCATGGCAATACAAAAACAATAAACATGAAAACAAATGTAATAAGTGAAAATTCTAAAACCAGTGATAGATAAATCTATTTTATTTGGCCATTATGCTTTATGAAATATTTAGAATAATAAAAATATAATTATTCCATCCATTGAACATAAAACATATAGGAAAATATTAAAAATGAATAATATGACCACAGATTAAATAATAGATTCATGTGATTCTAAATTGAGATATTACGGTGAAATTGGCCTTGACTTTGACTTTTGCTTCTATCTCACGATTATAATATAAATTATCGACCCTATTAATTTCATTCTTGAAATCCTTTATGTGAATTTATGAACATTCCACTATTTTTGGGTTCCTTCCTTGTTCCGTAAAGGGTGATGAGTGTTGGTAAATGGATGGCCAATTTCAAGATGTCCCTAAGTCCACTTAGGGACTTTATGTACTGGCAGCACCATAATAAATAACAGCTCATTGTCTATGGTTCTGTCTATTTGAGACATTTATAACAAGTTCCTAAGTGGTAGTTTTAAAATATATTTTATGCCCTAAGTCCACGTGATTCAGTTCAAGAAGTCCCTTAGTCCCAATAACTCTAGTTTTAGTTCTAAATGTCACTAAGTCCTTTTTACTGTCACACCTTGTCATTATTTGAAAAAATAACGCTCTTTCCTTCTGTTTAACAGTGTTTTTTTTTCTATTTTTCGGGGTATTTTGTTGCTGTACTTTGAAAATATATTATATATATATATATATATATATATATATATATATATATATATATATAAGCCTGAAATAACACAATCTATGATGAGTGAAAACTTGAATCGTTTTGCACTATACCGAACTGGAGTTTCAAGAATTTTAAGAGAAATGCCAATCGATTGCTATGATGGCCAAATAAAGCTTAAATAAGCTAAAATGAGAGAATAAAAAAAGCTTTTGGAATATGTACCCGAACATTTAAGGAAAATTTTTTTACACAGAAATAATCGAAAGTAACGAATATGGTGATCACGCTGCTGAAGATGTTGCTGACGAAATGGAATAGTTTTTCAGTTGGTGGGTTTTTAGTTTATAAGCACAATATTAGTAAGTAAGTAAGATTGTGATCTTCATTTTATTGGTCAATTAAAAAAAATTATAAATAATTTACGGTATTTTATTATAAAGTATCAAGATAGCTTACTTATAAAGTTTCAAGACTGGTTACTCCGAGTTAGTTTTTCTGTCAGAAAACCTAAGTCCAACTCCCAGTTTATGAATGTCACTAAGTCCAGTATAAAAATCCCTAAGTCCAGTATAAAAAGCCCTAAGTCCAAGATTTTTATGACCTAACTCCATGAAACTTATTACGATTTCCTTAAACAAAATTAAAAAGATTATATTTAATTTTAAATGTATACGAAATAGACCTTACGGAAAACATTTTGGTGTCACAGATACATTTTTATTCCTTAAGGTAGCATTTCAAAAGCAAAATTAAAAACTGTCTTTGCATTTTCTCAAAAGTGTAAATACGGACTTGGGACATCTTGAAATGGGCCATCCAAATCTTTCAAGCAATTTCGTAAATAATTCTAAAATATACTGCTATCCTGTTTTAGAAAAGGCAATGTATTTAAAAAGGCTGTTTATGTGATATTCTTGTACGTGAAGAATCGAGGATAGAAAAATATCATTTTCTGTCTGAATGTTTGACCTCCTTCTTGTTACTCCGCCATAAAATTGCGCACCAATAAGTTGTTGTATAATTTCCTCTATTCGTAAAATCCTTAAACATCTCAGTACGTGATCTTTGGTAAATAACAGAAATTTAATATAATATATTTACAGTTTGATATTTCTCAACTTGTTGAACGTATGAAGTTCATAAAATTGCGATAATGTAACCACGAGTATTACATTTTATTACCACCATATCGAATTTAAGTAAAGTGTACCATCTTTGGTTACATAAGTATTGATGCTGATACTGTTCCCAATATTATGTAATGTTCGCTTCATAATTTATCTTCCGTCTATCGTTGCGTTTCTCTTTTGAATATATTACCTCTCCGACATCATTTTTAAATTTATTATCTCACTAGCAATTCGCCCGGAGTACGCCCGCTATAGCTTCTATATATTCTTTATATTCTGCTATAGCGTCTATTAATGTGGCGTTTTTTTAGATTGATGATGAATTTTTCGTTTTTATTTCCTGAAAATATCCAAGATTTTGGGATAAAATATAGCCTAGATCCCTCCTGGTTTTGGTCTCTATCTGCTCGTATAATTTCATCACAATAGGTTCAGGTATTCGGAACATTAGCCCGGACAGATAGAAAAACAGACAGACTAAAATTTAAACATTGGTTGTTTATACGTCTTCATGACATGCAAATAACCCCTGAGAATGGAAGCTAGTGATTTGAATATTATTGACAGACATTTCAATTTCATTTACATGTATAGATTATTATTAATTTAAAAATAGTATTTATTTCGTCCTAACGTTATATTTGTGCTACTTAATTTCCAAGATGGGTACCCCTAGACTAGCACACTACATTACACAATTTTTGACACTAACACTAATGTTTTCGTATTGTCATAAAAATACTATTGTAGGCGTCAACAGAGCCTCTAGCGGACATGAGTGTAACTATTTTTTGTCTTACAAAATCATTCAAAAGCAAAAAAGAATATGACTGCAAGTCAGCAATGTGTTACACGTGGTATCCTGCAGCTATATTATGGTTGTAGCACGAGTGGGTCTGCTCGACCGGGGTAGAACTAGGCCCACACAGAATATCAGCGTAAAATAGTAGCTTAATGCTGGTGTATGGGTATTATATATCTGTTTGTTATGGCGAGTGTAGAGAACGATGTCCATCCTTCGATCAACAATAACTAGTTAGTATTGTTGATCGAAGGTACCATCTCAGTCCTCAGGGGTGACAACGCATCTGTTTTTTTATTCTTAATTGAGGACCGATGTTTATAAGCCACATCATCCACTTACAATCAAGTCGACTGTGTGCTCGTTTGTCACCCTTACTCTGTAAAAAATATGTGTAAAGTAAAAACGATCACCCGTCTTCTGGCTCCTGAATTAAAATCATCTGTTTATCATTTTATCAAACCAACTGCTTATCATTTTACTTTCGTGAAATCAAAGTAAAATATGGTGGTACGTTTTATTTGGACTATTACTATCACATTCTCGTTTGGTGAATAAAATGTAAGTTATTTTGTTTTGTTTAAATCTACAGAATCGGACTTAAATGCTCTAATGGCTTGAAGATAAATTAAAATTTCCTTTCCCTAAAACTTGCAACTCAAGAAACTAATAAAACGGTACACATTAACGTTGTCTGCTGTCTACTTCGCAGGATGTGAATGTTATCAAGATTTCTATGGTCAACCATTCCTAACATAATACATGCTATATATAATGTAATACAGCTATTGTGACTAAGTAGAGCCGTATGCTAATATCGATATGCATTAAAGGCAAAATGTTACAAACCTGACTTTTGATATGCAATGGCCACAATGGCTAAGCGTTTAGTTGCGGGGCGACGCGGACCGCGAGGTAAACTCTCACTCTGATCTATGTACCTACAAATCATGATTGTAAAACGCCTAGTCCGCTAAGAGATCAACTTGAAGTGTGGGCGTAACATTGTTTTTTTTTCAAATACAAAAATTACCAAAAACAAGCCGTAATGTAACTCATTTTGCAACTTTATTGCAACGGCCCTGTATTTGTTAATTATCAAAAACAGTACTTTATAATGTCCTTCAGTAACTCCACTGCACCAGTAGTCCATCAGCTCAAAAATAATTTCTTCACTAAAAATTCTTGGGTTTTCTTTATCTACTATTATGTATTTTTATAGTATAAGTGTGACACGGACACACAGTCCACCTTTTAAGTAAGTAGTGAGGTAAGTGGATGCTATGGCTAATAGACATCTACATCTATCCTCAATTAAGAATCAAAATGCAGAAGTGTTGTCAACCGTGAGGACTAAGATGGAATGCCTCGTTTCCAGTAAAAGGGTCTCCGGTTCTCTCCTCCACCATACGAAACACACAGGTATTCTGTGAGGGCGTGGTTCATCCCCGGTCGAGCGGACCCATTCGTGCTACAACACAATAATATAATATTGGATCCTTACATATGAAATTAACGTTTCGTCGTTCACTTTGATCTGAAATATCTCCTCATTGGTTAAGAATTCCAAATTCAAATTTATAAATTTATTTAGCTGGTACATTTAAGTTTTGAAAACAGTTATTCATTCGTTTTTTTTCTTTCCTCATTATTTTTTTCTTTGGCGTCGCTTGTTACCTCACAATGGAAAACTAGAATATCGGTTTATTTATCAGTACGAGATCTACCGTGGTAACAGTGCTGCAGAAACAGCTCGAAGGATTAATGATGTGTACGGCGCTGGTGTCGCAAAAGAAAGCACGGTACCTACGTTTTTTGGTTTCCACGTTTTCGTTTTGGAAATTTCGACCTTCAGAACCAAACCCGTGGACGGCCGGTGACCAAAGTGGAAGATGAAGAATTAAAGGCTATTGTGGAAGCGGATCCGTCATTAAGCACTTCAGAGATAGCTGCAAGCTTCTTGGTAAGTAATAAAACTGTATTATTCCACCTGAAGCAAATCGGGAAAGTAAAAAACTCATGAATAGAGTGAATCGAACTTGCAAACATTCGTCGACTGCTGGGTTACTTTACTCAACCAACACAAGAATGAAGGGATTTTAAATTGAACCATTACTTGCGATGAAAAGTGGATACTTTACAATAATCTGAAGCGCTCATTGCAATGGCTAAACCCTGGAAACCCAGCCAAATCCTGCCCTAAACGAAAATTGACTCAGAAAAAGTTACTTGTGAGTGTTTGGTGGACTAGCGCCGGTGTCGTTCACCACAGCTTTCTGAAATCTGGCCAAACGATTACGGCAGATATCTATTGTCAGCAACTGCAAACAATGAAGGAAGAACTAGCTGCTAAACAACCGAGATTGGTCAATCGCTCTAGGCCACTGCTGCTTCACGACAACGCAAGACGACACATTGCACAATAAACAACCACTAAGTTAGATGAGCTACAATTGGAATGTCTGCGATATTCACCGTACTCCCCGGACCTTGCTCTAATAGATTCCCATTTTTCCGGAAATCGGACAACTTCTTACAAGGAAAACTATTCAACTCGGATGCGGCGGTCCAAACCGCCTTCAAAGAGTTTATTGATTCTCTCCCACATGGTTTTTTAGTAAAGGGATCAATGAACTACCTATGAGATGGATAAAGTGCATAGATAACAACGGTGCATACTTTGATTAATTAAATATATTTTACAAAAATATTGACTTTATATTCCTCCCTTACAAAACGCCTATTTCATATGTAAGAACCTTATTAAATCAACATAGTAATATAAAAACACCCGTAATAATATAAGAAGAGAGCATAGAAATATACTAGGTATTTATTTACTATTAATGTATGCTTCAAATAACGGTAAAAGTTACGTACGTATCGTTTAATCAATAAATTCAGTAAGCTGTTGTTAGCATATGAAAAGGAAAATCACATTTGATACCTATGCTCTTTTGAGCTTTAGTATGAATATTTTATGCAGGAGCAGATTTAGAGCAATGCTTATAGGTCTGGAATATCGATTATGGAGGAATGTCGTACCAGGAATGCCTCATTATTTTATAAAATATTTTATCCATATATTTAAATTATTTTTATGACTTTTAGGTTTTTATTTTTTAGATAATTTATGTTAATTATGACATTTATGCCTTTTTAAATCATGTTATTCTAATATAAGTATTTACCACAGTGCTTCGTTCCTATCTATAATGATCAAATAAAATTATTATTTGTGAAGTTGTGAAACTGAAAGAGTTTTCTATTATCTAACGTAGGTATATTATTAATAATAACTAGCTATTAAAATATGTTAGACTAAAGCAAAGAAAGTAATTAATAGTCCTATATATTATTTATACCTTTATAATTATACAATTTTCTTTAAAAATTTATATCGGACTAATCTCAAAATCACCACATAGAATTCAACTTAGCTAGCTTAATTTTCAAAAAATCTTACGCCACTTATTTTATATGTTAACTTAAAAGGTTTTCAGAACAAAATGTTTACATCTAAAAATGAATTTAGGTACGTGCACAAAACAAATACCTCTGTTTAAAAGTTATAGATATTGAAATAAAAGATAAGTACGCTTTTGATGTCTGTAATTATTGCTTTGCTACGCAGCCACTGACGTTCGCTTTGAGATTGAGTATAATTAAATATATTTTCTTGAGAGTCTACATCGTGTAATGTCTTTTAAGAAGAGCCTAGACTACATTACGCTTATTAAATAATGCTATGATTTCAAATGCAAGGTGCTTTTTACTTTTATCCCTAAACTTGCATACTGCTGTTCGCAAACGCAGTGACCTTAAAAATATTATCAGAATTAATATTATTAATACCTCTCCTCGTGACCATGGGTGTTGTAAAGTGTACGTCGGAATATAAAATAAGTTAAATAAGGTAAAATCCATAAAAACTAGTTTTTTTAATGTTTAGTTTTTGCGTAAATATAAGTTTTTTTTTATGATTTATTTTAATAACTTCTTGAACCTATTTCATGGTAAAATGTTACTTTAAAAAAAGATTATCCGCTAAGTTTTACTGGCTATTCCTAACACCTTAATTCTCTTTTTCTAAACCGGTGGTAACAATTAAAAATATATTCAATATGTATTATTTATAATCTTTGTTAAATAAAAATTCCTATTATATCTTATACTACTATATTTGTCATCTTATTTAATCTAAAAAGAAATGATAAGAAAGATCACATAATCTGAAATGTCAAATGTCTGTGGTAGGGTTAGAAAACCCGTGGCATGGTACCTACCTTGACTGTCGTATGAGTTGACTCCGATAAATGGCCGTATAAAAATCTCGTACTTAAATGGAAAATATCTAGGTTGGTAGCGGGTAGCTATTTCAAAATGCGGAAAACATTTGGAGATGGTTTATCCGCCTACCAAGCTTCGCGTTCATCAGCGAAACGTTTACGAGTGGAACTTCATCTTTACAAAAGTTATCTAGGTTGGTAGCGGGTAGCTATTTCAAAATGCGGAAAACATTTGGAGATGGTTTATCCGCCTACCAAGCTTGGCGTTCATCAGCGAAACGTTTACGAGTGGAACTTCATCTTTACAAAAGTTATCTAGGTTGGTAGCGGGTAGCTATTTCAAAATGCGGAAAACATTTGGAGATGGTTTATCCGCCTACCAAGCTTGGCGTTCATCAGCGAAACGTTTACGAGTGGAACTTCATCTTTACAAAAGTTATCTAGGTTGGTAGCGGGTAGCTATTTCAAAATGCGTAAAACATTTGGAGATGGTTTATCCGCCTACCAAGCTTGGCGTTCATCAACGAAACGTTTACGCGTGGAACTTCATCTTTACAAAAGTTATCTAGGTTGGTAGCGGGTAGCTATTTCAAAATGCGTAAAACATTTGGAGATGGTTTATCCGCCTACCAAGCTTGGCGTTCATCAACGAAACGTTTACGAGTGGAACTTCATCTTTACAAAAGTTATCTAGGTTGATAGCGGGTAGCTATTTCAAAATGCGTAAAACATTTGGAGATGGTTTATCCGCCTACCAAGCTTGGCGTTCATCAACGAAACGTTTACGCGTGGAACTTCATCTTTACAAAAGTTATCTACGTTGGTAGCGGGTAGCTATTTCAAAATGCGGAAAACATTTGGAGATGGTTTATCCGCCTACCAAGCTTGGCGTTCATCAGCGAAACGTTTACGAGTGGAACTTCATCTTTACAAAAGTTATCTAGGTTGGTAGCGGGTAGCTATTTCAAAATGCGGAAAACATTTGGAGATGGTTTATCCGCCTACCAAGCTTGGCGTTCATCAGCGAAACGTTTACGAGTGGAACTTCATCTTTACAAAAGTTATTCTAACAAAAAGGTTGTTAGCGGGTAGCTATTTCAAAATGCGGAAAACATTTGGAGATGGTTAATCCGCCTACCAAGCTTGGCGTTCATCAGCGAAACGTTTACGAGTGGAACTTCATCTTTACAAAAGTTATCTAGGTTGGTAGCGGGTAGCTATTTCAAAATGCGGAAAACATTTGGAGATGGTTTATCCGCCTACCAAGCTTGGCGTTCATCAGCGAAACGTTTACGAGTGGAACTTCATCTTTACAAAAGTTATCTAGGTTGGTAGCGGGTAGCTATTTCAAAATGCGGAAAACATTTGGAGATGGTTTATCCGCCTACCAAGCTTGGCGTTCATCAGCGAAACGTTTACGAGTGGAACTTCATCTTTACAAAAGTTATCTAGGTTGGTAGCGGGTAGCTATTTCAAAATGCGGAAAACATTTGGAGATGGTTTATCCGCCTACCAAGCTTGGCGTTCATCAGCGAAACGTTTACGAGTGGAACTTCATCTTTACAAAAGTTATCTAGGTTGGTAGCGGGTAGCTATTTCAAAATGCGGAAAACATTTGGAGATGGTTTAATCCGCCTACCAAGCTTGGCGTTCATCAGCGAAACGTTTACGAGTGGAACTTCATCTTTACAAAAGTTATCTAGGTTGGTAGCGGGTAGCTATTTCAAAATGCGGAAAACATTTGGAGATGGTTTATCCGCCTACCAAGCTTGGCGTTCATCAGCGAAACGTTTACGAGTGGAACTTCATCTTTACAAAAGTTATCTAGGTTGGTAGCGGGTAGCTATTTCAAAATGCGGAAAACATTTGGAGATGGTTTATCCGCCTACCAAGCTTGGCGTTCATCAGCGAAACGTTTACGAGTGGAACTTCATCTTTACAAAAGTTATCTAGGTTGGTAGCGGGTAGCTATTTCAAAATGCGGAAAACATTTGGAGATGGTTTATCCGCCTACCAAGCTTGGCGTTCATCAGCGAAACGTTTACGAGTGGAACTTCATCTTTACAAAAGTTTTATGAAAATACCGGATATTTTTACGTGGTAGAGCCACGCTGCAGCTATATTATAATTGTAGCATGAATGGGTCGCCTCGACTGGGGTAGGACCACGCTCTCACAGAATACCAGTGTAAAATAGCAGCGTAATGCTGCTGTTTCGTATGGTGAGTGTAGAGAACCGGAGATCCTTTTACTGGAATCGAGGCATTCCATCTTATTCTTAAGAAGTGACAACGCATTTGCATTTTAATTCGTAGTTGAGGATAAACGTGGTTGTCTAATGGGCCACAGCATCCACTGGTGGACTGTGTTGACTTGTGTGTCACCCAATGCTTTAAAAATAGTCTTTTGCAATCAATATAACACAATATAAAATTCTTGTTTATTTAAAAAGAGAACAACTACTAACTTTAAGATTATAAATGTAGCAAATTCAAACAATATGTGTGCAGCCAACCTATTTCTTTATAAAACCGGAATAGCAAACAGGATACATAAAACCTCAATACACGAACAACAAATAAGACAGCAAGTTTAGAAACGACCAGTCATGCTTTAAATTAAATCAAATATCCTGCCCTTCCATAATATGGCAGCCGTACTAAATTTTCGTTTTACTACGTTAGTGTATATACGTGTAAGTGGCTGACGTGGGAAAACGAAACTTGTACCTTTCCCTTTTACTGACCGTTCAAAATCTAAAAGTCGAGTGGAAATCCTTTCACCTCACCGGAGTCAATACGTGCAATAACATATGTAGCTTCCAATTATAGTGGCACAAAAAAAACATGTTATAACAGTTAAAGTTATTAGGAAAAGATGTAATAAGTGTTAATAGCCCTTGTAATTATGAAATTGCCTAAAATATCAATCACTGAACACAATTTTTCTCAAACCACACAGTTTAAATTGACCTTAAATACTTTATTTGATTGATTATTGGATTGATTATACTTTAATTGATTTATTGAGCCGTGGCAGCTCAGGGGCTTAGCGTTCGCTGTAAATTACACAGTAGCGAGCAACCCGGGTTTGATCCCCGCGGGCACCAGTGACTTTGTTAATTGGAAGTGCTGATTTACCATGTGTTCGGCGGTGAAGGAAAACATCCTGAGAAATCCTGCAGGTCTGAGATCCGACACGTGAAGATTCCCTACCCGAAAAATCCTCTCAGAAATGAGAGTAGGCCTAGTAGTGGGACGTATACAGATTGTCACTTTAACTTTAACTTTATCTGATTTTACAAGTACGAAAGTTGAAGCATTTGTGAATAACATACTTTCGTTGATAAAAAACATATAATATGTAGATTAAAGAGTTTGATACGATAAATGTTGTGAAAGAGGAATGCGAAATATTATCCGCGAAATTTTACACAATTTCACCGGTACACCGAGTTCAATCATCACCGGCACCAATGCGCTTATTAATTTATGTATGTGCTGATTTATCGCTAACTCGTTAGTGAAGAAAAATTTTGTGAGATAAAACTGCAAGTATGAGAAATTAATATAAATTCGAGGACACGACTGAACAAAAGGTAAAGCAAAAAAATTTTTTTTGGTTTACCTTTTGAAAATCTTTAAAACGGCTCAACCGACTTTAAAATCTAATCAGTAGGCTTACTCTTGAAAATAATTCCGATCGATCGGGATTGGATTTATGACGTTTGGTACTCTTGAAAGCGACTCTAGCGCTAAATTAGTTTGGTATCGCGTGGCGATTGTGTGAACTAATTGGGAAATCGGTACTCCCGACGCACTTTTGACAGTTAGTTGACAGCAGCGTATAGTGTTTGATATGCGTTGGAATTGGAATTAAGGCAATAGCAAAACAGTAACGTTTTAGGAATTGCGTTCTTAATCTTTTGTTTTCTGCAAATCTTATTGTTTTCGATAAAATAATGACATGTTTAGCTCCTGTGTTTATTATTGTACGCCATGTAAAGTTGATAGTGCATTACAATTAAAATAATGACGAAATGAGCTTCAAATTATGCGTTTTAAGCACTAAGTTTTTTCTATGAGTGATGATGATTATGGAGCTAATGATTGTATTATTAAGGACTTTAGTGAGAAAATAGTGCATGAATAAAAACCTAAATATGAGAATATATTTTGCATGATATTGTTACAGCCTTTATTTTTAATTCGTTTTAAAGTGGTTGTTTTGTGGAAGAAATATTTTCAATAGTTACGCGGCGCTTTAGGCCTAAAAGGTTTAAAGAGGATTGTTTAGATTTATCTCAAGTATGATCTAAATCATCCCACTGCTGGGCAGAGGTCTCTTATCATGTCTGAGAGGTTTATTAGCGGGTTTCACACGTGAAGGACATATGAATATATTAAATGTATAATTTTATAAGAATTAAAATAAAATTATATAGCTAACGTAATTTTAACAACATATAACTTAACACAACATAAACACTCACGCCTGTCACTCGAGGGGTGGGCAAAGTCTCAATGAACACTTGAACGCCGAATCGCTCATCTCGATCTGTTGATTCGTTTTAAAGATATCGTATGACAAAATTTATTTACACACCACACCACACACACACACACACACACACCATTTACTTTACTTAACTTTACTTACCAAACATAGGTATATATCTTTTACTTTTATGTAAAAATTGCGACGGCTGCTGTTATCACAATTATAATAAAATGTGAAAATGTCGTTAAGGCGAGAAAGTAACCTCGATACCTTTACCGCGATCTTATGACAATAATATAAAAAAAATATAAACTATATTTTTTATATTATTATTGTCATAACTACTCCGTATCAGCGTGTAGTAATTAAATGTGTGTACTGTATTCAGGTTTGAAAAATGAAGACGATGTAAGTGTAACTACAAACTCCCCTTTGAACTATTATTGCGTCATAAACTCTTAGATTTATGGCTTATTGTTAGCATTGCACCTCAAAGTATCATGCATTAAGTTCTCAGAGTAAATATGATAATTAAAAGTAATCAATATATTGTGATTTTCGCAGGAAGCATTAGGGAAATGCCTCGGACTCTTTCCAGTTTCGAATTCCATTAAACATCTATATACAATAAGTATGACCCTTTTTGAAACCACCCATATACAATAAGTCATGAAATGAAATGAAATAATTTTTTATTATTTTTTCACCCGATAAAATAAGCTCTAGTTTCATCACTTAAAATCCCTTATATTAAAAAAGGGTCATATTGTATATTTAATATAACAAAATTATTTTTCATAAATATGACTTAAATTTCATTCCCACATTTTCGTTTAAATGAAGTAAGTACAGTTGTTATATTATAAGTTGAAACATACAACGTCTTAGTCTTCGTCAATAAAGTAAATTAACGGCTACTGATTATTCTTCATAAATAAGCAAACGATGATACCTTAGTATTATATAGCTTTCGTAGTTCTTCGCATATAGCCGTGAATATTGTTTAAATCGTAAAATAAGTGTAAAACAACAATTCACCTAAATTAGTGTAATGTTACGGTGGATCGCGAAATCACTCTTGTGAACGCAGGCCATAGAGGATACTAAAAATAAATTAGGTACTTTATTTAATCTGTGCTACGCGACGTGATAAATCTGTATTACTCCTTAAAAATTGACAATCTAATTAACATTATCTTCCCTATATAAAAAGTACTCTGTGATTAGCTTAGCTAACATTACGAATATCTATAGCTGTGATTTAAAGCTTAACCTAAAATTATATCAAGTAAGAGTAAAGTAAAGTTACAGCCTATATACATCCCACAGCTGGGCACAGGCCTCCCCTTATTACTGAGAGGGTTTTAGGGCAAGGAAGTGTCTGCCGCGCAACCCCAATGCGTGTTGGTGAACTTCACGTGTCTTCGAAATATTTTTTTCTTTTTCCTCAGATGTTTTCCTTCACCGCCGAGCACGTGGTAAATCAGCACTTAAAATTGCAATTAACAATTTCATTGGTGCCGGCGGGGATTGAACCCGGGTTACTTGCGTTCTGTTATATTTACAGCGGGCGTTAACCATCTGAGCTACCACGGCTCAAAATATATCAAGTAATTTGCATAAAATCCGCTAGCTAAAGCTATTGTATAAAGGGGATTCTATAATTCCGTGTTGTTTTTGCATGAATGATAGTTTTTTCTATTATATTCAAGTGACAAACAAGCTAACAACAGTCCAATTTATTTAGTGCAGCACTGGACACTTGTAAACAACGTCAGACTCAGAAGGTTACAGGTGCAGTTGTCATTGCTGAGGACTAAGATGGAATGTCTCATAGTCTGCAGTGATACTGACTATCCATACCAGAAACAGTAGTGGAATCACAAGGCAGTGTCGGTACCTGCCTATAACGTAAAAAGTAATTTAGAAATTAAGACGTGAAGTAGGTAAATATTAACTAGAAAATTACCGTTTTCGTATGCTGTGAATGTGATGTATGTTTTTACTACCAGAATATATGTAATAACTCCTTGCTTTGTATATTTTTTCATAAATTCTTTTTTAAATGTAGGTTATAATGAATATGAAATATAGTCTTTAATACACAGTTCATATTTTTTTATATAATGAGCTAAAATCTATTCCTAGTGTTGATTTTCACGGCACTGGTTCTATATTAACGCCTACAGCCGATTTTAAAGCGATGGCGTAGCTTTTTTTGTATTTCAGAGCGCTTTGTAAAGGCCAATTTTGAACAAAAATATTTTAACTTTGACGAACAACTTTCGAGCGTAGGTACGTAGATTCGGAAATTATCGCCGAGGTCGAAATCGACCAGGAAAATAACAATGTTAATTAAACTATCATACAGAAAGTTTTTACATGCAGAAATTATATTTTAAATTAATTTTTATACAATTATATACCATTCAACAGTGGACTTGTGAGGGCTGATAATGATTGGAGTTCTTGTAACTCGGACGAGTTCGCGAGCAAAAAATAGTTCGGCTCCACTGGATACGATGAATTCGTTTTTGCGATTTTAAATGCTGATTTACCACATATACATACTCGTAAATGAAGGGAAAAAAGGCTAAGAAATAAAAAATATTTCGAAGAAAAGTGCAATCGCCAACACGCATATCCTGCTCCAAATAAGCCCTCCTAGTTTAGAGATGGTCTGTGCCCTGCGGTGAGACATATTTAAGCTATTTATTGTTAGCATTCACTCAGTTATATATAAAACTACATAAAATAATTTCGGCAGTTCTCCTAAATAATTAACACCCATATAAGTAGATTTTTACCTTTTTAAAAATATATCATTTTATTTAAATTATAGAAAAAAAAGCCAACGCTGAATTAGAACAACAGATTGTCTCATTTATACTAGGTATCGTTAAAATCTTGGAAATGGTGTAGTTTCATTTAGCTAACTTTTATAAAAGAATTATACAATGCATTTATAGTAATATCTTAAAACAGTATAATGTGAATAATATATAAAATTTACTGTTATTTAACCTACGTTTATAACACCACAAAAAACAAGTATGTGTGAAGTTAATTCAGTCGAATAAAACAGAGCGTAAAAGTTCATAATAATATTCATCTTTTCACGCACTTTTTACAGTAATAGTTATTACACTAAGTTATTTCAATCATTATAAAATTAGCTTACCTTTTCTATCATAATTTTCTCTTATTATTTGGCAATTAATAGAAATAACAAGTATTTTTGAAAAATAAGTAAGCTTTTACTATATGCATATAATACATACCACTGAAGGCCCAAGGCCTTTTTGATATTTTTGTTTAAAGTATGTCAGTATCTAAGTGATAGTTATTGATAACTTCTTACAATATGTTCGTAGAAGAACTCTAAAGGCAAACTTGATTAATATTTTTGAAAAGCCGTTTATATTGATATCTGGACTGGATATAGTGCATACGTAGGTACTATAAACAGGTAACTCGTAAAATATTGACGACGATGATTTTATCTACCGTGCAGGAGACATTATAGCGTACCGTTTTTAATAAATAATAGTGTCATACAATTCATCTAAAGGTAAATGGATGCTGTAGGTTATACATGCATACATCTGTACCCCATCAAGAATCAAAATACAGACACGTTGTTACCCCTGATGTATGATGGAATGATCTATGAAATGGATATTTTTATCACTATGGTGAGAGATAAATTCAGCAGCACAGCAGCATTATGCTACTATTTCACGCTTACATTCTAAGTAAACATGGTGCTTTACCAGTCGAACCGACGGATTCGTGTAGCTATAATTCGCTATAGCATGGCTCTACGACGTACAAAACCTGTCTCAGCTGTAACTGGTGCTACCTCCATTGTTAACAAACTAACTGTAGTTGCGGTCTAAGAGACTCCATCACCCCATGTCGACCGGTAAATGTAAGAGGCGATTATAGAACATCTAGCAATGACCTCATGACGCGACGAGCAACAGCGTTACAGGTGCAACACATCTGGTACTGAGATGGCCAAACTGCCTGCAGAGCGTAGTGATAAAGACAAATCACTCCTCCAGCAGGGAGAGGTCCACAGAGAGCAGTAGACTATCACAGACTTGTAAAAAAGAAGAAGGCCAACATGAAGTGTTACAGTTAAAGACATTCAGAGTATTTTTTTAGTAAAAATACTAGCAATACTATTAACGTTACTAATATTCCCTTTAACCGTTCCTTGTAAGCTTAAAATGCTTATGTTAGATGTTCTTCACAACAGTAGTCGAATGCTGGATTGGGACCCGCTACCCTTTGAGTTCGCAGTCTACATCATGCCATTAGGCTACTATTGCTTCAAACATCAAGAGTATAACCAGCCCTAACCACCCAACCTAAAACACGTTGTTGTACCAATAGTTGGGATACGGACTCTGACCCCATTTCATCGTAACTGAATACTACGCCGCGTAAGATTTGAACCAAGAAATAACATTACGGAATAACGATATATACTAAACATTTTAATATACAATAATCTTTCAACAAACCATCGCTTATTAAGAAAATTTATGAAGATAAATTGCTCTTTAAGTGTTTTCTCCCGCTTTGTACTTTCACATCAATCTCTCAGCACGTTGCGCGTTGGATCTAAAGACGTACGCATCACTCATATATTTGTTGGAAATTTAATGATATGCCCGCTGTTTATAGATAATCTATTATGTTTAACATAGCTTCTTACATATTTATTATATAATATCTACTCACACATTTGTAGTATAAATAGGTTCTTTTTATACTGGCTCCCAAGCAACCCAAATCCGAAATCTTTACACAACTGAAAAAGTATTATGATGTAACAATTATTTTTAAAACAAAACAGATCTTGGCAGTAAACTTGAAATTTATATGGGACTCAATATTTATTAAAAAGAAAGTACGATCCACCTGTAAATAATAAATCAGCTAAATCGGTTAATTAAACTCGAATATTAAAGGAATAGTGTACATTAAACAATGAATATTTGTCTAATTGATAGCTCACCTTTTATTTTTGAAGCCAGTTTAAAAGATAATTGAAATAAAGAGAAAAAAAACAGTAAGTCAACATTCTTTCAAAGATTAACAACTTACTGATTGTTAATTGTACGAGTAATAACCGTGACGGTGTCCTAATTTGCATGAAAATCAATTTAGAAAGAAGATAATCCGTGACAGCTATACTAGTAAGAAAACTAAGAAACAATCTCGTCACTGCTTTTATAATCGAGAAAGCAGAAATGACCCGTAAATTAGCGAATGGATATCGTGTGTGCATAATTTTTTACCCGCACCTGCATATTACCGTTACGATATTTCTTAAAGTTATATTTTACTTTTAACCCATTTAAATTTATCGATTTGTTTACATTTAGTATAAAGAGTAGTAGAAAGCTTTGATAAATGTAAGCCAGGTATAAAGTCGGGCTATATCTAGACGTGATTGGAAAGTTGGGTGCAGCTGGTCCACACTAACGGGTTACAAAATGCACTTTCCATGCAATAAGAGCTCTCCGATATCAAATGGCGTACACAATATTGACCTTAATGACTCTGCTTCTTTGAGCGTTAATCTTTTATGGTTTAATGGTAGTGATACTCTAAAATATTATTGAGTGATAAGCTGAGGTTGTATCAATAAATTTAGTAAAACTCCAAGAAGTTAATGTGTCTTACATGTTTATATTATAATTAGGGCATACTGGACTGCAAAGAGGCATTCACGCATTCCAACAATTTCTAATTTCCTCCGAATTTCGGTAGCAACGGCCAGCCTTAACGGAAACTAGCCATCAGCGCAGGATAGGATTATAGTGCCCAAGTGTATGCGCAGTTTTCTCATAGTCCAGAACTACAAGCACTCGTACCGATCCTGGTTCAATACCTAAAAATGCCCTAAGCAAAAACTTACCCGTAGAAAAGTGATGGTCACTATTTAGTGGTCCAGCGCCGGTGTAGTTCTTCACAGCTTCTTACCAAACGGGGTGAGCGTCACTGTAGATGTGTACTGTGAAGAACTGAACACAACGATGGATAAGCT
Organism: Parnassius apollo; assembly: GCA_907164705.1. NCBI lineage: Eukaryota > Metazoa > Arthropoda > Insecta > Lepidoptera > Papilionidae > Parnassius > Parnassius apollo. The sequence goes on from CAJQZP010000212.1 coordinate 15,131,983, forward strand.
CGCATGTCTCAGCCGTACGCAACAGTTCTTGCGCCTACAGACTTCTACTTTATCTAGATTTTGGATAACTTTTTGGCGGAAATAAAATTTAATATCCGAGAGGCAGTACAAAATATCTTTGATGAACTTGTTGCATCCCGTCCAGCTGATTTCTTCAAAAAGTTCGTTGGTAAAGATGCAACGATTTTATGGCTGATTACTTTTATTAATAGAAATAAAAAAAAATATAAAAAAATTACGTTAGCTTATTCCATAAAAAACGGCAAATTATAGGCAAGACCTGATATAAAAGCTATAATTATCGATATTATGTTTCTAAAGGACTAACAATATTAATTAAAAAAAAAAACAGTATGACTGAATACAAACATTCATGTAAATAAAATGATATTAAGGAGTTGTATTAAACAAAAAGGAAACGGAATAATAGCACTCCATAATAAGTGAAAAGACAAATTAAGAACTCACCTACTTTCATGAGACAAAAATATTTTTGCTGATAAAGTAAAATGATGTTAGAAATTAACTTAATATTCTGTTGCTTTATGGTGCGTTATGATAACAATAAAATTATGTTTATTATCAGTTGTAGTCTGCATCTTAATGACATTTAGGCGAATCGACATTAGCTTTAAGAGCCTATTAAAGTTTGTCTATCTTTTATCAAACCTTAACTGGGTAAGTAGTTTACCGCGCCTTTTTATAGAAGAGGAGACAAATAAGCAAACGAATAAAAGTTTTGAAATAATTTACATTATTTTAATGTTTTTCGTTTTGAAGTCACAATTGAGGTTTTTTTAGTTTAATTAATTGACCCTTTTGAGTGGACCATGCAATATTACAACTTCAAGATCACGAATTGATTACATTTAAAAGAAGTGGATTTTTTTCTTAAATTTAATTGGACCCACTCTTGGGGCATATATAATAATTAAATTAATTAAATGACAATTTATTAAAATTGGTTCGGAATAGTCAAACACATCACGTAACATACATACAAAAAAACATAGAGTTCAATTGTGAAACTCTTGAACTTTCAAATTTGTAATTATTTCTTATATTTACGCGAACACTACACATTGATTAAAACTACTTTTACGGATTTTATCGCGTTTATTTTTACTTTTATTTTTTTTTAATTCCCGACGTTTCGGGCGCTTTCCAGCACCCATGGTCACGGGGGACTGAGGTGACTGACGTCGCGATGTCATTGTTAAACCCGGAGTACCTTCAGCTTTTTTTATTTATTGTTTATGGTCCGATCTATGCAAAATAAACTATGTCTTGAGGTCTTGCAGTAGTACGCTTAGGTTTAGTTTTAATTTTATCGATTATAGGAGCCCAAGCAGGTTATAGTACCATCCTCCTTCTCTATTGAAATTAGGATGTTTTTTAATTTAAATAGCCTCACGTATCATCCTTGGTAGGAATCGGTGTTCTTTCGCGAGGATTTGTGGTCTATCAAATCTGATGCTAATTTCAATAGAGATGGAGGCTATGTACTACCACCTGCTTGGGATCCTATAATCAATAAAATTAAAACTAAGCCCAAGCGTACCACTGCAAGACCTCAGGACATAGTTAGTTCATTTTGCATAGATCGGACCATAAACAATAATTAAAAAAGCTCAAGGTACTCCGGGTTTAACAATGACATCGGGACGTCAGTCATCTCAGTCCCTCGTGACCATGGGTGCTGGAAAGCGCCCGAAACGTCGGGAATTAAAAATAAAAATAAAAATAAACGCGATAAAATCCGTAAAAGTACTTTTAAATTCGGTTAAAATAGCAAGGAAGATATCTAGATTTATACAATAAATATTATCTCTTTTCATTCCGTAACACTTATTCAACGGAAATGCTGTCCACAAGAACGTTTCTTTACTGACCACGTACTCGCATTCTCAGACAATTGACCGCTAGAATAATATCTTCATTTTATCCATACTTTATAACAGTCAACGTCCTTGGTTATCTAAGTAATTAGATAAACTCTTACGCTGTACTTCAGACAAGTTGATCAGATAATAGTTATTGTAATTTATTGGGAATCGTTTTCTTCTCGATAACTGGTCCAATGTCTGTCATTATGACAGTAACGTATATGAGACCAGCATACAATTCTAACAGAAACTCAGTAGTAAATGGACAATAAAGTAGAAGTTAGGAAAGATAATATTAAAATTGTAGGCCGTACTTGCGGTAATAACTGTTCAATACATCAAACACAAGCTTGTCTTAAATTTGTAAATTAATAAATTATAAAAAGATATACGTAATATTTAATAATGTGTGAAATATTGATTATTGTAATTTTACACTATTGTGTAAAATTACAATATTCGCATGGTGAACCATATTTATTAATGTGGTTGAAAACACTCATGTTTGAGAAGAGAAAAAATATTTCAAAGACATGTGAAGTTCGCCAACACGCATTGGGACAGCGCGGCGGACACGTCCTTGCCCTAAATCCCTCTCAGAAATGAGGGGTGGCCTGTGCCCAGCAGTGGGACGTATATAGGCTGTAACTTTTACACAATAAATAAACAAATATGGTAGGGTAATACGGTAAACCGTGTAGTGGCGGTGTAAGAATATCCATTATGCCATTCCCATATTGTATGGTGGGTTTCGTAAAACGTTAAATAGGGAAACAAACCAGGAGATGGGCAGCAACGTGTTTCTGATAACAACTAAAACTAGGCCTGACAACAATGGAAAACATTCCCCTTATGAGGCAATCTATGGGGAAGGCCTATGCGGTGGACTTCTGACAAGCAGTCGAAATACGATAATAGGTACAATTATTATTAGAAAGCGTGGTACCAGCTACAAACTAACAATGCTATTAAACACTCATTTCTAATGAAGCTTTTAAGACATATGGTGGGAGAATGTGACTTAGCTATAATGTGAGTCAACTTACGAATTACAATAAAATAACTGAGATAAACAAAATACGGATTCTGGAAGTACTAGTCGGTAAGACCACGACAAGTCTTGCCTATTTCTATAAGGCATTCCATCTTACTTTTCAAAGACAACGTGACAACGTTTCTGCAGCCTTCTTGGTTTGAAGTTGAATACAGATGTCCAGGGCAGTATAGCAATTTACCATCAGATGGACTATAGTTAAATGAGTATGTCGCTTAATTCTTTTAAACTTCTGCAAAAAACAACAAAACGTTAAGTTAATTATTTTAACTAAAGCATGTTTTAATCTTTAGTTATATCTTAAATACCTGATTGTTTACTTAGGTGTAAATTTTTCCGTAGTAATTACGCTTCCACACATAATAAGCAGTTAGCTAACTAGTAAGTTACGGTTATTTGAAGTTTAATTACGAGTACATTAAAATAACTGCTGTGTAGCACAGTGGCTAAGTGTATGTGCTAAGGGGATTGGGGTCCAATACCGTACGAAACAATTGTTTGTGTTTGTGGGCTTACATACAATATAGAAAAAATATACTAGTTTTGAGATAACGTTTTTAGAAAAATTACTAAGCATCGCATCAATGTCCCGAACAGGTACCAACCTCTGCCAGTGAATATCCTATACCAACCACGAAATAGCCATGCTTGCACTTTTTTCCGGTAAAGGGTATAGAGAGCCATTGTTACAGGCTATGAGTAATGTCCTCCAGACCGAATTTCGACCACGGCGGCCTATCTTAACGGAGACTAGCCATCGGTGCAGGACAGGATCTTAGTGCCCAAGTGTATACGCAAGCACAGGTGCACTCTCTATTCCCTCACTCTCATAAACCGATGGGACGGTAAACCGACACGATCGGAGAGAGATCAGTTGCAGGACCAACGGCTTTACGTGCTTTCCGAGGCACGGGGGTCAGACACCGCCAACTTTCTGACTCCGGGCAAATACTGAGAATTTCTTGACGGAAAACTCAATAATAAATTTTTAGGCTCGACCCTGAATTCGAACCCAGGACCCCATGATCAGCATTCGCACTACTACAACCACTAGACCAACGAGGCAGTCATGTTTATGAGTAATTACAGGCTGTGATGCATTCCATCTTTGTTCTCATTGGTCACAAGCAACGCATTTGTAGCGTACTTTGTTTGATGTTTGCCGCAGGTATCTATGAACTGCAGTATAGATACACTTTTCACGGACTGTAAGTCCATTTTCACTTCAGTTGTATAAAAGAATCATGTATGCTTATGTATGAAAAATTATATTATAGACTGTATAGTTTAGTCGCCGATCTTGTAATTGTTCTCGAAGCCTGGAGAAATTTAGTTTAAATTACAGTTTGTAGCCAACCGCAATATCAGTCATCCTAATTTCATTGACGCATTCAATTCACATCTAATACTCTTTATGATTTTTCCTAAAAAAGTAAACTTGCATTATATAAACAAAATAATAGGTTATTATGATCGGATTCAGATTATGTTATAGGTATAAATATATTTACATTAGTATCATACGTACAAAGGTAGAGAAGGTAAGGATTATTAAGTGTAAAAAGTAATAAAAAAGTATTTGTGGGTGTCATTTTTCTTCTAATAATTCAGAACAGATCCATTGGGTAATTTTATACTATCGCGGTCACCTCGTTTTTTGGCTCCAGAAAATCGAAAAATCATCCGATTATGATGATTTTTTTAAAAATCTTCGTCTTTACGGCGGATTTATGGATAAAAATATGGAAAGTATTTCACCTCAAGATTTCATATAGTTTTATGACTTTAAATGTGATCATAAACGTACTTCTTCGAATATAAACGTTTACAACTTTTTATAAAAGCAAAGCAAAGCGTTAAACGAAGTTTGTATATTTTTATTGTTAATCTACACAAATCAGCTTCCCAAAATCTGCTTCCCTCCCCCAACTCTCTCCCGTATCGCAGGCGAGGGAAGCCGGGTCGACGGAGCCCCAATTCGCGGGGCTCCTACTTCTGAGTGGTTTATAAAAAAAATAAACACGAATGAGATGGCGTGATCTATTCGCTCGCTCCCTCGACTCCGCCATCTACTTCTAACCTAACCTGTCCGAGTCGGGAATCGGGATGACTCAATAAAACACCAAAATAAAAAATGAATAAACAAACATTTTTTTAATTTTAATTTTTTTTGTGTAGATTATTAGAAAATATATAACAACTTCATTCGAATATTTAAAAAAAGTTATCAACAATTATACGTGAATGAGTGCATTTTCATGAACAATTAAAGCCTTGACACCAATATTAATTTCATTTTTTTTCTTGTAATTTTTTTCTTATAAAATATCTTTTTTATGTAATAAAATTTCACCGAAATCGGATGATTTTTCGATTTTCTACAGCAAAAAAACGAGGTGACCGCGATAGTATAAAATTACCATCCATTGCACTGATAAAGATATTCAGCGCCATCAGTCTATCAACAAACCACTTTTGTATATGGGCATAGTGATTGGGTCTGTCCGTAGGTAGGATATACTTACTTACAGGAACACAGTAGGAGTTCGAGGTTGGTGTGCAAAATTCAGCCCACATGCAGCAGAACTCCCACTGCTTTGTTCCGTTTTAGTTCTATTCAGTTCAGTACAGGTTTCGAGGTATTATTAACCTTAATTATAACGCATTAGGAGCTTTCTTCGTATGTAGTTGATTGCAAGTGCCCGTGTAAAGTTGTGAACCCTTATAAGTTGTTTTTTTTATAGATTAAGGCTGACAAACGAGCATACAGTCTATCTGATGATAAGTAGATGCTGTGGCCCATAGACATCTACATTTATCCTTGATTAAGAATCAAAACACAGATGCGTTGTCACCCCTGACGACTAAGATGCAATGCCTCGTTTCCAATAAAAAAGGTTCTCCGGATCTCTACACTCACCATACGAAACAGTACTATTAAGCTGCTATTTTACACTGGTATTCTGTGAGAGCACGATCCTTCCCCGGTCGAGCCGACCCATTTGTGCTACAAGCTACAACCATAATATAACTGCAGCATGGCTCTACCACGAATAAATATTACCACGTATATTAGCGCGTTAGTTACTTCACTGTTTAAAATAGATCGAAGAAAGTCACACTTAGGTATATTTTTATTTGTATTCATAACTAAAATCATTAGTATTAACTTGATATTGTTATATAATATGCAAGTTATTCAACAATGTTACCACACTTTAGAAATTGGTACAAAATGCGATGTTTTCTTAACTCTATTAAGTTCAAAATCGCTAAAAAAAGCATACCGGTCATGTGATATTTATTGCCTTCTGGTCCTCTCACTTTCCGGTGTACGAAGCGTGGGATATCTCGGACATATGAGACTTTTTAATTCATTCTCTACGCCCAAACCGACCACTTTTACTTTTCAACGCTACGTGATATATAAATAAATAATATGCATTATATCTCATATGACTGCATTCCATACGAGATTGCTACGAATACGCAATTTACTTGTCGTACCGCATCGCAAACCGGGTACTATGTGCTGTGCTTTGACATACTCGTGTTATTATTTTAATTTATAGACTGTGTGTACAGTAAACATAAGAGTTACAATGCTAACGATTTCTTGACTCATTAAATAAGACTAATTTTATAGACAACCTCGATCAACCGAGTCCATGTGAGCTGTTGCTGGGGTCTATTACTCTCTAGCCGTGTAATGGCAAATGCCATATCATCACGTGGGTATCGAAAGTGGCGACGGAGAGAAATTAAGCTGGAGATAGGCAGCCGCATCTCCCAGATATCAACTCAATACACTACAAAACCTACGATTGCCAACCCGCCAGTGAAATGTGGCAACTATGGCAAATATCCTCACTATGAGGCAATCTATACGAATACCTATGTTATTTAAGTATATGTAGATTATATTTAAGCTGTAATGAAAAAAAATCACCAGATACAATTTGCAAAATTAAATTTAATAAATAAAAAACACCTTTATACGAGTATATACTAATCGTTTGTTATACTTAAAACGTCTCGACTGCAAAATATATAAACTTTAATGTTGCTATAATTACACCAGGTTACAGATTTATGTCAGATATGGATAGTAACCGTGCTTGTCTGACACATATTTATAATCACTAAACTAGACTACTTTGCAAAAGTTATATCTTTTTAAGATTTCAGTCATTATGCTAAAAACATTTTAAGTATGTATATTTCAACTCGATAGCTCCGCTTTCTAAAGAATAATTATATTGCAATATTTTGTTTTAAAATTCGGTGAGTGTAATCAAAATAGTCATGTATCTAGATCATGAAAGTCTATGTGGGAACCAATTAATAGGCAAATTAATACAAGCGCTTTATATCTAGGGAAAGTAGTAAAGTTACAGCCTTCATACGTTCTAATAATGGCTACAGGCCTCCTAGGATAGTTTTGTATTTAATTTATAATATACAATCATTTGGTTATCGTCACAATTCAAAAGTCAAAGTCAATTATTTTTCTTCAATTTAGGCTAGTTAAAAGCTTTTATAAGCGTGAAACTTACACCGATTCACAAAACAAGGTCTTTACAGAGAAGAACCGGCAATAAACTCGGGGATCTATTTTAAATGACGTACAATTTAATTTATTACAACTTACAATAAAATAAATATAATGATAAATGTTTTTCAATGATGTTTAATATCAGTTTTAAGTTTCAACAGATAGCCATCGTTAGATAAAAGTTACCCATCAAGTAAGTTATAACCTGACTTAATTTGAAAAGTGATACAATTAAACTAACTTTTATTCATAAAACTGTTTATGTATGAATAACTTTTTCCCATATATATACCTAAAAATTACTTTTTATTTAGTTATTGTCTATAATATTACAATTTGTATTATAGAGGGTTTCTTTAAAAAAATTATCCTAATTTTTTAAATTTTATTCTCGAATGTTTCACTATATTTTTAAAGATTTTATATATTTACTCAAAAAGTCTCCCCAGTTTTAGCTGAACTACGTTTAGGGTCACATAACATGTCATCTCGAGCCGTTATAAAGTAAACAATTCGTTTATACTGAAGAATTAATATTTGTGTGTACGTACATGATGTTCTTAAAGGTGAGAAACAACGGAAACGTCCAAATATTAATCTTCTTGGATAAGGTCATTAAGTACCTACTTTAAAAATGTTCTTATCAAATTAACCAGGTGGTTTTAACATACCAAGCGTAAAATACCCAGGCCAGCGACAAGACACAGCATTCAAGATACGAGATTCTGCTAAACGTGGTGATTATGACAAATCCTCTCCACAACGCGAGAAGCTACGAGGGGCGTTCAATGTATTCTCGTTAATATTTTTTTATTTTTCAATATACTCTCCCTTGACATCACCGTTGAAAAAATATTCTTCGCCTTGGCCTGAAAAATACTCATTTACATAGTACCTGAGTTAATTATCGTCAGCAAATCGCTTTCCCGGAAGGTCTTTTTTATGTTTGGGAATAAAAAATAATCACTAGAGCCTAGATTTGGGCTGGTGGGTGAAAATTATCCTTAAACCCGTAGTCTCGTACAACAGCCTTGGAGCCGCGCCGTGTGAAGCTGTGCGTTGTCATGAAGAAGCAGCACTCCCTTGGTCAGCTTTCCTCTTCTCTTTTCTTTTATTGCTTCTCTCAAACGGCGTAAAGTGGCTGAGTATTTGTCTGCATTGATGGTTTCACCTTTTTAGTGTAGTCGATTAATACTATTCCTTTGGAATCCCAAAACTATGTCGCCATGTTACCGGACGATGGAGTGAATTTGAACTTCTCGGGGGGAGGGGTCTGATCTCTTTGTATGCCGTTTCATAGACTCCTGTTTACTCTAGCTGTTTACTCTCTGTAACTATCCTATTGAAAACACTTGTTGGGTCGTCACCACACAGCGCTAAAAACTCGCGAGCGAAGTGAACATTCGCGACACCGGTCTCGCGCTGACTTTTGTGAGATTAAGATAGTTATGCAATATAGTGTGTATGGTGCCTAAGTAATACTATTTCTGAATTCCTCTTAACTTATTGCATTGTACAAATCTCTTAGCCTTTTCCATTATACATTAAGTGACGTTCATCCCAAATCAATAACATAGAAATAGATTTTTTATTGAATATAGATTATAAATAATACTTACTGAAAGTATTTCTTAAGTTTATAATATACCACTAATTCATAAAATACCTCTGTCCTGGGTAGAACCAGCAATAAATCCCACGGTACGTATTTTTTTGGAAAAAGAACAACTTACAATCATGTATTATGTTATGCAACTAACTACTACACAAAAGTATTAGAAATAGCTTATAAGCGATCACCTCATTCCCAGGGTTATTATCATTCAGAATAACATTTTTGTACGTGTTTATTAGCATAAATTAGGTATTGTATTTATATACCTACAATAACTGAATTTATTTTAAATGAAGTATAAAGTATAGTTTCTCAATTAATGATCCGATCTGTCAACCCCTACTTACATATTTTAACATTGCTTACAACATTATTTGATTAAACTATAATTTTTCAACCTTCATAACTTTGAATCAATATGTAGGTATTTTTCAATATTCACGATCGTTTTGATGATGAGCAATTTTTAGTATTTCTTCTAAAAATATACAAAATATTGCTAGTAAATATAATATATAAATAAAATTTAAAAATAATGTCAATAAAAATATTTAAATTTTATACTTCAGTAAGCTTTCGCCTGGAATTTCTAAAGTACAATTTACTACCTGCAAATAACTTCTCGAAGTTATTTTCAATCTAAATTCAACTGTATATACTCTTAAATTCTGCATAAGATGGCCTTGTGCTAACTTTAAATGCCTATGTCTAAATATAACAAAATAATGTAGTTTTTTAAAACGCCAATGTCAAAGTATATTAACCGCTATGCTCCAAACAATGAAAATAAAATTAACAACGAAAAATAAAAACAAAATGTGAGAATTGAGTCTGCAGGTAGCCGCCAAGCCGAGTGACGAAATGATTGTTGCCGCACAATAGCGCTTTTGTACGCAAATGTCACAAATCCACGGCGGCGTTCTGCTTGTCCGCACAACAGTAACAACAAAAGAATTCGCGAAGAAATCGTATGTGATTCGTAAAGCGTAAAGTGATATTACTTTAATGTCTCAAAATAATCTAAAATACTACTACATCATATCATCTCACTTTACGTACTACTAATTTTGTTGTACTAGTGTCTGGTCTGCCATTTTATATTTATTTATTTAACAGTTTATGTACACACATACTTTGATAGGAAAATGGTAAAAACAAAATTATGTACAAGGGCACTGCTTATTCCATAAAGAAATTTCTTCCAGCAGGCCTATTGAAGGATAGTTGAAGAAAATAGAGGTAGTCAAAATGTGCACTTTATTAAAATATACCATTGTTTTCTTTTAGAAATAAGAATTTTTATACGTGGTAGAGCTACGCTGCAGCTATATAACGGTTGTAGCACGAATGGGCCGGCTCGACCGGGAAGGACCACGCTCTCACAGAATACTAGCGTAAAATAGCAGCTTAATGCTGCTGTGTTTCGTATGGTAAGTGTAGAGATCCGAAGACTGTTTTTTAGTGGAAACGAGGCATTCCATCTTAGTCCTCAGGGTGACAACGCTTCTGCGTTTTGATTCTTAATCGAGGATAAATGTAGATGACTATGGGCCACAGCATCAACTTACCATTAAGTGGACTGTTTGTTCGTTTGTCACCCTATTTCTATTAAAAAATAAACTTACAGTTTACATTATGATAGTAAGTGGCTACTGTATAGATACTTTTTTTATATGATAGGGTGACAAACAAGCACACAGTCCATCTGACGGCAAGTGGTTGCTGCGGCCCATAGACATCTCGATTACAACTCAAAAGGCAGATGCGTCGTCACCCGTGTGGACTAAGATGGAGTGCCTTGTTTCCAGTAAAAAGGGTCTCCGATTCTCTACGCTCACCATATGAAACACATCAGCATTAAGCTACAATTTTACGCTGGTGTTCACCTGCAGCCAACTTCAAACAAATAAGACTACAGATGCGTTTTCACCAATTTTAAGCTGCTTTGCTTCAAAGCCAATAATTACTTAATACTGGCTCTCTATACCCATCAGAGAGGAACACAGCAGTACCTTATTGCCAAATGAACTCCTAGCCATAAGCCATATTAGGAGTTTTTAACACCTAGTAGACCGTCTCGCAAATATCTACGATATTTTTATTTGTGATATTTTTTTTCGTGTCGTTTTCGTAATGTGTAATTTAATACCTTGAATCAAACTAGCTTTATGGATTTTATCGAGTTCAATTGAAACTTATCTTGAATTCCCGCCCTTCAAATGATTTGCAGCATAAGTAGTCAAAAAGCAACCAAGATTTTTTTTTAGGATAGGGTGACAAACGAGCACACATTCCACCTGGTGGTAAGTGGTTGCTGTGATTCATAGACATCTTCATCCATCCTCGATTACGAATCAAAATGCAGATGCGTTGTCACTCGTGAGGACTAAGATGGAGTGCTCTGTTTCCAGTAAAAAGGGTCTCCGGTTCTTTACACCCGCCATACGAAACAGCATTAAGCTACTACTTTACGCTGGTAAAATTTTATCAGTTTCAAGAGTATTATATTAGTTATTATATTAATTAGTTAAATTATATTAGTACACAAAACAATATAATATCTTCCCGAGGGTATCGTAAAATGCGGCAGCAGGAAACAGGCAGGAGATGGGCAGCAGTTCTTCCAGACAGCAGCAATTGTATAACAAATAAAACCGCGGTTGCTGGGTCGGGGAAGTACCACGGTCTCACAGAAGTGAGACCGTTGTCCTTCCCCGGTCGTGTCGACACTTTCGTGCTACAACTATACCACTAATATAACTGCAGCAACTCTTCCACTTATCAATGTTTAATGAAGTGTGTAAAGTTTGTCTATAGGTGCTCAAAGCGCTATAAAGATCGGAAAATTAAACAGCTTTAAAGAAAAATCGAGCGTGACAAGATCTTTAGAACTAGTTTTAATATTCCATTAGTTTCACCTCTTACAAAACGGCAATTCGGGCAAAGTAGAGGCGATTTAGAACGGTTAACTCTAGTCTAAGCTATAAATTTAATAAGAAGAATTTAAAAAAATACACAAATTTTTTTTTTCTCCAAATGGAAATATAGGCGCAGCAATCTGCAGTATCATTATTGTAAATTCCACGCAATTCGTAGGTGTTCATGAACTTTACCTTAGATAAATATCAAACAACCATATGGGAACTTGTTATTACCAGTATAGCTATTGTTTTCATCAGCATGAAACAAGAGAGTTTTTTAATATTTCATACTGATTGTAAGTAAGGTAATAAATTGCTATGAAAGATACAGGTATGATAAACAATCACCTCTATTGTTTCGATGGGAAGCGTAAAACGGCGCCAGCAAAATGAAAGGGCCTGAGGCACCTCAGTCCTTAAGGCTGACAATGTATCTAATATTTGTGTACCGGCCTTAACCATCGACCGACCTAGTCTTTTTTTTAAATGCAGACTACGGACACCTGCAACCGATTTCAAATAAAGAAGGATACACATGTGTTATCGCCTCTGAGTATTAGCTAAGATGGAATGCTTCACAGCCTGTGATTATACTGACTCTCTATAACCTTCAGACCGGAACACAGCAGTGCACGCACTGATATTTGACGTAAGAGGATGCTACCCACCCAGACGAACTCTTACGCAAGGAGGAGTTCTACCACCTATCAAAAACTTTTTTTATAGGATAAGGGTGACCAACGAGCACGCCTGATGGTAAGTGGATGCTGTGACCCATAGACATCTGCATTCAACCTCGATTCAAAATGCAAATGCGTTGTCACCCTTGAGAACTAAGATGCAATGCCTCGATTCCAGTAAAACGGGTCACAGGTTCTCAATACTCACTATAATATATATATATATATATACAGGCTGTTAGTGTAAACACCGTTGTCCTTGAAACCAGTGGTTTGGTTTCACTTATAGACGTAAATTCAATGAAAAATAACATTTTTTTTTAGTAAAATCTCAATTTTTCCTTAACTCCTCAATTTTTGCATGTCCTAAGCCAGTATGAAAGTATGAAGGAAAAGTTAAATCACAGGTTATATGTACCTATTGTGTTTTTATGTTGAATGTTGTGTAGGTAGCTAGCGGTGGCGGTGATCTTTACAGCGATTACGTCACTCGGGCGCATAGGGTATCCATGAATTTACGGACGGTGTCGGACAGAAACTTTTTAAATTTTATAAAGGAAATGGCGTTTTTATTTAAATTCATTAAATTTACGTTCTATAAGTGAAACCAAACCACTGGTTTCAAGGACAACGATGTTTACACTAACAGCCTGTATATATATTATACATCACAATATTGATTCTACGTCCTTTCATTTCGCATTATTGTAGCGTCCACCACTTGTAGGCAATTTTTATACTTATGACAGCGAATATTGGTCCATTAAACAATTTGAAAGATAGTGTTTAACTCTTTTCTTTGAAAATTTACCATATGGCGATATACAAATATTCGTATATTGCCAGACGGAGAGAAACCAATCAGGACTCCCTTCCATATTACAAATTATCCAGAATCCCCATAATATACATAGTTTTTAATTAATTCTCCTGCTTAACGCAATTCCTTTGTATGGTGCGACGTTGCCACTCTTATCAGATATTCTGCTTTGTAATATTTTATTTATAGGTGATATTTTGTTTATGTAGGTATTCTATAGATTCCTATAGTCTGTTTTTTTTTCGCAGGAGTTTTATGATTCTGGTTCAGAATTAATTTTAGTCACTTAAGTTTCGTATATTGTTCAAAATAATGTAATAAATCCACAGAATGTGCAGTTACGAATAATACGCAATATCATTTTTGTCTCCGGCGAAAAAAAAGCAAAAAGATATCATGATTAATTTACCAACTATATTTATTAAATACGAAAAAATATCTAGGATTGCTCAGCCGTGATACATTATAGATTGACTATATTATTATTATTTATTTTACTATTGTAAATAAGTACTAATAGTAGATATTGACAGGTGTTAATTTTCTTATATTGTGACTAATAACCTAATATGACCTTGGGAAGAAACTCATTTTAATATAAGGTTTTACTGCATTAACTGCCAAAGGGTAGTTAATTTCTACAATAGACCGTGGCGTATTATTGCTGAGATGAATAACTCCGAAAATATAATTTATTTACTTGATCATATTGAGTTTTGGTGCTCTCACTGCGAGTTTCCTTTTTATGATCACTATCTTAAGGATGAGTGCGAACTATTTACCTAATCTGTACAAAATTACTCTCTACTTAACTAGATTCATTTTTGTAAAAGGCTATTTTTGTTAAATTATGATATTATGTTTGGTTTTGCAGTTAGTTGAAATACAATTTGTTTGTGTTTGTTGTTATAAATATTGGACGCTATATTACTAAAAACATTCATATCGTGCTCTAATTGGCGTCCGTATTGTAACCTAGGTACGCACATTGAGAATTTGCTTGCTTGCATTTAAGTTTCTTTGGTTATATTTAGTAACTTAGGTAAATAAACTTGTGTAAGTTGATTAATGTACTTGACATAGACATTGAACGGAGTATTTACCCATATAAGGACGTAAGAATATCCTAAAATATTCACACTAAGTTTTATTTCACGTCCACTTCTTCGATATCCGATGTCCAAAGTTGTTGGTTGATTATTCCAATTTTACCATTTATTTAATGTTGATTATTTATTTAGTGCTCAAGGCATATTTTGGTATTTTTGTCGGTTTATACTGTACTCAGTGCTAGTAGATAATTTTACTTTCCAATTTGTTTTCGTGTCCTTAGATTTAGCTACATGTAATAATATGGACGTCCGAATATCCTAAAACATTCATACTGAATGATATTTGACGTCCATATTTTTGAATTTTGTTATGTTTCTATATGCGTACGTCAGATTATCGGTAAATTTCATACCGCACGATATTTGACGTCCATATAACCATGAATATATTTATATTTTAATTTCTTGTGTATAAGACACACATTAATGATCATTACTTTAATGATATTTTTCGCTATTGTTTTATTTTTATTTTAGTGTAGGGAGCCCATGCGGTATGAAATAGTCACTTTGGTATTTCATAAAATGCTCCATTCTAGAAACGATAAAACGCTTAGAAAACCTTTCTTATTTCTTTTTTGATAAATGTTGCCGTTAATAATGTGGACGTCAGATTATCGGTAAAGTTGAATACCGCACGATATTTGACGTCCATATAACCATGAATATACTTATTTATATTTTAATTCCTTGTGTGTAAGACACATTAATGATCACTGCTTTAATGACATTTTTCGCTATTGTTTTATTCTTATTTTAGTGTAGGGAGGCCATGCGGTTGTAATAGCTTTGCTTTTTAATGTTTCGTTCTAGAAATGATAAAACGCTTATAAGCTTAGAAAACGTGTGTGAAAAATTAAATTGCATTTCAACTAACTGCAAAACCAAACATAATATCATAATTTAACAAAAATTGCCTTTCACAAAAATTAATGTAGTTAAGTAGAGAGTAATTTCGTACAATATTAGGTACAATAGTCGCACTCATCCTTAAGAGGCAGTGAGAGCACCAAAACTCAACACGATCAAGTAAATAAATTATATTTTCGGAGTTATGTCAGCAACAATATGCCACGGTCTATTGTACAAATTAACAACCTAATACAGTAAAACCTTATATTCAAATGAGTTTCCTCGCCAGACCATATTAGGTTATTAGTCAGAGGTTATTAATCACAATATAATAAAACAAACTTCTATGAAACTTGTCAATATCTACAATTGAGTCCATCTTCCTGTACTCAATCAGAAGGTAACTTATACTCAAACAGAATTATGGGTTGCTTACGAAAGTTCTAACTAACAAAAGTTCTTTTAGGCAGATTAGTACCAAATTTAAAATGTTAAAATATAGTGCAGCATGAAATAAACCGATAAGCCGACGTCCGCATCTACATTTATAAAAATATAACTAAATTCAAAAATACGGATGTCAAATATCATTCAGTATGAAAGTTTTAGGATATTAGGACGTCCATATTATGTGTAGGTAAATGTAAGGTTAAGAAAACAAGTTTAAAAGTAAAATTACTAGTACCAAGCGCAGTATAAACCATATAATAATGTCCTGCAGACCGAATTACCGTCACGGCGGCCTGCCTCAACGGAGACTAGCCATCGGCGCAGGACAGGATTATAGTGCCCAAGTGTATGCGCAACCACAGGTGCACTCTCTATTCCCTCATTCTCATAATCCGATGGGACGGTAAACCGACACGACCGGAGAGAGATCAGGCGTAGGGCCAACGGCTTTACGTGCTTTCCGAGGCAAGGGGGTGATACACCGTCCACTTCCTGACTCCGGGCAGCTATTGAGAATTTCTTGACAGAAAAACTCAATAACTGAATTTTTGGCCCGACCCGGGATTCAAACCCAGGACATCACCATAAGCAGTCTCACTACTAAAACCAATAGACTAACGAGGCAGTCATAACCATATTATCACCAAATACAAGTAACACGTTGGCAACGGTGACGGAACGGCAACTTCGCATCTCCTAATTTTGTGCGGAAGTCAAATACGGCCATAAATGAAAGCATTCACAAATCGACAGCAGCGCTATTATTTTTGCAACGAAATTAGCGGAACTACGTAAATATTCAGTACAGCAAGATTGGAAGAAAAATGACGTCCAATTTTTTTTTTAGATTTTGACATTTCTGTGATCAGTATGACAATTTGCGAACATAGCGCTAAGTCTCCTATTTTACGTCCATCTATTGGACGTCGTAAGCAGGTTGACGCCACATTATATGCCACTCAATATTGGCCATAGCGGACGCACAATAAGTTACGGGATGTATATATATATATATACATAAATATATATATATATACTGGTATTCAATTTTCTTTAACTTTCGTATAAATAAGAGTTCTGTGCTTAGTAGTTAGACCTACTTACATAAGATTTTTTTATATTATAAAGATGGCAAACGAGCACACGGTCCAATTGATTGTAAGAGGATGTTATAGCCCAAAATGGAACTCCTTGAATCCAGTGAAAAGCGTCTCCAGATCTTTATACTCACCATACGTGACACAGCAGAATTAAGGTGCTATTTTATGCTGGTATTCTGGGAGAGAACCACACTCTCCCAGAATACCAGCTTTAATACTTTCCCGGTCCAGCCGACCCGTTCTACAACCATAATATAGCTACAGCATGGTTCTACCATGTAAAGAGGTTACTTTATTAGTTTATTTACATTATATTTATATTTATAAACAAAACATTATTTTTATTATGCTAATTTGATAATTTTACCCACTTTACAATAACATCAACTATAGAAGGCTAAAATAAATATATGATAGTTAAAAGTCCATTTGATACCAATTACGTGCACGCATTGCTGCCTGTACAAAATTTTTTTGTCAAACGTTGTTTTAACACGGTACTTGATTCCCGTCTATTGAGACCGCTACATGAAATATATGGTTTTGAGCTACTTATTCTATTTTTAGAAAACTATGACTGCATAATAAATCTATTTTACAGTCATATTTTTCTAAAATCATTTTATGAAACTCTATGTTAACCAATACTGGGTGACACTGATGGTTTGTTGATCAGCCAATTCGCCAAGGGTAGGAAAGACAGCCTCATCCATTTTGCTTTAACAAGATCTCGTGTAACACTGTTTTGACTACGAACTCGCAGCTCGGATAGGCTGAAATCTATAGACCGTACTTTGATTTTGCTCAGACTTTACTTATGAAAAACTTAACTCAATATATGCTCAGCATAATCTTTGATTCTGAATTTATAGTTATATCGGGCTAAGATTAAGTTAAGCTTATGCTAAGGCTCAGACAATCAATAAATTAATGGATGCTTCGTAAAGTATTTTGGATCATTACATTTATTAGTTCCTAAGTCGTCGATTTTGTTGACTTAGGCTTTGCTAAGCATGCACTCAGTACGACTTCGAAGTTAGCTCTATAAATACCGTAATTTTCTTAGTTCGAAAGTAAAGTCCAAGCAAAATAAAAGTACGGTCTACAGAGCTCAGCCTAGTGTCTTGTCATGTAAATTTTATTGTATTTCAGTTTGATAACAACCTTAATATTATAGTGTATCAAAGTGTAGTTTTAATGTATCAAAGTGTGTCTTGTATAATTTTGCTTTTTATATGAGTATTATATTTTTTAATTTTTTTTTAAACTGAAAATATTTACTCTTTTCGGACGGCGTGGTGACTGTCTGTACGAGATAAATCTCCTTGGTACAGAAATTTTGGTACGGGGTTTGGCTGCATTAACATCGGATATACTCGTACTTGTAGATAAGTTGAAATAAGGGACGACTTATTTGCGTGTATACTTGCGGCACCAATCTTGAGAAGTTATTATATAGTATAATATAGTATAGTATATTTCTGACAGTAAATGACCCGATTGATCAGAGTATCGAACAAGTATTTTTTATTGCCTGCAAATAATTGTGTAAATAAATGTGTCTTGATACTTAGCCATGTACAATTAATGCATGTAAAACGCCTTCTCAAAACATTATGAAAAATTACTTGAGTAGAGGTAGCCCTTTTTATTAAAATAATAAGAGAGATAAAAACGTCATTATAAATATACAGTAAAATAACGGGTAATGTGTAATTTTATAAATAAAACCTACCTACCGCCTTGAGATTACGTTTATCACACGATGACGGAAGTCATTACGACAACCTGCAGTCTTAAAGTATTTAAAAAACTATTGATCCACGTATACCTAAGGTAAATATAATATAGGGCATATAACTTTCTGGTTAACTTTTTTTCAGCTACTGATGAAGTTCAGTAAGTGTAGTTTTTCAGTGATAGCAAATAATTATAGTCATAATTTTAGCCATAACATTTAGATTTAGGCAAAATTATTATGTTGTGGCTGCTTGGATGGGCTGTACTGGCCGCAGGCGATCGCTGGCTTTTATTATAAAAAATATTTTGGGGTTAAATACATAACCGAAATTTAAACAAAATTGCCATTAATAAATTTAAAAAAATATGGGCACTGGACATTGGAAAACAGAGATTTAAACAAAACTCTGTTATTGAAGCTTTATAACATTTTTAATAAAACTTTAATTATTGAAAGTCAACAATTTTATTCTTTAATAAGATTATGTTGAAGTTTGTATGAACCATATCACTATTTAATTTTAAGGTATATTGTAGTTTTATCGATTACTTAATAAAAACCTACAATTCTTTAAATATAGCTTGATTAGACTGCTGCAGCTGTCATCAAAAGTGACGACATAACTTTGTAGTAGCCTTCAACGTAACGAGTGATTTGATTAATATTGGAAATAATTAACTACCACCTTTCAAGCTTACCCCAAGTTGTAAAAATGCTGAGATGGGACAAATCGACAAATGTGAATTTATTAAATAAAATAAATTCATTTTAATTATTGTTTCAGAAAAAATGTTTCCTTTAAAATAATTATCATGCGTTCGTTTATTTAACATTGGTATCACTGAGTACACTGATTGAAAGACATTTACATTGAGCCGCCACGCCAGTTTGTTTGTTTGAGCATCAGTCAGAACGATTTCGTTGTTTTGAGTATTTGTTGTTCCTATTTTGTTGTTGTTTTTTATTTTGTTATTGCCTTTTTGTTGTTACAATGCCAAAAAGAACCAGAAAAACTGTTTTAAATTGCGAATCTCGCGAGTTTGTGATTCATTTTCGTGACTATTTGTGAGGCTTTTGGAATTGGAAGAGCTACTGTGACTAGAATCAGCAATGAAAAATTTGGAGATACATCAACGGAAGAGAATAAGCTATCTACTAACAACTAAAATGAGAAAGAGACATTGTCCTGTAACTGACATAGACGATTTTGACGCCGTAGCAATTCGTAATCACATCTACGCATACTACACACGTAACGATTTGCCAACATTAACAAAATTAGCAGTTTATCTGAAAGATGCAAATCTATTTAGTGGGAGCCTACTATTAATAACAAAAAAAATTGGATTTTATTATAAAGAGTAACAAAAGAAAAATTATAATTGAACGTAACGTTTGTAACGAACGTAACATTTTACATTGCAAATTTAACATTGCTCTTGCACGTATTGATTTTTTACGAAAAGTTATAGATATTGATAATTGAGATAAAGTGGTGATCCTGAATGAAACATGGCTGAATGCAAAGCACATGGTTTCTAAAACTTGGACTGATGGCAAAGGTCAAAGGTTAATAATTTGACATGCTGGTACATTGTTTGGATTTGTACCAAATTGTTTACTGGCATTTAAGTCTGTCAAGACGACAGAGTACCACGAAGAGATGAATTTTGAAAAATTCGAGGAATGGATTATAAAACTTCTAAATAATTTAGATGAACCCCATGTGATACTAATGAACAATGCACCTTGTCATTCAGTTCAAAAAATAAATCTCCAACAGCGAATAACCGGAAGAATGAAATAATTTTTGTGGATGCAAGCCAATGGAGTACACGCCGACGGCACTATGTTAAAAAAAGAACTTTTGCGTTTAGTGGGAATACACAAGCTCCAAACGCCAATATACGAGTATGTTTTAGATGAGACGGCTAAAGAAAAGTGACATACCGTAATCCGCCTGCCACCGTATCATTACCAGTACAATGCAATAGAATTGATTTGGGCGCAAGTTAAAGGTATTTGATATTTAAATGAAGTTGATTAATTAGTGCATCACTATTTAAAAATAAATTAACTCATTGTTTTCATTTTAGGTCATGCAGCAAGACACAATATCACCCCACCATTTACGGCAAATAAAATGTTAAATTTGCTGAAAAATGCGTGTGAACATGTAACACCAAGTGATTGGAAGAAGGTGGTCAAATTATCACAGAGGATTGGCAACGTGATTTTCACTTTGATTATCTAAGTGATCAGGAATTAATCACATATCAATCTCGAAGATTGTGACAGTGACTCTGATTCTGATTGTGACTTAGGATGTACACTCTTGGGTCAATAAATTTACTATTGCTATTTTTATATTAGTCTTAAATGAGTCCAAATATTTAAATATACTTGGTTAAAATAAGTATAGGGTGCATATTTTTATTAATATTTATGAATAATTTATCGATATATCGGTTTAATGTTCCCAGCACTAATCACATCAGAATGACAGCTGTCACTCTAATCAAGCTATATTTAAACAACTTATAGTATTCGAATTCATATTATATTTTATGTACGGTTTCAATATTCCCGTTACCGTTATAGCCTATCAAAAGTAAAGCCTTCCCAAAAATATCTCATTTGCCTCATAGGGGGGGGGGTATTTTGCCACAGTTGCCACTCTTGGCAGGCGGGTTGGCATTCGCAGTTTTATTATTTTTAGATGATAAATGATAATAGGATGATGCTGCTACCTATCTCCTGGTTTGTTTCTCTCTGTAGTATCTTCGACACCCACAGGATGATATGGGATAGTGTATATTATTACAACGCCGGTAAACGTCATTTCCACTCAGCGGTAAAGAAAAACATTACGAGGAAACTTATGTTCGAAAATATTATGGTAATTATAATATATTTTCATCATCATTAGGTCCCACCACTAGTCAACTGCTGAACTTAGGCCTACCCCATAGATTATCTTATAGCAGAGTTAGCAGTAGCAGTTTCTGATTATTTTAATTTGTTACTAAGCAAATGTTGCTGCCTATTCCTGTTTAAATTTTCCTCTGTCGCCTTTTACGACACCCACGTGATTATTAATGAAAATGAGAAGCACTACTCTACTCTACTCTACTACTACTAATAATTCACATGCGCAGACACAATACAGAAATTCGCATCACTTTTATATATCAAAACCCCTTTCAAACCAATAAATAAACAATAAAATAGAAACAACAATCTGCCGGCGATCAAATTCCCGCTAAAACTCCCAATGAAATTGGTCATTGGTAATTTTAAGTGCTACCTAATCATGTTCTCGACGTGAGCCTCATGTGAAGTCCGCCAACGCGAATCAAAGAAGCGCGGCGGACTAATTGCTTCATAACCTACTCAGAAATGAGAAGAAGCTTGTGTCCAGCTGTGGGACGTATAAAAGCTATAATTTTATGTACTTTCTTGTAAATAAAAAAAAACGTAACGACAGATAGAGGTGCTTTACAAATGAGTGCATCAGAACTGTAAAATGATTTACGATCTAATCATTATTGCTTTCACTTATTGTTTAACTGTGAAAATCGCATTATTTAGAGCTGGAATCAAACCATTCTCCCATGGTTTCGATGTATATTTATCATTGTTAAAAATCAATATAAATTGTATGGATTAGAAAACGTGCAATGAAATAAATTGTTCAGTTTCCTCGTATACACGTTTAACTTTAATACACGACAAAGTATGTATTCAATCTGCTGTTGAATTTATTGTAAAGAAATAGAGATTGAAATGTGTATTGTTTTTGCTTAAATTTTATTTTATTTGGTGGTATATGGCAAAATTAAAATGAATATTATAATATGCTTAATTCAAAATATCCAACAGTTTTTTAAGCAATTGAAAAAGAAAAACGTAACATAATATGATGCAAAAACCTAAATATAATAAGACTTCTTAATTTTGTTATTAGTTCTAAAAGTTATGATACTGTAATGCAATAGGACATACAAACACCGTGAAAATTTAAGAGTTCCTTGTACGACATTATATGCTGTGCTTTATGCAAGTATTATCACCATAAAGGTAGCCTATCGACAAAATATAACCAAACGACATCTCGCACTTGAGAATACGTCTTGCCGTTTAGGCTATAAGTAATAAAGGAACAGACAAACATATTATGTCAATACTAATATTTATCATATAATACTTTCCGGCGCAGCTGGGTAAGAACTCAAAGTCGCAGTAATTTACGATTCAGTCTCATCAGAAGCATTGAGGTATTACAACAGAAGCAGTCTTTTTAGTGCTTTGTTTATTTAAATCAAAATGAGATAAACATGATTTAATTTAAAATTTCAATTTACGTTGATAAAAATAACAAATCTCTACAGACAGTTAAATCTAAAGGTTCAGTAATATCTTCTTGCGTTACTTCATTAAGACATAATGAACGTTTTATTACTGTCTCGTCTACTAACATTTTTTATGTTGTTAGCCTCAGGCCACCGCCGCACCGCTAGCACAAACAAATTAATAGTCAATCAGGATCCAATCAAAATAGATGGCTGCACTGATATCTTCATACTTCGTTACATAAACACTTAAATTAATCAATTCTATTTTGTCTTCGCCGTCGTTAATATTTTCTTTCCTCCGTTTTTAGCCCTAACTTTTCTTAGATACAATAGAATGTGTTGCTCTTTTTTTATAAAATTGAAGTGATGAACTTACAGCTTCCTTATCGTAGGTGGCTGCAGTCATTGGATACCTGAAGCCAAATTAAAAGATATAATGCTACAGATGTGTTGTCACCTCTGATTACTGAATTGGAACGAAACGAAACACTATACTCTTCAGACTGGAACACAAAAATCACGAGGCAGGCGCTAGAAATAACCAAGAGCATGGTATTTACGTAGACGGACTTTTAGGCGCAATAAGCATCGTACCACCGAGAAAATATCTTCTTCCTTGTCTTCTGTTTTAGCTTATTTGCTTTATTTAGGGAATAAGCGTGACAAACAATCACACCTGATGGTAAGTTGATGCTGAATCCCATATACAAAATGCAGTTGCGTTGTCACTTCTTAGAACTAAGATGGAATATCCCGTTTACAATAAAAAGGGTCAACTACACAGCAATTTTCAACGCTTTGATAAAATTGCTGGCGACGTAAGTATGTTCACTATCCCATATAATTCCATGTGTGTGTTTGTGTATGTGTGTATTGTGACAAAAAATGACAGAAATTGAAAGAACTGAAAATGTTTTAACCTACAGCTGCTGACCCGCATGCCAAGAATGGCAACTATAGCAAAATTCCCAATAAGCCAGAGGTAGGTCTATGCTCAACATTGGACTATTGATTGGATGTAATGGATGAATAAAAATATACGAAATAACCTCATTAACTAGAAGTAGTTAATTCTGTTTAATTATAGCTAATAACATGTTAAAAAGGGATGGGAAATTTATTCCTAACGCAGTTTATTGTGCGTCTATTAAGTTTATGTGCTGAGCGATTTTCACGATTGCAATTATTTATTACATCAAATAAACATCGACTGCAATTCCACATACACAGATCTTCTTGTTCAATATTACGAATTTATATTGAGTATAATTCAGCACGTAGCATTTTTTTATAAGCCTGAAGTGACAATCCAACTCGACAAGCTGATGGTAAGTGGCTGGTGCAGCCCATGGCCACCTGCAACTACTTCGAAAAAAAATTACAGAGACCTCAAAGGTCAAAGATGGAATATCTCATAGCCTGTAATAAGACTAACTCTCTATAACATTCAGACTGGAACACAACAGTGCAAGCACTGCTATTTGACAGAAACAAGTTTATTTTGCAATAATTGGACAAAATAAGGTTCAGAATAAGTTACGTAGGCAAATTGTGAAGAAAAATTAAATAAAAAATCTCAAACATTCAGTCCTTTTTACTTTTTAAACTCGAAATGCGTGGTATTGCTTATTTTAACCGATTTTACTGTGCACGCAAACATTCATAAGGGTCGATCGGTAGGCAAAAACGTTGGTGCACATCACATTGGAATAATTTCAAATAAAAGTAAAAGCCTTGTTTACTCGTATATATACGAACTAAGTTTAAATTTTGGTTAGACTTTGAAAAATGACCCTATATAACTACTATCTTGCCAAAATTCAAGACTTTGGATAATTTCTGCGTCAGGAAGTACGTCATACATATGGACATTGTATTATAATTCTCACAAAACATATTTTTAAATGATTTTAACCTTCATATAAAACTGAATTCTTGTACCATACATTATGATACAGATACAGTTTAATAAAACAATAAGCGATTAAATGAAACCAAAAAAAAAAACAATTAATGTTTCTATATCAATATATCATAGTGACTTACAATGTAAAATATTATGAGATTGTATTAACATCAGCTATATCGTTGAACATATGTTAAAACAATTTAAGATAATCGCTACTTATATTTTTTGCGCAATTAATCATTATGTCATAACTTTCAGTCAAAGTAATACGAATAAATATGTAATGGATCGATCATTTGAAGAATATATTATAAAAAACGATCGTTTAAACAATGGTAAGCACGGAGATTATTTTTATTCAAGGGTAATTCCGTAATTTTTGTGGTCTCTAAATAAATATCAAATTTAACATTTGATAAAATAACTCATTCGAATCAGGCAGGTAAATCGAGTCTGCCTCTGTATTTTTTTATAGAATAGGGTGACAAACGAGCACACAGTCCACCTGATGGTAAGTGGTTGCTGTGGCCCAGAGACATCTACATCTGTTACAGTCAGGGTGATTGATTCTAGTACACCGAAAACTACAGCAAAAACTTCTCCATGCAAAATAGTTTAAACTTCAAGTTGCAAGTTTCATGTTAAACAATAAACGTAATGTGTGTTTTAAGCTAAACAATAGAATTACATAACCTAAGATGTATATTATAAGTCGCATTGTATCAGACCTTCTTGTACGACAAAGAACTTAGTGAAGATCAAAAAAATTATTCTCAATGACAAGTGCTTTGAAGTAGAATTTGTATAAATATGTTTTTCTTTACGTAAAATTTGTATCCTTTAATATACTGTATTAAATAAAGATTTTTTATAAATATTTTTAATAAATTTTTATTTCTATTTTAATCTATGTTTTCACATATAGGAAGTATCTTTTATCTTTTCTTTAATGTATAAAAATACATTAAAAATCTTGTTTATAATAAAAAATCTTTAGCAAAACGAAAGAACACATTCTTCTAAACAAATATTCCACGTGGAAAATGTTTTAGCAGCTTCATAAAACAGCAATGAACTCGTTGTTGTCCTTCGGTGGACCAGCATACGTGTTCAATCAAGAGCAATGATTCACAGCGCATGCTAAGTTCATTTATTTTTTGCCACTTCTAGCTGACAGTGACGTGACAAGACTATGTAGAGTTAATGAGCGAAACTGAATAGCTCTTCCGTGAACCGTCACAACATTATCAAATTATATAATAAATCAAAGGTGATAAGCAGTTTTATATTACCGTTATCTATTAGCCATCACTTGCTGTATCATAATCTTCATCATAATAGAACCTAACAAATATTATAAAAGTCCACTGTTGAACAAAGGCCTCCCACATAGATTGCCTCATAGGTGCAATATTTACCACCGTTACCAGTAAGGGACGCTTGTTGGCGCGGGTTGGCAAATGCAGTGTTTTTATTATTTTCAGTTGTAATAAAAATACATTGCTGCCCATCTCACGGTTTATTTATCTACGTTGCCTCTTACGACACCCACAGGATTATATAGAGTGAGGGATGTTCTTATGCCACCTATGCGGCCAACATTGTTCTCCAGCATATCAATAGATAGTACCCGGATGACCGAGCTTTGCTCGGTTTTTTTAAGTTACATTTTTATACAAATTACATGAATAATAGTTTTTGATCTTATTGACATAATAGAAAAAACTGAACTGGCTATTTGAATAAAAAATCATGAGTGCAATTAGATTAATTAAAATTTACGTATTTTTAAAATATACTAAAAAAGGGCTCGAAATAATAGATATTCTCACAAAAGAAGGGAACTTGAAAAAAAAGGAAAAAGTCGGACTCAAGACGGGACGCGAACCACGGAACACCGATGTCACGCCCGAACAACATCCCATCTGAGCTATTACGATCGTTAGTAACCTGTCAAAATTTACCTTCTTATATTGTAGCAGTTTTTTTATTGCCTGAAAACAGGGACAAAGGGACATTTTCTAAAAATAAATCCTAGCTAGATCGATTTATTGGCCCCGAAATTCTCTGGACACTAAATTTTATGAAAATCGTTGGAGCCGTTTCCGAGATATATATATACAAGAATTGCTCGTTTAAAGGTATAGGATACTGGAAAACAATATTTTAAATGCAAGTTTAAAAATACTTAGAAACATAGCTAATATTGAATAAAACTGATTTTACGGATTTTATCGCTATTTTAATTCCCGACATTTCGGGAGCTTTGCACCACCCACGGTCACGGCGGCTGAAGTGATTGACGTCCAGATGTCAAAGTTTATCTTCAGCTTTTGATAATTAATTTTGGTCCAATCTACATAAAGTACTGTATCTTGAAGTCTTGCAGTGGTATTGTTAGATAGTGTTTTAGTTATATTAATTATAGGATCCCAATCAGGTGGTAGTACCTTCTCTAAAGTAGGATGTTTTTTAATTTCAATAGTCGGTATTAAAATCGATGATTCGCAAGGATTTGTAGTCTATCAAATCTAATGTAATGAAACGTCGGGAATTAAAAATAAGTAAAATTAAACGCGATAAAATCTATAACAGTATGTAGTGTAGTTATACAGTGTTAAATATAAGAAAGGATTCTAGGGATTTTAGCGTCCACATCATTCGGTTACTGCAAATAAGTTACAAGGAAGTAGAGGTAGAAAAGTATAGAATTGTCGCGTTCATTTTTAAAATGAAGCGATCTCTAGTCGGGAGAAAAGAAAAATATGGTGGGGGTGACTTTTCGCATGACGGATCATTTACATATTTTGATATTTTGATTTATCGTCCCACTCGTCACTTTTCTTGATTAAATTTTTATAATACTTTTCTCGAGCTTTCCCATAAAATAGTTGTAAAATAATGATTTCTTATATTTACGCGAACACTACACATTGAAATAATACTAGTTTTTACGGAATCCTGATAAGTCCTGATCCAGATCCTGATAAGATAATGAGCCATACTGTGTATAGAAAAAAGACCCATACAGATAGATATTTAAACGGTGATTCTCACCACCATCCTTCACAGTTAGCTACCGTGGGTAAATCTTTGTTTCAGAGAGCACGAGGGATCTGTGACAGTAAACACCTGGCTGCAGAGCTCCACCATGTCAAGCAAGTTTTGCATGACAACAAGCTTCGAGTCCCGCGCCTACGTCACAGTGAACGGGTGAAGCCGGCCACAGTCGAGCGTGTACCTGCTGTACTGCCATATGTTAGAGGAGTCACTGACAAGATTGGCTACATCTTGAAGCGCGCTTCCATCAAAACATACTTCAAGCCGCTGAAGAAGATTGGTCAGTTTTTACCATCGGTCAAGTGCAATGTCCCTCTGCAAGATGCAGGAGTGTACAAGCTTGATTGTGAATGTGGTGTCTCCTACATAGGACAAACTAAAAGATCAATAAAAACCCGCGTTAAAGAACATATAGCTGATGTGAAGAATCGACGCTCCGGGAAGTCTGCAGTCTGTGAACACGTACAGGATCGCCCCCGTCACTACATCAGATTTGATAGACCGCAGATCCTCGCTAAAGAACACCGATTCCTTCCAAGGATGATTCGCGAGGCTATTGAAATCAAAAAACATCCTAATTTCAATAGAGAAGATGGCTGGGTGCTACCATCTGCTTGGGATCCTATAATAAATAAAATTAAATCCCAACCCAAGCATACAACTGCAAGACTTCAAGATACCATAAGTTCATACTGCATAGATCGGAAAAAAAAAGTTAAATTTTAATCTATGGTAACCGCGGTTAACTATGACATATGGACGTTGAACATCTCAGTCCTGCCCGTGACCATGAGTGCTGTAAAGCGTTCGAAACGTCGGGTATTTAAAAAGTTAAAATATTCGCGATAAATTCCGTAAAAACTAGTATTATTTCAATGTGTAGTGTTCGCGTAAATATAAGAAATCATTATGTAAACCAGTACGGACTGGTAATTGCAAATAAAATACGCCGATTAGAAGATCTAAAGACCAAGCGCGCAAGATATCTAACAGCCTTAAATTTCTTGAAGAGATGCCGTGATCATAATCTCATTCCTACGTGTGTTAAAATATCAACCAAAAAGGACATTCGAGGAAGCGCTAAGATCTTAAATCAGGCGAGTAAAAAGTTGTTATGGACGGTAATCCAACAAAAACGCCCCGATCTATATGACATAAACAAATCCATAGACACATCATCCAGTGAATTGAAGAAAGTTTTAACGACGTTTGAATATAATTTTTGCATGGACACATTAAATAAACGCGAAATTAGTAAATATAATGAATGCAAAAACAAACATATTGAAAAATATCAAAAATTAACGAACAAGTCAAATGTCAAACATCTGAATCAATGCCAGAACCGAAACCAACCATTGACAAACACAGATCATAGATTAATCGCGCTCTATAATCTGTCAAAACAAACACTGGATGATGCAATAATTAGGGTTTTATCCAAAGGCCTCAACTTTGCAATTACACCCCGCAAATTACCGTACGAAGAAATTATCTGTAGTGTCGAGGACTGTTTATTTAAAAACAATATGCGGAAAGAAGATTTGGAGGCGATACGTCAAGACATCTCGTCTATGTTACGTCGATGTTCAGTGCCTAAACCGAATCTTCCCAAAGACGAATTTATAGCGTTAAAGAACCTACGCAATAAACACGAACTTACGATTCTCCGCGCAGATAAGGGAAACGCCACGGTAGTCATGGATACGTCAGATTATAATTCTAAAATACAAGAACTTTTGTCGGATGTAAGTACTTATAAAAAGCTTAAAAACGACCCAACAAATAGCACACTAAAAACAACTAGTGACCTCATAAAGAAACACTCCGAAAAATTAAATCTGGACGTAAAATGGATAATACCTACGTGCGCCAAATCACCAAAATTGTATGGGTTACCAAAAATACACAAGCCCAATGCTCCATTACGTCCCATAGTGAGCCAAATCGATTCACCAACTTACAGATTGGCTCAACACTTAGCGAAAATACTCTCACCACTCAGGGGACATACAAGAGCACACATAAAGGATTCCTACCATTTTGTCAGCGAGATTAAAGACCTACATCTGGCAGACAATGAAACTATGGTCAGTTTTGATGTGCAGTCATTGTTTACATGCTTACCTGTTGAAGACTGCATCTCAATTGTAACTAGAAGGCTGGAAGAAAACAACATGCCCGTAGAATATGCAGTATTACTCAGACACTGCCTTACATCTGGCTACCTATTGTGGAAGGAGGAGTTCTACAAGCAAGTAGATGGTGTGGCGATGGGCTCACCTGTATCTCCCATTGTCGCCGACATATTCATGGAAGACTTTGAGGAGAAAGCCCTGCTTAGTTCTCCCATAAATCCAAGTTTCTACAAGCGGTACGTAGACCACACTTTCACAATTCTACCTTTAGATAAAGTAACTGCATTTTTAGACCATCTTAACTCTATAAATTCTAAAATTCAGTTCACAATGGAGTTAGAGGCAAACAATTCCTTAGCTTTTCTAGATGTGTTAGTAATTCGGAATCCTGATAACACCTTGAGCCATACTGTGTATAGAAAAAAGACCCATACAGATAGATATTTAAACGGTGATTCTCACCACCATCCTTCACAGTTAGCTACCGTGGGTAAATCTTTGTTTCAGAGAGCACGAGGGATCTGTGACAGTAAACACCTGGCTGCAGAGCTCCACCATGTCAAGCAAGTTTTGCATGACAACAAGCTTCGAGTCCCGCGCCTACGTCACAGTGAACGAGTGAAGCCGGCCACAGTCGAGCGTGTACCTGCTGTACTGCCATATGTTAGAGGAGTCACTGACAAGATTGGCTACATCATGAAGCGCGCTTCCATCAAAACATACTTCAAGCCGCTGAAGAAGATTGGTCAGTTTTTACCATTGGTCAAATGTAATGTCCCTCTGCAAGATGCAGGAGTGTACAAGCTTGATTGTGAATGTGGTCTCTCCTACATAGGACAAACTAAAAGATCAATAAAAACCCGCGTTAAAGAACATATAGCTGATGTGAAGAATCAACGCTCCGGGAAGTCTGCAGTCTGTGAACACGTACAGGATCGCCCCCGTCACTACATCAGATTTGATAGACCGCAGATCCTCGCTAAAGAACACCGATTCCTTCCAAGGATGATTCGCGAGGCTATTGAAATCAAAAAACATCCTAACTTCAATAGAGAAGATGGCTGGGTGCTACCATCTGCTTGGGATCCTATAATAAATAAAATTAAATCCCAACCCAAGCATACAACTGCAAGACTTCAAGATACCATAAGTTCATACTGCATAGATCGGAAAAAAAAGTTAAATTTTAATCTATGGTAACCGCGGTTAACTATGACATATGGACGTTGAACATCTCAGTCCTGCCCGTGACCATGAGTGCTGTAAAGCGTTCGAAACGTCGGGTATTTAAAAAGTTAAAATATACGCGATAAATTCCGTAAAAACTAGTATTATTTCAATAGTTGTAAAATAGCTTTCTCTCAAAAGTTTCTATATAATTTATAATGTCCCACATCTCATCAGATATCACAATATTCGTAAATAAACATACTCGTAAACATGTTATGTTGCAAAATTAAATTGTTTCGCTTGCTCCCCGTCGTCAGCGGGTAAAATAGTAACAGTTTCGGAACTTACTCTTTTACCGCAACAATTTCAAATTCAGATGTTTACAAACAATGCTTTCCCAGTTAATACATGACGAATGAGTTGTACTCTTGAGTGCTACGGATCAATTAGTCCACCGCCCTACACCAGTGCGTGTTGACAGGCTCCACGTCTTTGAAGTATTATACTCGTATTTAACATACATACATGTTTAAGCCGTTGTAGCTCAGGGGCTAA
Source organism: Parnassius apollo (assembly GCA_907164705.1). NCBI lineage: Eukaryota > Metazoa > Arthropoda > Insecta > Lepidoptera > Papilionidae > Parnassius > Parnassius apollo. The sequence continues at coordinate 15,163,956 of CAJQZP010000212.1, forward strand.
ACGCTGCCCTGAATTTTATAGTACACGAGAACTTGAGTTCGATCCCGGCATAATTACGTGAAGGTTTCCTCACGGTGTCTCCCAATATTTTTTAAATTTTAACTAGTATATTATTATTGAATGTCAGTCTTAGCATGACTATTAAATATATCATTGAATAAAACCACTTCACGTAGACAACTTTATCTATAGGATCGGTAAAAATATCTGATAGAATCATCTTAGGAGCAAATGCTTACCTAATCATCGCTTTCGCCTGTTTGTAGCATGCTTAGCGAACATATAAATACTGATCATGTTACAGTCAAATAATAAAAGGTTAATCTGAGATTTGAACGTCAGCTTTCATTAGACATTCACTTTCGTCTACGTTCAATCGCTTTATGCAAAATACAATGGCCCATTGGTATAATAAAACGATAAAAACAATACTGTGTCGATCTGTTGTAGTAAATTTATCTGTCATATCTTATTTTATAAAACATTTCAAACAGTTACAATAGAATGCTATTTTGGAACAATGAGTTGAACATTTCTTCCACTTAAAGATTTTTACGAAAAGAATTTGTAAAATTATGTTACATTGTGCAGTATCCTATATAAACTAGATAGGTTAAGCAAAACATGTTTACGTTACCAAGTTGGCACTAGACAGTTTAAATTGGTGTTAAAACAAAAACTCTTTGTTTGAGCATTGTGTTACTTTATATTGCTGATGCATATAAATACATTAGGATATAAAATGCCAAATTGATGATTTGGCTTTTGACATTAAGATGAGTTGTTTTAAAAAGCCAAAATTTATATAACCTTAGGAGAGACCTATATTTAGCAGTAATGATGATGATAAAGTTTTGATCTGTTTGCAAGATAAAATGCCTAACTTATTTACCTTGGGATAAAAACTCAGCAGCGGTAGCAACAACTGTAATTTATTTCCTACACGCGTCCTAGGTGGTAATACACTGAGTATTACCATCAGGGAATAGAATCACATCCAACCTTAATTTTCTGTACCTAGTTTAAACTTTATTTTAATACATTTTTATTACTACGGTCCCCCGTTTGCACTCCACAACTAAACTATTTCGATGTACAGTAACATTTATCAAGTTTATATCCAAATCACCAAAATCAAGCTGAAGTTTCACCAAGTGACAAAAATTGCAAATATAAATTAATTATTGAATTATTTATTTAATCACTACAAACCTAAATAATAATGTCAAAGTGAAATCCTAAAACCAATTAGTTGTGATAAAAGCATTTTTATTGTGTGTATATTCAGATATTTGTCAGCTCCGTAGTTTATCCTGGCTACTTTTATTTATTACAATATTTTGCGTAAAATTTGGCGTAAAGACATATGTGAATAATTCAAAAAAACGACGGGTTGCACTCCGAGAGTGCCGGCAGAAGTGAAAACTTGAATATTAACGTTGTGCATTTTTGATATTTTGGAATGATTAGGGAATAATTTTGCACAAATTGCTTTAATTATCACACACGAACATTCGCGCAAGCGCCTTGTGCCGCCTAAACGAAACACCGCAAGAATACATTTTCGCCGCGCCGTAGAAAGAGAGGGTGATACTTCCTCTACTAAGCCGCGCTGGCTGTTTCTCTCTCTTCATCCGTCTTACGCATTTTCGATCAGGGTCACGTGTCCTGACGCGAGTTTAACATTTTTACCCATTACAAAAAAGTGTACAACGCCGCTAAAGAAGTTTTCACTTCAAAAACAATGGAATTCTTGCTCCAAATTTATAGCGGTACAAACACCTTAGACACTCATGGCTTCTTAACTAAATACCTTCCAAAGTCCAAGTACGTTAGTTTAATGGCACAAACGTGACTCAAGAAGCGGCGAGATAAATAGATAGCTCAAGTAATTAATGAGACAATCGTCTACGTAGTTGGCGGCGAGAGCACGAGCAACGCTGCCGCCGCTTTCCATGGCCAACTTGCGCACCCGTCCGATCTAACGTCCGATCACCTTACGAAGTAATAAGATTATTCCTAACGTAGACAATTCCTAGAAGTATCTTAACATATTATTATTTTCATGTCCTATGTAACGTTATATGAAATTCTACATTATTTCATTTTTAATTTTTTACATGGTAGAGCCATGCTGCAGCTATATTAATTGTATAGTTGTAGCACGAATGGGTCGGCTCGACCGGGGAAGGACCACGCTCTCACAGAATACCAGCGTCAAATAGCAGCTTAATGCTGCTGTGTTTCGTATGGTGAGTATAGAGAACCGGAGACCCTTTTTTACTGGAAAAGAGGTATTCCATCTTAGTCCTCAAGGCTAACAACGCATCTGCATTTTGATTCGCAAATGAGGATAGATGTAGATGTCTATGGGCCACAGCAACCACTTACCATCAGGTGGACTGTGTGCTAGCTTGTCACCCTTTTCCTATAAAAAAAATCTTATGGAAATTTAACTGTAAATCGTATTGCTTAATTTTAACCTGCATTTTATTTTCCCACGTTCGTCTTTTTTTAACTTATTCACTAGTTTTCTCCAGTCATGTAAAACTGTCTCGTTTGTCTATAGGTCGGCTGCACCAACACAAGCGCAACTGCTGATAATGGAAAAAAAAATTAAAAAAAACCCCAAGGCCACCTAAAAAAAAATTAAAAAAAAAACACCAAAAAAAAAAAACCATATAAAAACAGCACAAAAAAAAAAAAAAAAAAAAAAACCCCAACACCCATTATTGGATTTTTCTATCAATAAATTCTAAGAAGCACATCCGAGTCAGCAATTTGGCGGTGTTTCACCCTCTAATTTGTTTATCCTGCGTCAGCTCTCTCTTTCTCTTTCCGATCATGTCATATTGCCATCCCATCAGATTAAACGAGTGAGAGAATTGGGAGTGCACCTATACTTGCACACACATGCGCTATAATTCTCTCGTACACAGATGGCTGATCTCCGTTGAGACTGGCGACCGAGACCGAAGTTCGACCTGGAAGATACTGTTATGAATATTCTTTATTGTACACCACAAACAAATTTACAAAGAACATAACAGAGAGCAGATTACATGTACAATTTGGCGGCCTTATCGCTACATAGCGATCTCTTCCAGGCAATCAAAGGTATAAAGGAATAAAACAGTGAATATTAGGTAGGTGGCGCAATATAAATCCAATATAATATCAATACATGCAAAAAAAATAACATATAAATAACTAATATATTAAAAAATATGATACACATAAACATACGTATATACATAAACATACACACACACATACATATATATATATATATATATATATATATATATATATATATATATATATATATATATATATCCTCAAATATATTCCTCAAACAATAACATAAACAAATAAATACAAAAACTACATAATCACTTATTTTATCCTAATGATTTTCGAACGATTGACACAAGTAATGCTCTTTAAGAAGTCGCTTAAAGACTACAGTAGTTTGTGCTTCGCATATATACAAAGGTAGGGCATTCCAGAGCTTAATAGACTGGACAGTAAAAGATTTATTAAAGAAAGATGTTGTGAGTTGGTACCCTTAAAATGAGTTTTCTTTGAAGAGCGTAGAGGTTCCCCTGGAAGCCCAACAAAACTAAACTTCTCCTTTAGATAAGGAGGAGTAGAAGGGTGAAATAAGACACAGTACAGAATAGAAAGAATATGCATGTTCCGGCGAAATTGGATAGGTAACCACTTGAGACGTGAGCGAAATTGGGAAATATGGTCAAATTTGCGCAATCCAAATATGAACCGAATACTAGTATTTTGAAGTCTCTCAAGCTTAGTTTGCTGGTCTTTAGTTATGTCTACATAGCATTATATCAGTTATTATTAACAATAAAATATATGAATACTATTTTTTCTATTATTTTATTTCACATAGTCGTTTGGTAGCTAGCAAACATATTAAAGTAGTCAATAAAATTAAAACTTTATTAACTAAATTTAAAGGTTGCCAAAATAAAAACACAACTAATATGGACTCCGTCTTATTACGTCATAACACGCGCTTTCACTGTTTATTTTGTGTACATTTTCGTATAATTATAATTTAAAGAAACACACACCCAACATATTTAATAAAAACTAATTCTTTTTCCAGAAAAGAAAAATACATAGTATTTGTTGTATATACAAACATATCTTAAAATGAGAGAAAGTCAGTATAAAGATTGTATGTGTAGTCTTATAGAACTTATGGACGTATAACACTTAAAGTTACTGCCTATATACATCCCACAGCTGGGCACAGGCCTCCCCTCATTTCTGAGAGGGTTTTAGGACAAGAAAGTGTCCGCCGCGCTGCCTCAATGTGTGTTGGCGAACTTCACATGTCCTCGAAATAATTTTTTTTCTTATTCTTCAGACATGCAGGTTTCCTCACCATGTTTTCCTTCTCCGCCGAGCACGTGGTAAATCAGCACTTAAAATTGCAATTAACAATTTCGCCGGGTTCAACCCGGGTTACTCGCGTTCTGCTATATTTACAGCAAGCGTTAACCATCTGAGCTACCACGGCTCTACCACGAGTAACACTTATGAACAAATATTTTAGAATATTAAAATAATCCTTACAAAATAAATTATAAATGCAATAAAAACATGTAAGCAATTCCGTTCAACGCAACGTTATAAAACGACTAGTACGTTAATGCAAAGCGCGTTAAATATTTTAATTTTATTCAACTGGCTGCTTTTTATTCCAACTGCCTTTCTAATAAACAAAATAGAGAGCATTTTTTATTTCGAAGTGCTTTCTGTACGAACGTTACGAGATCGCGTCAATCGCTTAAATACCACGCATCTCTTTAGAAAACAATGAGTCGTGAACTGCTTTTTCCACTTAAACAATTACAGTGAGGCTTTTGAATTAAATAGAGGTAATTTGATGCAGCAAAACCCTTCTTTATACATTATTCATTTATAAAATCTAAAAAAAAGAATTAACTTATGCAATTTATTCTGGAATTTATGTAAGTTTAGAACTGCAAATGAAAACGTTTTGATTATTAAGGTTATATGTTGCTTGTCTTCTTTATTTGGGTGGATGTCTTCGTTGAATAGTTACTTTCTTCTATTTATTAAAATTACAATTATATCTTCCTATTTGAAGGGTATAGACAGCCAGTATAACTACAGGTTGTGAGGCATTTCATCCTAGTCCTCAGAGGTAATAACGCATCCGTAGCTTTCTTTGTTTGAAGTTGACCGCAGGCATCCTTAGACTGCAGTAGCCAATTAGCATCCGGTGGAATTTAAGTACGTATATTACTTCAGTTATCTTGGGATTGTAACATAAATAATATATTTTATATTCATCTTTTGATATTAAGTCCACCCAGCACTAGGTTAGACGATCACACCAGTCGTAAAAGTACACACAAGGAACGCGTAGCGGAGAGGTTGGACATTAATGTCGACTTCATAAGGTCGTGCTACCCGCTCTCAATAATATAATGTAGTTTATTATTTTAATACTGCACTAATACGTAAAGGAAAGCATTAATAATAAGAGGAAACACTAATGAACAAAGTTGTTGCGTTTGTTAAGTTTTGCAATGCGTATTATTATAAAAATTAGTGCAATACTTTTTTTAATGTCGCTGTCCGTTAGTATGTGGTATAAAATAGTATGTTTCCAAAATATCTTGCGAACGACTTGACGAAATAATCAAATTTTTTAAAATAGTTTAACATTGCATGATTTTGACGATATGCAAAGTTAATTTCTTTCTAATATCACTACCGAAATATAATCACTATTGTTAAAACCGGAACTTTACATGTAAATAAACATACATTCTCAAATAGCAAACGGTATTTTCAGTGGAAAATAGAGTATCGATAAATTACTGAAGATGTCCTGAAAACTTATATTTTTTATTTACCTACTAAGAAAATATGTGTTCAAAACATAAACTTGTATTGGAATTCTCAACGAACTCTGAAAATACCTCACATAAAACTCTTCTGAAACATCACACTTCCGAACTTTTTATTAATAAGTTGCTGTATTCCATAAAAATGTATAATCATGATACGTTTTAATGGAATTTAGCAACTTACTAAAAGCCCTTCATTAATCTACTGCTGAACATAGGCCTACCAGAAAATACGATTCTGAGCCACCGGTATCCATTGACTTTCTGCATATCCGGGCGTAATTCCATCTCATGAGGAGCTAGCTGCTCTATACTTCCGAGGTACAAGGCTACCACCCGAGAATCTTTCTTCTCCATCGATTATTATCGGTTCTTCGAGCTATATGGCAAACTCATTGAAATCTGTATTTTATGGAATTTTCCACGACAATCACACATCATGTGTATGACGACGATGATCACACATCACGTGTATTTACATCATCCAGTGATCTAATTGTAAATAAAAAATCTGTCTAATCAAATCTACCGCTAAAGGGTTTTAATGTCGACATTTGATGACTTCAACAACTTTTTGTGGCATATAGTACAAAACTTGATTTCCTTTTAAGCGTTTACATCTGCGTACATTTTTCTCAATAAGGAAAAGTTATGTAACTCTGCCCGTGGTAATGCTGCTAACGTAATACTAGTTTTGACCTCAATAAATCAGAGATACCTAAAACCTAAACTGGCTACACATATCAGTAAATACTCGTTGAATATAGCGTGTATTAACTTATTTGTATTTTTTTTTTTGCTTTAACCATTTAGCAATTAAATGTATACAAAAATCATATAAGAATATTGAATAATTATTTCAAATATAGGGGAAGAAACACATATTATTTATAAAACCATTTACTAATTTTTTCTACATTCTTTTTGAGTTTTCCTTTAGATACTTTTTACAGAACGAAATTGACGTCAATATAATTCTTCACATACAATCAAACGGCTTAGTCAAACGGTTATTCAATATCATAAGCCCGCAAAAGTCTACTAGATAAGAGCTTTTTCTAGTATAGGATGGTTTGCCGTATTTGCCTCATTTGGCAGGAATTTATGTCTGGCATAAGTATGATTTCTTTGCCAGCATCTGACATCCACCTGATATCATTTTCAGTCACATCTTATGAAACCCAGGGGACGAAATGGGGGATAGATTCTCTTAAAACATTAACAGTTATCGTTACAGCCTATTAAAGTCCACTGCTGAACATATGCCTCGCCCATAGATTGTCTCATCGGGAGGGATATTTGCCATAGTTGCCAAACGGGATGACAATCGCAGTTTTTTATTTTTATCCGTTAAAGGAAGACGCCGCTGCACCTCTGATTTTTTCCATCTGTCGCCTCTTCGACACCCATGAGATGATATGGAGTATTAGATATTCTAACACCGCTACACTTCTCTTAAACCAAACGATTAATTAATTATTTACAAAAATAATTCAATTGAATATGCTCAAAACAATGCTTGAAGAGCAAAGAATTAAATTGACACACTAAAAATTAAGTTTTTGATAAAATTATAAATCTGTCTACAAGGAACTTAAGAAATAAATAAAAAGAAAATTCAGAAATCGTTGCTAAGACGTATAGAAGAATTGAACCCCCGACTTCAGAAGCTGCATTATTTTATTATTTTTAGTTCTTTAAAGTCGGCTTTCTCATTTTATTAAAAGTTTAATTTTTTTACCATTTTGAGTAGACTAAAGAATACCATAAGCTAAAGGTAGCAGCTAAACTTTCGTGCTATTATACATGTTTATCCCCTATTTTCTCACCCTTAAGTTATATTTAATTTTTCTCGAAATTTATATGGGACAACCCTAAAGTAAGAACTATTTAATAAAAAATAATCATTAAATTCAATAATTGACTATGAGATCGCCTAACATACGTAAAGAAAAGGAACATACAGTAAAATTTAAAACCGCTCCTTTTTTGTAGTCGGCTAAAATTAAGCTCAATTGTTACGACAATTATGTCAAAAATATAAATCACGTTCTAAATCTAAACATGATGTGTAAACATATAAAAGATGTTGAGTGCATTATTTGCCAACGACAAGTTTGTAGTAAATCTTAGACCAACAAAGAAATATAAGCGGAACGTGGATAGAGGAACAAGTGACGCCGAAAACTTGCTCATTTTTCTCGCACACAACACGTACTCCATATACATTTTTCTTCCTCTCATTAAATGCAGTCTTAGTCATTCTGGGGGTTCACTGCCGGAGGAACACATATGCACCTAAAACCAAATACTGATTGCACATTTACATTGATATGTGTAAGTATGTGTTTCTTACAAAGTGAAACTTGGTTTCGGCGTCACATAAAATTTACGCAGCGGTCCGTCTATCTTTCTTTTTATCGTAATTAATTATAAACTATTTGAGAAACATGATTCGCTTATATGTGACGATGAAAAGCTTATTTTCGGTTTTCGCTTAAAAAGATTTCAACGCGAATCGAAATTTATTTATTAAAAATCATAACATAACCTAAATGCTAAGATTAATATCTTGGGACGAGCACATTTTTCACGCAGGGAATTTTGTTTTTAAGTAATGTTGTGTATTTGTAAGAATTATGTAAGCTATTGAAGTGTAGAGCGGCCTTTCACTAGATGGAGCCACGACCTGGTAAGACATGCAGGACATCGATGAATGTAGGTGGCTCCGAACCGTGCTTTGTAGCATTCCTTGTGGCAAGTCGACTGGTGAACCACCAGTGGACTTGAGAAGGGTTATAAAGATAATGATGATGATCAAACTATTGTTAGGATTATCAAAGATTGTTTCATAATTCTCAAGCCCACTAGTAAGTTAAAGTAGTTTTTGGTGATCAAGTACAAGTGAATTTTTTGCAGTTAAGCCAGTCACGAGCATGTTCACATATGCAAATACATGAGATCAGGATCAGGAATAACTGCACGTTGTCACACTGCGTCAGTTCCAGGCACGATACAAACTAGTGAATTGTGTAAATTCTTATAATCCCACTGTATTAATAATAGATAATATACTGTATAGCCAAATCGACGTAATATTTATTTTATATTATATTAATTTTTTAACAAAATTATTTTGATGAATACTTATACAAATGCTACTTTATATTTTAAACATATATTTGCTAGTTACCTGGTTCTACGCGCAGTTCTTATATTAAGAATTCTCAAAACTCGATTTACGTGTGATGGTGGTAAAAGAGAATTCATCACTCTATGTTATTCTGTGGGTGACTTATAATCACCGACATCTATCTGACGACGTAAGAATCAAAGTTCCCAGACTGTCAGCAGCGACGTCAAAGGTGCAAGGTATCTCTTACTATACAATTGACAGTCAACCTTGTTTGATTGTGAAGTAAAGAAAATCTATAATGTAGAAATAGATAAGTCTCTAACCAGCATTACGACATAAGTAATTAAAAAGTTAAACTATAGCAATTTAAATAAAGGTATTATACGTGGTAAGGCCATACTACAGCTATATTATAGTTGTAGCAAGAATGTGTCAACTGTACTGGGGAAAGAATTCACTCTCACAGAACACAGAGTAGAGTGTATAGAACCGGTGACCCTTTTTGCTGGATACGAGGCATTCCATCATAGTCCGCAGAGGTGACAACGCATCTGCATTTTGATTTTTAATCGAAAATAGATGTACATCTACATCTATATCCACATAGATGGGCCACAGCATCTGCTTACAATCAGGTGGACTGTGTGCTCGTTTGCCACCCTTATTCTATAAAAAAGGTATACTAATAATTTAATAAAACTTATAAACAACAACGATTATATAAACCTTTAGAAGATTCACGTAACATTATACATATACCAAAAACTTACGTTATCTACTAAATAAGATAACATACATGTTTTATAATGTGACCCTTGGTTCAATACTGTTAATATTAAACATAAGCCCGTCAAAAATCTTTTATTTTGAAAGCTAATCAACATTTTATTATATGTCTACTAAATCGCTTTGTAAAGTCTATGGAAATCAATCGAACGAAGTACCAACTAAGTCCTAAATTAGTTTGCTGTCATGATGAATTGATGGAGAATGTTTTTATGCTATCGAAATACAATGATGCTCTGACCAATCAATATGTGATAAGGTGCCCAAAGACGCGATGGAATGCAATGAGATTCGGTTGCTGAAGATCACAGAAGACTCTCGATGATTACTAATGAACGTTTTTAAACTTTTTGCACTACTCGAACACAGTTACGTACACATTTTATATCATTATTTATGCACCCCATTTTGCATAGCGTTATTTATGATAATGTGTAGAATAATGATTTAGATTTTGATATGGAAACTATTCAACGTAACCTAATCGGTAATGTTAGGAATATCTTCTATATTATATAATGGTGTGTTCAACACACACTACACATGGACGAACGTCCTGATCACGAACAATTATTTATTTGTAGGTCATACAAATATGTGTCCCTTTTTGCATTATAGTTAATTTTAAGTATTCTCTAGACCAAATTCCAGTCGTAGTGGTCTGTCTCAACGGAGACTAGCTATAAGCAATTATAGCGCATGAATGTATAATCCTGCCCTACTATGCCCTACCAAGCACAGGTGCACTCTCTATTACCTCACTCTCATAGTCCTATGGGATGAAAGTCCGATACGACCGAATAGAAATAGACCAGCGGCTTTACGTGCCATCAGTGGCTGAGTGAAATACCGCGTACTTTCTGACTCCTCCCTGTAACAGAGAATTTTTTTGACAGAAAAACCCACAACCTATACTGGCCCGCCCCGGGATTTCCACACAGATCAAACATCGCTTTACGACCACTACACACAACAAACAAGGCTATCCACATATAAATATAGTAACTGGCCTTATATATATCATCAAGCAGTAATATGTAGCTTCTTTTACACGCCGTGTCAACACGATTTTATGTTAATTCGAGTGCACCGAAATCATAATCATTCTCCACCATAATTTTTTTTGAAAATGAAATAATAACTTCATAACCATCACGCGCTTTTACGCTATTACGAGGAAACATGAATGTATACAATTTTTACGCAAAGTCATGCAAGTTAAACTCGCTTGTCCAAAATGCTTTTATATTATTATCCAGAATCCTGTGCTGACATAAAATATACGAACGTAAACATAAAAGTAAAGTTAATACTAGGTATAAACTTAATAGTTAGTACAACGACTTTGTTTTGTGTGACTTGAATTTTACTCCCATTAAAAATAAATATTACATTTGTAGGTAGAATCGCGTTGATGGGCGACCCTCACGTGAAAAAACGACTTTATGAAACATACAGTAATTCAATGAGCACTAGAGTATTAAAACCGTGTTTAGTGAATTATTTTTAATTCTGTGATGAATACTTAACATGTGATGGGTGAATTATTTTTAATTCGATAAGAATTAAAAATAATTCACCCATCACATGTTTCTGTATTGCCTCTTACGACACCCACGAGATGATTAGTTAGTAAAGATTCTTACACCGGCACTACACAATTACAAAATTCATCATTGGAAGATTTTTATTTAAAAAAAAATTTAAGTTCACGACCTCCAGCATATTTCTCTTGTAGATATTACTTGTATTAATGGTCAATAATTTATACCTGTTGTATAATATCTCCCCTACGAGACAAACAGCCAAGTTCAAAACTTATGCTTACGGTTGTAAATTTTACTCACGTTTAAATGAAAAGTGTAACGTGTAATCAACCCGTTAGCTTTAACCAGATGAATTACATTATCACGTGCAAACAAACCATGTACAATTAACACCGATCTTGTGAATGTAAGCGAAACGGTAATTCTTACCTACATACTGGTTTTGTTTTTACATTTGCATATAGTATCGTTCTAAACTTTGCTATATATGTTTAGATATGAAAATGAGACATGGTGACAAATTTACTCAACAATCTATAGAAAGGGCGCAGTTTCCTCTGCATGATAAAAATCAAGAATCGGTAAGCTAAAATAGCAATGGCTTGAAATGGGAAGAACGATTCTCGGGTAACAACCTCGTACCACAAGCGCAGTGTAAGATGAAATCTGAAAAGATGGAGTAGAAAAAATTAAAAAAAAAACATTGACATTTGATTTTTTTATAGAATAAGCGTGACAAACGAGCACACAGACAGTAAGTGGATGCTATGGCCCACAGATCCATTTATCTCGATTAAGAATCAAAATGCAGATGCCTTATCACTCCTGTGAACTAAGATGGAATGCCTCGTTTCCAGTAAAAAAGGCCTCCGATTTTTTACACTCACCATACGAAACACAGCAGCATCAAGCTGCTGTTTTACATTAGAATTGAACAACTTACGACGAACTGCTTAGAATCATGATTTGTAGATCTGTGGGAAACGTTCCGCAATTCGGCATTTGAGAAATAATGATAATGGTGATGGTCAGCGTATAATTCTCGGTGATTTAAATTCTGCAGACGTTTCATTGAGCTCCTATATTAATGGAATTTAATCAAGCTACATGCATTTCTTCGATACTTTTGAAATAAACACAAGACTAATAATAGTAAAAGGTAGACAAGACCACCTTAATATTTTTGAGAGGATTGCAATTTTTAAAAGTAGGTAATTTCATAACTTTGTTTTTCAATTTTGAGATGGGCCGGAAAAATTCTGGGGTAGACCAGGCCTTTCTATCTCTTTCTACGATGTCATTATATTGGATTTATTATACCGGAAGTTCTATTCTGGCATTTTTTCGCTCTGGTTAGCATTACCATCGAACAAAATTTATATTGCGGATATTGCAAATTTCGCTTTAACGAGAGACGATTGCGTAGTTGCAATTAGCAATTAAACAATACGAGCGGTAATGGTTTTAATCTTGGAGGAATCCTGGCTCAAAGCGTGATACGGAATTTTGAACCTTAACAACTGAAAGAAGTGCAATGAAACCGTAAACCGCACTCAATAGAAAGACAATAAGCTTTCTATAGTGTAAACCAAAACTTATCACTCACGTATTTAAGACGTATAAGAAAGATAATCTTGTTCGAGTGCGGTTTGTGTAGAATGCCATTGTTGCATTTCTAACTTAGATATGTGTTAACAGTGACACATATCTGAGTACACTGACAACGAAGAAATGAATTCACTGACAATAATGTAGTGTTAGTTTGAGGTCGTTAGATCTGAATTTAATAAATTAATATATTTATTTCCATAACGCTTTGACTACGAATTAAGTATTAATTATTTTACAACGGTCACCAGAATTAATTTATCATTCTAGCTATTAGTAGTTAATTGCTTTAAGATATTTTATGGTATGAATCACTCAGGAGAGATATAAGTTTGAAAAGTTGATGATGTTAATTTCCTTTTGGACGATTTCAATCACAACATTAACTTTCAAATATTCTCAAAGACTCAAATATGCAAAATAAATAGATTAACAATTCAGTGGGGTTGCCACACGAAAACCAACAATTTGTGTAAATGAACTATTGGGTGCTTTGGGTGCTTTGGATGGTTTTGTATTCAGAACTCGGAAAGTAGAAGCAAAAGTGCGCTGATGGATATTTGCCCGTCCCGTTGATTACTCTAGATTGTCTCGCTTGGTGGATGGATTAGCGATCACATTACCCGACGCTTCTTATATCTGACACTGCTCCACATCTCTAGTCTAAATATTTTGCGTCGGACGTAAATGAGATGGTTATACCTACCGTATAAGCGACAGTAGCCTAATGGTAGGGCGCGGACCGCGAACTCAATAAGGTCGTGGGTTCGAATCCGCCATTCGACTACTGGCGTGAACCACTCGTAACACAAGCAATTTAAGCTTACCACGAGTAAGGGGAATATTAGTAATGTTTATAGCATTGTTAATATTCTTTCATTAAAAAAAATACCGCCGACGGTTAAAAGCCATGTGACCTGTCTGAGCTTTCCGAGTCAATAGCTTTTTACGACACCCGACGAAATGGCGTGATGGATACATTGATGTCGCCAGTGCATAAAAAATTAAGTTAAATAAAAGATCTTGACAAGAAACTGTGACTATAATTATGAAAATGTGAAACCTAAATCAATGTTTTTATTAGTTTTATTGAACACCACAGTCCACATCTGGGTGACTTAGATTAACATGAACCTTTAGTTCATGTTAAGCTAAGAGGACTTTCCATAATTTTCTGTTAAGCTATTAAAGTGGAGTATTTTAAATACTGCTCCAGATTACCTTCGTCATCTTTTCTCTGTCGAATGAGCTAAGATGTTGATTTTTTTTTGGCTTCTAACACTTATGGCATTTGAAATCATATGGTTGTAATCCGCCATAAAAATCCTTCAAATTATGTTCTTTATTTTAGTGTGATCGAACTTAATAAAATATCATAATTTTTGGTTAAAATTCTGTTCAAATATTTTATTTTGTATTATCAATTATAATAAATACCTCACAAACGGAACTTAATTCCGAAGCACTTTCAATGTGCACAGAGATAATTTTCAAATGTGAAGAGAATTGTTAGAATTCAAATTGTTACGCATACTTTGTGACCATTCTTGCTGGTTAAAGTAGTGTTATCTTACTACGTGTTACATTTTTTTTGTTATATTTAAAAAAAACGGGAGTAATATGATTTTTTTTCATGTCCTATTAAAAACTTTTTCAAATTCGATAACTTTATGAAAACCTTTCAAAGAATGCGTTAGCTGGTATATTCAAATTAAAAAATTTGCTCTTACTTACCATGCTAGGCAGACGATTTGGTAAATACAATTAAGATACCTTCTAATTGGCAATTCTGCTTTTCATTTTAACAGAAGTTTATCGTATAAAGCTAGATATTTAGACGATGAAGATAAGGTTGTAGTTAGAGCAGCAAGTTGGAAACTGCGAAGGTTAAGTTTCAGCGTGTTCAATTACTTATATAAAAGTATCATCCCCACCGGGTAAAAAATTCCAGTTACTATCATTTCCAAGATTCATTCTTTCGTAATAAATTACGTTTATACTTTTATCAGTAGGGACTTATTCGTAAACTTTGGCAATACCGCCCATATAAAAAATCTATTGTTTCCTTTCCTATAAATTTTTTCTGAAAAAAAAATATAAAACCAAACCATGACACTAACAATTTTCACGTCTCTATTGTTACGAGGAATTAAACGGCCAGAAAGCGATGAATGTTAATTTTTGATTTCAAATAGAAAATTGACATTATTGTTGTGCGGTGTTGTGGAAAATAACTTTCTTATTTTAGATAAACAAGAGCTTGACGGATCATAGAAAATAGCTTTAAGTCATTCCCGTTTGACTTTATAATTCCGTGACTTGTGTTAATCCGTGCACGGTTGATCGGTACTACTTAGAATATACCGGACTGGTGTGCGGGTTCGTCCCATTGCCACACTTTACGAGCCCTCGGAAACATGTTCCGCATCTTGACGACATTCGGCCAACATTTACGTCGCATATCATTAACGCGAATCCACGGGGCACGCATTAAATACCTTTTTACGTAGAAAGTCGTATTCATTCGACTTTCATATCATCGAAAGTCTAGAACATATTACAGGCACTTTAATGTTCTTACAATTTCAAACATCGTCGTAAAGGGAACAGAAAGAAGCTTATCGTGTAAAAAAGGTGAGGACCCAGTAACCGAGTTTCACTTCAAATGCAAGACAATTACCAGTTAGCAAGCGAGAAGTATTCCATCATTTATAATACTAAACGTTACTTTGTTACTGTTACATTAAAAGTAAAATTATATTTGTGACCTTATTTAATTCTTAGTTGATGACGCTTCAACTTCAAAAAATTATAACAAATTTCAAAAAGGGTGAGAAATTTCTCAATATGAAGATAAGCAGGAATACTTTTACATAAACAATATGCACTTCAAAACGAAGAAATAAAAAATTCCATTTAATTCAAGTAAAATAAGTAAAACAAATACTATGGTTTAAAGAGTATCTTAAAACTGCTTGAAAGTCCACTGAAAGGAGAAAAAATCAAAATTAAATGGCAAATATTATAAATCCTATGTCACTTTTACAACTAAGGGTCTATATCATACATTAAAAAAATCTGAAAATATTTTTTAAATAATTATTAAAAATATATGTTTACAAGATTTGTTTATTAATAGTTGCAAATTTTAGGTTTATATTTTATACTTAAATCAAGACGTAGATAAAACCAAATTTTTTCTAAACATTATTTTTGTAAATATTAGTCTTAATGATATATAATCAATACAAAATGATGCTAAGGGTATTGTTATTCTTTATCTTCACTCGAAAATAATTTCAAGAATTTAGCATATATCCTGAAATATACTAAATGAATGTATGTTTATAATTTCCTATTGTTCACAATTGATATGTAAATAATTAGCTAAATTTAAAAGAATGTGACGTTCTTTTGGGATAAAGTAGGCTAACTAAGTAAAACTGAATTTTTAAAGATCGCTTTTAAAAGTCAAACACAGTTAGTCATGTCTGCACTATACGATAATTGTCGATCGCTGACCGTACTTATCATCAAGGGTAGAAAGTGAAGCGTGGAAGTACCTGTACTCTAACTGTTTGACATAAAGCTGGCTCATATATAATAATTGGTGATAGTATTAAAATTAATTAAAGTTTTGTGACAGCTTATTCACGTCCCACGGCTGGGCACATCTCCTCTTATTTGTTGTTTTTCGAGCAGAGCGAAGTCTATCGGACTACCTAAATTTCTTACAACATGCAGATCCATTTAAGACTTTTTTCTTCACCGCCAAGCACGCGGGTAAATCAATCAGCAATTAATTACTCATTGTTGATTATGTTATAATAGCGACTGCGTAGCTTAAATATCAAACTAGCGTACTTTACTACTATATCTCGAATCCCAGCTGATGCTACTTTGGTTAAAAGTATAAGTTGTATGTTTTCAGGTCCGATTATGCCGTTATTACCTTCGTATCTCTGATTCTTCTGATTATAGTCTTACCCTGATGTTATGGTATAAGCACTACTTTGGCCACAGATAATTAAGATTAATAATTTCCTCGTTCTGCCGGACCTTTATGGCTCTTTATGGAAGAGTATATATGGTACAAATGTGGCATGAGTTTATATTTATAGCGTTAATACCAACTTTTTTTTAATATTACCCACATATACTATAAACATTACTGAGCAACGGCGGTTACTGACTTATAGTTTGTAAATTCCTATGGATTTATTTAAAAATATATATCCCAACAAAAATAAATATTGTATTTTGTTTAACAAGCAACATAGATACAATAGATTTGTTAACTTGTAAGGATTTCAAAGACGAGCAAAAACGCTGATAAAAGAACAACAATAATTGGAATTATCATTATTAATCATATAATATAGCAAGAAAATGAGCATTTCCAACATAATTTATCAGTATTCTTTTCCTACTAAAAGGTCCATTGTAAAATGCAATGATCGGGTCGTGATAGCGAGATCGGTGAAAAAACTTCACAAAATCGAGAATTGTTTGTGTCATTCACCCAATCAAGACAGTCGCTATTTACACCAAGCATAATTGATCCGGCAAATTTATATAAAACTGGAACTGTCTAAATCGATGTTTTACTCCCGTTCTGTTCGAATAATTGCTATTCGTGTCGGTCGTGCGTGTCTGCGGGAAATCGATTTCTAAATTTCGTGTCAACCCTGGGAAAGAAGATCTGTTAGCTTAGCTTATATCATAAAGTCATAACCAGTTTAAAATAGCACTTCTGGTGTACTTCAGAATATAATGAGAGATTGAGAAGAAATTTGACTGCCGGAATTAAATACTACATACTCGTACATTGCTCTCTGTGTGCATACAGTTATTTATGACAGCTCTACAACTTCTGAAAGAATGGCGTTATAGAAAATTCAATAATTATAAATCTAAATCTAGATCTAGATAACATTAACATTCATCAGAGCTTAAAAAAATAAAAGAAAAAAGCCTAAAACCATCATTTGTATCTTTGACACAAATCTCAGTTTCAACTAACATTTGAACTTAGAACTAGATCACGCGAATTTGTTTATCACAATACATGAAAAGCGCTGTACACGCACTACAAAATATAAATGAATGAACTTTAAACATAGGAACAGCTAAAGTAAAAATCATTAAAATACTTACCGCTTGGGCATGCTAATCCGACGCTGCCGGAACACGTGGTCCATTGTTTTCTAGATTCAGCGTTCTTGTTTTCACTTGAGCTCGGCCTGTCCCACAGTAAAAATTATAACCGACTTTCACTTGATCTTAAGCACTAATGTGTTCCGGAGTCATCCAGGTTTCACAGTTTTGTTTTAGTTTTGGTCTAAAACCCTCCACATAGTACACTAAGTCACTTAATTAATTATCAAATATTGCTATAAATTAAAAAAAATTAGAGCCAACTTTATTCGCTCATTTTATAATAGTCTTTACGTTGTAGCATAGCGCGGATGACAGGTCACTAGAACGTAACTTACGTGCGTTTGCAAAACACGATTAAATTTTAATTGTGAAAAAATGACTATTTGATTTTTTTATAGAATAAGGGTGACTAACGAGCACACAGTCCACCTGGTGATAAGTGGATGTTGTGGCCCATAGACATCTACATTTACTTTCAATTAAGAATCAAAATGCAGATGCGTTGTCACCCCTGAGGACTGAGATAGAATGCCTCGTTTCCAGTAAAAAGGGTCTCCGGTTCTCTACACTTACCATACGAAACACAGCAGCATTAAGCTGCTATTTTACGCTGGTATTCTGTGAGAGCGTGGTCCTTCCCCGGCCGAGCCGACACATTCGTGCTGCAACCACAATATAGCTGCAACATGGCTCTACCACGTAAAAAAATATTTAAAGAGTATTTGATTAACAACATCAAAAAATCTCACCTAATATAGTTTTATTGCCACTAGCGATAATTTTTTTAATAACTAGAGATGTGAATCATAATCGGACATAAAAATTGTCAAGTAAATAAAAATTAAAAAAAAATTAACAAAAAGAAATTATATAATTTTATATTTATTACGCCATTTTGTTGTTCTCACTCAAAGCAGTCTCGAAGCCGAATGCCTAACCCCCTCGCTTGACTCCACAAATTATTTTTTTGTTTGTTTCGGAATATTAAATAAATAAACTTAACAAATAACAAAAATAAAGTTAACAAAACACAACAATAACCTCAATAACCGAAAGTAATACAAACATAAATTCTTTTTTATATAACTCAACTAGAATTTACAAAAAAAATCAAACGACCGATAGGCTTATAAAACTACTTCACAACAACCTGGGCCTGGCATAGACACCTATTATAACGAATGGCGCTAACACTCGTAATGAAAAGCTGCGGGTGAAGTCAATGCCGTAGGTACTGAAAATGAACCTTCTTTCCAAATTAATACATACATACATGGAATGTATAAATATTAATGTCACAGTTTGTATTACGCTGTAACTAAAATGTATATGCATTGTAAATTATAAATAAATAAATGTTAAGATTTTAACTTTTTTTATTGATAGCTAATCGATATTTTTTGTTTTGGCTTTATGAATCATTAATCTCCATTTCCTAATTCTATTTAACATTGTTCCATCTTAAGATAAATTAAACTGTTAGCTATCATCCGCACCATGCTACAACGCGAAGAGTATAGATAAACCTATGAAATTGTCGTTTATTTAAACTGGACGCTTTAAACGGTAATAGCAATGGTTTGACTTTGAATTCTAAATTCATCTAAACTTTATATTAAGGCACGTTACATATATTTTTTTCAAAATCAGTTATTCATTTTTATCTTTGAGTTCTGTTTCTTCTGCAATATTGCTCTAAATATAGCAACCATTGTAACTAGAGTGTTGATTTTTATTTTGCCTAAATACTAAGTATATCCATTTTCTAATAGAAAGGTAAAAGAAATATTAAAACTAGAGATTCCACGAATTGTTGTTACAGCGAATAGTCGAATACCGATTAATCATCATTTCCTATGGTGAATAGTCGCCATTATTATTCGACGTAAAAAAGTAATATAAAAAATTATTTAATTGTCATCTTACAAATAATTTATTTGTTTCTTTAATCTAAATTTTTTCTAAGTTTATGAGAAAATAGAAATCAGTCTCATATTATACTGATTTTACATTTTAAAATGCTAGCAACCCTTTTCTTGTGCGTATTTTACGGGTAATGTCTCGTTTTGTTTAACCCAGCATTTAATACTGTAGGGGATTTCCCACCCAATCGATTTCAATTGTATTTAGTTTGGGCGGCACGCATTTTTTTGTCATTCATGATGAGCTTGCTTGACGTGACGTCGGTCTTAGTTTTAATTTTCCTAATGAAAACAAGTGCTTAATTAAGATTTA
Source organism: Parnassius apollo (assembly GCA_907164705.1). NCBI lineage: Eukaryota > Metazoa > Arthropoda > Insecta > Lepidoptera > Papilionidae > Parnassius > Parnassius apollo. Next base: position 15,184,340 of record CAJQZP010000212.1, read on the forward strand.
TTATTTATTAAAAATTTCAATTGAATTAAAGACTGAAATAGTTAAAGTGTAACAGAACTAGAAAAACAGTCATGCCAAATCCCCCATTTTAAGTAAGCTTGCTAAACGATACTTAATCACACAAGCAAGCTCTGTTTATTCATAAAGACTATTTTTGAGGCAGGTTTAATTTATGAAGAAAAGTTCAACCAACCTAATCCCAACCGTACACCGTGCAGAAAAACCAGTTTTTTGCACCATAATCTGACCCTTTTGGACTTTAAATATTAGATAATTAAAAGCCTAACTAGTTAACTTCAAAATAACTGATTTTTGACAACTTTTTTATCTTAATGATAATAATTAATGCTAAGTGTGTTTTGTTCTTTAAGAAAAATTACAGTTTGATATATTTGTAAGTCTATGTTTTTTTAAATTAAAAGTTTATTTCAGACAACTATTCGTCGGTATTTGGCGAAAAACAAAAAAAATACATTTTTTTACATAATAGCGAGTACTCGCGGCATCTCTAATTAAAACATTATGTAAATAAATTTTGCTACATATTTTGTTGGTTCGGAAAAAATGTTAAATTTATTCTTTTGCACATAACATAGATTAGTTTATATTTAAAAAAGGCGATACCGTCATTTAATCGCTTTTCTAATGTGTATATTACTAAATATAAATATAATTTTACACACTTTCTATGTAAATAAGATATAAAACATTATTCTAAAAATTCTAAAATAGAGTTGTTAACTGACAACTTGAAAACCTGCTCTGATTGCAAGTGGTTTTGTTTTCACCACACACCTAAGAGCTTTCCATTAAAACTTTAACCATTCGCTTAATGTAAAAAAAATTTCTTTTCTACCCTATCAACGCTTTTGTCGATACAAACAAGTCAATTTTTGTGATTGCGAGATATTACCAAAAATATTTTCGTCATGCATTACGATTATTCAAGTCACAAAGCGTGACACAAACCAAATATCCTTTGTCTTGTAATAATAGACTTATAAAATTTGACAGCAACGTTAGGAGAAAGTGAAAGAAGACGATGCACGTACGATGGCGCCTGCTGCCGCTATGTGATTATCAAAAAATCAACTCTACAATAAAATCCATTCAAACGCAATAGTGTTAAAAATATTTTATTACATAATACTTCAAACACATTCGACTAGTGTGTATGTAGTCAATTCTTTTAAACCGTAGATGCTGAAGTCTATTTTAAACGAAAATTATGTCAACAAGTTCGTGGTGTGAACAGAATAAATGTTAATAATTAAATACTTGAGATACATTATTGTTTATTGTTCATATAATTGATAGTTAAACAATAAAACATAATTAATGTATGGATGATATAAGCAATAATCAAAATCTAAATAATAAAATATTATTCGGTAAAAATTTCTACATTTTTTTTAAAATTATTCTTAAAGCCTTTTTATACAATAAGGTAATGTGTGTCAATCGTTAATAAAAAAAATAGTGCCAACGCTCCATATACACCACGAATGATTACATCGGACGCATGTTACATGCGATAGTAAAAACTGGAACAAACAAAGAGATTTAAATAGGAACAAAGAACAGAAGGGATCACAATATTTTCATAACATACAAAATGTGGCCAGAGTAGTTAGGTAGTAGCTTAAGCTTGTTATTAAAACAAAACAAGATTTGTTATTAAAACAAAAAAAGTTTGAGATTAAGGCGCATCTTGAAATCCGTATAATCTCTTTACAGATATTATAATTTTTTTATAATATAGATCATTACCCATTTATAATATATACATAACATAGGTACTTCTCGTTTTGATACAGCTTAAGCATATATTAATGCATTAAGCAGGATCGAAAAAGCGCTCGCTTTATAGAGACAAAAAAGTAACATTTTTGATATTTATTTCAGTTTTTACGTTATTTTTTATTTAATGACATGATAATTTTTATTTTTATTTATCAACAATCTTGAAACTTCTGTTTTCGAAAGGATTATCATCAAATATAAACAAAATTAAACTCACAACGGCCTCATGATATTCAAGCAAAAAATGTAACGTGAAGCTATACGAGACATACCGGATCCATACAAGATTAAAACTAAGCTTTTCAAGCGTTTCAGTACAGTTCATTTTGCATAGATCGGACCATAAACAATAATTAAAAAAGCTGAAGGTACTCCGGGTTTAACAATGACATCGGAACGTCAGTCATCTCAGTCCCCCGTGACCATGGGTGCTGGAAAGCGCCCGAAACGTCGGGAATTAAAAATAAAAGTAAATAAAAAGTAAAAATAAACGCGATAAAATCCGTAAAAGTAGGTTTAATCATGTATAGTGTTCGCGTAAGTATAAGAAATCATTACATACATACAACATAAAAAAAGAACTTTTAATATTGTAATATTGATACTATATATATATATATATATATATATATATATATATATATATATATATATATATATATATATATATATATATTTGAATATAATGTAAAATAGTCTCAATTTAAAAGTGAAAAGGCAAAAAACCGAAATCTTTAATAAATTTAAAATAACTTTCTGCAACTGGTCTCCTGATGACACTTAAGTAGGCACAATTTACGTTGAATAAAGTTACGTGAATAATGAAGTCAACAAAAACTAGAACAGGTATAAATAAGGCAGGTCTTAGACTGAACGTATGAGTTTTTTTTTTCAGGCAAGTATAGTGTATTCTATTTTGAAATCTGTCGCAAAAAACATAGCCTCTACTCTCTAGCAATTCCTTACTTATAAAGAAATGTTTTTTTGTCCAACGGTTTTATTCACATGAACTTAAAAATCAATTTGATTCCTTTTACACTTGATAAAACCTGATAATAATTCGAGATGTGGATTCCCAAATTACTAGTATTGAATGTGAACTTTATATAAAGGGTTGCCAGCTGTAGTTTTTTATGTTAATTATAAAATAAAAAGTGTTAACATTTAAATAAATTACTAAACTACTATGCATTCGAGCTATAAATAATAATCACTTAAGAATCTCTCTCTACAAGTATTAGAGAGCACTCCGGAAAGTTTTAGAAATTGTTAGAATATGTCATTTAATTATAAAATTGAATTATAATTTAATGTATTTATCTTAAGCCATCAATGCAAAATAATTCGCGTTAATACCTCACCGCAAAGTTAAAAAAAAAATTACTTCACGTTCGCGCGACTTTCTACCGCGTGCTTGTACACTAGCGAAAGACACACAGAGACTGAAGTGAAACGTGCGATCCCGCGGCCATATCACGGAGAACTAGCCACAAGCACTCGCGCTTCACGTGTACTGGACAACCACTCGAAATCAAGAGATAGTGGCTACCAGATTCATTTTACAGGTTGCATAAGGGTTGAAAGGACTAAAAACATTAACTTTGTGTATCATTTTTTTCCTGAACAACCCGTGATCAGCCACTTAGTTGGAAAGAAAATTTTACATCTACCATTTATGAGATATTTTTGACCCCATTTATCAGTCTTTTCACATGCCACTACGCCAAAAAAAAAAAACCATATAAAATATGTATTAAACAATGTATATAATAAGAAAAACAGTAATGCTGATTATAAAAACAAATCTTAAATTGAATAAAACCACTTATATGGATTTTCTTTATAAGTCCTAATTATTATATATCCGCAGTAGAACCGTAATGACCGACATAGCCCAACGGATTCGTAAGCTCAAATGCCAATGGGCCGGCCATATAGTTCGTAAAACTGACAACCGTTGTCGAAAAAAAGTTCTCGAGTGGCAGCCTCGTACCGGTAGGCGCAGTGTAGGGCGACCCCCCACTAGATGGAGTGACGACCTGGTAAGACATGCAGGAAGTTGATGAATGCAGGTGGTTCAGGACAGGACAAGACAGATGATGATGATGATGATGATGAAGTCCTTTTAATCCCCCCGTGACCGTGGGTGCTGTAAAGCACCCTAAACGTCGGGAATTAAAAATAAGTTAATCAAACGCAATAAAATCCATATAAGTGGTTTTATTCAATGTGTAGTGTTCGCGTAAATTTAAGAAATCACAAATCTTATAGAAAGAAGAAAATAAAGTTAGTAAGTTTATATTATAAGGGTGGGTCATAGCATATCCCTCTTATCCACGACTGCGATGTAATTTTTTATTGTTATCTCTACTGAAAATGATTGCCCGATTGCGATGAAAGCACGGATAATATACGTATTATAGCTAGTAATAATATACGTATTAGTAGCTATTTTCATCTAAATCCTCTGTCTAAAATCGCTTCTAGCCCTGATTGCGGTGCATTTTTGTTGTATTTTAAATTAGTACCGAATTTACAGTCCTGTCGTTGATATGTAGTTACTGCGAGTCGTAGACACCTTCAACCAATTTAAAACAAAGAAGGATATTATACATGTGTTTTTTACCTTTGTGGACAAAAATTAAATGCCTCACGGACGATTTAAATGTTAAATTAAATATATATGAAACAATGTATCGCTTATAATAATGTTTAATATAAATTATATAAGAAATTTAATTTACTTATGAGTTTGTGCATAAGATAATATGTTATGATTTAGTTTGTTAAGTTACAGCCAAACGTAACCTAGCACAAAGGAGGTCTCATTTCTAAGAGGGTTTAGGGCAAGAAAGTTTGTGTCAGCGGAGATCGAACCCGAGTTGCTCGCTTACTATGAAATTTACAGTAAGGGCCTGAGCTACCACGGCTCTTGAATTAAAGTGCTAAGAATGTTATGATTTAACTCAATTAATTTATTGTTAAGGCATAATTATTTCCCAACCATTGTTTAACACTTTCACTGTCCGGTTTGTTATGTAGCGCACAGGACAGTGAAAGGGTTAAGATAACTAAAGTTACGCCGAACTCACTCTTAAAAATTTCTCTTTCGATCAATTAACTGCACTTGATTATAATTATTACAGACAAAGTATAGAAGAATGTTGCTCCTTATATGAAATCGAGTTTTGTGTGAATTTTTTAATTATAATATGCAATTATGTGGAATTTCCACAAAATTCAAATTATAAATTCACGATGAATAAAGAAGCTTTGTCCCGTATATTTTTTGGACTAACGGGACTACTTAAGAAATCGCCAAAAATATATTTCATAGAACAATAACTGCTTTCACTGCAGTCACAACTTCTTCTACTTCATTAGCACGTTTTATTTCTTCTATTTAATAAGTTCACTACTAGACATATACCACTACCGTTAAGGAAGATTTAAGTTAATCGCCAAACTTGGCATATAGTTTGCCAATCATAGTACCAGACGTCTTGCTGCTTTTGAACGTAGTAGAACCATTCTACAGCTATATTATGCTTATAGAACGAATGAGTCGACAGGAGAGCGGAGAGAGACCACCCTCTCCCAGAATACTAGCGTGAAATAGCAGTTTAATGCTGCTGTGTTTCGTATGGTAAGTGTGGAGAACCAGAGACCCTTTTTATTAGTAACGAGGCGCCGATTGTCAGACCTTGATGTATTTGTATGAGTGCTCTTACGACGTGTATGACAATTTGCAGTGTTACATGATGTCCATATTTTTACATGTCTGTGGTATAATCACTCTATGCCTGCGTTTTGATTGCAGCATGAATTAGTAGACTCCAACGAACAAGAACAATGCTATAAAGGAATTCCAGCGCAATATAGCAGCATAATGCGGTGGCGAAAACTGGAGACGTGGCAGAGCGCTGCTGCAATTTGGTTTTAACGCCAAGGACTTAGCTCGACCGGGGAAGGATCGCGCTTTCACAAAATACGAGCGTAACATAGCGGCTTAATTTTTGCTGTGTTTCGTATAGTGAGTATAGAGAATAGGAAATCCCTTTTACTGGAAACAAAGCATTTCATCTTATTCCACAAGGTTGAAAACGCATCTTCATTGGGATTTTTTAATTAAAATAGGTGTATTATGTCTATGAGCCACATAATCCACTTACCATCAGGTGGACTGTGTGTTCGTTTGTTACCGTTTTACGTACATACCTTATACCTTTACGCTGCTGTCTATTGTCTGATCTGGTAATGGTTGTACCGCCATCTATTGGAAGTCATATCATCTATAGTATTTCCTGGCATTAGCCATAGTAAACACTTACGACACACACGGGATGAAATGGGGTAGGTAGATTCTACGCCGCCATTACATATCAGCCAGTACTAAATGTTATTAGTTATGAAACTCCCAAGATTTTATCAACTTTTATCGGAAAATGTGTCTATCATACTTCATTTTTATAACAGACACAATACAACGTAGTCTTTGAAAAAAATATCGTATTAAATCGATAAGCAGTTTCTCTTTTGTTGGCTGGAGTTTGCACATACGTCAGGGAGGACATCTGTTCTCGACGCCTCGGCAGTCTTGAAGGTTCGGACCCGTCCGCTACGCGTAGACAGCGACGACCAACCGCGCCTCTACGTGTGCCTTTATAGATCCCATATCGGTAATGCCGAAATAGACCGACACTTCTATCACGTCCAAATGTCTACAGATTCGTTGCTACAGCAGATACCCTCCGCAGAGTTAGTGATCCTCGGTGATTTTTACATTAGAGAAACATTTTGGCAGATTTTCCGATAGATTAGTGAAACATTTTGGTAGATTTTCCGATCAAATTAGCACTAAGAGTTATTTAAGATCGAGGTCAGGTAACAAGTTCGATAGTGTTTTTAGTGGGTTTGTAAGTAAACCTCTAAATGTATGCGTCATTAATAAAAATATTGCACAGGCAACAATACTTTAATGTGGTATATGTATCCTATACTAAAAATGTTCCGAAGAGAGGAGATAGAATTTAAAAGTTTTTGTAAAATTGCGGCAAAAAAACAACATATTTATTCCGTCCACAAATAGATTAGTGAAACATTTTATGATTTTGTACAAAGTGACCGTGAAGTTGAATAGAAAGAAAGAAAAAAAGAAAGAGAAAATAAGTTTATTTAACAACACACTATAGCATTTTTTTATTGGACAGGGGGCAAACGAGCATACGGTACACCTGATATAAAATGACTACCGCGGCCCATGAACAAATGCAACACCAGAGGAATTGCAGGTGTGTTACCGGTCTTTTACAAAGGAGTAAGCTCTTGTCTTGAAAGTCCCCAGGTCGTATCGGTCCGGAAAAATCGCCGGGGGTAAACTATTTCACAGAAAGGTCATACACGGAAGAAAACTCCTAGTGAAACGTACGGTGGTGGATCGCCAAGCACCCAGATGATGTGGATGGTATCGGGAGGTTTGCCCCGTAGTCCATTCATGAAATTTGGCGGCTGGGATTAATCCGAACAATTTCTCAGAGCACTCCTCGTGGTAGATGCGAAAGAAAATGCAAAGAAATGCAAAATCTCTTCAAAGCGCCAGTGAATCGAGCCGATCGGAAAGCACTCGGTCGTCGACGATTCGAACTGCTCTGCGCTGGATGCGGTCAAGTGGAAGGAGCTGGCACTGAGCCCCAGCCCAGAGATGGAAACAGTATTCCATGTGTGACTGAACTTGCACCTTGTACAGTTGAAGGCGGTGTGCTGGCATGAAATACTGTCCCGCCCTGCTGAGTACGCCAAGCTTTTTAGAGGCCAATTTGGCCTTTTCTACCAAGCGACGAACACGAAACTGCACGTCACTCAATATATCAACGCGGAGGATTCCGATCCTGGCTGAAGCAACAACTGTGCCTTGAAACTGAGGAGATACGACAAAGGGATTCATTTTAGCGGTAATCGCGCAAACTTGTGTCTTCGGAGGGTTAAATTTGACTAGATTTAGTCGACCCCCAATACGAGACTTTGTTCAGCAAAGACTCGACTTCGAACACAGTGTGTCCCGGTACTCGGAGACGCTTTCCCGAGAAATATTGGCACGGCCGGTGTATAGAGCATCACCAGTGCTATCATCCGCATAACAATGAATGTTACCAGTTTGCTACATATCATTGATATACGGAAGAAACAGCGTCGGTGATAGCACTCATCCTTGTGGAATGCCAGCATTAAGACGCTTGTAATCGGAGCATGCACCGTCTACAACGATCTTGATGCTCCGATCTGCAACAAAACTGGTTATCCAATTGCACAATTTATCGGGAAGCCTATAGGAAGGGAGCTCCGAAGGCAGCGCTTTGTGCCAAACCTTATCGAAGGCCTTCGCAATATCCAAACTAACGGCCCATGCTTCTCCCTTAGTCTCCCCCTATCGATGAGTCAGATAAACCAGAAGATCACCAACTGATCGAGCGCAAGGAAAACCGTATGAGCGGTCACTAATCAGCTGGTGATCCTTAAGGTACCTCATGAACTGACAGTTTTCAATGAACTCCATTGTTTTGGAGAACAAGGAGGTGATGGCGATAGGCCTGTAGTTTGACTGATCCGAGCGGTCGCCTTTTTTAGTGATCGTGTAGACGAAATCCGTCTTCCATGATTTTGGGACTACGCCTAGAGAGTAGGAGTACTGGAAAAGTCCCGTTAGAACCGGTGTCAACTCTAGATTACACGTCCTCAGCACAATTGGGGGGATTCCGTCAGGCCCACTCGACTTGTGGTTCAATCCAGGGAGAGGAGTGCTTTGCAAACCGAGCGCTGTATGAACCACACATCCGGCATGGAGCACTCACCGCGAGATGGTCGGCGGTGTGCTCCCCCCGTCATCGATAATGATCCGAGGAGCCAAGAGGGGCCTCGGTGGAGACCCGATATCTGTCCGGATGAGAGGTCAGCAGAAGGTCCAACAGTGAAGGTGAGTGATCCTCCACATCTGGAATCTGCGTAGGCGAAGTCACCAGTTGTGTCAGCATGCATGATCGGTGAAACGTGAACCAAGCCATTCGGCGTGGTGGGCGTTAAATCGCCGAGGATATAGAGACGAATCTGTTGCGATTTGGACGTGGTCGAAGTGTCGGTCTGTTTCGGCATTACCGATATGGGTCCTATAGAGGCACGCGTAGAGGCGCGGATGGTCGTCGCTGTCTACGCGTAGCCAAAGGATGGACGGGTCCGAACCTTCAAGACTGCCCAGGCCTCGAGAACAGATGTACTCCCTGACGTATGCGCAAACTCCAGCCAGAGACACAAAGGAGTGTTGCAGTTTGTACCCCGGTAAATATAATAAAACCCGGTGTAAATATAATAAAAGCAGCAATTACTAAAATAAAATGAAATAGAAACGAATAAACGGAAAAGTATGTAAGGCACGGTATTATACAATTGTCATATATTGAATATAATTTAGTAAGTACTTTTGTAGTTATATTTAAACGAACCAGTTGAAGCTGCCTTTATTCTATTTTCTTAATGTAACTATAGAAGAATCACATAACACTACAAGTCAAGCAAAATTGATATTAGACAGAGAGTTACGTCACAGTTTCTCATTATTAAGACTAGTATTCAAACCCCCCCACCCCCAACGACTCTGTCCGTTGTACCAGGGTGATGCTAGAAGACAGGATCCTGAACATGGTAGAAGCCATCTCGGGTACCTGTGGAATGGGAGATCCTTGGGAAAGCTGGACAGTGCCGACAATAAATTGGGTCAATGGAGTCCTGGGATGTGATAAAACAACTTGGGTTATAAACCAATTCGATGCGAAGGATGATTTTACTGTCACAACAACTACAGAAACAGCTAAAGACCTGAGAGAAAAGTTAGCCAACCGCATAGGCACTGACGCAAAACAAAAGTGCGCACTATGGCCTTAGTTTTAGTAAATGGCATGAAAAGACAAAAGAGAAGATGCACTCGACTTTTAGTAGACGAAGCTCTCATAAACCATTTCGGAGCCATAGTAATGGCAATGCGACTGAGTGGAGCGGAAAAAATACTGCTTATTTTTATCTCTATATAGCTTACTTAAAGTTTCAGAAGCTGTTGCCCATAAACAAATTTCTACTTTTATTTTCATAAACAAGATTCTTTCATCATAAGAGTCTTCGCCCTAGGCATGGCACTACAACTGCCCTTCTCAAGGTTACTGAAGATATTCGAGAGGGTATGGAAAATTCCAAATTAACAGTTCTTATCATAATAGATATTTCTCTTTTAATACTCCATCTTGCTAGCTCTACATGAATATCTCTCTTCAGCCCAATGGTTCTCATCATATTTTCGAGGACACCAACAGGCCCTGCGTTCTGGCCATAATATTTCCATTCATTCTCTCACCTCTTCTATTTTACCAATTTTAATCAATTTTATTACATTAAGCCTCAAGTGCTCCTATCATCTGTATGCATAGATCTACAACTATGTGCGCAGGCGGAACCATCCACCAACCAATATTAATAATCCAATAGCATAACTAAACGAAGATTTACATTAGGTATATATTTGAATGATCCACTGTGTTTGGAATTAACGTGAATACTTCTAAATGTCAAGCGATCATTTTAAGTAGCCCTAGATACTTATCCAAATTAGATATCTCCATTTTGTCATTCATTTTGTACAATAACGATGCTATCCCATACTCTCTAATTGTTAAGAATCTCAGACTGTACGTTGATAGCTGTCTTTCATGGAACAAGCAGATCCAGGAGGTAAGCCGCAAAGTTACTGCTACATTACGATCTGTATATCACCTGAATTTTTTCTGTCAACCGCTTTGTTGCTTGTTCATAACATAACATAAACACTCACGCCTGTCACCCAGAGGGGTAGGCAGAGACTAAAGACTTCAATTTAGCACGATCCTGACATACCTCTCTCGCCTCTTCCACATCCATATACCTACGCATACATGCTCGTCGGTTAAGGGTACTCTTAATTTGGCCTATTTTTAATATATCGCCTATTTGGTCGACATTCGCCTAGGACGTCCCTTTCCGACTCTTCCATTCACTTTTGCAACATATATTTGCTTTGTAAGTCTTTCCTCATTCATTCTTTCTACATGACCAAACCACCGAAGCATTCCTTTCTTAATCCTGGTCACCGCATCATCTTGCAAACGACCCTTCTTTTCTTCGTTTCTTACCCTGTCACTTAGATTCAGCCCTAACATACTCCTTAGCGACCGCATTTCTACTGCATTTATTCTACTCTCGTGCTTCTTCTGCCACACCCAACTTTCACTACCATACGTTAAAGTAGGGAATAATACAGCATTGTGAATTGCTATACGTGCCTTTTTTGACATATTCTGACTTTTCACAATAGAGTGTAGAGCTCCATTTACTTTATTTCCTGCATTCATTCGTCGTTCAATATCCTTATCATATCTCCCATCCCTGCTGAATACACATCCCAAATATATAAATTTATCTACTTGCTCGACCATCTCCCCTTCTATTCTTATTTCACATATCATCTTACTTTCTTCTCTTTCAAAAACCATAACTTTCGTCTTACTTGCATTCACTTTCATTCTCCTTTCTTTTAATGACCTGTTCATTATGTAACCATCATTTGCAACTCGGCCGTCGACGACGCAAGTATGACTTGATCATCGGCGTACAAAAGGCAAGATGGTTAACTCACCCATTTTTAATCCGCATTCTTCAACTTTCAAATTTTCCAAACAACTGTACATAAATAGGTTGAACAGCCACGGGGAAGCTACACAGCCCTGTCTTACACCTTTATGGATGCCAAACCAGTCCGAGTAGGCCCCGTTGTTCCTAACACAAGTACTCGAGTCAATAAAGAGTTCTTAATGTAGCAGTAACTTTGCGGCTTACCTCCTGGATCTGCTTGTTCCATGAAAGACAGCTATCAACTACAGGCCGAGATTCTTAACAATTAAAGAGTATGGGATAGCATCGTTATTGTACTGTATTGTAATTTGGATAAGTATCTAGGGCTACTTAAAATGATCGCTTGACATTTAGAAGTCTTCTTCTTCTTTTTCTACCTAGCGTTTATCCCGGTTGCTCATCCCGCCCAACGCGGGGGAACCCAGGGTCGGCTTTCCTACGCTTCCTCCTCCACTTTGCCCGATATTCGGCGTCCCTCGCAACTAGCCCATTGGCGCGCATGTCCTTCTGCATGACATCAAGCCAGCGTTTCATGGGCCGACCTCCACTCCTGGTACCAGGTAGGGTCATGCCCAGGTATTTGTTTCCCACGAAGCTTGCCGGTCGTCGTAAGACGTGGCCGCACCAGCAGAGGTGACTTTCCTGCAGCTTGTCAGCAATGTCACGGACATGGAGGCTGCCGCGGATGTATGTATTCCGTACATGGTCTTTCCGCGTGACGCCACACATCCATCGCAGCATGTTCATCTCCGTGAACAACTACATGCAACAACTTCCGGTGTCGCTCCAGCACCGGCCACGCCTCACTGCCGTACGTAAGGACAGGCCTTATGATGGTCTTATAGACCTGTCCATTCAGCTTGACCGGCATTTTGGTGTCACAAATGACACCCGTCACCTCGCGCTATTTCGCCCAGGCCGCTGATATACGGGCCGGATGTCGCGATCGATGTCCTCGGACGCATCAAGCACAGATCCGAGGTACCTAAAGTTGTCCGTGCACTCAACGGTGTCGTCACCTATACGGAGAGACGTCAGATCTGTACTGTTGCGCCATATACTCCGTCTTCGCCACATTTAGCTTCAGCCCACCGTTCACAAGCGCCTCCCTCCATGCATGCACGCGTCTGGTGAGTGGCACTTATTAAGTGTGTCACGACCCCTTCAATAAGCAACCTTACTACCATAAGTCGGTCGCATATGCGTCTAACTTCCAAGACGCTATCGTGGAAATGCTCGGCGAGCACTACTGCCACACCGTTCTCCCCACCTGCCTGCCTGTATAGATCGGCTTGTAGCCGTGCCCAATATTCCGGCTCCTGTTGGCCTTCCACCGTGTCTCCTGCAGGAACGCTACTGCCACTTTACACCTGGCAAGTATGGCCGCAAGTTCTGTGGAGCGTCCCGTAAGCGTGCCAATGTTCCAGTTTGCAAAGCGAATCTTCGTAGTTGGTGCTAACGTTTTTAGCCGGGCTCGCACGGGGCCCGGTAGCCCTCGCATATTCGTCGCAGGGTTAAGGCGATCCCCATGCGCGTCGTTATGCGGCGACGCCCTAGTCCTAAACTCTTTCTTTTACTTTCCATTTTTGAGTGGCTTAGTGCCAATTACTGGGGCGACTGCCGTCTGACCCCCGAACCCCTAGGACGAATCCCAGGGGAGTGGCATCGCCAGAGCCCTTTCCGTTGTCTAGCAGGTGCGCCACCTGCAGGCGGGGTTGGCTTGGGCTCCAGGATCTTAGCGGAGCACCTTACACCCAAAAGTATCTAGGGCTACTTAAAATGATCGCTTGACATTTAGAAGTATTCACGTTAATTCCAAACACAGTGGACCATTCAAATATTTACCTAATGTAAATCTTCGTTTAGTTATGCTATTGCATTATTAATATTGGCTTGTGGATGATTCCGCCTGTGCATATAGTTGTAAATCATAGGCATACAGATGATAGGACCACTTGAGGCTTAATGTAATAAGATTGATAAAAATTGGTAAAACAGAAGAGGTGAGAGAATACCATCTTGAGGTTCACCGGCTAAAACATCACTCCAATCGGAAACATTATGGCAGTGCAGCGTGGTCCTTCGTCCTTTCCCAGTCGAGCCAACTCATTCGTGCTATTGAAAACTATGATATACCTGCAACTTCAGACTTTAGATTTATTATACGTGGTAGAGCCACGCTGCAGCTATATTATGGTTGTAACAAGAAAGGGTCGGCTCGACCGGGAAAGGATCATGCTCTCACAGAATACCAGAGTAAATTAGCAGCTTGATGCTGCTGTGTTTAGTATGTTTTTTTCTGGAATCGAGGCATTCCATGTTAGTCCTCAGGGGTGACAACGCATCTTCTTTTTGTTTTGATCCTACCCGTAGTTATGAGTGAGGAGACGTGTAAACTAAATAAAATAGAAATTCCGAAAGAAGATGAAAGAGATAGGGAGGTAAGTAAGTAAGGCAGCCGCATATGATAGAGTTTCACTCGAAATGCTAAGGACTGGAGAGGAAGTGGTGGCAGGCCTGCTGTACACCTTGATTAATTTATGTTGGGAAATAAAGCGAGTACTGGGAGACTGGTGCAATGCCGTAATAGTCCCAATATATAAGGGAAAAAGGTCGCAGCAGGGCTGTAAAAACAACCATGGTATCAGCCTTCTTAGCATTGTGGGAAAACTGTACGCTAAGGTACTAATTCAAAGAGTTATGAAAGAAACTGATGTAAAAATTTGGGATATGCAAGCGGGATTTAGATAGGGAATGGAACAGAAGAAGTCTTTTCCATGCGCATGATCGTGGAGAAGTTTTTTGGCGAAACACCAAAAGTTTTTTGTGCGTTCATGGATTTGGAAAAGGCTAGAGTGTGGAAGAGGCAGAGTGGACAAGGATGTGTTATGGCAAACGCTGAACTCATTTAGGTTTAACGCTGGGTTGATACATTGCATTAAATGCATTAAAGTCTCTGTAAATATGACCATGTATCTTCTTTTCATACTAAGCTTAACTGGCTGCCTATCCGTCAGCGCAGATATGTTAGAATAATATGCACTCTTTTCACTATTCTGAATGATCCTTGTGTTTCTGAGTTCAAGTACTACATCTAAATTTCAGTACTTAGGAGATTCTCATAATTGTTTTCTCCGTTCTTGGGATAATCTTTTTTTTATACAATTAGGGTGACAAACGAGCACACAGTCGACCTGATGGTAAGTGGATGCTGACGCCCATAGACATCTACATTTAACCTCTATTGAAAATCAAAATTCAGATGCGTTGTCACCCCTGAGGACTAACATGGAATGCCTCGATTCCAGTAAAAAAACATACTAAACACAGAAGCATCAAGCTGCTAATTTACTCTGGTATTCTGTGAGAGCGTGATCCTTTCCCGGTCGAGCCGACCCTTTCTTGTTACAACCATAATATAGCTGCAGCGTGGCTCTACCACGTATAAATCTAAAGTCTGAAGTTGCAGGTATATTATAGTTTTAAATAGCACGAATGAGTTGGCTCGACTGAGAAAGGACGAAGGACCACGCTATCACAAAATACCAGCGTAAAATAGCTGCTTAATGCTGTTGTGTTTCGTAAATGGTGAGTGTAGAGAACCAAAAACCCCTTTTACTGGAAGCGAGGCATTACATCTCAGTTCTCAGGAGAGAAATGCATCTGTATTTTCATTCTGTATTGAGGATAGATGTAGATGTCTACGGACCACAGCATCCACAAACCATCAGGTGGACTGTGTGCTCGATTGTCACCCTACTCTATAAAAAATACACACCTTTCGAATATATTTGTCCACACTCTAATTATTTTTGTAGTATATGTATACTACATATACTATTTTTGGTCGCATGGTTTTCACAGTTCATTTAAATGTCACTAATATTTATTTTGTACCTACTGATTTCTTAAAGTTATTTAATACCTATACGGTTATGACAAATTGATTAGATATATCACTTTTTCAATCTACAAACGAGAGTTTTGACCATCGAACGTTGTTTTCACGTTTTTGTTGTCACGTTGTTTGTCCGCGATGGACTCCTAAAATACTTAACCGATTTAAATCAAATTGTCACACCGTATGCAGTTTGATCCAACTTGAGAGATATGATAGTTTTGTGCCCAACAATTTTTTTTTTTGCTAATTTAAGGATTTTTAATAGGACATGACAAAGGGTCGTCGAAAAGGGCGGAACAACGTCTGCTTGGCATGCTAGTATTTTTTTTTATAGAAGAAGGGGCAAACGAGCATGCGGCTCACCTGATGTTAAGTGACTACCGCCGCCCATTATCAACCGCAACACCAGGAGAATTGCGGGTGCGTTGCCGGCCCTTTAGAAAGGAGTAAGCTCTTTTCTTGAAGGTCCCCAGGTCGTATCGGTCCGGAAAAATCGTCGGTGGTAAACTATTCCACAGAGAGGTTGTACGTGGAAGAAAACTCCTTGTGAAACGTACAGTGGTGGACCGCCAAGCATCCAGATGGTGTGGATGGTATCGGGACGTTTGACGTGTAGTGCGTTCACGAAATTTGGCGGCTGGGATTAATCCGAACAATTCCTCAGAGCACTCCCCGTGATAGATGCGATAAAATACGCAAAGAGATGCAACATCTCTTCGCAGCGCCAGTGAATCGAGACGATCGGAAAGCACTCGGTCGTCGACGATTCGAGCCGCTCTGAGCTGGATGCGGTCAAGTGGAAGAAGCTGGTACTGGGGAGCCCCAGCCCAGAGATGGGATCAGTATTCCATGTGCAGACGAACCTGCGCCTTATAAAGTTGCAGGCGGTGTGCCGGCATGAAATACTGTCCCGCTCTGCTGAGCACGCCAAGCTTTTTAGAGGCCAATTTGGCCTTCCCTTCCAAGTGACCACGAAACTGCACGTCACTCGATATGTCGACCCCGAGGATTCCGATACTGGCTGAGGCAGCAAGGGAAGTGCCTTGAAACTGAGGGGATACGACAAAGGGGTTCTTTTTAGCGGTTAACGCGCAAACTTGTGTCTTCTGGGGGTTAACTGGACTAGATTTAGTCGCCCCCAATCCGAGACTCTGTCCAGCAGAGACTCGACTTCAGACACAAGTTGTCTTTTTTGTCACAAGTCATGTCATTGATATGCAGAAGAAACAGCGTTGGCGATAGCAAGCATCCCTGTGGAACACCAGCATTAATAGGCTCGCAATCGGAGCTTGCACCGTCTACAACGACCTTGATGCTCCGATCTGCAAGAAAGCTGGTGATCCAATCGCACAATTTCTCGGGAAGCCCATAGGAAGGGAGCTTCGAAAGAAGCGCTTTGTGCCAAACCCGATCGAAGGCCTTCGCAATGTCCAAACTAACGGCCAATGCCTCCCCCTTGAACTCTACTGCCTCCGCCCATCTGTGAGTTAGGTAGACCAGAAGATCACCAGCTGACCGACCACGGCGGAAACCGTATTGGCGGTCACTAATCAGCTGGTGATCTTCAAGGTACCTCATGAGCTGGCAGTTTACAATGGACTCCATTGTTTTGGAGAACAAGGAGGTGATGGCGATTGGCCGGTAGTTGGACGGGTCTGAGCGGTCGCCTTTTTTAGGGATCGGGTGGACGTAAGCCGTCTTCCATGATTTTGGGACTACGCCTAGGGAGTAGGAGTACCGGACAAGACGCGTTAAAACCGGTGCCAACTCTGGAGCACACGTCCTCAGCACAATTGGGGGGATTCCGTCAGGCCCACTCGACTTGTGGATGTCCAGGGAGAGGAGTGCTTTGCGAACCGAGCGCTGTGTGAAGTGCACTTCCGGCATGGAGCACTCACACCGCGGGATGGTCGGCGGAGTACTCCCCCCGTCATCGAGAGTCGAGTTAGACGCAAAGAAAGAGCCTAGAAGATCGGCTTTCTCCTTTGCGGTATGGGCTAGTGAGTCGTCCTCCCTGTGCAGAGATGGAAGAGATGGCTGACGGAAATAACCCTGGACAGCCTTGGCGAGAGACCAGAATGCACGGGTTCCAGAAGGAAGGCGAACTAGTTTCTCGCCAATTCTGCCTATGTGCTCTGACTTTGCCTTGGCAATGACTCTTTGGACCTAGAGGCGGAATTATACTTCTTTTTTAGAGCGCTGGTGTTTACATCCCGGGACGCTGATGCATCAGCCCAGGCTTGGTAGCACTCCTGCTTATAGCATGATGCTATTTTACAGGAGCGACCAAACCATGGCTGAGACTTGCCTCCAATGGGCACCACAGAGGAAGGAATAAAAAGTTCCATACCCTGAAGTACCACATCAGCAACAGAATCCGCAACAACGTTGGGATCATCCGGCGAGAAGCAAACCCGCCCCCAAGGGTAGGATGCAAAGAAAGACCGCATCCCATCCCAATCGGCTGACCTATAGTGCCAAACACGGCGGCAGCCTGCAGAATGCAACCATGATTTCAGCGTGAGTGGCACCACACTCCGGACCAGACAATGGTCCGAGGAGCCTAGAGGGGCGTCGACGGAAATCTGATATCCGTCCGGGTGAGAGGTCAGCAGAGGGTCCAACAGGGAAGGTGCATGATCCTCCACATCTGGAATCCGCGTAGGCGAAGTAACCAGTTGTGTCAGACC
Organism: Parnassius apollo; assembly: GCA_907164705.1. Classification (NCBI taxonomy): domain Eukaryota; kingdom Metazoa; phylum Arthropoda; class Insecta; order Lepidoptera; family Papilionidae; genus Parnassius; species Parnassius apollo. The sequence goes on from CAJQZP010000212.1 coordinate 15,202,439, forward strand.
ATATGCCAAGGCAAAATCATGAACAAATCTCCCCGCATGATCGGTTAAACGTGAACCAAGCCATTCGGCGTGATGGGCGTTAAAGTCGCCGAGGATCACGATCTCTGCGGAGGGGATCTGCTGTAGCAACGAATCTGCAGCCATTTGTACGTGGTCGAATAGTCGGTCTGTTTCGGCATTACCGCTATGGGACCTATAGAGGCACCCGTAGACGCGCGTATGGTCGTCGCTGTCTACGCGTAGCCATATATAAAATAAATAAACATAACAGCGGTCAAAAAGCTAAATTAAAGTAAAGAAAACGATTAAATGTGTATACACATGCCATAAACACAAACTGAAAAGTATAAGGCGACATTATATTCTCAGGAATCTGTAACAATATAAAATAAAAAAACATCACAGCGGTCAAAAAGCTAAATTAAAGTAAAGAAATACATAAAAAATAATAAATATGTTAGGAAAGTGCAAAAGATAATCAAAACTAAAATTAATATTAAATTATATAAATGTATGTAAGGAAAAGCAAGAATTTAATTAATAAAGTTAAATTATACTAAATTGTGGTGAAAATATGAAAAACTGTTATGAGACTGCAATAGAGTGTCTCAATTCAGAAATTTTATCACTTAAAAACTCCCTACAAATTATATCGAATGAATATACATCAGCTCGGGATAAGATAAAATAACGCACATATATTTACCCTGAATGTTCTCGTAGTCATGTAAATATAATGAGGAGCGCTTTGACTCCTTAATGAAACATCAGAGTATCAGCGCTCCGTACCAGTACCAGGGTCATCGAGGAGAATATGTGTAAATAATAATGTAAACTAATGACTCCTCGTTTTCGCTTACACTCTACGGCAGTGCCATGATTAAAATATGACAAAGTAAATAATGCTATATCTAAATTAGAAAATTGGTTTAATGGTAATAATTTGCATTTAAATGGCACTGAAACTAATTTTACTAAATTCGTAACTCCAAATTTAAAACATCTAATTATACCAATGTAATTTTAAATGGAATACCACCATTTTTCTTAGAATCACATAAGACGCGAAACTTCAATGGGGCCCCAATATCAAAACTAGTAAGCAGACTTAATTCTGAGGCATATGCTGTAAAAAAGATTAGAAATCTTACCAGTGTTGAAACAGATAGACTAGTGTACTTTAAGGAAATCATAGCATACATAATATCGTATGGTATTTTGCTATGGGGACATGCGACTGGCATAAAATTATATTTGTTTTACAAAAGATGGCTATTAATATATTAAATTTGACCTCTCAATACATTTCATCATCATTCATCATTATAGCCCTTTACAAGTCCACTGCTGAACATAGGCCTCCCCCAAGGTATGCCACAAAGCACGGTCCTGAGCCACCTGCATCCATCGACTTCCTGTACATTTATGAAAATGTAATTTACGTACAAAAGAAAAGTAGTTTCACAAAAATAAGTGATACCCATTCTGTAAATACTAGGAAATGCCTGCCTAGTTGGTCTAGTGGTTGTAGTAATGCAAAAGTCGATCATGGGGTCCCGGGTTCAAATCCCAGGTCGGGCCAATAAAAAATCTGTTTATTGAGTTTTTCGTCAAGAAATTCTCAGTATCTGCCCGGAGTCTGGAAGTTGGCGGTATCAAACCCCGTGCCTCGGAAAGCACGTAAAGCCGTCGGTGCTGCGCCTGATCTCTCTCTAGTCGTGCCGGTTTACCGTCCCATCGGATTATGAGAATGAGGGAATAGAGAGTGCACCTGTGCTTACGCATACACTTGGGCACTATAATCCTGTCCTGCGTCGATGGCTAGACTCCGTTGAGGCTAGCCGCCGTGACCGAAATTCGGTCTGGAGGACTAGGAACAGACACAAGCTCGCAGTTCCAGGTGCTCGACTCCACCGACTTAGTAATTTATTTTTGGGGCAATGTATTGTATACTTTCTGTGCATTTACAACAAAAGCCCAGAAAGTATACAAAATTTGACCTACACAAGTTCAAAAACTTTAATAAACTAAGTTTGTATAAAAAGGCTTTTATTATAATATTAATGAATTTGTGGACAATAATAACCCCCGAAAAAGGTGATCGCTACCAAGCTATTTCTAATTTATTTTGTGTTGTGAATTGTGTAACGTACATAATTGTAAGCTGTTATTTTTTTAAGTTTCGCTGGGTTTCTAGCTGGTTCTTTCCAGGACACAGGATTTTTTCCGATCCAGATAAATTAAAAAAGTGTCTTTCAATAACTATTATTTATAGTCTATAACGAATAAAAATGTTTCTGTTTGTTTCAAAATACCTTTGTATAATATTGATGGTCATCCTTTGGCAGAAGTGAACTCTGTTCGAGATCTGGGTGTGGTTCTGGACAAAAAGTTGCGGTTTCATAAGCACGTTGATGGAATTGTTACAAGGGGTCTTCAAATGTTGGGGTTCGTGTTGCGTAATTCTAAAGAATTTAAGAGGACCTCTACAAAAATTTCCTTGTACAAGTCTTTAGTCCGTTCCAGCCTCGAATACTGTAATGAGGTCTGGTCTCCTTTTTATGACATTTACGTGAAACGCATAGAGCGTATTCAGAAGCATTTTTTGTGGCATCTTTCGTACCAAACTTACAAAATAAAGGAGCTACCCTCATACGAAGACCGACTGACGTATTTTAAATTAAGTAGCCTGCAACAGCGGAGGCTTTTGCTGGATTTCGTGTTGCTACCTATACACAAAATCGTCAACGGAACCGTAGACTGTCCATATCTGCTAAGTGCAATAAATTTCAATGTACCTTTTAAGCTAGTGCGTATCAGCCGATACGTCCCCTTTTCAATTGAAGGCAGTAAAACTAATTTGGGTCACCATGCACCATAAACAGGTTACAGAGGCAATATAACCAACTCTGCAAGACATGTGACGTTGAAATTTTTTCTGATAAGCCTCAAAAATTCAAGCAAAAAATTATGCAGTCCTTTGCTGTTAACTAACATTTAGACCTAGTTTTAAGTTTGTAGTTGTAAGTTTTAAGAAACATATTCGTTGCCCACATTGCATGCCGTGGCAACCTTTAATTAAGACGACACTTAGATATAAGCCTTCCTGTAATTTGTAGTATTTACATTGTGTTCGTGTACGTCTTGTTGGTTGTCCTAAATAAATAAATAAATAATGCGTAATGATTTAGAGATCAGTGTTTGGAATAAAGATATTTAAGATTAACATTATGTTGTCAAAATTATTCTCACGTCAATGCAATGCTACAAAAACATTTCGTGTAACACTCAACGCACATGCAATGTCATGGCAAATGATCCGTAAAAATTAATTAACAGCCTCGCAGCCGATCTTCAACACGGCCGTTATTGTTTGGAAACCGTTGCTTGCACCAGTTTTGCTTGACGATTTCTATTCTGCGTGAAAAACTCAAATCAGGCTTCGCCTCCGTTCTTTATCCATTTTAATGAATCATGACAATTTAATCAAGTAGTTAGGTTAGATACTTTTTTAAATATTTAGTTGCTAATTTATAACTTTCTTAACTATTAAAGTCACCTAATTTGCATAGAAGATAAATCCTCAGTTTTAATTAATTTGAAATAAGTTTATAATTACTACAATGTATCTCTATAATGTGCTTACTAACGTCCTATTGCTCAGACCTCATTTCATTTTTTAGAATATATTTACAGCTAAAGAGACACCATCAAACGGTTGCCTTTTTAAGTGATAGAGATGTGGCGACGCTGTCGTCGCGCCCCAAGCGAAACACATCGAAGCCTAAATCACGCTATCAACATTCCGAATCATAAACAGTAGATATATATAGAACATGTCCGAACATCACACACACACATCCGAACTATCACACGTAGTGTTGGCCGCTCCCCGGGCAGAACACCTTGCCCGGCGGGAGATCTCCCCTTTTCCTTCCACGGCCACAGTGCAGAGCCATGCTACAGCTATATTATGGATACATCTCGAATGAGTTGGCTCAACCGGGATAGGAACACGCTTTTTTTTGCGCCCGAAGCAAATATGGGCAACCCTACGGAAAGCGGGGGAGGGAGGTTGGGAATGCTCATAGCATACCACGCAGCCGGCTGCGTGGTTATGTGGTGACTTTTACCCACTAAACCCAACCTTTTAGGAATTGGCTTAACGATCTGACTAGAGATCTCTAAGCCGTATACGAACGCGACCCTCCTTGGCAGAAAGGAGGGCGCAAAGGAACACGCTTCACGCTAGCGTGAAACAGCAGAATCCTGTTGTGTAGTGAGTGTACAGTGTAGGGAACCGATTCCGTGTTAGGAGACCAAGATCCTTTTTACTGGTAACAAGCCGTTTCATCGTATCACTCAGGGATTACAACGCAATGAGTTTTTCAGAATTGCATTAATATCATACGTCTAGCAAGCAACATCTATCACTTTTTATATATCGGGCGTGTCTTGCGATGTTGTCATGGAATCAGAATTAGGTTATTTACTTTTTACTCTTTACAAATGTAATGAATATTGGTACTTAATTGAACGACTTTGAGATTGAACATCGCAGTGGGAAATCTCATGGCAACGCAGATACATTGTCAAGAAGACCTTGTCCTGAAGATTGCAAACATTGTACTAGGCAAGAGAGTAAGGAAGTGATATCCGTGAGGATGCTCAGGGCAGACCACCTCAGCAACGAGTGGAAGGACAGCTTACTACATGCACAGCAGGAAGATCCGGACATCAAGCCGATTCTGAAATGGATAAAGGCCAGTGCTCCCAAGCCCAATTGGAGCGACATCTCAGCGATGAGTTCGACCACTAAAAGCTATTGAGCCCAGTGGGACAGCTTGCTGCTTCAGGATGGAGTTCTGTGTCGTAAATGGGAAAATGTTCGGGGAGACAGCTGTCATTTGCAAATGGTTGTCCCTAAAGCTAAAGTACCGGATGCTCTACAGCTGTACCATAATGATTTTTCAGGAGACCATCTGGGAGTTAAACGAACTCTACTGAAGATCCGAGAACGGTTTTACTGGGTCCACTGTCGAAACGATTTCGAGGACTGGTGTCGCAAGTGTACAAGTTATGCGGCTGTAAAGGGACCTCAGACTCGTAGTAGAGGTGCATTGAAATTGTACAATGTTGGTGCACCATGGGAAAGAATAGCCATTGACGTGGCGGGCCCGTTTCCGGAGAGTGAAAGCGGTAACAAGTATTTCATGGTTGTGATGGATTACTTCACTAAGTGGCCAGAAGTCTTCGCCATTCCGATTCCAAAGCTTCAACAGTTGCAGATAAACTAGTTCATGAAGTCTTCTGTCGTTTTGGAGTACCTTTAGAGATTCACAGCGATCAAGGAAGGAATTTTGAGTCTCAAATATTCCAGGAAATTTGCCGAGTTATGGGTACTCATAAAACAAGAACGACTTCTTATCACCCGCAATGTGATGGAATGGTAGAACGATTTAATCAGACATTGGAGGGGTACCTAGCAAAAGTTGTAGACAATCGGCAACGAGATTGGGACAAGCACATACAACCGTTTTTGTTGTCATATCGAAGCGCTGTTCACGAAAGTACATCAGTGACACCAGCTTTCGCAAACTTTGGGAGAGAATTACGGCTGCCTGCGGACCTGATCACCGGGATACCACCTGATGCTCCACGCAGTATAACCGATTATGCAAATGAATTGCGGAACAAAATGTATGACATTTATGAGCACGTCAGACAATCGGGCCAGCAAATGTCTGAAAAGATGAAAACCCGGTACGACCGCAAAATAAACAACAAAGGGTTCGACGAAGGTTCACTAGTGTGGTTGCACAATCCAGTCCGCAGCAAAGGGAAATCTCCTAAGCTTCAAGCTAAATGGGACGGCCCGTACCGGATTGTGACCAGGATCAACGATGTAACCTACCGGATACAGAAAGGCGCAAGAGGGACTCCTAAGATCGTCCATGTGGATCGCCTGGCGCGTTATTATGGGGCCGATAATGCTCGGGACGAGCATGTCTTAGGAGGGGGCAGTGTTGCGCGGCTAAGTTGACATCTGGCACTAGCGCCATCTAGTGTCGGGTAACAGAGCGAGGAGAGAGCTGTCCATAAAATGACATCACTAATCTTTCAACCGACAGCGCCATCTGTTGTCGAAACGAAGAACTAAGCTTCTAGAAGCTGACTCTCGAACTTTCGGCGCTTTGTCGATTGGTGCGCGTATTTACTTGAATATTCTGGATGTTTTCGTGGAAGAACCCCATATAAAGGCGCTGCAATACGGGATCGGAGATTTATTGAATTCGGCGAGACAAGCGAAGCTTCGGAGCGGAATAAAGGGAATTAGTGTGCTCAATTATTGGTGTTTTAAGTTTTAATTCAAAAAAAATTAAAGTGTTAATTTAGGTAATTCTATCGGCGGGGTGCGAAGTCAGAAGTCCTCCACGTGTGCCTGGTAGTTGCGGGTCCCTCTCGATACGTCTGGAGGGGAAGAGCAGCAACTGGGCCGGTGCACCCTGGGCGCGGCGGTAATCTTCCTCGAGAAATGAGAAGAAATTCTTATTCCTTGGGGGAATGTTGCTGCCGCGGCTAATTATTCTGACATGGGGGGGGTCCGTCACGGACCAACAGTGCGTTCCTCTATGTGACCCTCTGATCAGCAGAGGGCATAGCAGAGGAGCGAGGGCGGGCTCGGTGTGCACTTACCCTGCCTCCGGGCAGACAGTGAAGGATTCATCCTTTGCTGTCACCGCCGGTCTCGTAATCCCAGTATCGAAGTGTCGTGGATCATGTTTCGCGGCTTTGAAAAGGACCGAGGGTCTTGGCTTAATCGCCCGGACCGCGAGGGAGAAAACCTCTATAAAAAGTTACCCCGAATCCCAAGCGGCGACGCACCGCGAGGGGATGGATGGCTGACGGGGTTCTATGAACAAATCAGCCGCAAGTGCGCTCCTCGCCAGGGTACCTGCAGACCCCCTGGCGAGTAATAAATCCTCTAAATCTGCTTACCTTGGTACAGGGGTCTCTGCCAAGGTGGACCTTTAATTCCCCCATTCTCGTGGGTACAAAAAATGGAAAACAAACAAAAACAAAAAAAAAACAAAACCGCCGGCAACGGCAACGTAGAGGAGAGGAGAAACGATTCGGGCACAGAGTCCGACGCCGCATCGAGCAGCGTGGGAGGCTCAGAGAGCTCCCGACGCGTGGGGCCTGGTTCTTCCGCAAGCGGTCCAGGCGGGATGGATGGTGAAGAGGAGGTTTCGGCCCGGAAAATCCCCACCAACAGGCGGGGCGGGCTGAGAGGCAAGGGGAGGGGGCTCTCTGACAATCAGATGGCCGAATGAGCGGCAAAGCTTGCCGAGGAGGGGGCGCCACCCGGGCGATACGGCTCGGGTATCAGGCGAAGAGACGAGTGCGACTGGCGGCTCCGTGGTGGAGCGTAAGGCCAGATTCGTAAAGGAGGTGGAGGCCGCGATCAAGGTCGTGGCCTACAAGCAAAAGCCCTCCTCAAAGTTCAAGGCCATTCCCGGGGCCTCCGCCTCCATCATGGCGGCTGCGGAGGCCAACTTTGTTGGGGCCGGGCCTAATGCGGACGAGGTAGCGCAGCTGCGGGCGGCCGTGGCCCGCCTGACGTCTGCCATGGAGACTCTTCAGAAGGAGAACGAGCAGCTCCGCGCAGACCTGGCCAGTCTACGTGAGCCTGCCTCTCGCGCGGCGCCCCAGACGCAGCGCCCAAGCCAGCCCGTGCCGGTGGAGAACCAGGTTCTGAACCTGGTCCGGCAGGAGCTGGCTGCCTTCCAGCACCGGTTCTCCGTGCTGGAGGGCATCGTCCTGCACCCCTCCCTAGGGGCAAACAAGACGGCGGCGAGGCCGGCAACGTACGCGGCGGCCACGGCTACCGCATCCAGCCCGGGGCCGTCCAGACAGCCCTCGGGCGCGGCTGCAGTTGCCCCTCCAACCTGAAAAGCCGGCTCCGGCAAAACCGGTACCGGCTGAACCGGCTCCGGCTAAGCCGGCGACGGGAAAGAGAGGCAAGACGAAGGCGAAAAAGGGCAAGGCGGCAGCACAGGTGGTGGCTGCACCAGCCCCAGTGCCTGCGGCGAATGTGCCAGCGCCAGCGGCAAGCCAGCTGCCGCCGCCGTCACCGCCCCCCCCAGCTCCCTACACCTCCCGCGGCTGAAGCCGGTTGGCAGGTGGTCGGGGACAAAAAGAAGGGGGAAGAAGGCAGCCAAAAAGGCCAAAGAGCAGGAGCGGCAGCGCCAGTTCAGGGCGCGCAAGTTCGCGGCTAGGCTCCGCGCCCCGAAGACCGCAGCTGTAGTGATTACACTACAGCCGGACGCGGAAAAGAAGGGCGTTACCAACCGCGATCTGCCCGCGAAGGCGAAGGAGGCGGTGGATCTCGGGGAGCTCGGGATCACCGGGGGCCTCCGGCTCAAAGTCATCCAGACGGGGGCACGTATGCTGGAGGTCCCCGGGGGAATCCAGTGGCGCGACCGCGGACGCTCTGGCTGTGAGGCTCAGAGCGTCTCTGGACGCGGACGAGGCCCGAGTGTCCAGGCCCGTCAGATGCGCAGACCTGCGCATCATGGGTCTGGACGACTCGGTATCGGAGGAGGAGTTGGTGGCCGCCGTCGCCAGGTCCGGGGGGTGCACTACTGACCAGGTCAGGTCAGGCGCCATACGCCCGGACCAACAGGGTATGCATGCCGCCACGGTGCGCTGCCCTGTTACGGCGGCCAAAACCATAGTGGAGGGCCGAAGGCTTCTGGTGGGCTGGGTCTCAGCGCAGGTTAAGCTGCTGGAGCCCAGACCTCTGAGGTGCTATCGCTGTCTCGTGGGGCACCACGTATCAGTGAGATGCGCCTCGGAGGTTGACCGCAGTGGCCTTTGCTTCCGCTGCTGTCAGCCCGGACACATATCGGCGACCTGCTGCGCCACGCCGCACTGTGATGCATGTGCGGCGACCGGCAAGCCAGCCGATCACCGGGCCGGAAGCAAGGCCTGCGTGCCACCCGCCAAGGCCAAGGCCGCGGGTAGGGTAGGGGCCAAAGCCGCCACCGCCTCTGTGGCCTCCGCCGCAGCCGCAACTGCCACTTCCCCCGCTGTCACTGTCGCCGCCGCCGCCGCCGCGACACCGACGCCCGCAGAGGGGCTCCCCGTGGAGGAAGCTGAAATGGAATGCCTATAACGGCCCCATTAAGCTTCCTCCAGGCGAATATCAACCACTGCGTCTGCGCTCATGATTTGTTGCTCCAGAGCATGGCGCAGTGGTCGATTAACATCGCTGTGGTCGCTGAGCCGTATTTTGTCTGGCCTAGGGAGGACTGGGTGGCGGACTTTAACGGCTCAGTGGCCATCATCTCTTCGGCCGCCGCCGGTACCCCGACCCTTGAATGTGTCAGGAGGGGTCAGGGGTGCGTAGCAGCACTGTTCGGGGAGTTCGTCGTTGTGGGGGTGTACTTCTCCACGAACCGATCTCTCGCCGAGCTCCACAACTCTCTTGCAGAGCTGAGAGCAGTCGTCGTCGGAAGTTATCCCCTCCCCGTACTTGTCCTCGGGGACTTCAATGCCAAGAACTTGGCTTGGGGTTCTCGTCGTACAGATGTGCGGGGTAGAAGACTGGGCTCTGGAGACAGGCCTGGTCGTCCTAAATCGAGGTTCTGTCCCCACGTGTGTGCGGATGCGGGGCGAGTCGGTGGTGGACATCTCGTTCGCTAGCCCCGCTCTGTCGCCGCGTGCTATTGACTGGCGTGTCATGGAGGGGGTGGAGACCTACTCCGACCACCGGTACATCCGGTTTGATGTCTCCACCCAGCCCTCGAGCGCGCCAGTCCAACAGGCCCCGAGTGGTCCGCGTTGGGCACTGAAGCAGCTGGACCGGGAGCTCCTCCTGGAAGCCTCGATCGTGCAGGCCTGGGTGTCATCACTGGACAGGCCTGCCGACGTCAATGATGAGGTAGGGTGGTTCCAGGAGGCCATGTCCGAGATATGTGACGTGGCAATGCCCCGCGTCCGGCCAGGAAGCGCCCGGCGTCAGGTGTATTGGTGGTCGCGTGAGCTGACGTCTCTGCGCGAGGCGTGTGTCGCCGCGCGGCACCTGTACGCCAGGCATCGCAGGCTCCGCATTCGTCCACCGAATGCGGCAGCCATTGAGGCGGAGCTGTACGAGGGATACAGAGCGGCGAAGACCGCCCTCCGGAAGGCTGTCCTGCGGGCCCGGGATCGGGCCCGTGAGGAGATGCTGGAGACTCTCAACAGAGATCCGTGGGGGCTCCTACAAGATGGTGCGGGATAAACTCCGCACCTGGGCCCCCCGCTGACGCAAAGTCTCCGGCCCCAGCTCGTGGAGGACGTGGTGAGCGCTCTGTTCCCTATGCGAGGGGAACATCCACCCCCGCCTATGGCTCCGCCACCTGCGGTGCCGGAAGCGGACCACCAGGACCACGACGACGACATCCCGGAAGGGACCGGGGTAGACCTGAGAGTGGCGGTACGTAGGCTCAGGGCCAGGAATACCGCCCCAGGACCCGATGGCTTGCCTGGTAAAGCCTGGGTCCTGGCCTCGGAGGCTCTCGGGCCCCGACTGGAGGGGCTCCTAAGCGCATGCTTGGAGAGAGGCCAATTCCCGCTTCGTTGGAAGACGGGGAAGCTGGTCCTCATTCGGAAGCTGGGGCGCCCTGCGGACTCTCCGTCCGCATACCGGCCCGTGGTGCTGCTCGACGAGGTGGGCAAGCTCTTTGAAAGAGTCATTGCAAACCGCCTCGCCGAGCACCTTGCTGGGATGGGGCCGGATCTTGCGGAACACCAGTTTGGTTTCCGCAAGAGGCGCTCCACGGTGGACGCCATCATGTGCGTGAGAGCCCTCACGACGGGGGATGCAGTGGCCAGAGGGGGGGTTGTCTTGGCGGTGTCTCTCGACATCACCAACGCCTTCAACTCCATGCCCTGGAGCTGCATTAGGGAGGCACTCCGGTATCACCGGGTGCCGACCTATCTCCGTCGTATAGTCGGGGACTACCTGACGGACAGGGCCGTCATCTACCCCGGTCGCAACGGTGAGTGGAACCGGCGAGAGATGTCGTGCGGTGTCCCACAGGGTTCGGTTCTGGGGCCACCTCTGTGGAACATCGGTTACGACTGGGTGCTGCGCGCCGACCTCCCTACCGGCGTCAGCGTAGTTTGCTACGCTGACGACACGCTGGTACTGGCACAAGGGGGGTCGTACGAGGCGGTGGCGGAAACTATGACACGCGGGGTTGCGATAGTCGTTGAGAGGATTCGGCAACTGGGTCTCGAGGTGGCTCTGCACGTCTGAGGCCATGCACTTCCATGGTCCTCGGAACAGGCCACCACCGGGATCCTCAGTGATGGTAGGAGGGGTATCCATCGGCATCGAGTCGACGCTGAAGTACCTAGGACTCGTCCTCGACGGCCGATGGAACTTCGTTGAGCACTTCCGACGTTTGGCTCCCAAACTGGAACGGACCGGGGCTGCCTTCAGGCGGCTCCTGCCGAACCTGGGAGTGCCAAACGCCTCCTGCCAGAGGCTATACGCGGGGATCATGCGGTCCATGGCCCTTTACGGGGCCCCGGTGTGGGCGCGTGGTTTGGTGCGTCTTGCCGTCCACCACCTGAACGCGCCCCCAAAGGGTGATTGCCGTGAAAATGGTTCGCGGCTACCGCACGATCTCCCGCGAGGCGGCGAGCCTCCTTGCCGGATTGCCGCCGTGGGATCTGGAGGCGATAGTCCTCACGCGCCTGCACGAATGGCGCGCGGAGGCACTGTGCCGTGGGGAAACCCCGCTGCCGCGGCAAGTTTTCGCGCAGCGGACAGAGTTCCGGCACGATCTCATGGCGACATGGAGACAGCGACTGTCGCAACCCCGTGCTGGGCACGCCACTATAGCGGCGATAAGACCCCTCTTTGAGGAGTGGCTTGAGAGACGCCACGGCATCCTCACCTTCCGCCTGACGCAGGTCCTCACCGGACACGGTGTGTTCGGGAGGTTCCTGCACCGAATCGGGCGGGAGGAAACGCCCGGGTGCTCCCACTGCGAGGATGGACCGGAGGACATGGTGGAACACACCGTAGAGGTGTGCCCTGCTTGGGCGGAGCAGCGCCGTGTCCTCGTAGCGGCGATAGGCGGCGGCGACCTCTCGCGTCCGGCCCTGGTCGAAGCCATGGTCCGGAGCGAGACGGAATGGGATGCCGTCACCACCTTCTGCGAAGCAGTGATGCTAGCGAAGGAGGTGGCGGAGCGGGAGAAGGAGAGAGCAGCAGCTTTCCTCCCCGGCCGCCGCGGGAGACGCCCCGGGCGTCGGGGGCTACGTCGTGGCCCCCGGCCACCGTAGGCGCGGGCCTGTGGACGGCGAGCAATGGGTAGCTCGCCGTCCGTCCGTCTAACGACGACAGGCCGTGTCGACGGCGCGTTTTGTTCCACGCGCGTCTCAAAGAGCTGTCAGCAGCGTGAAGGGGCCCGCAAGGGCCGACGCCTGCCGGGGCTGCGGGCTGTTCGAAAGAGATACCGCGGCTCCGGAACGTAAGGGCACTGAAGGAACACGGATGGTTTTTAGTCAGTAAAAAGTCTGACACTCCCTTACGCTCCACCCAGAGCGAAAGGCGTCATTAGATGATTTTCCATCCGCAAAAAAAAAAGGTAATTCTATCGGCAATTTTTATTGTCACGTACCTCAAGCTCGTAACAGATGCAAGGAATTATTCCATAAAATACAGATAAAATCTTACAATGTCCTTAATTTTCAATTAGGTACTTACATCAAATTATATGACACCAAATGAAGTTATTGAAATTACTGCTATGGCGATAGATACGGAAAATAGAGCTAAAGCCAACTAAGGAACCTCTCTCGAATCACAGTTTTGATGCACAGTATCCAGTATATCAATTTCGTTAGTCATTTTGCCAAATGTAGCCATTACGATAAACCGTCCCGTAATGGCTACCGTTCTGAATATTTTAAGACTGACATTTTTTAGTGCTGCAAAATAAGTATTTTGTAGAATTCTATTTAATTTTATCAGTGTGTTAGGTATTGTTAGTTTATTCATCAGTAACTAAATGGCACAAATATTAGGAGAACGATTACTACGTACTAAAGCATAGCCCGCCTGTCCTTGAAAATTGTAGAATTTATAGCAGCGCTGACGTCGGTGAGTAGTGACTGCGAAGTTAGCTATTTAAGAGTACAAGTGGATGAAGTTAGTTGAATAATGTACAAATTTTCATTTCATTTTTAATGAGAAAATTTTCATGCTCCGTAATTTTGTAATTTTTGACAAAACGAAACATTAAAAAATGGAGAAATATTTTATTTTGTGTGGAAGGATCTGATCGGAATAACAGACTGAAAATGACTTTTATTGACCAAACTTAGCGATCGCAGCGCCTCGCTTATGGTGTCCATATTTCTGGGACACTATTTTCTACGGCGATCGTTCTCCTATTCTCTAACCTTTTTGGCCAAAACTGGAAAGTTATATTTAAATGTGGCCAGATCGTAAAATCCATCAAATTATCATGATTCATAAAATGGTTGGGCATGTTTTGAATCGCCACCTTTTCATGATATAACCGATTATTACTAGACATATATCTTTTATCTACGAATTTAATTAATGATTTAATCTACTAAGTCAATTCACGTTTGGCCTTATCATACGAAAGCAATTATCTAGTAAATTCATCGACAGTAGATTGAGATGCGGCTGGGGATATTAAGTAATATAATATATAAATCTGGCATAAAGTACGGATTCTGTTAACAATTCTGTTTCTGTTAAAAAAATGCATCATAGGCGCTGATAACTATTTTACCTTCAGAATTACCAGCTAATTAGTAACCGCAAGTACGGTTTCCGTCGGGGTCGCTCAGCTGGTGATCTTCTAACTTACCTAACTCATAGATTTGCGAAGACAGTAGAGTCCAAGTGGGAGGCCTTGACCGTTAGTTTGGCTATTAAAAAGGCCTTCGATCGGGTATGCACAAAGCGCTTCTTTCGAAGCTCCCTTCCTAGGGGATTTCCGAGAAATTGTGCAAAGATATCTTCTTGCAAATCGGAGTATCAAGATCGTAATAGACGGTGCATACTCTTTTTGCGTTTTTGCCTGGATAGCACGGCTTCTAGCCGCAGAGCGTGGCATGAATCCATTCCTGAAGGGAATGGGCTCACACCTTGTGCGGCTTTCGGCCACAGCCTTAAGTCACTTCCCTCCAACAAAATTGTACAGTTATAATAAGAATAAGCCAGCCATCAATCAGAAAAATTCGTGTCATTGACGTTGAGTATTAGTATGTGTATTTTTCGATCATGTTTGTCTCACCCCCACCTTCAATCATCTACCGGAAATTTACAGAGATATTTATTACGTTTTTATATAAAACATTATAGAGACCAGACGGTCTTCAGCTCCGCCATGAAGGGACCCACCGACTTGAGTAAAACTACTTAGGTGTGAGTCAAACCAAGACGCGTATAGTGCAATTGAGAATAGCGAACCGCTAAACAACCATCGCAGAGACGCAATGCCGCAAAACGCAACAAGCATCGATACGACTATCATCGGGTTTACACGATCCCAAGGTCCCCCATACGATCCCAGCAGACATTCCCACTAGCATATCTCCATCAACCAGAACCACAAAACTATCATACGAATGGTACCCCCTCACAACGCACCTACACCCTGATCCCATCGACTTTGTCAGCAAAATTAGTAATACCTATTGTTAATTAAAATAGTACCAACGCAACGTACGTATCATAGAAGCATGCTACTAAGACGCCAAGGTAACCAAACATTTATGATACTATCATAGAGTTATTGCACTAAGACATGGAGTTGAGTATGCTTGTTGCCCTTAAAAGTACTTCCAAACACATTTACTAATCGGAAAGATAGCCAACGTATTCACAATGCTATGCACTCGGATACCGTTCAGGTAAGGAGTATGCGATGTCCACGGGCAAGTCGTATTTCTACATCAAACCTGCTCATCAGCACCACTAAGATGTGATATGCCTAGGACATATCGGTTATCATGTCCACATTTACCGCAGTCTCGTTCACGGTGATGCAGTCTACACGCCACTATAATAATCTTTTCAAGACCCATTTCTATCAATATAATGATTTTACATATTTGAGACCTTCTATATTATTGCTTTTGTATCACAGACACTACAATCGTAAGTCCCTAAAATGGGACTATTACATTGTGCAACAGTACTTCGATAGTCAGCCGCCTGACGACCAACCATATAGATATGTGTGACTGCAGTGCGGCAACTCCATAGAAAACTATAATAATAGTATGCTATGGGCAACTCTCTTATAAAACCAAGTACACGAACACGCTCAGTGACTGAAATATTTTGATCAATTTTCTAATTATAATATAATACCTACTTTATACCTACCAACTTGTCTTTCTGTTATTTAATACCTTTTGAACATTATGTTTACTACCTAACTAGTTGACCTATGTAGTTGACCTGTTGTCCTGCTGATACACTAGAAGGGTTGTTGGTAAATAAAAAACGATCCGCAACAGTGTATGATCTAATTTGGTCTGATTTGGTCTATATTTTTAACTATATTTTCAGTGCCTTTTATAATAAAAATTGACATAACAACGTCAACGTCATTTCTCAAAAAAAGAACTAAATCTTTTTTAAAATTCAAAAATATGTTTTCTTCATAAATTTGGAATATACTGGCGTATAAGTATATATATCATAAACATATCGCACACCAAGGACATTTAGTGACGGAATGGCCTTCTAAAAAACTTAACTAAATGTCCTTCTAAATTGTACTTACATCTAAAATTTGCACTGAGTACTTAATAACAAATTAACTTCATAAACTAAGAGGTAGTAATTCTAAACTTAACTAAGGTACATGTTATCGTAAATGGAAAAAGTAGGTAAACATTTAATATAATAATATTTTACATAAATTTGACATAAAAAGTAAACAATTCATGGATCTGCTTTAAGTAAAATACATAATTTTGATGTTGGCCTTTTAATAACTGATGTTTTCGTGCGCAATGTGACCACACGGGTAACGTAATCATCACCGGGGTGTTTCTCTATAACTCGACCCAATAACCAACGACTTGGCGGCAAATCATCTTCTTTAATCAAAACAATGTCCCCAATGTTAGGTTCCGGAACTTGTGACGCCCATTTGTACCTATTCATGAGCTTTGACAAATACTCCTGGGACCATCGTTTCCAAAAAGACTGTAGCATCCTTTGCACAAATTGCCACCTAGTTAAATAGCCTACGCTTGAACCTTTGTAGTCCTTATCTGGTACATTAACTATCGGTTCTCCTATTAAGAAATGTCCAGGAGTTAAAGGCAGGGGCTCACCAGGATCAGTAAAGTTGATGACGCTTATTGGCCTCGAATTTAGACAAGCTTCCACTTGATTGAGGAATGTGGTCATTTCTTCGTACGTGAGGGCAGAGTCACCAATAACCCTTTTAATGTGAAACTTGGTGGATTTTATACCCGCTTCCCAAAGACCACCGAAATTAGGAGCATGCGGCGGAATAAAATGCCACTGGGTGTTGTTTGCTTCCAGATATTCTGCTATGGCTGGCTGAATAGATGCCAACTGTTGCAATTCTTTGGAGGCACCTACAAAATTGGAGGCGTTGTCGCTCCACAATTTAGCGCAGTGACCTCGTCGCGACACAAATCGTCGAAAAGCAGCTAAAAATGCTTGTGTACTCATGTCACTTACGACCTCTAAGTGAACAGCGCGAGTGGACATGCAAACGAAAAGGCATATGTAGCCCTTATAAGAACGATACCCACCTCCTTTGGTCGCTCTTATACTTACAGGTCCAGCATAATCCACTCCACTATATAAAAATGGTCTTGCTGGTGTACATCGAACCGATGGAAGATCACCCATCAGTTGATTTTTGACAGTAGCTCTCTGTTTTGCACAAGTTACACATTTGCGAACATATTGTTGAACTAGAGATCTAGCACCTATTATCCAATAGGCTGACCTTAAATAATTTGCCATTAACTGAGGACCACCATGCAGTGTCTTCTCATGCGCATCTGCGACTAAAAGATGAGTCAAATGACTTGAATGTGGTAGGACTATCGGATTTTTTACTTGGTCATCTAGTTCTGACTTCTCAAGTCGTCCACGAATTCGCATGATACCATTTTTATCGAGAAAAGGACAGAGTGATATTAGTTTACTTGTTTTTAAATTCAAATACCCTTTTTCCTTTAATTGTTGGTATTCTATTGTGAATAAATCCATTTGTATTTTCATTATACCAGTTTATAATGCTGCTTCTATTTCGTGATCTTTCAAATATTTACTGTCGTGTTTTTCCCGTTTTAAGATTCTAAGACAATACGCAATAACTCTTACTAATTTTTGCAGACTAGAATAATTTTCGAAAAACACATGCTCTGGAACTACAGTTGTGTGCGCCTTTATAGTTTGTTCTAAATTTGTTTTTAAATCCTTTGGCCTCTTGTACTCAATTAATTTGTTTTTCAGAAATGATGGTCCTGAAAACCATAACTCATTACCGACTAATAAACTGGGTAGTATTCCCCTTGAGGCGCAGTCAGCTGGGTTCTCTTTGGTCGGCACATGAAACCATTGTGACGAATTCAAAGCGCCCAAAATTTACGAAGTCCTGTTGGCTACGAATGTTTTCCACCTGCTAGGGTGACTTAAGCCACGATAGCACTACTGTAAAATCAGTCCATGCAAACATCTTTTCCTTTGAAATATTTAAAACCTCTGCTGTCTCTGTCAATAACTTAGATAAAAGTAAAGCACATAACTCTAATCGAGGAATACTAATTTGTTTGATGGCAGCTACTCTTGTTTTAGCCACTAACAACGACAAATGAATTTTGCCTGAGACATCAATTATTCATAAGTAAACGACGGCTGAGTACGCTGCTTTAGAGGCGTCACTAAAACCGTACAATTCAAGGTCATCTGATGAACTTGTACCAAGCCAACGAGGTACCTGAACTTTGGTGAGTAATGACAACTCTTCGCGGTAAGTACTCCACTCTGATATTAAATCGGTAGTTAATTCTTCATCCCAACTTACACCTGCGAGCCATAATTTTTGTATGAACATCTTTGCTAATACCACACTAGGAGCTAACCATCCTAATGGGTCGAACAAACGAGCTATATCTGATTTTATTAGTCTTGTACAGTGCGGGTCACTAGATTACGATACTAAAGAGTCTTCGTGGGTTCAGTAAGTCCCAAAATTTTAAGTATAGCTTAATTTTTATATTCTTATTATCTATTTCTTTTCCCTTAACTACTATATTCCCTTTGTTGTGATTGTCAGTGTACTCATTTTTTATGTTTATTTGACCTGTTTTCTGTACTACTTCACTTGTATATATTGAACTTATTCTATCTAATAGTTGCTGATTGTTACTATTCCATTTCTGCAAGGCAAATCCTCCTTTTCCTAATAAATCTATCATTTGTTTACACATTTCCACTCCCTCTTCGACACTATTACTTCCCATCATCAAATCATCCATATAAAAAAGAATTTAAAACTCTATCAGCCGCAAGTGGGTACTTATCTCCTTCATCATATGCAACCTGATGGAGTGATCTAACTGCCTGATATGGTGCAGAAGCTGTTCCAAATGTTACAGTTACCAATTCATAATCCCTAAGTGGTTTTTCGGGGCTTTCTCGCCAAAGTATCCTCTGGAATATAGCATCCTCATCTGCTACTCTGACTTGGCAGTACATTTTAATTATGTCCGCCACAATACTAATAGCGTGTACTCTCCATCTAAGAACTGTGTGTCTCAAGTCTGCTTGCAGCGTTGGTCCAACCATTAAAGTATCATTGAGAGAAACTCCCTTTTTGTTTTTCTCAGAGGCGTTGAAAACTACACGAACCTTCGTGGTGGTCTTGTCGTTTCTTATCACCGCGTGGTGTGGTAAGTAAACTGCTTCATCTTTCTTATCATCCTCTTCTTTTACAGGTCTCATGTGTCCTAACTCCAAGTATTCATTAATTACTTCTATATACTTTTGTTTTAAATCTGTGTCCTTATTTAATCTTCTTTCTAATGATTTGAATCTTGTTTCAGCTATGTCACGTGAACTTCCGCCTTTGCATGCAGGATCTTCGTCTCGAAATGGTAAACGCACTATGTATCTGCCTGTATCATCCCTCTTAGTAATTTTAATATAAAATTCTTCACATTTTTGCTCTTCTGGATTAAGTATTTTTTTGTACTAACTTGTTCTTCTATCTCCCAGAATTTCTTTAGAATATAGTCTTCATTGAACTGTGTACAGTGTACACTTATATTTCTACTGTAGTGTTTTACACTTTTATTACTTGAACTGACTACACCGGAAAGGATCCACCCTAAAGTGGTGTTCTGTGCTATTAAAGAACCAGACGGACTCTTTACTACACCTTCCTTAACAATGCAGCAGTAAACATCTGCGCCCAAAAGAACGCCAATTTTATTAGGTGTTTTGAAATAAGGATCTGCTAGACACAGACCTTTGAGATCAATCCTTTCCATTGAACTGGTATTCACAGTTCTTTCAGGAAAGTACGACGTAATCTTACTCAAAACGTAAGCATTAATTTGAAGTTGAAAATCAAGATCAACCATGAACTTTATAATCAGATTTACCATGTAATTAGCAATGGTTGACTTGTCTCCTAAACCTGAAACATGACCTCGGACTGAAATTTTCTTAAGCCTGAGAAATTGGACAGTGGACTCTGTTATAAAACAAGCCTGTGATCCTTGATCAAGTAAGGCTCGAACTGTTTGAAATTCACCCGACTTGAATTGAGCTTTTATCAATGCAGTGGCTAATAAAACCTGTCTGGGTTTTAAAACTTCTCCCGATGATAAGCATGCAATTATTTGATTATCACTTGTTGGGAAACTAGTGTTATCGATAGCAGACTTTGCTCTGGAATCTTGACCCTTATTTTCTGCATAAGGTTCTTTATTATGGTGCAGCAAGGAATGGTGGCGTTTTTTTGCAAATTCTACAGACAGTCTGCTTTTTACAGTTGTAAACTGTATGATTGCCACCTAAACAATTAAAACATAGTTTATTTTTTGCTACAAACTCTCGTCTGTTTTCTATGGACTCTTTTGCAAATTGCTTATAGAAACAGAGCCTATGAAGTTCCGAGCAGAATTCGCAACGGATATTCGGCGACTTTGTGGCCAGCAATACTTTTGAACTATGAACATGAGAACTATTATTGATCTGGTGAGCCACAATCTTCCTCGGCTCTATAGATTCTAATGCGCGGAAACGACTTTCAATAAATGTCCTAAACTGATTAAAGGTGGGCAACTCGTTGCTGGAGTCATTAGAAATGCTTAACTCCCACTGCTTTCGCGTTTCATTATCTAACTTGAACGTCACTATATGGATGACAATAACGTCCCATGTGCTCACATCGATTTTAATTTTTTTTAGTTGATTTAAATAGTCGCATGTGGTATCTAGCAGCTCCTTTAATGAGTTAGCCGATTCCACATGTAAGCGTTTCTGGCCGAACAATCGTTTTAAAATACAACTGGTTAGGTACTTATTATTTGCATAGCGATCTTCTAGTTGAGACCAACATTCGTTATAATTGGCATCTGTGATTGGTGTATGCCTAATTAACTGCTCAGCTTCACCGGTTAGGTGACTTTTAAGATAGTGCATTTTTTGCACATTATTTAAGGATGCATTGTTGTATACTAGTGAAACAAAAAGGTCGTGAAAAGTTGTCCATTCACTGTACTTGCCAGAAAAGGTAGGATTTGTTATCTTGGGCAACTTTACAAATGAACTAGATTGCTTAGAAAAACTATTACTACATCCACTATCTTGTGGTAACGGTTCTCTAATACTTATCTTGTTTAAAGTTGATTTCATTAAAGATTTACATAGTATGTAAGTGTCTTCCGTTGCGTCATACATATCGACAATATTTTGACCTATATCTTCTAACTTAAACTGACCATAAAGTTGAGATTTAGTATTTTTGAACGAAGACCAATCATTTTCTAATAATTCAAGCCTTGTTTGTACATATTCAACAGTAAGTCTATCCTTTGGACACTTTTTAAAATTAGTAAAGCCCTTTTGTATTACTTGTTGAAGGTCTTTTAATATATTAATTTGTCCTTCCATCGTAAACAACAATCGTATAGAATTATTAACTAATATTAAAAATAGTATAATTCAATTATTTGTGTAAAGTTAAATTTATCAATCTGAATGTAACACAATATCAACTTTGTAACAGAAACACCTAAATTGAAACGTAAAACTTAACAAGTTCCTTTACTAAACAAAAATACACTCTTACAGAAATCGGGCATAGGTTCCCTGTTTTTATAAAACTAGTCTGAGTCCTTAATCTAACATGCACAAGTTAAAATCTTCCTTGAAATCAATATTCAAATAAGTAAGAAATTGTCACAGCTCCTATGAAAATAACTAAATTGTACTC
The DNA here is from genome assembly GCA_907164705.1 of Parnassius apollo. NCBI lineage: Eukaryota > Metazoa > Arthropoda > Insecta > Lepidoptera > Papilionidae > Parnassius > Parnassius apollo. The sequence goes on from CAJQZP010000212.1 coordinate 15,223,984, forward strand.
ACGTTTGCACTTCACTAACACAAACACAGGTTGAGCTGATATTGTACTTGCGGCGTTCCCCTTCGGCTTCACCTTGAACTTCGACACCCGGCTGCTATTGGCGAACTCGAAGATTGAACTGGCGATGTACTACTGATGGCGTCCTTTGTGACGTCACGTTGAACTAACACTCCCAATGCAGCTGAGTTTGTCCACCTTGCTGGACAAAGCTGTTACCGCTTTTCCAGGGTGTGCGGTGCTCTTGCAGCAGCGATCCACTGCGAGTACTATGGCGTGCGGTCCAAACCTGGCACCGCTTATTAACAAAAACTTCTGACTAATCTGGGTCTAATATTCGGCTCGACTGGACCAATGTTTACTAGCTTAACTAGTTGACCTATGTAGTTGACCTGTTGTCCTGCTGATACACTACAAGGGTTGTTAGTAAATAAAAAACGATCCGCGACAGTGTATGATCTAATTTGGTCTATATTTTTAACTATATTTTCAGTGCCTTTTATAATAAAAATTGACATAAAAACGTCAACGTCATTTCTCAAAAAAAGAACTAAATCTTTTCTAAAATTCAAAAGTATGTTTTCTTCATAAAGGAATATACTGGCGTATAAGTATATATATCATAAACACATTATAAGCAGAATTTAAAAAAGTTTAATAAATTATTTAATGCATTTTTATTGTTCAAAATGTTACTTTTAAGATATTTTTAGAAGACCAGCTTTCTTGCAGATCGGAGCATCAAGGTCGTTGTAGACGGTGCAAGCTCCGATTACAAGCCTATTAATGCTGGTGTTCCACAAAGCTGCGTGCTATCGCAAACGCTGTTTCTTCTGCATATCAATGATATGTTGCAAACCCGTAACATTCATTGTTATGCAGATGACAGCACTGGTGATGCTCTGTACACCGGCCGTGCCAATGTTTCTCGGGAAAACGTCTCCGAGTACCGGGACAAACTTGTGTCTGAAGTCGAGTCTTTGCTGAACGGAGTCTCGGATTGGGGGCGACTAAATCTAGTCCAGTTTAACCCTCATAAGATACATGTTTGGGCCTTAACCGCTATAAAGAACCCCTTTGTCGTATCTCCTCAGTTTCAAGGCACTCCCCTTGTTGCCTCAATCAGTATCGTAATCCTCGGCGTCGACATATCGAGTGACGTGCAGTTTCGTCGTCACTTGCAAGAGAAGGCCAAATTGGCCTCTAAAAAGCTTGGCGTGCTCAGCAGAGCGGGACAGTATTTCATGCCGCCACACCGCCTGCAACTTTACAAGGCGCAGGTTAGGCTGCACATGGAATACTGTTCCCATCTCTGGGTTGGAACTCCCCAGTACCGGCTCCTTCCACTTGACCGGATCCAGCGCAGAGTGGCTCGAATCGTCGACGACCGAGTGCTCTTCGATCGGCTCGAATCACTGGCGCTGTGAAGAGATGTTGCATGTCTTTGCATTTTCTTTCGCATCTACCACGGGGAGTGCTCTAAGGAATTGTTCGGATTAATCCCAGCCGCCAAATTTCGTGAACGCACTACGCGACAAATGTCCCGATACCATCCACACCATCTGGATGCTTGGCGGTCCACCACTGTACGTTTCACAAGAAGTTTTTTTCCGCGTATGGAATAGTTTACCACCGGCGATTTTTCCGGACCGATACGACCTGGGGACCTTCAAGAAAACAGCTTACTTCTTTCTAAAGGGCCAGAAACGCACCTGCAATGCCCCTGGTGTTCTGGTTAATCATGGGCGGCGGTAGTCACTCAATATCAGGTGAACCGCATTCTCGTTTGCCCCCTCTTCTATAAAAAAAGACTTTATATTGAAATTAATTGGTTTATGGTTTATTATTAGTAATAATGCCCCATAACAATATCAATGATATTTTGCACTTTCTGATCGGCTTCTCACTGGCGCTGCGAAGAGATGTTGCATCTCTTTATATATTCTATCACATTTCCACGAGGAATATTCAGAGGAATTGTTCAGATTAATTCCAACCGCTCGATTTCACGACACGACGTGGTGATGGTATCACGACAGAACTCGAGATACCATCCTTACCACCTGGATGATTGATGACTCAGTACTGTGCGATTTACAAGTAGTTTTCTTCTTCACACAAATTCCTTGTGGAACAACCACCAGCGATTTTTCACGACCGATACGACTTAGGTACCTTCAAGAAAAGAGCTTACTCTTTTTTTAAAAGGCCTGCAAAGTATCTTTAATACCCCCGTTGTTGCAGGTGTTCATGGGCGGCAGTAATCACTTACCATCAGATGAGCCGCATGCTCGTTTGCCCCTCTCATATAAAAAATAAGATCACTGAGTTCCAGTATGGTCCTCTACTGTGTGATTTACTAGTAGTTTTCTTCCTCGCATGACTACTTAGAGGGTTTGTTTACCACCGACGATTTTTTCGAACGACTTGGAGATCTTCAAAAAACGAGTTTACTCCTTTTTAAAAAGTCCGGCAACTTATCTGCAATTTCCCTGTTGTTGCAGTAGTTCCTGGGCGGCGGTCGACACCGTCACGTGAGCCTCATGCTCGTTTGCCCTCTCTTCCATAAAATAAAACGCTATACAGCAAATTGGAAAAAGGAAGGTTTCGGGGCGTGTAGATTGACGGAGACCCACTTTACTGGTAACGGGGCATTCCACATCCGAGGCATTACTCAGGGGTGACATCCCTATTTTAATTCTTAATCGATGATATTGTATCTGACGTTTTCCATACTTTCTGATTATTACTTTTTAAATACTATCTTCTTCTCCCTGACGAGCCCGTAAGATTATACCGCTAGACATAGGACTGTCCTGTTGTTATGCATTGAAGATCGCAGTATCAGACGTCTCTCACTCTTGACGCTGGTGCCCGCCGCCGGTCAGGTTATTTTACGTTTGGCATAGAAATAATAATTATAAGTATAATTGTATAACGAAGCCATCAAACTTTTCTAGCATTTCCCATGGTCGCCTATTACAATACCCGTGGGACAAAATAGGGTAATGGTTTTCTTACGCTACTGCCAAACGACAGCACACACACACACACACACGGCACTTATATACTACATACCTACATAGTTATATAAATTTTTATATAAATTTTCACACGCGCACACGCATATTCACATCCGCATGCACACATACACAGCTTACGCGCGCACAGCAGCGCACCGTTTATAGGCTTTTAATATCATATTTATTATACATACTTAATTCAAATAAATTTTGCACTAGAAATTTAAAAAAAAAACTGGCAGAAGTAATAAACCAGTCTCCAAGAGTACTTACGTTTATTTGTGGTTAAGATGTGAGGTAAATATTAACAATTAAATAATTAAATATTTCTTTTCATGCATTTAATCGCACCACACATGATATTTGTTTTACAATGATATTCAGTAATTTATTCTAACTCCTTAATTTTAAAGGAACTGTATTTAATAAACTAATCTTATAACTCTGTAATGAGTGTGAAGTTACGCTTTCAATCGTTTTTATCAAAAAAATTACTTCTTCATAAAATTTATCATGGTGTTAATTCCCAGTGTGATCCGAGGTAAATAAATTACAAAACAACTGCAACATTAAAAATTCAACATCTTGGGTTATTCCATTTATCCACCCCTTAAGGTAATGAAAATCCACGCTAGGGTATCTCTAAGAACTCCACCTTAGAAACGCGTGTATCCACCCCAGACGGGGTGAATAATCGGAACGCGTATATTATTTTTCTTCCGATTTTCTCCCTCGCCTGTCTACAGTCGTTTACGGAAACATGTTGGCTGTTTGTAGAATATTTTTTCAATATTGATGATAATATGATGGCGTTTGTGCAATATTATGAAAAGAATCCTTCAAAAGTATCATTGTAAAGGCAAAGTCAAAGCACATCGGCAGAATTGGCAAGAAACTATTTCGTCTACCTTCTGGAACACGTGCATTCTGGTCTCTCGACAAGGCTGTCCAAGGGAACTTCTGTTAGCTATCTCTCCCATCTCTGCACAGGAAGGACGACTCACTGGTCCGTGCCGCAGACAAAGCCGATCTGTTGGACTTTCTCTTTGCGTCCAACTCGACTCTTGACGACGGGGGGAACACACCGCCGAACATCCGCGGTGTGAGTGTTCCATGCAGTGCTGTTTACCCAACGCTCGGTGTGCAGAGCACTTCTTTCCCTGGACGTCAACAAGTCGAGTGGGCCTCATGGCGTCTTTCCTATTGTGGTGAAAACGTGTGCTCCGGAGTTGGCACCAGTTTTAACGCTTCTTTTCCGGTACTCCTACTCTCTAGGTGTAGTCCCGAAATCATGGACGATATCCTTCATGCACCCGATCCCTAAAAATGTTAACCGCTCTGATCTGTCCAATTATAGACACATCGCCGTCACCTCCAAGTTCTCTAAATTAATGGAATCCATTATTAACAGCCAGCTCATGCGGTACCTTGAGGGTCACCAGCAGATTAGTGACCACCAGTACGGTTTACATCGCGGTCGCTCGGCCGGTGATATTCTTGGTTACCTAACTCATAAGTGGACGGAGGCAGTAGAATCCAAGGCTTTGGCCGTTAGTTTGGACATAGCCAAGGCCTTTGACCGGGTTTGGCACAAAGCGCTTCTTACAAAGCTTCTTTCCAAGAGCTTCCCGAGAAATTGTGCAATTGGATCACCAGTTTTCTTGCTGATTACAAGCCTATTAATGCTAGCGTTTCACAAGGCTCCGTGCTATCACTAACGCTGTTTCTTCTGCATATCAATGACATGCTGCAAACTGATAATATTCATTGCTATGCAGACGACAGCACTGGTTATGCTTACACCGGTGGTGATGCGGCCGTGCCAATATTTCGCGGGAAAACTTCGCCGAGTACCGAGACAAACTTGTGTCTGTAGTCGAGACTTTATTGAACCAAGTCTCGGACTGGGGCGACTAGATCAAGTCCAGTTTAATCCCCAAAAGACACAAGTTTGTGGGTTTACCGCTAAAAAGAACCCCTTCGTCGTATCTCCTCAATTTCAAGGCACACCCCTTGTTGCCTCAGCCAGTATCGGAATCCTTAGCGTCGACATATCGAGTGACGTGCAATTTCGTAGTCACTTTGAAGAGAAAGCCAAATTGGCCTTTAAAAAGGTTGGTGTGCTCAGCAGAGCGGGACATTATTTCATGCCGGCTCACCACCTGCAACTTTACAAGGCGCAGGTTCGGCCGCACATGGAATACTGTTTCCATCTCTGGGCTGGGGCTCCCCAGTGCCAGCTCCTTCCATTTGATTGCATTCGAATCCTCGGCGATCGAGCTCTTTCCGATCGGCTTGACTCCTCACTGGTACTACGAAGAAATGTTGCTTCTCTTCGCGTATTTTATTGCATCTACCACGGGGAGTGCTCTGAGGAATTATTCGGACTAATTCCAGTCGCATAATTTCACCATCGTACTTCGCGACAAAACTCGCGATACCATCCATACTATCTGGATGGCTGGTGGTCCTCCACTGTGCGATTTAAAAGAAATTTTCTTCCTTGCACAACTCCCTTATGGAATCGACTACCCCCAGAGATTTTTCCGAACCAATTCGACTTAAGGACCTTCAAGAAAAGAGCCTACACCTTTTTAAAAGACCGGCAACGCATCTACAATTCCCCTGGTGTTGCAGTTGTCTATGGGCGGCGGTAATAACTTACCATCAGGTAAGCCGCATGCTCTTATGCCCCCTGGCTCAAGAACGAAAATTATGTGGCTGTTTGGAATTCATTCGTAGTGCCTCACAGAACTACATTAGAATCCTGGCATAAAACTATATCAAATGAAGTTAAAGACAAACATCCAAATTTAGTAAAGTTTTTGGATTGCTCCTAAAAACGCCCAGTTTTTTGCTAACACATCTGTAGTAATAAAGAAATTTAGAAAACGATTGGAAATGTACATTAGAAGAGACGAATTTATAGAGGATATACAATTACGTCTACTTAATAATAAAATTAGTGTTGGTCATTTTCTGGACATAGGTATTGCAGAATTTTAAATTATTTATTTTAAGTTTAATTTGATTTAAATACAATATGTAATATGTTTCTTTTTTGTCTAAGGTTGTGATTCTTAAAAATTAATCAATAATATGAAAGTTAAAGTATAAATATATTTTCTGTTGAACTGTACTTGGTGAAGAAAGGCGGAACAACAATAAAAAGTTAATTTCGATTATCCACCTCATCAAGGGTGGATAAACAAACACGCGTTTCCGAGTATCCACCCTAGGGTGAATTATTTCGGGTGGATATACGGTAAAACCTAACATCTCAACATTGTTTTAATATAATTTAACAAACTGAAATACAATTTGAGATTTTTTACAATAGCAGTCTTACAACTAACCTAATTAAAACATAATATTATAATAGAGAATATTGAAAGAACTGTATATACTTATTAAAAACCTTGTCCTTATTCTTATTATTACTAAAAAAATCAAAGAGGTCCCTGTGGTGATATTATTTTACCCCATCCAATATAAACAAAAACTGTTGAATTAAAATACATAATTCCAAACTGACGTGGAATGCTATAAAAAGACTCCCGTCGGTGTCTCAGTGCTGTGGCCTCAGGCTCTGGTATTGCAGGGTGGTGAATACCTAACCCACCATTGCCATAACAACCCACTATTGTTGTGTTCGGAAAAGCAGCTCGGAAACAATCTTGTTCCAGCACATGTTTCTTATCGCGATCCACACATGAAAATTTTAGAGCAATGCTATGCTCAAACCGAGGTACTTTTTTTGAAAACTGAAAAGATAACATTTAAGATTAGTAAAACTAGATATCTTATTATTAAACAATTATTACAGTAGTGCTTATATGCTATAGCTTTAAACGAGCAATTCTAAAAATATATATATATATATATATATATATATATATATATAAATATATACGGAATCTCGGAAACGGTTCTATTTTTAGAAAATGTCTTTTTGTCCGTGTTTTCAGGCAATGACAAGCTGCTACAATATAAGAAGGTAAAGGAGACGGGCGAATTTGGGCCTAACGTTACACATGTGAAATATTTATCAATATTTTTTTACATTTTTTTGGTAGTTTATAATGAAATATTAAGCAGTTTTATCATGGCAAATGAAATTAAATATTTAATAAAAATAATACTGACTTCCGTTATTTTCATTTTTAAACAATGCTGCCGGATGAAATAGGTTAGTCGATTTTAATACAAAAACAGAAAAATAATAATAATAAGATAATAAAAAGTGATTCAGTGTTTTCTTCTTTAGGTAAGTTTAAGAAACTTATTATTTAAATAATGGTTTCCTCATGACACTTCAACGTTTAAAAAAGTCGTAAAAATGAATTGATTAATAAATCGATTTCACAATTGATTATCAATGTTTTATACAGGCCACAAAGGGGAAATGTCAACGTTAGTTCAAAAACTCAAACGTCAATGAAATCAGTTTTTACGTTTGTTTGGCTATGAGTTTGCGGTGGTAATGAATATTTTCTGTTGTTTTTGCGTGCTGTATGTTCTGATCTTTAATGACTCTGGCTACGTATAAAGGATTCTGCCGGTTTCTTTTCTGATTTTACAAGAATACATGTGCAAAATGATAACTTAAATGATTTTCCCTAGCACACACATAGTGATTTATTAAAAATATCTTTAGGCATTTATCAAATTAAGTAGGCTAGGTCCCATTATGGAGAACACATACGACAAGATGGGAGATATGAAATAGAAGTGTGTCGAGAAACGGTCAGCAAGCTATTAAGATAACTGTCAATATCCAACCATTCTAGCTGACTATTAAGAGGTCGAATAAAATCGAGGCTCAAAAACATATTTTACCACGCAGTAATATAATAAGTCTATGTATTTTACACATATTTTAGTTGACAGTTCTCTTAATGGTAAAGAGGGCATCAAACAGTATTATTTTAATTGTTTGGTAGGAAAAAGAACTGTAGCTTGCTGTTGTCATGTAATGTCCATAATATGGTACTTAAGCTGGGCAAGGCATCAAGAGAATTTAATACCGCATGCACCGTTTTTAGATGATATTTTATTTGTTTATGATGAAGTGGACGATTAATAAATTATTAAAAGAGAAAGCGTTTCCCCTCTCCCCTCGTTGTTCCTCTGCTTTTTTTATGATTATTTCAAACCTCTAGAATTTAGTTGCACGGCGGCGTCTGAATCCTCAATGTTTGGATGTCCTACAATACATAAAATTATGGTAAAGTCTAGTTTACAATAAAGTCTAATAATTATTTTCTTAAAGTATAATGTTAGAGCTTGGTGTAAGAATAACATTGTAAGTATAACGTAAGCAATAACATTGTTTTTATACAAAACAATAACATCCTATATTTTTTTCTACCATGAAGCTGTCGTAAATATTTTAGTTTTTTTTTTTAAATGGTATTGGTATAATATAAATAAAATAATTCAGTAATCGTTACTGTAACATCAGGCCTAGCTTTCTATGAACTTTCGCCCGTCTCCTTTTGACATTGTGTTAATGATCGTAATAGCTCAAGTGGATATCGAGCGGTCGCGAAATCGTAATGCCTTCGTTCGCGTCCTGTCTTCGGTCTGATTTTTTTCCTTTTTTTTTAAGTTCCCTTCTTTTGTGAGAAAATCTGTTATTTCGAGCCTTTTTTTAGTATTTTTTAAAAATACGAAAATTTTAAATAAACCAATTGCACTCATGATTTTTTCATTCAAATAACCAGTTCAGTTTTTTCTATTATGTCAATAAGATCAAAAATATTATTTATTTCATCAGTATGTAATTTGTATCTAAATGTAACTTATATATATATATATATATATATATATATATATATATATATATATATATATATATATATAATCAGAATCTCGTAAACGGCTCCAACGATTTTCATAAAATTTAGTGTCCAGGGAGTTTCGGGGGCAATAAATCGAACTACCTAGAATTTATTTTAAGAAAATGTCTTTTTGTCCGTGTTTTCAGGCAATGAAAAACTGCTACAATATAAGAAGATAAATTTTGACACTCTGTTAATGATCGTAATAGCTCAAGTGGATATCGAGCGGTCGGGAAATCGTAATGCCTCAGTTCGCGTCCTGTCTTCGGTCCAATTTTTTTTCCTTTTTTTTCAAGTTCCCTTCTTTTGTGAGAAAATCTATTATTTCGAGCCCTTTTTTAGTATTTTTTAAAAGTACGAAAATTTCAATTAAACTAATTGTACTCATGATTTTTTATTCAAATAACCAGTTCAGTTTTTTCTATTATGTCAATAAGATCAAAAAATATTATTTATGTTTCATCAGTATGTAATTTGTATCTAAATGTAATTTAAAAAAAACCGGTCATCCGGGTACTAGCAATTAATATACAGCGAAAAAGCCAGGCTTCTTGGTGTGAAGTAGATCGTCGAGCGCGGGGGCGCACGGGCAATACGTTTGCAAGTATCAGATTTACTTGTGCGAATGAATATTGCAAGTTGAAAATTTAAGCTTTTTTAAAGATTTTTAGTGAAAATGGAGGATAATAGTGTTCCTTGTGATGAATTGAAGTGTGTTAAAGTGCTAATAGGCGAGGAAAAGGTAAAATCTTTGAACTTTGTTGAGAAAAAACAGCTCATATCCTCGCTCAATTATCGCAATTGAAAAACGGTAATTGGTGCAATTAAAACTTTCACTAACATTTTACACACACGACATAATCAAATCTTTCATGAAATTTTAATTTAATAAACATTCTTCATACTTTAATAGGTACAGGACTCTTTAGTATTAAAGTTTAATTAAGCTAGGCGTATTTAAATGTTTATTAATTCAATATTTATATTACCATATGAGTTAAAAATGTCATTTTGTACGGCAGCATAAAATATAAGTTTAATTTTATAGCAAATAATTGTTGCAATTTTTTTTAATGTGAAGCCTAAATATTAATGTAATAAATCAAAAGAATACATGTATTGATGTTTTTAAAGAATATTTCCTTTAGTTCTTCGTATATAATTAAAGCAACTCCATCTTTTATCGAACGAAATTTGATTGACTCTCACCAAAGACTATATAACCACTTGACTGCGCATACAGTGCCCCGACGCTCGAAAACTGTTAGTATTTTGTCGCCTATGCATTGGCTAAGGTACTATTAACCATTTTAGTATTGTCTAAGAGTTAGATCTGTATGCACGCTAAATTAATGCAAATTTTTATAACTTTTATGCAATTATAATGCATCAAAATGCCTTCATGCGCGGTGAAGTGGTGTGGGAAACATTCCAGGATAGATGTCCAAAAATAATGGAGTAACTTTTCATTGCTAAGTAAAAAATACGAAAATTATTTTTGATTAATTCAGATTATGAGCCACCGCAGGGGTCTATCTAAAACGGTGGCAGGGTAAATAACGACATTGTTGAGTCGCGCGTTGATGTTTTTTGGAAGGAAAAGTCTCGTTCTATTATTAGACAATTCCAATGATTCTATCCCTTTCTTTCCCTTTGTATGTTTATCGTAAACATTAGTACTTACTGTTACCTTTAATAGCCGAAAGTCGATATCGAAAATAATAAAATTAAAATTAATAAAAAGATTATTCAATTCACACACTGTGAAAAAATACTTATCTACTTTTAACCGTATTTTTTCTTAGTTAAAGTTTATAGTTACCTAGTTAAATTAGTTAGATTGGTGTACCAAATCAGAACGGCTTACAATTTCAAAAGGACACTAAAGACAAGTTATTGTACGGATCCACTACAGTAATAAATATTTGTCGTCGTAAAATTTTTAATAAGAGGGGGATCAATTAGAGTGGTTCAAAAGTGCTGTCTTCGAAATATAATACCAATTATTTTATGAGAACGGTTTTAAAATCTCTGATTAGGTATTATTGATTCGCGGATATTCATTTTCCAAGAAGAGCAACCCTAAAGATAGCTATAACAACGCAACTTGACCATTCGCAGCCACGCGTTCTTCCTCGTCCCCCGGCCCGCAGTATTAGTCGTATGCTTAGAAGAAATCTGCCTATACGCTCTCAATCTCTAGTGGTTATATTCTCTATGACTCTCACGGTGGTACGTAAAGAATACGCTATATGGCACAAACATGGCTATCGGCTAATTTAGTATTTCAATATTTATGAGTTAAAAATATCATTTTGTATGGTTCATTAATATTGAAAATGAAAAATTATATAATAAAGTCATTATTTTGTGGAAAAAAATTGTAATGCTTTATCTTTTTATTATACCATATCTAATTTCTGTCGTAATCTGTTCTTCTACGCATATAACTTAAACAATATAATTTCGATGTTTCACATCTGCCGGGACGCCTTTTTTAATTTTGTACATAGTTGGTTTGCACTTTATTCATGATTTTTTTTTGTTCGTGTATTGTATGTAAATCTTTTTCTTTAACTCAAGCAAACCCAAAACGGCTTTTTTCAAAGCCATCGAAGGTATGCAATTGCTGATATGTCATATAATCTATCTAGCAGTAGTATGCCTTCTAGAAGAGTGGAGACAGATCAAGATTGGTGTTGTATTTTTATAAAACTGCTAAAAACAACAAAACCATATCTTGGGCTTGCCCTAGTTTGGAGCCCTAGCTTCCCCACTAATGTAGATATCTATGGACCACAACATCTACTTACCATAAGGTGGACGTGTGTTCGTTTGTAACCCTTATTTTATAAGGAAGGAAATACAACAAAACCAACCAAACAACTATGGCAGAAGCCTGGAGCTATGCGATCATCGCCTGGAGCGGCACTTAATGCACTTCTATGCCTAACGCCCCTTGATCTCTATCTAGACAAGGAGGCGAGGGCTAGTTTGTATAGGATTAACGCCCAGGGCGGTCTGAGCTTGCTCTCCTACAGATTGAGATCCATGCTCGACTCAATTAAGGAATCTCCGGCGAATGCATGATCTCAGATATTATGCGTCCACTATACACTTTTGATAAAAAGTACATAGTGGAATTACCCTCCAGAGAAGACTAGCTGAATGGCCAGGTTATCTGTGAGGTCGGTAGCCTCATATGGTCTACCGATGGGTCTAAAATGGGCCTCGACGTAAGCTTTGGAATTTACGGGGACGTCCCAAATTCAAACTTAGCATGAATTTGGGTAGATACACCTCTATCTTCCAGGCAGAAATTTTCGCCATACTTCGGTGTACGGAAATCAATCTGCAAAAACACTAAGTCATCCATATAATTTACATAAATTCTGATAGTCAAGCAGCACCGCTAGCGCTGAGGTCAAACTTAGAGAACTCGAAGCTATTTGGAGACTGCATGAACCGTTTAAACGCCCTGGGATGTAACAACAGGGTCGTTTTAAGATGGGTTCCGGGTCACGAGGGTATTGTAGGCAACGAATTTGTCGACAAACTTGCACGGGAGGGCTCAAAGTGCACACAATTTGGACCTGAGCCATTTTGTGGAATCTCAAGAAGCCTAGCCCGATTGACCCTTGAAACTCTTTATCACAATAAATCACTTAAGATCTGGTCCGACACGCCAGGCTTAAAACATTCTAAAACCTTAATCCGGGCTTTTGATCGTAAATTCGCTTCAGAAGCCCTGGGATTAAGTAAAAATAAATTGCGTATTCTGGCAAGAGCTCTAACTGTACACTGTTATCTTAAAAAGCACATGTCCATCCTGGGACTAAGCAACTCAAGGATGTATCGGTTCCGTTCCATAACGGAAGAAACGCCTTTACACATCCTAACTGATTGCGGACCCTTAATGCGCAAACGGGAAACTCATCTGGGAAACTATGTACTCCGCCCAGAAGAAGTGAAATTGCTCACGGCTAAGCAACTCCTTCTATTCATTGAAGACATATGGCTTAGCCGTGAACTATAGTCATAGCAGCGGTCACAATAGATCTTCTAGGTTGCAGTGATACTGGTCTCTTTCCCTAGACCTGCATAGCTGCTCTCACTTAATAAAAAAGAAAAAAAAGAAATAAAATGGCAGAAGCCTGTCTCGCAGTATAATTTGTGTGGGTAGACTAACAAAAACAACAATATATAAACAGTTACAGCCATACATATGTTATTCCAATATATGAAATTTGCTTCATGTTTTAAAGAGACATAACAATGGCAAATTTGAAAAGACAAGATTATCCAACATTCTTATGTTAAGCTTAGTACAACATAACTTTCATACCTCTGTAACTAACTGCTGTATATCAGGTTTAGTCCAGTCTGATGATTCAATTATAAAAGAGTACATTTCGAAATTATACTCATTATTATTGGATTTCTTTGGTATAGTAAACAAGCCAATAGACAGCAAGTTCTCGCTTATAAAATCAGCACCTTTATTCAAACTGTCCACTAGTAAATTAATATCACTATTTTCTGACATAGTGTCTTCCACAATACAACCTCCGAGAGCATAGGGAACATTTGGTTGCCTGTCAAATGAAAGTGAATAAAATGAAAATCCCCAAAATATCTTAAACAACACCTTTAAATATTTGTCATATACTTACACATCTTTAAAATAATTCAAAAAAACAATGTCTTCAACAGAATCCAACAAATATTTCTCAGTAAAAAAAACAAGGACACCTTTAATTATATGTTCTTTTGATAATTTATCAACCACGTCATAAAACTCTTGCTGTAAACTATTCTGAGATCTAATATTTAGAACTTGAAAACTCACATCTGGGATCTTAGGTATAAATATTCCAGCAATGAGAGGGTTGGTCCATGTGTATATAGTATAATGTGCTATTGAGTGTCCATAAGTATTTGAATGAGGTCGTGGTCTATACACCAAGTAGGTAGCTTTAACAGTCAGCATACAATTTTTTGGAGCATTAACATGACAATTTATCAAGTTTATCACTGCAAATAATTAACATATTATTCCATGTGAATGTCATTCAAATTTTCCAAAAAATAATATATGTTTCTATTATAATTCTCTTGATTTTGAATATTTTTTGATGTAATCATATGAGTTTTAGAGAGAGAAACATTACTAGCTACTGTAAAAAATAAAATATAATTAGTAAAGTATATTTTTTTTAAACTTACAACAGTGTTCTTGATCACAATGTTGTTTACAAGGCCTTGGTTGAATAACCTTACATTTACGCACAGCACTGAAACCAGCTGTATTTGCAAATGTAAAAATTACCAAAGGTTCTGTGTAAAAAATTCCAGACTTTTTAAACCATCCTTTCTCACCCCCACGTCTAAGGGAATAACACAAGTCTATAACAAAGTCTTCAGGTGATATTTGCTCTTTTTGTAATGTTTGTACAGCAGAGTACCAATTGTTACATACAAGTTTGCACATAGCTTTATCTTGCCAAGATAGGTTACTAATAATCTGCTTTACAATAATATAATTAGATGTAATTTTTTCCAATAAAATATTACTGCATACTAAAGGTTTTATATTCCTCGTCAATTCTCTTTTTTCAACAAAAGCTACTATATTCTCATTATAATTTAATTTTTCACATTTTTCCGTGTCTCCTATTGCAGAATCTTCCTCGTCTTCATTGTTATTAAAATCCTCTTCTTCTCCAAAATACATTACATTGAGAGATGTTTCAGTCAACACCAAATCCATTTTAAATTTAGATTTCAGTTACAATTTGGTCTTCACTTCCTCTCTGAATTGGATCTACTTTTAATAGATCTAATATAAAACAATAAAGGTAAATAAAGAAAAATAATAGGTAGTACCCTATATGGATCATAACATCTCTTAAATGCTTCTTAATCTGTCCGCGGTTGTAAATTTCTACAGGATCATAAACACCAAAGTTACCCTGCGGTATTGTAAAATATTCGAACGAAAGCCATATAAACATCGGCAAATTTAATAAGAAAAGGATAAGTTGCCCGTGTAATAAGAATAAGAAGGTGATAAAAGTATGAGCTATTTATTTTGGTAACAGCCAATAGTTAAGCTTCTCACAGCACTCTTGGGCGTTCAAATAATCACATTCTAAGTCTTAGAATGTAATAATAAAATAAACTAATAATAACAGTATAGCACCGCTAGCGAATAATGACAGAGAGAACAACAAAGTTTCAGCTAATATCATAACTACCTACCCCTTTCTTTTTCTTTTCTAAATTTACACGAAACAAAACTTATACCTATATTAATTATAAACTATAGAATAAATTGCTTAACTTTTAGAATAATTTTACGTATGAATTTTAAATTATTTGTAGAAAGATATTCTGCAATCTACAATTTTCTGAATGATATTTAATATTTATTGCATAGATTACTGTGTATATACTAGAGAATTTATTGCAGGCGGTGCAATCTCCATACATAAGCATTATAATAATTGGTTATGATAATATGATGTCATTTCAAACTATCAGATGTCACTAGTAGCGTAATAATACGAATAAGTTGAGAATTCATACAATTCTTTGAACTTTACTACATAACATGGTCCTTTTAAACTTAGCACTATTTAATGTAAAAATATTGACCAATCGCCTTCGTGAGATTTGACAACTAAAAACAAATTTGCAAAATTGCAAATGGCGTGTCTTGTTGTACAATGTATCCAGTGTTGCCGTTTTAGCGACTTTCTCGCTAGATTTAGCGGATTTTAACAATGTTTAGCGGATAAAAAAATCGTTTTAGCGAGAAATAATTATTTAGCGACTTCTAGCGACATTTGGACTTTTGAGATGGCGACTTTTTTATGAAGTAATTCATTTCAAATAAGTAATTTATCATATGTCCAATTTTGTAATCTACCGTTGGTAGCACTCTATATATAATATAATTTCACGGGAATTCCAGAACATAAACTAACAAATGAGATTGACTTCATTATGACGCCAACTGTTCAGTGATGTCTCAGTGATCGCAAGGGTGAAAACTGGCAGCGATCACCGAATGGTTAGAGGCACACTGAACCTAAACGTTAAGTTGGAGAGGTCTCGTCTAATGAAGTCAACGCTCCGTCCCCCTCGTGCTCTAATCCAGAATCCCGAAAACTTTCAGCTCGAGTTACGTAACCGCTTTCAGTGCCTACAAGATTGCAATGCAGTGGACGATATGAATGACAAGCTCGTGGAAACTGTCCATGCGGTCGGAGCTAAGTTCTGCAAGACCCGCCGCAGAAGAACACATAAACTCTCCAATCACACTCTTAATCTCATGGCTGTTAGACGGGAGATGAGGCTGCAATCGTCAACAGATTTGACAGCATAGAAGCAACTGAACAGACAGATCTCCAAATGCATGCGGCGAGACTTACGCAACTTTAATACTGCTCGTATTAAAAAAGCGATAGAGCGGAACCAGGGCTCCAAAGTCTTTGCCAGAGATCTGTCTGCCAGAAGGAGCCAACTGTCAAGGCTGAAGACTGAGTGTGGCAACATCGTTTCCGGGACACCTGAGATTCTGAGTGAGATTGTGAGGTTCTATGGGCAGCTGTACACATAATCGTTGGAGCCACACGCAAGTGTGAGTAACGATCCAAGAGCAAGTCTTATCCGACACTATTCCGATGATATCCCGGACGTCAGTCTGAGCGAGATTAGAATGGCTCTCCACCACCTTAAAAACGGCAAGGCCCCGGGCGAGGATGGAATTACAGCGGAGCTTCTGAAAGCGGGTGGAACACCGGTACTTGAAGTCCTTCAGAAGCTCTTCAATTCCGTCCTCCATGGTGGCATTACTCCGGAGGCGTGGAGCAGAAGCGCGGTGGTCTTGTTCTTTAAGAAAGGCGACAACGCTCTCTTGAAGAACTACAGACCGATTTCCCTTCTGAGCCGCGTCTACGTGCTGTTTTCGAGAGTCATTACGAATCGTTTCGCACGCAGACTCGACGACTTCCAGCCTCCCGAACAAGCCGGTTTCTGAAAAGGCTTAGGTACCATAGACCACATACATACCCTGCGGCAGATTTTACAGAAGACTGAAGAGTACAATCTGCCACTTTTCCTGGCATATGTGGACTATGAGAAAGCCTTTGATTCCGTCGAAATTTGGGCGGTGCTACAGTCTCTTCAGCGGTGCCAAGTTGACTGTCGGTATATCGAAGTGCTGAAGTGTTTGTACAGTAGGGCTACGATGGCTATCCGAGTACAGAATCAGAGCTCGAAACCTATCCAACTGCAGAGAGGTGTAAGACAGGGTGACGTTATATCCCTGAAACTCTTCACCGCTGCATCGGAAGACGTTTTCAAGCTACTGGACTGGAAAGGATACGGTATTAACATCAATGGCGAGTAGATTAGTCACCTTCGATTTGCCGACGATATAGTCCTTATGGCAGAATCGCTGGAGGACTTAAGCATTATGCTCAATGACCTCAATAGTGACTCCCAACGGATAGGTCTTAAGATGAACATGGGCAAAATAAAGATCATGTTTAATGTCCATGTCACACCTATGCCGGTAGTTGTTGGGAGCACTATGCTCGAAGTTGTTGACGAGTACGTTTACCTGGGACAAATAGTCCGACTAGGTAAGTCCAACTTCGACCGAGAGGTCAATCGACGGATTCAACTCGGCTGGGCAGCGTTCGGGAAATTACGACATATCTTCTCGTCAGGTATACCTTAATCTCTAAAAACTAGATTGTACAACCAGTGCGTGTTGCCAGTGATGATTTACGGATCTGAGACGGGTTACACTGCTGGCCGTATGAGGACGCTCATGGTCGCTCAGCGAGCTATGGAGAGGGCTATGCTCGGAGTTTCTCTGCGTGATAGACTCAGAAATGAGGATATCCGCAGTAAAACCAGAATGACCGACATAGCCCAACGGATTAGTAAGCTGAAGTGGCAATGGGCCGGCCATATAGCTCGAAGAACCGATAACCGAAGGGGGGGAAAGGTTCTCGAGTGGCAGCCTCGTACCGGTAGGCGTAGTGTAGGGCAACCCCCCACTAGATGGAGTGACGAACTGGTAATATATGCAGGAAGTCGATGGATGCAGGTGGCTCAGGACCGTGCTTTGTGGCATTACTTGGGGGAGGCCTATGTTCAGCAGTGGACTTGTGAAGGGCTGTAATGATGATGATGAAACTAACAATGCAATGTCGTTAATTCCCTTTCTCTGTTTCGACCTGAGACCATGTTCTAAGGTTTCGACATACAAAAATGCAGCAGGATTAAACATATTCGAAGATTTATGTAATTTTGCCATAGTAATATTATCACTACCGCACTCAAATGCAGAATTCGAACGCGTGTTTGGTGCTACGAATGTAGTTAAAAGCAAACTGTGAAGCAAGCAATCAGAAAAACGTTTAAATTCCACCCGTCTAATTAGAAATCAGTTAAGGAAAAAAAAATTGCGCAACGTGTGATATTCCCGAAGATCTTGTCAACCAAGTCGGTAAAGGTAAACCAAAGATGGGAACTGGAGACATTGGCAAAGCTTCAACTTCCGCTGAAATTCTTTTTGAAGATCTGGATCCATACTTTGCTATTAATTTTGAAATTTAGGTACAAGAACGTACTGAGCTAATTGTTTTATTTTTAATAAGATTACTAATGTTTAAACGTGGTTAAAAGAGATTTGTTTTTTTTTACAATATTTTTTATTTTGTACATGAATAATTTTTGTTTTGGTTGTCATGTCATTAACCTACACTATATATAATTAATTTATATGAAATAAAATCCGCTCTTTTTAAGGTTTTCTGAATTTATAGATTTAGATTTTCGGTATTCTTTGTATACCATTTGGCAAGATTTTTCAGTTTGACCAACGGTACCACGAAAATCTACCTAGGGACTTCTAGCGGATTTTAAGAAAAAGAAAAATCCTGTTTCTGGCGGATTTTTTCTATTAGTCTAGGGACTTTAAAATTTGTAGAACGGCAACCCTAAATGTATCGCGTAGTGGTGTGTTGTATTCTCGTTATATTGTGTGATTAGATGCTTTATCCGCTATTTCGTTAAGTTGAGCTACATCAAGTTCCTCCAAATAAGATTTACATCTTTCTTCACTATATAAATATATAAACAATTTGAGATTGGACTCCATTAGTTAAGTGTTTTAAGTTTTTATAAAAACTATTGAAAGTTGCTAATATGTCGCGAAACCGCTGTTGTGTACCTGGATGTGTTGAAAGTGGAAGTAAGTACTTATATAAATGTAATTCTGTAACATAATAAAATTTTGTTTCTTAATCATGTAACGCTTTTATAAAGCAAATATAATATTAAACAGAACCAAAACTACATGTTTTTGGTCTGTTATTTTGCATAACATTTGTAAATTCCTTTTCGAAACGTTCACATTTTTGTGGCAAATCAGTTCGTAGGTACTAATTGACAAAATTTTCTTTGTAAAAAATCATCTATACAAACAGAAAAACTATTCGAAATTTGAAAATTATACGCACTATTTATGTATCTGTATATTGCATAATACTAACTTTATCGATGTTAGCATTTAATAAATTATATTTAAAAAATAAATACGAGAATATTGAAAGAGAAATACATACATTAAATTATCTTTATTGAGTTGCAGTCAAAGACATTTTTTGTATTCAAAAATAATTAAAAATTCATTACCAAGCTCAAAAGCTGTCTAAGTAGTTTTGGTTGGAATTTGACTGCTGGCAGATTGCTGCTCTTGTAATCTTTAATTATTAGTTTGAAGCAGATTTTGATACATAAATGTGGTGTAGTTTTGTGGAGTTAAATGTCTGCGCAAGTGAGCTATTAGAGATAGTGTGTCTCAAGTTATTATGTCTGCCAAGGCGCCTTCAGATATTATCGTCTCTGACTGTGCTGTATCAAGCTGCCTTAAAAAGATCCCAATAACTTAGCAATATGATGCATCAACATGTAAAGAAGCTTTTAAACAAATTACTTTAAAAGATAATAATTTCTTATTACATGATACTTGCAAAAAAACAACTACACAAGTCCATAATCAAAGCAAAAAAAAAGCATTTTTTAAAGTTTAAATCGCTACACTAGCGCTTATATAAGTCTACTGCTGGATACAGAGTAGAATTAGTGATAAACTCACAAGTAGACTTTTTCTTATAACAGTTACAATTTAACCTTTTAAAATACACAATTAAAAACTCAGAAAGCTCATTATGTCCATGCATTATTATCTCATGAAACCTTTATTTGACAATGTACATCACATTTTTTTTGCAGATTCCCATTCAGTGCTGCATGGATTTCCAAATCCCGAGAATTATTTAGATCTTGGATTTATGCTGTAGGTGATGACAATCTTGGTTTAGATAATCAATATATCTACAAACTTCTGCGTGTATGTCATGCTCATTTTGAGCAAAAATATTACTGCCGTTACAATAGGATTAGTAACATAGCTGTGCCAACAATTAATTTACCTGGTGAGATACTTCATTGTATTAAATAATTAAATATGTAATAATAATTAAATTATATTATGATAAAATATAAATTCTTGATATCTAGCTTGGTAATGCAATGCTTTAATTGAATGATGAAACAGTTAATAATGTTTATAATATAATCTTAATTTGGTATTGAAATAACGATAATGATAATTTACTTTCATATTTGTTTGTATCCAGGAAAACTTGTCATTCCAAAAGTAAATGTTGTTGAACATCGACCATTGTGAGCTAGAGAGAATTTGTTGCTTGGAACCCCATCAAGCTCTAAAGGTAAATAAATACTATTTTCACCCAATTCTTCTTTTACACCTATGTTTTAAAATTTAAGAACAAAAAACTTAAACACATTAGACATTGTTAAATAACATGATATGATTTTTTTTATTGATGTTCATTTCTTCTTATCTCTTAATTGAACTTGTATTTTACTTAGGTTTAGAGAATGAAAACCTTTCATATTATAGGCAATTTCAAAAATTCTACTGCTTTTTTTGCAATATTGTTATGTGATAGCCAATTGTAAACCGATTTTGATGATTCTTTTTTATAAATAGGCCTTAAGGGTCATCTCTTTTAAATAAGAAGAAAAAATGTTCCCCCTAAGAGTGGAAAAATAAGAGATGACGTTTTCAATGTTGCTATTTAGATGCATTTAAGTTATTATCTAGATTTTGTTTGCCTTAGTCTTTATCTTACTTAGTCTACTCAAAAAGGTCACATAATTAAACTTATAATAAAGGTTTAAATTATACTTTATCTATACAATACTAATAGGTCTATATTATGAGGATAAAATTATTCTTTTTACTTGTTATACATTCTAGCACATGAACTGTTCATATAAAAATTGAGTTACTACTAACTTTTATTATTTCAATAGTATGTTATCACATTTAATAAACAGACTACTTTCATTTCATTTGATAAAGAAAAATATACTTATAGTGTCACAAAAAGTTCATATATACAAACATTCCATTGGTACATCATTTTATAGCAATAAAAATTCCATTGTTACAGATCCTGTATATTTTGCATCTGAGGTGGCTTCACAGCAAAGTATTCACCAAAATAAGGAAAATGTTATTTCAATTGTTGGTATGTAATATTATTAATTAATATGATAATACAAAGTATGGTAATATTTTGTAAATTTAGGAAATAATAATTGAAAATAATTAAGCTTCACCTTTTTTTATAGGTGCAAATAAAGTTATTGCTGTAAGGAAACTGACCAAGCGTGTAACTGCTACAAAGTCTGAGAAGGAACTACACAGAAAGATCAGAGCTTTAAAAATGAAACTTGGCAAATGCCAGAATAAGGTTAAGAAACAAAATATTGAATTGAAATCTGCAAGAAAATTGTTCGCCAATCCAGAATTTCTTAAAATAATGGATAATTGGACTACCTCGGCAAAATTATTAACTTTAGTGCAATTTAGAGAGTATAAAAAAAAGAGTAAAGGTCGTAGATTTTCTACTGAGGAAAAAATCCTCGCACTGACAATGATGAAGCAGAGTCCCAAAGATTATCGGTTTTTAAGAAAAATGTTTATTCTGCCGTCACGTCAAATTCTCTTGAAAATGTTAAACAGGTGTTCATTAAGACCTGGGATAAACAGAAATATTTTTTCACAATTAAGGACGAGAGCTGAAAAAATGAAAGATGAACACAAATTGTGTGCTCTAGTGTTTGATGAAATGCAGTTACAGGCAGGTATTGCATACAATAGAAGAAAAGACACAGTGAGTGGTTTTGTAACAGATGGACAGGATGCTACGAAAATTCTTGCTGATCATGCTCAGGTCTTCTTAATCCGGGGACTTATTAAAAATTTTAAGCAACCAATAGCCTATACCTTCTCATCAGGTATGACAAAAGGTTGTGAATTAGCTAAGCTAATAAAAGAAATTATTACTGAACTGCAGCAAGCTGGCTTTAAAGTTTTAGCTACTATCTGTGACCAAGGCACGAATAATAGGCAAGCAATCAAAATTCTCAAAGAGGAGACAAGAATATCATATTTACGCCAAGAAGAAACAGAAATGCCTCGAGATAATATTTTTATTATAAATTCTCAAGAAATTGTTCCATTATTTGATCCACCTCATTTATTAAAAGGTATAAGGAACAATCTTCTTACTAAAAATCTTAATTACAAAATGGATGGAAAACCTGGCACAGCTAAATGGCATCACTTAAAACTACTTTACAAGGAAAATCCTGGATAGAAAGGCATAATGCTTATGCCTACATTAACTGAAAATCATCTAATTGCTACCAAAATTCCAAAGATGAAAGTCAAATATGTCAGTCAAATATTCAGTCAAACTATCTCTTCCAATATGGGATATCTTGCAGGTATATAAATAATTATTACAATCATTAAAATAGTAAGTTACTTAATTATAAGTGTAAAAGTAGAAAGTAAAGTTACAACCTATATATGTACAGGAACGGGAGGCAGGTGCTCTTCAATGAATTGATTTATTGAACGTTTGTTGGTTATATTTAAGTCGTCTTATTGCTAACAGTGTGTATCAGGTAATAATCAAAATTTAAACAGACAGATCTTATAACTAATTGCACGACGTGCTGTGATTGGTTGCCAACAATGACGAGCTCTGATTCGTAGCGAAAAGTTTGGTGTTCCGGTGCGTCGCTAGGCGGCGTTAGAAGTCGCGTCAACATGCCGGCCGCCTTGGAAGCTCCAGCTTCCAATGATGTATCTACGTTTGATTGGAAATACCGCAGGCTGCATTCATGTTGTCGTCCTCTGCTGATGATACAGGCAGAGGGCAGATTTTCGAGAACGCTCGATGTACAGGACCCGTAGCAGTTTGGATGGTGGCGACACGCGACACGCCGTCTTTTCCGGGGAAAATATGGGTAACTCTGCCCATACGCCATTTAAGGGGTGGTAAATTGTCCTCCTTAATAACGACAAGCGTGTTTAATGCTATGTCTTGACTGTTCGCCTTCCACTTCGTTCTTGTCTGAAGTTCAGCAACATACTCTTGTGACCAGCGTTTCCAGAAGTGCTGTTTTATTTGTTCCACTCTTTGAAACCGTTTCAAGCTGTGAGTCCGTGCTTCGGTGAGGTCTCTGCAGGATGGTGCAGTGAGTGGTCGGCCGATGAGGAAATTAGCTGGGCTTAGTGGACGAAGATCATGTGGATCTGAGGACATAGGACTTATAGGACGGGAGTTTAGGACTGCTTCGATCTGTGCCAACACAGTGCTGAACTCCTCGTATGTCAAGTTAGCGGTACCCACGACACGCTTAAGGTGGAACTTACATGATTTTACTCCTGCTTCCCACAATCCCCCAAAATGAGGAGCATAAGGGGGAATAAATTTAAATTCAATATTGTCAGTTGATAATCTATCAATTATTTGCTTTGAATTTCGCTCTAACATTTTGTTAATCTCTTTCATGGCTCCAATGAAAGTTCTACCGTTATCTGAGAAAATTTGAGCTGGTTTACCTCGTCGTGAGATAAATCTTTTAAGTGCTAATATAAATTCTTGAGCAGCTAACGTACTGACAAGTTCTAGATGAATGGCCCGGGTAACAAAACAAACGGATATGCAAATATAGCCCTTTTCCAATTTAGCTCCCCTTCCCTTGCGATTCAGTACGTTTATGGACCCGCATAATGCACTCCACATCGAATGAATGGGAAACCAGGTTCTATTCGTTCAGACGGAAGGTTGCCCATGATTGGTGTTAGGGTTTTACCTTTCATTCGAGTGCAGCGAACACATTGGTGGACAACCTTTCTAGCTAGGTTTCTACCCCTTAACGGCCACCAATTCTCACGCACGGTGGCCAATAGCAGCTGAGGACCAGCATAAAAAAGCTCTTTGTGTTGATGTTGAAACAACAATTGTGTGAAGTTGTGTTTACTTGATAAAAGTATCGGGTGCTTCTTGTCGTAATTAAAGTCAGGCGAGTTACTAAGACGGCCACCTACTCTAATTATATCCCTTTCATCTAGAAATATATTAAGCCTAGAAATCGAACCTGAAGTTTTTAAAGGTAAGTTATGTTTTAACTTATCATATTCCATCTAACGCTAACGACTGTAAGGAGTCATTCAATTCATCTACTGATAACGGCCCCTGTGTACGATCTTTCTTTGGTGTGCGTAAGTTATGTATGTATCGCAACAGGTAAGCGCCGGCGCGCACGATACGCTGATAAGAACGAAACCTTTCAAAATTAATAATTTTATTCTTTGTTACATCACAAACCATAACCGTTGTCGTTTGTGATTTTAGTTCTGGTAAGTCGGAGTGTGTAGTCGAAGATTGCTGTGACCATGCCGACTCAGAATTTTTTAAGAACTCAGGTCCGCTCCACCACAGATTACTGTCAATGAGTACATCAAGACTAAGACCCCGCGAGACCAGATCCGCTGGGTTATTTTTGGTTCCTACATGTAACCATAACGCATTACTTGTTATTTCATTAATCTCCACTATTCTATTTTGAACGAATGTTTTTAACGAATGTGGTGACATACGTAGCCATCCAAGGACAATAGTTGAGTCTGTCCAAAAGTAAATTTTGTGGAAATTAACACGCAATGACTCGATAATTTTCCTATATAATCGTGCGCCTATTAAAGCCCCGCACAGTTCTAATCGGGGTATGCTGACTGGTTTAATTGGTGCAACTTTACTCTTTGCACACAATAATCTAACAGTCACCGATGAGTCATCAGAGTAAGTGCGAACATATGCGCATGCACCATACGCACTCTGCGACGCGTCCGTGAATACGTGTAATTCTATAAACTGTGTGTGTGCGCTCATAACATGACGCGGAATACGTAGGTTATGCAAATATTGAAGTGTGTCAATAAATTTTTCCCAGGATAAAGCAACATCACTGGGAACGGGATCATCCCAATTTATCTTGCACAACCACACTTTTTGCATCAATATTTTAGCTACTACGACAGCCGGTGTTAAAATTCCTAGAGGATCGTATATTTGTGCGATTATCAACAACATTGTACGTTTATTTAGTAAATTCGGTCTAACTACTCGTGTGGTAAAATGAAGTTCATCACTTTTATTATACCAACCCACTCCTAAAGTCTTAGTTTGGGAATGTTCTCCTAATGACAAGTCTTTAGATATGTCGTGGTCACTGATATCAACGTTAAACAACCACTTACGCAACGGTAAACAAGCCGAGTTTAAAGTATTTCGTAACTTCTCACAGGTATCGAGTAAGCTATTTAAATTATTGTCACCTAGGATGACGTCATCAACGAAAAAATCCTCTCGGATTACTCTCGCAACCTGCTGATCCTTACATTCCAGCGCAAGCTGACGTAAACATCTCATACTAAGGTATGGCGCAGACGCAGTGCCATACGTCACGGTGTTTAGGCGATATACACGTATTGGGTCCGACGGAAGTTTACGCCATAATATCAATTGTAAATCTCGTTGATCTGGTTGCACAAGAAAATTCCGAAACATTTTCTCAACGTCCGCACAACCCACGTATTTATATTGCCTAAAGCGTAATAAAATGCTAAAAATGTCATTCTGAAGTGGTGGACCAATATGTTGAATATCGTTCAACGACTTACCGGACGACGTCGCTGCGCTTGCATCGAAAACAGTGCGCAGTTTAGTCGTACTGCTATTTTCGTTAATAACGCCGTGATGCGGCAAAAAATAGTGGGGCGACTCATAACTTTCAACGCAACTCATATGACCGAGCCTTTCATATTCCCCCATAAAATCTACGTATTTTTCCCGAAATTGTGGCGAACGAGCGAATTTTCGTTGTAACGACAACAAACGTTTTTCAGCCGTTGTGTAACTGTCTCCGAGCACATCAGCTGATTCCTTTAAAGGAATGCGTACGGAAAACCTACCATCTTCCATACGTTTTGTTGTTTTGACAAAAATGTCTTCGCACGCACGTTCGTCAGCACTAAGGATGTTTTTATTAACGTTATTGTTTATCTCTTCGAGTTCCCAAAACAATTTCAACTGTGTGTCAATTGTTTGGGAGAAATTACATTGCACACTCTTAACGGGAAGTGGGTTATTACGTAAAGGTCCCGACATTATCCAACCCAATTTTGTATTTTGTAAATAAGGTCCTTTATTCAACTTAATTTTGCCATCACACAATAATTCCCAGAACTTATCCGCGCCTATCAGTATATCGATGTCTGACGGTGAGTGAAAGTTCGGATCCGCAAGTTGAATATTATCAGGTAAATTCATATTATTTACATCGACACTAAATGTGGGTAATTGATTTGTAATGCACGGCAACACTAAACAATCAATGTTCATACAAAACGAATTTAACCTTGAACGTAATTTTATTTTACAAATGTGGGTGGACTGCGAAATTATTTGACCTACCCCAGCAACGTGATAAGTGGACTGTATTAACGGTACATTTAATGTTTCACATAACGATTTCTTTATGAAACAATGTTGACTACCATTATCAAGCAGAATGCGTACAGTGTGATATTTGTTATTATAATCTGCTATGTCCACTAACGCTGTGGACAGCAAAACGTTGGGTAATAACGAATATTCCTGATTACTGTTTTGCGATTCTGAATGGTTAGCCGTAACGTGTAATGATGACGAGACAGTGGAGACGTTAGCGGTGACCGGCTGTGCTGATGCACTCGACCCGCTCACCTGTGATGCGCCGTCTACCTGCCCATCAATGTGAAGCAAACTGTTGTGCCTTTTATCACACAACCTACATGGCCCAAACTTGCATTCGTCAAGTGGGTGGGTTGCGCGTAAACAATTGATGCACAGCTGATGCGTTTTAACTATCTTATTCCTTTCTTGGATAGACGAATTAAGAAACCTTGAACAGGAATAAATCGCGTGATTACCATGACACATCACACACACGCGGCTTTGTTTTAGTTTCGTATTACCCTTATTGTTATTGTTAGTAACGTTCGTAGCAACATGAGTATGTGTATATTGTTTCTTAGAGCGCGTTTGTTCGCCGCCTTTGTTCTCTTGGGATTTGTTATGGTTGACTTTTATCATTTCTAAAACGTCGGCGCGGTCCTTAAGAAATTTAAGTAAGTCATCCAGTTTCAAAGCTGACCTCGATTCAATTAACGAACTAGCTGTACCTTGAAAATCTTCCCATTCGCGTTCAATGGCCTGATCTAATTTGGAAACGACCATGTAAATGATTAAAGAGTCCCATGAATCTGTTGGTTCACCTAACGTTTTAAGGGCATGCAAATTTCTCAAAATAATATCTATTAAGTTCCTAATCTGGGAAGCGGACTCTTTATTTAACGATGGAATTTTAAATAATGCCTTCACATGATTATGAACCAATAGTCGCGGATTATTAAATCTATTCTCTAATAGCTCCCATGCGTGATAGTAGTTGTGAGCCGTAAATTCTAATGCACCTATGACGTGTGCCGCGGTACCGGACAATGACGATTTTAAATAATGAAATTTTTGAACAGGACCTAAATCATCGCGATCATGAATCATACTAAGGTAAGAATTTTTAAACTCTAGCCAGCAATCGTATGAACCGTCAAAGGAAGGTATTTTAATATCGGGTAACTTTATGCCTATCAGCTTACATGTTGAAACACTAGACTTGTCAGCTACTTCCTTTCTCAATAAAAGTTTTGCAGAAGCTACAGCACAATAAAATTGATTTTCGAAACGATCTCTCTCTTCCAGCTGTTCTACAAGATCGAGATCTTCCGCTACCTCTTCTTCAATTTTAGTCTGTATTTCACTATACGTCTCTATCAAACTCGAAGTACTCTCGACACGTAAATTTAATTCTAATGACTGTTGTTCAGTCAAGGGTAAAGTGAACTTTTTAACATAATTTTCAAACAGAGTTAATCGACCTTTTAAAACTCCTCTTTTCTTAATTAAATCTGGCAATTTGGGCTCACTCATTTTGGGAATTAAGGAAATCAAGAGTACTTGCAGTTGCCAATTTGTAGATGCGTGCGAACCAAGGTGGGTGCCGTTGTGCAGGTAGGTACCGCCACTAACTTGAGCACTGGAAATGGAATATCAGCACGAAATCAACACCTATCGAAGGATGAGATGGAGAAACGGACGGGAAGTTCAAACCTGCCACTCCTATCTGTCGATGCCTTAACGTTGCAGCTCTTCGCTCGATACGTGAATCTCCTCTTCGTATTTTGATGCGACAAATCTTCGGGGATTTCAAGCTTGAACTCCTTATTCGGCTCGATAGGACCACTTTATGTACAGGAACGGGAGGCAGGTGCTCTTCAATGAATTGATTTATTGAACGTTTGTTGGTTATATTTAAGTCGTCTTATTGCTAACAGTGTGTATCAGGTAATAATCAAAATTTAAACAGACAGATCTTATAACTAATTGCACGACGTGCTGTGATTGGTTGCCAACAATGACGAGCTCTGATTCGTAGCGAAAAGTTTGGTGTTCCGGTGCGTCGCTAGGCGGCGTTAGAAGTCGCGTCAACAATATACATCCTACTTTTGGGCAGAGGTCTCCTAATTTATATAACTTCACGTCTCCAAAAAGCTAGCAAATATAGTTTTTTTTTTATTCTACAATTTCATTCATTTTAATTTTTGAAACAAGCCAGCTTTTTTACAATGATTCCCTTCACCACCTAGCACATTGTTTATAAATATATTGCACTTTAATAAAACTGTACCTGTATATATAAAATATAGAAACTTATGCATTTCAAAGACCTTAGAATGTCAAATTGAATATGTGAGATAATTTCATTGCATTTATTAATACAACTGTAACTTTTACAACTCAAGGCATATTTATTTATACAACAATAAATATTTTTATTTACTTTCAGATAAAGGCATCCTTCCTGAGGAATGTAAGGAGACTGCAGATTTTCTTTTTTTTTATGGATAACTTATTTGATTCTGTAAATGGCAGTTTTTCTAAAAATAAATACATTAAACCTTTACTTGGTCCAGTAACCCCCACGTCAATTCATAAAAAAGTATGGAGGGAAGGTAAAAAAATACTTCAGACATTACAATTTTTAAATCCAAGGAGCTTAAAAACAGAATTTGTACCAACAGTACAGAGTTGGATAACTACCCTTAACGGCATGGAAGACATTGTTGCAAAGTTGGAGAAAGATTACAAAATAACTTCTGTTTGGATGCGGCACCTTAACCAAGACCCTTTGGAAAATTTCTTTGGGGCCATTCGTAGTCATGGGTGCCGCAACAATAATCCAACAACAGAACAGTTTGAGTCTGCATTTGCTACACTCCTCGTCAACAATTTAACAGGTGTTCATGCCTCGGGGTTTAATTGTGAAAATGATAATGGGTAATCACTATATTCTCTTATAATAAATAAGGACAGTGAAGTCAATATGACCTGTGAAGTTGATATTAATGATATATTAGAAATTCAATTAATACTATTGGAGTCTAAAAGCGATCCTAGAATAATGGCGCCACTGGAATATGTAAGTGGATATTTTATAAAAAAATCCAAACAAAAGATTTGGATGGGATGTAAGGCATGTCGTAACAACATGTGTAATGTTACTGAAAACAGAGAATATGCAGGTCGAAATTGGCTTCACAGCCCAAGTGATTTATTACTAAGGACATTATCTGAAATGCAGGATGTATGTAATTACGTATTAAAAAAATATATAGAAAAACCTTTACTGAAAGAATATACAAAGGTTATAGCATCATGCATTATAAATTTAAATTACCTTGATTGTCCTCTTCATAAAGTAAAATTAAGAGAATTTTTGATTGAACAAATTATTAATTTTTTCATATACAACTATTGTAAAGATGTAAATAAAATTATTTTTGGCAAAAGGAGCATTGACGATAACAATGATAGTGTACAATTAATGGCTTACTCTTATTGTAAAAAGTATTTTAAAAATAAAAGATAAAAATATTAAATGTTTTATTTCTTGAGGCCTTATAATTCAGCGCTGAATTAACATTGATAGCTAATCTTCTTTCTATACCAATATAAATCGATTAACTACCAATATTAATTAATTCAGCGCAAAATTTTCGATATAAAAAAATAAGTAAATTACTGATAATTTACTTATTTTTTTGGGCCCGTATTAATATGTATATATATAATATCAAAATACATATGTACATATAATATGGACTTAAATCCTAAAATATGGAAAAAATATGTGTAATAAAAGATAACGACATTGTACATTAAAACGATTTCCTATTAAGAAAAACCAAAAAAATACAATTTTACTTAGCTTACGTTTCATATTATTTGAACTACGGTATATAATTACGTGTTTCCTTAAATTTTTAAAATTAAAACTCTTTCTGTTTGGACGAAATAATGCTTTAATCTGGCTGAATGATTTTTCAACATCATAGGATGTGATTGGAGCATATTTAAATTTGCATAATTCTGCAAGTGAGTAGGGCACATCTATGGTGCCTTCTAATGTTCCACACAGCATGCTGTTGATTTTCTTTAGTATATGAAATCCTTTGTTTTTTTTTCAATACGTAGAGTAATTTTTGCCTCGTTACTTCAGCAACGGGACCTTCTGATTCAAAATTTTTTTTCGATATTTTCGATAATCATAAAATTATCATTTAGAGAAGTGGAAGAATTTTCGAGTGCCTTTATATGGTATGATAAAAAGCAATAATTACTGTTTATGTATATAAAGCAAATAGTTACTGTTACGAGCTTGAGGTTCGTGACAATAAAAATTGCCGATAAAATTACCTAAATTAACACTTTAATTTACTTTACACAAATTAAAACTAAAAACACTAATAATTAAACACACTAATTCACTTAATTCCGCTCCGAAGCTTCGCTTGTGTCGCCGAGTTCAACACTGCCCCGATCGCATCTTGCATTATTGCATTATTTATATAATTAGCAAAGAACCGTCCCGAACATTCAAGTAAATGCTCGCCAGGCAACGAGTATTCGAGTGTAGATTTTCCAGAAACTTAGTTCTTCGGGTGGCGCTGTCGGTCGAGTGATTTGTGATGTCATTTTCTCAATGCTCCCCTCGCTCTCGTTCCTGACACTAGATGGCGCTAGTGTATCGTCGACTTGAGCGCGTAACACTGCCCCCTCCTAAGACATGCTCGTCCCGAGCATTATCGGCCCCATAATAACGCGCCAAGCGATCCACATGGACGATCTTAGGAGTCCCTCTTGCGCCTTTCTGTAACGGCTCCGCAATGTCAAGGGCTGTTCTATCCCGTGGTGCACCAACATTGTACAATTTCGGTGCTCCTCTACTACGTGTCTGAGGTCCCCGCACGGCCGCACAACTTGTACATGTACGACACCAATCCTCGACATCGTCACGATAATGGACCCAGTAAAACTGTTCTCGGACCTTCAGTAGAGTTCGTTTAACTCCCAGATGGACTCTTGAACGACCATTATGGCACAGCTGCAGAACATTCGGCACTTTAGCTTTAGGGACAACCATTTGCAAACGACAGCTGTCCCTTCGACCATTGTCCCATTTACGGCACAGGACTCCATCCTGAATCAGCAAGCTGTCCCATTGGGCCCAATAGCTTTTCGTGGTTGAACTCATCGCTGAGACGTCCCTCCACTTAGGCTTGGTAGCACGGGCCTTCATCCATCTCAGAATCGGCTTGATGTCCGGATCTTCCTGCTGTGCATGTCGTAGGCTGTCCTTCCACCCGTTGCTGAGGTGGTCTGTCCTGAGCATCCTCACGGATACCACTTCCTTACTCTCTTGCCTACTACAATGGTTGCAATCTTCAGGACAAGGTCTTCTTGTCAATGCATCTGCGTTGCCGTGAGATTTCCCGCTGCAGTGTCTGATAGTAAAGTCGTATTCCTGCTGCTGCTGGGCGGTGTTGTTAGCCGCACTTCCTTTCTGAGACCGTTCACCTTCCCTTCCTAGGGTGTGCTTAGGGCAGCTGGACCGAAGATGGCCCCTTTCCCCACAGCCATAGCACCTAGGGCTGTATCTTTTATTGTGGTCGCGAACCGTAACTGCTGTACCCTCCCTAGCGTGAGGTGAACGATGATCCTGTCGCCGCCAGGCAGTGCCGTTAGCTGTACTACCCTCTCGAGATCGATCAACTCTCCTTTCCACGGTTAGTTTGGGGCAGCTGGATCGAAGATGGCCCTTTTCCCCACAGCCATAACACCTTGGGCTGTATCCTTTGTTGCGGTCGCGAACTGTAGCTGCTGCAACCTCCCTGACGCGATGGGAACGATGATCCTGCCGCACGGCTTCCACTTCCAGTGCATGGGCCAAGGCGTCCTTAAGCGTCTCGTGGTGCCCGAGCCTCACAGCAGCTCTGACTTCCAGGTCGCGGATGCCGTCGATGAATGTCTGCACCAGGTTCCCTTCAATGAGCGCAGGTACAGACCGGTATGTTTTTCGCACCAGCTTCTCCACTTCTAGAGCCCACTGCTGCAGGTTTTCGTTGATGCGCTGCACACGATCTTTAAGCTGCGCACGAAAGACGTGTTCCAGGTGAGCGTCGCCATATCTCGCCTCCAATGCCTCAAGGAGTTGCTCATAAGTCACTTCCTCACCGAGAGCTTCCAGAACTGTTAAGGCCTGGTCGTGCAGGCCTACTGTGAGAGCAGTCATGGCCTGACTTTTATTCCAGCCGTTTGCCTTCATAACAGCCTCGAACTGGATTTTTAATTTTAATTTAAAAAAAAACTTTATTGCACTTAAAATGTACAATTGGCGGACTTAATGCCTTTAGGCATTCTCTACTAGTCAACCATGGGCTAAGCAGAGAACTTTAGCAGGTGCCATAAAATATGTGGATAATTTATACGTAAATGTAAATATATAAATAGACATACCATAAGTGTAAATACAAAAATAAATATACACAACTACAATTAACCTAAGTAATATATGATACATTTCATACATAATGTTTAAATAGTACATAATACATACATTTTAAGTATACTTACATACGAACATAACTAAAACAAATTAAATAATTTAAGATGTCAAGTCACATATAAGCAGAAACAAATATGAAAGTTACTTGCTGGAAGAAGAAAGGTAGTGATCAGTCACCATCCTCTTAAATGTGGCAACAGAAGTCGGTTTTCTGATATGAGGGGGTAATTTATTCCATAGCCTTATGGCCTCAGCGGCGAAAGACTGAGACATAAATTTGGTACGGCGAGGAAAAACACATAATGTAGTTCCCTCGGAGGATCGCAGGTTACGATCGTGAGAAGAACCCAAATACTGAAACTTGCATTTCAGGTATTGGGGAGTGCATGGATCATATAGGATTGAAAAAAGCGTGCGAAGAATTTTGATACATCTACGCTGATGGATAGGGAGCCATTTAAGCTTAGAACGATATATGGATACATGATCGTATTTACGAAGGCCAAAAATAAAACGGATGCAATTATTTAATAAACGATCCAATTTGCACAGAAGTAGTTGACTCACATCAGAGTAACACACATCAGCATAATCAATGAGTGGTAAAACAAGCACTCGCACCAACATAGCCTTAGTCTCGGTTGGAAGGAAATTCTTGAAACGATAAAGGCCACGCAGGGTGATTGTCACTCTCCGGCTTATTTCAGCCAGCTGAGAACGCCAACTTAAATTAGCATCAATCATTAACCCAAGGTCTTTAACTACTTGACTAAGAGGAATAATTGTGCTATTGTAAACGATAGGCTTCAGTGAATTAAAATCTAATTTAGCTATACGGCGAGGACTACCGAGAATTATCGCTTGACATTTAACAGGATTGACAGCAATTCCATAATTTCTGCACCAGTCACAGATGGCCTCAAGATCTAGATTTAAAATTTCGATCGCGGAGTTAACCTCTGCTGGATCAATCCGAGCGTACAGCTGTAAATCGTCAGCATACAGATGGTAGGAGCATTTGAAATTTACAGTTATGAGATTTATAAAAATAGAAAATAATAAAGGAGAAAGAATTCCGCCTTGTGGAACGCCAGTAGTAAGATCAGACCAATCAGAGAAAGACTGTTGGTTGACTTTAACTCTTTGCTGGCGTCCACGAAGATAAGTTGATAACCAATCCAAAACTGACGAAGAGAAACCCATGTATTTACAGATAGCAAGAAGAATGTCATGATCAACTGTACAGAAAGCATTGGAGAAGTCAATTAATACGAGAACCGTTAATTTTGATTCCTCCATACCCTCTCGTACGTCATCAAGAACTTTAAAAAGGATTTTGTAGGCTGACCAGGAAGAAGTCCCGTCGAATGGTGGCACCTTGAATCCACGTAGCGAAGGTGTTGTAGCTACTACGGGTGCTGTAGTACCATCCCCAAGTCTAAGTTTGTCCAGTGATTTCCTCATGTCAGCCATTACGTTGTCAACCCGATTGTTTACTTGGTCGATTCGGGTTTCAGCTTCCGACAGGCGGTTGTCATGTTGAGTAACCTTATCCTTCACATCCCGTATCTCTTTTCCGAAGGTAGCGTGAAGGTCCTTCATGAGGAGCATCTGCTCTTCCTTATCGCGTTGGAGTTGCTCTTCTAAACGACGGGCCTGTTCCTCCTGCCGGCGGGCCTGTTCCTCCTGTCCGCCTCGCAGCTGCTCTTCCAAACGACGGACCTGTTCCTCCTGTCGGC
This sequence comes from Parnassius apollo, assembly GCA_907164705.1. Taxonomy (NCBI): domain Eukaryota; kingdom Metazoa; phylum Arthropoda; class Insecta; order Lepidoptera; family Papilionidae; genus Parnassius; species Parnassius apollo. The sequence goes on from CAJQZP010000212.1 coordinate 15,259,066, forward strand.
GAGCCTGTTCCTCCTGCTGCTCTTTCAACAGACGGGCCTGTTCCTCTCGTCCGCGCTGCAGCTGCTCCTGTAGCATCGCCATCAGAGCACCTAAGTCAGGTGCTGCAGATGTAGGAGCTAATGACGGGCCCGCAGCCTCCGTGGCTGGCGGTTGGCCCTCCGACGTCTGCGCCGTTGCACCACCAAATCTCCGCTGGTCCGTCTCATGCTGGCGTTGACTGCGGGTACGGGCACCCTTCGTTTCCTTCTTAGGTAAAATCGGCATGATTTTATCCCACTTCTGACACCAATTGTTACGAGCTTAAGGTTCGTGACAATAAAAATTGCCGATAAAATTACCTAAATTAACACTTTAATTTACTTTACACAAATTAAAACTAAAAACACTAATAATTAAACACACTAATTCACTTAATTCCGCTCCGAAGCTTCGCTTGTGTCGCCGAGTTCAACTCTGCCCCGATCGCATCTTGCAGCGCCTATTTATATAATTAGCAAAGAAGCGTCCCGAACATTCAAGTAAATGCGCGCCAGGCAACGAGTATTCGAGTGTAGATTTTCCAGAAACCTAGTTCTTCGGGTGGCGCTGTCTGTCGGTCGAGTGATTTGTGATGTCATTTTCTCAATGCTCCCCTCGCTCTCGTTCCTGACACTAGATGGCGCTAGTGTATCGTCGACTTGAGCGCGTAACATTACGTAGGGTAATCTTGGAGAAGTTCTTTTGAGATTGAAATATCAGCAGCTTTATTCTCCAATTCAAAAATAATCATTTTGATTTCAGTTTAATACTGGGCATAGCAATATTCATTTGCTGTCAGCCAAGTTCCCCAGCGGTTCAGCACTGGCTCTAGCGGTAAAGAAATTTCGGGATACACCTCTTTAAATTTTAAGATCCTGCTTGCTGCTTTCAAAAACTTTTTCTTTACGTTTCATACTAAACTGTCAGCCTTTTTAAACTGAGACCTTATTCATTCAGCTAATCTATTTATACCATGAGCCAAGCACTTCATATGAATAATTTTTGGATACAAAACTTGTAGGGAATCTACAGCTTTTACCATACAAGGAACAGCATCGCTAAGTAGCAAGAAAACTTGGTCATGTTTAACTCCATCAGGCCACAAAACTCTCATTGCATCATTAAAAAGCTTTACTGACGTTTGGTGGTTGCATTAAAGAAGTTCTTCACACGCCAATAAAAAGGATTTGCTGGCATTTTCGTCATCTTAAACTCATTTTTAGTCATTTCACAGACCTGCTCACCAACCTATCATAAAATAATGAAGATATGGATAATAGTTTTATTCAATGATATGGATAAATTTATTTAATTTCTTGTGGAATATGGCTTTATACTTGTAATATGGAAAATAGAAATTGCATTTTCTTGATCAAAATATAATTTATGTAGAAAAAAATCCTCTCAACTGCGGATGTCCAAGACTTGGACACGAAAAAATCTCCGTTGACTGCGGGCGTCCAAGTGTTAGACATTTTTTACCCGCTCTTTTAATGAAGAAACAAAGCATTATGCGCTATTTCTAACTCATTCTACCATATGTCACAGTGTACAGGATAAAAAAGGCTAGCTTAAAAACCCCACAGCTTATACACTTTAGTAGTATATTTTACTTAAATCATTCTTAAATGTCGTCCGTTCCTTGAGTCAGCCATTAGTGTGATTGACGCGCGCTAACAACGAAGTTCTTTGTTATTATTTTGTATTAATTTATATTTAATATGTGGTGAATTGTGTTAAAACAATGCCTGGGTAAATAACCTTCTTATGTGTAATCTCATTTTGTGTTTTATCTTATTAAGTACGTGTAAAATCGTTTTTTAATATGTATGAAGCAAACTGCTATCTTAGAACTAACATGCTGGTTGAGGAAAGTTGACTTGAAATGTACGTAAAATTTTAGTGTTGACTGTCAGTTTTGTGTTAAAATATGTGTAATTGTTCATCATTCACAGTTTTAGTACATCAAAATGAGGATAAAGTGCAATATTTTCGAAATTTTAATGTAAATACGCAATAGCTGCAATAGTGTCCATTTTTGAGACGTCCGCAGTAGTGAATTCTAGTTCTCTGTTTTGCGGGTGGCGAAAAAAGGAACTAATGTTTGCCATACTGCATCAAGTTCAAATTCGGTTAAGAATGGTAAAGAATCTAGCGCCCTCGAGCAGAGAAATGGAGCTTGGTTGACTCCACGATAATTCGATGGTTTTTGAAAAATTGAATGTGGCATTTGGATATGTCAAGTATGTTAACACAGGACTTCGGAATTTTTTAAACAATTTATTAAAACAGAAAATTAGAAAGTATTTACGTAATATGCTTTTTAATATTTTTATTTTAATATTTAATATTCGAACTTTTTATTTTTTTAATTTAATATGAACAGGTTGTGGTTTTTAAGGTCACCTCAGACACATATTTCTTACTCGTATATTGATTTTTTTAATGTACATTTTATCTGTATGTACTTTGCAAATCGAGTAACGTTGCGTTATGTTTCAACCTAGAGCAAGATTGCTGCCACCCACAGTACCATTCGTAAATGAATTGTAATGAAGATACAGTAAATCTAACAAGTACCAAGAGCCTTTTAAAGAAATGAGTACCTATGTTATATATTTATTCAATTTTATACTTATGTCTAGCTATAATTTGTTCAGCTAATTATTTCAGACTATAATCGTTGAAATTGTTAAGTTGGTTAAGTTACACAACCTCTTTCCGTCCCACTGCTGGGCCTTCCGTCACTTCTGAAAGAGTTTTAGGGCAAAGAAGTGTCCGCCGCGCTGCCCATATGCGTGTTGGCGAACTGCACATGCCTTGGAAATATTTTTTTTATTTCTCAGACAGTCAGACCTCCTCATGATGTTTTCCTTCACCGTCGAGCAAGAGGTAAATCAGCACTTAAAATTGCAATTAATAATTTCATTGATGCCGACGGGGATCGAACCCGGTGTGCTAGCGTACTGTGAAATTTAACGCGAGAGCTAACAATCTGAGCTACCAGGGCACTCTCATCGTCGAAATGAATACTTAAGTAATTAAGTTACAGCCTTTTTACGCCCCACAGCTGGGCAAAGGAATCCCCTTAATTCTCAGAGGGTTTTAGGGCAAAGAAGTTTCCGTCGCGCTGCCCAAATGCGTGTTGGCGAACTTCACATGTCTTCGAAATATTTTTTTTCTTATTTCACAGACGTGCAGGTTTCCTCACAATGTCTTTCTTCACCGCCGAGCACGTGGTAGAATCAGTCTTAAAATTGCAATCAACAATTTCATTATTGCTAGCGGGGATCGAACTGTGAAAAGAAAGCGTACTGTGAAATTTACAGCGAGAGCTAACCATCTGAGCAACATCGGCTCTTCTGAGCCACCACGGCTCTCATCGTTGAAATGAATACACCTCTTTATTTTGTATGTTTTTTTTTCTATAGAATAGGGTGACAAACGAGCACGCAGTCCACCTGTGGTGGTTGCTGTGGCCCATAGATATCTACATCTATCCTCGATTACAAATCAAAATGCAGATGCGTGTCACCCGTGAGGACTAAGATGGAACGCCTCGTTTCCAGTAAAAAGGCTCTCCGGTTCTCTACACTCACCATACGAAACACAGGAGCATTAAGCTATTATTTCACGCTGGTATTTGGTGAGAGCGTGGTCCTTCCCCGGTCGAGCCGGCCTATTCGTGCTACAACTATACTACTAATATGACTGCAGCATGGCTCTACCACGTATAAAAAATGTTTAATGAACTAGTACATGATGCACAAAAAAGTGCAGAATCGGACTTTAAATGTGGCATATTTTTGTATAATGCATAAGAAGTGGGTTCTTTAAAAATATACATAAAAAAAGACGTGTGGCACTCGGGGCTGCCGCGGTAAAGCTATTGCATAGCATTTTGTATCAACTTATGCAATTATAATTATTTATTTATTTTATTTATGCAGTATTTCTTTTTCTTTGATATTAATTCAAGTTACACTTTTTGAGCGTGGTGACCGAAAAGAAAACAAATTTTTTTTCTTTTATTAAATAAATAAATAATAAATGCACTTTGTTCATTCATATTCAAAACACTTTATACACAAATTTTACAAGTACAGCTATTCACTGTTGTACATAAATACCTATACACCTATATACTTTCTCATAAACAGCTGCTTATGTATTCGTCCGATTTCGGAGCAGCTCGTCTCGATTATCGAAGTGTCTGTTTGTAATGTTAAAACAACAGCTTTTTATTAAATGCATATGAAAGTACTAGTAACAAAAACACAATTTTTAACATTTTTATCTGTCTGTCGGTCTGTCTGTCTGTTTGTTCCAGCTAATCTCCGAAACAGCTGGATCTATTTTGACGGGACTTTCACTGGCAGATAGCTGACGATATAAGGAATAACTTGAACTACTTTTGTTTTAGAAAAAGAATTAGGGTTTCGCGCAAAAAAAATTAAAACCCATGAAATCCATATTCCACGCGGGCGAGATCGCGGGGAACAACTATAGTACTCAATATAGATAAATGTATACTTATTTTTATTTATTTATTATTTTAATAAATAAATAAAAATAAGTATTAATAATTTCTAGACACATCTCAACAGATATTTCGTTAATAAATTGCTATCAATACTGAAGCATTTTTTTATATTTAGCATCCATTTAACACAAAAAACTGATAAGAATACTTTTTAAACAACATATAATCAATAAACGATAATCGCGTATAGTGAATTTCGAGGTAAATTATTATATGTAAACGTTTTTGAATCGTCATAATGATACATATTTCCTAAATAAAATATCTTCACAATTAATTTGATGTAAAATAACATTAGAAATAACGTATAAAAACGGAGAAATTATCAAATTTTTGATCGAGTTCCTAACCAGTACACAAACAAAAATGGCGAATAGTCATTTTCACATTTTTTTAGAAATAACGTATAAAACAGAAAAATTATCAAATTTTTGATCGAGTTCCTAACCAGTACACAAACAAAAATGGCGAAATGTCATTTTCACATTTTTTTCTATATAGTTATTTGTTACAGAGTACACAGATAAAATTCACTCTCATAGATGACAAATTTCAAACACCACAATCTCTAATTTTTTACTCTGCTATCTTCAGCGCTGTACACGAACGGAACGATGTCGTTGAGAGCCGTGGTTGCTCACATGGTTAGCGCTCGTTATAAGTATCACAGTACGGGAGCAACTCGGGTTCGATCCCCACTGGCACCAATGAAATTGTTGCGTGCTGATTTAGCTATCAGTTGGAAAGTCTGTTTTTCTGGACCATTTTGTTTTGTTACACTGACATCTCGCAAGTCACCTAGGGACCTAGGAGGTTCTCGGTTGCTTATTTTTTATTTTTCTTTAAAATTTTCGTCGGTAAAATAACATATTTATAAAAGTAAAAAAAGTAAAGTTACAGCCTATATACGTCCCACTGCTGGGCACAGGCCTCCTCTAATTTCTGAGAGGGTTTTAAGGCAAGGAAATGTCCGCCACGCTGCCTCAATGCGTGTTGACGAACTTCACATGTCTTCGAAATATATATTTTTTAATTTCTCAGACATGCAGACCCGAGTTCGATCCCCGCCGGTACCAATGAAATTGTTAATTGCAATTGTGCTGATTTACCACGTGCTCGGCGATGAAGGAAAACATATTGAGGAAACCTGCACGTCTGAGAATATAATTATAATCGAATGTAAATCAAATTGACATAGGTAAGTACAGATAAAATTAGCGGAACATTAATAAAATTTTGAGATCGTTTTTTTTTCAAAATTTTATTTATATATTCCTCTATTTTTGTCTGTGCTTATATCAATTTGATTTACATTCGATCTCTAAATTGTAGTTTGCGAGGGTAACGGGGATCTATCAGCTCCGGCAAAACACATTTCTGATAAAAGCTATCTAATTTTAAAATTTTGTCTGCCGTCCAAAACGCATCATCTCTTTCAATAATATCAATTTCTATGCCAAACAGAGTAGTATCGAAATCCAAAGTTCAAGCAGGGGTCAATGTAGCGTAGTAATTTAGAGCGCAGGTATAGCTATAATCATACGAACGTCACAGGCCGCTGCTGACCGAGTCGAATAAAAGATAAAACTAGAATAAGCGCGCGTCACCGCGCATGCATGTGTGTGTAAGTGTCGTCCTCCCGCACCGCACCGGGGGGAAACATTATTCAGTGAGATGCACGATAATTCATATAAACACGCGCGCGTAAAAAAAATACGAAAAGGCCTTTGGAAGAAGGGGTTTTATGAAAAAACCACTGCATAAATCAATTACAAATAAAATTTATCGAATTCTTCGATAATTGAGCTGTGTCAGTACCGACTTTGTCTTGAAAATTTTACACTGCTTTTATTACTAATTTACGCCCAAAGTTGTGTTAAAATTGGCAATAAAAACGAATCTTTGATACTTTATTTTCTTTATTTGAACTTCGGTTAATTTTCGCACGCTTTCTCGAGAGCGACGCGTCGTGACTTGTTTACGCATTTACTTCAAATACTCCGCCCGCACACCGCAGGAAACATATACCTACGAAAAAAAAACGTAACAAACTTCTGCCAGATAAGGCTTGATAAGATCTTTGGTATTTTTGCACCATAACCTGACACTGGTAAATTTTAAATATGACTAGATAGATAAGAAAAGTTGGTTTAATATGATTGTTGAAAACAAATACCCTTTAATTGTAATGAAAAATACTTGAGGTTAATGAATGTTGAATCAAAAACATTAATTTTTTATTTAATTTACGGACTCCTATCCAGATGTTTACTAGGAGAATACAAAGTTTATTTCATTTTTGTAATATGGCTAATTATTAATTAGGCAGGGATTTCTAAGATTAATAACTAATTCACTAAGATTAAGGTTAAGAACTAAGATTAATTGTATATACTAATTAATTAACTCTGCGGCCGCGTCACGATAACATGCCTTGTTGATGTTATAATTATCTTTTTTTACAAGAAAGGTAATTTATAAGAATGGTAAAATGTAAGAAAGGTAATATACAATAAAGGTGATATGCAACAAAGGTAAATTAGCTATAAGAGTTCAATTTACATTTTAAAATCTATGCTAACTCTCGTCATTTATTCGATGTCTTTATTGGGAGAATTATTGCATAGTTACAACATCATTCTTTTTTATTATTGAACATAAGTTATACATGTTTAACAAAAATAAATGCAATAATTAAGACTACGGCTGTTTTTCTGTGTTGTTGTGTGCACCCTCGCTAGTTGTCGAACCTCGCCGGTCGCGACCCCCGTGGCTCCGCCCACCGCCCCTGAGTTGCTCAACCAGCGCTGGTTACACTAAGCAGGTATCTCGTCGCTTGCGTCGTGCATATTCTCCCGCCGTCGCTACGCTGCGATCCCTCTGGTAGCACGACGATCTTCTTTGTTGGTCTTCGTAGTACATGCCCACTGCTAGTGTTTACGTCCACTACTCGTACCTCTCCGTCGACGCTAGGATATACGTTGCTTATTTTTCCCCTGGGCCAGATGTTGCGCGGTAGATTGGAGTCACAAATGATGACCAGGTCTCCAATCTTCGGCGACGCGCCTATGCTGCTGGGCTCCCGCCGGTGTTGGAGTAGGGGCAGGTATTCCTTCACCCATCTTCGCCAAAACACGTCGGCTAGGGCTTGAGCTCGTTTCCACTGCTGGCGGGCCGTCACGTCGCTTTCGCTGAAGTGTCCCAGTGCAGGTACGTGTGAGTTGGGATCGATGATGATGTGATTCGGCGTGATGGCTTCCGGGTCTCCTGGGTCGACTGAGACGTGTGTAAGAGGTCTTGAATTGACCGTGTTTTCGACCTCGGCGAGCAGGGTCACCAGTGTCTCGTCACTGGGATAGCGCTCGTTGGAGGTGACGCGTAGGGCTTCTTTCACGGAGCGAACCATTCGCTCCCAGGCGCCGCCCATGAATGGTGCTGATGGTGGTATGTACTTCCACACAATTTGTTGACATGTGGTTTCGTTCTCGACGGCTGCGAGTGCTGCTTCGGCCAGCTCCTTGTCTGCTGCCTTGAAACACGTAGCGTTGTCACTCCAGATTTCTTTTGGGCATCCTCTTCTGCTCATGAAACGCTTAAGCGCTGATACGGCTGAGTCGGCGCTTAACGAGTGGGCCACCTCTATATGTAATGCTCGTGACGTCATGCAGGTAAATAACGCGCCATAGCGTTTTTCACGATGTCGTCCCACTGTAACTTCTATTGGCCCGAAGTAGTCCAGTCCGGTGTATGTGAACGGACGTGCGGACGGCAGGTTTCCTGTAGACGGTGATGCAGGCTTGGCTTTTCTTAGACGGCACGGTAGGCAGCCTTTGATGACAGTTTTTACTACTGGACGTATTTTTTCTTATGTACAATCTCTGTCTTAATTCGTTCACGACTGTTTCCACGCCTCCGTGATGCAACCTCTCGTGTACGTGTGCTATATACAGACGAGTGTATGCGTGCTTCCCGTCTAGTATGGGAGGGTCGTACGTGTCCTCCTCTACTTCTGATGCTGCTTTTATTCGACCTCTGAGGCGTAGGGTCCCCTCTTCGTCGACGTATGTGCTCAGGTGGCCTAGTTTGTCGTCGCCTCCTGGAACACTTCTGTTGGCGATCCTCTTGAGCTCCTGCATGAAGCTTTCCCGCTGACTGGCTTGCACCCACAGTTGTTCGGCTCTTATATGATAAGCGGCTGGTATTCCTACAAGCGATGAGACAGTAGGTGTTGCCCTTTTCTCCTTGGTGGGGGTGTTGCGTCGGTTTGTTCTTTGCCAGCCGGGGTCGCTATCTTGTCTTGCTTTGTTGCGTTTGCGCCCAGCCTTCACCACGTGCTTGTTTGGTCTGCACATGTCGATGAATAGGAAGACTCTCGCTGTCGCCCTTATGAGGCGAATCCATTTTGAAAATATTTCTATTTGTGGCAGATGTGTTGTTGGCGAGTCTTCATTTTTAACTGTTATGTTACATATTTCTCGTTCTTCCCCCGGTGTCGTATTGTGTCGTTTTCTCCTCTTGCGGCCATTCGGCCGGTGGGCGTTGTAGAAACGGGGGCCCTCGGAACCACCGGTGCGACTCGTCGAACCTTTCTGGCGTGGTTTGGGTCGCGTCGTCTGCCACGTTTTCTTTAGACGGTAGCCAACGCCATTCGTTCTTTTTGGTCGTATCTTCTATCTCCGCCAGGCGATAAGCGACGAAAGCTTTGTACGCGCGGGGCTCCGACCTTATCCACACTAGTGCAATACGAGAGTCGCACCAGTATGTCTTGCCCGCTATATCGTCATCGTGCTCACTGATCACGGTCTGCGCAAGACGAGTTCCCAGTAGTGCTGCTTGTAACTCGCGCCGTGGTATGGAGACTGGTTTCAGTGGTGTCACGCGGCTCTTGGCGGCGGCCAATGATATGTTAACGCTGCCGTCTGCTCGTTCCGTTCTCCAATACACGGCGGCTGCGTAGGCCTCCTCGCTTGCGTCGACGAATGTGTGTAGTTGCCGCGTCGACACTGGGTTGTAATCGTAGCATCGCGGTATTCTCAGTTGTTCTAGGGCGTGAAGTGAAGTAATCAAGTCTATAAGTCCATTTTTCTTTTAACTCTGTTGGCAGAGGGTCTTCCCATTCCGCCTTGTAACGCCATGTGTCTTGGAATATTCTCTTCGCTGGGGTAGTCACTGGTGATATTAACCCCAGCGGGTCAAATAATGCCATTATTATGCTCAGCGCTTCACGTTTAGTTGGCAAGCGTTGTTTTTCTTTTACGTCGATCGGCATCTTCATATTGTTTGTATTAAATCCAATATGATCGCTTTGTACATGCCAGAGCAGGCCGAACGTCTTCTCAGTTTCTTTTCCGCCCAGGCGCACGGTCGCGTCATGTTGTTTATGCTCTGGCGTTATTTCTTCTATTGTTTTTTCTTCGTTCGATGTCCACCCGCTGAGTACGAATCCCGCTTGTTTGTGGACGTGATCGACTGCTTTTACAGTTTGCTGAGCTTCCGTGATAGAGTGGAAGCTCTGCAAGTAGTCGTCCATATAGTGATTTCTTTTTATGGCGACCGCAGCTTCGGGGTATGCCTCTGAATGTTCATCAGCATTTTTATTTTTGATGTATAATTCTGTGCATGGTGATGATGTCGCTCCAAAGATGATCGATGTCATCCTATATTCCTCCGGTTGTCCCTCCCGCCGCTTGCCTCTCCACAAGAAACGTAAAACGTCTCTATCTTCCTTGCGCACTTTGATCTGTATAAACATCTCTTTTATGTCGGCGCTCACTGCATACGGATACTGTCGGAACCTCATGATTACTCCGGGCAATGATTGTAATAAGTCCGGCCCCGAGTGAAGCATATCGTTGAGACATATTCCTGCTGTCTTCGCTGCGGTGTCGTGCACCAATCTCGGCGGCTTGTTAGGTTTCGCGGGGTTGATGACTGGGAAGTGTGGCAGATACCATGTCTTTCCTTGTGGCGGTGGCATGGGCGCGCGCTCTGCGTAACCCGAGTTGAAGAGGTTCTGTATGCGTTCTTCGTACTGTAGCTTGAGATTGCTGTCTCGGTCGAGCCTCTTCTCTAAAGTGTGCAGACGTCTTTCCGCGTCTTTGTAAATATTTGGTATTTGGAAATCCTTTTCTTTCCACAGCAACCCTGTCTCGAATCTGCCGTCCGCCGACCTCCTGCTGGTCTCCCTCAATATTTGCATAGCTCGCTGCTCGGGATCTTCTTTAGGTCTTCTTGGCTCGATGCACAGTGATTCTAATTTGAAATAATTCTTTATTTCTTCTTCTATTGACTGCGACCGACGCGCAGTTTTCTAGACACTATGAGGTGCCAGTTATCTTGCCCGATTAGTATTTTCGGTGAGGCGCGTTCGTAGGTGATATCCTCTTTGATATCCAGTAGATGTTGGCAATTCTCCAAGTGATTTTCATTCACGGATTCTGGCGCGAAGTCCAACCGCTCTACCGTACGCGCTGCTTCTATGTTGTGTTCCTCTTGCGCGGGCTTTCCTCTTATTTTAAGGCTGACGATCTTGCTCTTCTCATGTTTCAGCTCCGAGCCAACCCCTTATATCCACATTGCGTAGGCTGGGCCGTCGGCGCCGATGACATCAGCGATCGAGGCATCGACTAAGGTGACCGTGCTTCCTTCATCCAATAATGCGTATGTTTCGACACAGCTTAGCGGCCCCTTTATTGTTACGGGCGCAATCTTTAAGTAGGCGCGGCGGTGTTTGTATGGTCGAGTCGTTGTGATGACCTCCCTAGCCGATGTTGCGGTTTCCATAGCGGGTTCTTTTTCGGTTTCTGCTTTTCTGTCGTGATGCAGCAATTTATGGTGTTTCATCATGCATCCGCCTTTTTCCGCACGGTGAAGCTTTACACAGCAATCGGCGATGTTTACCTCGCAGACAGCGATAGCAGATATTATACTTCTTCGCTACTTCCCATCTGTCATTTGTGGACAGAGCGGCGTATGACTTGCAATCGGGCAGTTTGTGTTCTTGTTTGCATTGAGGGCAGCGTTCTTCATATTGTTTCTTGCTTGTGGCGAAGGCACGTTCTAATTTTCTTGGCCTTCGCTCTCTCGGTTCGTTGTCCTCCGTGATGAATTCCGGCAAGGCATACGCGCTGCATTTATCCGCTTCTTCGTTTAAGAAGATTGATATTTTCTTAAGCTCTGGGATATCTTCTTTCTTCCTGGCTGCATAGTCGTACCATTTGCTTCTCAATATGGGCGTGAGTTTGTCTGTGATAACTCGCGTCATTTCCGAACTATGCAGATAGTGTGCTTTCTTGAGTGCTTCCACGGTGCCCACTACGTTTGCTATGCGATTGGCGAATATGCATAACTCCCTGGGATTGTCCGTAACTTTGTTCAGCAGCTTCAGCTTCTCTATTTCTAAGTGAATTAATGCTTCTGGTCGTCCGAATCTCCTTTCCAAAGCTTCTATTATTATTCTGGGGTCTGATTGGCTTATAAGTAGGCAGCTTGTTCTTCGTACGTTGTTTTGAAGCTGAGCCATTCTTTGCTGCTACCATTGAATGTGGGCAGCTCTTGCAAATATTTCGGCGGCTCCCTTGTGCTTCGTACTTCTTGTGATAGAGCAGCGGCTAAGGTAGCGACGTCGATTTGTTGCTGCGCCTGTCCATAATCTTCTTTCTGCGGCGCGGTATGTTGTGGAACGTATTGCGGTGCATACTGTTGAAGTACGGGTGGTGCGATCTGCGGAGCTGGTTGCGACGCGAAGTACGACGTGGGTTGCGGCGCGGGTTGTGTTGCAGACTGCGGAGCGGGTTGCGATGCGAAGTGCGACGTGGGTTGTGGTGCAGGTTGCGGTGCGGGTTGTGTTGCAGACTGCGGAGCGGGTTGCGATGCGAAGTGCGACGTGGGTTGTGATGTAGGTTTTTCTTGCAACCATGTACTAATGCGCACTGATGCTAAGTCGTCTTCTATTTCTTCCTCTTCGTCCTCGGTTGATCCAGCTTCTGCTTGCAATCGGGCCTGCTCGAGCTTGAGTTCGGCTAACCGCTCTTTCGCCTCTAACTCCGCGAGGAGTCTCTTGCGTGGGACTACGGAGCGGCGTGACCTAGTCCCGCCCGGCTTTAATGTGCGCTGCGATCTTTGATCACTCTCTTGCTGGGTTTCTTCCGTTGCAGTCGTTTTATCGGTCGCAGAGGTAGCGGTTGTATCGCTGCCCGTTGTGGTTTCGCTAGTGGTGTTTGATGAGCCACTAGCGGCTGAGTCGCCCCCGGAGGCCTCTTCCGTGGCCCCCTGGGTTATCTGTTCATCCTTACGACGCTTCGATGATTCTCCGCTGTTACTACGCGTAATCACCATTTTTCTTCAAAATAATATTTTTTCGTTCTTGCGGTTTGCTTCTTAATCCGGCTCTTCGGAGGACCATTAATGTTACGGATCGCCGTAACGCCGTTCGAAAAATGAATAAAACGCGTTGATCTTGCTTATATAGGAGGCAAGCGGCGGTGAGGAGGAACTTGTACTTTTTCTTCTTGTTGTTGCCTTTTCGGTGGCTGGAGAGCGACTGCCGACCCTACCGGCCGGCCCGTCTTTTATATGATTCGGCCGCTGCTGGCCAGCGGACCCTTGCCTCACACCCGCGTTTCTTTATTTTTTTAAAACTCTTATAAACTAATAAACAGGTTTAAATATATAATATTCTTACATCTACTTATTACATTATTATGTACACAATAATTATTTTACATTCTAAAAGGTTTTAAACCTTGTATTTTACAATTTTTAAGCTGAGAACCCTGCCCCGCACCTCAGCACTATAAATATAAAACGTCGTGGTGCGGTACGCGTAGCCTCATTTGCTCTGCGGCCGCGTCACAATAACATGCCTCGTTGATGTTATAATTATCTTTTTTACAAGAAAGGTAATTTATAAGAATGGTAAAATGTAAGAAAGGTAATATACAATAAAGGTGATATGCAACAAAGGTAAATTAGCTATAAGAGTTCAATTTACATTTTAAAATCTATGCTAACTCTCGTCATTTATTCGATGTCTTTATTGGGAGAGTTATTGCATAGTTACAACATCATTCTTTTTTATTATTGAATATAAGTTATATAAGTTTAACAAAAATAAATGCAATAATTAAGACTACGGCTATTTTTCTGTGTTGTTGTGTGCACCTTCGCTAGTTGTCGAACCTCGCCGGTCGCGACCCCCGTGGCTATATATATATATTGAGAATCTAAATTGAGAATTTAAACTATACGCGTGTGTGTGTTTGTGTGTACATAAAGAGGGCTACTTTTAATATCGCTCATTTTAATATCAAAAATTTAGGTTATCTTTATAGCAGTATTATATTTTCAATTCAAAATTAGTACTGCATTTGTGATAATAATAAAATGTATGTATATATATATACAACTTTTCTTACAGTATACATTTCACGGATTTTGTTTCTTATTGCGCATAAATCGAAATCATCAAGATCCACCGTTTTATGTCTTTGACGGTGTTTTCCAGGAGACTTGAGTTTTTGAGATGTAGAGGCAGCAGCTTCACCTTCTTTAGATATTCTACTCACGGTTTTTCTCCGACATGCCTGAAATAGACACCAAATTTGTATAATTTTATAAAATTAAATATTCATAAAATACAAATACAGACATTATCATAAAAAAATAAATTAAATTAACTGAGATACGTACTTTTTTATTTTTTTTTTGTTTTAATTCGTAATGTTAGTAATTTCTTATTATTATTACCCATACTAAAGGCATTTTGCATGAAGCTGACATCCCTATTTTACTAACCTGTCATGGCGGCGACGCGAGTTCGCACTTGATTGAGTGGAATTAACGGGGCTTGGTTTGCCTCTCTCTCACAAAAGGCACGCACCTTCAACACAACCTCTCTTGCACTGCTTCTAAATGGTTTCGGCATAATTAATTCGGAATATTTTAAATAATAACACAAAAACGAGCGTTATAATCACAAACTGACAACAGATTGACAAGCAATAGTGCCAACATCACAGCAGGGGACATCTTACGGTGAACGGGCTATAGTTAGAATAGTTAACTGTGGTTGTCAAAATGTCAATGTCAATAAACAATAAATCACAGAGTACTTTTTATAAACTGGAATAGAGACCAATCTCCGACGCCAAAATGGACATCGTGCTTTAGCGACATCTGGATTTTGTTATTGGCAACAATTCAAGGAAAGTATTTTTTTAGTTGCTGATAATTAGGGCCCGGATTAATATGTAAATCCATATTTTTAATTGAAATGGCTTTTGTTCTTGAATATATCCTTTCAGCTGCGGAGACTAACCGTCATACTCCGTTGACTGCGGAGCTGTTTAATAAAATGGACGGCTGATTGGGCCCAATCCGTTTAAACGCAAATATCTTGATTTTGGTATATCGAATACTATAATATGTATACATTTCTGAATTCTCTATGAAATTTCCTATAAACGAGTACATATATTTAATAAAGTTTTAAAGTAATTAGTATAACTAAAATTGAATAAATTCAAAACTATCATATTTCTCAATGACACAAAGTTTTTTAATAGTTCAAATTTATTTTATTTTAATCTTACATCTATTGTTTACAATATTTTATGTGCAAAATCATAGGCTACAATACAATTTTTTATCATAAAACGCATTATTAAAAAGCTTACAAGAAACCACAATCAACTTACACCGATGTATGTAGTTCGGACCAGATGCGGCATAATGCGGCGTAATGCTTTAGTCAATAAAAGTTTCTTTTTTAATTCATTATAATGATTTAGTCTTGAACCTCTCTTTATCTTTACATGATTCAGTCATTTTTCAAAAGGTCTTGCTAATTTTTAGAAATCTCATAAAGTATTTCATAAGTAGCTCTTAATGCCGATATCCAAATTTTAGTCGTAAGTGCCATATTTATTGAAAAATTAATTACTTTATTTGAGCAAACAAGCTTTAATAGCACTAAAGAACACAGTAATAAAGATTCATTCATTCCTTTAAAAAACCATAAAGCAATACAGTACAGAAATAAAGATTCATTCATTCCTTTAAAAACCATAAAACCACTCAAGGACACTCCCGCTGATGTAGTTATAAATAACGTTTTTTGTAAACAATACCCAATGCACCATAATATGTGTCGAGTGACAGAGGCGCCGCGAGGTGCGCAGCGGTTTATTCCAATAACCAAAAACAATTATTTCTACAAAAGGTAACATATTTCCTTTAACGCAAATAATAGCTACGAAATAATAAGATTTAAAATAAATATATCTCTTCCTGAAATAAAAAAAATATTATTAAGCTATTGCATAGCTTCTATTCGCCGGCGCGCACGGGGACCGAATCCAGAAATTTATTCCGCCGTAACGAAAAAACCTACGCTCCTCACTCCGACGGGCACGGAGGTGTGGCTTGAAGGCCGTGCATTGTCTAACGTCGTTTCTTTTCGGCAGTCTTCTACACGGTGTTTGTGTATAAAGTGTTTTGAATATGAATGAACAAAGTGCATTTATTATTAATGAAGAAAGCACGAAATAATAGTGAAAGAAAATGAGTGAGTACTCTATATACATACATTTTATTATTATCACAAATGCAGTACTAATTTTGAATTGAAAATATAATACTGCTATAAAGATAACCTAAATTTTTGATATTAAAATGAGCGATATTAAAAGTAGCCCTCTTTATGTACACACAAACACACACACGCGTATAGTTTAAATTCTCAATTTAGATTCTCAATATATATATATATATATATATATATATATATATATATATTTATATATATATATAATAATATTTCTCAAATATATATATATATATATATATATATATATATATATATATAATAATATTTCTCAATATATATATATATATATATATATATATATACATATTGAGAATCTAAATTGAGAATTTAAACTATACGCGTGTGTGTGTTTGTGTGTACATAAAGAGGGCTACTTTTAATATCGCTCATTTTAATATCAAAAATTTAGGTTATCTTTATAGCAGTATTATATTTTCAATTCAAAATTAGTACTGCATTTGTGATAAGTAATAATAAAATGTATGTATATAGAGTACTCACTCATTTTCTTTCACTATTATTTCGTGCTTTCTTCATTAATAATAAATGCACTTTGTTCATTCATATTCAAAACACTTTATACACAAACACCGTGTAGAAGACTGCCGAAAAGAAACGACGTTAGACAATGCACGGCCTTCAAGCCACACCTCCGTGCCCGTCGGAGTGAGGAGCGTGAGGTTTTTTCGTTACGGCGGAATAAATTTCTGGATTCGGTCCCCGTGCTCAAGGCCCGCAATAGAAGCTATGCAATAGCTTAATAATATTTTTTTTTATTTCAGGAAGAGATATATTTACTTTAAATCTTATTATTTCGTAGCTATTATTTGTGTTAAAGGAAATATGTTACCTTTTGTAGAAATAATGTTTTTGGTTATTGGGAATGTAAACCGCTGCGCACCTCGCGGCGCCTCTGTCACTCGACACATATTATGGTGCATTGGGTATTGTTTACAAAAAACGTTATTTATAACTACATCAGCGGGAGTGCCCTTGAGTGGTTTTATGGTTTTTAAAGGAATGAATGAATCTTTATTTCTGTACTGTATTGCTTTATGGTTTTTAAAGGAATGAATGAATCTTTATTACTGTGTTCTTTAGTGCTATTAAAGCTTGTTTGCTCAAATAAAGTAATTAATTTTTCAATAAATATGGCACTTACGACTAAAATTTGGATATCGGCATTAAGAGCTACTTATGAAATACTTTATGAGATTTCTAAAAATTAGCAAGACCTTTTGAAAAATGACTGAATCATGTAAAGATAAAGAGAGGTTCAAGACTAAATCATTATAATGAATTAAAAAAGAAACTTTTATTGACTAAAGCATTACGCCGCATTATGCCGCATCTGGTCCGAACTACATACATCGGTGTAAGTTGATTGTGGTTTCTTGTAAGCTTTTTAATAATGCGTTTTATGATAAAAATTGTATTGTAGCCTATGATTTTGCACATAAAATATTGTAAACAATAGATGTAAGATTAAAATAAAATAAATTTGAACTATTAAAAAACTTTGTGTCATTGAGAAATATGATAGTTTTGACTTTATTCAATTTTAGTTATACTAATTACTTTAAAACTTTATTAAATATATGTACTCGTTTATAGGAAATTTCATAGAGAATTCAGAAATGTATACATATTATAGTATTCGATATACCAAAATCAAGATATTTGCGTTTAAACGGATTGGGCCCAATCAGCCGTCCATTTTATTAAACAGCTCCGCAGTCAATGGAGTATGACGGTTAGTCTCCGCAGCTGAAAGGATATATTCAAGAACAAAAGCCATTTCAATTAAAAATATGGATTTACATATTAATCCGGGCCCTAATTATCAGCAACTAAAAAAATACTTTCCTTGAATTGTTGCCAATAACAAAATCCAGATGTCGCTAAAGCACGATGTCCATTTTGGCGTCGGAGATTGGTCTCTATTCCAGTTTATAAAAAGTACTCTGTGATTTATTGTTTATTGACATTGACATTTTGACAACCACAGTTAACTATTCTAACTATAGCCCGTTCAAAGTAAGATGTCCCCTGCTGTGATGTTGGCACTATTGCTTGTCAATCTGTTGTCAGTTTGTGATTATAACGCTCGTTTTTGTGTTATTATTTAAAATATTCCGAATTAATTATTACGAAACCATTTAGAAGCAGTGCAAGAGAGGTTGTGTTGAAGGTGCGTGCCTTTTGTGAGAGAGAAAAAGGCAAACCAAGCCCCGTTAATTCCACCTACTATGAGTTCCTCAGAACTTCAAATGCAAAATTGGATAACAAATAAGGGATTGTCTTATATACCAACAATGCTGAAAGCAGAACTTTATGAAATTATAAAAGAGCACAAAGAAGCGCCGATTTATGAGGCTGACCAATTATTGCTTTCTCATGGCCATAAAGTAGTTAGGTTGCCCCCTTACCACTGCGATTTAAATGCGATTGAGTTTATGTGGAGTCTTTTAAAGGGACGAGTAGCCAGCAATAATGTCGGCCAAGAAGCTGGGAATATCGTGAAGTTAACTGAAGAAGCTTTTTCATCTATAACCCCTCATGATTGGCAAAAGCAGTGTGAACACGTAAAATATTTAGAAGACAAGTTTTATGTACTTGATGGCTGTATGGATGATATTACTGATAAATTTATAATTGAATTAGGAAATGACAGCAGCACAGATTCGGATAAGACAGATGATGATGACGACGTTTATGAAAGTGACAGTGATACGAGTATGTCTGGAATTGTTCCTTTCGACCATAATTATTGTCGGAAAAAATAAATCAATAAATAATTTAAAAATTAAATTGTGTTATCATTCACAACCATACTAGTCTTATAGCTAACTGTATATTATTTAAATAAGTAAGTAAAACATATTAATCAAGGGTTTTCAAGTTTAGATAATTTTGCCAGCAACCACCAAGTGGGGTAAATGCTCCATATATTGTTGGCCACCAATGCTGCCATTTCCCAAGGCAGGGGACATCTTACGGTGAACGGGCTATATAATCTTTATATTACAGTCTATCTAGTCTATCTAACTATAATCTTAATATTATAATCTCTATCATGAACGTAGACAGATAAACCCACAGACTACTAAGAGGATACGAGAAACCTATAGACTAATGATTAGCGTGGCCTCAAGTGAGAAAGGACAATAACGTAGTTTTAGGTTATACTATAATCTTTATGACTTAAACACATTTAGATAAAAAATTTAATTGTTCTAAGAACTGTACTGAACAAGATTCACCAATCTTAAGCTCACAAAACACTTTTTTCTCACTTAAACCAACTTGTAAACTCCTTAGATCGCTACGAACTGTCAAAGTTGTTTAGTAAAGTCTAGTTTGCTAAACAAAAAAACCGGCACGGAGAAAGGGACAAACAATCACTGCTCTGTCTCATTTCTACGCAAGACGTGTGCGAATGCGAGAGAACATTTTTAGGTTTCTCTGTCTACGATCATGAAGGATAGAGAACAGGAGAACGATCGCCGTAGAAAATAGTGTCCCAGAAATATATAACAGGAAACCATAAGTGATGCGCTGCGATCGCTAAGTTCGGTCAATAAAAGTCATTTTAAGTCTATTTTTCCGATCAGATGCTAAACCACTTGCACATCCACGCACAGAAAATTATTTCTACATTTTTTTTAATGTTTCTTTTCGTCAAAAATTACAAAATTACGGAGCATGAAAATTTTCTCACCAATGCCGCGTAGAAAATGTGTACATTATTCAATTTAACTACATCTACTTACACTGTTTTGTACTCATAAACAGCTAACTTTGCAGTCGCTACTCACCAACGTCAGCGCCGCTATAAATTCTACAATTCTCAAGGTCAGGCGGGCTATGCTTTAGTACGTAGTGATCGTTCTCCTGTTCTCTAACCTTCATGGTCTCTATAATATAAACACGCGTTAAATATACGACTCATGGAGGTTAAAGAATAGAGAAAAGGAGAACGATCGCTGTAGAAAATAGTGTCCCAGAAATATGAACAAAATAAGTTAGGCGCTGCGATCGCTAAGTTACCTTAATAAAAGCGGGCTGTTGTGCGCTAGCTTAAAATGATTATAATATCATTCAAGGATAAAAAATAACAACATTATTATTATTTATTAATAAATCAATTATAAATTTTGTTTTTTAAAATTTTAAATATTATAAATTATTACAAATATAAATTATTATTTATTATTGATTTTTTTTTATTTTATGTCACCATTTTTTAATGTTTCTTTTTGTTAATAATTTAAAATTACTTTGCAGATTCTACTTACCGACGGCAGCGCGGCTATAAATTCTACAAATTATCAGGGACAGGCGGGCTATGCTTTAGCATGTATATTATAGCAATCGTTCTTCTGTTCTCTAACCTCCACAATACGACTAGTCATAGAGATTAGAGAGAAGGATAACGATCGCTACGTGCTAAAGCATTAGCCTGCTGACCTGTTAGCCCTCAAATAATTTTATTATTTTAAATTTACAAATTTCGTTATCACATATCGTTAGTTTGTAGTTTGTTCTTGATTTTTTCTATCAATAATTGTTTCTTCGTCAATAATTTATTTGTAAAAAATTAATTGAAAACCTGCCTTATAGTTAGCCCCCCACCCTCTAATTTACAATTTCTTTCCTTATTATTGGTCATTTTATATTCATTAATGTTTGTTCTTTGATAAAATACGTTTTTCCTATTAACAATATATCTATTTTTGGTGTAAATAACAATTTTTATTTAGCTACATAATTATATAGATGTAGTAAACGTAGGGTTCAAATGTGTAAGTGAGAATAACTTCCTGTTCATATGAACTTAAAACTTCAAAATGATGATGAATCCGAAACTAATCTACAATATCCGTACGTTTATTGCTATTTACAACATTTGTATTGTATTATATTGGTGTAGTTGATCCATTACACATTTATCCATTTTTAGATTATCTGGAGTAGCAGCTTATGTTACGGGTCATTATTTCGCTTATTGCTGAAGATTAACAGGCAAACGAGTATACGGCGCACCTGATGGTAAGTAATAACCGCCGCCCATGAGCAACTGCAACACCAGGGGAATTGCAGATGCGATGCAGGCCTTTTAAAAAGGAGTAGGCTTTTTTCTTGAAGGTCCCTAAGTCGTATCGGTCCGCAAAATCTCTGGTGGTAGTCGATTCCACAAGGAAGTTGTGCGAGGAAGAAAACTTCTTTTAAATCGCACGGTGGTGGACCGCGGAGTCATCCAGATGGTATGGATGATATCGTGAGTTTTGTCGCGATGTGCGATGATGAATTTATCCGAACAATTCCTCAAAGCAATCCTCTTCGCAGTGCCAGTGAGTCAAGCTGATCGGAAAGAGCTCGGTCTCTGACGATTCGAACAGCTCTACGCTGGATGCGATCAAATGGAAGGAGCTGGCACTGGGGAGCCCCAGCCCAGAGATGGGAACAGTATTGCGGCCGAACCTGCGCGTTGTAAAGTAGCAGGCGGTGAGCCGGCATGAAATACTGTCCCGCTCTGCTGAGCATGCCAAGCTTCATAGAGGCCAATTTGGCCTTCTCTTTCAAGTGACCACGAAAGTATACACACGAATATAGTGTACAATACTGATATATTGTAACCATCACTCACTACACAAATGCCAATTCACTTGATATAATACACCAGCAATAATATTTGATCGATTAATTAATTACTGGTATTATTAGTGATAATGTAATATTATTACTCTAATTAATTAATCTAGTACCCGGATGACAAGCTTTGCTCGGTTTTTTTAAGTTACATTTATATACAAATTACATGAATAATAGTTTTTGATCTTATTGACATAATAGAAAAAACTGAACTGGTTATTTGAATAAAAAATCATGAGTGCAATTAGTTTAATTAAAATTATCGAATTTTTAAAAAAATACTAAAAAAAAAGGGTTCGAAATAATATATTTTCTCACAAAAGAAGGGAACTTGCAAAAAAAAGGAAAAAAAGTCGGACCCAAGACGGGACGCGAAGCACGGAACTCCGATATCACGCCCGAACAACATCCCATCTGAGCTATTACGATCGTTGGTAACCTGTCAAATTTACCTTCTTATATTGTAGCAGTTTTTTATTGCCTGAAAACACGGACAAAAGGACATTTTCTAAAAATGAATCCTAGCTAGATCGATTTATTGCCCCCGAAATTCCCTGGACACAAAATTTTAAGAAAATCATTGGAGCCGTTTCCGAGATCCCGATTATATATATACAAGAATTGCTCGTTTAAAGGTATAGGATACGTTGATTTGTTTGATTGATGAAGTTTCTAAATATTATAACTGTAACACACATTCCATGTTAATGAGTCATATTACTGTATACGTATTTTATTTCTAAATAAAAACAAAAAAATATATTTTAATAGTGATAAAAAATGATAAACGTAAATTACACTTTTCTTCGGTATAATTTGTTTTAAATTTCTATAAAACTTTTTGATTTTTACAGGAACTGCTTCAAACGTAGGATTAACGCATGTGAAGTACAGGTACGTGTATAATGGAGATATTTCTTATAATTTTTTTAAAAATAAGTTACTGACGAACAAACAATGATTGATAGAGAACAATCGAGAACAAACCAACGATATGTAACAACGAAATTTGAAAAATAAAAATATCAAAATTTTTGAGGGGCTAACTTCAGTGAGCCCGGTGCTGCCGTCGGTAAGTAGTATCTGCGAAGTTAGGTGTTTATGAAGTACAAGCAGATGAAGTTAGTTGAATAATGTACAAATTAAATCGTAAAAATATAATAAAATATAATATAATAATATAGTAAAAATTTAATCGAAATTAATCGTGCTCCTTAATATTTTATTTTAATAAAATAAATAATCATAAATCAATAATAATTAATAATTTATATTATTAATTTATTAATAATAAATAATAATAATAATAAATATTAATTTCGTTGTTTTCTTTTATTTCTTTGAATGATATATACACGTATATTAAACGTTGATAGATCATTTTAAACTAGCGCACAACAGCCCCATTTTGTTGAGACAACTTAGCGATCGCAGTGTCTCACTTATTTTGTTCATATTTCTGGGACACTATTTTCTACAGTGATCGTTCTTCTTCTCTATACTCCTACCTCGTTACCCTTACCTGTTGTTAAGGTTGAACTCTAACGATTCACTGTAAACATTCAAGATAAATATCGACAATTATTTCGATAAAGTTGAGTTTTAGAAAGTGTAGATATCACTTTTAAAACTCTTCTAACTTCTCTTGTAATAATTAGTGTTCTCGCAAAACTTACAGCAAAACAAATATTCTTTTATAGTATTTAAAAAAGAAAAAGTGTAACATATTTTACATTTATTGAAAGTTTAGGATTTGATATTTTCGAAAGTGTTTTTTTAATTTTATTTTGGTGTTTAAATTAATAGTTCTATTAGGCGTTAAACATGCTTATGTTTAGGTTACATGCGTATAAGGTCTTACTAAAGCCTCTGCTATGTACAAACTATAACAATACCATTTTTAAGCTTAAAAAGTTGTAATTTCATGATTTTTCTACTGCAAATATCTATTTTTTTCTATTAGAAGTATAAATGTAGTAAAGTCGTACTTAAAACCACATAAAATAAAACTATTTTCAAATGAATTAGAAAGAAATAAAATTAAAGAAAATATATATTTTCGTACTTTTTAGCTATATTCCATTTATAAACCAGAAACGCCTGGAAATTCTCTCAGTTCCGCTGGGATTTCTCGGCGTTAGGACGTGTGCAGTGTTGCTCAACGTTACTTTACCTCTCGCTCGCACGGTTGGTCTCTTTCCCTTGCGCAGCTTTTATGGACTGAGCGGAGCATATCGTGAAAGTTGCTCTATTTAAATATATATGATTTTTATTTAATTCTCATGTTAGTTTCTAGTTTTAAGTATATTAGTGTTTACATTAATATTGGATTAATTGACTTGGACTTTTATATTTGGAGAATTTCTATTTATTACTATAAGAAAAATAAACGGAAAAAGATAATAGAAAAAAGAAAAAATATACTTGTGTCAGTAAAAATAGTAGTAAAGTACAAAATGAACAAGGTAGAAGCGAAATTTGTATGAAGAGGCAGTTTTTATTTTCCTTCGGTTGTATATACCCTTTTTAAACCTACAGCCCGTATAAAATATTACTAAAATCGACATTTATGAAATACAAAAAGGGTAAAAAATTATACTACCACGACAATCTTTCAATAGTTTCATTGGTCCTTGCGGGAATTGTACACTTTTTGCCCCCCTGTCATGAAATTATACGGTTAGTTACACCGCTCTCATATTTTGTTTAAATAATACATACATAATACATAAACACTCACGCCTGTCACCCAGAGAGGTAGGCAGAGACTACAGACTTCCATTTGGCACGATCCTGACACACCTCTCTCGCCTCCTTCACATCCATATACCTACGCATACATGCTCGTCGGTTAAGGGTACTCCTAATTTGGCCCGTTTTTAATAAATCGCCAATGTGGTCGATAAATTTTCGCCTAGGATGTCCCTTTCCGACTCTGACATTCATTTCTGCAACATAAATGTTCTTTGTCACTCTTTCCTCATTCATTCTTTCCACATGACCAAACCACCGAAGCATTCCTTTCTTAATCCTGGTCACAACATCATCTTGCAAACTACCCTCTTCTCTTATTACACAATTTCTTACCCTATCATTCAGATTCAGTCCTAACATACTCCTTAACGACCGCATTTCTACTGCGTTCATTCTACTATCATGCTTCTTCTGCCACACCCAACTTTCACTACCATACGTTAAAGTAGGGACCAACACAGCATTGGGAATTCACAATGCTGTGTTGTTTAAATAAATCTTAATATAATATATAAATTACGTATCACGTTGTTTGTCCGCGATGGACTCCTAAACTACTTAACCGATTTTAATCAAATTTGCACAACGTGTGCAGTTTGGTCCAACTTGAGAGATAAGGTAGTTTTTTTTTGCCCACGAGTGACCCACAATTTTTTTTGCTAATTTAAGGATTTTTAATAGGATATGACATAGGGTCGTCGAAAAGGGCAGAACAACGTCTGCCTGGCAAGCTAGTTTAATATAGAACTGAAAATATGGTTCTGCGCTAAGTTAGTCATCCAGAGATACAAGAAATTAATCCATAAAATACTGATAAAAATTTTACAATGCGCTTAAATTTCAATTAGATACTTACATCAGATAACTTGACACCAAATGAAGTTATTGAAATTACTGTTATGGCGATAGACACGGAAAATAGAGCCAAAGCTAACTAAAGAGCCTCTCTCGAATTACAGTTTTGATGCACAGTGTCCAATATATCAATTTAGTTAGTAATTTTGCCAAATGTAGCCATTACGGGATGGTTCACCGTTCTGAATATTTTAAGACTAACAGTTTTTAATTCTGCAAAATAAGTAAAAAAGTAAAGTTACATCCTACATACGTCCCACTGCTAGGCACAGGCCTACCCTCATTTCTGAGAGGGTTTTAGGGCAAGGAAGTGTCCGCCGCGCAGCCCAAATATTTTTTTCTTATTCCTCAGACATGCAGGTTTCCTCACGATGTTTTCCTTCACCGCCTATCACGTGGTAAATCAGCACTTAAAATTGCAACTAACAATTTCATTGGTGCCGGTGGGGATCGAACCCGAGTTTCTCGCGTTCTGTTATATTTACAGCGAGCTTTGACCATCTGAGCTACCACGACTCTATACGGCAAAATAAGTATTCAGTAAGATTCTATTTAATTTTATTAGTTCGTTAGGTAATGTTAGTTTATTTATCATTAACTAGATGGCACAAATATTAGATTAAAACTATGAAAGCCAAAACTGTAAAGTTATGTTTAAATGGGGCCAGATCGTAAAATTCATCATATTATTATGATTCATAAAATGGTTGGGCATGTTTTGAATCGCAACCTTTTCATGATATAACAAATTCTTACTGGACATATATCTAGAATTTAATCTACGAAGTCAATTCACGTTTGGCCATATCGTACGAAAGCCATTATCTAATAAATGTATCGACAGTAGATTGAGATGCGGCTAGTAGTTACGTTGTACCAGTTCTGGCTCACTGAGTCAGAAGTGGTACAAGTACGACGTTCGTCGACTCACGATCCTAAAAAAAAAGGTTTTGGCATGCTCTGATCACGAATATGCGGTCCATTTTTGCGTACGATGCACTGTTCCGGAGATGTGCAGATCAATTAACTCTTATCTAATTGATATCTGGTGAAGGCCTCCACCTTCATTAGCGCTCCATTGTTCTTATCTATTTATCTATTGTTCATTGAATACCATCATTATCTATTCTTCCTCAGCGTGGTGCTATTGTATTATACTTTTTTGTTCCTTTATACACTAATCTGACTCATCAATAAAACACATTACCTAATTTTGTTAAAATTTTTATTTACAAAATACAAAATCTTATTACTTATTATCTATAAAATAGGAGCGAAACATCTCATCCACTAAAATATCGTTGTACAATGTGTTCCCTGTAAATATACTCGTAAAACTATGCATTGAACATCCCTGAAACTTATATAGCAAATACATTAAGCAATATTCGCCACAAACTGAAGTCCACTCATTCTGAATCCTATCAACATTCCAGTTCCATCTTTTACAATTCCTTTTTAAAAACTCTAGATGATATCGTTTCACGCGCCGCCAGCCAGTCTTGTGTGCTCTTCGCTCTATGAGCTGACGCCGAATCTTGTTGGAATACCCAGTGCCTGTTATTGAACATGGTATGAGAAACAGGTTACACAAGGTTCGTCAGGACTGTATTTTGATACACAACTGCATTCGTTTTTACACCTTTCTCACAAAAATGTACCTCTGTTAAGCCCCAATAAGAAACTCCCAACCATAGAAAATGACCTCGTTGGACACGCGGAATACGGTTGCTCGCTTCTTCACTACTGTGTGCGTACACCTTATCATTTTGTTTGTTGTAGCTCTCTTCTACGGTAAAAAAAATTTCATCCGAAAAAAAGAATTTCCCGATATTTTTTTCCCGCGTACCGCTTCAACAAAGCGCGGCATCTCTTAAGTCTCAGGTCCATTAGACGAGCATTCAAACGATGTCCTGTTTTTCTTCGATATGCCCGAAGCCCTAAGTCTTCATTTAACAACGTTTTCACCGTGGTTCTGCTTAACCCCATCTGAAGGGCCAACAGTTTCTGCTTACGTTTGGGATTTCTTTGAATTCGCGCCTTCACAGCTTTTATCACTGCTGGAGTCCTAACAGACCGAGGGCGACCACTTCTTGACCTGTCATCTACACTAGAGTCTTCATTGTATCCTTTGATGGTACGATAAACGAATCTTTTGGTTATATTCAAATTTTTCAGTATGTCAAAAATTTGAATTGGCATGTAACCGCAACGATGCAACGCAATAACTGCATCACAGTCTTCTTAAGCGTCCACTCCATATTTAAAAATGAGTAAAATTCTAAAAAGTATACAGTTTTATTTTCATGTACAATTCGAATTCAATAAACTTTTTTGTGGCCGGCATTCTAAAAGAAAAGTTTTTACTGTGTGACAATACTTATGACCTGACTAGGTATACATTGGTACGTGGGTGTATATGGGCAGTCTATTAGCAGCATAAACATTATTTTCTAGACTGGGGTGAATCTTTTTCAAGATGTTGTTGTACATCTAGTGTATCCATGATATTACTGCTATTAGTAGAATAATACAGTACAATCTACTCAATGACTAACATAGGAGTGATCAATTATAGTGATTTCTAAATATTAAATTGCATTATTTTGTGTTATATAAAACGTATTTGAGTCATCAATACACTGAATAAGACGCAACACGAAGTAATGCTGAGATAAACAACAGAATGTGAGATAAGCTTGTTGACGCATAAAGTTACTGTCAATTCCACTGTAGAAATTCTTTAGATTAGAATTATTACTTACTGGTACTATATAAGACCAAGTAACTGCAGTCATGGAGTTAGTGTATGGTCGTTTGACCGCAGTGGATCTATCAATACTACATTTGTGTTACTTCAACGCATCAAAGGCCATAGATGTAAGTGTTTAATCTATTGACAAACTTACTTTTCTCTCTGTTATTTTCTTACGTGTGTATGATTTAGTGTTAACAAATTATATTTGAATATTGTGTGTGTATATGATTAAGCCGTGGTAGCTCAGATGGTTAGCGCAAGCTGTGAATTTCACAGTACGCGACCCGGGTTCGATCCCCGCCGACACCAATTAAATTGTTAATTGCAATTTTAAGTGCTGATTTACCACGTGCTCGGCGGGGAAGGAAAACATCGTGAGGAAACCTGCATGTCTAAGGCAATTTCGAAGGCATGTGAAGTTCGCCAACACGCATTGCGGTAGCGCCGCGGACATTTCCTAGCCATAAATACAAAGACAATAGCAGAAAATGAAAAAGTTAAAAAATACTTTTTAACAATGACTGTCATTAGTTGATCATTAGTGAATGTGATTCTGTTTACTTAAATTACAGGAAGACAAGAGCAGAAGGAAGAAATGGGATGATGGGAAGTAATGAAGCATTGTTATGTGAAGTTTGTTGGAACAAACATATTTTGAGTTACCTGTAAATACTTTTAACATTTTACGGTTCGGTAACGGTTCAAAATGACACAAAATCTAAAAAATATTAGATACTTACATCATCGATATGGACGGATTTTAAATTACATATCCTCATAAACATTTTCAATGTAGAGAAATGGCGATTCTAGACGTAAAACTATCAAATAAAAATGATGCGTTTATCGATCATTATTTGTTTCGGCCAAGTTATCCTTTCAATTATTTGTCGCCAAAAGACAAAAAAAACTGTTCGTTATTGTGAAACACACGTGCACGGCATTCCATATTTTGATGTGACCGAAGAATTAAAATGTGCCTACAAACAAGAGAACATCATTCCCATATTAAATTGGTATATTAGAAATTTGTGCAAAGACGAAGTGATCGCATACAAAATACAATGATTTGGTAAATGTCATAAATTTAAACAAACGTTATGTGTGTAATAATCATATATTTGCAAAAAATAATCACAAAATTTTACATTGTTCTTGTGACGAACTGTGGGTTTTTTACAAGTGGTTATTGCTTGAAAATAAAATTTTAAATTAATCATAAATTTTGTTTGATTTCCCAAAAACATTAGTTATAGTACTCGCACACAAATGTGATTCAAGAGAAAAACAATTTTTAAAAATGTTGACGACGAATGATAGAATTTTTAATATTGAAGAATACAAATGTCCAAAATACAATGATTTGGTAAATGTCATAAATTAAAACAAACGTTATGTGTGTAATAATCATATATTTGCAAAAAATAATCACAAAATTTTACATTGTTCTTGTGACGAACTGTGGGTTTTTTACAAGTGGTTATTGCTTGAAAATAAAATTTTAAATTAATCATAAATTTTGTTTGATTTCCCAAAAACATTAGTTATAGTACTCGCACACAAAGGTGGTTCAAGAGAAAAACAATATTTAAAAATGTTGACGACGAATGATAGATTTTTAATATTGAAGAATACAAATGTCCAAAATACAATGATTTGGTAAATGTCATAAATTAAAACAAACGTTATGTGTGTAATAATCATACATTTGCAAAAAAAAAAACAATCACAAAATTTTACATTGTTCTTTGACGAAGTGTGGGTTTTTTTACAAGTGTTTATTGCTTGAAAATAAAATTTTAAATTAATCATAAATTTTGTTTGATTTCCCAAAAACATTATTTTTCTCCGGCGGGGATCGAACCCGGGTCGCATACTGTGAAATTCACAGCTTGCGCTAACCATCTGAGCTACCACGGCTTAATCATATACACACACAATATTTAAATATGATTTGTTAACACTAAATCATACACACGTAAGAAAATAACAGAAAGAAAAGTAAGTTCGTCAATAGAATAAACACTTAAAATTGCAATTAACAATTTAATTGGTGCCGGCGGGGATCGAACCCGCGTCGCGCACTGTGAAATTTACAGCTTGCGCTAACCATCTGAGCTACCACGGCTTAATCATATACACACACAATATTTAAATATAATTTGTTAACACTAAATCATACACACGTAAGAAAATAACAGAAAGAAATGTAAGTTTGTCAATAGAATGAACACTTAAAATTGCAATTAACAATTTAATTGGTGCCGGCGGGGACCGAACCCGCGTCGCGTACTGTGAAAATTACAGCTTGCGCTAACTATCTGAGCTACCACGGCTTAATCATATACACACACAATATTTAAATATAATATGTTAACACTAAATCATACACACGTAAGAAAATAACAGAAAGAAATGTAAGTTTGTCAATAGAATGAACACTTAAAATTGCAATTAACAATTTAATTGGTGTCGGCGGGGATCGAACCCGGGTCGCGTACTGTGAAATTTACAGCTTGCGCTAACCATCTGAGCTACCACGGCTTAATCATATACACACACAATATTCAAATATAATTTGTTAACACTAAATCATACACACGTAAGAAAATAACAGAAATAAAAGTAAATTTGTCAATAGATTAAACACTTACATCTATGGTCTTTGAAGCGTTGAAGTAACACAAATGTAGTATTGATAGATCCACTGCGGTCAAACGACCATACACTAACTCCATGACTTTTTTTTTTGCGCCCGAAGCAATTAAAGGGCTACCCTATACGTAGGAAGGCGGAAAATGCATTACGCATACCACGATAGCCGGTTCCCGGTAGATGTGAGTCCCTCATAACCACGATAGACCGGCTATCGTGGTTATGAGGGACTCACATCCTACCGGGGACCCTAAGTGATACCCTCTAAAAACCGCCTTTGGGGACAGGCAACCGGCTGATTAAGCTTTATTGTGCCTTATCGTGAGCGACCCTCCTTTGGGAAAAGAGGGCGCAGGCGGCTACGAGCCGCTGAGGGAGTGCCTAAGAAGGCAAATTTATTTATTTATTTATTTACATCCAACTTATAATTTAACATTACAGGTTTCTACCCAATGCGATAGATAAAGCACTATTTACAATCCTATATTACCTATATTACTATATTAACTTATAGCTAATTATCCATAACGCAAGTTTTGTGAATTCGTTCAGAGTACAAAAGAATAAATCTGTTTCTCTGTCGATCAGGTTTAATGTTCGAAACGCTCTCGTCAGGGGTGCCTCTCGCAGTAAGTTAGTGCGACATCTAGGGACGGCCAGTAGGTCTGGCTGACGCCGCCGCCATATATACCTACCCGTATATATGGCGGCGGCGGTATTAATTATGAGTAAATAATTTAATTTAATTGGAGTTGGCCTGAGCCGCCAGGAGGCAGTTCACGTCGTTTGTTAGTTTATTAGGCGGGTCCGAGAGAGAGTTTCTCGGCCTGCGGACTCGATAGCGAGAGGGGGGGTGGGGCTGCATAAGTAGCTACCTCACAAATTAAATGGTTTGAGTGCGACTCTGAGGCTTTGAAGAAGTTCTCAGAGAGTTTTTTGAGAAATTGTTGAATTTTGTGGAGCTCTAAGTCCCGATGAAGGTCGGTATTACGGACGTACCAAGGTGCGTTCGCAGCTCGACGTCAGAAAAGGTTTTGAACTATTTGGAGTTCATGAATAATTTTAGGGTCGTCGTGGGCAAAAACGGGGCCCGCGTAGGAGGACTCCATGACTGCAGTTGCTTGGTCTTATATAGTACCAGTTAGTAATAATTCTAATCTAAAGAATTTCTACAGTGGAATTGACAGTAACTTTATGCGTCAACAAGCTTATCTCACATTCTGTTGTTTATCTCAGCATTACTTCGTGTTGCGTCTTATTCAGTGTATTGATGACTCAAATACGTTTTGTATAACACAAAATAATGCAATTTAATATTTAGAAATCACTATAATTGATCACTCCTATGTTAGTCATTGAGTAGATTGTACTGTAATAATCGACTAATAGCAGTAATATCATGGATACACTAGATGTACAACAACATCTTGAAAAAGATTCACCCCAGTCTAGAAAATAATGTTTATGCTGCTAATAGACTGCCCATATACACCCACGTACCAATGTATACCTAGTCAGGTCATAAGTATTGTCACACAGTAAAAACTTTTCTTTTAGAATGCCGGCCACAAAAAAGTTTATTGAATTCGAATTGTACATGAAAATAAAACTGTATACGTTTTAGAATTTTACTCATTTTAAATATGGAGTGGACGCTTAAGAAGACTGTGATGCAGTTATTGCGTTGCATCGTTGCGGTTACATGCCAATTCAAATTTTTGACATACTGAAAAATTTGAATATAACCAAAAGATTCGTTTATCGTACCATCAAAGGATACAATGAAGACTCTAGTGTAGATGACAGGTCAAGAAGTGGTCGCCCTCGGTCTGTTAGGACTCCAGCAGTGATAAAAGCTGTGAAGGCGCGAATTCAAAGAAATCCCAAACGTAAGCAGAAACTGTTGGCCCTTCAGATGGGGTTAAGCAGAACCACGGTGAAAACGTTGTTAAATGAAGACTTAGGGCTTCGGGCATATCGAAGAAAAACAGGACATCGTTTGAATGCTCGTCTAATGGACCTGAGACTTAAGAGATGCCGCGCTTTGTTGAAGCGGTACGCGGGAAAAAATATCGGGAAATTCTTTTTTCGGATGAAATTTTTTTTACCGTAGAAGAGAGCTACAACAAACAAAATGATAAGGTGTACGCACACAGTAGTGAAGAAGCGAGCAACCGTATTCCGCGTGTCCAACGAGGTCATTTTCTATGGTTGGGAGTTTCTTATTGGGGCTTAACAGAGGTACATTTTTGTGAGAAAGGTGTAAAAACGAATGCAGTTATGTATCAAAATACAGTCCTGACGAACCTTGTGTAACCTGTTTCTCATACCATGTTCAATAACAGGCACTGGGTATTCCAACAAGATTCGGCGTCAGCTCATAGAGCGAAGAGCACACAAGACTGGCTGGCGGCGCGTGAAACGATATCATCTAGAGTTTTTAAAAAGGAATTGTAAAAGATGGAACTGGAATGTTGATAGGATTCAGAATGAGTGGACTTCAGTTTGTGGCGAATATTGCTTAATGTATTTGCTATATAAGTTTCAGGGATGTTCAATGCATAGTTTTACGAGTATATTTACAGGGAACACATTGTACAACGATATTTTAGTGGATGAGATGTTTCGCTCCTATTTTATAGATAATAAGTAATAAGATTTTGTATTTTGTAAATAAAAATTTTAACAAAATTAGGTAACGTGTTTTATTGATGAGTCAGATTAGTGTAGATAGGAACAAAGAAGTATAATACAATAGCACCACGCTGAGGAAGAATAGATAATGACGGTATTCAATGAACAATAGATAAGTAGATAAGAACAATGGAGCGCTAATGAAGGTGGAGGCCTTCACCAGATATCAATTAGATAAGAGTTAATTGATCTGCACATCTCCGGAACCGTGCATCCTACGCAAAAATGGACCGCAGATTCGTGATCAGAGCATGCCAAAACCTTTTTTTTAGGATCGTGAGTCGAGGAACGTCGTACTTGTACCACTTCTGACTCAGTGAGCCAGAACTGGTACAACGTAACTACTGCGGCTGGGGACATTAAGCAATCTTAATATGTATAAATTACGTGTCACGTTGTTTGTCCGCGATGGACTCCTAAACTACTTAACCGACTTTAATCAAATTTGCACACTGTATGCAGTTTGGTCCAACTTGAGATATAGGATAGTTTTTTTTTTGCCTATGATAATACTACAATTTCTTTTTGCGTATTTAAGGATTTTTAATATGACTTGACAAAGGGTCGTCGGAAAGGGCAGAACAACGTTGGCCTGGCAAGCTAGTATAATATATAAATTAGGCATAGAGTACGGATTCTGTTAAAAATACTGTTTCTGTTAAAGAATGCGTCATAGGCGCTGATAACTATTTTACCTTGAGAATCACCAACTAATTAGTAACCGCAAGTACGGTTTCCATCGGGGTCGCTCAGCTGGTGATCTTCCGACTTACCTTACACATAGATTTGCGAAGACAGTAGATTCCAAGTGGGAGGTCTTGACCGTTAGTTTGGCCATTGAGAAGGTCTTCGATTGGGTATGGCACAAACCGCTTCTTTCGAAGCTCCCTTCCTGCGGAGTACACTAACATAATAATTATATGCACTTATTAAATAAATGTCAGAACCTGTAATACTTTTACGTTGTTCATATCATACCATTTCTCAATGACGACTAATTACGGCCAACATGTAGATAGCTCCACAAAAAACTCGTGAACTTGGCCTTGGAATTGGTCTCTTTCGAACTTGACCAACGTGTAGTAGCACTCGCCTTGTATCAATTTGCCTACGCTCGCGTTGGCTGAGGCTTGGCCAACATGTACTGCCGGGGACTGTTAGGACCCTTACTTGCGTACATTTGTTCTACGTTGTGTTTGTTTAGTGACTTAGTTATTCACTAGAGCAATGGAAAGCCGTTAGTATCCATACTAATCCATACTATCTAATACTATAAAAGCGAAAATGTGTTTGTTTGTTTGTTTGTCCTTCTTTCACGTCGCAACAGAGCGTAGGCATGGCATGAATTTTGGTATGGGGATAGTTCGGTGGCTGTAGAGTGACATAGGCTACTTTTACTTTCCGCGGAAAAACATCTCATTCCCGTGGGAAAATCGAATATGTTGCAAAATTAAATTCAGCTAGGTGGCGCCACCGTGATTCTACAAGACGAACACAGAATGTCAGAATATCTAGATTATTATGTCTTTTTACCAAAATTAAGATAAAAAATGTATGGATCTGTATTTTTCCACGCAGGACCGGAAAGAGAGCGATAAAAAACATAAAATTCACCAACTGATTTTCTTCAAACGTTTGGTGCATTGTAATTCACAGAATAGGCGATAACCTCGCAGACGATGTTAAGTAATCCGTTGATGCTCTGCCTACCCGGCAAGGGTTACAGGCGTGATTATAAGTATGGATCAGAAATACTATCACAACCTGTCACGCTTTCACCCTTAACTATTACTTAACAGTGGTAGAAACAGTTCTTAGTACGCCTTATTAATAAGCCTTAGTAATATTTATTGAACGGAAATGAATACAGTTCTTATATTTGGTTATGAATGAATCGGTATTACAATAAGAAAAATTGTGCAAAATTATAAGAAAAATATTTTTTGAGAGTTCTTATCTAACGTATACATAGTTTAAATTGATTCCGCTAGATGTCGTTACTAGGTGTTTAAAACGCGGTAACGAAATGTTTCCTGACAAGTACTTAACTCCCGCCGTTGAGCCGCGCGTCAACTTATAGTGCATACGGTACCTATACGCTTAAATTGTTTCTATTTCGTAGCTTATTCGACTACCTGTGATTTGGTTAAGGTTGAATGGATTTATATTAGCTTTCATTTTCGGATTTGTGTATTTTCTTGGATCGGTTTTGTTGATTTGGTTGGTATTCCTTTATACATATTTAGACTCTGGCTTTGATTTTGGATTTTGTTTATTTAGAATCGTGAATTGGTTTTCGTTGTTTTAGGTAATTTAACAATATTTGAAAGGAATATTAATAGTAGATATAGATAGTGTATACAGTACCTATATACTTACTTCTTTTTTCGTTGGTTATATTTACATTGACTACAGCTTTCGATTTCGGTTTTCTGCGATTTGTTTTGTGATTTGGTTTAAGTTGATTCTATTTTTTTTGGCTATCGTTTTCGGATTCGTGTTGTGTCTTGATTTGGTTTTGTTGTTTTCATTTAAAAAAAATTTAAAGCAAAACTTTTTATAAAAAATATTCAAAAGGAATATTTATTCCTTTTAGATATTTTGGATTTGATTTAAAAAAATATTTAAAAGGAATTTTAATTCCTTTTAGGTATTTACGTTATTTTATAAATAGGTTTTTTGTTACTTCATAATGCCTCGCAAACGTAAGTCCAGCCTTTCAAGAGTATCTTTTCAAAGACAAGCGAAAAGATTAGCTCGATCGCTAGAATCTTTAGAAGATGCTGAACTGAGAAGGCAAGAACAAGCAGAGCGTCAGGCTGCTTTAAGAGCTTCCGAAACACCTTCTCAAAGTCAGGAAAGGCGTCTTGAACAGGCAGAGCCTCCAGCTACTTTAAGAGCTTCTGAAACACCTTCTCAAAGTCAGCGAAGGTGTCTTGAACAGGCAGAGCGTCAGGCTACTTTAAGAGCTACTGAAACACCTGCTCAAAGTCAGCAAAGGCGTCTTGAACAGGCAGAGCGTCAATCTACTTTAAGAGCTACTGAAACACCTGCTCAAAGTCAGCAAAGGTTATTCGAACAAGCGGAACGTCACGCGGCCGCCTTAAGAGCCGCGGAAACACCTGATGAAACTCAATACAGACTCATTGCGCAAGCTGAAAGTCAATCTACTATAAGGGCATCTGAAACACCAGAACAGACACAGGCGCGAAGAGATGCAAATGCACAGCTACAAGCTGAACGTCGACAAAATTTTCAAAGAAACAATTGGTCGATTTTTAATGACGCAGCATTCAATTATGATCCGTTGATTGATTATAAAAATCACAGGTTAGTTGTTATCGGACAAGGCGTGTCGATTTTGCAGCGCTTTAAAATGGAAAGATGAGACCGCAGGCATGTGCTGTTTCAATAGCAAAGTGTCTCTTCCGTTACTTGGGGAACCAGAAGAACCTTTGAAAACTCTCTTTTTATGTGATGCTAATTAGTCACGGCGCTTTTTAAACTGGATCCGGAAATATAACTCATACTTTCAAATGACGTCCTTCGGAGTTGACCGGGAAATAGTAATGCCGGGATTTTCACCTACATTTACGGTGCAAGGGCAAATTTATCATAGGTTCACTTTTTCCGGCTGAAAACGAACAGCATAAATTTTTACACGTATATTTTATGGGTGACGAAGAAATTGAGGTAGACCGTCGCTGCCAATTTATCCAGGGAGTTGGGAGAGACACAGTGTTCAAAATTCAAAGATTCTTGCACGAACGTAACATTTTAGTCAAAACATTTAAAACTGCTTTAGAAAACCTACCTGAAGAGGATTATAAAGTCATCATTCACGCAGATCCGACCCCTCGAGGAGAGCATGAAAGGCGCTACAATGCACCTTTGATAAACGAAATAGCAGCCGTAATTATTGGAGATCAATTTTCTTTACGAGACCTTGTCTTGCGAGCACGTGATGATACGTTGCAACGGGTAGCCGATACATACAAGTTTTATGACGCTCTGCAATACCCATTGATTTATTGCAAAGGACAAGAGGGTTATCATTTTAAAATTCATCTCATTAACCCGGTCACAAAGGAGCCTACTCCGAACAAAAAAAGTATCATGTGTGGATTTTTATGCGTATCATATGATGTTGCGAGAAAATGATTTTAACCTCTTAGCGCGGTGTAGACAATTATTTCATCAATTTTTGGTAGACAAGTATGTGAAGGTAGAAAGTGAACGTCTCCTATATATATGTTTAAATCAAAAAAAGCTGCGCGTTGAGAATTATATACATTTACAAGATGCAGTTTCTAGCGACGCCAATGTAAGCCCCAGAGATTTAGGTAAAATGGTAATTCTGCCCTCATCATTCGTTAACAGTCCCCGCTACCTACATGAGTACACACAAGACGCATTCGCCTGTGTACGAACTTACGGAAGATCTGATATTTTTGTTACTAGTACTTGCAATCCCACGTGGAAAGAAATAACCGAGGAGCTAATGCCGGGCCAAAAAAGTACTGACAGACACGATTTAGTTGCTAGAGTATTTAGATTAAAAGTACAAAAATTAATGTATGTAATTATCAAAGGGAAAATTTTCGGAGAGGTGCAGTGCTTCATGTATTCGATTGAATGGCAAAAAAGAGGATTACCGCATGCCCACATTCTAATATGGCTTAAAGAGTAGTTGCGGCCCAGCCAAATAGACGACATAATAAGAGCCGAGATTCCGGATCCTAAGCAAGATAAAGAATTGTATGATACCATTGTCCGAAATATAATTCACGGTCCATGTGGAGCACGAAATTCAATATCGCGATGTATGAAAGAAGGAAAATGTACAAAGAAATTCCCTAAACAGCTATTAAAAGAAACAGTGCACAATGACAATGGCTACCCTTTATACAGACGCAGAGCTCCCGAAGATGGCGGCAGGAAAGTTACAATCAAATCTCGCTCTGGAGCGTTCGAAACCTTAGATAACAGCTGGATTGTCCCGTATTCGCCCATTCTATGTAAAATGTTTAATGCCCACATTAATGTAGAAGCATGTAGCGCTGGCCGCGCAATCAGGTATATCTGTAAGTACATAAATAAAGAAGCTACCAAGCAACATTAATTAATCTCAGGAGTGAAAGTGAGGCAAACCCCGTTAATGAAGTACAGACCTTTCAAGCAGGGCGTTGTCAGCAGTAACGAGGCAGCGTGGCGTCTCCTTGGCTTCCCTTTACACGAAAGGCAATCACCTTGCTGTGTACTTAGAAAATGGAGAGCGTGTATATTTCACCGAAAGAAATTTTCAAGAAAGAATTGCATCACCGCCAAAAACTACACTAACAGCCTTCTTTCAACTTCTTCGTTTCGTTCTCGTTGTTATATTCTGAAGTCCCCAGCTATTATACTTGGAACATATCTAGGAAGGAGTGGAAACGCCGTATTTAAGGTGCGCCTGTTGCAAATTGGCCCGGTGTAAAGTCATCGGATGCCCTTAGTCGTGTGTATAGAGTCCATGTAACTAATTTTGAATGTTTCTGTTTACGATGGCTGCTGCACCATTTTCGGGGTCCTACAGGATATAAAGACCTTAAAACTGTCAATGGTCAGGAATGCGCAACTTATAGAGAAGAATGTGAAGCTCTGCATCTTTTAGAAAACGATAATCACTGGGATGAAACCATGGAGGAAGCTGTGCAGTGCCAGTCATCAGCCAAAATTAGGGATCTTTATGCAATTCTCATATCATCTTGTGGGCTATCTAATGCATATGAATTGTGGGACAAATATAGTAGTACATGGCGCAAGATATTTTGCGAAGGTTACAGCAGACACATGCGAACATGACATACAATGAACACATTTATAATGAAGCACTTGGAAAAATTGAAGATAAAGTAATGGCAATGGTAGGCAAAAAATTAAGCGACTTTGGAATGATAAGCCCTCAGCGAACAACCGAAAATGAACTAAGTGATGAAATTATATGTGAAACAAACTACGATACACCAGCTTTGCAGCAGCAAGTAGCTGAATTTGTACCCCGCTTCTTCCCGAACAAAAACGAGTTTTTGAGAAAGTATTAGGACAAATTGAATCTGAAAATAGTGCACTTTTCTTTTTAGATGCACCTGGAGAAACTGGGAAGACATTTTTGTTAAATTTATTATTAGCGCAAGTACGGAAAGATAAAAACATTGCTGTGGCCGTAGCTTCCTCCGGTATAGCCGCCACGCTGCTAAGCTAAAGTGTGAGATATAAAAAAGCTTTTGGAATATGTACCCGAGGACATATTCCAAAAGCTTTTTTATGACAATGAGCTGTTATTTCTTATGGTGCTGCCAGTACATAAAGTCCCTAAATGGACTTAGGGACATCTTGAAATTGGCCACCCATTTGTATAATGATATTAATACTGGAAACTATGCCGACACACTATTAAAAATTGGCGATGGGCGGTTGGAAACGGATGCTGAGGGCTGCGTTAAATTGACGAGAGATTTTTGTAATTTAGTAAAGAGTCATTCCGAATTAATTGCGAGCGTTTATTCAGATTTAACGAACAACATGCATGAAGACAAATGGTTATGTGAAAGGGCGATTCTTGCACCAAAAAATGAGAGCGTTAACAAAATAAATTCAGATATATTAAGCGAAGCAGCAGGAGAAATAACAGAGTATTTGTCAGTAGACACAGTTATGGACACAGAACAGAGCACTTCATATCCCGTAGAGTTTCTAAATTCTCTAGAGTTGTCAGGTGTGCCCTCGCATAAGCTTCAATTAAAATTAGGCACATCCCAGTCATGCTAATGCGAAATTTAGATGCTCCTCGGTTATGTAACGGGACAAGGCTGCGTGTGTGATGCATTTTGGACGGAACATAATCGGTGCTACAACTTTGACAGGCGTAGGAAAAGGTGAAAATATTTCTCACAGATCTTCCTTTTCAATTCAAAAGGTTGCAGTTCCCTATTAAGCTTTGCAATGACAATTAATAACGCGCAAGGGTAAACGTTACAGTTAGCGGGGGTCAACTTAGAAAAACCGTGATTCTCTCATGGTCAGCTGTATGTAGCATGTTCGCGTATGTCAAACGCCCAGAATCTCCACATTTGTCCCCCGAATGGAAAAACATATAACATTGTGTACAGTAGCGTCTTAAAATAGTGTTCAGTTAGTTTTTTTTTCAAAATTCCCACAATCAATTAATCGGAATTCCCACAGATCTTCCCTTTCAATTCAAAATTTCCTATTTAGCTCAGTTTCTTTTCAATTCCAAATGCTGCACCTCTGACGGTCCTATTAAGCTCAGTTTCCTTTCAACTCAAAAGGCTGCATCTCTGACGGATCTTTTATTTGGCTCAGTTTCCTTTCAATTCAGAAAACTGCATCTCTGTCGAATCAATTTAGCTCAGTTTCTTTTCAAAAGTCTGCATCCCTGACGGATAATTATGCTCAGTTTCCTTTAATTAAAAAATATCCCATTTCCATTTGCAATAAACAGGCTATTTTCATGCTTTCCAGTAGTTAGTTAGCACCAGTTCTGGCTCACTGAGTCAGAAGTGGTACAACGTTCGTCGACTACGATCCTAAAAAAAAAAGGTTTTGGCATGCTCTGATCACGAATCTGCGATTCCGGAGATGTGCAGATCAATTAACTCCTATCTAATTGATATCCGGCGAGGGCCTCCACCGTCATTAGCACACCATTGTTATTATCTATTTATATATTGTTCATTGAATACCGTCATTATCCATTCTTCCTCGGCGTATGCGTCGGATTATCAGTGCTATTGTATTATACTCCTTTGTTCCTAACTGCAACGCTAATCTGAATCATCAATAAAATACATTACCTAACTTTGTTACAATTTTTATTTACGAAATACAAAATCATACAGTTATAAAAAATTATACAGTTATAAAATATTAAGAATAAGCCAGCCATCAATCAGAAAGAGTTCGTGTCACTGACGTTGAGTAAGTATGTGTATTTTTCGATCATATTTGTCTCACCCACCAACAAATTGCCTTCAATCATTCTAACGTAGGAAATTTACAGAGATATTTATTACGTTGTTATATAAAACATTATTGAGACCAGACAGTCTTCAGCTCTGTCATGAAGGGACCCGCCGACTTGAGTTAAGCTACTTAGGTGTGAGTTAAACCAAGACCCCCACACACACACACACACACACACACACACACACACACACACACACACACACACACACACACACACACACACACACACACACACACACACACACACACACACACACACACACACACACACACACACACACACACACACACACACACACACACACACACACACACGCACACACACACACGCACACGCACGCACACGCACACACACACGCACACGCACACACGCACACACGCACACACGCGCGCGACACAGATACACAGATCAGAGGAGAGAGATGCACCGTTTTTAATTTTTAACTTATTGATTGTCGGTCAATTAATGTAAGTTCAAACTTATTGATTGTCGGTCAATTAATATAAGTCAAAAAAATGTATAAAGTAGATCCGTTATTGGCTGTTAGTTTATTTCTTAAGTTTTATATACGTTGTAATTAGAGCTGTGGATCTTGTTAATAAATAAATAAATAAAAGACCATACTCTCCCAGGCGCCTCCAAAATGAGGAGAGTTGGGACAGATGAACTTCCATGTTATACGATTCTCAGCACACTCTTGCTCAAGCTTTGGGCGGTATTCAACGTTTAGAAATTTATAG
Organism: Parnassius apollo; assembly: GCA_907164705.1. NCBI lineage: Eukaryota > Metazoa > Arthropoda > Insecta > Lepidoptera > Papilionidae > Parnassius > Parnassius apollo. The sequence continues at coordinate 15,301,376 of CAJQZP010000212.1, forward strand.
AGATCGCGAAGGTACGAAGCGGCACCTTTAAAATTCGTTCCATTTTCCGAATATAAAAACTGAATCGGCCCTCGTCTAGAGAGGAAACGTTTAAGCGCGGCGATGAAACTAGAACTACTAAGATCTGTAGCGATTTCTATATGCACAGCTCGAGTCGTGAGGCATGTGAAAACGCATAAGTACGCCTTCTCGCTGCGTACACCACGACGACGTACAGGAGTGTATGCGATAGGACCGGCATAATCGCAGCCCGTGTGTGTAAATGCCTTAATAGCTTGTCTTACACGACTATGGGGAAGATCAGCCATCAAAGGGTAAGTTGGACGGGGTCTAAGCCGGAAACATATATTACACTTGTGGACTCTGCTTCTCACAGTGCGGCGTGCGGAAAAGATCCAAAATTTTTGACGGAGCAATGACAATAACAATTCAGGCCCAGCGTGTAAATTTTTAATATGATAATAGTCAATGATCATGTTCACTACATGATCACTGCGCGGGAGTATAATTGGATGTTTTTGCGTGTAATCTAATGCGGAGTTCGAAAGACGACCACCAATGCGGATTAAACCATTCTCAATAAAAGGCCTTAAACGATTGAAAGCGGGCGAGCGAGGTTTCTTACCTTCAATATTTAAATATTCCACTGAAAAATGCTGTTTTTGCAGGGCGCGGAGCATTATAACCTCAGAGAAACTGAGATCATCAGCAGTCACTGTAGTAGTGCTGCGGCGGAGCAATAATTTAGCAAACTTACACACGTGCGCAATTATGCGTAGAAGTTTACTCCAAGAAGAGATGCGGAGTGCGAGCTCATAAATCGCAGAATTACAGACGGATGTGCACACAGTGTGCGACAAAATCTTCTTCTCAGGCATATTTGCAATAACCTCATTGTCTAAAGTACGAAGAGGCCATTGAGATGGATCTAACGAGGTCCACTGAGGCCCATGGAGCCACAGGGGGTTTGAAACTAATTTATTTGGCGTAACGCCACGTGAAAGTATGTCAGCGGGATTCTCAGTACCTGCGACATGATAAAAGTTATCAGCGCGAATATTGTCGGTAATCTGAACAACGCGGTTTGCAACAAAGGTCTGCCACTTGTGTGGCGAACTCTTTATCCAGTACAGAGCTACTTTTGAATCTACAAAGGCATAGACTGATATTTCAAGGTCAAGAGAATAATTGTCGAGTACTCTGCGAAGCAATTTTGAGAGTAAAACCGCTCCACAAAGCTCAAGGCGTGCAATAGATAGTGGTTTTGTCGGTGCGACTATAGTCTTTGCACAAATCAACTGAACGGTGTTACCATTGACGCTCTTTCATCATCATCATCATTCATCATCACAGCCCTTCACAAGTCCACTGCTGAACATAGGCCTCCCCCAAGTAATGCCACAAAGCACGGTCCTGAGCCACCTGCATCCATCGACTTCCTGCATATCTTACCAGGTCGTCACTCCATCTAGTGGGGGGTCGCCCTACACTACGCCTACCGGTACGAGGCTGCCACTCGAGAACCTTTCTTCTCCTCGGTTATCGGTTCTTCGAGCTATATGGCCGGCCCATTGCCACTTCAGCTTACTAATCCGTTGGGCTATGTCGGTCACTCTGGTTTTACTGCGGATATCCTCATTTCTGAGTCTATCACGCAGAGAAACTCCGAGCATAGCCCTCTCCATAGCTCGCTGAGCGACCTTGAGCGTCCTCATACGGCCAGCAGTGAAGGACCACGTCTCTGATCCGTAAGTCATCACTGGCAACACGCACTGGTTGTACACTTTAGTTTTCAGAGATTGAGGTATACCTGACGAGAAGATGTGTCGTAATTTCCCGAACGCTGCCCAGCCGAGTTGAATCCGTCGATTGACCTCTCGGTCGAAGTTGGACTTACCTAGTCGTACTATTTGTCCCAGGTAAACGTACTCGTCAACAACTTCGAGCATAGTGCTCCCAACAACTACCGGCATAGGTGTGACATGGACATTAAACATGATCTTTGTTTTGTCCATGTTCATCTTAAGACCTATCCGTTGGGAGGCACTATTGAGGTCATTGAGCATAGTGCTTAAGTCCTCCAGCGATTCTGCCATAAGGACTATATCGTCGGCAAATCGAAGGTGAGTTGACGCTCTTTACATGTATGTAAACTACGGCACCGTATGCGTGCTCGCTGGCGTCGGAAAACCCCAGGAGTGACGCAGTACAGTTTTTGGATACACCAACATGTCGCGGGATACGTAAATCATTAAGAACTGGTAATTCAGCACAGAATTGCCTCCACATCTTAATAATTGGCGGTGGTGGTATCTCGTCCCAATCTAAATTAAGTTGCCAAAGCTGCTTTATTAACAATTTGGCGTACGCGACTGTGGGAGCAACGAAACCCATTATGTCCCACAGGCGGGCGACATTAGATAAGATGGCGCGCTTAGTGCACGTCACATCAGCGGGAACAGATATCTTAAAATAAAAGGCGTCACTATCGGTAGACCAATGCAAGCCTAGTATTTTATGTGGCATTGATTTATCGAACTCTACTTCTCCTGTAATTTTATGGGAAGTAAGGAGGTCATCTAAAACAGATCGATGGTTGCTATGCCATTTTATTAGGTCCCATTGGGCACCCTTGAATAAGTCTATCAGCTGCCGAGAGGTCTCACTGGCCTCGGATTCACTGGGCATAGAGAACGCGATGTCGTCCATATATAGCAAAGTAGATGCGATACGACTCGCAAGTGGATACTTTGCGCCGTCGTCATCAATGAGCTGTCTTACCGTGCGCAATGCATGGTATGGACTCGAAGTTAAACCGAAGCACACGCGATTGAAGTGGTACAACACAAGTGGGTCTTGTGGACGGAAGCGGTATAGGAAGCATTGGTAACGACGATCAGAATCATGAACAACTATTTGCAGAAATTGTTGGCGACAGTCGGCTGTCATAGCGATTGGATGTAAGCGGAAAGTTAAAATTATATTGAACAAGTCGCCTTCCGGTCCTGAATGCAGAATATCATTTAATGATCGCCCAGTGCTAGTCTTACTGCTAGCATCCAGGACGATGCGCAGACGCGTTGACTTCTTATCTTCGTGTAAACTCGATGCGGTATGACATATATTGGAGCGGGTTCATGAGAGTCATACGGCGGTGCGGGGGATATATAATTTTTAGCTAAGTATTCCTTTATGACGTCATCATATGCTAACTTTAATGTAGGCGAGGCTTGAAGTTTCCTCTCCAAGCACATGAATCGTCGTCGAGAGGTTTCATAAGAATCTCCGAGAGAGTAAACGCCATCTTTAAATGGCAGGCCGACAATGTATCTACCAGTAAAAGGATCGCGGGATGTCGTAGATTTATAAAATTCTTCACATTCAATGTCTGAAGGACACTGAATGGGCGGTGCGGAGGGTGGCTGTTCAAGCTCCCAAAATCGTTGCACTAATTTGTCAACGGTAGGAGACTCTAGAACTGTGCAGCACGTTAAGAAATTATTTACCTGAAGTGTTGGCACTGAGCCCATAATAACGTAACCAAATACCGTACTCAAAGCTGAGGGCCCGGACAAGTCGTTAGACGAATAAATTACGTCTGGACACAGTAAGTGCGGGAAAAGGGATGCGCCTATCAAAACATCAATTTTATTAGGCATGCTATAACATTCATCAGCGAGCCTTATGCCATGGAAGTGTGATAAGACAGATGTGTCTACCACAGCGGTGGGCAAAAGGTCGGTGATTTGATCAACAACTAGCGTTGAAATATTGAAGTCAATATTCGAGTCGAATCGCGAGAAAATTTTAATATCAATCGATTTCGATTTTACAATTTTTTCAACTCCACCGAATCCCTTTACTACAGTACATTCGGTATCGTGTTGTTGAACGCCTAAACGATGACAGCACTCTTTAGTAATAAAATGGCTTTGAGCCGCGGAGTCTAAGAATAAACGAATAATTTGTTTCTCTCCCTTAGCATCGTATGCAAAGACTTGAGCGGTTGATAATAAAACAGTTCTCTGCGAACGACTTGCGCGCGCGGGAGGCGGTGAACGTTGAGAAACATTCTTGAACGAAGTACACAGCGCGACGTCTGAACGCGCACCTGCGGTGAGGGGGTGGCGAGTGTGCGGGCGCGGGGGCTGTAGACTTCAGTGTAACTGGCTGAGGCGGTGGAGAATGCGCCAGCGCAGGGGAAGCATTATCGCTTCTGCGGTGGAAGTGCAACAATGTGTGATTTTTAAATTTACAAACTCGACAACTATAATTTGAAGAGCAACTAGACACTCGATGACTTAAACTGAGACAATTCACACATGCATTGTTACTCTTTACGCATTTAAATCGTTCCTGCGGCGTCATTTTATTAAAGTCTGCACACTTAAAAAGGTGTTGATGCACAATATTATCGCACAGACACTTTGAGCAACTAGTCCTCGTGCTTACGTACGCCTGATACTTCGGCGCCTGATACTTATTACCGTTACCTCGTCGATTGTTTGGTGCGCTATTAGAATTTGTACTAGAATCGGTGCGTTGCAAAAATTTGGAGCGGGTCTTAATAAAATTTACTAAATCATCAAAGGTAGGTACTATCGAGTTATGACTGTATTCGAAAGAGCGAATGGTATCCGGGTCCAGCTTCTTAAGCCCGATATGAAGAACAATTAAGTCCGCGAGATTATCTAACTTTAAGTTTTGTAAAGCGCGCACTGCACTTATAAAGTTATCAGTAAATAAATCAAAACTCCCCTAGTGGCAAGATACTGCTCGATATCACGCAGTCTCTTGATATTACCGTCCATAGTCCTCTCGGTGTTACTCACTTTCCCGATAACACCGATCACGCCCCCGATGTGTTAGATTTTGCGTTACTCCAAGGAGTTTCTCTCAATCTCAGAGCAATCGAGACACTAGACGATCTAGGATCAGATCACGGACCGGTCTCCCTTATTCTTGGCCATCAGCCACCTCACCCAACACACACGAAAACCTTCACTAACTGGAAGGGATTCAAGGAGTCCCTAGCTAAAGCTCTGGACTCACAGGACTCTACCATCTCCCTACCGTCGGACTTAGATAGTCCTGAAAAAATCGACACCGCGGTCGATTCACTCTCCACCCTTATTAAAGCCTCCCTTAAGGAGAACGAAAGGGTCGTCCCGGTTGCTAACAATAGTGGGCTTCCCCTACATATTAGCAACCTATTAAAAGCCAAAAAAGCTGCTTTCCGGAGAGCAGCAAAATATCCCACCCCCGAATATAGGCGCGCGGCCAATCGTCTTCAACGAGAACTCCGTTTCCGCCTCTCTGAATTTCGAGACCTCGAAAAGAGTAAGCTCATGGAGAATATCTCTCCATCTCACACAGCGTACTATCAGATGGCTAGAGCCCTCCGCATAGACGCTATCACCCACACTCCCCCTCTCTCCCGTCCCGACGGCACGGTTGCCTTCGAGGACGAGGAAAAGGCTGAGTGCTTTGCAGATAGCATTGCCGCTCAATGCTCTCCTAGTTCTCAACCCGTCGACCCCTCTCATGTCCAGGCAGTGGAGGATGAGGTCCGCCACCGGAACTCACCCCCTACGGCCTCCGAACCTATCTCTGTGTCCAATGATGAGATTTCATCCCTCATCAAAGGACTTAAGCCGAAAAGGGCTCCGGGCGCGGATGGCATCTCCAACCAAGCCCTAAAACACTTTTCTGAGCAGGTGTTAACCTTTTTTATCTATTATCTTCAACGCCTGCTTCAACCTCAGTTATTTCCCCACTACGTGGAAAGAGGCTACTGTGATTGGAATTCCCAAGCCAGGCAAGCCTCTCAACCTCCCCCTCCAGCCATCGCCCCATTAGCCTCCTCAAGGCAATGGGCAAGCTCTTCGAAAGAGTCATCCAAACGCGTATGAGGCGCTATCTTTTTCCCACAGACGGCGACCCTCTTATCATTCCCCATCAATTCGGTTTCCGAGCCAAACACTCATGTCCCCAACAAGTTCACCGCATTGTGGAATATATCCACAGCGGTTTCTATCCTCGTCGTCATAAGACCATCGCGGTCTTTTTCGATATAGCTAGCTCATCTCACACAGCCTCACTACAAGCTCTACAAAATAGGTCTCCCCGATCGTCTAGTTCGTCTCGTGGCCTCCTATTTAAAGCATCGTACCTTTCGTTTTAGACACGAAGGCACGCTTTCTTCACAGCGAACTATCAAGGCTGGTGTCCCTCAGAGCTCAGTACTTGCTCCTCTGCTGTACATCCTGTTCACCAACGACATTCCCATCCCGTCGAAAGGTGTTCAACTCTCCCTCTTCGCAGACGACACTGCCATCTACTGCAAAGGTGTCTCACTACCCTTCATACGGAACAAGATCCAAAAGTCAGTTGATGACCTAGGAGCTTGGTTCAAAAAATGGCGCATCGATGTGAACCCGGAGAAGAGCTCCGCCGTTCACTTCGATTATAAACGACGCCGTCTCAAAAACACTCCACCAATACGTATGCTAGGGACCCCTGTCCCCTGGCATACGTCCGCCAAATATTTAGGTGTCACTCTAGACACAGGGCTCACTTTCAGGCCCCACGTCAAAAGAGTAACCCGTCACGCACGGTTTTATCTGAGTAGGCTCAACAGTATGTTGGGCCGACACAGTAAAATGTCCCTTCGAAACAAGCGTACCCTTTACAAGGTCTGTATACAACCAGTCATGTCCTACGCGGGCCCCGTCTTTGCCCACGCAAACCCTAATATTTTAAATGAACTCCAAATAGTTCAGAACCTCTTCTGTCGTCGAGCTGCGAACGCACCGTGGTACGTCCGTAATGCCGACCTTCATCGGGACTTAGAGCTCCCAACAATTCAACAATTTTTTTAAAAAACTCTCTGAGAACTTCTTCAAAGCCTCAGATTCGCACCCAAACCATTTAATTCGTGAGGCAGCTTCTTATGCAGCCCCACCCCCTCTCGCTATCGTGTCCGCAGGCCGAGAAACTCTCTCTCGGACCCGCCTAATAAACTGTCAAACGACCTGAACTGTCTCCTGGCGGCTCAGGCCAACTCTAATTAAATTAAATTATTGTAATAACTAACATTAATTTGCCTTCGTAGGCACTCCCTCAGCGGCACTTAGCCGCCTGCGCCCTCTTTTCCCAAAAGAGGGTCGCTCATGATAAGGCACAATACAGCTTAATCAGCCGGCTGCCTGTCCCCAAAGGCGGTTTTTAGAGGGTATCACTTAGGGTCCCCGGTAGGACAGTGAGCCCCTCATAACAACGATAGACCGGCTATCGTGGTATGCGTAATGCATTTTCCGCCTCCCTACATATAGGGTAGCGCTTTAATTGCTTCGGGCGCAAAAAAAAAATCAAAATTATTTGCGGTGGCCGATTGCAATGGCTTAAATTCGAACATCTGATTAATATATGTAGATGCTAGCATACGCCGGTCTTCATATTTGTCAACGAGTGCTTGCAATAAAATTTTAATTGAGAAGAGCGAACCGCTAAACAACCATCTCAGAGACGCAATGCTATAAAACGCAACAAGCATCGACACGACTATCATCGGGTTTACAAGATCCCAAGGTCCCCCATACGATCCCATCAGACATTCCCACTAGCATATCTCCATCAACCAGAACCACAAGACTATCATACGAATGGCACCCCCTCACAACGCACCTACACGCTGATCCCATCGACTTTGTCAACAAAATTAGTAATGTTGTTTGGAGACGCCAGTAACTTAAGATATCTTCGATAAAGATTTAGTGGACTGTAATTTTGGTGCATACGACAAAGGGGGTAAATAAGTAGGTGGGATAGCACGCACTGACCTGATGAGGGCTGCCTCGCCTTCCTCCTGGAGTGTCTGCTATACAGCGGGCCCGCCACGTGGTTCGGCGCACACGCACTCTAGGCACAGTTTCCTGAAGTCCCACACTCTCGACCTTTGCCCTTACGGGGGCGTCTCACACTTTTATGAATTACAAAGACACAATGTCTGATGCGGTGAGTATTAAAGATAAACAGGAGAACTCAATGTTCGTCCTGCGCGGTTTGCGGTTAATATATATAAGACGCGACGGCTGGCCGAGCGTTGCGGAGAACGTAATGTCACTTAGTATAATGACGCGCGCCGAGATCCTTTTCTTCACCTCGGCGGCAGCGCGTGCTGTAGGAAAGGGAAGGAAGGAAGAAAACAAAAAATATGCACTAGTCATATTGATAAAGTAGATATAACTTAGGACGAACTCAATGCGATATGTAATGTAATGTTGATAAAGTAGATTGTTAACTGGCGTTACCGTTTCCTCCCGCCCTTAAAGGGTCACCTTTAAAAGACAACCGTAATATAAAAAGGAAAAGGAAAACAAATAAATAAGCGGTATATAAAGTGAGAGGATGCGCTCAATGCGCATGTCTCATCTACTAACCTTACTTGGTAAGCGAGAAAATGTATACATAAATATAATATTGCGGTTTAATACTTTTTTAATATATATAAATATAAACTTAATTCCTAATTTAGATAAATAATTATAATCAAAATAATCGTGATTTATTGTCTTGGGAGAGGGCAGATACGAGCAACAGGACGGAGGTATGTTCCCTTAGTAGTTCTCACGGTCACTACTCGAACTACGCCATCCTTCGAAGGATGAACAGACTCGACAATCGCTAATGGCCAAGCAAGGGGCGGTTCATTATCATTTATCACAATTACAACCATGCCTGGTACGATAGCCGTAGACGGGGTGTTCCACTTCTGACGAACTTGTAATCCGTGAATGTATTCCGTCCTCCACCGATCCCAAAACGACTGAACTATTTATCCAGTAAAGAATGCCTGTGTAACAGACTGGTAGAGTCAGATTTGACTTCGGGTGCAGGTAATGACAATAAAGGTGCGGTATTCAAAAAATGACTCGGAGTAAGAGCTGAAGGCTCTGCGGGATCAGAACTTAATACTGTCAAGGGCCGCGAGTTTAGCAAGCACTCAATTTGCGCAAGAACAGTATTAAGCCCTTCGTATGAAAGTAACTGATGTCCGATAACTCGGAACAGATGCGTTTTTACGACTTTGACCATACTCTCCCAGGCGCCTCCAAAATGAGGAGAGTTGGGACAGATGAACTTCCATGTTATACGATTCTTAGCACACTCTTGCTGAAGCTTTGGGCGGTATTCAACGTTTAGAAATTTATAGAGATCGCGAAGGTACGAAGCGGCACCTTTAAAATTCGTTCCATTATCCGAATATAAAAACTGAATCGGCCCTCGTCTAGAGAGGAAACGTTTAAGCGCGGCGATGAAACTAGAACTACTAAGATCTGTAGCGATTTCTATATGCACAGCTCGAGTCGTGAGGCACGTGAAAACGCATAAGTACGCCTTCTCGCTGCGTACACCACGACGACGTACAGGAGTGTATGCGATAGGACCGACATAATCGCAGCCCGTGTGTGTAAATGCCTTAATAGCTTGTCTTACACGACTATGGGGAAGATCAGCCATCAAAGGGTAAGTTGGACGGGGTCTAAGCCGGAAACATATATTACACTTGTGGACTCTGCTTCTCACAGTGCGGCGTGCGGAATAGATCCAAAATTTTTGACGGAGCAATGACAATAACAATTCAGGCCCAGCGTGTAAATTTTTAATATGATAATAGTCAATGATCATGTTCACTACATGATCACTGCGCGGGAGTATAATTGGATGTTTTTGCGTGTAATCTAATGCGGAGTTCGAAAGACGACCACCAATGCGGATTAAACCATTCTCAATAAAAGGCCTTAAACGATTGAAAGCGGGCGAGCGAGGTTTCTTACCTTCAATATTTAAATATTCCACTGCAAAATGCTGTTTTTGCAGGGCGCGGAGCATTATAACCTCAGAGAAACTGAGATCATCAGCAGTCACTGTAGTAGTACTGCGGCGGGGCAATAATTTAGCAAACTTACACACGTGCGCAATTATGCGTAGAAGTTTACTCCAAGAAGAGATGCGGAGTGCGAGCTCATAAATCGCAGAATTACAGACGGATGTGCACACAGTGTGCGACAAAATCTTCTTCTCAGGCATATTTGCAATAACCTCATTGTCTAAAGTACGAAGAGGCCATTGAGATGTATCTAATGAGGTCCACTGAGGCCCATGGAGCCACAGGGGGTTTGAAACTAATTTATTTGGCGTAACGCCACGTGAAAGTATGTCAGCGGGATTCTCAGTACCTGCGACATGATAAAAGTTATCAGCGCGAATATTGTCGGTAATCTGAACAACGCGGTTTGCAACAAAGGTCTGCCACTTGTGTGGCGAACTCTTTATCCAGTACAGAGCTACTTTTGAATCTACAAAGGCATAGACTGATATTTCAAGGTCAAGAGAATAATTGTCGAGTACTCTGCGAAGCAATTTTGAGAGTAAAACCGCTCCACAAAGCTCAAGGCGTGCAATAGATAGTGGTTTTGTCGGTGCGACTTTAGTCTTTGCACAAATCAACTGGACGGTGTTACCATTGACGCTCTTTCATCATCATCATCATTCATCATCACAGCCCTTCACAAGTCCACTGCTGAACATAGGCCTCCCCCTAGTAATGCCACAAAGCACGGTCCTGAGCCACCTGCATCCATCGACTTCCTGCATATCTTACAGGTCGTCACTCCATCTAGTGGGGGGTCGCCCTACACTACGCCTACCGGTACGAGGCTGCCACTCGAGAACCTTTCTTCTCCTCGGTTATCGGTTCTTCGAGCTATATGGCCGGCCCATTGCCACTTCAGCTTACTAATCCGTTGGGCTATGTCGGTCACTCTGGTTTTACTGCGGATATCCTCATTTCTGAGTCTATCACGCAGAGAAACTCCGAGCATAGCCCTCTCCATAGCTCGCTGAGCGACCTTGAGCGTCCTCATACGGCCAGCAGTGAAGGACCACGTCTCTGATCCGTAAGTCATCACTGGCAACACGCACTGGTTGTACACTTTAGTTTTCAGAGATTGAGGTATACCTGACGAGAAGATGTGTCGTAATTTCCCGAACGCTGCCCAGCCGAGTTGAATCCGTCGATTGACCTCTCGGTCGAAGTTGGACTTACCTAGTCGAACTATTTGTCCCAGGTAAACGTACTCGTCAACAACTTCGAGCATAGTGCTCCCAACAACTACCGGCATAGGTGTGACATGGACATTAAACATGATCTTTGTTTTGTCCATGTTCATCTTAAGACCTATCCGTTGGGAGGCACTATTGAGGTCATTGAGCATAGTGCTTAAGTCCTCCAGCGATTCTGCCATAAGGACTATATCGTCGGCAAATCGAAGGTGAGTTGACGCTCTTTACATGTATGTAAACTACGGCACCGTATGCGTGCTCGCTGGCGTCGGAAAACCCCAGGAGTGACGCAGTACAGTTTTTGGATACACCAACATGTCGCGGGATACGTAAATCATTAAGAACTGGTAATTCAGCACAGAATTGCCTCCACATCTTAATAATTGGCGGTGGTGGTATCTCGTCCCAATCTAAATTAAGTTGTCAAAGCTGCTTTATTAACAACTTGGCGTACGCGACTGTGGGAGCAACGAAACCCATTATGTCCCACAGGCGGGCGACATTAGATAAGATGGCGCGCTTAGTGCACGTCACATCAGCGGGAACAGATATTTTAAAATAAAAAGCGTCACTATCGGTAGACCAATGCAAGCCTAGTATTTTATGTGGCATTGATTTATCGAACTCTACTTCTCCTGTAATTTTATGGGAAGTAGGGAGGTCATCTAAAACAGATCGACGGTTGCTATGCCATTTTATCAGGTCCCATTGGGCACCCTTGAATAAGTCTATCAGCTGCCGAGAGGTCTCACTGGCCTCGGATTCACTGGGCATAGAGAACGCGATGTCGTCCATATATAGCAAAGTAGATGCGATACGACTCGCAAGTGGATACTTTGCGCCGTCGTCATCAATGAGCTGTCTTACCGTGCGCAATGCATGATATGGACTCGAAGTTAAACCGAAGTACACGCGATTGAAGTGGTACAACACAAGTGGGTCTTGTGGACGGAAGCGGTATAGGAAGCATTGGTAACGACGATCAGAATCATGAACAACTATTTGCAGAAATTGTTGGCGACAGTCGGCTGTCATAGCGATTGGATGTAAGCGGAAAGTTAAAATTATATTGAACAAGTCGCCTTCCGGTCCTGAATGCAGAATATCATTTAATGATCGCCCAGTGCTAGTCTTACTGCTAGCATCCAGGACGATGCGCAGACGCGTTGACTTCTTATCTTCGTGTAAGACTCCATGATGCGGTATGACATATATTGGAGCGGGTTCATGAGAGTCATACGGCGGTGCGGGGGATATATAATTTTTAGCTAAGTATTCCTTTATGACGTCATCATATGCCAACTTTAATGTAGGCGAGGCTTGAAGTTTCCTCTCCAAGCACATGAATCGTCGTCGAGAGGTTTCATAAGAATCTCCGAGAGAGTAAACGCCATCTTTAAATGGCAGGCCGACAATGTATCTACCAGTAAAAGGATCGCGGGATGTCGTAGATTTATAAAATTCTTCACATTCAATGTCTGAAGGACACTGAATGGGCGGTGCGGAGGGTGGCTGTTCAAGCTCCCAAAATCGTTGCACTAATTTGTCAACGGTAGGAAACTCTAGAACTGTGCAGCACGTTAAGAAATTATTTACCTGAAGTGTTGGCACTGAGCCCATAATAACGTAACCAAATACCGTACTTAAAGCTGAGGGCCCGGACAAGTCGTTAGACGAATAAATTACGTCTGGACACAGTAAGTGCGGGAAAAGGGATGCGCCTATCAAAACAACAATTTTATTAGGCATGCTATAACATTCATCAGCGAGCCTTATGCCATGGAAGTGTGATAAGACAGATGTGTCTACCACAGCGGTGGGCAAAAGGTCGGTGATTTGATCAACAACTAGCGTTGAAATATTGAAGTCAATATTCGAGTCGAATCGCGAGAAAATTTTAATATCAATCGATTTCGATTTTACAATTTTTTCAACTCCACCGAATCCCTTTACTACAGTACATTCGGTATCGTGTTGTTGAACGCCTAAACGATGACAGCACTCTTTAGTAATAAAATGGCTTTGAGCCGCGGAGTCTAAGAATAAACGAATAATTTGTTTCTCTCCCTTAGCATCGTATGCAAAGACTTGAGCGGTTGATAATAAAACAGTTCTCTGCGAACGACTTGCGCGCGCGGGAGGCGGTGAACGTTGAGAAACATTCTTGAACGAAGTACACAGCGCGACGTCTGAACGCGCACCTGCGGTGAGGGGTGGCGAGTGTGCGGGCGCGGGGGCTGTAGACTTCAGTGTAAGTGGCTGAGGCGGTGGAGAATGCGCCAGCGCAGGGGAAGCATTATCGCTTCTGCGGTGGAAGTGCAACAATGTGTGATGTTTAAATTTACAAACTCGACAACTATAATTTGAAGAGCAACTAGACACTCGATGACTTAAACTGAGACAATTCACACATGCATTGTTACTCTTTACGCATTTAAATCGTTCCTGCGGCGTCATTTTATTAAAGTCTGCACACTTGAAAAGGTGTTGATGCACAATATTATCGCACAGACACTTTGAGCAACTAGTCGTCGTGCTTACGTACGCCCGATACTTCGGCGCCTGATACTTATTACCGTTACCTCGTCGATTGTTTGGTGCGCTATTAGAATTTGTACTAGAATCGGTGCGTTGCAAAAATTTGGAGCGGGTCTTAATAAAATTTACTAAATCATCAAAGGTAGGTACTATCGAGTTATGACTGTATTCGAAAGAGCGAATGGTATCCGGGTCCAGCTTCGTAAGCACGATATGAAGAACAATTAAGTCCGCGAGATTATCTAACTTTAAGTTTTGTAAAGCGCGCACTGCACTTATAAAGTTATCAGTAAATAAATCAAAACTCCCCTAGTGGCAAGATACTGCTCGATATCACGCAGTCTCTTGATATTACCGTCCATAGTCCTCTCGGTGTTACTCACTTTCCCGATAACACCGATCACGCCCCCGATGTGTTAGATTTTGCGTTACTCCAAGGAGTTTCTCTCAATCTCAGAGCAATCGAGACACTAGACGATCTAGGATCAGATCACGGACCGGTCTCCCTTATTCTTGGCCATCAGCCACCTCCCCCAACACACACGAAAACCTTCACTAACTGGAAGGGATTCAAGGAGTCCCTAGCTAAAGCTCTGGACTCACAGGACTCTACCATCTCCCTACCGTCGGACTTAGGTAGTCCTGAAAAAATCGACACCGCGGTCGATTCACTCTCCACCCTTATTAAAGCCTCCCTTAAGGAGAACGAAAAGGGTCGTCCCGGTTGCTAACAATAGTGGGCTTCCCCTACATATTAGCAACCTATTAAAAGCCAAAAAAAGCTGCTTTCCGGAGAGCAGCAAAATATCCCACCCCCGAATATAGGCGCGCGGCTAATCGTCTTCAACGAGAACTCCGTTTCCGCCTCTGAATTTCGAGACCTCGAAAAGAGTAAGCTCATGGAGAATATCTCTCCATCTCACACAGCGTACTATCAGATGGCTAGAGCCCTCCGCATAGACGCTATCACCCACACTCCCCCTCTCTCCCGTCCCGACGGCACGGTTGCCTTCGAGGACGAGGAAAAGGCTGAGTGCTTTGCAGATAGCATTGCCGCTCAATGCTCTCCTAGTTCTCAACCCGTCGACCCCTCTCATGTCCAGGCAGTGGAGGATGAGGTCCGCCGCCGGAACTCACCCCCTACGGCCTCCGAACCTATATCTGTGTCCAATGATAAGATTTCATCCCTCATCAAAGGACTTAAGCCCAAAAAGGCTCCGGGCGCGGATGGCATCTCCAACCAAGCCCTAAAACACTTTTCTGAGCAGGTGTTAACCTTTTTATCTATTATCTTCAACGCCTGCTTCAACCTCAGTTATTTCCCCACTACGTGGAAAGAGGCTACTGTGATTGGAAATCCCAAGCCAGGCAAGCCTCTCAACCTCCCCCTCCAGCTATCGCCCCATTAGCCTCCTCAAGGCAATGGGCAAGCTCTTCGAAAGAGTCATCCAAACGCGTATGAGGCGCTATCTTTTTCCCACAGACGGCGACCCTCTTATCATTCCCCATCAATTCGGTTTCCGAGCCAAACACTCATGTCCCCAACAAGTTCACCGCATTGTGGAATATATCCACAGCGGTTTCTATCCTCGTCGTCATAAGACCATCGCGGTCTTTTTCGATATAGCTAAAGCT
Source organism: Parnassius apollo (assembly GCA_907164705.1). NCBI lineage: Eukaryota > Metazoa > Arthropoda > Insecta > Lepidoptera > Papilionidae > Parnassius > Parnassius apollo. The sequence goes on from CAJQZP010000212.1 coordinate 15,316,676, forward strand.
CTATAAAATAGGTCTCCCCGATCGTCTAGTTCGTCTCGTGGCCTCCTATTTAAAGCATCGTACCTTTCGTTTTAGACACGAAGGCACGCTTTCTTCACAGCGAACTATCAAGGCTGGTGTCCCTCAGGGCTCAGTACTTGCTCCTCTGCTGTACATCCTGTTCACCAACGACATTCCCATCCCGTCGAAAGGTGTTCAACTCTCCCTCTTCGCAGACGACACTGCCATCTACTGCAAAGGTGTCTCACTACCCTTCATACGGAACAAGATCCAAAAGTCAGTTGATGACCTAGGAGCTTGGTTCAAAAAATGGCGCATCGATGTGAACCCGGAGAAGAGCTCCGCCGTTCACTTCGATTATAAACGACGCCGTCTCAAAAACACTCCACCAATACGTATGCTAGGGACCCCTGTCCCCTGGCATACGTCCGCCAAATATTTAGGTGTCACTCTAGACACAGGGCTCACTTTCAGGCCCCACGTCAAAAGAGTAACCCGTCACGCACGGTTTTATCTGAGTAGGCTCAACAGTATGTTGGGCCGACACAGTAAAATGTCCCTTCGAAACAAGCGTACCCTTTACAAGGTCTGTATACGACCAGTCATGTCCTACGCGGGCCCCGTCTTTGCCCACGCAAACCCTAATATTTTAAATGAACTCCAAATAGTTCAGAACCTCTTCTGTCGTCGAGCTGTGAACGCACCGTGGTACGTCCGTAATGCCGACCTTCATCGGGACTTAGAGCTCCCAACAATTCAACAATTTTTTAAAAAACTCTCTGAGAACTTCTTCAAAGCCTCAGAGTCGCACCCAAACCATTTAATTCGTGAGGCAGCTTCTTATGCAGCCCCACCCCCCCTCTCGCTATCGTGTCCGCAGGCCGAGAAACTCTCTCTCGGACCCGCCTAATAAACTGTCAAACGACCTGAACTGTCTCCTGGCGGCTCAGGCCAACTCTAATTAAATTAAATTATTGTAATAACTAACATTAATTTGCCTTCGTAGGCACTCCCTCAGCGGCACTTAGCCGCCTGCGCCCTCTTTTCCCAAAAGAGGGTCGCTCATGATAAGGCACAATACAGCTTAAACAGCCGGCTGCCTGTCCCCAAAGGCGGTTTTTAGAGGGTATCACTTAGGGTCCCCGGTAGGACAGTGAGCCCCTCATAACCACGATAGACCGGCTATCGTGGTATGCGTAATGCATTTTCCGCCTCCCTACGTATAGGGTAGCCCTTTAATTGCTTCGGGCGCAAAAAAAAAAATTATTTGCGGTGGCCGATTGCAATGGCTTAAATTCGAACATCTGATTAATATATGTAGATGCTAGCATACGCCGGTCTTCATATTTGTCAACGAGTGCTTGCAATAAAATTTTATAATTTTCAGCGCAAGGAGTTATACCTGAGCATACAGATAGGGCTTTGCCCGTTAGTTTACCTAGCAAATAGTATAACTTTTCAGCGTCGGTGAGCGATGGGTTGTCATGGACGGTTGATTTAAAGCTAGCATAAAATAAAGGCCATGAGCGAATGTCACCCGAAAATGTCATAAGTTCGATAGGCGGAAGTGTGAATCTGGCTTTAGATGGTGTACTAGTACTTTGTGAATTAGATTGCGAATATTGTAAATAAAGCCTATTTATTCTACCGCAAAGAGACTCAAACGCAATGAGGCTGTTATAATCAGGTTTAGCAATAGGGTTTATTTTTAATAAATGTGAATTATAATTATCTAAGACCTGTTTAAACTCAAACTTACTCAAACGTAAAGCATTAATGTTAGAACTTCCATCAAGAAAACGCTCCATCGTGGAAGTGTTCGTGTGGATGTCCGAGAATATATCATATATTTTTGCACTATTTCAAATAAAGCATCTCGTTTAGCTAACAATAAAACCAACTCAGCATCAAGTGTGCCCTCATTATCCGAGGAATCGCTACTATTCGATGCTATTTGTTTTTAGGCGGCATTACGGCTAAAGTTATACGGCAAAATATAATTATAAGCTAGGCTACCCGCCTGTAAGCGACCTCGCTACGCGGTTGAATTGTTAAATATTAGTTTTAAAATTACTGTGGATGTCACCTATTAGGACCTATTTTAGTGTTCTAATAAGGGCGGGGTTAATCCGAAGTCGGATTAAAAATATAAATAATTAATTATATAAACGCTTATTACGATAACGATCTAATAAGGGCGGAAAGTCAAGGTCAATCCAGCGAGAAATGACCATTAAAATGGAGACGCCAGTAACTTAAGGTATCTTCGTTAAGTATTTAGTGAACTGTAATTTTGGTGCATACGGCAAAGGAGAAAATAAATATGTGGGATAGCACGCACTGACCTGATGAGGGCTGCCTCGGTTAATATATATAAGACGCGACGGCTGGCCGTGCGTTGCGGAGAACGTAATGTCACTTAGTATAATGACGCGCGCCGAGATCCTTTTCTTCACCTCGGCGGCAGCGCGTGCGGTAGGAAAGGGAAGGAAGGAAGGAAACAAAAAATATGCACTAGTCATGTTGATAAAGTAGATATAACTTAGGACGAACTCAATGCGATATGTAATGTAATGTTGATAAAGTAGATTGTTAACTGGCGTTACCATTGTTAATTAAAATAGCACCAACGCCACGTACGTATCATAGAAGCATGCTACTAAGACGCCAGTGTAACCAAACATTTATGTATCATAGAGCTATTGCACTAAGACATGAAGTTGAGTATGCTTGTTGCACTTAAAAGTACTTCCAAACACATTTACTAATCGGAAAGATAGCCAACGAATCATAATTCACAATGCTATGCACTCGGATACCGCTCAGGTAGGGGTATGCGATGTGCACGGGCAAGTCGTATTGCTACAACAAACCTGCTCATCACCACCACTAACATGTGATATGCCTAGGACATATCGGTTATCGTGTCCATGTTTACCGCAGTCTCGTTTACACGCCACTATAATAATCTTTTCAAGTTCCATTTCTATCAATATTCAATATAATGATTTTACATATTTGAGACCTTCTATATTATTGCTTTTGTATCATAGACACTACAATCGGAAGTCTTTAAAATGGGACTATTACTTTGCGCAACTGTACTTCGATAGTCAGCCTCCTGACGACCACCCATATAGATTTGTATGACTGCAGTGCGGCAACTAAAACTATAATAATAGTATTCCATGGGCAACACCCTTATAAAACCAATAATTACACGAACACGCTCAGTGACTTTGAAATATTTTAATCCATTTTCTAATTATAATGTAATACCTACTTTATACCTACCTTGCCTTTACATAAACACTCACGCCTGTCACCCAGAGGGGTAGGCAGAGACTACAGACTTCCATTTAGCACGATCCTGACATACCTCTCTCGCCTCTTCCACATCCATATACCTACGCATACATGCTCGTCGGTTAAGGGTACTCTTAATTTGGCCGATTTTTAGTATATCGCCAATTTGGTCGACAAACTTCCGCCTAGGACGTCCCTTTCCGACTCTTCCATTCACTTCTGCAACATATATTTGCTTTGTCAGTCTTTCCGCATTCATTCTTTCTATATGACCAAACCACCGAAGCATTCCTTTCTTAATCCTCGTCACTGCATCATCTTGCAAACCACACTCTTCTTTTATCACACAGTTTCTCACTCTGTCACTCAGATTCAGCCCTAACATACTCCTTAGCGACCGCATTTCTACTGCATTTATTCTACTCTCGTGCTTCTTCTGCCACACCCAACTCTCACTACCATACTTTAAAGTAGTAACTAATACAGCATTGTGAATTGTCATACGTGCCTTTTTTGACACATTCTGACTTTTCGTAATAGAGTGTAGAGCCCCATTTACTTTATTTCCTGCATTCACTCGTCGTTCAATATCCTTATCTTATCTCCCATCCCTGCTGAATACACATCCCAAATATACGAACTCATCCACTTGCTCAACTAACTCTCCTTCTATTCTTATTTCACATACCGTTTTGCTTTCTTCTCTTTCAAAAACCATCACTTTCGTCTTACTTGCGTTCACTTTCATTCCCCTTTCTTTTAATGACCTGTTCATTATTGTAACCATCATTTGCAACTCGGCCGCCGACGACGCAAGTATGACTTGATCGTCGGCGTACAAAAGGCATTTCATGGTTATAACTCACCCATTCTTAACCCGCATTCTTCAACTTTTAAATTTTTATTTAATACTTTATTTATTTATTTAATACCTTTTGAATATTTAAGCAGAATTTTAAAAAGTTTAATGAATTTTTTAATGCATTTTAATTGTTCAAAATGTTATAGAAATATAATTATAGTTTGTTATTAGTAATAATGCTCCATAACAATATCAATGATATGTTGCACTTTCTGATCAGCTTGACTCACTGGCGCTGCGAAGAGATGTTGCATCTCTTTGTATATTCTATCGTATTTCCACTACTCAGAGGAATTGTTCGGACTAATTCCAACCGCTCAATTTCACCATCGCATATCGCGACAGAACTCGAGATACCATCCTTACCACCTGGATGATTGGTGTTCCACTACTGTGCGATTTACAAGTAGTTTTCTTCCTCGCACAACTTCCTTGTGGAATCGACTACCACCAACTTTTTTTTCAGGATCGATAAGACATAGGGACCTTCAAGAAAAGAGCCTACTCTTTTTTAAAAGGCCGGCAAAGCATCTTTAACACCCCTATTGTTGCAGGTGTTCATGGGCGGCAGTAGTCACTTACCATCAGATGAGCCGCATGCTCGTTTGCCAAAATAAGATCAAAAATAAGATGATTAAGTTCCAGTATGGTCCACTACTTAGCGGTCAGCCGCCGTAGAGTCTAAATTACCTGAAGATGCCTCGTGTAGAGGCGAAACACGTGTCGTATTATCGTCGATGGTGTGTCTTACCTGGAATAGTGGTGTTGGGAGTAGTGGTGCTGGGACTAGTGGTGACGGAGTTAGTGCATGCAATTGAGGGAGGGCGGGAGGTGCTCTTCAATCCAGGTAAGACATATCATTGTATTTATTTAGCGGAAGGTTGCAAAAAAACTTTTATTTTTATTTTTTATTTTAAAAAACAAGTTTACTCCTTTTAAAAAAGTCCGGCAAGCCAGTGGCGAAGCTTCTATAAAAGCCGAAAAGCCGGGCATGCCTTATTAAAACTGAATCAATCAATAATATCAACTAATAAAATAACTCATAAACTGTTTCAAATTATTTCAATTTTCCCGCGCACTACACTGTTCGACACATGTCGACCGATGACCTCGCATTGCCTTAGCGATACTCACAGTGTACCTTTGTATAAAGCGATACTGCTGCTGTCATAAAAAGTTAGTTTTAATAGAGCGATTAGTTGTCTCCCTCGCTCGCGTGGGCTTTTTACGGGGCTTTCGAGAAGACGATCACTCTCTTTCTAACCTATGGCAAAATATTCTATAATTAAATATAACTACGAAATGTTTATATAGCAATTACTATTGAGCCACAAGCCTGGCTTTGCCATGAAGTTGTTTAGGAGTGCATTAGCGACTAGCGAATGGGGTGCGGGCCATTCGTATGCAAGGAGGATAATAGTGTTCATTGTGATGAATATAAGTGTGTTGAAGTGCTAATCGGCGAGGAAAAGGTAAGATGTTTAAAAATGAAATTTAATATTCAATAAACATTTCTTCATACTTTAAATATAGCTACAGGAGCAGGAATCTTTAGTATTAAAGTTTAATTAAGTTAGGCGTATTTAAAGGTTTAATAACTCAATATTTATATTACCATACGAATTAAAAATATCAATTTGAACACCAGCATAAAATATGAGACACCTAGGTTTAATTTTATAGGAAATAAGTGTTACAATCTTTTTTTAACGTGAAGCCCAAATTTTAATGAAATAAATCAAAAGAATACAGAAGAATGTATTGAGATTTTTAAAGAATACTCCCTTTAAGGTAACGGAACCCATAATTGACAGTTTAAGACCAATTTTTTATGTTTTCTACTATAGGTACTCTGTAGATAAACGTACATATAAATGCAATTGAGGTTACAAGCGATTAAAGAACATATTGGTAATAAGTTTATTTATTGAAAACTATACCTACTATTCTTACTACTTTTAGAAATATACTTAAAAAAACAAAAGCATTTAAAAACACCAGTGATGGACAGGGTTAGTTCCAGTTTTGGACATCCAATTTTGGAACAACCTCCAGTCATGAACATCTAGTGATGGACACTGAACATTTATGCAAGGAATAAAATAAAACAAATAACTTATATTAATCAGTCATTAATACTTTTTATTGAGCACAAAACTATTAGTTTTGTATTAGAAATATAAAAGCAAGTAAACGATAAACTCTAAATGAAAAAATATTCGGTAAATATTTTTCCATTTCCTTAATTTTATAGAACCCCCGCTTATTCAGTAGCAAAGGGTCATTAATTTTCTCTATAAAATCTTTTACCGTGTACCATATTTTATCTGGCTTATCTGGCCATCCGAAAAAGTGTCCTGCACATAACACCGTTAGACTTATTTCGTATGAATTTCGTTCTGTTTTTTCTATTCTACCCCGAAAATATTCTCCCTCATATTTTACTATAACGTAGGAGTCATTGGTAACACCTATAGTTTTCTTCGCACACTAACTTTTCTTGTTAGAAACTGTTTTACTTAAAGGTTCATTTTCAGAGCTGATTTCCCACTTTGAGACATTGAGTTATACAACCGTTATATAAATCAATGCTTTGAGCATATTCGGAGTCACCGCTTTCAGCATACTCAACTTCCATATCATCATTATCTTCATCGGAAAACAAATCTTGCTGCCTTATATTTTTCGTTAGGTTTTGTTTTTGTTGTTGTTTCTTTTCTAGAATCATCTTTTCCTTTAATATTTTTCTGTCTTTTCTTTGTTTTATTCATTTTTCTTTTTCTTCTTCCTTTTTTTCGTTTCATTTTCGATTTTTTTTTCATGTAATATCGCCATGTTTCACTAGTTATAGCTGACGGTACACGCGCTCCTTGGTACAACGCTTCTTAGTTTCAAGTTTGGGCCAAAATAAGACACGTTTAAAAGGTGACGGGATTACCCTGCCTTTGGTAATGTTGTAGAAGTTGAATGATACGGCACTGGCGAATTCATTATAACAGATTTATGTGGTGTAGCATATACTGTTGAGAAAGATTGCTCATTGTTTCCTTGTCCAGTTGGGTGATCGATAATTTTTTGTCCTGTCCTTGTGCATTCAGTGTTTGCGTATATTGTTCTGTTGTGATCTGTTCTTGCATATTCTGTTCTTCTATGTTCTTTCTTTGTAAATTGAAATTTGGTGCTTGTGTGTTTTGCTCTTGCATTCTGTTTTTCAGTGTTCACTTTTATAATCTGTCCAATTTTATTTAGTCCTTGTGTATTTTTTTCTGTTGTGACGTCCGCACTCTGTTCTTCTTTATGCTCTCTTTGTGCATTCAGTTCTAGTGTATTCCTTTCTGGCCTGATCTGTCCTTGTGTGCTCAATCTTTGTATGGTCTGTACTTGTGTATTCTCTCTTTGCATGTACTGTTCTATCGTTTTTATTCTCAGTCCCAGTTAAGGCATGACATTACTCTGGATTACGTAATAATTTCTTAAATATATCAGCAATAAAACGTAACATATTATTGTCAGAGTTCACAGAATACAAAATTGGCGAATTTGTTCAAAACTCCAGTAATGAACTAAATGTACATGACTGGGTAGTAACACGTTAGTGTATCCAGTGTTAAACATAGCCTTTAATTGTTTATTATTCCTTCCGTTATAAAATGTGCAAGGTTATATTACAATTCTTGATCTACTCCTAAAACACGAAATAAACAGACATTTAATAAAATATGCATAACTATTTCAGAAAAAACGTAATTGTTGAACTAACCAGCATCACGATGCTTACAATAATTTAGGATTTATTCAAATAAACGTCACGACCACGTTTTACCACTCTTCCTGTGAACGAACAAAATGTCTCACGTACTGTCAAACGAAAAACATGGCTTCGGTAGGGTCTATTACTCATGGAGAATATTGCCAGTTGTAAGAAATATTCATAGTTTGGCTATTTTTGATAGATAAAGAGTGAAATGTCCATCACAGGTCCATTACGGGTTCCGTTACTTTAGTTATTTCCAGTATATAAAATTTTAATAGCGCCATCTACTTAATTCTATAGGTAAAGTCATTTTATCGAACGAAAATTGGTTGATTCTCACGATGGTACCTAAAGATTACGCTAGATAGCACAAATACGCTATCGGCTAATTTATATTACCATAAGTACCCGGATGACCGAGCTTTGCTCGGTTTTTTTTTTAAGTTACATTTAGATACAAATTACATGAATAATATTTTTTGATCTTATTGACATAATAGAAAAAACTGAACTGGTTATTTGAATGAAAATCATGAGTGCAATTAGTTTAATTAAATTTTTTCTTATTTTTAAAAATTACTTTAAAAAAGGACTCGAAATAATAGATTTTCTCACAAAAGAAGGGAATTTGAAAAAAAAAAGAAAAAAATACAGACCCAAGACGGGACGCGAACCACGAAACTTCTATATCATGCCCGACCGACATCCCACCTGGGCTATTACGATCGTTACGCTATATGTCAAAATTTACCTTCTTATATTGTAGCAGTTTTTTTATTGCCTGAAAACACGGACAAAAGGACATTTTCTAAAAATAAATCCTAGCTAGATCGATTTATTGCCCCTGAAACTCCCTGGGCACTAAATTTTATGAAAATCGTTGGAGCCGTTTCCGAGATCCCGATTATATATATATATATATATATATATATATATATATATATATATATATATATATATATATATATATATATAGAATTGCTCGTTTAATAGTATAGGATTGAAAATGAATAATCCTATACTATTAAACGAGCAATTATTGTATATTAAACCCCGGTTCGAGCCCAGACTGACCCACCGACTTTTTTATTTTTTTCAAGTTCCTTTCTTTTTTGAGAAAATCTATTTTTTCGAGCTCTTTTTTCAGTATTTTTTAAAAACAAGAAAATTTAAATTAAAATAATTGCACTCATGATTTTTTATTCAAATAACCAGTTCCGTTTTTTTGTTATGTCGCTAAGATCGAAAAATATTTATATTTCATCAGTATGTAATTTATATCTAAATATAATTTCCAAAACACACGATTTAAAAAAAATCGAGCGAAAAATACCGAGCAAAGCTCGGTCAACCAGGTGCTTATATAATAGTCATTAATTTATGGTAAAAAATTAGCAAAGCTTTATCTTCTCATTATAACTATCTAATTCCTGTCGTAATCTGTTCTTTTATGCATATAACTTAAACAAAATAATTTCGAGGTTTCACATCTGCCAGGCGTCCCTTTTTTAACTTTGTACATAGTTTGTTTGTACTTTGTTCATGCTTTTCTTTTGTTCATGTATTGTATTGTTTGGAAATATCTCAAGCAAACCCAAACGGCTCTTTTCAAAACCACCGAAGGTATGCAATTACATATTATGTCATACAATCTATCTAGCGGTAGTATGCTTTCTGTGTGCTTTGTTAAACACGTCCTTGACAGCACTGAATATGAAACTAAAGAGTGGAGACAGCTCAAGATTGGTGTATTTTTATTAAACTGCTAAAAACAAAACCATATCTTGGGCTTGCCCTAGTTTGGAGCCCTAGCTTCGCCACTGCCGGCAACGTATCTGCAATTTCCCTGTTGTTGCAGTATGTAGTTCATGGGCGGCGGTAGACACTTAACATCAGGAGAGCCTCATGCTCGTTTGCCCTCTCTTCCATAAAAAAATAACGAAGAACTATACAGCAAATTGGAAAAAGGAAGGTTTCGGGGCGTGTAGATAGCCGGAGACCCACTTTACTGGTAACGAGGCATTCCACATCCGAGGCATTACTCAGGGGTGACATCCCTATTTTAATTCTTAATCGATGATATTGTGTCTGACGTTTTCCATACTTTCTGATTATTACTTATATACTATCTTTTTCTCCCTGACGAGCCCGTAAGATTATACCGCTAGACATAGGACTGTCCTGTTCTTATGCATTGAAGATCGCAGTATCAGACGTCTCTCACTCTTGACGCTGGTGTCCGCAGCCGGTCAGGTTATTTTACGTTTGGCATAAACGAAACAATTATATAATTGTATATCGAAGCCATTAAACTTTTTCTAGCATTTCCCATGATCGCCTTTTTCAATACCCGTGGGACAAAGTAGGGTAATGGTTTTCTTACGCTACTGCCAAACGTCAGCACACACACACGGCACTTATTACTACATACCTAGTAATATTTTTATAAGTATAAATTTTCACACGCGCACACGCATTTTCACATCCGCATGCACACATACACAGCTTACGCGCGCACAGCAGCACACCGTTTATAGGCTTTTAATATCATATTTATTATACATACTTAATTGAAATCAATTTTGCACTAAACATTTTAAAAAGCTGGCAGCAGTAATAAACCAGTCTCCAAGAGTAATTACGTTTATTTGTGGTTAAGATGTGAGGTAAATATTAACAATTAAATATTTAAATATTTCTTTTCATGCATTTATTCGCACCACACATGATATAATATGGTTTTACAATGATAATCAGTAATTTATTGTAACTCCTTAATTTTAAAGGAGCTGTATTTAATAAACTAATCTTATAACTCTGTAATGAGTGTGAATTTACACTTTCAATCGTTTTTTATCAAAAAAATAACTTCTTCATAAAAATATCATGGTGTTAATTCCCAGTGTGATCCGAGGTAATAAAAGTACAAAACAACTGCAACATTAAAAATTCAACATCTTGGGTTATTCCGTTTATCCACCCCTTAGGGTAATGAAAGTCCACGCTAGGGTATCTCTAAGAACTCCACCTTAGAAACGCGTGTATCCACCCCAGACGGGGTGAATAATCGGAACTCGTATATTATTTCTCTTCCGAAACAAGTTGGCTGTTTGTAAAATATTTTTTGAATATTGACGATAATATGATGGCGTTTGTGCAATATTATGAAAAGAATCCTTCAAAAGTATCATTGTAAAGGCAAAGTCAGAGCACATAGGCAGAATTGGCAAGAAACTGTTTCGTCTACCTTCTGTAACACGTGCATTCTGGTCTCTCGCCAAGGCTGTCCAAGGGAACTTCTGTCAGCTATCTCTCCCATCTCTGCACAGGAAGGACGACTCACTGGTCCGTGCCGCAGACAAAGCCGATCTGTTGAACTTTCTCTTTGCGTCCAACTCGACTCTTGACGACGGGGGGAACACACCGCAGAACATCCCGCGGTGTGAGTGTTCCATGCAGTGCTGTTTACCCAACGCTCGGTGCGCAGAGCACTTCTTTCCCTGGACGTCAACAAGTCGAGTGGGCCTCATGGCGTCTCTCCTATTGTGGTGAAAACGTGTGCTCCGGAGTTGGCACCGGTTTTAACGCTTCTTTTCCGGTACGCCTACTATTTAGGTGTAGTCCCGAAATCATGGAAGTAAGCCTTCATGCACCCGATCCCTAAAAAAGTTAACCGCTCTGATCCGTCCAATTATAGGCTTATCGCCGTCACCTCCTAGTTCTCTAAAATAATGGAATCCATTATTAACAGCCAGCTCATGCGGTACCTTGAGGATCACCAGCAGATTAGTGACCACCAGTACGGTTTCCATCGCGGTCGCTCGGCCGGTGATATTCTTGGTTACCTAACTCATAAGTGGGCGGAGGCAGTAGAATCCAAGGCGTTGGCCGTTAGTTTGGACATAGCCAAGGCCTTCGACCGGGTTTGGCACAAAGCGCTTCTTACGAAGCTTCCTTTCTAGGGCTTCCCGAGAAATTGTGCAATTGGATCACCAGTTATCTTGCTGATCGGAGCATCAAGGTCGTAGAAAACGATGCATGCTCCGATTACAAGCCTATTAATGCTAGCGTTCCACAAGGCTCCGTGCTATCACTAACGCTGTTTCTTCTGCATATCAATGACATGCTGCAAACCGGTAACATTCATTGCTATGCAGACGACAGCACTGGTAATGCTTTATACATCGGCCGTGGCAATATTTCTCGGAAAAACGTCGCCGAGTACCGAGACAAATTTGTGTCTGAAGTAGGGACTTTGTTAAACCAAGTCTCGGACTGGGGGCGACTAAATCCACCACACATACATACTGCGAGGAGTGCTCTGAGGAATTGTTCGGACTAATTCCAGCCGCATAATTTCACCATCACACTTCGCGACAAAACTCGCGATACCATCCATACTATCTGGATGACTGGCGGTGCTCCACTGTGCGATTTAAAAGAAATTTCCTTCCTTGCACAGCTTCTTTATGGAATCGACTACCATCAGAGATTTTTCCGGACCAATACTACTTAGGAACCCTCAAGAAAAGAGCCTATACAACTATATCAAATGAAGTTAAAGACAAACATCCAAATTTAATAAAGTTTTTGGATTGCTTCAAAAAATGCCCAGTTTTTTGCTAACACATCTGTAATATTAACAAAGAAATTTAGAAAACGATTGGTAATATACATTAGAAGAGACGAATTTATACAGGATATACAATTACGTCTATTTCAATAATAATAAAATTAGTGTTGGTCATTTTCTGGACAGAATTTCTGGCAGAATTTTAAATTACTCATTATTATTTAAAACAAAGTAGTTTAATTTGATTTAAATACAATATGTAATATGTTTTTTTTTTTGTTTAAGGTTGTGGTTCTTAAAAATTAATCAATAAAATGTTAAAGTATGAATATATTTTCTGTTGAACTGTACTTGGTGAAGAAAGGCGGAACAACAATAAAAAGTTAATTCCGATTATCCATCCTATCTAGAGTGGATAAAAAAACACGCGTTTCCGTTTATCCACCCTAGGATTATTTCGGGTGGATAAACGGTAAAACCTAACATCTCAACATTGTTTTAATATAATTTAACAAACTGAAATACAATTTGAGATTTTTTACAATAGCAGTCTTACAACTAACCTAATTAAAACATGATATTTTAATAGAGAATATTGAAAGAACTGTATATACTTATTAAAAACCTTGTCCTTATTCTTATTATTACTAAAAAAATCAAAGAGGTCCTTGTGGTGATATTATTTTACCCCATCCAATATAAACAAAAACTGTTGAGTATGAATACATAATTCCAAACTGAGGTCCAGAGTCCCGTCGGTGTCTTTTTGTAGCATTCGACAGGGCCTCAGGCTCTGGTCTTGCTGGGTGGTGAATGCCTAACTCACCATTGCCATAACAACCCACTATTGTTGTGTTCGGAAAAACAGCTCGGAAACAATCTTGTTCCAGCACATGTTTCTGATCGCGACCCACACATGAAAGTTTTAGAGCAATGCTATGCTCAAACCGAGGTACTTTTTTTGAAAACTGAAAAGATAACATTTAACATTAGTAGAACTAGATATCCTATTAAACAATTATTACAGTAGTGCATATATTTAACTTAATAAACCGAATGAAGCATGATTTTAAAATAAAGAAAATACCTAGACCTAAGGTAAACAGCATCAAATATTTGTATGTGGTAGAGCCAGGCTGCAGCTATATTATGGTTGTAGCACAAATGAGTCGGCTCAATGGGAGAAGGAACATGCTCACACAGAATACTGAATAATGTTGTTGTGTTTCATATGGTGGGTGTAGATACCATACAGATGTAGAACCAGATACCTTTTTCACTGCAAGCGAGGCATTCCACCTAAATTGTTAAATTAATAAAATAACTCGTAAACTGTTTCATTTGAAATGCACTGATTCATGTTCTCTCTGTCTCAAAAGGAACACGCAATGGAGTAATTAATAGAATCAGGCGTTACTTTGCGGAAATCCACTATAATAAATAATTTATTACTTCCGCTAACTAATTACAATGATGTGTCACATCAACGCAATGGACTGTCAAAATTAATGAACAATATGCAACGATTCGGTTGCGGCAAAACTGCACGATACTCCTGTCATAAAAAAAGAGTTGAGTTGAGCGATTAGTCGTCTCTCTGTTGTTTCGTGGGCTTTTTAAAGGGTTTTCGAGAAAACGATCGCTCCCTTTCTAGCCTGTGGCAAAATGTTCTATAGTGAAATATAACTACAATTGTTTATATAGCAATTAATATACAGCGAAAAAGCCAGGCTTCTTGGTATGAAGTAGATCGTCGAGAGCGGGGGCGCACGGGCGATGCGTTTGCAGGTTCACTTCACATTTCAATGTTTACTCAGATTTACTTGTGCGAATGAATATTGCAAGTTGAAAATTTAAGCTTTTTAAAAGATTTTTAGTGAAAATGGAAGATAATAGTGTTTTTTGTGATGAATTGAAGTGTATTAAAGTGCTAATAGACGAGGAAAAGGTAAAATCTTTAAACTTTGTTGAGAAAAAAAAGCTCATATCCTCGCTCAATTATCGCAATTGAAAAACGGTAATTGGTACAATTAAAACTTTCACTGACATTTTGCGCGGACATAATCAAATCTTTCATGAAATTTTAATTTAATAAACATTTTTCATACTTTAATAGGTACAGGACTCTTTAGTATTAAAGTTTAATTAAGCTAGGCGTATTTAAATGTTTATTAATTCAATATTTATATTATAACATATGAGTTAAAAATATCATTTTGTAGGGCAGCATAAAATATAAGTTTAATTTTATAGCAAATAATTGTTACAATTTTTTTTAATGTGAAGCCCAAATTTTAATGTAATAAATCAAAAGAATACATGTATTGATGTTTTTAAAGAATATTTCCTTTAGTCCTTCAGTATATAAAATTTTAATAGAGCCATCTACTTAATTCTATAGGTGAAGTCATTTGAATCACGTAAAGAATACGCTAGATGGCACAAACATTGCTATCAGCTAATTTTATATTTAAATATTTATGAGTTAAAAATATCATTTTGTACGGTTTATTAATATTAAAAATGAAAAATTATAAAGTAGTCATTATTTTATGGAAAAAAATTTTGTGATGCTTTATCTTTTCATTATACCATATCTAATTTCTGTCGTAATCTGTTCTTCTATGCATATAACTTAAACAATATAATTTCATTGTTTCACATCTGCCAGGTGTCCCTTTTTTTAATTTTATATATAGTTTGTTTGTACTTTATTTATGATTTTCTTTTGTTCATGTATTGCATGTAAATATCTTTTTCTTTCAAGGCCACCGAAAGTATGCAATTGCTGATATGTCATACAATCTATCTAGCAGTAGTATGCCTTCTAGAAGAGTGGAGACAGATCAAGATAGGTGTATTTTTATTAAACTGCTAAAAATATCAAACCATATCTTGGGCTTAACCTAGTTTGGAGCCCTAGCTTCGCCACTGATGTAGATGTCTATGGGCCACAACATCTACTTACCATAAAAGTGGACGTGTATTCGTTTGTAACCCTTATTTTATAGAGAAGTGCAGAATATCTAAGGAATTACAACAAAACCAACCAAACAACTATCTTGCAGTATAATTTATGTGGGTAGACAAACAAAACAACAATATAAAAATAATTACAGCCATACATATATTATACAAATAAATGAAATTTGCTTCATGATTTAAAGAGACATAACAATGGCAAATTCGAAATGACAAGATTATCCAAAATTCTTAAGTTAAGCTTAGTACAACATAACTTTCATACCTCTGTAACTGACTGCTGTATCTTAGGTTTAGTCCAGTCTGATGATTCAATTATAAAAGAGTACATTTCGAAATTGTACTCATTATTATTGGATGTCTTTGGTATAGTAAACAAGCCAATAGACAGCAAGTTCTCACTTATAAAATCAGCACCTTCATTCAAACTGTCCACTAGTAAATTAATATCACTATTTTCTGACATAGTGTCTTCCACAATACAACCTCCGAGAGCATAGGGAACATTTGGTTGCCTGTCAAACGAAAGTTAATAAAATTAAAATCCCCAAAATATTTTAAACAACACCTTTAAATATTTGTCATATACTTACACATCTTTAAAATAATTCAAAAAAACAATGTCTTCAACAGAATCCAACAAATATTTCTCAGTAACATAAACAAGGACACCTTTAATTACATGTTCTTTTGATAATTTATCAACCACGTCATAAAACTCTTGCTGTAAACTATTCTGAGATCTAATATTTAGAACTTGAAAACTCACATCTGGGATCTTAGGTATAAATATTCCAGCAATGAAAGGGTTGGTCCATGTGTATTTGTAATGTGTTATTGAGTGTCCATAAGTATTTGAATGAGGTTGTGGTCTATACACCAAGTAGTTAGCTTTAACAGTCAGCATACAATTTTTTGGAGCATTAACATGACAATTTATCAAGTCTATCACTGCAACAAATTAACGTATTATTCCGTGTTAATGTCATTCCAAATTTTCCAAAAAATTATGTATGTTTTTATTATAATTCTCTTGTAATGAATATTTTTTTGATGTAATCATATGAGTTTTAGAGAGAGAAACATTACTAGCTACTATAAAAAATAAAATATAATTAGTAAAGTATATTTCTTTAAAACTTACAACAGTGCTCTTTCTCACAATGTTGTTCACAAGGCCTTGGTTGAATAACCTTACATTTACACACAGCACTGAAACCAGCTGTATTTGCAAATGTAAGAATTACCAAAGGCTCTGTGTAAAAAATTCCAGACTTTTTAAACCATCCTTTCCCACCTCCACTTTTAAGGGAACAACACAAGTCTATAACAAAGTCTTCAGGTGATATTTGCTCTTTTTGTAATGTTTGTACAGCAGAGTACCAATTGTTACATACAAGTTTGCACATAGCTTTATCTTGCCAAGATAGGTTACTAATAATCTGCTTTACAATGATATAATTAGATGTAATTTTTTCCAATAAAATATTACTGCATACTAAAGGTTTTATATTCCTTGTCAATTCTCTTTTTTCAATAAAAGCTACTATATTCTCATTATAATTTAATTTTTCACATTTTTCCGTGTCTCCTATTGCAGAATCTCCCTCGTCTTCATTGTCATTAACATCCTCTTCTTCTCCAAAATACATTACATTGAGAGATGTTTCAGTCAACACTGAATCCATTTTAAATTTAGATTTCAGTTACAATTTGGTCTTCACTTCCTCTCTGAATTGGATCTCCTTTTAATAGAGCTAATATAAAACAATAAAGGTAAATAAAGAAAAATAATAGGTAGTACCCTATATAGATCATAACATCTCTTAAATGCTTCTTAATCTGTCCGCGGTTGTAAATTTCTACAGGATCATAAACACCAAAGTTACCCTGCGGTATTGTAAAATATTCGAACGAAAGCCATATAAACATCGGCAAATTTAATAAGAAAAGGATAAGTTGCCCATGTAATAAGAATAAGAAGGTGATAAAAGAATGAGCTATATATTTTGGTAACAGCCAATAGTTAAGCTTCTCACAGCACTCTTGGGCGTTCAAATAATCACATTCTAAATCTGACAATGTTATAATAAAATAAACTAATAAGAACAATATAGCACCGCTATCGATTAATGACAGAGAGAACAACAAAGTTTCAGCTAATATCATAACTAACTACCACTTTCTTTTTCTTTTCTAAATTTACACGAAACAAAACTTATACCTATATTAATTATTAATTATAGAATAAATTGCTTAACTTTTTGAATAATTTTATGTGTGAATTTTAAATTATTTGTAGAAAGATATTCTGCAATCTGCAATTTTCTGAATGATATTTATTGATTATTGACATTGACATTTGACAGTTTCTATACACAAACCACAGAGTACCTTTGTATAAACTGAAATAGAGACCAATCTTCGACCTATAAAATGGCAATGCATAACTAGCGCCTGTCGTATCCATAGTTAGAAACTTTATTGTAATATCTATATATATAAGCTTATATATACATATGCCGTATATATATATATATATATATATATATACATATAGCACCTAAGTGTATATATACTTGTTCTCATCACAGATATTAATAATTAAAATCAAAATAAATAAAACTAACATTATATTTACAGGATTTATTAATTAAAACAGCACACAAATACAATAATAGTTATGACAATAATAAATATCAGTACATTTCTTCAATTTAAATATAGAAATTAATGAACAGCCTGTAACAAAGATAAGAACTAAATTTAAAAAAATTAAATAATGTAAATCTGCACTCAACTTCATATATTATAATAATTATTTAAAATGGGTCAAGAATAAAATTGAGATCGTTTGGAATTGAAATAAATTTTGAAACCAATTGCTAATTAAGTAAGCAATTCTACATTATTGCTTCATTAAATTGAAACGAAGATATATATATATATATATATATATATATATATATATATATATATATATATATATATAAAATGAGAGATAGGCCGAATATTCCTTTCATATTCGGTATTCGGCAGCTTTACCGATTATTCGTACTTAGCCGAATATGCGGCTAAATCACCGAATATTCGTTTAAGTGGTACTAAAAATGTCCACTTGAATTGTACGAAATGAGTAATGTCATGTCTTTCATAATTTTACTGTTGAAAATATATTTTATTTATGGGTTAAATCTACTTGTAATGTTATGTTTTCGAGGTACTTTAGATTTATTTCCAATTATAGCAATTATAAAATCAAACAAAGAAAACATTAAATTACATTAGTACATTTCACTTTACTTTGGTCGTCAGTTTTTCTATATAATCTCGCGCGCTTTATGGTAACAAGTTTCGATATAAATTGGTTAGTTACAGAGGTGATCCCGTTGAATAATTTTCGGCCGAATATTCGGTTCGGTAAAAGTTTTACCAAACTTTCGGCCGAATATTCGTATTCGGTGACAACCATATTCGGCCTATATCAAATCCAATCTTGAATATTTGTTTTTCTTAAAAGATTATAGATTATCTTGATTATAGATTATCTTGTTTCTCTTTTAAGATTAAATTGAAATGATAGTAAAATAGAGGTCCTTTGGAATTACGGCGATTTATAATTTTTGAAATGAATTTTAAACCAATTGCCAATCAAATGAGTAATTCTGCATATTGCTCCATTAAAATCGAATCGAATATTGACAAAAACAAATATTCAAGCAATAATATTTATATAATAATGAATATTTGAAAACAGATATTAAAGCAGTATGTTAGCAATGAAGACGTCTTAAACTCACATTGTATGCTTCTTTGCATTATTTCTAACACTCTTTTGAATAAAATATGTAATACAAAAAATTATGTGCTGTATTGTACCCTGTAGTGTAATAAGTCATGACGGCGTAAGAGAATTTACTACTCAATGTCATCCCGTGGCGAATCATCAAGAAGCGACAGAGATAAACAGAGATAAACTAAAACATGAGCTATGCGTAGCAGCCTCTTCGGAAAAAAATACGCTGCCGTTGCCAACCCACCTGATATACTGTGGCAAATATTCTCATAGTATCACGCATAGAATACCATAATACATACATAATAGAACGGGGGAGTGGGCGGAGCCCGCGTAGCCACTAAAATGTCACTACGTCAATTCACATGTATAAATGTCAACACAATATGTGTTTTGACGTTTACAATGGTTTCCGAATTTTGCATGCAAATTATTTAGAAAATGCCAAATTGCACACTATTTACAAATAAATATGTATGAGTTAAACAATTTTTTTTAATAAGATTCACTCTGTCAACACAGCGAATCGGGTTTGTCGATGCCCTTCCTCGTACAAAATGAAATTGACAGCCATTCTATTGTGTATTATAGTATTCTATGGTATCAGCAATCTTTAGCAATAGACTTTGTGTTTAAAAATAAATTATTTAATGAATATTGTAATAATGCATTCTATAGACTCATAGAGTATATCTAACCTATTTAATAACGACATATCTGCTAATTATAAAAATACATTTGTATAAAAAAAACAAGTTTCATTAATCTTACTTTTATAATTTGGTGGTTCAATTTAGGCGTATTTATTATTACATATCATTGATAAATCAGTTTAGAACGCATGAATATATAAAATTTGTAACAGTAATTAAATATTATTAACCCATTTTGGTAGCAACAAGAGTAATTATTTCTTTCTTTTAAAAAGTTTACTTCTTAACCTTTGGGCTTTATTTGGAAATAGTTCTCATCATCATCTACTTCTTTTCTCCCTGCTAATATTCTATTGTTATTTTTAAAACTATTAAAAATCAGACAACGCATCACAATATTTATAAAATAATCAACTTATTTATTTTTATGCACATTACATTTCATAAAATCAAAATCAATTAAAGTATAATATGCTTGTTTTCATAATTTCTTTTAACTGATCATTTTCAAAATTGTCCTTTGAAATATGATTGATTATATCCCGCATATCTGAAATTGATTAAATCAAATCATTGCAAGGAATACAAAGCCACCTGCATATTCTCTGTATTTTATGTATTCTATTTCATCTTCAGAAAATAGGTCATATTTAAAGTTTTTTTTTATTCTTAGAAAAAGGGCTTTGTCACTGAAGCGATTATGACGCCCTGGTACAACAAAATTCTTATATAGTATAAATACTAACAAATAAACTTATTGCATAATTAATTATTTAATCTCTTATTTACTAACACAAAGTTTTTGGCATCATCTGATAACGGGTCTGAAAAAATACTATTATTGTTAACCAAATCTAAGAAATACATTTTGACAGCTATCAGACTTATTGCACCAAATATGCCAACCAAAAAATGGAAACGTACAAAATTCTAAAATCGATAACGATTATTTAGAGTTGGTAATCATTTACAGTTTGGTTTCAATAATACCAGAATAAATAAAAAACGCATAATTTAAAAAACAAGATTGATCAGTTTCTTCTTATTTGTTGTTACTGCTTATTTCTAGAGGCACATTTATAAAAATTTAAGATTGAAACTAGATTAAAAATAAATTTATTCAATCACTTTCAGTACAACTAGTTGAGCCGTCCTTGTTTAGATTATTATTTGATTTTCGATAATGCAGTCAAAATTAATGTCTCTTTCAAAGTCATCCATAATCAAATTTTTTTGTTTTTTATACCACTTTTGTCCAATCATCCTTTGTGATATGGGCACATGCTTCAACGAATATATAAGAAATAGTCCACAAAGTTAAAGCTGAGCAACAAAATAAGAAGACAAACACAAAATTACGCATAGTAAGCTCCCGAAATGGCGGAAGATTGAAATTACGTAGTAGTTTTTTCAGCACGGCCTTGTATATGAATTTTTTTGCTTACACAAATTTGCGTTCACAAATTTCAAAAAAGAACTTGTTTTGTTCATGATTGATGAATTTTAAAATAAAATTAAGTTGAACAAATCATACATTACAAAAATAACGATTCCATTATCTGAATATTTTTGCCGATTATTCACATAACAATGAATTTTAATGATCCAAACACTACGGTAAGTAAAAAAAGGTGATACTGGATATTTTTTTAGTATCTTGCTTTGTTTGAAAAATGCGAATTTAAATTAGTGATAAAAACCATACACGAGGTAAAGAAATATACATAACATTATTATTCTTCGCATTTACGGTAAAGGTTATTTTAAATGTCGTGAGTACGCTTGAGTAGTTATTGCGAAATGATTAATGTGAAACGTGTGAAAAGTATTTCTTAGATTTGGTTGACTATAATACTGCTAATCTATGACAAATGTAAAATACAATTATTTCTTTCTATGGAGTTCTGGGCACATTCTATCAAAATGTGATAAGCATCATCAATAACATTGCAAGTTAAACAGTTTGGTGAGGTAGTTTTTCGCTTCAAGTATAAAAATTTATTGCATGGAATGTGCCCAGATCTGAGTCTTAATGCTATTACAGTATTGGGTCTACACAATATTCCATTATCTATCCAGGTTGAGCGCATTGGGTACGGCTGGATCGTACGTTACCATATACACTTTTCTTTTGCTCTTTCGTCAAAATATTTCTTCCAAAGGTCATAACATTATTTTTTTAATAAAGGTATATAATTTTGAAATGCAGGGGTAATATTAATAAAATAGCCGAAATAGCTTGTTTGGCTAAAATATCAGCTTTTTCATTACCCGCTTAGCCAATGTGCGAAGGTATCCATTGTAAATATACTATTCTGGAGTCAGCCTGTAACTTTGAGTCTGTTAAAATAACAATATTGCATATTTAAAGTTAACCCAATGTTTATATTAAGTTTCATTGTAATTGGCGTGAGGTTTATTTCTAAAATTTTTGTGAAATCAAATGTGCAGGTTGACGATGCCTCTAAGTTTTCATTAACAATGAGTGTGCACAGCATTACAATAATCTAGCTCGCAATTTTTAACCATGAGTGTGGACACTACTTAAATTATTAATCAAAAGGGTGGCAAAAGCTGACTCATATTGGTCACAAGTTGGATTAATATTACGGCATCCATGGCGTTTAACCGATCCAAAGCAATTTTCCAGTGGGTCCTGATTTAGATGACGCAACCAAACTGATGTAATGCCAAAATCAATTTCAATTTTTTTTTAATAAAACTTCCATCCCTTCTAGTGTCCACACCCAATTGTTTACAGTTGGAATAAATTCTACCAGTGGAAGATAAACATCATAGACGCAAAAACTTTTTTGGCATCCATACATGTTTTGTGATGTATGGAGTGAGCTGTTGCAGGTCCAAGTAGAGTTTTGGCATCTTTTCTTTTAAAAACTGCCATTAACTGAGTCGAAAATATTATACATAAAAGCAGCAGATCAGCATCTTCGCACTCTTCCAGCATCGACTCTTCCAATATGCTCCTCATTTTCTCTAGTTCGTGGGAGACTATTCCATCATCGTCTGAATTAACCACAAATGGAATATTCACGGCAGCATCCACATGTGCAGTTTGCTGCGCATCTAGTGGCGCCGCATTCCCAGCCATAGCATTTCCATTCGATGAGGGAACAGCCTCACGTCGTAGTCGTTCGAGTTCGGCGTTACCAAATATGTTGGAGCGCAGGATGTACCGAACTCGGTCTGCCAGGTTTTGCTCAGTGACGGATACAGATGGCTCCAGCTCTGCAAAAAAGCGATGCATCCGAGCCCGATACGCCAAACATCCAGTTTCTTCCCCTTTTGCCCTAAAGTACGCCCGCAGTGCGTTTGCGTTCATTAATTGTGACCAACGCATGCGATGTGCTCCACCAGCGGCGGGTGCCGCTTGCTGAGTCCGAGAAGACCCAGCCGACATCAAGCCTTCTGGTGGGGATGATGGATGCGGGGCGCTGCTAGGTGGTCTTGCAGCACCCCGCGCTCGGCTGCTGGCATGCTGTCGCGTCCAGCGCCAGCTCCAGTTGCGCCCTGGTGACCTCCAGGCAGCGGCCCTTTGCGCACTATCTTTTTTTCCATCATCCGTGATTTTGGCGTCCATTAACGGGAGGCGCCCAGGCCCTGCACCGTATCGTGTGCGGTCATAAGCACAAACGGGCCTTTGCACCCTAAATTCTGTCAAGGCACTGCGCTCACACCTCTCGCAAGGCGCTGACTGACTGCGTTGACGTAGCAGTTTTGTCACTTAACTGTTACGTCAGCGGGCGATGGGGTCGTCAATTCCCT
Organism: Parnassius apollo; assembly: GCA_907164705.1. Classification (NCBI taxonomy): domain Eukaryota; kingdom Metazoa; phylum Arthropoda; class Insecta; order Lepidoptera; family Papilionidae; genus Parnassius; species Parnassius apollo. The sequence goes on from CAJQZP010000212.1 coordinate 15,340,385, forward strand.
ACGCCATTTTATTATTTATTAATTATTATTATTATTATTTAATATTATAAATATTTATAATTATTTATTATTATTATTATATATATATTATAATAAATAAAATAATGAACGACAAGCTCGTGGAAACTGTCCATGCGGTCGGAGCTAAGTTCTGCAAGACCCGCCGCAGAAGAACACAAAAACTCTCCGATCACACTCTTAATCTCATGGCTGTTAGACGGGAGATGAGGCTGCAATCGTCAACAGATTTGACAGCATACAGGCAACTGAACAGACAGATCTCCAAATGCATACGGCGAGACTTACGCAACTTTAATACTTCTCGTATTAAAGAAGCGATCGAGCGGAACCAGGGCTCCAAAGTCTTTGCCAGAGATCTGTCTGCCAGAAAGAACCAACTGTCAAGGCTGAAGACTGAGTGTGGCAACATCGTTTCCGGGACACCTGAGATTTTGAGTGAGATTGAGAGGTTCTATGGGCAGCTGTACACATCATCGTTGGAGCCACACGCAAGTGTGAGTAACGATCCAAGAGCAAGTCTTATCCGACACTATTCCGATGATATCCCGGACGTCAGTCTAAGCGAGATTAGAATGGCTCTCCAGCACCTTAAAAACGGCAGGGCCCCAGGCGAGGATGGAATTACAGCGGAGCTTCTGAAAGCGGGTGGAACACCGGTACTTGAAGTCCTTCAGAAGCTCTTCAATTCCGTCCTCCATGGTGGCACTACTCCAGAGGCGTGGAGCAGAAGTGCGGTGGTCTTGTTCTTTAAGAAAGGCGACAACGCTCTCTTAAAGAACTACAGACCGATTTCCCTTCTGAGCCGCGTCTACGTGCTGTTTTCGAGAGTCATTACGAATCGTCTCGCACGCAGACTTGACGACTTCCAGCCTCCCGAACAAGCCGGTTTCCGAAAAGGCTTCAGTACCATAGACCACATACATACCCTGCGGCAGATTGTACAGAAGACTGAAGAGTACAATCTGCCACTTTGCCTGGCGTATGTGGACTATGAGAAAGCCTTTGATTCCGTCGAAATTTGGGCGGTGCTACAGTCCCTTCAGCGGTGCCAAGTTGACTGTCGGTATATCGAAGTGCTGAAGTGTTTGTACAGTAGGGCTACGATGGCTATCCGAGTACAGAACCAGAGCTCGAAACCTATCCAACTGCAGAGAGGTGTAAGACAGGGTGACGTTATATCCCCGAAACTCTTCACCGCTGCATTGGAAGACGTTTTCAAGCTACTGGACTGGAAAGGATACGGTATTAACATCAATGGCGAGTACATCACTCACCTTCGATTTGCCGACGATATAGTCCTTATGGCAGAATCGCTGGAGGACTTAAGCACTATGCTCAATGACCTCAATAGTGCCTCCCAACGGATAGGTCTTAAGATGAACATGGACAAAACAAAGATCATGTTCAATGTCCATGTCACACCTATGCCGGTAGTTGTTGGGAGCACTATGCTCGAAGTTGTTGACGAATACGTTTACCTGGGACAAATAGTCCGACTAGGTAAGTCCAACTTCGACCGAGAGGTCAATCGACGGATTCAACTCGGCTGGGCAGCGTTCGGGAAATTACGGCATATCTTTTCGTCAGGTATACCTCAATCTCTAAAAACTAGATTGTACAACCAGTGCGTGTTGCCAGTGATGACTTACGGATCTGAGACGTGGTCCTTCACTGCTGGCCGTATGAGGACGCTTAAAGTCGCTCAGCGAGCTATGGAGAGGGCTATGCTCGGAGTTTCTCTGCGTGATAGACTCAGAAATGAGGATATCCGCAGTAAAACCAGAGTGACCGACATAGCCCAACGGATTAGTAAGCTGAAGTGGCAATGGGCCGGCCATATAGCTCGAAGAACCGATAACCGATGGGGAAGAAAGGTTCTCGAGTGGCAGCCTCGTACCGGTAGGCGTAGTGTAGGGCGACCCCCCACTAGATGGAGTGACGACCTGGTAAGACATGCAGGAAGTCGATGGATGCAGGTGGCTCAGGACCGTGCTTTGTGGCATTACTTGGGGGAGGCCTATGTTCAGCAGTGGACTTGTGAAGGGCTGTAATGATGATGATGATGAATAAATAAATTATAAATTTTGTAAAGATCTCGCTGGCCATCCCGGAATAAAAAAAGATCCTGCTTTGGGAAGAGTATACAGTGTCCATCCTTCTCAGTCAGAGTGTTTCTATCTCAGAGTTATGCTTCGTCACGTACGTGGTCCCACCTCATTCCGGGACTTAAAAACTATGAACAGAGTTGTCAAAGAAACATACCAAGCGAGAGAGGTTTGTTAGAAAACGATAACCAATGGGAAAACACTTTGAGAGAAGCCTCAATTTCTCAACGTCCTTTGGAGCTGAGGGAGTTGTTTGTGGTGATATTATTATTTTGTTACTCATCTGAACCACTCAAATTGTGGGAAAACTTCAAAGACGATTTATGTGACGACATAAGATATATAATACGACAGCAAAATCAGGAATTCACTTTACACTATAATGATGACATCTACAATGAAGATTTGTTACAAATAGAAAATAAACTATTAGAACTAAATGAGAAAACCCTAAGTGATTTTGGTTTAACTTCTCCAATTCTGCCAAATAACAATGCATCGGATGTAATACTGACACGTTCATACGACAACAATGAGTTGTCAGTTTTTATTAATGAAAGTTGACCGAAATTAGTTAGAGACCAAAGACAAGCTATTGATCTTTAACTAGAGAAAAAAGAAAAGACATGACATAAATATCGTTAGTTGTAGGAATGTAACGAAATATCGGCGTCTCTTTTTAGCTCATGAGTATGTAAAAAGGACAACATTACTTTAATCATTACCGAATATGACAACAATTTTTTCGCTGCGGCCGGTCGCCATGTTTTGTCACAGTCAATGACAAGTATATCAGTTGTCTTAGCGACTAGTTTGTTTTCAAATGTTAAAGAAAATTTAATGTTTTTATGCATTTTATGCGAAAATTGTGCATTTCAAAACTAGTAGAGGACTACATTTATCATGGGCAGGTGCAGTGTAATAAGCTCCTGGATGAAAAACAAGAACACACATCAAAATATTACTTTGCATAGGTAAGTAACTTAGTTCTATTCCATAATGATCTAATGTTAATATACGCGATAAAATCCGTAAAAATTAATATTATTTAAATGTGTATTGCTCGCATAAATATAAGAAATCATTATGATCTAATGTTTTTCTATCATTATTTAGTGATCGAAAATCAGTACGGTTCGGCAACTTTCAATATATCGATATATCGATAGATGAATAGTTCCTATATAAAGAGGATTTCTTTTTGTGGTTTTAGATTACCAAAGTGTGAGAAACAAAAAGAAAAGTGGCTGAATATACTTGGTATAGAAAACCTCAACACCAAAACTGAACACTTTGTTCGCTACATTTTGAAGAAAAATCTTTTAATCGAACTTTAAATGTTACAAGGCTGCGCGATGATGCTTTGCCTTCAAGCGAGTTGTTGGTAAGTGGTAAAATGCTTACGCAGTATGGCTGCAGGTTAAAAACAAGCAAAAAAATATTACAAACATATATTTGTATTTTTATAGTTACCAGCTCAACTTGAAGATTGTAAGGAACAAGTATCTGTTTCTCGCAAGGTGTTGGTAGAGAAACCAAGAGTAAATTATTTTCATTTCCTAAGAGGGTGCGGTGCTGTGGGTAACTAAAAAAATCTTGACAACATTTTAATAAAAACTTACAAAATATTTATTAATATTTTTATTTGACCTTTACAGTTATCAGCCCAATTTAATAAGTGTGAAGAACAAAAATCCGTTTCTCACATAGTACGATAAGAGACGCCTGTATGCAGCATTTCTATTGTATGTAATTTAATTGTATTCTATGTAAATGTTAGTATGATATTTCATAATTTATGTTACTTTCTAGGTATAGAATCTGGACTTTAAAATACAAATTCACTTAATATTAAAATATGTTATTGTTTTCTTTAACAGTTACCAGCCCCATGTTACAGAAGTGAGAAGCAACAAACTGTTCCTTACAAAATATTTGGAGAGAAACCTGTCGGCAGCACTTCTAACTTTATTGAGGTGTGTTATTTTCACATGTTTTTTTTAACATATAATCTTAAAGAATTTTAACCAACCACATTTAATGTAGTTAGATGAACTGCTTCTTGTAAAATATTCATCATGAGTTGGATCGATAGCCTATTTTTCTTTTTATTGAAACTTACAAAATTAACAGAAAAATACTTAGAACTAAAAATAAGTAAAAGTAGTGAAATAAACGCGATAAAATCCGTAAATTTAGTTTTATTCAATGTGTAGTGTTCGCGTAAATTTAAGAAATCATAATACTTAGAACACTTTCTTTGGTTTTGTAAATGTGCTTTTTTTTGTTTCAGGATCAACAGTTTAAAATAATCCAAAAAATTAAGATGAAATGTGAAGATGAAAGGAAAAAAATTAAAAGATTAAATGAAAAAGTGAGGAGACAAAGTAAGGAAATAGCTGATTTTAAAATTTTTATGAAGGATATAAAGGACAAAAACTATGTTAATGATGATCATGCGACTGTGTTAGAGCAGTGCGCAGGCCCCAGGCCCCAAAGATTTTCTTAAGAGACAAATTTCTAAATCGGTAGGATTGCCTATGAAAAGGCAATACAGCGAAGAAGTTCGAAAAGTCGCATTAACGCTTCACTTTCTGTCTCCAAAGGTTTTGTTCGTCGTGCCTACAATATGTGTTTGCCACATCCGAGAACTTTAAGTAGGTGGTACCAGAATGTAAACGCTGAGCCTGGTTTTTGTACAGAAGCTTTTAATGCTTTGAAACTCAAAGCTCAAACAAGTGAGATGCCAGTGCTATGTTCTTTAGTGTTAGATGAAATGGCTATCAGAAAGTGTCTTTGCTGGTATCCTCAAACTAAGACTTATTATGGAAGAGTTAACGTGGGCACTGACTGTGATATGGACTCACTAGAAGTAGCCAATGAGTGTCTTGTCTTACTCCTGACCTGTATAAACGGTAGTTGGAAGCTGCTTGTGGGATACTTTTTCATAACAGCTTTGTCTGGGGTACAAAAAGCAGTACTAGTAAAAATATGCATCCACAAATGTGAAGAAAAAGATGTCAAAGTTGTGAGCTTGACCTGTGATGGTTTAGCTGCAAATTTTAGCATGTTTTCAACATTAGGATGTGATTTCAATTCAAGCAAGACGATTTTTACTTACAGTGACAGCATCGTACACGCTTTTATTGATCCCTGACATGCTATCAAACTAGTCCGAAATGCTTTCGGAGAACTAAGAGTGTTTTGTGATATTTATGGCAGGGAAATTAATTACATCTATCTGGAACATCTGCTAAATTTGCAGGAAGTAGCAGGACTGCATATGGCCACGAAATTCACAAAAGCTCACGTACTTTATCAAAAACAAATAATGAAGGTACGACTTGCCACGCAGCTTCTTAGTGACTCGGTGGCAGATGCCTTGGAGCATTGTAATAATTTAAAATACCGGTATTTCAAGGATGTGAAGGCACAATTAACTTTATTAGGTTAATAAACAATGTTTTTGATGTGTTGAACAGCCGATCAATTAGACCACCGGGGTGGAAAAAGGCTATTTTCTCTGAAAACATTGGTTTGGTGGAAGCTTTATTCGAAGGCGCTATAAGCTACTTTCAAAATCCGACGTTGCCATCTGGGCAGAAACGTGTAGATATTTATTTATTTATTTATTTACGCCTTTATTTCCCAAAAAAGAATTACATAAAATTAAATATATTACAAAATTTCATTTACATTCCGTAGCCAGGAATAGCGGGGCCGCCGGGGACTGGGGGCCGTCTGTTTGCGTCGTTATTCATGGGGGGATATTTGCCATAGTTGCCACGCTTGGCGAGCGGGTTGGCAACCGCAGTTTTTTATTATGTCACAGTTGTTATCAGGAAGATGCTGCTGCCCATCTCCTGCCTGTCTCCCTCTGTCGCCTCTTACGACACCCACGGGAAGATAGGGGGTAGTGGATATTCTCAACCGCCACTACACGGCGGTATTAAGCTTTTATAGAAGCGTAATTAATTTCATTAGTCGATCGCAGTATATAAAAACTCCAAAAGAATTCCACGCTTAAACAGAACGAAGAATTCAAAATTGGTCAACAGAAGACATAAATTTTAATAGCGATTGAAAATAAAATAGTTCATCGGATAATACTCAAGGAAAGTCGAAGTCTCTTTCTGTTAGTAAAGGAAGTCTTTAAATAACTTCATTTTTTATCTGATTTGAATTATACCCAAAAGATAAATTATTCAAGAAGTTTATTTAAAATTTCATTTCATCTACAAAACCAATCATGCTTTAAAGAAAATTTTAACAAACATTTAGACTTTTTTTAATTATTAAAAGCAAATAACAATTAACTAGGTACATTTTTTAAATTATCAAATATGAAATAATAAAAGAAATTAAAAAAAAAATGAAATAATAAAAAATACATAATCAAACTAATAAAATAAATCAAACGTAAATTGAAATCAAATATTAATAATAAGATATGTAGTGGTTAATTATAACATGTTATGAAGATCAATTTACAGCAGATTGGTCACGATAACATAAAATTCAATTTTTTATCTCTTGCAACTTGGCCTGCCCATCTCCATTTTAATTTACATGCTAACTCTGCAGCATCTATAACTTTTGTGGTTTTTCTTATTTCTATATTTTTTGTCTATCTCGTTTAAGACCTAATATGTTCCTCTCTGTTGCACGCTGAAAGACCTGAAGTTTGTTTATTATTGTTTTTGTTAGTGTCCAGCTTTGACAGCCATAGAGAAACTTGTAGATACTAGAAGAAAAACCGGCTTTGTAGGGCTTATTCTGGATATGATCAGTGCAATTCAACTCTATAAATATTTGATTGAGGGCACCAAACTTTTACAGTACTTGCCATTATACAAGGTCAGCCAGTACCACCTCGAGGTGTTTTTTTCAGCTATTCGGGCACGAGGTGGCTTCAATAATAACCCAAACGTGGTTCAATTTAGGGCAGCTTTTAAAAGATTGTTGATAAGAGCTGAAATTAGGGGTGCGGGCCTTGATAACTGCGTACCCCTGGAACAAATTGATATACTAACATGCTCTTGTAAGACTAACGCAGTCACGGCCATAAACGATTTGACAGAAAGAAATTCATTTATTGAATTGCCTGAGGATGATAGTGAACGAAGAATTTATTCATTGCATGTACAACAACCTACCCAACTATTCCGTCAGCGTAGTTACTTATATTGCTGGTTTTGTATCAAGAAAGTTGGCATGGTTTATAAAATGCGATATTTGCGCAAATTTGTTGTTTGGCGATCACGAAGACTATCAAAAAAGTTTAATAACTTTAAAGAACAGGAGTGGGCTGATTTACCCATCAACAGACGTGAAGCGCACTCTAATTAAAGTGGAAAAAATCTTAAATGGTATTTTTCAGAAACAACTGCGATCTGAGCAATATTACATCCATGTGTTCAGATTTTTAATGGAACATTTTGATGAAGCGAATTTGTTTAAATCAAACTGCGAACATGACACGACACATAAACTTTTACTTATTAAATCCATAGTCCAAACCTATGATCTGAGGTTTAAATACTTTGGAAAGAAAATCACAGAAAAAATTTCATTTCGAAATTATTTTAATATAAATATATTATTTCGTAATGAGTAAGTGCGAATAATTTATATTTGTAATAAATCTTTTTTAAATGGAAGTTTCAGTTTTATAATGAAGTAGCGTCTGCTCGAGGTAACGTCTTATTCTATCTCTCGGGACCTCTAATCCTATATATTAATTCAGGTAATAAACTATTTGTGTGCCAAATTATTACATTTAAACTGGTCTGATACTTTTGGCGTAATTGAGGAACAAACAAAAATTCCAGAGGCCCTTTTTACTGGAAACGAGGCATTCCATCTTAGTCCTCACGGGTGACAACGCATGTGCATTTTGATTCGTAATCGAGGATAGATGTAGATGTCTATGGGCCACAGCAACCACTTACCATCAGGTGGACTGTGTGCTCGTTTGTCACCCTATCCTATAAAAAAAATTCAAACTTTTGCATTTATTATAATTTGATTAGTGTGAGTGTGATGACTGAGCCTAATTTATTGTCTAACGAACGAACAAAAATTCTTTAATTAGTATTTCTTGTTAAGTAATTCCTGAGAAATAATTGTAACATTAATAATAGATAGTTATATTATAAAAGCAAAACAAAATGACTACTTAAAAGTAATGAACTGAAAACATAGGTATAACATATATATTTCAGTAATGTCCTTTTAATTTCCTTTATTTTGATATCCCTATCGATAGGTTGAGTAAAAAAAAAATTAAGGACTTACAATTTGTCATCCGTCATATCGATTTAAAAAAAACCTATCTAAGAACACCTGTTTGAGGAAAAGAATCTTTTTTCAAATAAGCACCACATTATCGATATTAAATATAGTGCGCAACACTACGTCAATCAATTTAGGTATACACGTTTTTTTCGTAGGTATGTCATGTCCTTTCTTTTTTCTCTAGTCAAAAGCTTTTGATGGTATTATTGATAGTGTGATAAATAACAGGGGTAAAATATTTTTCTAGGTGCCCCAGGAGGCACTGGGAAAACGTTCCTCGCAAATTTGGTATTGGCAAAAGTCAGACAATCCGGAAAAAAATGGGCTAGCTGTTGCCTCTTCAGGGATTGCCACAACTCTATTTAATGATGGGAAAACAGCACACTCCACTTTTAAGCAACCACTGACAGTATCATTGGAACAAAATTCAGTATGCTCCATACGTAAAAATGGACCGCTCGGGAAACTGTTACAAGAGACATCTTTAATTATTTGGGACGAATGTACCATGAGTCATAAAACTCATGTTGAAGCAGTAAACTGAACGCAAAAATACTTCAGAAACTCAGATGCTGTTATGGGTGGTGTTACTTTTTTTTTCGGCTGATTTTCGGCAAACACTGCCTGTAATAACAAAAGGAACACGCGCCGATGTTATTAAGGCATGCTTAAAATCATCTTACTTACGGAGTTTCGTTGAAACTCTCAATTTACGAACAAAAATGAGAGCTCATTTGAGCGTCAACTACGATAGCGACTTTCCGCATCAACTACTAAATCTTGGAGAAGGGAAAATTAGCTGTACTAGCACCAACAGTACTATAGTACATAGCGATGACATTAAACTTGATAGATTAGGTCACATATTACATAGGTTAGAACATCTGATAGACGCTATTTATCACGGTATTAAAATTTTATTGGAAAGAGATTATCGTTGGCTTTGTTCCAGGGCAATAATGTGTCCTAGAAACGATACAGTGAATGAGATAAATAAACTGATTTTAGAGAAAATTCCCGGTCAAGTCAAACACTATAAGTCCATTGATAAGGTGTGTAATATTGAGGATACAGTGCACTCCTCAAGAATTTTTAAATTCTTTGAGCCCTTCTGCCTTACCTCCTGATGAGCGTATGTTAAAAGTTGGCATTCCTATCATGCTATTAAGAAACTTGAGCCCCCCCCCCAACATGTGTAATGGCATAACGCTGCTTATAAAAGAGTTGCGGGAGAATATAATTGTGGCGACCATTCTCACAGGGCCAGCAGTGGAATTGCAGATGCGTTGCCAGCCTTTTAAAAAGGAGTAGGCTCTTTTCTTAAAGGTCCCTAAGTCGTAACGGTCCGGAAAAATCTCTGGTGGTAGTTGATTCCTTAAGGAAGTTGTGCGAGGAAGGAAACTTCTTTTAAATCGCACATTAGAGGACCACCAGTCATCCAGATGGTATGGATGATATTGTGAGTTTTGTCGCGATGTGCGATGGTGAAATTGTGCGGCTGGAATTAGTCCAAATAATTTCTCAGAGCACTCCCCGTGGTAGATGCGATAAAATACCAGTGCCAGTGAGTCAAACCGATCGGAAAGAGCTCGGTCGCCGACGATTCGGCAGCTCTGCGCTGGATGCTAACAAACTGCACTGAGGAGCCCCGGACCAGAGATGAGAACAGTATTCCATGAGCGGCCGAAACTGCGCCTTCTAAAGTAGCAGGCGGTGAGCCGTCATGAAATACTGTCCCGCTCTGCTGAGCACGCCAAGCTTTTTAGAGGCCAATTTGGCCTTCTCTTCCAAGTGACCACGAAACTGCACGTCACTCGATATGTCGACGGCCTGCATTCCAATACTGGCTGAGGCAACAAAGGGAGTGCCTTGAAACTGAGGAGATACGACGAAGGGAGTTTTTTTTAGCGGTAAACGCTCAAACTTGTGTCTTTTGGGGATTAAACTGGACTAGATTTAGTAGCCCACAGTCTGAGACCTTGTTCAACAAAGTTTCGACTTCAGACACAAGTTTGTACTGATACTCTGCAACGTTCTCCCGAGAAATATTGGCACGGCCGGTGTATAATGCATGACCAGTGCTGTCGTCTGCATAGCAATGAATGTTACCGGTTTGCAACATGTCATTGATATGCAGAAGAAACAGCGTCAGTACTAGAAGGCAACCTTGTGTAACACCAGCGTTAATGGGCTTGTAATCGGAGCGTGCACCGTCTACTACGACCTTGATGCTCCGATCTGCAAGAACGATACAACATGTTAAAATGGAGGCCCATGCAGCGTTTTATATTTTAGAATAGTATAAATCGTCTTAATAATGTATTTAATGTTAATTAATGAAGTTGTTTATTAATTTTATATTAATGTTATGTTTTTATAAATAATGATATCAAAACAAAAAATATAGTGTACAATACTGATATGTTATAACCATCACTCATTACACAAATGCCAATTCACTTGATGTAATACTGGTTACGCGGAAATGATTTGTGTATTTTAATGTTGTTCGAGCGTATATTGCTCGTCAAGTGTCTGTCCTTCCTGTATTATCATATCCCTTCCATACACACTGAAGGGAGAGGGGAGTCTAAAAGGTGACGCGATTCTTTCAACCAATAAACGTGCGCCTTATCGAAATTAATTTGTGGGAAAGCCGAGCCAATAAAGGTACGCGCGCTGCCCTCGGGCAGCCTCTTGCCTCGCGCTGCTAGTTTCGACCGCACCACCTGGGGCAGTCGCACTCCAGAAGAAACCGCCTCACATAGTGTGAGAAGTCGTCACGCACCGCTCTTGCTTCGCATCGCTAGCCTGGATCGCATCTCTCTGTTTCTGTTCATCTGTTTTACCACGTGTTTGGCCACGTGCTCGGCGGTGAAGGAAAACATCGTGACGAAACCTACATGTCTGAGAAATAAGAAAAAAAATGATTTTCGGAGCCCTACGAAGGCCTTGTAATTAGGACTGGTGTAGGGCTCCAAAGCTAATAAGTCCAAACCTGGTGCAGTGGGCTGTTGACTCTTTAAACCAAACTTTAAACCAATTAAAACAAGTGGGGAGGATGGAATAATTCCCATCCACCTACAGAGATGTATTGATATCCTACTTCCCTATGTGGTGAAAATCTTCAGAGTAAGAAAGGACTGAACTTTACCAAATTTCTTTTACACCTATAAGTCTATCTTCCTTTCTTCTTAAGACATTGGAAAAGGTCATTGATAGATATAAAAGGGATATAGCTTTAGCTACGAGGCCTATATATTACAAGCAGCATGCTTACCGCAGAGGCAAATCTATCGTTATTGACAGGGTCGAAAAAGCACTGGAGGATAAATAAATAGCTCTTTTTGCCTTTCTAGATATTGAGGGCGCCTTCGACGGTAGCCCCACATCACTGCTGTTTTGGGAGTCTGACATCTAAAAACGTTGACCCCACAACCATCAGATGAGTGAAATCTATGCTCTCAAACAGAAAGGCAAAAATAGTGCTGTTTCAAACTTTGATTGAGGTTGCAACTACAAGATGCTGCCCACAAGGAGGTGTTATGTCACTCCTTCTTTAGACTCTTGCGGTTGACCAACTATTGTACAAGATAGCAGACCTACCCATTGACACACTGGGTGATGCTGATGACCTTGTGATCATTGCGAGGGGCTTTTGCCAAAGTACTTTATCGTCAATCATACAAAGAGCCCTAAACACCATAAATAACCGGTGTAGGTATAACAGTTTATCGGTTAATGCTGATAAAACTGTTATAATACCCTTATTGACAAATTGTTACACCAAAACTAAATGGTAAATTGGTAAATAAGTTCAATTTTCCATTGAAGTCAAGTACTTGGGCGCAACAATCGACCAAAAACGTAAAACTCTCACCTTAGCAACGTATGCCTTAATGCAAAAATTGCTTTAGGTGCGTGCAGTCGTTTGTTTGGGAACAACTGGGTCTTGAGTCCCAGTATGGTCCAAAGGATGTACAGCAACATAGTGAGGCCGATCCTCACCTACGCCTCCACTCTCTGGTGCAACAAGGCCAACCAAAAGGCGACTGTAGACTGACTAAATAGTCTACAAAGACTGCCTGCTTAATGGCAAGTGTAGCTATGTGATCATCGCCTGGATCAGCTCTTAATGCACTTCTATGCCTAACGCCCCTTGATCTTTATCTAGACAAGTAGGCGAAGGCTAGTTTGTATAGGATTAACGCCCATGACGGTCTGAGCTTGCTCTCCTGCGGATTGAGGTCCATGCTCGACTCAATGAGGGAAATACCGGTCATATGCATGATCTCATATATCATGCGTCCACTATACACTTTTGATAAAAAGTATGTAGTGGAACTACCCGCCAAAGAAAACTGGCTGAATGGCCAGGTTATCTGAGAGTTCGGTAGCCTCATATGGTATACCGATGGGTCTAAAATGGGCCTTGACGTAGGCTTAGGAATTAAGGGGGAACGCCCAGGCAGAAATATTCGCCATACTTCAGTGTTCGGAAATCAATCTGCAAAAACACTACGTCAAACATATAATTTATATAAACTCTGAAATTCAAGCAGCACTGCTAGCGCTGAGGTCAAACTTATTGAACTTGAAGCTAGTTGGAGATTGCGTGAATCATTTAGACGCCCTCGGGTGTAATAACAGGGTCGTCTTAAGATATGTTCCGGGTCACGCAGGTATTGTAGGCAATGGATTTGCCGACAAACTTGCTCACTTGGAGGGCTCAAAGAGTACACGACTTGGAACTGAGCTATTTTGTTTAATCTCAAGAAGCCTAGCCCGATTGACCCTTGAAACTCTTCATCACAATAAATCACTTAAGATCTGGTCTGAGTTGAAACACTAGGCTTAAAACATTCTAAAATCTAGATCCGGGTTTTTGATCGTAAGTTCGCTTCAGAAGTCCTGGGATTAAGTAAAAATAATTTGCGCATTCGGGCAAGAGCCCTAACTCGACATTGTTGTCTTAAAAAGCACATGTTCATCCTGGGACTAAGCAACTCAAGGTTCCATTACGAAAGAAAAGCCTGTGCACATCTTAACTGATTGCGAATCCTTAATGCGCAAACGTAACACTCATCTAGGAAACTATGTACTCCGCCCAGAAGAAGTGAAATTGCTCACGGTTAAGCAATTCAAGTAAACTACCCAAAGATATTATATTTAAAACTATAATAATATCTTTACCCTTCGATCCGCCCGTAGACAGAGAAACCTATAGACAAATTGACGACTTCTTTCGCATTCGCACACGAAAAATATAGATTTATGCATACGTTTTGCTTAAATCTATCTTTTTCGTGTCAATAGAAATGAGATAGAGCGATGTGATTGTTTGTCCCTTTCTCCGTGCCGATTTTTTTGTTTAGCAAACTCTACAGTTTGCTAAACAACTTTAACAGCGTAGCGATTTAAGGAGTTTACATGTTGGTTTAAGTGAGAAAAAACTGTTTTGTGAGCTTAAGATTGGTGAATCTTGTTCAGTTCAGTTCTTAGAACAATTAAAATTTTTATCTAAATGTGTTTAAAAGTTTAAAGATTATTGTATAACCTAAAAATTCGTTAGGTATCGTCCTTTCTCACTCGAGGCCACGCCGATCATTAGTCTATACTCTATAGGTTTCTCTGTCTACGGATCCGCCGCCGGTGGCCCGTGTTGCTATATGATGGTTATGTGACGTTCAGAAATATTAAGGGTTTATATTTTAATAAAAAAAATTTAGTTTTTATATATTTTAAATAAACAAATCTAATTTCGTTGAGTTGACCTTTTAATTTTTTATATATATAAATAAGATATTCCACTTATGTACATATTGTTTCTGAACTAATTTTGAGAAATGGCGAGATTGAGGCTCTTCGAACATCTATTTTTCGTTCGATATTTCCAATTTTATAACTAAAATAATGCTATGTTGTGAGTCTGTTTACAACTTTTATCGTTATTTATTTTAAGTGACTTATTTGTATTCTAGTGTCTCCTATGAATCTTTCTGACTCGATTGCATTTCGTTGTACTGGATTTCTAGTCAATTTTTTAATTTATAGATTGTTTCCACGTAAGTTTTTCTAGATTATAGTCACTGTTTTTTTTTTCTATTTATGGTAAGAAATATTTTAGTTCAGATATTTTATATTCATCCGATCAAAATATTTTATCAAGTACTTACTATGTAAGGTACGGGTAATAAATACTTCACTGCTTGAATTACCTATATGTATCACGAGAATGAATTGCCAGTAAAAAGCCTGAATTTTTTAAACTTATGAAGATCTTAAAGTTTTATCTTCTGTGACAACCTTTAAAAAACATCCATTTTCAGAGGTACAATGAATAACTGTGGATCTGGAGGAAGTGCAATGGCCACAGGAGGTGGTCCATATGATGCAAAAATAGCTGGATTATATGACTTACTTGATACACTGGGTTCTGGGCATTTTGCTGTTGTGAAATCAGCAAGACATGTTTTCACGGGTGAAAAAGTTGCTGTTAAAGTAATTGACAAAAGTAAACTAGATGAAGTCTCAAAATCTCATTTATTTCAGGAGGTAAAATATCTTACTTTATTTAAAGTATGTAAAAATTATGAAATGAGTTTCCTTGGATCAGTATAAAAGTGAATTTTATAATCAATGTGAAGTAAGTTGTATTATTGTGTATGTGTGTACAACCTCTATGATAATACTTAACTGTAGAAACTTATTTACCACCCAGTAATACTTTTTAAAGCTTGGACCTCTACATTGTAGACAGGATTTGCCATAATCACACTATGTGTTATGGTAGATTTGTAGACACAGTACCAGATATCTTTGATGCTGGTCTGGTAGTTTGGGTATGTTACATAATATAGAAAATTATGGTAAACTATAATCTCTTGGATGCTTTGATATCTGTAATCTATTAGAGCATCTTTCTTATCATGCTTGCCTCTTATCCCATCAAGTGCATGTCCATTTTTCTTTTTGGGTGCCAATCATTCGGGCCTGTATGGAAAGGTTTTCCAATACTGGCAGGCACTAATGTAAAAAATGATATTTTAATTTTGTGTGCCAGCTATATATAAAACTTGTACATACCTGATTATTATGAATGTAGTTATTTAATTCTACTTTATAAATATTAAATTCTACTTTTATAATATTATGAATCTCATTCAAAATTGTTTTATGTAATTTTGCTGGTTTCTTGTACATAAAGGGTAAGGATTATGAAATTTAACCATTATAGGGTGTTTGGAAGTTGGGTGCAAAGCCTGAAGGGGATGATACCTTAAACCATTTAGAACATAAATAAACAAATAAAACAAAAAAATGTTACACTTGTCTTAGATGAAGTCTGCTCCTTTTTTAATTAATTGTATTTCTAAGGTTTTTAACAATAAAACCCTTTTTTTTTTCAATTTATTGCTAATAATGTCCAGTAACAGTTGTCATGTTCTTATTTTTATTTATGTAATTTGTGAACAAATCTCAACAACTCAAACGACATAATTTCCAAGCATCTTCATCATCAGAAAAACATTCTATGCATATTTAAGCTTAAGAATCCAAAACAAATTAAGGAAATGTTGTGTTTATGCCATCATAAATATAAAAAATAGCCTTTGTTGTTCAAACCTTCTTTAACACATGCTTAGTTATTGCCCTATCTTTTGAAATATGTATTTATGCATAAGGTCAATGTGGGCAAGACCGTATACAAGGCAACTCAGTCTACACGTCGTTACTCTGGTTTTTGGTTATCTATGGAGCCCATCTCCCTATCAGTAAAACAGTATAATGGTTTAGTTCGAATTGGAAATCATAGATGTCGCTATAAGTAAATCTGCGGTAGAAAATTCACTTCCTGTTTAAGTCGTGTTGTGAACTCCAATCTCAAGTGACATGTGTTGCGAAAAAAAAGTGCTAAATCAAACGAATTCAAAGAGTCGAGTGCAGTAATGTAAGTAGTTAAATAGGCCTTCTATATATTTCTTTTTAAGTGTAGTAAATATCTAACCTTAAAATACAATAGTTGGGAAGACCGTATAAGACCCATGAGGTAAGCCCGTCATATGCCGGTCTTGCCTCGAAGCACATATCGTCAACCTTTTTTACCTAGCATGTATACGTTTTCTTAAATCCTTAATTTACATTAAGATGGCCAGTCGGTAATTAATTTTTAACAGAGCAATCATATTTTTTCCAGTAATCTTTGCAAGCAATCGTGGTAAGCAATTACAAAAGAAAAACTAACAAAGGATCATATTCGAAAGAAAAGTTACGAGAGGCAGCACAAGCTGTTAAAAATGGCCATCTGAGTGGCTATAAAGCTGCGCAAATTTATAATATCCCTCGCATGACTATTATGGACCATGTGAAAAACAGGAGATTTAAATCAAATTCTCTTGGTAGAAGCACTGCACTGACTTTGGAAGTTGAAACAAAATTAGCTTCGTTACTACGTTCAATAGAAAAATATAGTTTTGGCTTGACAAGAAAAGAAGTCCTAGAAATGGTTGGCGAATATGTAAGCCGTAATCTCGTACCGATGCCTTTCAAAAATGGAACTCCAGGTCAGGCGTGGTTTACTGCGTTCAAAGAACGACACCA
This sequence comes from Parnassius apollo, assembly GCA_907164705.1. NCBI lineage: Eukaryota > Metazoa > Arthropoda > Insecta > Lepidoptera > Papilionidae > Parnassius > Parnassius apollo. The sequence continues at coordinate 15,357,409 of CAJQZP010000212.1, forward strand.
TTTGTCAGTGAAGAAACCCCAGGCTATCGAATACGCGCGTAATAAAGCCATAGACCCATTTATAGTTTATCCATATTTTTAATTGCTTAATAATAAATTGAAATAATTAAATTTGTTGGACAAACCATTGGACAACCAGCCATTTGGAATTTAGACGAAACTAGTTTTTCGAGTGATCCCGAGAAATCAAAAATTGTTGGCGCGAAAGGACACGCCGCTAAGAGAGTAATTTCTTGGCCTGGTAGAGAAAACACTACTGTATTGCTTGGCGCCAGTGCGCTGGGATCAAAAATACCCCCATTAATCATTATTAAGGGCAAAAACGTGTGGACATCTCCGGATGCTTATCCTGGCACATCCTACACTGCCACAAAAAAAGGTTGGATGGAGACCGAAGTCTTCGAAAAGTATTTTAAAAAAGTATTTTTACCAGCTGATGGAGCTCAACGTCCGATTCTTCTTATTTATGACGGACATGCTACTCATGTGGGATTAAACATAATCGAGGAAGCGCGTGAAGCAGGTATAACAATACTTAAGCTACCTCCGCATACTAGTCGCATATTACAACCACTAGATGTAGCTGTCATGAAATCATTTAAAGATCAGTGGGATCCAATGTTCGTAAAATGGCAGCATTCAAATGTCGGAGTGAAACTGCCACAGAAAGAGTTTGCAAGGTTAATTGGAGTGGTTTGGGATCAAATTGACAGTCAAGTTTTAAGAAATGGCTTCCGTAAGACTGGAATTTATCCATTCAATTCTGAAGAAATCAAAGAAAGCCTATTTGATCCGTTAAAGCTAAGGCTTTGGAAAGAATTCCAAGTTCCTAAGTCCCAAGAAATTTTTTTTTGTTTTTTATAGAATAGGCTGACAAACGAGCACACAGTCCACCTGATGGTAAGTGGTTGCTGCGGCCCATAGACATCTACATCTATCTTCCATTACAAATCAAAATGCAGATGCGTTGTCACCCGTGAGGACTGAGATGGAATGCCTCATTTCCAGTAAAAAGGGTCTCCGGTTCTCTACACTCACCATACGAAATACAGCAGCATTAAGCTACTTTTTCACGCTGGTATTCTGTGAGAGCGTGGTCCTTCCCCGGTCGAGCCGACCCATTTGTGCTACAACTATACTACTAATATAACTGCAGCATGGCTCTACCACATAGAAAGAAATGAATATGACCACAATATTCCAGAAAGCCTCGTTTGTGGCGACTTTTTATATGTTGCTACAACAAATGAGCCACAAAGCCTGCTTTCATTAGCCTTCAGTTGCACCATAAAATTATTTGGTATAAATTCTAACATTAAAACTGATAACGGCATTCAGAATGACGATTTAGAGAAAAAGGATGCCAAAAGTTTAAAAGAAAACCAATTTCTAGGAGAAGAATCTCATCAAAAACTGGAACAAGAACCTTTCGTGTCCAATAAGGATTTGAAAAGAGTTGAAAGTAGCAGTAATAGAATTCAAATATTAGAAAACAGACTAATAACTTTTGAAGAACTACTTTTGATGCAAGTTAAAGCTGGAGCTAATGAAAAATTTAAACGACAAAAAATTGCTCCAGGAGCTGAAGTTATAACACATGATGATGTTGTCAAGTGTAAAATGGAAGAAAAAATAAAAAATATAAAGAAAGAACCGCAGACAAATAAAAATGTGACAATGATAAAAAAGCAACCAAAGACTAACAACTTAAAGAAAAAAGAACATAAGAAAACACAAAGAAAAGTACCATCCAACGAAATGACACCTGACATTATGAGTGATGAAGATGCAGATATGACACCAAAGCGAGATACTTCATTTTATGGTCCATCTACTTTAACAGGAAAGACAGGCATGAAAAAAAAATTAAACGAAACTGCCCACCATCAATTGATTCTATAACTAGTATTTCTGATATAATGAGTATATATAGCGATACGAACATCAGCATTACAACACTGTTTGACGATGAGTTCGATAATGAAGTCAATTTTATTGCAGAAAATAACATTGTGAATCAAGAAAATCCTAGTAACAATGACATCTTACGTCTTAACCCGGCGAGAATGTGGTGAAAATAATTACATGGAGGTTGCGGAGGGTATCTATGACCCTGTATTTTAATTGCATTGTTTTCGAAATTGTTTGACTTTTTTGTGACTTTTACATAATAATGAAAGGAAATAGACATTTCTTTTACCATGTAAATAAAAATAAACATCAATATTGGTACAAAACTTTGTTATTATTCACACTTTTATAATACTTAAAAATCAAACAAGTTTTTTCAACACTTACGTACATAAAACAACGTAACATAAAATAGAAGTAAAAAAACAAACTAACTAAGATAATTTGGTAATCAACAATAAGATCAATCAGTTTCACATAAAATAAAATAAAAAAAACTTATAGTTACTCAATATTATTGTCAGTTATTGCAGCACATTCTTGGCAAAAAGAAACTGTGTGTTCTGGACAAATGTACTTATGACAATCTTCGCAGACATTGCTCGTCTTTCGATGTCTGGCATAAGGACACACTTGGCACCTTTTTCATACACCTGGGACCCTTACAGGCGTCTCCTGAGCAGATTCTCCTCCAAATTCTCTCATTATTTAGAGATAGCTGGCTGGACAACTGAGGTATTTCTTTTCGAGCACTCATATGTTCGGCTACCATCATACGGCCCAAAGTTTTGATAAAATTACGGCGTTTTTGGGTTGAATTTGTATTACATTTGAATACAATATTTGCATTGATCCCTGCCATATTCAAAATTGCATAGAACACAGTCAGAGGCCATTTTTTGGAGTTGCGGCTTACATCATAAGTTGCGGACAACTCATCTGCAACGTCTACTCCTCCTTTAGTGGAGTTATAGAATGTGTTTATTTCTGGTTTTTTTTCTCTCTCCAGTAGTTTCGTCAATATCAGCGTCGTGATGGAGACTTGATATGAACAGAACAACTTTTTTCTTCTTTGGTATGTAGGATACCAGAGTTATATCTTTTTGAAAGCCGAACTTCGATGAATAAACATCTGCATCACGATCGCTCGTTTTCAAGAACTTGTTCGAGAGTACTCTCTTGTTTTTCCGCACTGTGCCCACGGAAGTCAGCTTGTGCTCGTTGAGTAGATGTGACACAAGTTCATAACTGGTAAACCAATTGTCAAAAGTAACATTCCGCCCAGTTTTTGAAATGGGCAGCACTAGACGATTCACCACGTCAAAAGGTTTATTGCTTACGGAAAATGGTCCTTCTGGCTGCTTTCCTGCATAAATTTCGAGGTTGAAAATGTAAAAATTTTGCGCGTCAACCATTGCTAAGACCTTTATGCCATATTTTGCAGGCTTGGATGGTATGTATTGTCTAAATTTGCACCTTCCTCTAAATGCCAGCAACATTTCGTCAATGGTGACATATTCGCCCAAGACGGTATGATTTCTTACAGTTCTCAACGAACAGCTCGAATATTTCACGTATAGGAGCTAAGTTGTCCAATAGTTTTCTTTCTTCACGTGTAGATTTATCATCAAAACGGAGACAGCTCTGAATAAAATGAAATCGTTGACGTGACATTGTCAACCGAAATATTTCGACTCCTGTACCATCGGAAGCCCACAGATCTGCAGTATTTTGCCTTCCAGAGCGATAAAATCCGGCAATATACAATAAACCGATGAAAGCCTTCAATTCACTCATTTCTAATTCTATCATGAAGTGAGGAATGTTTTCACGACTAGCATTTCTCTCTCGAATTTGTAGATTTGTGTGAGTCAGGATAATGGAAATCATATTTTCGGGACAAAACAAGCTCCAGCATTCAAGTTCTGTGCTAATCTTGCTTCTGCGCTCACACCAGGTGTTTGTCTGATAATATTTTCTGAGCGCGTCCGAACTTGCCGTGAAGGCGGATTTTTGAACCACTTGGAGCCATCTTTACCATTATAAAACGAATCCCTCACCTGGGCATCTAATTCCTCTTCTTCAAGCAGAATTTGATTCTGGCTTCGCAAGCTCGATATCGGAACGTCATCTTCGCTGTCATATTCACTGCTTATGTTCTGTTCAGTATCACTACCGCAACTGCGTACACTCAAATGATCTTCATTTTCACTGCTTTCTAACAGGAACTCATTTTCGCTGTCTGATTCCATCAATTTTTGACGTATCCACTCATCTCGATTTTCTTGCCGACTCATTTTAATCAAAAATACCTACAAACACAACAATATTCAAATAAAACAAAAATAAAAAATCGTAAAAAAAATGTTACGTCGCGATTGTCGCGGGGTCATATTCACCCTTATTCGCTTTGCGCACGTCCAACTCCCATCGCAGACGACGGCCGACTAAATAGAGGCGTGCGGGGTGCGCTGTGGTCTATTCGTGACAGCTACTGAGACATTCGAAAACGTGCGCCCGCGCGAAATATAAAATCTAGCCGATTTAAATTTGTTAGGGTCAAACTGACCCCTCCACATATTCGCCGGGTTAATACAAAAGGTAAAGAACAAAAAATAGCTCCTGAAAATATAAAAAAAGAACCTCAAATAAAGAAAAATACGACTATGAGAAAAAACCAACTAAAGATGACTAACCTAAACAAAAAAGAAAAAAAGAAAACACAAGGAAAATGGCTTCTAACGAATCGACAGCTGACGTTACGGGTGACGAATATTTTACCACCACGCTAGGTGATCCTGAAATTGAAAAGAAAATTCGGTTTCTGCATCTCATGTAGAAATGACACCAAAAGGAGATACTTCACTTTCTGGTCCAACTACTTCAACAGGAAAGACGGGCATGAACAGAAATGCAAAACGAAACCGCCTGTCATCAATTGACTTAACAACTATTGTTTCTGATAAAATGAACATATTTAGAGATTCGAACATGAGCATTAAAACACTGAACGACGATGACTTCGATACTAAAGTAAATTGTACTTCAAAAGACAACATTGTAAATCAAGAAAATCCTAGTGAAAAGAGCACCTTACAGCACACATATAGCATAAATGATTTCGTGCTTGTGAGATACCACGTGAGACAAAAGTAGAGCTATTACATTGGATTGATAGAGAATATCAAAGAAGTGGATAAAGAAATATACTATTCTATAGATATATAGAGAGATATATATAGATATAGAGATATAGATTTCTTAAAAACTGTGAGGAAACCACAACTAGTTTTTAGAATGACCAAGAGAAAAGACCGTGATGATGTACCCACACTGTCAATAGTTAAAAAGATAGAAATAAAGACTGATAATGCAAAACAATATTACTTATGTAATATTGAAGATGAGATATATTTTAAAAATAAACAAAGTGTTGATTTTAGTGATTCGTTAAATTTACGGCTATGTGTATGATTAAGGAAAGAGATTGCATTGTTGTTTTGTTTACGTTTTTTATGGATTTTATAGACAATAATTGTGATAAGTAATACTATTAATCTTTTATTTGAAAAAAAATCTTAATAAAAAGACTGTTGATTTAAGTGAATTGTTACATTTACGGCTGGGTGTATGATTAAGGAAAGAGATTGTATTGTTTTCTTGTTTACGTTTTTTACGGATTTTATAGACAATAATTGTGATAAGTTTGTAATAGTATATATTTTTATAAAAAAAAACTAAGACTAGACTTTAGTCACTTGTTATTTTTTTGTAAGAAATTAAAGCTAAACGTAATAACGGGTAAATTGCAACCATATAACTTTTAATAATTTAATTTTACATAAATAATTAAGAAGACTTTTGTTGTTGTGATTTATCTTTTTTTTTTTTTTTTTGTAAGAAAAAAATAACGGTAGTAAGTTATAGGCCTATTCTCATCTAAGTATAGCATGCAAGACAATGGTTTTATTTTGGACGGATTTAAATGCTTTTTTGACTTATCAATAGGCAAAAATCAGTTAAATCCGTAGAAAATAAAATCTCATTTAGTCATGTCGGATGAATGTGTGAACAGATCATATCAGTAATTAGTAATTACTGCTAAACTGCAGGCAAATATTGTATTATATAATTTGAACAAATAATACAAGATTCGAGAATGATTTGTTATCCTTTTGTAGAAGATAAAGCATGGCTTAAAATTTATGTTTTGCTTTTATATTACCAAAAATGTTTACAACCCCATCACGTAAATATATCGACTGTGAACTGGCAACCGGTCCTATCTCAATTTTTTGACGATTTCACTTTTTGATGTAATTTTATACTATTTCATACTCCGCAACGCTGCAATAAATCCCATCTCAAATACGTTAAAATTTGGCGCCAGAATCGACTTCATTCAAATTGTACTAACTTCGACGCGCAGTGAAATGCGAGCATTTAGTACTATCTCGCTAAAAGTGTACGGACATGAACGCGATTTCGCGCGCTCTTGAAACAAATAACTGTTTTATGTGAATTGATTAGGTTTCTGTGCCATAAGTTATTAGTTATCATTATTGGGGACTATTAGTAGCTGAAATGGTATGTTTTCATTATAAACTAATCATTAATATTCAATATTTCTACGTTAATAATCTATAAATCGAGATAGTACATTATGCATCGATGTTAAAAGTTTTAGCAGATTGGAATGACTGAGAGATAGTACTTTGTGTTTCTATTCAACTAAGGATAACATCAACCAAAAAAAACTTCGCTAGATTTACCTTTATATAGGTATACGATGAATTACATGCTTTTAAGATCCACGGTTCCGCTATAAGTAGGCATCTAACAAAATTTTATGATATTACTGTATTATTCAAGTGCCATTAGCATGGACTGCTTGCCCTTTAACCGCCGCGTCGTATAGGCTTGCGGGATAAGAATTGCAGAATGTGGTTATTACTACCTACCCGCCTCTTGACTAACTAGCCACTTGCTTGGTTGGGTTTATTATAGCATAAACAATCGTGGAGATCATTTGTAATTTCAAACGATTTATCAGTCTTGATATACGCTGCTCTGCTACCATTTTAGATACTACTTTTACCTATACCTACTCTTTTTAGGAGTATAATAAGCTGAGACGTGGTAAGCGCTTGGTACAGGAAGTACTTAATGGCGATAAAAATAAAGAAAATGCTAAAGTTTGAGGTTTTTATCTGTATTTATAATAAAACTTAACAAAAAAAATAAACGAAAGTGACGAAATAAATAAATAATGTGTTAGTACGTAACTAAATCTGCTGAGGTATTGGCTTATTTTATATCTAATAGGTTTCTTTAGTACATTTTAGGATATCATCACAGGTTTTGAACATACGAATATGTCTAGCCGGAAAAATACAGTACCTTTTACCATGTCTAACCAGCAAGAAACAAGCCCTTTTACCATGTCTAACAAGCAAGAAACACTCCCTTTAATAGTACTTACGGAAGACACCTGTTATACTGAGGACATACATTTTAACCCAAATATGGACACTATGATTCTCTACCTGCAGATTATTTATCTCCACGGTAGGTTCCTTCGCCATCCTACCAGTCAGCCATACTCGATTTTCAACATAACATAGATGACGATTACATATACGATGAAGCCTGTTCAGATAAACCAAACATGTCACTCAGCCCGTCATTAAGTTCGTCTCCAAATACGCCACTGAACGCACTTCGAAACACACTACCATCAAGCGAAGAATTTTAGTCACCATCAATTTTAGCGACAAATGATACCGTAGAAAATAGTGCAGGTCAAGTAACGGAAAACGTGCAAGGAAGATTTTCAGAGAATGACCCCAATAATTATAATATGTGTGAAGGAAGGAAAAGAAGAAAGAAGCTGAGCAGGCTGAGTGGAAGAGAAACATCAACAAAAAACTGCGAATGGAAGGAAAAGGTTACTTAAGTTTAAAAAAAATGGAAAAACTGTCGTAGAAGATACACCAAGAGAAAACGAATAATGAAGCCAACATGTTCTAATAATGTTTGTTTAAAGTCTAAAAAATGTCATTGTTCATTATTTACGGAAGAGCAGAGGAAAACGATTTATGACCGATTTTGGAGTTTGACTTGGGGAGAACGCAAATCATTTGTGTGTGGATCGGTTTCTATTGTTCCAACGAAAGCTAATACTACTGACAGTGTTTCTCGACGCAACTATAGTCTCAAATATAGTTTGAATAATGGACAAGAGAGCTATCAGGTTTGTCGAGAAACGTTTATAAATACGGTTGGTATTGGGTATAGAATGGTTCAAGCATGAGTAAGTGAGAGCTCGCATGGAACACCTATGACTTCAAAGGATAAAAAAATCACACCAAATAATAACCTTTTATCAGAAATCTAGTATCTAAATAACTTTTTCGATAATCTTCCAAAAATGCCGAAAATACAATAGACAGAATTCAACAAAACTCTATCTAGAACCCGTTTTTCAAACAATACAAGTATACTCAGGCATTGCAACCGTCCTTCATCTGCAAAAAATTTTGTGAAGTTATGGTTGAAAAAAAATTTTCATTATTTAGTGTAAAAAAAGATAAGTGCAACTTATGCGCCGGTTATGAAACTAAAAATGTACAAGAAGAAGTTTGGAAGGAGCATACAGCGAATAAAGAGATAGCTAGAACGGAAAAACGCGAGGATATAAAGAAAGCTATTGAGGGAAAAATTATTTTAATAGAAGTAGATTTTCAAGCTGTAAAGCTAGCTCCATTTACCCACGCTAATGCTTTTTATTACAAAACAAAGCTAGCTTGTCGTAACTCGATAATTTACGATATTGTAAAAAAGCAAGCTACATGTTATTGGTTTTCAGAGGATCAAAACAATCAACTAGTTGCATCAACATTCGTATCATGCTTGATTGACTATTTAGAAAAAAATGTCTCACTTCTGATAAAAAACCAGTTGTAATATTTTCTGATGGATGTACAGCACAAAACCGTAACAATAACCGAAGCACAAAAAAATCCATCACCATACAAGGTTATTGAGCTGACTTACGACTTTTTTAAAGACTACACCATAACCTTTGAGATACAATAGCATTAGACCTGGTCGAAAAAAAAATGATCCAATGGTCACAGACATCAAAGTCATAGTGTATGATCCTTCAGGACTAATCAGGATGAAACTTGATTTTACCAAAGATTGGATGGACTTACCTCATAGACCAAAGAGATTCCATCCAGCGAACTGTTACCCACCCTTATTTACATCAAGATGCCGTATTCCTAAAACGAAGTGGTTGCACCTTCTAGAATTAAAAGCTGTCATTCCTCAAGATTGTCATAACTTTTATGATAATTTGCCTTATCAGGAATAATTTTGATCCCAAAGAGAATAAGAATCAGTTTCTTGCCACTTCTGAATGCAGTTGGTTGGCCTAGTTAAGGTAGGACTGTAGGCAAAGGTGGCATAAAACAAGCCTTATTTTGTTATTTTTGTAGATTCTTTAATTTTGTTAATTATTATATTTTTTTTATAAAATAAGGTTTGTGTACAATACGATTAATTTAGATGGGCCAGTGAAAAAGATATCTGAATCTTTCGTTGATTTACTCTAAGAAATGATGACCTCTAAAATTGAGAATAATAAAAAAACAATTGTTAATGACACCCACCTACACTAATGACTTTGTAGACTTGCCCACCTAATAATGTTTCTATAATGCCGGAAAGACTATTATGAATAACAATTATATTGTAAGTTAATAACTTAATTTCATTATATAGTATATTGAGTTGATAATGTCCTATCGTTATTGTTTCTATTTTGATTTTTGAAGATATGCCTTATTGTTTCAAGCAAAATATCCTATGATCGTTCTTTAGTTGATTTATAATGTCCTATCTCGTTTTTATATTATAAGGAAGCATATATTGCAACTTTTGTTTTTAATAACATGTGCAATAAAAATATTCAAAAACTACGTATTTTTATTTAATATACCAGATGCTATACAAATGATGCAAACAAGTTTTTTCTACATCCTGTAAAGTTGTCAAAATTGAGATAGTACCAGTTGCCAGTTCACAGTCGATATGCCGGTCTTACCTCAAATATGAGAAAATTATTTATTTTAATGAATTGCGACCTTATAGGTATGACACTAAATCACATATTTCAAGAACATTTGTTACTTCATCGAAAGAAAATGTTTCCATCTGTGAAATCTATCAAATTTAGTGTAAAATGACCACTAGACGGACTTATACCTCAAACAGTAAGGAAAGTCCGTCTAGACGCCGATTTTTAAAAAAAGTACCTCTACTTAAGCGTTATTTGACATTAAAGCAATTAAAGTGTTTTTAAAATAGCCAAGCATGCAACAACCTAGCATGTATAGATCCATTAGTTTGGATCAATCAAACTTAACTATTGAAAAAGTATGCCGATCTTCCCCATATTGACCTTATGTCTCATCAAATCCTAGAATTAGACAAAGCAAATTGGGGATAAATATTTTAAATTTTAACAGGCCAGTAAAACAACATTTTTTTTTGTTAAAATAATTTATTTTTCGTGTTTAAAATGTTGACCGCGATTTCTGACTCAAGTACGAGAGCATGTCTTCTCACATCTGTGGTTGTAATTTTCATTTTCAATCTTCTGCTTCATAACTTGAAAAGCTGTATGGATTCTTCCTATTAACTCCTCTCTCGTTGATATTTCGACATGCCTGTAGACGAGCTTCTTGGCCCATCCCCAAGCAATAAAAGCCACGGGAGTTAAATCAGGCAATCGAGGTGGCCAAGAGATAGGCCCGAATCTGCCCTTCCAGTTCTCTGGGAAACAATTATCTAAATGTTCTTGCACATTTAGAGTTCAATGCTTTGACCAATCATCTTGTTGAAAGACAATTATATTAATTATAGGAAGTGGGGACCAATCAACGTTCCACAGATTACTCTTAACCACACGTTTACCGAAAATTTCCTTTGAAACAATACTTGCCGTGAAAAGGATAATTGTTTTCTCAATGCATCGTATTCTACACTTTCCATACCAAAATGTTGAGATTTTAAGCTACTGCTCAGACGCTTTAGGATCTGCATCCAAAGGTGCAATAATGTCTTCCTCGACTCTTGGGCAATGTCTTCCCGAATTTACTCCAGGTTTCGTGTGATGAACTCCAACTTCAGAAAGCCGACGAAATGTGCTGTAAAACACTGACATTTAGTAATCTTCCATCCGCCGTGCCAAAGATTCATTACGTCAGCTCTGCCATACATAAAGACGATTTCAGCATATACTTCATTAGTAAAAGCAGCCATAGTTTATTGATCGCACAAATAGTCGGAGAACAGTAAAGGAGCACACACAGCTAGGGCTAGACTCAACTTAATAAAAAAGAACATCCAAAATAAACACGAATTCGCAATTAAAATGTCTAGTCACAAGTCGTTACTTAACTAACTGAGGTTCCGAAGATGTGACGAACTACTACGATGTACTACTCAAGTACTGATCCTAATTCGTGTGAATAAATAGCGACTTTATGTGATTTACTGAGCTGATTTTTCTATTGAATAAAAGTCTATTTATTAGGAGTTACCTGAGAGTCAATAAGGTCAAGTTTTTTAGCTGCGGCTTTTGCTTAGCGAGTTTCCCGGAAGTTCGTCCGTGCACATGCACTTTAATTTTAAAAACGATTCAGTTCTAACGAAAACAATTGTGCATTAGCAGAAATGTGCATTATTTTGGTCTGTATAAAAATAAAAATATTCATCCGCAATTTGCTTTGTACACGCCAATTGTGGCAATAAAGGCAATAACGCGTGTTTGGTAAAAAAAAGCGCTAGCAAGCGCTTGTAAGCAAAATGGCGATCGTAAGCGGTAAGCGCTGTCAAATCGTAAGTAGCTATTTTCCTCTAGGACACGATGTTAGTTTTAACCGGGGAACCTAACCTAATTTAAATATATGTTTGTAAAGTATTCATATTAAAAACTTACTAATCATGAATTTTTAATAACATGTATATATTTATTCATGTCATTATATTACTTAAAACTAATATTGCACAAAACAACTTATAAACTCTACTTCAAAACAAACAAATTAAATAAGCAAAATGGCGGATTGTGTCAGCGCTACTGAAGTAGCAATCGTGTCCTGGCCGAAAACTATTTTAGCGCTTGTAAGCGCTTGCTAGCGCTTTTTTCTGCCAAACGCACCCAATAACTAAGCGTGTTTTAAAAAAAGGTATGAACAACAAAGGCTTTTATTTTATTTTTTATGATGAAACACAACATTTCTTTTTTTATAATTTAGATCACTCAAACGTTACATACTAAAGTTAAATTTTACTTTGTCTAATTTGCGCTCAGCACATTAATAAAATATGAAAACATTTAAACAAAGTGTGCATTACAAATACAATAAATTGAATAATACAGAACATTTTAGTTGTGGTAGAGCCACGCCGCAGCTATATTATGGTTGTAGCATGAATGGTTTGGCTTGATCAGGGATAACTAAAACTAATTAACTAATGCTTAAATTTGTTCAAATCTGGGTTAGCTTCTATTTTACACCATAAGCCTCATGCAGACCATAAGTGAAACCCAGTAAAACAAACAGTGCTACCCAATGGGGATAAAAGCTTATTATGCTTAACATTCATTAATCTATAAAATTCTTGTTACTGTATAAGATCACAATAAAGATCTTAATGAAGTAAAGTGGAGATAGTCTTGTGTTAAATTTTTCTTGCTAATATTAATAAATAGTTTGCCATTAGTACTTAGGGTAGATCTAAAACCTGTATTACCACAGTCTAACTATTCCTTACAGTCAGGCATCGAGGGAGTCTAGAAAGGGCAATTGTGCGGTGCGTTGCAGAGCAAGACGCGGGCGGAAAGTTCCCGAGCGGCTGTTAGTAGCTCGGGAACGGTCTGCTAGTTTTGTCCTGTCACGCAAATAAATTAAAATGGTTAAAACAATTTTTATCCTTCTATTATAGGTATATCATATCATTCATATCATATCCTAGTATTATTTAGTATTACTATATCCTAGTATATTTATTTTTTCTAAACACAAATTGTCTGATTTAGTTATTTAATTCGTTTATACGTGAAATAAATTAAAATGTAGCAATTTATTGTTTATGCCAGCTTTTCCGATAACATCAAACGCGATGACTGACTGTATGTTCTTCTTAGGCTGTGGTATTACTATAGTAATAAAACTTCATTTAATATGATATAAGATATCATAAGTTTGCGTTTTAAAAGAAAATAATACAAAAAGTTTTTAACACTAAGCATTAAACCAGAGAATAAATACCAGTGTGCTTTTAAATGGGGAGAAGCTGAATCTTGTTGAATCCACTGTTCTCAGGATTATAGTAGACACTAAACTTATGGGGCCCCCATATATCTAAACTACCTACCTAACAAACTTAGTTTTGCAGCCTTACATGTGTTGAAACAGCTAGATTAGTTTATTTTAGCGTTATTACCAAAGCATTATGTTATTGTTAATTGTATAAAATATAATAAAAGTTAAAGTTACAGCCTATATACATCCCACTGTTGGGCACAGGTCCTCTCTTTTTTCTGAGAGTGTTTTAAGGCGAGGAAATGTCCGCCGCGTTGCCCCGATGTGCGTTGATGAACAGGTTTCCTCACGATGTTTTCTTTCACCGCCGAGCACCTGGTAAATCATCACTTAAAATTTCAATTAACAATTTCATTGGTGCTGACGGGGGTCGAATCCGGGTTACTTGCATACTGTGATATTTACAGTGAATGCTTAGCCCCTGAGCTACCATGGCTCAATTTACGTCTAATATTATATTGTAAATTAATGTTTTAAAAAAATCTTGCGGGGTTTCGTGCTGGTTCCTCCTCGGACAAAGGTTTTTTCCAAACCTATGGTAAAGCTTAAATGACTCAGTAAGTATTCTTGTAATCTATATTGAATAAAAATGATTCTATTCTTTTCTATAAAACTAAGTACGGCCTGGACTAAGATAACATTCCTATGTGATCGAGATAGGAAGAAAAGCTTTGCCGTATTGTAAATGACATATTTATGTGGCCTTTTCATTTACAGGTCCGATGCATGAAATTAGTTCAACATCCCAATGTGGTGCGACTATATGAAGTAATTGACACGCAGACTAAATTATACTTGATATTAGAGTTAGGGGATGGAGGTGATTTATATGACTATATAATGAGACACGACTCTGGTCTCTCAGAATCTCTTGCTCGTGATTATTTTCGCCAAATCGTACGCGCAATCTCTTATTGCCATAGGTACACATGAATTTGGTTTTATATCTTTCATTGTTATCAAGACGTTAGTTAAGAAGTTAGTGTTAAGATTTGATGTTGCCTAAAATTTTATTCTTTATTTCAGGTTACATGTTGTCCATCGTGACTTAAAACCAGAAAATGTAGTATTTTTTGAAAAGTTAGGCGTAGTAAAATTGACTGATTTTGGTTTTAGTAACAAATACTGTCCTGGGCAGAAATTAGAGACTTCATGTGGATCTTTAGCTTACTCAGCTCCTGAGATTTTATTAGGTGACTCTTATGATGCTCCCGCTGTCGATGTTTGGTCCCTAGGTGTGATCCTGTACATGTTGGTATGTGGACAGGCACCATTCCAGGAAGCAAATGACAGTGAAACGCTTACAATGATTATGGATTGTAAATACACTATACCACCGCATATATCAAGTTCTTGTAAAAGGTATGAATTTATTTTCTTATCAAGTTATTACTAGTGATCGGTGTAGGTAGCCATTTTAAGACAATGAACTCGAATGACAATTTTAATATGCGCATGCCCCGGGATTCTTGGGAGTATTTTTCTAAATGTCGATGTATTAAACGAAATTAAACTGAGTAAGCACGACGAAATATCAAACTACTCATATCCATATAAGTTGGTTCAGTGCGGTGCTGTTTACTGGTCTATAGGCGGGATCTTATTATACTGGAAAATGTAGCTTGTGCCGTCGTGTGTACAAATACATCAAAGACTTTTCAATGATCATCAATGTGAAACAAATTCTTATGTTACAAATCGTAAGAAATCACCTTGTCTGTAGTTCGTTCGCTCATATGTAGTATAAAAGTTGAGAAAGTGAATCTTCTTATTATATCTCAATAAGCACCATTTCTTTATTATAATAATTTGTTATATATGAAGATGATTGAATAATAAAGAAAATCAAAACAACACTTGTAGACAACGATATATTTTGTCCTAGGTGTGACATATATAGACTTTCTAGATTTGTAGTAAAAAAATCGTGAAGTTGGCTTCGCAATTTTGCGCCACTCGCGTCATTTTAAGCCTACTTCTTGATTTTATTATTCAAACTTGTCCACGGCGAGCCAGATTTTATTCTACACAGATGTAAACCTAAACAAATGTAGAATCTTGAACAAGCCATAAACATTCCTTATATTAGATTATATTGAATGGGTAAAGTGGAACCGCGTCCTCACCACACCCGCGATGAGCTACAAAAGCGCAATGGAAAGGGATGACTTTAGTGACCATTAAAATATTTGCACAAAGCTGAATAGGTATGTAAAATACGAATTCCCAAAATAGTTCTCAATAAAAAATTGTTTGATAAAATAAATAAATAATATATTCACGGGATCCTGAATCCATTTTAGATAACAGTCACTAAATACCGGGAATAGCACTACCTACGCCTATCACTAGTCATTACATAAGTTTATGTATTTATTCAAAGTGTGAGATTGAAATAAATATAAAATATTTTCTATTCCTGAAAGGTTAATAGGAAGAATGCTAGTCAGGGAACCAGAAAAGCGAGCCACCTTATCAGAGATTGCAACAGATCCTTGGGTCACTGCTGGTGAAGGCATAGCTGTAGAAGATTTCGATGCTCCACTAGTAACAAAAGAACAGCTATCAGAGGAGGATCGATCAGCCATATTGCAAAGGATGGTAAATGGTTCCATTGCCACAAAGGAACATATTTTGGAATCATTAGAAAAAAATGAATATAATCACATAACTGCTACATACTACCTCCTGGCAGAAAGAAAATTGCGGTTGAAGCGGTACGTACAACAATAATGCTTTTTTGTAACAATTTATTGGATAGGTATGTCAGCTTTAAGTGATGAATTAGTCAAAGATGTTTAAATTAATTAACTAAAATCAGCGTAAAATATAAAATGGTGTTACCTTGTTTGAAGAGCACCATCTCCTCGCAATTGCAGGAACTGTATATTACTAACTCGTAACCAAAATATATACATATAATAAAGCTTCACAAACCGTTCAAACATCCGTAAAAGTTGATAAAATATACGACTAAATAACGCCGCGTACATTACTATATAAACATAAACATAAACACTCACGCCTGTCACCCAGAGGGGTAGGCAGAGACTACGGACTTCCATTTGGCACGATCCTGACATACCTCTTTCGCCTCCTTTAAATCCATATATCTACGCATACATGCTCGTCGGTTAAGGGTACTTCTAACGTGGCCCATTTTCAAAATATCGCCAATTTGGTCGATAAACTTTCTTCTAGGTCGTCCCTTCCCGATTCGGCCATTCACATCTGCCATATAAATTTGCTTTGTCACTCTTTCCTCATTCATTCTTTCTACGTGACCAAACATTACTAGATCTTACATAAATGAAGCCAGTGTCCTAGTAAATGAATAAAATCCCTTTTTCAATGCTCGTATTACAGTAAATATAAAACATATTTAGTGAATAAATTGAAAAATGGTTTATTCCGTTTATCCATCCTAGGGTGGATACTCTGAAACGCGTGTTCATCTATCCACTCCAGCCGGGCTAGCATGGGCAGGAGACAATATATCCACGACGAGAGGATAATTTTTTTATCCCTTGCTCAGTTTTATCCACCCTGCGAGCATGGGCAAGAGACAAAAATTATATCCCCCGATTATATCCACTGACAAGAGATAAAATTATCTTATCCCTATAGTATATCCCCGTTTGACATAACGAGTAGACATATATTATATCCCCGTCCGTAGCATAGGCCAAAGGAAAGTGAAAAAATTATCCTTTTTTGACATTTGAAAGGGACAATTTTATCCTCTTTCATGGACGTAGGTTTAAGTTTATCTTCAAACCATTTTAATACAAAAAAAATGTCTCGAGCCTACTGCAACTACATTTTCGTATCAGAAATTGAAAAACAAGAAAGATAATTATATCGAATTATTTCGGATTATTATATAGAATTTCTGCGCCGGTTTTGGATGCTCTAAGATTGTTTTGTATTTGTGTAAAGAACTCTATGAGGCTTTAAATCCTGTTAATTCTGTGGATGTGACCAGTGCATATTAAAGTAAGCATCTGTTACAACCACCTTGTGCAAAAACATCGTATATTTGCAATCAATACATGTGGTTAATTTTTCTAGGTAGGTACTTTACATCTTTCAGTCTCTTGGCAGATGGTAGTTACCAGAGAGCTACGAGTTAAGACCATGAAATGGCTGTTGTTCAAACAACAAATAATCAGCAAATACTTGACCCAAGTTATTGGGGCCATCATTAGAATGTGGGGAACAATATACTTTAATTAGCCTCTTGTAGGGTGTATACAAGTTTCAGTGCACCTATTGATTAAAACTACTTTTACGAATTTTATCGCGTTTAATTTTAATTATTTTTAATTCGCGACGTTTCGGGTGCTTTCCAGCACCCATGGTCACGGGGGACTGAGATGACTTACGTCCCGATTGTTAAACCCGGAGTACCTTCAGCTTTTTTAATTATCGTTTATAGTCCGATCTATGCAAAATACAACAACAAATTCACCCATACAACTTCGGTGGTGGTGGTGGGTTACCAAAAATACACAAACCATTACGTCCAATAGTGAGTCAGATTGATTCGCCAACTTACAGATTGGCTCAACACCTAAAATATTATAACCACTCAGAGGACACACAAGAGCACACACTAAGGATTCATACCATTTTGTCAGTGAGATAAAAGACCTACGTCTTACTGACCATGAAACAATGGTCTGTTTTGATGTTCAGTCTATTTACATGCCTACTTGTTGAAGACTGCTTCTCAATTATAACTAGGAAACTAGAGGAAAATAAAATGCCAGAAGAATATGCAGTACTACTCAGATATTGCCTTACATCTGGCTATCTATGGTGGAAGGAAGAGTTTACAACCAAGTAGATGGTGTTGCGATGGGCTCACCTGTATCTCCCATTGTCGCCGATATGTTCATGGAAGACTTTGAAAAGAAAGCCCTCCTTACTGCACATGTTACACCAAGGATCTACAAGCGGTACGTAGACAATACTTTCACAATTTTACCATCAGACAAAGTAACCGCATTTTTAGACATTTTAATTCCATAAAGTCTGAATTAAAAATAATTAAAATTAAACGCGATAAAATCCGTAAAAGTAGTTTTAATCAATGTGTAGTGTTCGCGTAAATATAAGAAATCATTCAGTATACTTCTTTTATTTTATATTTGACTAATACTGAAGTGAATATAATTTCCGGGCGTATAACAAGCAAGGCAACCTAGCAGAAGGAAGGAAGGCACCTAGCAGAGCATGGTCTGCCAGATATTGATGTTGATGTTCCATGTTGATATATTTCACCTACCATTCCAGACTGGGGTTTAGTACAAGAAAAGGGCGGTCTACAATAATTGTTCAACTGGTAATAGCAAACGAGTTAGGTATAGAGTTTTTAGAAAACCTAAAACCTAATAATCAATTTTTTTCTAAATAAAGAATAGTGGTATTATATCACTTACAGGTGATCCCATGAGACAAGTGGTCCCGGTTAAAGATTCTACAACCTTCTAGATTGTAGTTACCCCTAAACCGTTAAGCTATTGAGTCTCAATAGCTCAATGCCATGATTTAATTATATAACATAGGTTGTGTCAACAATATCCAAGGCGAGTCCATAATCAAGTCATATTTAATGATAATAAAATCGGTCTATACTATATTTTAGGAGGTAATTATTAAAGTTACAAGTCAAAGTTTTAAATTAAGAAATATGTTGATTCTTTAGCAAAGCTTGTTAAATATTTTAAAAGCTAGTACACGTAATATTAGGAATACAAATAACACAAGACTGATCAATAAAATTATTTATTCTTTGTTTTTTTTTTTTCAAGTATTTAAATTTTCATTCTTCATGCTTCATCATTTTCAATTAAAATTAAATCTTGAGAGATTTAAAGACATCAATTTTGATGTATTTTGTAATTTTGTTATAATGACAGTAATTGCGGGGATAAGGTTTTTTTTTATTACCTCCAGAGGTTACACCTCCAAAGGGGCCGTCCATCTTGGTGAAGGTTTAAGACTACCTCCCCCTGCTCAAAATCACGTGTATTTTTAGTACCTATAAAGTATAATCTAGTTTTATTCTGAAATTAAGGACCATGATAAAAATGTTTAGACAGAAAGGTTGCAGGTTGTTTTTGACTGTCATAAAAATACTATTAAAGGAATGGTGTGATTATGCAAAAAACCTTAAATATTGTACTAGTACATGACTTACTTTCTTCAACACTAACAACTGGATAAGCATCTTGCAAGTCGGTTGTTGGCACTGTGCTTTGTTGAAGATTAGCGTCGGTTTGATCAAGCCACTCGGCGTCATTATTTTTGAGCACTACACAGAGAATCTCTAAGAATGCGTGAAGGACGAACATTGTGCATCTCTAGACTAGGCAACGTGCGTATTTACGCGACCAGGTTTTTATACCAGGTATTTACTTGCAAGTACGCCGACCAAGTGCCAACCCAAAATACTTGCAATATTTCAAAGTATTCGAATATTCTGTCGACGCTACGCGATTCTGCCCCTTATTTATATTTTGTTACGGATCAATGTTCTATCAAGGTGTATTTACTTTAAAGGATTGGAAGTATTTTTTTGTAAACGCGATTGTGCTCTTTATCTGTATATAGTAATAGTTCAATATTCCATGCAAGTATTTTTCTTACAACAAGTCTTGAAAGTTGGAACTTTTAAAGGTATGGAAGTATTTTTTTATCCAAACGCGGTTGTGCTCTTTATTTGTATAATATAGTAACAGATCAATATTCTATGCAAGTATTTTGTTCCATCAAGGCTTGAAAAATTACTATTTTAGCATAATATGCGATTGCACTCCTTATTTATATAGTCTTACGGATCGATTTTCGATGCAGAAAGAAAATACTTGGAAAGTATCACAAGCCCTGGTTTTTGGCGCTGGTATTTGAAAGTGGACGTACTTGCAAGCCTTGGTAATCGATTTTGCAAGTACGACCCATCTCTACTCTAGACTATTTATTATGGCTCGGATTAGGTTCATGCTTGTGACATGAATTTACATGTACAGGCGAGTCAAGGTCACATAACACGCCGCTTTTCGGTTTAGAAATCACGCGTTTGATGAAAAAATAAATACACGCGATAATCTTACTACACCCCTATCCCCCTTGTGGTATTTCGTGATTTTTGTGAAACCCCCCTCCCCCCATTTCGAGCCTCACGTGATTAATGGAAGGCCCCAAAGGTTCTGTATTGTACAGTTTCTCAATTTAACTTAATTCTAGACACGTATTTTTTAACAAATGCAATCACAAGCGAAGTAATACGGATGGCTTGCAATTTGACACAGGCAATATATAGGTGCTTAACTTAAATATTATATAAAAGAAAATAAAGAAACAAATAAAATAATAGAAAAAATAAAAACAAGGCAAAATATGCTTAAACTAAATTTAACAATTATTATAAATGACATATTGTTTAACAAAAATTATTAATAGTTTAGCTATGTTATAACCAAACGGTAAAAGAAAATATAAGTGAATGTAAATCAACTTAATCTTAAAACAATACAAAACAAGACAAATTAAAATATAAATAAAAACATAAGTAATTAATATAATATTTTTATAGCACACTTTTTATATAAATTTTAATTTACAATTTTACTATTTTACAATGACCCTATTACGTTAATTATTTACAGTAGTCTCTAGTCGCCACAGTAAGATATTGTAACATTTATTGTATTGTAAATTATTAAAGGAAAGGCATGAAATAATAATTTAAACATTTATGTTAATAATATTAAAAGAGAGAAAAAAAGGTAAGTATATAACAAAATAAACTATCAGCTATATAAAGTCTAGTAATTAGCGTCAACTAATTAGCGTTGACAAGTAAAATTTGTAACATGGAAAGAAGTAGTATTAAATGCAAAATTAAAGTAGGATAATAATAAAAAAAGTCCACTTTTTTTACTATCCTAAAGGGGACAATCATTTTTGGGCCCACTAAAAATATTAACGTCCACTAATGGTATTACATCAAAAAAAAGACACCAAATTATAATAGTAAATGGCCTACAGATTTTTCGAAAATGTAAACGGAATCAAGAAATACGAAAAAAAATTAGTTGTTTTGATATTCGTGTTCTGATTAGTGTAATATGGGTAAAATGCGTGTACCTAATTAGTCATTTTGCAGCTTGTATAAAAAGAAAACTATTTTTTCACAAAGCTGACTTAAAAAAAGATACCACTAAGAACTTTATGTTTAATTTCTAAAAATTTTAGCTAATATCACGTTATAACATAGTTCTAAATGACTGTGAACCAAAACGTTATTTTATCATTGACTTCCGGTAATTCCCAGCGGCCGGCCGGCCGGGTACGGCGGGGCGGGGCGGCGGGGTATTACCTACGTCTTTAATCTTAACGGCATTGACGTTCGTTACGCTACTGTTTTTTTGTATTTATATGCGATTTTAAGAAAATGGAATCTGCTAGATCAGCATACAATGAAAATAGAAGTGTATGTTGCAATTGTGGAGTCAGGTTTCAACGCAGTGTGCGAAGACAATTACTGGCCGAGACAACTGCTGATGTGCGCCAACTTTTATCTGTGTGGATTTCTCATGAGGTAGGTATAATATTATCTCATGGAAAGCTAATCACTGCACTATACAATCTATCTACTTACATATTATCTAGATTTAAACTTTTATGAGAAATATATATTATTTTTGTTACTCTCGATTTTATTCCAACAATATTACTATACTGCGGAAACGAAAATTATATATTTTCTTTATTAATGTATTACTTAATATTTTTATTTTTGTTGAATAATATGGGATATGGTACGATTTTTTAGAAATAATACGAAAGAAAACGATCCACAGACTCCAGGCACACATAACGATCTATACATGATTAAGTACTTAATTATTTTAAGTTTTTAAAAGTAATAATAAATATCCCTTCATATTATTAATAAATTCATACCTTCTATAGCTATAATTTTAATCTTTCGTTATATTAAATTGATAAATGATATATTATATTGATTGAATTATTTTATATTTTGACACAAGATGACACTGCATTCTTTCCTGCTATTTACCAACTTACAGGCATAGTTCTTTGCATTGACTCCATTGACTGGCATTGACTGTAAAAATATAATATGGCATAAACTTGTTTGTTTAAATTGATGTAAACTGTGTTCGTGTTAAAGTAAAAGTTTAAAAATGAAAATTCACGTAGTTTTACTGCTTACAAGTGGATTAGTATGTTAATGTCTAATTGATGCAAAAAATGTTTAACCTAAGGGTTATATCATGCACGTAAGTCAAATATTAAATACCTATATCACATTTATGTATATAATTTGCCAATGACATTCGAAAATGCAAACTGACGAGTAAAAGTCCATGTGAGTAATATAAAAGTTTATTTTTTCCTCCTAGAATTTTGTAAAATCTATAACTTATACTGAATTAACCTTTAACAAATGATAAACACAGGTCTTACTAATGTGTTAAATGTTAAAGTATTGAAGTTTTATGTTATTAGTGAAATCTAATTTAAATAATAGATAAAATAAAGTCACACAATATACACAAAAGAAGTTTTTGTGGCATGGTATGATGTATCACATGTTATGTGTGTCTAATTATCTTTTGTCAGTCAATCAGAAATCAAAGTCGAAAAAGTATAGGTATATATGTGTCAATATTTATTCTAAGGATAAAATATTATGTAAATAGAAAAGTAAGTTATTTTGTGCAATGAAAAATATTTCAATCCACTGTAATATTACCGTTACAGCCAATTAAACTCCACTGCCGAACATAGGCCTCCCCCATATATTACTAATATTACACAACTCCATAATACTCTAATATTATAAAGTTTATTTATCACTATATGATATACCTGAAATACTGTAAATATTGTAAAATCATAATATATTAATCGATATTTGTCTTTTGGATTTCCAATTTTTTTTTAATTGTAAATGTATTGTATTTCAAATAATATAGGGTTCCACATCAAACATTCACTTTCATGCCAACTTCGCTTCCCTCCTCATAATGTACATTTATCTGAACTTAATATTTATTTACTCTTTTATTTTTAATTCCTGATTTTTTCAGTTACACCCACTTGATGCAGTTTGTTGTAACTGCCTAAGAATATTGCAAGAAAGTGTTGCATCAGCTCACTCCATTAGAAGATTTGGGTACAGGAATATTTGTATTCCATGTGGATCTTCAATGTTAAGAGCACACCGTAGACGGATTGTGCCTATTAACTCTGAAGAAAGAGATATTATTTTGCAGTGGATACCATCACACCAGGTACTTACCTTATTTTAAAAGGCTGTAAATGGTCCCCTGCCTCAAATAGGCAGCCCAGAGGATTTGCCACAATCGCTTTGGTACACAGATTGATGTTTGTAAAATCAGACACCTTGCATACAATTTGGTCTGATATTTATGCTCATTCAACATGGCAGTTCACTAACAGGTTATCTTTAAATTTACAGTCTACCAAAAGTCTACTGCTGAACATAGATTGTCTTATGGGGGGATATTTGCCATTAATAACCAATTTTTTTATTTTTAGTTATTAGATGAACGATACTTCTTCCTTATCTTACACCCATATTTGTATGCTTTTGTACTTATTATACAAGTAATATTTTTTACCTTAAAAGACATTAGTATAAATAAAACGGGTTGGGTTTACAATTCGGTCGCCTCAATTTGAAGATTCTGTTACTGTGGGGGGCGTCAAGGGAGTTTATCTGAAGCACCTACACGCGAGTTTTGCTACCGGAGCAGCATCGAAGTATTTTTATTTATTTTTTGAAAATATTGGTAAACAACTAATTAATTAAATATTCTCACGTTTTTGACGTTTTATCTGTCAATGTCATATCGATATATAGTACTAAATCGATCTAGTGAATCGATATTTCACCCTAGAGAATCAAGATCAAATCTTTTCTGTTTTGTTAAGATTTACAAAATTATTTATAATTAGTTGAAAGTACCCCAACTCGTAAAGAATGACAGTTTTTCAATTTAATCATTCAATGTTATCTGAAACTTTAAAGAACTTGGGCTTAGTGAAATATTGTTAATAATTCTAAAATAATTACTTCTTGTCTGATATGTGATGTATTATTTATTTCTATTTAAATAAGTAGTGCCACAAAAATATTATGAGGGGAAACAATTGCATGCTAATATTTATAATTTTAAAAGACATTAAAACTATTTAGTGTTAGAAAGATTGAAATAAATAGAACAATAATAAATATTATTAATATTTAGAGTAGACACTGTAAAACTATAGTTCATTTTGTTAGTTGATAAAAAATAACTTTTTTCAGGTGGATCGTTTAGAACGAGTATGCAGTCCTTGCTGGCTGAGGGCTTCCAGAGCTGTATGGAGACAGAGACAACAAAATGAGAACAGGGATATTGAGCTACAATCCATGAATATAGAAGACATCGGTAACATCCCACAACCACCCCCTATACCTGCACCTGTAACCCCTGCCATTTCCAGAGCGGCATCAACAATTACTATGGCTAATTATAAGCGTGCTGCTTCTACTTCCCGTCACTGTATTTTTAAGTCATGTAATCATTCATCTAGATTTTTAATACCTAAACTACTTAAAGAGAGATTGCTGATAGATCACTCATTTTATGTGCCACTGTGCGCTCGTATTTGTGAATACCATTTAAATGAACCCCACAATGATTGGAATAATTTATTCACGAGTAGTAACTGTTCAGATTTTACTGCATCTCAGATAGACAACCTTTGTTCCTTACTTAAAAGTAGTGTTACTCAAAATTATAATATTTTAAATATCATTGAACATAATTCAATATTATGCAAATATTGGTTAGGATTTACCAAATACCAATTTGAACAGTTACTAGTTGAAATTCCATCTATCAGTGAAAGAGTTAAATCACCTAAAAGAAGTCTAGCTATGTTCTTAGTGAAACTTCGTACAGGTGATAGCAATGAACGCATAGCTTCTCTATTTAATGTAGCTTCATCGACTGTGTTCAATCACTTAAATATTGTAAGTCAGTGCTTTGAAGAGCAATTCATCCAACTGCATTTAGGGACAAATACCTTATGCATTCAACAAGTTGCTCAATATAACTTGACAATACCAAATGGCTTGTTTGGTAATCCAGATATGGATCCTGAATTTATGCCAGCCATAGTAATATGTGATGGTACATACATTTATGTGCAAAAAAGTAGTAATTACTTATACCAGAAGCAAACATATAGTTTACATAAGTATCGTAACTTAGTTAAGCCATTTTTAATAGTGTGCTGTAATGGTTATATCCTTGATGTTTTTGGACCATATCCTGCAACAGAATCAGATGCTTCTATAATTCTTAGACTGTTCAACGATAGTAGTCCACTGCGAACCTATTTTAGAGAAAACGATGTATTTATTCTTGATAGAGGTTTTAGGGATGCAATTCCATTCTTGCAGCAATGTGGTTATAAGGCTTACATGCCTGAATCTAAACAAGCTGGTGAAATACAATTATCAACCATTGCTGCCAACAAGTCCAGATGTGTAACTTTGTGCAGGTGGGTGATTGAAATTGTAAATGGGAGATTTAAACGGGACTTCAAATTATTTCGTCAGGAATATTTTAATACTGCATCTACTCATCTCATGCTATACTTTAAAATTGCAGCTGCATTAATAAATCGATTTCATACGTTGATTCGTAATAATTTTCATGCTGTAGAGATATTGGCAATTGCTCAAGCCAAACTAAACACTCCAAATAATTTAGCCTCCTACGTAGAAATGCACAATTTAAATAGAGTGAGAGTGCGATTTGCCAGCATTAATGGTAATCTTCCAGAGCTGGATAGTTTTCCTCAACTGACATTCCAGGATCTCATTCTGTTTAGTCTAGGAATTTATCAAATTAAACAAGCTCGTAGTTATTACGGGGAGCATGTCAGGGCTTCTGGAGAATATAAAATCGAGGTATACCTGCAATCTGTCCATGATTTTGGTCCAAATAGTTATCTATTGCGAGGTAGGATACAATCAAGGCACACTAGTAAAAAAACTTATTACACTTATATACTAGTTGACACCAACCCATCAATTGCTAACACTAGGGCTGCTCTTACTGGGTACTGTTGCAACTGTTTGGTAGGCAGACGCACTGTTGGCTGCTGTGCACATGTCATGTCTGTTGTCTGGTTTCTATCTTGGGCACGGCATCGAGATGAGGTTGAACCACCTGCATCTTTTTTAGATGATATATTACTTTCAAGTAATGATATTGAAAATGATGAATGATGATTATTAATCTTAATGCGTATTAATATTGTAATATAAATGATCATTTTTGCTATAGTTGCTTCACTTGTGGCAACCAAAGTTTTTTGTGGTATTCTATAGGAAGATGCTGCTCCCCATCTCCTAGTATTTTTATTTTATTCTGTCGACTTTAACGACACCATACGGGACGGAACGTGATGGCAATTCACGGAAGGCCTCTGTAATATTTTACATTATATCTTTAATTTAGGAGCCATATGTTCGGCAGTGGACTGTTGTAATGATGATGAATAATGATGACTAAAAATTGTAATTTTTGTTGCTTATTTGAACTATTTCTATTTTACTGTGTGCTTTATTATCTGTTATATATTATGTTATATGTGTAATTTATAAATAAACGCCGAGCAAAGTTGAATTTATTGCTTTGGCACCCTTTTTTATCTCTTTTAATTGACAATATCCTTCTGATTTCTAATAATATCGTAAACGGGCGAGACATTATATTTTAATGATGTATGGGATTTATACTTGCTAATAGATGAATACTTTAATGAACAAAGGGCCGGCACTGCACCTGTCTGCTGTGTTATTTTTAAAAGAGGACTCATAAAACACTGACGATTTTAACCATAATTAATGCAGTGATTATACATGATCTTTGGGACTTATTACATATCAATATCGTATCATAAATAGAAATGTTACCATCAAGTTATTTTGAAAAAATCTTTTAATATGATCTTTTGATATGAAAACACGAAAAATGTTTCTACCTATGTCCGTTAGAAACCATCCAAGCGATTTTGATGATATGTTTATGTGTGTTTGAACGGGTCTCTATATGATTCATATTCACATATGGACTCGGTAGGTGGCGCTGTTGTCGAAATCCAGAAATCACCTGTGCGAAGTCGGGGCGGATCGCTAATAATAAATACAATTAAACTATACCTGTGTGTTTGTTATCCTGGCACAAACAGTTCAAAACATCTTACTTCCTCACAATTTATCAGTGTGTAATAACAGATAAGCATGATATTACCTAGTCATTTTGGTATTTTAGAACCCAGTCATTTTAAGATGTATAATTAGGTATTTAATAATCAACCAAAGCATATTAAAAAAAGTCTTGACACCGGGCCTGTCTGTCTGTCTGCATAAATAGATCTGAATTATATGTCTGAATTATATAGACTATGTTGGAAATGATGATTTACCATCTATAAATACGGTTGCATTATAACTTGTTTTTTACACAGTCAGTTTAAAACATCTTTCTTACTATATAACGTGTGTTGGTAATATTGTAAATATAAATGGATATATTATACCTTAGTCATCTTGAATTTATTCATATTATTTTAACGGTAATTGGGAAGTACACTCACAATCAATATATGTAAAAAATTGTATCCATACCACATTTGTACACAGACAGGCACTATATTTTGCCGTAACTACTAAAAATATTGAAGTACCTGAAAATGCTGAATGTACCTACAACTTGGTTTTATATGAACTATTATTCAACAGTGCACTATTTTAACTTAAAATACCGGTAAAAACCACTATAAATAGCTTTTTAGTTTATTTATAGGTTATTTTAAAATTCATATTTTAATTGTCAATTTCTCGATTTTCCGTCTAGATGTGGTAAAACTAATATTACTTTTGTAAACTATAAATTATAAGGAATAAATCGACATCCATTTCATTGCGTGACGCGAAAATTTGTGGTGGGCCCATTCTCCATACAAAAATTGATTGTCTCCTTTAATATGTAAAATTAACAACGTGCAGTGGTGAAGGAGGAAAACAGGTTGGGTATGAAGTAAAGTTAGAGAAGAAAAAAATGTAAAATGTATATAAATCCTCGATGTATTCCTAACTATTAAAGTGAACGACAATTTCATTATTTTTTTTTTTTTTTGATTAGCGCTTACGGTTTAGCTAGGCCACTACACGCAAAACAAACTTATCACGGAATGGCGAAAAGGGATATCTTTTACAAAAAAAAATTACCATTAAATTTATTGAAATTTCACCACAGTAAGGGCATGAGTTTGTCCTCTATATACAAAAAATGAAGGGGTGTCGTCACTCAAACATAAAAGTTTAAGTCCAAACTTACAAGGTGTGGGACACCAACGGCAAAAGTGTGGTTATTCCGAGGATATCCTTCCCAGGTCCTATCCCCAGCACCACTACTCCCAACTCTACAACTAGTTGGGAGTAGTGGTGACGCGATTAGTGCACGCAATTGAGGGAGAGCGGGAGGTGCTTTTCAATCTACGTAAGGCACAACATTGTATTTAATTGAGAGGATGGTTGCAAAGTAACTATTAATATCCTTGTTAAAATTATTATGACAAGCTTTATTTTCGATATATATTTGATTAAATATTATTATATTTGATTTAAGCTTATTATTGCACCAATTTGACTTAATTTCAGATGAGAGTATTTTTGTTTGATATATATTAGATTTTTGTCTAAGACATTATTGTGTAAAGATTTAAATAAAAAAAAATTTAAGTAAAGTACGTAATAAAAAATTGTTGACAACCCTGACACATATTTTCAAGTTTGCTTGAAAAATTGAAAATGGGAGGGCAATTTTGCCACAAGCGAAAATTTTGGTATTTGCAGCACAGTTAAATGAGCAAAACATAACTGAGTGTTGTGTATTATATTATGAGGTAAATTTACCTTGAACTTTGAAATCAAAACCTATTATTTTCAATATAAACGCTGATGGAAAAGTTGCAACTAAGTGAGGTTAACTTTGGCGTCTTTTACTTTTGAATATTTTGTGTATTTAATGTTAGTATTTGTTTAAATCACGAATACGAAATGTATGAAGAATATAGTATCTATAATATACTTTTAACATTGGCGCTCAGTCTAAGAATACCTTTTATGTATCAAAATTGGTCCTAAACTTTTAAGTCGCTAGTTTTCACGAATTAATTTATAATAACCACAAACTTAAACGAAAATCATGTTACGTGTTACCGTACCTACCGTTACGGTTATAGCCTATTAGAGTCCATGCATTAATTAGTATTTTGATATAATTAAAGTCCCCCGTTTTAATTAATATTATTACTTACTTAATTTATAAATTCTGCAATATGTCCAGGAAATTACCAACACTGTTGTCGAGTGGACGTAATTTGACATCCTGGATAAATTCATCACTTTTAATGTACCTGCATTCACATTCTGTTTCTAAATTTCTTTGCTATAACAGATGTGTTAAAAAACTGGGCGTTTTTTTTTTCAAGCATTCCAAAAACGTTACTTTTGGATATTTGTCTTTAACTTCATTTTATTTTTTTATGCCAAGATTCCAATAATCTGTATTCCTGTGAGGTACTCCTGTTCTTGTCTATATATATATATATATATATATATATATATATATATATATATATATATATAATATGGGAATGCTAATGTCTACTAAGTATCTTGGGCCAATTTTTATAATGTTTCTTCAGATAACTGTACACAGCCGAGGAAGAAAATCGGAAGAAAAAATAATATTTTTGAATTTCGATTTTCCACTCCGTCTGGAGTGATAGATGACACGCGTTTCCGAGTATCCACCCTAAGGTGGATTTTTAGGGTGTATATACGGAATAACCCGAATAACCCAAAAAAACTATGCATTTGTGTACAAAACTATATTCTTGAAAATTATTTTACTTTATCAGCCTTTAGTCTACAGCCTCACATATTAGATCTCTCCCAAATTTAAATAGCAAACTACTCGAATTTATACTTTATTATTATTACATACAGAGGTTTTTCTAATACACCAATGTGTGGCATTAGTTAGTTATGTCAACAAATTAATTGGTTGTTGTTACAGGCAAGCGGCCCGTGCAGTGCGAAGGCCTGAAGCATTGGGTGTCCCTTTGGGCGCTTCGCGAGGTCGAGCGCTTTTGGCGCCGCCGCCCCTTCCTGCAGCGCCGCGCACCCCGCAAGATGTACCACCGGTAATAAACCTCCTACTTATGTAATTTTAAAAAGTAGCATTTCCTGATTTCAGAACTCATAAAAAGAACTTTTCGACAGCTACGCTAATCAACTATGGGTTAGTGTTATATATATATATATATATATATATATATATATATATATATATATATATATATAACGGATAAATAGTGTTGTGTTATGCTTCTAATTTGTGATTTGTTTTTTTTTTTAATTTATATAGAATAAGGGTGACATACAACTCCCAGTCCATATGATGATAATGGGATGCTGTGGCCCATAGACATCATCTGTCCTCGATAAATAATCAAAATATAGATGCATTGTCTCCCTTGAGGTCTAAGATGGAATGCCTCGTTTCCAGTAAAAAGGGTCTCCGGTTCTCTACAATCACCACATGAAACACAGCAGCATTAATTGCTTACATATCTCGCATTATGTCAATCAATAATTGCATAACTTCATGGGGAGGAACGTTTAAAAATTATATTAGAGCGGTATTAAAAGTAATTCTTTTTAAACCCTATAGCTATTCCACTTCTCTGATTTACTCAAATACGGGTGTCCTGTCAGTTCGACAATTGTATATCTTAAAATCAATTTTACACAATCACGCTAAAACTACCTTCGATCATGTTATTCACATGAATAAACGACGTAAAGATCAGGATTCCTAAAGAGACATCACCGTTTGCAAAAAGACAACATGTTATTCTGGGATCTTTATTGTATATGTATAACAAAGTTAATCAGGCTGTGAACATATACTCTAAACCACGCTACACTTGTAAAGAAATAGTAACTATATTCCTACACTTTAAATCTTACTCTGAAACAGAAGATATGCTAAAAACAATGCAATAAATAAAGAATGGAATGTAAGTAAAATAAAAACACACACACACACACACACACACACACACACACACACACACACACACACACACACACGCACTCGCACATACACATACACACGCGCACACATGTACACACACACACACACACACACACACACACACACACACATACAAACAAAATTATGTTTCTTACTTTGTTTCAAAACAACAACCTTACTTTGCTTCAGTTTTAGCACTTATACAAAATATAAACAAATTAAGAACACAATAAATGTCTATAATACGTGATAATTCGGGAGTTATAAGATTTAGAATTAGGAATACCAAGACGACGTGTTAAACCCATGAAAAGACAACCATAGCATAAGCTATATCGTCGCCGATTTCAATATTTATTTTCTCATATATATGTATTAGAACATAAATATTTAAATCGGCGACTGTGCAGTTTTAAAATTACAGGGAAAGTCGTCCCAGTTTCAGCTATGTGCTAGCAGTCTGATGAGGTTTGGTGATTGTTTCAGCGTTCCCGTAAGTGCAGCATTGTTCGAGAGGAAGAAGACGACGAGGACACGAGTGTAGCCAGCAGCGGCTCGGCACGGGCGGCCGACGCAAGGCGAGGCTCGCGATCAGAGGGCCGCCTTCACCTAG
The DNA here is from genome assembly GCA_907164705.1 of Parnassius apollo. Taxonomy (NCBI): domain Eukaryota; kingdom Metazoa; phylum Arthropoda; class Insecta; order Lepidoptera; family Papilionidae; genus Parnassius; species Parnassius apollo. The sequence continues at coordinate 15,389,565 of CAJQZP010000212.1, forward strand.
CGCGACCGGCACAACTCGCCGATAACCTCACTAAGGTATGAAACATCTTATTGCGGCATTATAACAACAGGTTGATCGGCCGCGAACAACTCGCTCATAGTTTTAAGTCGCTATTTTTGATGGAGGGGGGGAAGGTGGAGGACATTGTCAACTTTTAAAGCTATACCTGTGTTCAAGCTATAGTAGTCCTTATTGGTGGCTAAGAAACATATAATGTGAATCTGAGAAGAAATTCTTAAAAAAAACTGAGACTGTTCTGTCTTATATTACTAAGTAGTTAGATCAGGAAAGAATCACGCACTATCAGAGTACCCGTGTATCATCAGAATGCCCGTAAACGCTGTTTTTTTCGTTATATCTGTTAACAATAATAATTTTAATGAAAAAATTGTAAAGGTCTGTTTCAGTAATAACATTAATTAATACTTATATATTTGCCATCAAAGACATCTGTAATATTGACCTATTTATGCAACTAAATGAAGTGCTTACAACATTGTGTTCCGGTGTGAATGATATGAAGATCCAGTATAATTACAGGCTGTGACACATTCCACATTAGACCTTAGAGGTGACAACGTGTTCATGGACCGCAGTAGCCACTTACCATTAGGGAATGCAAATCTCGCGAGATTGGGGCTCAAGCGAGATCCCACGAGTTTATAAATAACGATACTCGATACAATACGAGATCTCGCAAGATAGGCAGTTTTGTGTGTTTTCTTTGCAAATAATCACAATATATGAATAATTTAGGAAAAATTTATAAAATTATAAGTATTATTAAATAAACATTTATTTTCTCAATTTTTTTCAATAGACTTTTATGCATCAAACATTGATGTATCTGTCTATAATTTTTAATAAACTTCTAAGTAGTAAACTTTGACGTACGTATCTATCAAATAACATATAAAAGAAACAACTAGTCTTCTCTTCTAATATCAAACAAAAAACCTTTTAGTAATAAAACGGTACATTTATAACAAACAAAACAACTAGAATTAAAAAATGAAACTTATTATCAAAGTTGAGTTGACTATTAAACTGAGATTATCAATTAAATAAAACTATATGTACTAAGTAGATCCATTTGATATTACAGATTAATTAACAAAATATACCAATTAGCCAGACTATTAGAAATTACAGATTAATTAACAAAATATACCAATCAAATTAAAGATTTGTTCAGTTGAAATCACAAGCCATTATTACGAATTATTTTGAAAGTAGCTCCTTAAGAACCACAAAATGTCCAAAGAATCATCTGCTAAACGGCTTCTTATTTTGTTGGTCAGATAAGCGACAGTGCAATCTCGTTACACGCTCGTTGTGTTCATGTTTATAAAAAAAATAAGTTACTGTTAACAGTATGGCGAACCGTTTATATTAGATCTTTACATATGAAATTACAGTTTATGTCGAAAATCTTATACAGTTTGGTCTATAAAAACTACATATACAATATTTATAAAACCTCATCCGATATGAAAGGGTCACTTTTTTAATTTTATTTATAGAACCACAAACAAGTTTACAATATATCTTATGCTATAAGGCTCATGTACCATGTTGACCGCTAGCGCTGTACCGCGCCTTAGGTGGCGACAGACGTGTGGTGAGGGGAAATTAAAGCGTGAGTTCACAGGAGATCAATACTTTAAGACAGATCTTAAGATAGTACTTCGTGATATTTAATATGGTTATGGGCATTGGACTAACGTGCATGTACGTGGGATAAGTTCCTAAATTAAATAAATTTGTATTAAAATAAATGATAACAAAAGTGAAAAATGTCAAAATCAAACAAATAATTAAAAGGACATACTTGTTTATTAAGGAAAATAAAACTACTCTGACATACACTCTACTTCATCCAGCATCTTCATCTCCCTCACTACATATGTCAGAGTCATCTTGCAAATCTATTTTTATACAATCGATAATAGAATGTCACAATCCCAGTAATCGTTTTCATTTCTTTGGACATGGCCCTCACATTTCCGAAACCGAACTCCGAAAACTATTAATCCAAAATATTTTTTCTCATCTAGTGAAGATTTAAATGGTTCTGGGCTATGTTGCTTTTAATGTCAGCCCAGACTAACTATGGGGCTAAGTTCTGGATGATACGGCGGTAAGCGTAAGACGGTTTGTCCATTGGCTTTCAAGAGTTCATCAATTATATACACGGGCTCTTTTGTATTTTACCGAGTGCATTGCAGTTGAGATTTCGTCATAGTTTCCTGAAATTCAACTCATCATTCGCTGAGTATGGACCATAAATTCTTAAAAATTGAGATCATATTTCCTTTTCATCAAAGAAGTTTATAGAATTAATTAGTAAATTTACCGTTTGAACCCACCCAGCAATGCTACAGCCATAATATAGCTACAGCATGGTTCTATCACAAAAATGTTTTATTAAATGAATGTCTTTTCGTATTTAATTTAGATTCTAAATTAATTTAAAGTCTTAATTATAGTATATCCACGAAAAGCGTAGCTTTTGGTGTAATTTCTTACAGATTATTTTGATAATAGAGCATATAAAATAATAATAATGTCGTCCAGACCAAATTTCGTTCACGGTTGCCAGTATCAACGGAGGCTGGCCATCTGCGCAGGAGAGATTTAAAGTACACGTACACTCGTGTACTGCATAAACACAGGTACACTCAATTCTCTCACTCTCATAGTCCAATTGTACGGCATTTCGACACAACAAATGTCATAAATAAGTTTTTATGATGGTTATTTTTATAGATGCAATCATTACAGCGTCTTGTAAATATACAACCAAAATTGAGAATTGAAACAAATGAAGGTGGAGATGTCACAGTAATACATCGATTATTTGAAAATGCACCATAAATTTTTATTTATAGGATATATTTGTATCAATCCAAGGAGCTTCCAGGATTGACAAAAAAAATTACTATGTGACGCTAGATATCGCAATAATAAATTACGCTATTATAAGGCAAAACTTAAATAGACATAACATTGACTTTGCCCTACCTAACCTATACTGCTACGTGAATGATGTTTGTGATGTAGTTACTCTGCCTGAGCGCGATGTGCCTTATCGAAATTCGGTCAATATTAAAGTTGAGGAAAATATATGAAAATTCCTTAGAAATTGCCTTAATGTACTACGTATATCCCCGTATTTCATAAAGTCGGCATATAATTAGTTGTCAGTTGTTTGTTAACAGTGTGATTCATTGAAATGAAAGCAATGAGAACAATAAAAACAATAATTTAGCAATTGTTCATTGTCATTTAAATAACACATATGTGGTTTAAAAATGTTATTTTCACACTTTAATATTAAATTTTCAACGATAATGAATTCGGATACCAATATAGATCATGATATTAAGATCACTTTTATTTCAGCTACTTTCCCAAAATCATGAGTAATACTTAACTTGTTACTTACTTATCTGGCTTAGCAAACCTAACAAAAATGTTCATTCATAGCAAATTATAAGGTATCACACTATAATGTCATATATTTTTAAAGACATCCAGTACATACACATTATCGTTAATATGTAAGTGGATAAACACGACTGTGATAAAATTTTATCCAAAACTTTATTATAGACGTAGTCACAACACTATCGCAAAAACTTTTATTCATAATGTATTAACAGATGAACCTTAAAGTAATTTCATAAGGTTGAAAATTACTTGTAATAAAGGCAATTTGATATTTTATCCATATTTAGTCACGTTTCTATGCAAAAAAGGAAAAATTACACGAGCCCTTGGTACGAAACACCTCCTTTCGAAATATTTTTCTATTTACTTTCGTTTTTATACTCCAATATTGCACCAAACGACATATTTTCGTATAACTCACTTAAGCAGCGACATGTTAGCTTGCGAGAATTTGAGCCTATGACCATAGAACTTTATAATTTGTGCCTACGACAGACAGTCAATTACCCTCTACTGTCCGTTATTGTGACAGGACCCGTCCACTTTGGGCTTCCTCTTGTTTTTTATATTCCGTTCCGTTATGACTTGCGTTAATATACGTTTCGTCTGGAAAATATATGTTGCGGTTGTGGACTCTGTAATTTCTGTTATTTCTCTGTAATTTATGTAATTTTAGTTAAATATCTGGCCCGCCCCTCTGTAATATTAGGCTGGCATATAAGGATAAGTCTTTTTGATTCTCGTTTATGTCCACAATTAAAAACGCCCTATTTTCTCAAACTTGCCAGTAACTTGCGAACATTTAGTTCTTTTTTACAACTTCGTAAAAATTTTCATGGTTTAAGCATAGAATAAAAGTCAGCGCCATCTCTTAAATACTCATGAACTACCACGGAACTAGTGTTTTCACTTATAATTTTGGTTTTACCCTGGAAACTGTTGAAATATTCCCTAAATTATCGTAAAAAATCATAATAGCATTATTTGTTGCACCTAATTTTCAAAATTTTAGATAACATTATTGCAAAATTTGGGTATCATTTCACGATTAAACATCTTGAGTTTTGTGATCAAGAAGACGTTCGCATTTCCAAATTATAATAACACTTAGTCTCATATGAATAACGAATAAGGAACTAAGTAAAAAATTATATCATTATTCCGATATACAGAATGAAAAAAATTTCATTACACTTTTCTAACACTTTTTGACTCTATCCCTTTCAGTAAATCTTTAAAAAAAATTACATTGGGTGTGTATAAAAAGCAAGGTTACCCTGAAGTTCGATTTTACCCCAAATTATCCAAAACCCTGTCAACATGAAGCACTTAAAGCTCTACCTATATTAGTAGATTTACGCTAAAATAGTGCAAAATATCTAAAACTGGAAACAATGCACGGACGCACGGCATGCATTGGTGCTCGCGTTGGTGCTTCATAAACATTTTCGCACCAAGGAGTCGGTGCCATTTTGTTTATTCAATGACCTGGTCCATACGCACTAGTAAAATAAGTCTATGCATAAATCCCAATAATTATGAAGTAGTATGTATTTCATTACTCTATGTTCTTCTTTATCACTAATTTAAGTTCGAATCTTTCAAAAAAAGCAAAACTTAAAAAAAATAACCAGAGTAAACTATTTTGCCTGACGTATTTTTAATGATACGTCGCTATGTACCTTATCGTAGTGTTTGAACGATTAAAATTTATTGTCAATTTTTGTTTATCCACTTACATATTCAAATAATCGGTAAAAATATTCAAATGATCGAATCTTTAAATTTTTTAATTTATTGTTTGTTTATTTAAACTTATATTTTTAAAGCTGCTTAAATTATACGAATCGGGAATAAAACAAGATTTTTTTTGATTTCCTACTTTGTCGACTTAAATTTGGTTAGGCATAAAACTCATCCAAGGCGCGTTGTACTTTTGCGATTTCAAATTTGCCTTCTTATTTTGTAACTCCGCTATAATTTTTTGGATTGATTATTCTATATTCGTCAACCTTGGCAAGTTATATACTGGACTCTTGTTTTGCAAGTGATCATAATATCGAAAAGAGGACGTCGTTGTTGTAGTCACACTAAACAGTCAGGCTCGTGTATTGATGGTGAAATTACACGAATATTGCGAACGTGAGTCACAAAACGGTGGTGAAGCACTCAGAATTGACAAACGCCTAATAAGTTGCCAATAATTGAAAATAATTTACTTCAATCGTAACAATGACAGCTCAACTATTTGTAGTGAAGTGATTGAATAAACTTATTTTTTATTCTAGTTTCAATCTTAAATTTATAAAACTTTTCCTCTAGAAAAACAATAACTACGAAGAAACCTTTTCTAATTTATTCTGGTATTAATCGAAAGAAAACTGTAAATGATTACCAACTCTAAAGAATCGATATTAATTTTTCTTAAGAATCCAATATTGTACGTACCGGTATTTTTGTTGGTATGACTAGTCTAATAAGCCTAACAGCTCTCAAAAGGTATTTCTTAGATTTGGTTGAGTGTAGGGTATATATATATATATATATATATATATATATATATATATATATATATATATATATGTATGCATATATATATATAGAAATTACGGCATATCTTTTCGTCAGATATACCTCAATCTCTAAAAACTAGATTGTACAACCAGTGCGTGTTGCCAGTGATGACTTACGGATCTGAGACGTGGTCCTTCACTGCTGGCCGTATGAGGACGCTTAAGGTCGCTCAGCGAGCTATGGAGAGGGCTATGCTCGGAGTTTCTCTGCGTGATAGACTCAGAAATGAGGATATCCGCAGTAAAACCAGAGTGACCGACATAGCCCAACGGATTAGTAAGCTGAAGTGGCAATGGGCCGGCCATATAGCTCGAAGAACCGATAACCGATGGGGAAGAAAGGTTCTCGAGTGGCAGCCTCGTACCGGTAGGCGTAGTGTAGGGCGACCCCCCACTAGATGGAGTGACGACCTGGTAAGACATGCAGGAAGTCGATGGATGCAGGTGGCTCAGGACCGTGCTTTGTGGCATTACTTGGGGGAGGCCTATGTTCAGCAGTGGACTTGTGAAGGGCTGTAATGATGATGATGATGATATATATAGTGCGTGTGTGTATGCATATACATTTATAGTCATAGGTTATATAATTGATTATTGTATGATGTGGTACTGCAAGAAAATAAATCCACCGAATAAAAATTTTTGTTGTATGTGTCAACCATACGATGAAGGGGCGATACCGACATTTGGCCGAGATCTTGTCACAGCAAAAAGTGAGTGAGCACGCAAAGAACGCGTATGTGCGCAAAGTGGTACGGAGTAACAAATACGATTAATTATATATGTGCAATCATACTTGTTATTGCACATATCATACAGTAATCTTGCCTCAAGTTGAGTGCGTTTTTAATAATAATAAATTAAACAGACCTTAAGTCAAAAAGTTTATATTGTTTTAAAATGAGCACATGCGATAAACGCTTACGGTGACATTTGTAATTAACCCGACGCAAGAACTTTTTCGTGCCATTTCAATGCGGTGATTATATTTTTCATAAAGTGTGTTCCATATTAATACTCCGTACTCCCCAATTGAGGCCTGACCAGGGTTTTAAAAATATAGATTAAAATGTTGGAGTTTCTAAATTCAATAGAAGAACGCATAAAAAGTCCGTACATTTTAAAAACTTTACGAATTTTGTTTTGCATATGAATATCAAAATGTAATTTCTTTTATAGAATAAGGGTGATAAACGAGCACACAGTCCAACTGATGGTGAGTGGATGCTGTGGCCCATAGTCATCTACATTTATCTTCGATAAAGAATCAAAACGCAGGTGTGTGGTCAACCCCTGAGCATTAATACGGAATGCCTCGTAACCAATAAAAAAGGGTCTCCAGATCTCCACACTCACTATACGAAACACAGCAGTATTAGGTTGCTATTTTACGCTGATATTCTGTGAGAGAGTGGTCCTTCCCCGGTCGAGCCGACCCATTAGTCCTGCAACTATAAGTGTGGTTTTACAGTGACGCTTTCGCTAGCGCGGTTGATAAGCGTCGCGGGCCACCAGCGTTGCGTCTCTTGGATCGTTACATAGTGCACCAACGCTGGCGGCATTCACCCGCGCGGTTCCAACAGTATACAGAACCGCGCGACTCTAAGCTCGTTTTATAGTTTTGAGCGGGCCATACGCGCGTTTACCACGTATAAAATTTGCTATCAAAATTCACTCCCAATTCCTTTATATTACTTACCTTACCTTACCATACAATATCTGTGCCGTGAAGAGGCAAGAGACAATATATCCACGACGAGAGGATAAATTTTTTATCCCTTGCTCAGTTTTATCCACACTGCGAGCATGGGCAGGAGACAAAAATTATATCCTCCGATTATATCCACTGACAAGAGATAAAATTGTCTTATCCCTATGCCAGAGTTTTATCCACATTGCGAGCATGGGCAGGAGACAAAAATTATATCCTCCGATTATATCCACTGACGAGAGATAAAATTGTCTTATCCCTATGCCAGAGTTTTATCCACACTGCGAGCATGGGCAGGAGACAAAAAATATATCCTCCGATTATATCCACTGACAAGAGATAAAATTGTCTTATCCCTATGCCAGAGTTTTATCCACACTGCGAGCACGGGCAGGAGACAAAAATTATATCCTCCGATTATATCCACTGACAAGAGATAAAATTGTCTTATCCCTATGCCAGAGTTTTATCCACACTGCGAGCATGGGCAGGAGACAAAAATTATATCCTCCGATTATATCCACTGACAAGAGATAAAATTGTCTTATCCCTATGCCAGAGTTTTATCCACACTGCGAGCATGGGCAGGAGACAAAAATTATATCCTCCGATTATATCCACTGACAAGAGATAAAATTGTCTTATCCCTATGCCAGAGTTTTATCCACACTGCGAGCATGGGCAGGAGACAAAAATTATATCCTCAGATTATATCAACTGACAAGAGATAAAATTGTCTTATCCCTATGCCAGAGTTTTATCCACACTGCGAGCATCGGCAGGAGACAAAAATTATATCCTCCGATTATATCCACTGACAAGAGATAAAATTGTCTTATCCCTATGCCAGAGTTTTATCCACACTGTGAGCATGGGCAGGAGACAAAAATTATATCCTCCGATTATATCCACTGACAAGAGATAAAATTGTCTTATCCCTATGCCAGAGTTTTATGCACACTGCGAGCATCTGGGCCTATGGTGGATATAATATCCACAGTAGATAAAATAGGAGATAAACTTATCACCGCGCGTACAAGGAAGCAAATCAGAACGCTTCGAAATTGTGACGCTCCCGCAGTTAAAAATTCGAAAACTGGTAAAAAGTTAACGGATTTTCAATGTTCTTAGTGTCAAAATTTAAGCAATTTAATTAAAGCTGTATAGCTTACTTACTTACTTACTTCCGTTGCCGCTACAACCCTTTGTGGGTCTTGGCCTCCTCCACAATCTTCCTCCAGTTGTCACGCTGCCTGGCTACCTTCTTCCAGCTGGTAAACTTTCCCATCTTCCTGAGATCTTCCACACAGTCACTCCAACGCTTTTTAGGCCTGCCTCTCGGTCCCTTTTGTTGCGGCGTCCACTTTGTCATTATTTTTACGGCTCTAGTATCCGGCATTCTTTCAAGGTGACCCGCCCACCTCAGTCGCTGCGACTTACAGAACCTGACGATGTTCTCGTGCCCAATAAGTGCGTCCAGTTCATGGTTCATGCGTTGACGATAGATACCGTTACGCTCTTTGATGGGGCCATAGATTTTTCTCAGCACTTTCCCTTCAGAACACGGCAAGCTTCAGTTCGTCTCTCTGGGTTAAAATCCAGGTTTCACAGGCATAAGTCACAACAGGGCTGATGATGGTGTAGTAGATCGTGAGTTTCGATTTCACACTAAGCAGCTTAGAACCCAGGAGTTTGGCACCCGCGTAATAACATTTGTGCCCAGTATCTATCCGTGCCTTAATCTCTTCGTCAGATCTATTTTGGGAGGTAATCGTTGCTCCTAGATACTTGAAGCTGCTCACGCCTTTTATGGTTTGATTGCCAACATTAACGTTTTGTGTCTGTCCAGGTTGTCTAGCTGTTTCAAGGTACTCTGCCCAGGTTGTCTAGCTGTTGCAAAGTTGTATAGCATATGACGCAATGTATTACAAAGTGACTCAATCATTTCAATGTCAAAAAAGTTAGCGAATAAGCCTACAGCGCATATCATTTCATCGCTAGATAATTCAGTTGTATCTAATAAAAAACAATGGAAAAACGAATAACAGGACTGAACTAGGAATGATAAATTATTTGAGCCGTCCAGTGGTTAAAATTCGACCGTAATCCATGAAATTTTTAACTCTGTATATAAATCAAGCTGTATTTCTCTTTCTACTGCACATTAATACTTATATATAAGACGGATATCTAAAATATAAAATAATCACTTTTTGACTTAACATACACTGCACAAACTATTGAAAAAGGAATAATATAAATAACACGAAATTCACAGTTAGCGCCAAAATTATTGAAATTTGCGTTGCTGTCAAAACGTATAGATAGCAACGCAGTGACGATTATAGATGTACGATAAATATTATTAATATTAGCAAGGATTAAGTACTGAAAGATAATTGAGGTCGGATGTAAATGACGGTAATATTCTGGAAATTATCGGGTCTGGGACCACCATTACCTTACTATAAGGCATGAACGGAGACACAACTATTCGCAGCTCATTCGGATAATCTGTCTGTAAGCGACTATCTCGACTCTGTACGACTGTTTGACCAAAAAGTATATGGACTGGGCATACCTACAGAATTAGCGTGACTACCTACAAAAATCTGGCGCATAAAATGACCGCCTTTTATAGGGTTGTAACTTAGCAATATGCACAGCTGATATCGATATTTTAGCTAATATGAATTTGTTCTCATTTCATTTATAATCGAATTTGTTACTTAATTTACTTTATTTACATAGGTACGGGGCTGAATTTTTAATTGTGAAATAACTTATCTGAGGAATAAATGTGATTGACAGTTTTATGGCTTTTGTGTAGATAGAAATTATATCCTTCTTTTGTGTTTAAAGTATTACTGGGATGGTGATCCCAGATCCCATATTATTAATGTAAAATAATAATGATTAGTTGAGTAAAAATGAAATAAACTGTTTTAAAAATAAATACTTAGTTATTATTAATTTTTCTGCACATAATTCATCACAAATAGTAAGTTATACAAGCAAGTTGTATATCATATTTTATTTATTCATTCGGATATTAAATGAAAAATATTATTAAATTTCGAAAAATTCGAAAATCTGGCATGATCACGAAATACGATATGCAGGATAACATCCTGGATATCATATTTCATCCACCGTTTCATGATCATGATAGATTTTTATATAAACTATTATTATTATTTGTTCATTTCTGAACAAAATTATTTTTTAATATAATTCCTATAAGACAATTTGTCACTGCTTCTTCTTTCGTGGTGTCTGAACCTTTTTCTGCCACAAATCCCGCAATATATTCTAATACAGCAATTGATAAGGTTTTTTAATAATTTAAATAACGACTCTAATAGAGGCATACTGAAGACCACTCCTGAAAGTTTTTATTTTTTCTCCCCCAACTAGTAGCGACAAACATACATATACTGTGATTTTTAATAATTACCAAACTTTTTAGCAGTGTTTTTATTGGCTAAATAAATTACAAAATTATGCATCTTACATAAAGTAATAATTAAAAAATACATCCCTACCATAACACTTGAAATAAGCTGTAAGACACTTATTTGCTTAGAAATATGCTGAAAAAGTTACAATATTATAAGTGAATAGTGACACAATTTAACTACTTCATTCATTGAATTACCGTCAAAATATAGAAGTATTTATAACACGTGACGGGATGTAATTATGCTTCACAAAATTATTTTAATTTAAAAATCAATTGCCGTACGTTACTTTTGCAAAAACTCAGAAATGCCTCTGAATTAAGAGTTACAATCAAGTCGATTTTAGGTGGTTAGGGTTATCTAGTAACATAATAAAATATAAATAGAAGAAAAACACCTACTGTAAGATAAGATGAAGGCATTGCACTACACAACAAAAAAACTTTTAGCATTCAACAGTTTGACAGCAGTTCTATCACAAAACTCGGCGCTTACATGGCGACGCAGTCACGCATGGATGAGCTAATGACGTCACACGAAAGTGTCAAAATAAGCAATTGACAAACTGTTGTTGTCTCCCTTTTCTAATGAAGCTACTACTTTGTTAAAAGAAACAAAAGTATTTTTGACAAGTGTGTATCGATATTACAGATATTTGTATAACTAATATTTCTATAGTAGAATACGGCGCCTCCATAGGTATTATATATCTCTATGGTTTGACCATAGACTATTTTGTGTTTGACAGTTTACATTGGTGGTATGAATGGTGTAACATTTAATTGCAATGTCACCCGGAAATTGTACATACACAGTTTATTGGCAATAAATATTCTGATTTTGATTCTAAACAATAAATGTTTTATTTTATTTAATTATTTTTTATAAGATAAGGGTGACGAACTAGCACCCAATCCACCTGATGGTAAGTGGTTGTTATAGCCCATAGACATCTGTCCTCGATAACGAATCAACTGTCATCGAGGATAGACCAAGAAGAGGGGGTTTCCAGTAAAATGTGTCTCCGGTTCTCTACATTTACCATACGAAAGACAGCAACGTTGAACTGATATTTTGCGCTGTTATTCTGTGAGAGCGTGGTCCTTCCCCGGTCGAACCGAACCATTCGTGCTGAAAGTATGCTACTAATATAGCTGCAGCATGGCTATACCACGTGAATATATAAAACTGCAATAACGGTATATAATTAGTTATATACGGTGTGTCCCCTGGATTAAGTGCACAAACGAAAATGGGTGAAACTAAACCATTATTCATCGACAGTAAAATTGGAAAAAATTTAAAAAATCGTTATAATTAATATCGACTTTTTAGCTTTTTTATTGCCTATTAAAGACTTTTGTTTAAAACATAATAACTTTTTATTGATTAAGTGAATTTCGTTAAAATAAATAAAATAATATTATGTTTGTTGTTTTCATGTTGCTCTTATCACTTAACGTCTCGTAGCAAAACCTGTGATAAAAATAGCATGTTGCTTGTTTTTTTTTTTTTTGAAAAGTATATAAGATTGAGTTTCATAAAATGGAATTTAAAAAGAGGGTTCTTGGGATTTTATTTTGTAAAAATCGAAATTTATTGAAAAAATCGGACAAAATTTCAAAATTTCTTCAAGAAAACGTAACGTTTTCTGCCACAAATCCCGCAATATATTCTTGATGACTGTTTTTAAAGGGTTTGTTTTTATTTTAACGAAATTCACTTAATTAATAAAAAGTAATTCGATGAATAATGGTCTAGTTTTACCCATTTTCGTTTGTCTACTTTATCCAGGGACACAAAGTATTTAAAAGTAAAAATAAAATTTGTATAGTCTTCACGCCTCCATATAACTTTAACTAACTTTACACGTTTAACTTCAACTATGCCAAATAAAGGTATAAATTTTCCTTTCCCATATCATATATAGATGAAACATTTTACAGATCTGTAAAATTCATGTCATTCAATCTTCAGTGTCTGTCTTAATGTGGTATTAAGTCAATTTGAGAAAAATAGAATTTTTAATAAATTTTAAAGATTTTATTTGAAATTCCAAGTTGAATGCAAGAGATTTAAACTAGCCATTAGAAAACTGCAACTTTATAAGGATAATAATAACGTTATCACAAAGATTCCAGGGGTGGTTTAAAGGGCAACTTTAAAATACTAACTACATTTATCTTCAATTTCGCTTTATATGGTCATTAAGAAAAGATTTATAAAATTAATCATTATAGTATTAATTATTATCTATGACTGTCTTTTTTCACTTACAGTACCAACGAACACAGCGATTCGGTCTTACTACATGCTTACTGCTTCTACTAAAGCTATACTTGTATCTATGAAGATTATTATTTATTTCAACTCTGCTTACTTATAACCGCTACAAGCATTTTATTTAAAAATGTATGTTTAACAAATATAAATTCAATTATACCTATATTGAAAAAGCGTCATTGACGCGCTTGTTAACTAAGTTTTGCTTTATTTAAGAAAACCTATAAATAATGCTGTAAAGATATACCTATTATAACTTTTTAACACTCCTTATGAACTTTTCTAATTTCAATTATGAAGTTATAAAAATAATTTTTAATTACGCCTCTAAATGTGATATATACATGCCGGTCAATACGATAATTATGTATGCATTAAATACCATAAATATATAGAGAATTTAAAAACTCGCTCCTATAATAAATGACTTTGGTGCTACTTTGTAATGTGTATTCAATATTTTTTTTTTCAGTAATACTCATAACTTTGATTGTCCTCAACAATTTTTGATGTGTCACACTCAAACTTAAACTGTATATGACTGTATAAATATGTCAATGAAAATGTTACGTAATTTTAGGAATAAAATAAGTAATATAGCGATTTATAACATTTATAAAGTAGTAATAGTATAGTAAGATAATCAATCATGTAGATAAGAATTTCAAAAGTTATTTCCATGATTTTATTCAATACAATTCAAAATAATATGAAAACTCTTGAAAAAAAATCGAATCTAAATATGTATTAATACTAATTTTCATGTATTTTGCTGAAAAATAAATTCTCGTTATTAACGATAAACCATAGTCAAAAGAACCTATAAAGAACTGCATTTGAACTGTTATAGTTAAGTAATAATTTAAAAAGTTAAGTATATATAGTATGTAAGAATTGGGTATTTTGATATATTATATAAAATACTTAATTACCTAAAAAAACTTATTTATCTTATTCTTGAGAGATGTATTTTTTATGAAATAAAGATTTCAGTAAAATCGTATTGATAGTAAAAGGAAATCGTAAATAATGTCACCTATTTTATCGTCAGTAACTACTCTTATGAACATTGTACCACTGTGTTAATGTTTAATTAAAAGTGACATGTTTTATTACAAAATCTGTTTTATTTAGTCTCATATCATATTATATTACTTTAATGAATGGTTAAATTAATAATAAAATTATTTAAAAAAAATCATATATTTTATTATTGATTTCTGGCCGTATTTTTATATTCAAAGAAAGACATACTTTTCTTTGATATCTTTATTTACGACTTTCTTGTTAAAATGTAGAAATAACACAATAAAAATTTAGAGTTATTCTTGGACCCGAATTTGTTTATAATTTTCAGTGTTTATCCTTAATCCCAGTAAGTCAGTCGACCTACTAACTAGTCCAAGGGTCATTTTATTTACCCGTAGACTAGTGATTACAATTCGATAAATACTTTGGAATGCTGACTGAAGTGTGTGAACGTTTGCCGTGTTTTGGCGGCGTAAGAGAATCCATTATCCCATATCATTCCCGTAAATCACTTAAGATCTGGTCTGACACACCAGGCTTAAAACATTCTAAAACCTTAATCCGGGCTTTTGATCTTAAATTCGCTTCAGAAGCCCTGGGATTAAGTAAAAATAAATTGCGCATTCTGGCAAGAGCCCTAACTGGACACTGTAGTCTTAAAAAGCACATGTCCATCCTGAGACTAAGCAACTCAAGGATGTGTCGGTTCTGTTCCATAACGGAAGAAACGCCTCTACACATCGTAACTGATTGCGGACCCTTAATGCGCAAACGCGAAACTCATCTGGTAAATTATGTACTCCGCCCAGAAGAAGTGAAATTGCTCACGGCTAAGCAACTCCTTCTATTCATTGAAGACATAGGGCTTAGCCGTGAACTATAGCCATAGCAGCGATCACAATAGATCTAGGTCGCAGTGATACTGGTCTCTTTCTTTCCCTAGACCTGCATAGCTGCTCGCACGTAATAAAAAATACCATTCCGGTGGATGTTGTAAGAGGCAGATGATACAGAAGATGAGCAGCAGCAGCTAGTGTAAATTAAACGGTCTACGGGTAATAAAATGACCCGTGGTGACGTGACCCGTTAGTGGATTGACCTACATGGACCACGGGTAAACACTTAATTTTTCACTAAAATTTAATTAATTCATTCATATTATAATTATTAGAAGAAATGGAAGAATTTCAGACATGCATAATATAATAATAATTAAAAAAAACTTATATAATATGTTAGATATTGGCGTATTTTATTATTTATTTGATGTATATATGGAGTGAAGATGTTTTGTTGAATGTTAACGTCATGTGAAATAAAAGCAACAGTTGGAGCAAAATTTGAAATTTACATAATTGTGTAGAGCGTAGGTTTAGACATTTTAAAATAGGTACTAATTTAGAAAATAATTTTAAGTATTTAGATGGAATACCTTGTTACCAGCACATTGGATATTTGGTTCTCGTCTCTCATTATCCGAAATAACGGATGATATATTACGCCTGTGAGATGTTTGAGATTTGGCTTGACCTCTCCTCCCCCCTAATCTCGCGTGATATTTTTCAAAATGCGTATTTTTGTGTACATACGTTTATCTGTGATTTTGTGTTGGTTTTATTAAAACTACCTAATTTGCTTAATTGTTATCATAATTTACACATGTTCGAACCAATTTGTTGGCTCGACCGGAGAAGGACCACGCTCTCACAGAATACCAGCGTCAAATAGTAGCTTCATGCTGCTGTGCTTTGTATGGTGATTTTAGAGAACTGGAAATACTTTATTAGAAACGAGGCATTCCATAGTAGTCTTCTGGGGTAACAACGCATCTGCATTTGGTTCTTAATCGAGGGTTAAGAACCAAATGCAAATGGGTTGCATGTAGCCGTCTGTAGGCCACAGCATTAATTTACAATCAGGTGGACTATTGTGTTACTTTGTGGCGTTCACATATAAACGCGATAAATATTATTGTGCAGTATTAAGCCATATTTTAGTGGAGAAACGTGTTTTAATTAATTTAAACCAATTTTCTCGCAATTTTACTATATATTTGCATTTACTTACTTTATAGATATTTGCCTTGACTCCCCTTTCTCAAACGTGACATAGGGTCAGATTCGGCTGGACCCACTCCCCCGCTAAACGCCCCACGTAATAAATAGACGCCTCCCAATCAATCAAAAAGCTATTTTCTGGGTAAGGAGAAATTATAGTGTACAGCAGGTCTATACGGTAACTATGTTGTCAGTAAAAGGATAAATACTTTGTAGTACATTGCGTCATATGGTTTATGAGCTTTGGTAGCAACTCATGGTCTTTGGTAGTTACATGAGAGCTACATAAAAAACGACGCAATTTACTACAAAGTGACTATCATTTTGATGTCAACAAAAACGCATGCAGTACACTTCTGTGTTTGTACGTACTCAGCCCACTCGTCTTACTACCGGTGTCTCATTCTGCCACACGGTCGGCATACACGAAACTTTAGAAATGGCATACGATTTTTAGGTGAACTTGGACGACGGCGTGACGGAGACGCGACGCGCGAGCGTTACGCCGGGCGCTGGAACGCCGACGCCGCCGCGCGCCCCGCCGCCCGCGCCGCCGCCCGCGCGCCGCCAGCGCATCGACTGCCGGCGTCGACGCCCGCGCGCTGGTTCCTGCTCCTCCTCTGACCTGTCCGATGATGACTCGGAGAAGAAGAAACGCGCCGCCGAGCAAAGTGACGCGCCGTACGAACGCGCGCGCCGCGACTCGCACGACGACTCCAGCGACAGTCAGGAGCGAGGCGGCGCGGCGGGCGGACGTGGCGGCCGACAAGCACCGCGCGCGACGCACACCACGACCGCGGGGCCCGGCGACTCTGGCGGTACGAACGGCAGTACAGGGTCCGCCGGCGACGCTCGAGGCGGCTCCGCCGGTGGTCGACGACGACGTGCGGCGCGCAAGGAGAGCCGTTTACGTGAGTCGCGTTCTCTAAACCGCATCGCTGAGGTCGAAGAAGCGACGACCGCTCGTTGGGCCGCCGGTGGTTTGGTCGCATTTTGCGGCCGCCCGCTGTTGCGACTGTGGGCGGCAGCACGGCCGGCGCCTTCCGCCCGTCGCCTGCATGGCCTCTGCTAACGTTCGGAAAACGAACTTCGTCCCGATCCTGAATCGACGCCGGCGAACGCTCCATTCACTCCCGCTTCATATGGTGCGCAAGTCGCGCGTGTCTTCCCCTCGTGGCTCTTGCCATTGCAAACCAGGCGTAACAATAAATGAATTCGTAAGTAAACCATAAAAATATTTACGGATAATTTGTACCGAAAAGTACATACGAAATAATATTAAAGTTAGAATCATTCTATGATTCATTTATTCGTACGCTTTGGAAAGTGAGCCTCTAAAGAGCTCTCTCATTCTGTGTTTTGCAGGATCTGTAACTCGATTTAGATCTAATTGTATATCCACAATATATCTGTAATAAAGTGCATAATTTTAGTGTGTTCTATTCAAGGTGTTTAACGTGTGTAATGTAGCAACGACGCCCCCGTTTGCCGCCAAATTTATCTACCGGTAGTGTTTTAGAAATATTTTCTTACCGTGATACTTAAATCGACTGGCACTGAAACTGTTTAATTTTTCACATTTTGTACACTTGTTTATGGGAACATTGTGATATAAAACTGATTCAGCAACTGCGTATCGCACAAGGGGCCATCCTCGATGCAGTTTAAAATCAAAAATTAGTCTCATTTATATTAAATAAATATTTTAGGTCAACAGGGTGTCTATGGCAATTCAGTTACTAAGCCTTTATAACGATTAATTTATATTTATGGTTCGTTATAAAGCGCCAAAAACCTTAATACCATTTTTGAGAAATATTATTTATCTTCTACCCACGTCCTCGTTTTTGTACAATAGAATATAATGTAGCTAATTCACGAAAATCATCAGTATTATGTCGCTTGAAGTAATACTTAGGTATACATACTACTGAATTCCAATTATTTGATGTTAGTGTTACTTAAGTAATATCGTCGTGTTGCATTATTTGTCTCAATGTTCTGTTATAGGTAAGCACCCTTAGGGTGTATCTAAGTACGTAGCAATATTCAGTTACGTGTTGTTAAAGTTTTGGAAATTTAGAACCTAGGACGATCTAAAGGTGCGCTTACACGGGCAACTAAAATTGCTCAATTTCAGTCAATACTCATCAACTATGACGTCACGACTACTTCAAGCAATTTACGGCAACGGCAACAAGCATCAATACTGCGCAATACAATATTGAGCGATATGGCGCAACTTCATCAACTAGGCAATACTGTCCTACACGAGCATTTCAGTATTCGCTCGCTATGGACGACATTGTTCTTGCTGCGCAGGGCTTGTAGCGCTTTTTTTAATATTAATCAAAAACAAAAAAGAAGGAAAAGGAATGGACGTATCTGGGTGCGATCGTTTTTGGCAAAGAGGCCGCAATTTTCATTGTGTAAAGAATTAGATGATATATTATTCAAAAACTTTACTAGAATGTCACGAACAGACCCGACCTCTCGCTCTCCCCGCAGAAGCAAGACGGCAAGCCGCAAAACAAACAAGTGCGAATGAGATATATACAAAAATTGCTAGGAATTTCCAAGCCCATTGGATATTCGTCAATTCGTATCTGCGACACTGAGCGATATGAAATACCTGGAGCAATTAGAAGCAATATCGCCGAAATAATTGCCGCAATTTGCTCCATTGCTTTGAAATTGCTCCATTAATTTCTCCAGATCGGTCCATTCGTGTCGCCGAGCAATTATTGCCCTCGTGTAAGCGCACCTTAAGGGGAAGTAGTTTCCGAATTTGTTCTGTTTTCAATCAGCGATAGTTTAAAGTTACATGTTATGAGAATATCTAGGCTGTTTTTAGTCCATATAAGGATATTTCTCTTTTAAACACAGATAATGACAGTATACTAAATATTTATTACGATACAAACTATATCTACCACTGACATGTTCCTATGTATTTTTTTATTTTTTCCAAATTTAAATAATAACTAGGGACCTTCTGAAATAACAAGTAGTATTTGTTAGTTATGTCGTGGTTATCGGACATCCAGCCGTTAATTTGAAGACATAAAATAAAAATAAAAACATGTTCTTGAAAAAAATTAGGATCGGTTCACTTTTGGAGAAGGAAACAAGGGAATACGACATGATGATTTCATCAATCTTTCATAGGTATATATAATCAATCTCAGTTACAGTGGGTCTCTCTCCCTCTTGCGTAGCTCGGTCATTCGAGCACACTGCGACGGCAAATATTTTAACCTACTCTCAATTCTTGCAGCCCAGATATCTTCGAAAAATGTTTTACATTAGTCTCTGGAAATTGTTTGCAATGCCTTAAGTTTCTATGACATAAGAAAATTCTATCTCGGCTTGATATAGTTACATAACTAAAAGAAATAATTCTTTAGTTAGTTGTTAGTTTAAAAGTTATGAATTAATTAAATCACTTATAATACATCATGTTATACTGTTGCGTTTTTGTGTGTTAAATCAGTATATATTCAATTAAAATTTCTCCTATTTATTTTATCATATGATTTGCTATTTGTGCCTTGCTTAGAATCCACATGCAAGATTTTAACGGTTGAAACAGACTTGGCATTATGATACATCACATTTAGAGCATTTTATCACCTTTGTCGTTACCCTAATTAACATTTATTTGTAACAGTACTAAAGATATTTAGATTACTATCAGAAAATATCATCAATCGCCACCTTGGCCAACTGTCAAGTAGTATTTAAACTTGGTTACTGGAATGGTTTAGTAATAGCAAAACTCAAAAATGTCCATGTGTTATGTTAACGCTGCAAATGCACATTCAAATGGCTTTTTAAACTGTAAACCACAATAATAAATGTAGTGTATTCCGTGTCTTATGTTCTGAATTCTATTTAACGAACTTGTTAGCTTTATTCAAGTAATACAGCTAAACATCGAGAGAGGTCAAAGAAATTTTCAATGCTCATGCCTTGTCTGCTTCCGCCAGAATCATATTTCTCTTTGATGTAAAAATAGTTTTGTTTTGAATTTGTAAGCAATTTAAAATTAGATTGTTGGGCGAATTCAATGTTGTGTATTCAAAAATTTATGTGCATAAGTATTTAAATTGTTGTAAATAAAATAGTTTATCTGAAATATTATATAGATAAAATGATTAAGTAAGTTGTATTTTATAATTTTTAGTTGGTTTCATTCATATTTTTATATTCACATTTATAATTTAATAACATCATGAAATAACTAAGACCAAAGATTAGAAATTTTTCTTTATGCATTTTACTTTACAATACTTTCTCCATGCCAATAAACTAAGAACGTAATAATTTGAACAATACTTTTTTGTAATATAAGTATGATTTTAATATAACATAGGATAAATGACCTCACATGTGTCTTGTACCACTGTCAACTTTTTCTTACTGTGCAACTTGAGCCTTCCTTTTGATTCCAGCCTTTATAAAAACCTAATAAATAATACTTATTAATAGTTATAATCCGGTATATCAGTGAAAGATAAAATCCATTAACTCTTAAAAATTCTTTTGAATACATCTGCTATTAATACCTATAACAATTTATGTTTGAGTTTTATTTTTATTCTTGCAATTAAAAATTATCCCACTTTAATGCTAGAAATATAAAAGAAAATGTTATTTTTAAAAATAATAAAGTGCCAGAGACCAGTATCAGCCACAAAACAGCGTACCGCACTTGAAAATCAATATGAAGCCGTTACAATTTGACCATACCGTAATACTTTCAGGAAAAATCACACATCATTGTAACATGATGGCTACAGCTACATAACACCAAAATAGATAGAGTACGCAACTAAACATCAAAACTGCTTATCTCGATATGACACTGGGTAGCCTCTACGAAACATAACCTATACCGCTCCGCAACATTGACGTCGCGTGCGTCGTACAACCGAAAGGTTCTTTGCTACCTACCTTGTGTTTATTTTATGTTCTATTTTATTCTTAGAATTTTTTTAACAAACAATAAAAAATAAAAGCAAAATAATAGGTTTGCCTCCAGGTGTACCGACACTAACTTAGTGAACAGACTATACCATAGAATGACTAAAAAAGTCGCCTAATTTATATTGCTAGAGTGATTAAAATATAAGTGTTCCACCTTCATTTTTTCTTATTATAATTTCTTTTATTTTCTACCCTCATTCCTAACTACTATATTTTACGGTTTAAGTATATTCAAATATTTTCATGTTGCCCTTTACAAATTTAATGACATAACAGAATAAATTTAGTTTTTAAATTGAAATCAGCATGTATTGTTTCTTTTCCAATATATTTTATTTAAAAGAAACCACGTGCTGATTTGAATTTATGTATACATATGCATAATTCACGTTCCGCTTTTCTATAAAGTCGCATAGTCGCAACTTATCCATTCTTCCTTTGGATACATCATAATTGACAACCATATCTCCTAGACCTAATAATAGTATCTTCTTCAGCTCATGTCGCCATGCATGGCCAGTGTTTCTTAGATGAATTTTTCTATAGTATGTGTCAAATCGATTGAGAAAAACGGACAATGACCTCAGATATGAGCCGAACTTATCGAAAAGGCGTAACTTACAAAATTTCAATTTAGATGTGATAACAATATTTAAATATTGATATTATTCACACTTCTAGGTCACATATGTTTTGTTTTTTTGTTTCTTAAATAATATTGTCTGTGGTTCCTAACATCGTAAAATCTTACGGTACATCGCGAAAAATGTTTTATATTTCAATTTATGGTAAGTAACGTAGCAATTCATTTAATAACAGTTTCATATTAAAAAAAATATTTGAAGCAATATAATCACCATATTGAGCTTTTGCAAATTCATCCCTTTAAAATAAACAAAACGCGCGTTACGTCAGTTCGTTCTAAAAGAAACGTGACAATGACAGCCAGAAATGCGTCACCTTCTTTTGGCCGGTCCGCATGCACCGAATAAAAATAAAGTTCTTATATAATATTGAAAATAAAGTTTTATATTTTGAATAAGTACGTACTTATTCGGTGTCGTTATCACTCGAATCTTTATATGTGTTATAAATTAATGCTTTTTGTTGTTAAATGAATAAAGTGCTTTATAACAATATATGATTTTTCTTCTACGGCGATCTTTTACATAACTTTTAATAATAGTTAATAAATATATATTATATCAATAATTACGAAAAAATTAATAAAAAAATCATTATAAATAAAGAAAGTACTACATATAAAATGTGCCTACACATTGAAGGTTTGTAACCCCTGGTTAAACGACCAAAAGGTCATTGTCCTTTGTTTTCAATCGATTTGGCACATACTATACCATGTATTGTTATTTCTTTCGTATAAAATTCGAACTCCTTGAATCTTTTCTCAAATCAATTTTAGTGCCAGGTATATGGAGTCTTTGTGTAACGGTGCTCGAAACGCTGTCTAATCTGAGGTTTAAACTGCTGAGTATAGACTGAAGTTGACAGACTGTTCAACAGCTTGTTTATTAAACCCAGCGGCACGTGCAGCAGAAGTGCTTTCTGATTTTCGTATCGACAATTTTGGATGCCTGCTTGATCCTAAAAATACCTAAACCCAATCTTTGCCAGCTTCCTTTTTTTCCAAAGTTAAAGAGATGTTGCTGCCCATTTTTTACTGCAAGAGTGTATGCCAAAGCCCTTAAATCTTTTGTGGTAAGTCCATAAAAACGACTCTCCATATCCATTACATAATTACAAAATTCTTTCCCTTCGTCGTCAAAAAATGTTCGCTTTTTGGGCTTAAAGGAACTCACCGAAGTTGTAGGAGCAGCAGGATCTTCTAGGGCTGCACGAGCTTCTTTAACTTCTCTTTCGAGGCAGTGGCGAAGCTAGACCTCCAAACTAGGGCAAGCCCAAGATATAAATTGATAAAAATACGGATTGTTGTTTTTAGCAGTTTTATAAAAATACACCTATCTTGATCTGTCTCCACTCCTCAGTTTCATATTCAGTGCTGTCGAGGACTGTTTAGCACACAGAAGGCATACTACTGCTAGATAGATTGTATTACATATCAGTAATTGCATAGCTTCGGTGGCTTTGAAGAAAGCCGTTTGGTTTTGTTTGAGCGAAAGAAAAGAAAGAAAATTTACATACAATACATGAACAAAAGTAAAACATGAACAAAGTTACAAACAATGTACAAAGTTAAAAAAAATATATTTACATTCTAAATGGAATCGTCTCTCTTTCTGGAAAGATTTAATTACATCCACGTAAAATGTTGGTGAACGTTTTAATTGTACCAATAATTGTTTTTTAATTGCGATTATTGATAAGACTGAAATACGCTCTTGACCTTGTGTATTAGCACTTTAACACACTTCAATTCATCACAAGGAACACTATTATCCTCCATTTTCACTAAAAATCTTTAAAAAAGCATAAATTTTATATATTATATAAATCGCTTAAGCTAAACACACAGAGTATAAACAAACATTGAAGTGTGAAATAAACTTGAAACGTATTGCCCGCGCCTCCGCTTTTGACAACTTCATTCCTAAAGCCTGGCTTTAAATCTCTATACTAATTGCTATATATATACAATCGTAGTTATATTTCATTATAGAATATTTTGCCATAGGTTAGAAAGAGAGCGATCGTCTTCTCGAAAGCGCCGTAAAAAGCCCACGCGAGCGAGAGAGACAACTAATCGCTCTGTTAAAACTCATTTTTTATGACAGCAGCAGTATCGCTTAGGCAATACGACATCGGTTGACCTGTGTCGAACAGTGGAGTGCGTGGGAAATTTGAAATAGTTTGAAAATGTTTACGAGTTATTTTATTTGTTGATATTATTGATTGATTCAGTTTAAATAAGGCAAGCCCGGCTTTTCGGCTTCTATGGAGGCTTCGCCACTGTTTCGAGGGTCATTTGTGGCACAGAATATGTTTTCGACGTTAATTTATGCAACAATTTCCCTTCAATTACAATATCTACCGCATTTTTTATATTTTCTTCATTCCAATTCCCCATCTGTCCAGTCTGAGGCGTAGTGCTTTCTTTGCGTTGTTTAGCTTCAGTACTGAGACGTTGAGAAGGTTCCGTAGTTTTGGAGACATCGATGTATAAAAACGTTTCAGAAATGTGATAGTTAAAATAAATTTTGGAACTCTTTTCCGGAAGGTATCGTATTCTCTTTATTTTGAACCACTTCACTTGATTTCCGTTATTATCTTTTGAGCAATTGAACACTCTTTCATCAGCGAATTTTTTTTAAATCATAAAATTCATTGTATTTAAATTCTTTAGTTTTGTAGAGCGTTTTAATGAAGAAATTACCTTCAACAGTTATTGTTTTTATTTTTCGATTGTGCTCGTTTGAGAATTGATGAATAATCAAGCATACATTAAACCTCAGAATTTTTTTGGTGACTCAATATTGATGTGCATGTTGTCCATCTCCATGTAGCTGTATCCTGATTCAAGTAATTTGTGTTCAATTTTTCGTAAGTGAGTAATGTTGTAGACTGCAAATATAAATACTGCAGCAACATATTGGTTCCGGTTTTGTCCTCCACACGTATCAGAATACAGACATACTTCCTATTTCGGAACTGCCTCGTTTTCCATTAATTTCGGACCAAGCAAAACAATATTCGTCGTTTGGCAGCGCTACTTCATATATACAGAGATTGTAAACACATAGTTTTCGACAATAATAAAGTTGTCCCATCAGTCCAGATGTATTTGTAACACAGCTTGTAAATCGAATGTTACAAAGCTAGACTTTATCTTTTTCTCCTCTTTCTTTGTCCTTCGCTTTTTCTGAGTTACAAGACACTTTCCTTGCTCAATGATCCTCGTATTCCCCTCTCAACACTAGTTTTTCGTCGTCACTAGCTTTGATGAAATTGGAGCATATTAAACATTGATCCTTTTTTGAAACAAAAAAGCTAAAATTTTAATGGGTACAAAATATTCATCTGTACCTAACGTTATTTCAGACACCGGTATCATATTATTTTCAGTACACATGTCTTTATAAATTTGATGCCTTTTCATGATGGATAACGAAGCATCCAGACAAAGACGCTTCGAAGTTAGCCTTATGAAGTGTAATTCCATAACACCTGTTTTTTCACAAAGTTCAAATCAGCTTCATTAGGCTTATTTGGGGGTTCATATTTACCTCTCTTGTCATTATCCTTGTACAGCCCCATATCATTTCGCTTTCGAATAGCATCATTCACAACAGTCGAAGAAATAGCTAGCGTGTAACAAAAAAAAACTTCTGACATATCTGCTTCTTCTCTCCGTTGTGAAAAAAGAAACATCTTTTTTTGAATTGACTCTGTTTTTTAGTCAACGAATAGCAAGAACTCTCTTCTGAGTATCTATTTCCACATTACCGAGAATGAAATCCTTTTGCTCGGTATACCTCAAACTCCAGTAGTGGCGACATGAATTATTTCTTTCTTCTGGAGAGATCACACTACATTTATAGAAACATTTCTCACAGTCAATTTCTATTAGTGTTTAGCACTGCTATCTTTTTTCTCGTAGAATAAGGTACACCTCCAGATCATCTTTTCTTCGCTATATTCACTTTCCAATTTTCAGGTTCAGGTTTCATCCAATGTTTCCTTTTCCGAGTAGCATCGAATACTCCTTTCAATAAGAGTCCCCAAAGAAATATTACGACTTGCTGTGCGTCAGATATTAGCAACATTTGTGCGATCATAACAAAACACAACTTCTGACTAAACTACCGAGCTATCAAAACTTTTATTTCTATAACTGACAACTGCAATCGATCGCTCTCGTACCTACTGGTAAAAAATCATAGACATTTATTTCGTTTTTTGCTGTAGAGAAATTAGTAAACCAAGCAAGAATTATTTAACTGGTAAAATGGAATAAATTTCTTTATAATAGTTATGGTGTTTAAATTATATGGTTCATAATTATAAATGCGCTTATCACCTTTTCTCAGAAAAATTCTTACCATTTTACTATTTAAATTATAAAATGTAAAAACTTTATTGTTGTTAACTGTATAAACTGAAACGAATTGAAGCCGAAGCCGAATTGAAAAGTTATTTAGTATGTTATACTGGTATATTTTTTTTTTTCAAAATGTGAGAAGATATTTCTTTTACAAACTCATTATCTCTGTAGCTATTGGACTCTGCGTTTATTCGGTTTTACCAGTAGATAGCGCGTAAAAAATTACATGTTACTGCCTTTTTAACTCGATTTAGTAACGATTTATTGAACAAGCTCATTTTATATTTACGATGCATTTTCTTCTTGTTGCCAACTGGACGCTGATCCACGGTTCCTGCGATAACGTGAAACCCTTTAGTTAAGGACATTCGACAGTTTTTTTACGGAAACTAATTCACATTACCTATTAAAGTATGGAATGTCCTACCCATTCTGATACGCCATGCCACAAATCCTTAGTAATTGAACACTATTTGTCATTGCTTTGTATGTAATCTTAATTATTACTTATTTATTATGTTTATTATTGTATGATTCATATTTAAAATGTACTAGCCGTTCTCCGCGACTTTGCTCGCGTGTTATTTAGGATTTTAATATTGTTTTTTGCGCGGAACCCTAATTATTTTTCTAAAATAAGAGTAGCCTAAGTTACTCCTTAAAACATCAGCTATCTGCGAGTGAAAGTCTCGTCAAAATCGGTCCAGTAATTTCGGAGATTAGCCAGAACAAACAGACACAGATAATTTTTTTAAAAATTGTGTTTTTGTTATAAGTACCTACTACCTAAGTAGCCATGTAGTAAAAAACTGTTATTTTGACATTACGAATAGACACTTCTATTTTATTTATTTGTATAGATGTGTCCGAGTGTTTTAAAAATATTTTATGGTATATAGCTAAGATATTTTTAAATATGTATAATTGTAATTTAAATAATTGTTATATTTACAATTAATGAAAAGAAAATAGATTGATATACATATTTACATAACACAAGTAAGTGACAAATATATCTGGTTCATGGTTTTATTTTATTTATTTCTATTTTTTTAATTATGCTTAATTTAGGTACACCACTTTGGTTGCTTATTAAAACGCATAATTCCTTTATTTTTTGTAATTATTATTTATGGTGTAAAATAAAGTTATATTTATTTATTATTATCATTAACCAAAACATTGTTGTGTTTGTTAAATTTGTTCCACCTCTGACTCTAACCTCGAAGTTATATTCTATTTGTACAAAATCGCTACGCAGAATATGTTTAGGATCTAAATTATTTGAGATTATTAGAAACGAGCATGTCCAGAGCAACTTGATAAAACCCAAAGGATTGGTAGCTGTAATGGCAAGTAGACGAAAAACCAATAAACGTTGGGGATAAAGTTGTCTAGATGAAGTCTCGTAACACAAAGCAAATTGTTGTTATACGACACATAACTAGATTAGTGACTAGCAGTTCTGGCGCATACTAATGGAAGGATTATATTATTATATCTAATATAATAATAAGCATTATATATAATGCTTATTATGTTATATGCTTACTATATATGACTGCCTCGTTGGTCTAGTGGTTGTAGTAGTGCGACTGCTGATCATGAGGTCCTGGGTTCGAATCCTGGGTCGGGCCAAAAAATCAATTATTAAGTTTTTCTGTCAAGAAATTCTC
This sequence comes from Parnassius apollo, assembly GCA_907164705.1. Lineage (NCBI taxonomy): Eukaryota > Metazoa > Arthropoda > Insecta > Lepidoptera > Papilionidae > Parnassius > Parnassius apollo. Next base: position 15,417,817 of record CAJQZP010000212.1, read on the forward strand.
AGTAGCTGCCCGGAGTCAGGAAGTTGGCGGTGTCTCACCCCCGAGCCTCGGAAAGCACGTAAAGCCGTTGGTCCTGCGCCTGATATCTCTCCCGGTCGCGTCGGTTTACCGTCCCATCGGATTACGAGAGTGAGGGAATAGAGAGTGCACCTGTGCTTGCGCATACACTTGGCACTATAATCCTGTCCTGCACCGATGACTAGCCTCCTTTGAGGCAGGCCGCCATGGCCGAAATTCGGTCTGGAGGACATTGTATATATATATATAGAAAATTAAAGGCAAGAAAACTCATCCTTAGCCTTCTTCGTGTATAGTTGGCTGCAAGTATTCAAGTACTGTAATAGCTACTACTACTACTACTAACTACTATACTACTGCAATTAATATCAGGAAGACCGTAAGTTTGTTTGTAACATTTTATGACAAAAAGCTAACAGTAGACTTAATCGGACTTAAAAGGAAATTAGATCCGCCTACGGGTATTAGTGTTCTGTGGCCATGATACTAAGTTTGTTGCTTCCTTTTTTTAAGATCATAACTTCCTGGATCCTGACGCCCCGTATAGGGGACAATCAGTGCCTTCCGCTGTCGGCTGTTATTGTCAACGTTATAATAATAGATGCAAAAGATTATATATAGATAGCACTTTCTACAAATTTGACTTTAGGCCCACAATAAGCGAGGAAGTTTTTGTTACGCCGGTTTGAAATCGCGCGCTAACAGACTACCAAAGAAATGAATACCCGTGGTAAGTTTTAAAGTGTTTTTTATTGGAATAACGCATGTTTCTTTTGAAATTGTAATGTATTGTCATAATGATGCTACTTGACATATTATATAGGCTGCACTAAAAGTATCGGGAATGGAATATTTCCACTGTTCCTGTCATATTAAAATCTTTTTAATTGAAAACTCCTTGGTTTTAAAAATCGAATACCATTTATTTATTTAAAAAAAAGATTCTCGGTCTTGTCACGAGGTTGTAAAACTTGTTTAGTCGTTGAGAAAATGGAATTGACTCAATAAAATTCAAGAGCGATGATTTATTATGACTTTCGAAGTGGTTTAACACAAAAACAGTGTGTTGACCGGATGATTTCTGCATTTGGTGATGAAGCCCCATCCAAAACCACAATTTATCGCTGGTTTGCTGAATTTCAACGTGGACGTGTCAAGCTCAGTGACCCCGCATCGTCCAAAAACTGCAGTCACCCAAGAAAACGTTGATGCTGTGCGTAAGCTGATTGAGGAAGATCGACATGTGAACCGCAATAAAATTGGCATGAGTCAATAAATCTCAAAATAGAAAAAAGTGCCCAAAAACAAAAAAATAAATATAACCAAAATTTCGTTCACGGAGTGTTGCAAAAAAAATGGTGGCCACGTTTGTCTCCAAAACCGGCCATGTTACGACTATTCCTCTTGAAGGACAAAAAACGCTTAATGCAGAATGGTATGCAAGCATTTGTTTGCCACAGGTCGTTTCTGAACTCCGTAAAGAGAACTGCAACCGCCGCATCATTCTCCATCACGACAATGCGAGTTCTCACACCGCACACAGAACAAAAGAGTTTTTAGAGCAAGAAAACATAGAATTATTAGACCATCCGCCGTACAGCACCGACCTAAGCCCTAATGATTTCTATACTTTCCCTAAAATAAAGAATAAATTGCGTAGAGAAAGATTTTCATCACCTCAAGAAGCTGTGGATGCCTACAAAACGGCCATTTTGGAGACCCCAACTTCCGAATGGAATGGTTGCTTCAATGATTGGTTCCATCGTATGGAAAAATGTGTCAAATTTCGCGGAGAATACTTCGAAAAGCAATAAATACATTTTTAAATAGTAATGTTGTGTCACTTCCTTGATTCCCGTAATTTTCAGTGCCGCCCTCGTATGAACACTTTTTTTTCGTATGTATTTCGATAAATGATATGACCGTACTGATTCCTCGTTCGTGGATATCCCGCATAGAGGCCTTTGGGTTTCGGCTCTTACGTTTCGGCTTTACGTATGTATTTAATATACATTGTGGTTAAAAGTTTCTTATTATTTCCTAGGCTTACTTCAGAACTTTCTTCGGAACAGATACAGTCAGATTTAGAGTTCAGAGATGATGACTCAATCATCGAAGGTATTTCCGATGACGAGGACTCGATTTCTCCTACTCCTCATGCAGAAACCCTCCAAGGAGAAGAAAGCTCTCGTGAGTATTCTAGTAATGATGATGTACCAATATATATGTGTATTACAAACACCATTAGAATATTTTACCAGATACATTCCTGAAGAAATATTCAGCTCCTTTTCAAATCAAACTTATTTACATGAAACAGGGAAGACCTTAGGTACAACAAAATATGAAAATCTTTTTTGGCATATGTATCGCCATGAGCTATTTGGGTTAGCCAAGAATTAAAATGTATTGGATGAATAAAACTAGGATCCCAATGATAGTCTATCGTATGACTAGAAATCGTTTTTTTTTGATAAGGACTAACCTGAAACTATTGACCGATCTTGATGTCGATACGGCTGCCAAACAATATAAGTTTTGGAAAGTGCAACCCCTGATTGAAACGGTACGAAAAACTTGCCTAGAAAACTCAGACCTCAGGAAGTCAGTATTAATGAAAAAATAATACCATTTTAGGGCCGAGTATTAATGCGGCAGTTTATCAGGGGAAAACCAAACCCTTGTGGGCTGAATAATTTCGGTTCCAGCCCAAATGGAACACCCTTAGATTTTTTCTTGTAGGAGGGCAAGGCTGATTGCAAACTACCGACTGCTGAAGCTGAAGGTCTGGATATTGGCGGAAAAGTCGTAATGAGACTGGCTAATAATTTACCTGATGGTTCCAAGCTATACATGGATAGATATTTTACATCAATTAAGCTGTTAGACAAACTATATACAGAGAAAAAAATGCAAAGAAGGAGCACTTTCAAGAAGTCAAAAATCCAAGATCCATGAAGAATCCATGCAAGATCAGGGACGCGGTTCTTCTGACCAATGACTCCACGACTTAAAAATGAGGTGTAAAATTTGAAAGATTTCATAGCCAGAAAGTTAATTTGTTTGGAAAAATGTAAAGGTTAATGTTTCTTTCTGTACTATGTATTAGATTTATTAAATATTAGATTAAAAATAAATAAACCAAACCCGTTTTTTTTATTCATAAAAGTAGAAATATTAAAAATATTTTTAATGTGCAAAGAAGTAAAGAGCAAACAACTTAGGCATTGTTTTCTGTTTTAATATAAGTAATACTATAGAAAGTGATAAGCTTTTATATAAAACTAACTACAGTTAAATGACATTGTGTAACAAAAAACTTCACCTCAGTTTCAACTAGCGACACCTGGCGAGTGCAAGATTATTAGCCCTCATTAGCAAGGAATGATGGCCTAATGGCTTGTTCGAAGTGGTTTGACAACAAACCAGTAGTTATAACATCATCTGCAGATTCAAAGTTACCTGAAAACGAATGCCGGCGTTGGTGTAAGAAGACGAAGCAATACATTGAGATTAAAAGGTCTTATGCTATTCAGCAATATAACGAAAATATGCAGGGAGTGGACATGCTGGTTATGTTTATTAGCTTTTATGGAATAAGCGCACGCTCAAAAATGGACGATTCGATTGATATGCCATTTATTCGATTTTGCGGCAGCTGCACGATGGTTGGTCTACCGGAAAGAAGCCCAAATGTTGGAGACTCCTAAAAAGAACACTCTAGATTATTTGGAGTTCAAAGCTGAAATAGCAAATTCTTTGCCCTATTTCACTTCAGCAAGAGAGCAAATACCTGTACGAGGAAGTTTATGATATGCCAGCAGACGCTAGTCAAATTAGCCGCAAGAGGAAATATGTCCCTCAACCCCCATTGCAGCTGAGGACAGCCATGGCAAGTCATTTATCAATGATTGGTAACGAGTCAGATGACCAAAGATGCTGCTTGCCAGGAGCAAGATAACAAGGGTATTCTGCTCAACTAGTAGCATGCATCTGTGTTTGGTCGCGGGGCACAATTGTTACAAACAATATCACGAACAAAATAATTTCTATCTGAATAAACACTTCTTTCTTTCACTGAGCTTTAAGGTTTTAGTTATATCTTTCTCATAGCACACAAACTGAAAGTCCGCTTTAGGGGACACTTCATAAAATAAATATATAAATAGAAAAAAAAACTATATTTTGCTGCTTTATAATATATTTTTAAGTATGCTTATCAAAAATTGTTTCAATATCTATCAAAACAACACCTCAGGACCGAGGAGGTTGATTATTCTCACCTGTCTCCCTAAATTGGGGTTTTGCAAGCAGACTGCAAAACCTTGTCCGTCGATCAGGAGGATGAACTGTGTGAAGAGGTTGGCAATTGAAAAAAAAGTTTTAAGTACACTTTTATTTTAGGCAAATTAATTTCACTAGGAACTGTTTTCAGGTCATAATTTTGTAAGTCAAACGTAATAGCGTGCGTATTACCACAGATTAATAAATAGTTTACCAACAGATACATCACTCCCATACAAAACCGAAAATACCTACGCTTTATAGCCTACAAAATCTTAATAATATCTGCTGCTCGCTGCGAGAAGAAAATGTACCGTAAGTACGCGCTCGAAGAGTCGACATTGTGTTGCCCGCTGTGCGACTCACGTGGAAGCACGTCATCGCACGAATGCGCTAAGGTCGTACCTATGATGATTATTGTAATAAAACGAATGTTGCGAAATACATACTAACAATATTTTTTATTTGTCAATCAAATATGTTAGAGTTTTATAAACTAATTTATACTTGTTTTCCTTCTCTGAATTCTCGGTTATTAAATTTTATCGTTGAAGTTTGCTAAATCGCGTAAATAATCACGAGGAAAACAGGAGCAAAGCAGAGGAAAAACAATGGTTTGTAAAATCTGCAACACTGTGCTGCCAGACGATTCATTATGACGTTGTCAAAATTATTTGAGAATAATCTTTCAAATTCTTCAATATAATTATTAAACGGTTCTGGTGGGAATTTTAGCCCACCATAAAAAGATTAATCTTTATTATAAGTACACAGTGTTGTTTCGTGAACAGTAAGGGTTTCCTGTAACAAAGCATTGAAGCTAGTGCAGTTATGTTTTTTTTGCATCACTTACATAATAAACTTTAATATTAGAGTCAACGCAAAAAAGACAATTTTATTTGTTTTTTTACTTTTACACCCATACACTGCACAATAATTACATGGTTCTGGCATTTCGATTAATAAGCGCGGGAAACGTGCGCAGTGCAATGTCGGTGCTTGCGGCAGCCCTATGTCGGTTGTATCGTGGACGAAACGAAGAGCGGTAGGCATATAACGCGTGGCCTAGAGCGAGTGAAGGAGGCCTGGTATTACGTATTTTATGTAAGGGTAGTAAATGTTGGTGTTTTGTGATCGTGTAGTAAAAAAAAAATACACCACAACGATGTATCACACTTGCGCAGATTCGGGGCGTATCGCTAGTACATCATCATCATCATTACATCCCTTCACAAGTCCACAGCTGAACGTAACCCTACCGGAATAAAACAACACGCTCCTGAGGCACCTGTAACCATCGATTTTCTGAATTCCACCCACCTAGGTGGGTTACTTATGCGTTATAGAAAACTTCAATTATCTACTCCAATCAAAGCCTAAAAATGTTAAGAGTAAGATTCAATTTCACTTGTAAGTTTTTGTAACATGCTGAGAATAAGATACAAACTTACTGGTGGGTGGCACGTGTCGCTGCATGTTTGTTTTATTTACTCTATCTTTTTTAAATCACTCAATACAGGTAGATATAACTTGTGTGACATATGATTCATGTTATTACTTGTTATATATCGTGAAATGTTCCATGCCTACATATTACTATTCAACATGACACGGAAACTAATTTGTTGATTCATCAATCCGCATTTCTAATCTTACATTATCTAACAGATACAAATGAATGTAATGAACTAGTCCTAGCAAACATTAAACATAATATAGCAATTAGTCCAGTCCTATACAAAAATATCGATTTTGTGTATATTTAATATAAAACATATAATTGTAACTTACTTAAGTTTCAAAACATCATATAATTTATACTTGCGATGTTCTCACGTAGTGAAACATCATTTTTTTTTTTGATTTGGTTAAGCACTTGTACTTGTTTTGCAATATTTATTTGAATTCATTACTTTTTTGACGATGAAAACCGACCGGCCCCAGGGTTCTTATGATTGATGATACCGCGAGGCGAAACTGGTCAGTTTTTATACTCAATAAATTAATATTTTTTAATAAATATTGTGAAACAATGCTTAACCAAATCACAAAAATCATAACATTGTCAGTTCCTAGTGCATTGGAAATTTTTTATAAAGGCGCAATTTTAAATCTTAGAGTAAAGCTGAAAGCCTTAGGACTGACCGCACTCCACTAAATGAAAAACAGTAGTTAAGAAGTAGGTACCTACTGCTTGGATTTGAAAATGTGGATGACATGAATTGATATATTTGTGGAAATATGGTGGATAAAAAATAATTACTACCATAAACAGTTTATTACTAACATATTATATGCTAAAAGGAAAATTTAAGTTCATAATTGTTGAGTATTGTGCGATATATTTCTTTTTCGAATTTACCGAAACCATTCGCCTCTTAATTCATACGTACATTGTATATAATATGAACAAAGCAAAAAAAATGTCAAAATCACGACTTGAAGAAAAGCATATATATTATAATATAATGGATGATATTTATAATTCCTTTAACTATGTAATTTCATAAAATTAAGTTGCTTTTTTAAGTTGTAATTCCACATTACATTTATTTTACTAGTTAATAAAATGTAAGTACTATGATTTATTTCGTCGTCTCTGTCACAATTGCCTTACACTTTTATATTATCTATTGTATATATCCAATAATGCAGTATAAGGCTATTGGTGAATTGTATCTATTTTTACTTTTTATATGTTTGCACAACTTGGCAAACTATTTACAGACTTAAACTAACCAGTGGTGTTCTATATATCTTATAACTCTTTTTAATCTGATGTACCTTCCTAATAAAATATTTATTTTATTAATTGAATATCGGTATTTAGATTATATAAGCTTTTACATATTCGTAGTTAGCTAGCGAATTGATGTAATGTCTGTAGAACTAAACCTTAGATCAGTAAAATGTCAATGCGTGTTCAATCGATATTTTCTTGCCATTAAAATTTTATTAAGGCGTGTTATAATTTATATTTTTGGTTTATATTATTCATGTGACGTATGTTAGTTAAAATTGTAATAAAAAGTATTATTTGGCCACTTTCAATGTTATTATCTACAAGTCTTTATGATCACGTTAACCATCGCTTCCTAAAATTAAGTATTATCTCTAAAGCTCTCTTTCTATTGTCATTTAGTAAAAAGAAAGCTATTAGCATTTCTTACATTGACGTCGATGTTTATGTGTAAGGTCTTATATTGTTAATAAAGTGGCAGTTTTTAATTTTATTGAATAACAAAGGAGCACACAGTCCACCTGATGGTAAGTTGATGCTTTAGACTATATAAACATCTACACCAATCCTCGATTAAGAATCAAAATGCGGGTGCACTGCCACCCCTGAGGACTAAGATGAAATGCCTCGTTTCCATTAAAAAGGCTATTTCTGTTTTCTACACTCACCATACGAAACACAGCATCATGAAGCTGCTATTTTATGCTGGTTTTCTGTGATATTGTTGCGCGCTGTAATTAGCCCACATTAGCGCCATCTGATATCAAGCAGTAGAAATAGGAGCGTCAATATCTTCCTATAACTCTCCCACTAACGCCATCTAGTATCGAATGGAAGAACTAAGCTTTCTAGAAAGCTCCACACTCGAACTTTCTTCACCTGGTCGGTCGGTGGCCGGTATTTGCTGGAATATTCTGGATGTTTCGGTGGAAAACGCCTATATAAAGTCGTTAAGGGGCGCGACCGGGGCACTATTGAATTGGCGATACGAGCGAAGCCTTCGGAGTGAAATAAAGTAAACTAAAGTGTTAAGTGTAATTATTAGTGTGATTTAAGTTTTAATTGGTGTTCAGTAATTAAAGTGTTAATTTTGGTAATTCAATCTGCAGTTTTTATTGTCACGAACCCTAAGCTCGTAACAATATATATCGTGGTCTTTCCCCAGTCGAGCAGACTCATTCATGCCACAACCAAAATATAACTGCAGCGTGGCTCTACCGCGAAAGTTTGAAGTAAAGTTTGGAATTTGGAAATATAAGCTTAGTTGACATGTTTTCTTAATCAGCCAGTAAGTCTACTAGCGAACATGGGCCTCTCCAGTTGAAGGGAAGACTTGCCTTAACGTCATGCTTGTTATGCGGATTGTGACGTAAGACGTCTTGAAATTTTGATGAACTTGGTATTTTACGCCTGGCGTAAACGAGTTTGTTATACCGCCATCCATCTAAGGGCATGGGGTTTTTCTAGTGTTCCCAATAGTCGTTTCTTATGACACCCACGAGACAAAATGTGGTGATGGATTCTCTAACACAACCTCACTAACATGAAGAGTTGAATAAATTTCATCCATTATTATTTATCTAGCAAAAATTTATAAAAATTGTATATATTATATACACCATCTGTTCTATAGATTAAAATAAAGGAATAATAAACAAAAAGTAGATTGATCAAGTAATAAGTGGCAATAAGACGGTATTATCAGATTTATTTACCTTTGTTAGTTATACATTGGTAAAAATATTAATGCTATGAAACAATTTGACTTAGCATTTGGTTTGTAACAATAAATTCACGCAGAGGTAATGATTACGTAATAAATGAGCGCTACTGGAAATCCTCATTAAAAGCTATGTGAGGCAGCGATGCTGCAGGTCAACACAGAAAATGTTTAAATTTCAATCCACACTGACATGGTGATGCAAAGCTTTTCGTAATTATTGTTACTTAATCTTATGTGCCTAAGAAATAAAAATTTCCTAAAATATGGAACCTCTTGAACATGTTAGCTAATTAAATGACAAGTATTTTTTTCTTGTTATTCAGTATAAGATTAATTATTTAATACAAATAACTATAACCCTTAAAAAATTTAGTAATAGTATCATAGAGATTTTAAGAATAGTATATACCTATATCCATAAACAAATAAAGTTGTATATTTATTTAAAACAAATAATGCATGAACATATTCTTTTTGAACTTGATTTGTTCCTAATTGCAGGCTATAATTTAAGTTACTGAATTGTGAAACGTGGTATTAAAACTAGCTTAATTACTCAAAAGCAAGTTTGATTTTTTTAAAGGCCACGATAATTTAGGTAATATTATAAATAAAAGAGGTGTTTACCCTCTAAGTGGGTAGGTAAGAGTCATTAAAAGTGATACTTATATATTACATTTAGACCCCAATCTACTTTCAATTGAAGTATACATAAGAAACTTAAGAACAATAAATGCAGTGTTAACATTTAAAAGAACCTAAGTTGAAACACAATAAAAACATTATACAACTTTACTAATGAATTATTTTTTTGATAAAACATGTTTTTCACAAGCAAATAACTACATATAAGATTTTATAAATTATAAACTATTGAAATAAAGGAGTAGATTGAGTTGGAGACTTCATATTGATTGCAAAACTAGAAAGTGCTACCCTCTGGTGGCTGTGAAAGCTTCATGTTCTCCTTTAAAATCATGAGACGTCTCAACTCCTGCAGTACTGTTTTGATGGTGTAGTCGCGTTGCCATCTTGCTAGAATTGGAACTTGTCTATTGTCCACCTGTCAAATAAAGTATTAAATAAACACAAAGGAACCAATATTACAAATAAGATATTCACCAGTTCATGTTTTAACATATTAATAATAAGAATTTTTAACACTTGTTTTCTGTGCTATGCTTTTCACCTCTGTTGTAGTAATTTCGAGAAAATTCTTTTTCACCTCACGATAGATCTCTAATCGAACATGTGCTATTAAACTTACTATAAAAAGTTATAACAAATTGTTAATGCTATTGAACATTTTTAAAATACTACAAACATTGACCTATACAAAATTTGAGAGCTTAAAAATTCAAAAACTTTATTAAACAAAATTAGTATAAAAAGGGTTACTATAATATTAAGGAATTTATGGATGATAATAACTCCTGAGGTTGAGGAGATCACTACCAAGCTATTTTTAATTTGTTTGTGTTGTTAATTGTGTAACATATATGATTGTAAGCAGTTATCTTTTTCCAAAAAAAAGGACTTTCCAAAACAGTTTTTTTCCAAACGAGTGGTAAATTACACATAAGAGTGACCTTCTCTGAGTATTATTTATAATCTATATTGAATAAAAAAGTTTGTTTCTGTTCTGGTAAAACGATTGATAGATTAAACGAACAATAAAACCATTGTTTTGAATCTTAATATATTATTTTTAGTCAAAATTTACATACTAAAGGGACACTATATGTACTACGCTGCAACTATATTATGGTTGTAGCACAAATAGATCAGCTCAAACGGGGAAGGACCCTATTGTCACAGAATACTAGCCAGCTTAATATAGCAGTTTTATGCTGCTGTGTTACCTATGATGAGTGTAGAGATCCAGAGACCCTTTTCACAGGAAACAAGGCATTCCATCTTAGTCCTCAGGGGTGACAATGTATTTGCAGTTTGATTGTTATTCAATGATAGATGTGGATATCTATGGGCCACAGCGTACACTTACCATCAAATGGACTGTGAGCTGGTTTGTTGCTATACATATTAAAAAAAAGACTTAAATTTATTGTAATGATATTGCAGACTTCCTGCAGTTTGTGATCATATCTTAGGCGGCCCCAACCATAACATCAGATTTGATAGACCACAAATCCTCGCGAAAGAACATCGATTCCTACCAAGGATGATACGTGAGGCCATTTAAATTAAAAAAAACATCCTAATTTCAATAGAGAAGGAGGCTGGGTACTACCACCTGCTTGAGACCCTGTAATTAATAAAATTAAAACTAAACCCAAGCATACCACTGCAAGATTTCAAAACAGTAAGTTCATTCTGCATAGATCGGACCATAAACAATAATTAAAAAGCTGAAGGTACTCCGGGTTAACTTTGACATCGGTACGTCAGTCACCTCAGCCCCCCGTGACTATGGGTGCTGGAAAGCACCCGAAACGTCGGATATTAAAAATCAATTAAAATTAAAGGCGATAAAATCCGTAAAAGTAGTTTTAATCAATGTGTAGTGCTCGCGTAAATATAAGAAATCATTAATTTTGCGACTGTTTTCCTTCACCGCCGAGCACGTGGTAAATCAGCACTTAAAATTGCAATTAACAATTTCATTGGTGCCGGCGGGGATCAAACCCGGTTTGCTCACGTACTAGGAAATTTACAGCCAGCGCCAACCATCTGCCACGGCGATACCAGGTTAAAATAGCCAGAGGCGGCTTTACTGGAAAAAATAAATTAATGGAAGCCCCTTGGCTTCCATGTTATTTACGTATTTTTTTGTAAATGCGTTGATTTTAGCTTGAATGCGTTACGTGAGTTTGCATATCCGCGATAAATGTTATTGTGTAGGATTGAGGTTCATTTTACTTAATTTAACCCTTTATTTACGTCATTTTACTTTAATCACGTCATTAATGATTGCCCCCAAATGAGGGATTATAGCTTTTACAATCGGAGTTGAAAATGCATTCGCATTTTGATTCTTAACCCCTCAATCCCTTAGCGAATATTTATACAATAAGAGCTTATTCTAGAATAAGGACGGCAAATGAGCACACAGTCCACCTGATATCTACCTTGATTAGGAATCAAAATGCAGATGCGTTGCCATCTCTGAGTACTACGATGGAATGTCTCGTTTCCTGTAAAAAGGGTCTCTGGTTCGCTACATTCACCATACGAAACACAGCAGCATAGAGCTGCTATTTTACGCTGGTATTCTGTGTGTTTTTCCTTCCCCGGTTGAGCCGACCCATTTGTCTTACAACCATAATATAGCACTGCAGCATGGCTCTACCACCTATAAAACTGAAGTTGTTGTTAACAAGTTAATGAATGAAATATTTTTGTCTTATCTCTACAGATTTAAACCTTTAACTGTATTAAATGCACAGGAAATGTATAGCCCTTCCACAATATATTTTCTTGTGGACATATTAAAATACAACTTTATTATATTTAAATTTATTACAAATTTATTCTTCTTTCTACTGGCAAGCGACATTGCAATGAATATGTTGCAACTGCACAACTTCTTCGACTTCGATCAATTCCTCGGTATTTTGACCCAAGGCAATAATACCATTCTTTCTTTGTTTTGAGTTAGAAACCTGCATCGCTGAGGAATAAATAAAAATAAATATTGCGAAGACACGTAAGTTCGCCAACACGCACTGGGGCAGCGCGGCGGACACTACCTAGCCCTAAAATCCTTTCAGAAATGAGGGGAGGCCTTTGCCCAGCAGTAGGACATATGAATAACTTTAACATTTTTCACTGGTATTCTGTGAAAACATGATCCTTCCTCAGTCAAACTAATGTATCTGTGCTACAACCATAAAATTGCTGCAGCATGACTACCACTCAACATTTAAATCAAAATCCTAATGTATTTCTACGGAAGTTGTGCTTATGCAAATGTTCGATAAATGTTATCATTATATTCATAATAGATATTCCTACCCACCATAACAAACAATGTATCATGGAATAACTTAACCAATTCAATTAGAAGAAATATTACTTCCAAGAATAAAATGATGCATGCTTTCAAATAAGAAGTAATGAAAAAAATACTCACAAGTCCAGTCTGACTGTTCACACAGTTCATATTGATTCTAGATATAAATCGAGCAGTGGGAGGTTCATCTGGGTAGTGGGTGCCACACTCAATTTTAAGTGAGTACATTCTATTTTCATAAGGTGTCTGTAAAATATAAAACATATATTTAGAGAACAAAGAATAAAAAGTAAATTTGACAAAGTTACACAAAAATATTGGTACACCATTGCTGGAACTTCCCGTTAATTTCAATATCAAAGCACTCCAAATTCCACTTATTATGAATGATTTGAGCTCTTCGAGCTCATAAATTTGGAAAACCATGTTTATTTATTTTTATCAAAATTTAATATTTCATGAACAAATCAACAGATTTTGATAAGATTCACGGGTTTCGACGCAATTTTTTTAGCTTGACAAAAAAAGCCTATATAACAAAAAAATTGATTTCACAGAAAGTGTTTAGGTTATTTTGAAAAAATACTTTTTCGAGATTTCTTTCGTCAGCAATATCTTTAGAACGAATTAGCCGATTTTGATGAGATTCACGGCAATCGACGTCGTTTTTTGAGTAGAAAACATGATTAGATTATAGAATTAATCAAGTGTCGAAGAAATTCCAAAAAACCTACTTTTTGAAAATTATAAATACTCGAATTTTTGAGTTTTACTCGGATTCAACCGTGAATGATTCAGAATTCACATTGCAAATACACGCACGTACCCCTGCACGCCCGGGTGTGCGCAAGCACGCAAGCACGCACGCACGCGCAAAATCGGGGTAAAAACAATAACTTCCCAATTTTTTGAAAATCACTGATTTTCATAGCGGGAAGTTAAAAACGTATCAAGAGGAAAGGGAAATGTGCCCCATGTGAAATTTTACCTATTAATTAGCTATAACAATCTAGCTTTCAAACGTGATAATTAAAACAAATCCTTTCTAAAATGGGAGAACTCCACGTTCAACAGAAAAAATTAAAAGGCTGTTGAAAGAAAAGAAAATACAACAAACACAACAAGGTGATAAAGATTATTAAGGAACTTCACATGGCCTTTGACCAAGGAAATTATAGATGCAAAACTATTAAAGCTATTACATTGTTTTGTCATCAAAGTAACAATGAGGATCACATAGCAGGAATTCAGAATTAAATACATCAAAAGTGTATTGTATCAAATAAAAGAAAATAATGCGATATTGTAGACAGTTGATGTACTAATCATATTATTGTGAAGGAAGACTGTAAAATTTAAAAAATTACCAATGGATGTAAAGTAAAGAGATGGTAGACTAATAAATTATTAAATGAGATATAGATAGATAGATAACATCAGGCTGTTTTCCACAACTTCCTGTCTAAGCGCGTACTATGCGTGTGGGCAGGAATAATTCAATTATTCAAGCCACGAAATCTTCCCGAAGAAGTTTAAAGTTGCGAGCAACTTCGGGGAGTAGTCCCGGCGTGCTAAGATGTTTAGGCCCACCGCGATATCGAGACATGTCAGAAACACGTGGGCCGCCGTTTCTTCCTCCCACATACATGAGGTATATATATATGTGTGTGTGTGTGTATATATATAGTATAGCTTGCTAGGCAGACGTTGTTCAGCCCTTTTCGACGACCCTTTGTCATGTCCTATTAAAAATCCTTAAATTCGCAAATAAAATATCCTATCTCTCAAGTTGGACCAAACTGCACACGAAGTGCAAATTTGATTAAAATCGGTTAAGTAGTTTAGGAGTCCATCGCGCAAACAACGTGACACGTAATTTATATAGCATTTTTGCCCATACTCATAAAATTCGAGCTCAATTTACAAAACGCAATACCTCTCCTCTCTCTCTCTTCATTAAGCTACAATAAAACAATAAGTTTACAGCTGTATGCCCATTACTCACAGATTACTCCCTAATAGATTCCGCATACAGGGCCAAAAACGCGCGCAACACATGTTTGATGTAGCTAGCATATGAAGTGATGCTAAGAACAAAAAAAAGAACATCATGTCGACCAAGTTTGTGACCCGTAGGCACGTCCGAGTTTTTGAAAATTTTAAAATAATTTTGTATCCAAAATACATTATTATATACATATATTGTATATATTGTATCAAATACAGTGAAATGGTGTGCCAAGTCAGCTATGACATCCATTTATCAAAAAGATAAACCACTTGCACATCCACGCACAATAAATTATTTCTCCATTTTTTAATGTTTCTTTTTGTCAAAAATTTAAAAATTACGGTGCATGAAAATTTTCTCACCAATGCCGCGAAGAAAATTTGTACATTATTCAACTAACTTCATCTACTTGTACTCATAAACAGCTAACTTCGCAGCCACTACTCACCGACGGCAGCGCCGCTATAAATTCTAAAAATTTTCAAGGACAGGCGGGCTATGCTTTAGTATGTAGCGATCGTTCTCCTGTTCTCTAACCTCCATGATTTCATCGGTAAGTAAATTCTATTCTTATCACGTTAACCTATTTCAAATGCACCGGAGTTCAACTTATACTGTTAATATAATGGTGCAAAGTGATATCAATTAGCACCCGTTGATGTCTTTTTGAAATGTCCTTTTCACTCATTACGTAAATTAAAATAGTTGTCTTTGTCTAACGACAGCACATGTATCGATAATGTTGTGATTTATAAGTCGATATTTGTTTGGTCATCGTTTTTTTTTGTAGTCATTATTTTATACAAATAGTGGCGTATAATTGTGGTACATATATGTTATAGGTTTCCTAAATGCCCCGAAAGGAAAAAGATGTGGATTGAAGCTACTTGTCGAGGGGACCAATGGTTTCTCACCAAAAATAGTGTGCTATGCTCAAGACACTTCACAGAAGACAATCTTCATATTATGAAAAACCGTAGAAGGCTGTTGGATTCCGCTATACCATCTCTTTACTTGCCAGTTTTAGTACGGACTTTAACATTTTTTTAAGTATAGTACCAATGTAGATTACACAATAAGTAATAGCAATAAGTGGTTGATTAAAACGTGATATTCTAATATTTAGGCGAATGTTATACGTCGAAATTAAACTATTTTAATGGATTTATAAATCATAAAACATGTGAAAGTTATAATGTGATTATTGTTATTCTAGTGTTACATGAACTTCAGTAATATCTCATTATTATTATATTAATTACATCTAAATTTGAAACCCGTACCGTATGGTTTATTAATTAATAATACTACTTTTAGGTACAACAGTTGGCAAAACTACTGTCACCACCGAGAGGACATACCAGAGCACACACAAGGGATTCACACCATTTTGTTATATAGTGAGATAAAAGACCTACATCTTGCTGACAATGAAACTATGGTCAGTTTTGGTGTTCAGTCACTATTGACATGCTTACCTTTTGAAGACTGCATCTCCATTGTAACTAGGAAGCTAAAAGATAACAACATGCCTGCAGAATATGCAAGTTGATAGAGTGGCGATGGGCTCACCTGTATCTCCTATAGTCGCAGACATATTCATGAAGTACTTTGAGGAGAAAGCCCTTCTTACTGCACCTGTAAACCCAAGATTCTACATGGCAACTGCAGTTTTAGACCACCATAACTCCATAAACTCTAAAATACAACTCACAATGGAGTTAGAGACAAATAATTCTTTAGCTTTCCTAGATGTATTATTCATCCGAAATCCTGAGACACGATTGATCACTATGCATAGGAAAAAGATCCATACCAACCGATATTTAAATGGAGAATCTCACCATCATTCTTCACAGTTAGCTACCGTGGATAAATCTTTGTTTCAGAGAGCACAAGAGATGTGGCAGAAAACATCTGGCCGCCGAGCTTCAGCACGTCAAGCAAGTATTGCAAGACAACAAGCTTTGGGTCCCACGCCTACGTCACAGCGACTGAGTGAAGCCGGCCACAGTCGATGGAAGGGTGCTGTCATCTGCTTGGGACCCTGTAATTAACAAAATCTACCCAAACCCAAGCATACCACTGCAAGACTTCAAGGTTCAAGATACTGTAAGCTCGCTCCATGTAGATCAGCCCAAAAATCAATATTCAAAACTGAAGGTTGCCGGGCTAAAACATTGAGACGTCAAACATCTCAGTCCCCCCCCCCCCCCGTGACCATAAGTTTATTAACATGTATATAAATAAAACAAAAATAAAAAAAATATATATATATACATATATATATATATTGTTTTATTTATATACATTATTTTATTTTTTAATAAATTTCAAATAAAAATTGATCAATTTATTTATTTATCAATAATTAATAAATCCCAAATTCATCAATCAACGTCCCAACCCTATCCCATCACTATGGTTCGGAACATTCTAAGTTCAACCTTCAATTATCCATAGTTCATTTGACATGTCCCCCGCAACTCATGCATGCCACGAAATTTGGTTAAATCAAAACAGAACAAATATTCCTATTACTGTCTTAATGTAAAGTGTGTGCTATTACTTTAAGACTTATTGTTGTTGCAACACAGCATATGCACAAGCACAAAGGGCCTTTGTCGAAACCTTAAAAAAACATTTTAACACAAAAACACTTAAGTATACTCATTAATTTTTATTTAATTGTTTTACAAAGTCAACCTACAATTAAAATATCTAACGAAGTTGCTCAAAGTGGCCAACTTCAGCTTGTAGGCAAGCTAATGCTCTATGTATCACCTGAGTTGATGAGTGCCTAATCATTTCTAAATCAGATCTTATTTCTTCGACAACTGACGTTATTTTTGTGATATGTTTTTTCTGGTGTTTGCAACTGTGGCGAACACCTTTTGCTTCATATGACCCCACAAAAAATAATCCAAGGGTGTCAAATCAGGTGAGCGAGGTGATCACGCTACTGGACCACCACAACTGATCCACAGCAATTAGTCATTATTGAAATAGTCTCTCACTGCTCGAGAAAATTATGCAGGTGCACCATCAAGCTGGACCTTGACGGTACGACAAAGGTAGCTCTATAAGGCTATCAGCAAACTGTGTCTCTAGGAGCTCCAGAAATCTAGTGCTGTTTAATGTAGGAGGTAATTCCAACGGTCCTATCAAGCAGTTGTTGATTATACTTGCCCGTACATTCACCGAAAATTTGTGTTGAAAGGAACTTGGGCGCACCGCTTGTGAGTTTACCAAGCACCAGAGATGATCATTTCTGTGGGTTGCAATGCCAGCTTTGAATTTTGCTTAGTCAGTCCATAATATTTTTGCAGAAAGTGACTGTTCTGTCTCACACTTCGAATGGTCCACAAACAAAATACAGATCTTGTTGCAAAATCTGTTCCAAGAATGCCTTGGACCTGTAGAAAATGAAAAGGGTGTAATCCCTCTCTTTTCAAAATTCTCCATACATTCCACTTAGACAGTTGTAGTTGCACTGCGATCCGTCGAACGCTTAGTCTGGGATCATTGGTTATTAGCCTAAGCACTTCTTCTTCATCTTCGGGCAATATGAAACGTGCACGTTCATCATTCAACGACATAGGAACAAACTACGTACAAAACCTCATAAAACAGCCCTGTACTCAAAAAGTTTCCTGGGTATGGCACCTAAAATTTTTAATAAACTCCCAAAAAACATCAAAGAAACTGATAATATAGACAAATTTAAGAAATTGTTTTCGAGTTTTTTAATAAATAAAGCATACTACTCTATCAACAAATATTTTGAAGATAAAATGAATGGTTTTTAGTACCTACAATAATTAATGTCCGATTTATTTATCTTTATAGTGTTAAGAATTATGTAATTTCTAAACATACGAATTATAATTGAAATTGTTATTTTATTAAAAATAAATTTTCATATTGCGAGGTGATAGTTTATCACTATTTACAATAGTACTATTTATAATAATATATACTAAAAAGGCATACAAATATTTGTATGACTTTTTAGGCGAAACCTAGTGTTACTTATCATACCTTTTCCACCAAGTTTGTAACTCTTTACCTATGTTTTACAAATAAATTATTTGATTTGATTCGATTCATTAACAGTCCTTTGAATGCCACAACGACAAAAGTTTTGCGACACAGCCTACACCTGTTAGGGTACCTTCGTCAATATTCTTGTAAAGCTCGATTTGCACTTCCATTGCAAAAGCCATACACAAAGTGTACGTTGGCATTATGTTGCCCTAAATATTGACGATTATCCATATTTGTATCACACTCTTAAAGATAAACAGTAATACAGCACATAAACAGCATGGACAATAAATGGAAGTAGCGATCACAACGCAGGACGAGGGACAATTAATTTAACGGAATGCATCACTGTATCAATTCGAGAGCAAGCAGTGCCAGATGTCACCAAACAAAGGCCTTTAGTGTTTGTGCATATGCTATATTCAAACAACAATAATTCTTAAAGTAATAAACATACAGCTGTAAACCAAGCTCAAAATCTGTCCATCTAGTAAGAGAATTAAAAGCGTAATCGGGGTTGTTTCAGTAGTAATTTACAATAATTTGCCGATTAGCATAATTTTTTGACATTTATTTGGACTTCAATATATTTTTAAAGTTATGAATATGTGAACCCATTTTTTCGTAATGTAGATGAGTTACAATTCAGTATGTAGTGTATTAAAATGGTTGTGATATGTGTACCTAGAATATGATAGTATTATAATAGTCTGTGACCGGACACACTGTATAGATGTCATAAGAGGCGAGAATGAGAAGCTGAAACAGCTTCTACTTCATAACAATTTATTAACAATAAAATATTTATGGTTGGTTCATCCCCACCTGTCAAGCATGGCAGCTGCTATGACAGCCTGCAATCAAGCATTTTGACAGGCTGTAATTAAAATGATGATAATAAGATATCAACTGTAGGGATTTATTTTAAAGTTGGATGTATATCACTCCATTAAAATGGTTATGATTGCATATTTATCCTTACTTAGAATATTTTGTTAATATCCAATCTAATTAGCTCATGCTTAATCATTATAAGCCACCATCTGTACTGTATTAGTAACATTATAGATTGATGTCATAATAAAGATTTTAATGATTTTATCAATAAAAATAATTATTTCATAACACATCTTCAAGCTAAGACCTGTAACTTTATTATGTTATAATTTGAGATTTAAGAACATGTACTGTAGAAAACTTACACATTTGGACACTATGTTAGACACAGAGATATCTTTTTAACAATAATTGAGTTAACAAAAACTAACTCCAACTATCATCAGATCTGAAAAAATATCTATCTAAAATGGTTAAGTTACCTTGAAGATATTATTACAATGACCAAGTTTTTTGAAGTTGATTTTATCAGTTTTAGAAAAAATCTTTTAGAATATAACATATAATTACAACAACTTATGAGCGTTTTTCAAAAAAGTGTTCACTAGAAAATTATGTATCCTGTGAATTTAGATCCATATTCAAACAACCTAAGGGTTTCAAAACTTGTTTTGTTAGCCTAAAAGGACAAAACAACTTCAAATATGATTATTGATGTATTCAAAACAACATAAATCTGTTTATTTTACATAAATATAGGCAATTTTTTAGTGTCCTACCCTCGTTTCGCAAAGTTCTGAATGAAAAATTTAGTATTATCTTACCCTTTTCTTCAATAATTGTTTTAACAAGCATTGCAAGCAAAAGCAAGCAAATTACAGCTACCATATTAGTTTTTCATGGCAGTCGCGTTTGTGAAATACAAGTTGGTGGTTTGGTGTCACATCATCCTGTTTTCATTTTCCCTTACGAATTTGACTATTTGAGGTAAGTTATAACTTCTTGGTATTATAGATTTTGATGGCTTATTAGACAAAGTGTTAAGAATATGAATTGAAAGTAATATTTGGTAAAATTACATCGAAACTACTGAATTTAGAAGTTTGTTTCTGTGCCGGCGGCATATGTCACCTCCTCTATGTGACATATTATATTAGTGGAAAACCAAATGTGACATAGTGGAATTCTTAAGCATGGTTTACATTGTGTCTGTTTTATTTTGAAGTCATTATCAAGCTGGTTTATGACAATAATATAGACCACCTTATAGTTCTACATTAGTATCAACTATATTTTATTTAATAGACAATAAATTAAATTAATCATTACATAATATATAGTTACACACAGTAGTATGTAGGATGAGGATTCATACTTATCTGATAACAGCAAAAGTTAGGTAGCAACTTAGATCATACAAATTAAAATTACATCAGGCTTCTCTTTTTCAGAACTCACCATGGCATTAACAGCTGCGCGATGGTTCAAAAGATACAGATAAGAAATAAAACAGGACCCAGAAAAGCACTGCCTTCACTTGAAAGACTAAAGAAGAATTTTATGAAGGTAACTGAGCTGAATGAAGAGTAAAAATATGGCATAGGCAACATTGGGAACAATAAATAATGAAAATGCAAAGTTTTCTGAAAGCTATACCTCATAGTTCCTACATGTGACGCAAATTTTTATTAACGTCACTTGTCCTATTGTTGCTGTGAAATTTATATTAAATTTAATATTTGCTTGGTATGAATATTGCCTTAATTTAACTTAAAAAGAAATCTATCCATTAAACCTTGTTATAATATTAATTTAAATAGCATATTTTAATATAAAACAACCCCATTAAAAATTACATTGTGCAATAAAACATATCATAAAGTAGCATACAGTTTTTAAAGAAAAAATGTTAATTTCAATATTACTAATTATAAGTTTGTGATTTCTAGACTATTAATGCTCGAAAAAGTTTTAGTAAAATTATAATATATTCTTGAAAGACAACTGAGTTTTAATAATTATCCCAACTTTGTGATGTAAAGGAACTTTTCAGTTGACAAACCTTATTAAAATATAAATTTCTCATTAAATTAAAGACTTCACATAAAAATTAGTATTTTTTAAATATTTTAATTTTAATGACTGATAAAATACATATTAATTATTAAATATTGTCTTTTATTTCAGTGGAATTCCATTATGCAACTAACACACTTTTAGAAAAACACCCTAATATATTTTGCTGATTCTTAAATTGTTATTGTTCTTAAAATAGACTTAATATTTCTAAATAAAAAAAATGTTTTACCCTTGGGGGACCAATAATCATCCCAGTCCAATGAGTTAGGGTCATGTCATCATCACTCTCAAGACCCCAAGAAATAGTCCCATCGCCCACTCCCTTCTGACCTTGCTCAAGTTCTTCTAGAAGACGAAAGTTTCGTGGAACGACTATAAAAACACGAGAAAAAAGCAGATTATTAATTTTTTTTCCAATATCCTATCAAATGAATGTTCTTCAAGCAACTTTGACAATAAACGTTTATGCTAAACACAAAAAAAAATCTAAAAATCTTACCAACGCCTGATGACGGATTCGCCATGATCAGTTTCACCGGCGCTATCGAGTAACTAATTTACTAGTCTTAATAATAAATTGGCAAAAACAATTATACCATATAAATTGTAAAACTTAATCGAAGTTAAATCATTTACAATTTTTTGCTATGATCCAATAATATTTCATTTAATTTACAATATCTCAAACTCGACCCAAACTGCTCAAAGAGCAGGTTAGTAATTTTTTGCTGACTTTGACAAATGTCATATCCCTTTTCTCTATGGATTTACAAGTTGGCATAAAGTAACCCGTAGATGGCGCAGCTTATGCCCGCTCTACAATAGAAAAATAGCAAGCGACGTCGCGGCGAGAAAATACCGCGAGATAAGCAATAATGCCCAGTTATCATTATTTCAGTAGCTAGTCCATCGATCGATTCCAGTGCTGAAATCACACATAATAAGAACCGGCTCTGGAATGTACCCATTCCAGTGAGCTAACCAGTCCAGTGATTGGATTGCCGGTATACTTTATCATTCCAGCTCACTCATTCCAGTGCCACTGGAATTGTGTAGACGGCCAGTCAATGCTGAATTCAACATTTAACAGTGAACACGAATTTTTGTAGTTTTGTATATTCCTAACAATGAAATTGATAGAATCGGGCGTTACTTTGCGGAAATCCATTATAATAAATTTGTTTCTAGAAATATCTAAATTTGAGATTATTTTACATTGGTTTACTTTTGTAATCCACGCGAGAACTAAAGGCTTAGGTGTTTAATTGGAAATGTTCACAGAATAAATAATACTACGTACAGAAGTTGCACCCCGTTGATGTTAACTGCTTGCCGACGTTTAATAGCCTACATAATTATTATTAATCAGATAAATCGCGCATGCAAGCTAAATAAAAATTTATTGCTGCGCGTTAGTGTCCATAGTACTTTGCATCTTTTCCGCTCCCTAGGTCACGGCGGACTTTCCGTGGTTATTAAGGGATGTCAATAAAAAGTAAAAAAATACATTGCGAAATATTAATTATGTTACTTAGGTGAAGTACCTGTTCACGCACGTTTATTTAGGCATGATTTAACAATTTGCATCCTGCGACGGCGCGCGTTTTCGAGCGGGAAACCGGTTTGATGGCGCGGCCGGGGGGGGGGGGCGGCGGATTTGTGCGGCGGACAGCCGCTTCGGCGGAGCTCATCCCTTTTTGGTGAGCTAACCGTAGCGCTCAGAGGTCGCGCGTTAGTTTTGATACAGTTGCCGTTTCGAAGCCCTTGTCGTTTATACTTGTAATTGCAATGTAAAATAATCTCAAATTTAGATATTTCTGGAAACAAATGTTAGAAAAATATGTAAACTGATTTGTGATCTAACTTTGAAATTAATGTGATATTTTCATATATCAATACCTAAAAGTTGTTTTTAATGTTATAATTTGAATAAAAAGGACGTACAAAAGGTTTTTTTGATTGAATATGATTAGCAGTTTACTAAATGTTACCCTGTCTCATATTTATAATAAAATAAAAATACATTTTAATTGATATTTTAAAGCTTTCTTCTTACTTTAAATTGGACTACATACGTAATCCAAGCGACCAATTTATAAGGCGCGACCATTGGCAGGGTTAGGTAGTCTCATTGCACATTGAGTTTATGAACAACCTATGAAACCGTTACTTTTAGGGATCCAAAGCGACCTCTTTGGATATCTACAGAGATAGCCTAAGGAGAAATTTTGAAACGTTTCCTAAAAGCAAAAAAACGAATGAAGGTCTGGACTTAGGTATCCGTGAAGCCTTCGAGGACAGCTGTCCCGTCAAAACCAAGACCTCAACACGAAAAGTTCCTTGGTGGAATACTAAGCTAAAAGAACTTAGGGAAAAGACCAGAAAACTATTTAATAGGGCTAAGAAAACCAACGAGTGGGATATTTACAGTGCAGCTCTAACTGAATATAATAAAGAAATTAGGAAAGCCAAGAGATCATCGTGGAGGAAGCTATGCGAGGAATTTGAGTGCTTGCCTCGCAGTGCAAGACTACACAAAATGCTATCGAAAGTTAAACCTAATCAGATCGAGCTTCTTAAAAAGCCAGATGGTCATTTCACTAATAGTGAAACAGAAACATTGGAGTTACTAGCGTCAACCCGTCACACAAGACTTCTGCCTTGAATTCTTTTAGAACCCTAAGGAGGCCTTGTAATGAGGACTGGTGTATGGCTGCAAAGATAATAAGGCCATGCAGTGGGCTGTTGACTCTTTTATTCCATTTAATCAAGCGGGGAGGATGGAATAATTACCATCCGACTACAGAGTGGTATCGACATCCTTTTTCCTTATCTGGTGAAAATCTTCAGAGCAAGTTTTGCATGGGGATATATTCCAGAACGATGGATAATCGTCAAAGTTCTATTTATACCTAAGGCTGGTAGAAAGGACTACGCTTTATCAAAGTCCTTTAGACCTATAAGCCTGTCTTACTTTCTCCTTAAGACATTGAAAAAGGTTATAGATAGATATGTAAGGGATGTAGCTCTAGCTATGAGCCTCATACATTACAACCAGCATGCTTACCGCAGAGGCAAATCTGCGTAAACAGCCCTGATCAGTGTCATTGACAGGGTCGAAAAAGCAATAGAGGATAAAGAAATAGCTCTTTGTGCCTTTCTAGATATTGAGGGTGCGTTCGTCAGTAGCCCCACATCAATGCTGATTGGGGGCCTGACATCTAAAAATGTTGATCCCACAACCATCAGATGGGTGAAGTTGATGCTATCAAACAGAAATGCAAAAATAGCGGTGTTTTAAACTTCGATTGAAGTAACCAACTACAAGAGGTTGCCCACAAGGAGGTATTTTGTCACACCTTCTTCGGACTCTTGCGGTTGATCAACTATTGTACAAAACGGCAGACCTGCGCATTGATACACTGGGTTATGCTGATGACCTTGTGATCATTGCGAGCGGCTTTTGCCAAAGTACTTTATCATCAATAATACAAAGAGCCCTTTAACAACATAAATAACTGGTGTTGTCAACAGTTTATCAGTCAATGCTGATAAAACTGTACCCTTTACCACCAAACCAAAACTTAATGGTAAAGAAGTTCCATTTTCCACGGAAGTTAAGTACTTGCTATTGTCTGGTGTAACAAGGCAAACCAAAAGACGACTACGGACAGACTAAATAGTCTATAAAGGACTGCCTGCTTAATGGCAACTGGAGCTATGCGATCATCACCCGGAGCGTCTCTTAATGTACTTCTATGCCTAACGGCCCTTGATCTTTATCTAGACAAAGAGGCGAGGGCTAGTTTGTATAGGATTAACAACCAGGGAGGTCTGAGCTTGCTCTCCTATAGATTGAGATCCATGCTCGACTCAATTAAGGAATCACCGGTCTTATGCATGATCTCAGATAACATGCGTCCACTACACACTTTTGATAAAAAGTATATAGTGAAATTACCCTCCAGAGAAGACAGGCTAAATGGCCAGGTTACCTGTGAGGTCGGTAGCCACATATGGTATACCAATGGGTTTAAAATGGGCCTCGACGTAGGCTTTAGAATTTACGGGGAGCGCCCCAAATTCAAACTTAGTATGAATTTGGGTAGATACAACTCTGCCTTCCAGGCAGAAATTTTCGCCATACTTTGTTGTGCGGAAGTCAACCATATAATTTACATAAACTCTGATAGTCAAGCAGCACTGCTGGGGCTGAGGTCAAGCTTGGCGAGCTCGAGGCTAGTTTGGAGACTGCGTGAACCGTTTAAACAGGGTCGTTTTGAGATGGGTTCCGAGTCACGAGGGTATTGTAGGCAACGAATTTGCCGACAAACTTGCAAGGGAGGGCTCAAAGTGCACACAATTTGGACCTGAGCTATTTTGTGGAATCTCAAGAAGCCTAGCCGGATTGACCCTTGAAACTCTTCATCACAATAAATCACTTAAGACCAGATCTTAAAACATTCTAAAACCTTAATCCGGGCTTTTGCGAAAATTACGAAAGAAATTTACGAAATTCGCTTCAGAAGCCCTGGGATTAAGTAAAAATAAATTGCGCATTCTGGCCAGAGCCCTAACTGGAAACTGTTGTCTTAAAAAGCACATGTCCATCCTGGGACTAAGCAACTCAAGGATGTGTCGGTTCTGTTCCATAACAGAAGAAACGCCTCTACATATCCTAACTGATTGCGGACCCTTAATGAGCAAACGTAACACTCATCTGGGTAACTATGTACTTTGCCCAGAAGAAGTGAATTTGCTCACAGCTAAGCAACTCCTTCTATTCATTGAAGACATAGAGCTTCGCCGTGAACTATAGCCACAGCAGCGATCACAATAGATCTTCTAGGTCGCATAGCTGCTCGCACATAAAAAATATACTTTTATTGTTTATATGTTGCTAATATAAACTAGTCTTGTAAGAAGTGCCGTTTTGCTAGCGTGTTAAATTGTAAACCTAATTTGTAACGTCTATGGATAGACTTTAAAAAATATATTCATATATAACTAATCTCGTGGGGAGTGTGCTTGTCACATTTCGATTATCACTACGATGTTTTCGAAATATTATATAATCGATTATCTTATCGGCAAAGTTTATCACAAAAAATACTTACATATGAAATGTAAATCCTTTTTTTTTATAAATTTGAAGTATTAGACTTCTTTTTGTACACGTTAACCGCACAATCGGCATTTTTTTAAAGAACACCTGAAACGACGGAAACGATTCTTGTAATGACGAAATCGATTCCATAAACAGTTTTTATAAACGCACAAGATTTTCAAATGCAATACTTGCGCAGAGGGGAATTTTCATGCGAGGCGAGTCCATTTGGTTGAATAGTCTAATATCCAAGTAGAATGTGGATGACGGATAGACTAGGTACGACTAACCGCAGATAAACGATATTTTTACTTGGTATCTATATACTTTGTAATCACTTTCACAAAACTGACAGTTACCCTTAACACCTTTACTTACTGGCGGTTACAAAACAACTGACTAATCTATCGTCACAGCGGCCTTTTATACAATTTTAATAATATCCTAATAATGAACATTGATATTCTTATTACTATAAATATTGCATCATAAATTATAAAATAACTGTCAATCAATATAGCAACGACTAAACAATAATAAAAATTGTTTATACACATTTAATAACATTAATCTTAGGTTCGCCGGAAGCTGACAAGCGGAAGGCGGCAGTTATTATTTAATCATCATTAATTTATTAAGTATTATAAAAAATAGGTTATTAATCTAATAAAGGTTTTGTAATTCTCTGGGAAATTAAAATAAACTTAATTATGCGACGAGCTCGTGAACCCAGGACCGGAAGACGATAACACTCGGCCATCCTGCGTTTGCCGTGTCCCACGGCGATCAGCCACGCCACTAGGTCCTGGTTTCTCGTTGGAGTACGGCATCTGAAATTTGAATAGTACCAACAGTATGCTTGTCGTTGCGAGTTCATGCAATATGTTTGTATTTGTATGTCTTTATACATTAATAATTCTGTTTATCTGTCATATTTCATTTTGCTTGTACTTTTACTTGTACACACAGCCTTTATTAATGTATTGGATCACACAGTTTTTAATATGTTGTCACACAGCATTTATTATGGGATCACACAGCTTTTATTATAGTATCACACAGCCTTGATTAGGATCACTCAGCTTTTATTATGGGGTCACACAGCTTTTATTTACTATAGGGTCACACAGCTTTTGTTAAAAGTTCACACAGTTTTTATTATGGGGTCACACAGCTTTTATTTGTACAAGATCACACAGCTTTTGTTTATATAGGATCACACAGCTTTTATTTACTATAGGGTCACACACAGCTTTTGTTATAAGTTCACACAGCTTTTATTATGGGGGTCACACAGCTTTTATTATGGGGGTCACACAGCTTTTATTTTATGTATACGAGTATAGAGTCATACAGCTCTCATCTAGATAGAGTTACATTCTACAATGTAGCAAATCAGAGTAGTTATAATTAGATAGGATCAGGTAGCAATTATCGAAAATCTGTTTTTCTTTATATATTACCACAAAACATATTTTATCAATCGTAAAAGTAATTTATAACAGTCAAAATAGTTGTAGCGAAACACCTAAGGCAACAGACATTTTTCTTCCTATATTTATTAGGGAACATTTATTAACTCATTATAATATGATTTATCACAGGATATTAATAATTTAATTGCATACTTTTATTGTACATCCACTTACATACTATTATTCTATATAATATTGATATTAATATAGCCCGAGATTCAATTAGCTTTCTAAAAGATCTATAAGATCATCCCTGTCTACTTCATGATCACTACCGCTACTGTCATCGGAGATAGACGAATTATAAGGCCGGAGGACTTCGCCGCGTACAACTGCCGAAAAGTTTCTGTATCCCTTCATACCCTTGATGCTGCTTATCGTGTATCGGTCTAATGAGTGGTCAGCTTTGCATACTTTATACGGTCCAGTATACAAACCGTTAAGCTTCCTAGTAATATTAGCATTCTTCCTAGTTATCCCTCCTTTCCATAGTACCAATTGTCCTACAGAATATTTAACGCATTTCTTATGAGTTCGGTCGAATCGGTCTTTCATAAGAGTCATATTTTTATCAATACGCAATTTAGCCTTGTCGCGTCTCTCTTCTAAAGCTCGAGCTTGACTTTCAAAGTCTGCAGGTTCCCCACAGGGGTAGGCTGGTAAACGCGAATTAGAATGACCAAATAATAATTTGAAAGGTGGGAAACCAGTTGTGGCATGAGGTGTGTTATTAATGCCCCAAATTATATCGGAGACATGATCGTCCCAAGTGCATTCACTATTGGTCATAGTATTTAAGCCGTCAATCAACGTTCTATTGACACGCTCAACTTGGCCATTTGATCTAGGGCTAGCAATGGCGTTTAGAACATGTCTAAATTGCATTTCTTTAGCAAACTCCTTGAAATATCTGCTAGTAAACGCTTTACCTCTATCTGTAATTATTCTATTAGGATTGCCGTATTGATTTATTATATCTTTTAAATGTTTTATAGTTTCTATTGAACCGCAGTTTTTAACAGCTTTTGCAAATACAAATTTTGTAAATGAGTCAATAATAATAAGTATATAACAGTTTCCCTTCCGAGTCTTAACAAATGGCCCCAAATGGTCGACATGTAATGTATGCATGGGGACTGCTGCCTTTTCGATCGGGTGCAGTTCTCCCTGCAATTTACCGTATTCTCCCTTTCCATAGGCACAGCGAAGACATGATTTGATATATTTTCGAATAAACCTTGTCATGCCTGTAAACCAAAACTGTGCTTTTATAATCTTTTCGGTTTTATCAAAGCCTGGATGTCCTATTTGATCATGAAACTTCTGCATTAGGCCCCATTTAGCTAATTTGGGTATAACGAAACGTTCCCCATTTAGAGTTTTCCTATAAAGAAGATCATCCTTTAATTTATAATTACTAGTAATATCTCTATTGTCTGTACCATTTGGTAATTGAGTCAAAATCATCTGAATATTTTCGTCCTGTAACTGTAATGTCACTAGCCAATCAGAGTCTTCTATCAGTAAAATTGTACTCGATGGCGGATTTCTACTCAAAGCATCTACGTGCCTCATTCGGCCACCAGAACGGTACTCAATCTGCAAGTCATAATCTTGGATGGAAAGCCACCAGCGGGCTATGCGGGGAATAAGGTCTTTTTTAACTAAAGTGGTTCGTAATGCCGCACAGTCTGTCACTATAGTTACGGGAATTCCTACGAGGTAGATTCGAAATCTTTTTAAGGATTCTACAACGGCTAATGTCTCTAGCTCATAGCTATGATAAAATTGTTCTTCCTTAGACGTGACCCTACTAAAATAGGCAATTGGTTTCAGGCTAGTATCGGTTTGATATTGCAAAAGGATACCACCTAACCCTAGCTTACTCGCATCTGTATGGAGCTCGGTACGTGCATGTCTGTCATATATCCCTAAAACCGGTCTTTCCACAAGACGTTCTTTAAGAGTTTGAAAAGCACTTTCTTGGTCCGGGCCCCAATTCCATTCTATGTTCTTTTTAGTAAGTTGTGTGAGGGGTCTAGCTATTTCTGCAAACCCACGAATGAATTTCCTAAAGTATGAAGTCAAACCGATAAATTGTCGGATCTCGTGTACATTTCGTGGTTTCTTATATTCAGCTACACAACGAATCTTATCCTGTCCCGGTCGTATTGTGCCCGCAGTAATCTCATGCCCTAAATAGTTAGCGCTTTTCTTTAAAAATGAACATTTACTTAAATTCAGTTTTAAATTAGCTTCCGACAATAGTTGTAAGACACTTTCTAGCAACTTCAACCCATCATCAACCGATACCGTTGGCAGCATGACGTCATCAAGATATGTTGCTACGTCATTACCTAACCTCCCTAAAACAATTTTTATTAGACGTGAAAAAACTGCTGGAGCATTAGCCAGGCCAAAAGGCATTTTCAGGAATTCATACTGACCAGTAGGTGTAACAAATGCGGTTTTGTGAATAGAATCATCAGAGATTCTGACTTGATAATAGCCCTGTGCAAGATCTAGTGTGGTAAATAATGATTTTCCAGATAAGCGAGTAACCTGATCTTCTATATGGGGTAGTGGGTATCGATCCTTAACAGTACGCGAGTTCAGTGCTCTATAATCTATGCATAGTCTATAGTCACCCCTTTTTTTTTAAACAAGGACCACTGGGCTTGCGTATTCAGACATGGACTCCCTTACAATGCCTGCAGCAATCAGGTCTTGAACCTTTTCATTAACTATTTCATTCTCCTTGTGAGAAAGTCGATAGGGCTTGCAGAAAACGGGTTGCTCGGTTGTAGTATGAATACGCATTTCTAACACGTCGGTACAACCTAAATCTCTTGTATTTTTGGCGAACAAGTATCCAAATTTATTTAATAATTCTAGTAATTTATTGGATTCTTCTGTGTCCAAATCACCTACATCTAAGTCCGATAATAATAACTCATTGTGGGAAGGATGGTCAATCGTCATTACTTCCCTCTGCTCATTATGCTCTAAGTCACTAACAAGTTCAGCACGCGCTATGAGTCTATTCGACTCCCACTCAATAACATCGTCTCCTATGTTTATTACTTTTAAATGGCAATTCCTCGACCCTATAAGACCGCCTACAATAATATAAGACATACTCCCTAACTCATAATATACAGGTTTAGTTAGTAAAGTACAGTCACTATCATTCATATCAATGAAAACGTTTACATATGCCACACATCGTTGCGGTATTACAGTACAGTCCTTTAAGTATATTGGGAATTT
Organism: Parnassius apollo; assembly: GCA_907164705.1. Lineage (NCBI taxonomy): Eukaryota > Metazoa > Arthropoda > Insecta > Lepidoptera > Papilionidae > Parnassius > Parnassius apollo. The sequence goes on from CAJQZP010000212.1 coordinate 15,449,381, forward strand.
TGTAACGAAATCTATTTCACTTAACTGCATATCACATAATTCACTTTCATGTTCAAGGTTTTTTACAAAACTGACAGAGTTTTCAGTAATAACTAAGCACAAATTTCTCTGATTTATCATTGTTTGACCGATAATTAAGTCTATATCAGCTAAATCATTATTCGTTAACTCAACAGAACCACTTATAATAATATCATCTATCTTCACATCGATCCGCGAGGTCCCCAATGATTTCGAATATGCACCTCCAAATCCTTTCATCTTTATAGAAGAGGGCACGACTTCTAACATCAAACTACTAGCTTGTGTCGCAGTAAGAATATTCAATTTACTTCCTGTGTCTATGTATGCAATAAGTTTTTGCCCATTAACCCTTACCACTTTTTTATACAGATCCAGATAAATATTATATGTTGTGAACAAAATATTACTGACCTTATGTGGCTGTTGTCGAGGATTACTGGTGGCATACCAACAGTTGGCGATGGTGTGGCCAGGCCGGTGACACACCTCGCACCGTGGAACTTTGCAGTCCTTTACTTCATGCCCTTGTCTTCTGCACGCGTAACATTTCTTAGGCAGTACATAGTTTTCTGGCGTAGCCGATGTAATATTGCCACCTCTCTTCCACGTCGTACTGGGTCGTTGGAGACTGTCGGCAGCTTCTAATTGCTTATAATTTTCAAGGGATGATAAGTATCCATAATAGAGCTGCTGCGGTGAGTCGCACTGAAAAGCTTTTGCATTAGCTCTTATTTCGACCGGTAAACCTCTGATCACACATGATATCGCTTCCTCGCCCCCAATATTGCATTTTTTGAGCAAAGATATTTTATCGTGATAGTATTTTGTCATAGTTTCACTATTAGATTTCTTCCTTGCAAGCATGGCTTCTAAAAGATCAACATAGTCTGTAGACCGTGGAAAGGCGGTCTCTAGCGCATTTTTCCACTCACTCCATGTAAGATTATAATCTTCTAAATCGTCATACCAGTCTCTGGCAGAACCCCGAAGGCGAAGTTGCATGATGAACTGGCGATCCTTATTATTCCAATTGTACACATCACCCAACTGGTCGATTTTATGCAACCAACCCTTGACGTTGCTTGTTTTTTCATCTGGCTGAAACGTTGGAATAACTTCAGCATCGGTTTGAGTTACATGTCTCCTTTTCTGTCGGCGGTATTCGCGACCGGAATCCTCATCACTAGTTGAAGAAAAAAAATCTTGGTTTTCGTTGTATTCGGAAGACAATTTTTTTCTATACCTTCGTTTCTTTGCGCCAATACCTTGAATATATGGGCCTGACATGATCCCACTTCTGAAATGTGGATGACGGATAGACTAGGTACGACTAACCGCAGATAAACGATATTTTTACTTGGTATCTATATACTTTGTAATCACTTTCACAAAACTGACAGTTACCCTTAACACCTTTACTTACTGGCGGTTACAAAACAACTGACTAATCTATCGTCACAGCGGCCTTTTATACAATTTTAATAATATCCTAATAATGAACATTGATATTCTTATTACTATAAATATTGCATCATAAATTATAAAATAACTGTCAATCAATATAGCAACGACTAAACAATAATAAAAATTGTTTATACACATTTAATAACATTAATCTTAGGTTCGCCGGAAGCTGACAAGCGGAAGGCGGCAGTTATTATTTAATCATCATTAATTTATTAAGTATTATAAAAAATAGGTTATTAATCTAATAAAGGTTTTGTAATTCTCTGGGAAATTAAAATAAACTTAATTATGCGACGAGCTCGTGAACCCAGGACCGGAAGACGATAACACTTGCTACATATCTATTTATCTATGGCTCCAAGCAGCCTTATTAGAGAGTAGTTGCCATAACGTTTTTCCTCGATACAAAACTGTCTGTCATTATTGCGGGGGGAAATTCTGCACTCACAAAACAATCATCTGACACTGCGAAACTCACACATAACAATTAAAATAATAAACCGACATAATAAGGTGACAACTCGGGTACAGACTCGGATCAATCGATTGAACGATCTGCATATTGTATGAGCACGGCATATGTTAGTAAGCAGATCCGAAACAACACAACCGTTATTATTTTAATTAGTAAGTTAAAAAAGAATAAATTAACTATTTATATGTGAAAGGTAACGCCATCTTTTTGTAAATTTGGCTTTGTAAATCATTTTTGCAAGAAAAGACTGAACAATTCTGTATTAATGTAGAACGTCAATTCAGCCGCGCAACTAGACACAGTCTAGTGAACACTGAACAGTACGGCTACAACTAGTTTTACTGTAGGCATAAGAGCGCTTGGACCACTTTACGTTAGTACTCTTATTAGTTTGTGGCTTGGACTCTGAGAACTATACACTCTTATCTATGGACAGATGGGAACGCCTGCGTACATTTGGCTACTATAGAATACTACAATGCACAATAGAATGGCTGCCAATCGTATTTTGTACGAGGATCGGCGTAGTCGGGAGCACACATACAAGCAATAACGTTGTATTATCACTACTACAAACATGATTCGCTGTGTTGATAGACTCAGCGAATTTACCCATTTTATACTTTTAATTAATTATCAAGATCATTTTTAAAAAAATAAATCGCTAAAATTTTAATAAATAGTTATTAGTAAATAGTGTGCACACCAATCGTAAATACAATCGCAGTAAGAATCATTTTTTTCTTATTGTAAATAAAAGTTGTTGAACACGTTTAAGATGCCTATGATGCCTATAGCATAATATGAGTCTGTGCATGTGTATCACCGCTAGGGATGTAGTCTTGTTTAGTGACTAACCGGTAACCGGTAAGCACCCGTAAAACTTGAGTGTACTTATTTTGAAACATTTCAATAATATTTTTTGCTATTAACTTTTTACAATTTTATACTAGAAGATAAATACCAAAGTATTCACTTTGTAAAAGTGCAATGAAGAAAATGTTTTGTGAGTTCCAAATACACAATATATGTTATTATGTATTTGGAACTCACAAAACATATATACAAGCCAATTTATATTCATCATTGTATATGTTGTATATGTTATTTAACATAAGCAAATTTCAATAGGTTGCTATGAACACGAAACTAACTAAAACTTTCTTGGTGATCGGAGCATCAAGGTTGTAGTAGACGGTGCATGCTCCGATTACAAGCCCAATAACGCTGGTGTTCCACAAGGCTGCGTGCTATCACCAAAGCCGTTTCTTCTGCATATCAATGACATGTTGCAAACCGGTAACATTCATTGCTATACAGACGACAGTACTGGTGATGCTACACCGGCCATGCCAATATTTCTAGAGAAAACGTCGCAGAGTACCGAGACTAACTTGTGTCTGAAATTGAAACTTTGTTGAACAAAGTTTCGGACTAGGGAAGACTAAATCTGGTCCAGTTTAATCCCCAAAAGACAAGTTTTGCCCGTTTACAGCTAAAAATATCCCCTTCATCGTATCTACTCAGTATCGGAATCCTCGGCGTCGACATTTCGAGTAACGTACAGTTTCATGGTCACTTGGAATAGAAGGCCAAATGATGATCAGTAATGTTATAGAAAATTCAATAAAATTAGTATCTACGTTATTATTTATGATATAAAATTTTGAAATATCCAAATAGAACCATTACTTACGAAGATATTAGGTAATAAACATAGGCCGCTCCTGCCGTTAAAAGTCAATGTACAAAGGTTCGTGTGACGTCACTGTGACGAACCGATCACATTCGGCGCTCATAGTTCACGATTCCAAGGAGTGCGGAGACACGGTTGGACACAATATTTGGCAATTTTCTTAAATAAAGTAATTTTCTTAAATAAAGTGTTGTTTGAGTGTAATGTTGGGATTGTTTAAATATTAAACGTAAATAATATAAGTGCTAATAAAGTAGAAGCTGATTTTGTGCAAGCTCAATTAGATAACCTTACAAAAGTGAATTCTTTCATGGTAATTTATTACCTAGGTAATCATTCTAAGTTCATCAGCGCTGAAATCCATGGTTTGAAACTACAAAGGCAAGGGTGCTGCTTATTTTTCTACGCATGAGGTAGTTTTTAGGTCTAAGCTGTTAGTAGTAGGTGAAAGAAAGAATAAAATGTATATGTACAGAGACGTATTCATTATTTTTAAATAAAGTTTTATAGCATCTTGATGATAATAGGAATGTTTTTTTCCTTAATTCATATGTAGATCATTTCGCGGATGGCTTTTTAACCTACTTGTACTTTATTTAGTTCATTCACGGTTCCCTACATTTGCTCATCTGATAGAAACCTTATTATTGGTTAACAATGACTTTTTTTGTCATCTTGTTCATGTTACAAATAAAAAATAAAAATTTCTTCGCAACCTTCTGCTAAATAAATACAATGACGTGTTTTACCTGGATTGAAGAGCACCTCCCGCCCTCCCTCAATTGCATGCACTAACTCCGTCACCACTACTCCAGGTAAGACACACCATCGACGATACTACGACACGTGTTTCGCCTCTACACAAGGCATCTTCAGGTAATGTAGACTCTACGACGGCTGACCGAAGGCTGACGGCGAGCCGAAACAGCTGCTGTTTATACACGCCGACACAATCGCCTCCCCACCAAACCGCGAGTGACCGCGCCGTGCGATAACAAACCTGCTACTAATTATCATTATTGTTATGATTAATATTTTTTTTAATATTTTTTAAATACTATTATTATTATTGTTTTATTGATATTATTATAGTTAATTATTAATATTAATCTTAAAATTATTATTAAAGATTAGCTAATCTTTAATAATAATTTTAAGATTAATAATAATAAATAACGTATAATAATATCAATAAAACAATAATAATAATAGTATTTAAAAAAATATTAATCATAACAATAATGAAAATTAGTAGCAGGTTTGTTATCGCAGGGCGCGGTCACTCGCTACTTTCGTGGGGAGGGATTGCGTCGGCGTGTATAAATAGCAGCTGTTTCAGCTCGCCGCTATGCGCCCTCCTTTCTGTCAAGGAGGGTCGCGTTCGTATACGGCTTAGAGATCTCTAGTCAGATCGTTAAGGGAAAAATTTACGGTTTTTGTGTGCCTAAGTGTTATCTCCAACTATAATCTATCTTTTTGACAAATTTCTTCCATATCCGTTCAGCAGTGTTTGTTTGAAAGAGGTACATAGATCCATCCATCCTTACAAACTTTCACAATTAGACCATTCAACCCTTCAAGAAGTAGGATAGGATAGGATTTTGTAATATGTATATTTTTATTCCGTTTTATTTATTTATTACAGATCGGCACGTGAAACGGCAGAGGTCGGGACGTGTTTGTACGGTAAACGCAAAAATAACATCTGAATATAGAACAAAAAGTAAAGCGCTGCTCAAAAGGGAGGTTGCAAACATAGCGTAATATTTTTGATATGGCTCCATAGGCGCAGTGGGGAGCCATCTCCCATTGAAAAAAATGTTACTGGGCCAAACCAAAGCTGGCTACTACAAGGTACTAAATTTATAAAATGTAAAGATATGGGTCCCAGCTCAGTTAATACTGAAGATTAAAACACTGATAACACCAATTGAGACCAGATTTTCCTCGCAGTTGTACAAAGCCTAAAGGAAAATCTATTAGAAATCAGTTATCAGGGTACGTTACAAAGAAGTGAGTTTAAATATTATTGTCTTCGCATAATCTCGTTCATCAATACAAAAAGAAATGAAATAATATAAATGGTGCAAAAGATTTTATTGATTATTGCTCCACTAATATCAACATACAAGAATGTCACAAAGCAACAGTTGTCAAGCTAGTTCACCGATACGACATGAGTTAAGGTATTGTAGAATAACCGTGTCTAAAGTTCACGAAGCTGCAAATTTCAAGACTTCTGATGGTGCTTTGATTGAACAAATATTTGGTACTTCTGTACTAGAGACACTCTCTGTGAAAAGAGGCACACGACTGAAATCCAATGTCAGAGCAGAAGTAGCCGAAACAAGGAAAATAGGTAAAGAAAATGGTGGTTTCTTTTTAAAATCCGATAGGCCTCATTTAGGTGCTTCTCCAGATGGATTAACAAATGAATACGTTAGTAGAAATAAAATATCCCTCGACAAAGAAAGGAAAGTATGGAGCGTAGAGGTAAGGAGTACAGACTGTGTATAAAAAACTGTCCATAGGAAAGCGCTAAGAGTGGCGCCACTGGAGCTACAGTCGAAGTTTTAAAGAACTTTTTATAATTTTTTTATTGCACAAACTTTCACCATAATTCTTTTTACAATAATTATTTTATTGCTTTCAAAATTTTTATTTTCATAATCACTCTCAATGTATTTTATATGATGATAAAGATATTTATTTTGTAAAACATGAGAAAAAAAAATACAAGTGTTTTAAAACTTAAAACGAATTACATTTTTTGTCATTTATGGCGTACAAAAATTATACTACATTAAGTTTACAATTACAATAAGAGGATATATATATATATATATATATATATATATATATATATATATATATATATATATATATATATATATATATATATATATATATATATATATATATATATATATATGAATTAAATTTGATAGGTTAGTGCTTTTGTAAACTTAATAAAATATTTTCAAGTAGAATATTGTTGGTGTTAAAGGTAATAATAAAAATATTTAATCTAAATATAATTACAGCCCAACATTACCTCCCACAAGTTCAAGGTTGGTACTGCAGTGTCAGATTCATGGTTTCTACAAGCTACAATCCAAGTGTGCCGCCTAAGAGGATCTCTTGGAAATCTGTAATAACAAACCAATAATAGAAAAATTTACTACTTTTTGTAATACTTTATTATAAAATCTACATAAAAACTACAAACCGGTTCGGCAGACAAACCCGCATGGTTAATTAACTTATCGATAGCTAAAGTTGCGGCGTTCATCACTATAGTGCAATACTTTCTGTTGCAGTGATACCAGTTTATTTTTATAAAAATTGCACACTTTTGCTGCGAAGTAGCAAGATTCGATTTGACTTATTTGGCCTGTATTTTGTATAATAATTTAATAAATACTAGTTATCGATTATATTTAATTGTATAATATTCAGTATCGTGTTAAAATTGAGCTGAATATATAAATCATTTAACAAAGTCCACTACACATTTATATGTAATGATTATTATTCATCACAAACTGATTTAGTTATTAGGAAATATATTTTCGTTTATATATATATATACATAGTTTATATATATATAGAGTACTAGCAATATCCGTTGTTTTTGACACATCAATATTTCTTTATTTTTATTTCTAATATTCACAAAATAGTTTCGATTAACTGGTTGTAGGGTATCCTTTATTTTAATTTCATTTCCCGCTGTTCTTTCGACACGTAATTATTGCACAATTTGATATTTTTAAATACTTTGCAAGCAGCGACGATTGACACGAAAATTGCAAATTATCGTAACGTCAAAAGCATAAAGATATAATACCTAGAGAGATGTGTTGCCATTTATAGGTGTGAATTGACATGTCAGTGGCTACACGTGCTCCGCCTGTTCCCCGGTTCTATATGTATGTTTTACGTAGAGAGAGGATAATATAGACTAAAGAAGTCATCAGCGTATGACGTGTGAGATAGAAGTAGTATAATCAGACTATGTGCCGAATTCTATATATAATTATCTGTATTGGTATGCTTCACATTTTGGTTGGTTTATAGAGATAAATCTGAATTTATTTTCTTTATTATTCTATGTTATTTCACTTAAAACTTGCGTAATCTTAACGTTAAATATCTGTCAGCTTAATTATATTTATAATAGGTTATATAATAGGTTTTACAGTCACTTTCAACAAAGGATAATGCGTTACTACTGTATTTATAACGAAAATTAATAAGACACCATTCATTTGTCTGCCATCAATGAAACTGGTGGCAGACAGCGAAACCCGTACGCAAATAGAGACAAAAGACTTAGGCTCTGTCCTTTTTTCTCATACCGTACTTTTCATATGCTTCGTTTTAGTCCAGTAATTATTATTATTTTAATGGCGAGTCTATTGTATATCCCGTAGACAGTTCTCTGTCTACGGTATATCCTCTGTCTAAGATGTTTTTATAGAATTCTGTGGCTACTCACTCCTGTCCTGTCCAACCTTTGAGCATATAAAATATACCTAAAGGTTAGAGTTCTCTAACCTTCATGGTTTATATAGTGAATTTTGACACAAAAATGTTGAGATTTTGGGTATCATATATGAGTGCGCCTGTGAACTATAAGTAAAAAAGGTAAAATGAGCTCTTTGATTTGTATGTAAAACAAGAGTTTTGTATCAGCCTACCTTATTATTTACGTTACCGGTCCTTTGAGATGCCATTTAAATAGGTTGTATAATCTAAGACCTTTACCTATCTTAATTGGCAATCGTAAAAACAAAAACAATCTCTATGGAAAAAAGAACCTATTCAACCTCTTGTACATACAACTTTATAATTTGTGATGTGATTCAACCTATCGCTTTCGCTTATCGTGGACTATGCGTTTTCCTATTCTCGTATCGAGCTCATCATTTTGTGATACGTACACATGGTTGATAATAATACAAGTCTGTCCGATTTGAGTAACAGCAAAAATAATTATAAATAATAATATGTGGTTGTGATATTTGTTAAATCTTACTGACGTGATAGTGCAATTTTGGAGGTAAAATGCCCGCTTCCATTTGTGACCCAGTATCTAGCGCATTGCGTTTATCTCTTGGTACAGAAGACTCCCAGAGTTCGTCCTTATTGGATAGTAGATTATATTCATCGGCTAAAAGCGTGCTTTTGTCAAAGATAGAATTTGAAGAATCCGGTGATTATCAGAGCAATGTACTAGATGGCTTGAAATCAAAGTACGTGGTTATTCGACCCAAGAAACCAGTCCTTGAGAATAAACTTCTAAAAAAAGATGCTGTTACTGGAAATCAATCGACAGGTAAATAATTTTTTTCAATAACATACGTATTAGAATGTTGACGCTTAAAACTACATGTGTTAATTGTCGACAGAGGTTATACTTTCTATATTATGTCAATATTTACAACATAGTAAACAGTGATTTATAATTATATAATTTTAGACAACAAAAGTCGTGAGGAAGGCTTACCAAAGCCAAAACGAGTTTTATTTCCCTTGGAAAAAGTACATTTGGGATGGCAAGGGTCATGGAATTATGGATCAGGCATGCAAAATGTGGGCAACACATGTTACCTCAACTCTACATTGCAAGCTCTCTTTCATGTACCTGCATTTGCTAACTGGCTTGTATCGGAAGGAGCCCATGCTGAGAAATGTAATCAACAAGGTAAGATTTTTTTTAATTTTTTCTTTGATTGTTGCAAAAATTAATATGCAATTACTCAGAATAAGCAGATTTTGATAGTAAAGTAAAGAATTTCAGAATTTCAGAAAAAAGAAATTCAGAATTTATTAACCCGTTAGATCTCGCGACGCCCACATGTGCCCAAGAAATAAACACCTTTACGCTCGATCAAGGTGCACATGTGGGCGACAAGTACTACCCTTTGAAAAAGAATTTTTTTAATTAAAACAAAACCAAAGACACTATGCAATAGATAATAGTATCAAAGAAAAAGATATGCTCTTTTATTTTAAACCATAACCTGGCAATGTTTCTTAGAAAAAAAAAAAAAGAAATCACTCTGAACTTCCGGCGTTCCACGTGTCACTTTGTTGTAGGTGCTCCGTCTTTTTTATAGAATTTTATATTTGTGTCTGGACTAAAAACGAAAGTATTATACTTTTTTATATTCCTTGTAATATAGTAAACACGTAGATATGTAATTTGTGGTATAAAAAGTGAAAAGTAAATTGCCAAAAGTACTTCAAATTCCGGAAAGCCCGTTTTGGCAGGTGAGTTATAAATGTGTTATTTTTCAAATTCTCATTTATTTTTAGTGTAAAATGTAAGTAAAAATAGTTTTCGTATATATTTCAAATAACATGACGTTGTATTTATTTCAAATTCACACAAACATATTTTAGAAATATTGTTCGAAATGTCATACAGATAAAATATTATTTTATTTTTTTTTTAATTTTTATAATATTTTAATATTTTGGTATGAGTAACGAATGGAAACACATAAAACATAAAAATATACATGTTTCCAAACATTTTCATATAAATTTCTCCAAAAACAAAAGTGTAGAATTCAAATTAGTAGTAATTTTGGCACTAAAAGTGAAGTATATACTACTACTTATGCTATAAAGGGTAATTTATGAATTTTATTATAATTTCTAACAACCAAAATAATTTTATTCAATAGTTTATACATTCAACAAGAATTCCTGTAAGTTTTATCCATAAATATTGTCTCAAAGTGAAAATATAGCAAAATTTGCAATATAGCAAAAAATTTGCTAATTTGCAAATTTTCCCGCCAAAAAGGTCCCGAGTGAACGGGAGTGTCATATTACGCGTGGCCTCGAGAGCTAATGAGTTAATGGTGCTTTAATTCATTTATAAATAAATTACCCATCAAAGAAGAAAGTTAGTTTTTTTGAGATATTCTTTGATTTCTTATTACTATTCAGTATATTATACACAACTAAATATTTCTTAAGTTAATTACATTTACATGAATAATAATAATGAGATATAAGTATCATTTTATGATAATTATGATTAATTTTCACAACTTGAAGTACATCAGTGTCTTTTGGGGGCCGGAATGTTGAATATTAAAAAACTCTTTTATATAATAATTATGGTCTTGTGTTCGTAAATAAAATTTGAGTTAAACAAATATCTTCATTTGTTGGTTATACATTATTTTTTATTTTTTAAATTTATATTTTATATATTGAATTGTAATGTTCAAACTGTTGTATCTTTCAGAAGCATGTGTGATTTGTGGCATGAGAGCAACATTGATGGCTACCCAAAAGTGTGGTGGAATAGCAATTAAACCTTGGCAGGTTTATTCAAAATTGCGATTGATCTGTAGACATTTAACACCCGGCCGTCAGGAAGATGCGCATGAGTTTTTAAGGTAGTCTTATTTATTTAAAAATAAATACTAATTTACCATTCCTCATTAGCCTTGTCTACTCCATTGCTAATAAAGTGAGTTGATGGGTGAAAGCTTGTACCCGTAAAGCTTTATTACCATATGTATGAAGATTTTAGCTTCAATATAAGCAGGTTGGCTGTGCAAGGTGGTCTATGTCTTGAATCCCCTTATTAAAGTTCTTTTGACACAACTTACTTTTTTGAATTGACATTGGAGTATTTTTAAACATTGGTAATATTTTTCATGCTGTCAAAAAGTCTTAAAATTAAATCATTAGAGATTTAGACTATGCATTACAATTATAAGTGTCAGTTTAAGGCTAGATTTTGTGAACAACTTCTATTGAGAAAACATCATGTTTATAAAATATGTGAACTACACCAGAAAGTACGGTAATGCACAGCAATAGCCATCAGCAGAGTGAAAAATGATTTGGACAAGTGTCGTTCAATGTCTGGTGAAATGTGCATGATATCTGTGACATGTGAGTCATGCTGGAGCTAATGTCAGTAGTATAGTTGTAGTATGAATGGGTCGGCTCAACTGGGGAAGGACCACACTCTCACAGAATACCAGTGTAAAATAGCAGCTCAACACTGCTGTGTTTCGTTTGATGAGTGTAGAGAACTGGATACACATTTTACTGGAAATGAGGCATTCCATCTTAGTCCTCACAGGTGACAATGCATCTGCATTTTGATTCGTAATCGAGGATAGATGTAAATAATTAGAGAACCACTGATCATATCTTGTTTAAATTTATATGGGACCTTATGAGAAGCACCAGATTTCAAATATTTTTTTTTTGAAGAGGGGCAAACAAGCATGCAGCTCACCTGATGTTAAGTGACTACTGCCGCCCATGATCAACAGCAACACCAGGGTATTGCAGGTGTGTTGCCGGCCCTTTAGAAAGGAGTGAGCTCTTTTCTTGAAGGTACCCCAGGTCGTATCAGTTCGGAAATATCGCCGGTGGTAAACTATTCCACAGAGAGGTTGTACGCGGAGGAAAACTCCTTTTGAAAAAATAAATAAAGAATCATCAAAATCAGTTTATCTAGAAAAAAGTTCTAAGGTAACACAGATTAAAAAAAAACGGTTGAATTTAGAACCTCCTCCTTTTTTGAAGTCTGTTGAAAAATATGTTGATAGAAATCTAGCTTATTAATTTTTCAAGTTCTTGCTGATATTTATTGGACTTGACTCCAAGGGACTATTACATTTTTTTATTTACTTAATTTTTTTCAACTTGATTATTTTTTTTATTAAAACTGAAGTGACAAATGCAACTCCATCTGATGATAAGTAACTACTGCAGTCCATGGACCTGCAGTCAACTTCAAAGAAGAGAAGGCTACAGATCCATTATCACCTATGTGGACCAAGATTCACAGTCTGTGATTATACCGGCTCCCAATACCCTTTAGGCCGAAATAAAGACATACAAGCACCGTTATTTGGCAGCAGAAACACACAGTGGTATCTACCCAGAGAGTTTCCTAAGTAGCAAAATTTGTGATTTTTTTTTGTGACTGAATATCCAAGTGAGGAACTTTTGGAAACATGGTGTCCATTCTCTTCCAGATTGTTGGCAAAGAGTAACAGACAAAATTAGACATACATTAAATAATTGCAACAGACAATTATGGCATAGATAAAAACTTTCCAGTCAACTCAATATTACATCTTAATATATATAAATTATGTGTCATGTTGTTTGTTCGCGATGGACTAAACTACTCAACCGATTTTAATCAAATTTGCACAACTTGTGCAGTTTGGTCCAACTTGAAAGATAGGATAGTTTTTTTGCCCATGAGTGACCCACAATTATTTTTGCGTATTTAAGGATTTTTGATAGGATATGATAAATTATCGTCAAAAAGGGCAAAACAACGTCTGCCTGGCAAGCTAGTTTAATGTAAAAACAAGATTTTGAATCATATTTGTATAATTTTTGCAGATACCTGGTGGAGGCAATGGAGAAATGTTATCTATCACGATTTATAAATTCTGAAAAATTAGATCAATATAGTAAGGAAACAACACCTTTAAATCAAATTTTGGGAGGCTATCTGCGATCAACAGTTAGGTGCTTAGCCTGCCATCATCTGTCTACTACTTATCAACATTTCCAGGTATACAAATACCATATAAATATTAAATATATAAACATTTAAACATTAAATATATACATCATCATCATATAAAATAAACAGGGTAATAACTAGTCGGGCCGATTAGCCGCCAACTAATCGGTGAAGCCGATTAATCGGCCTATTTGTAGTCACTGATTAGTCGGCGATTAATCGGCTAAAACCGCCGATTAATCGGCTTTTTATTTCATTAATTTCAGCAAAGGCTGTTCGTGATTTTCTGTGTGGTAAATGCTGCTACATTGATATGAGTAAAGCTTTAAATTTAAGAAAAGAATTGTTTCTCTCCCATGCATAAAATCACATCAGATTTATATGTAGGTAAATCAAATAAATAATAAAATAAGTAGGTTCATACATATGTTTAATTGAAAAATCAGTCTCTCATGTTTTAGTGTTAATTATTCTGGACATAGGAACTTTGGTAAAAAAAAGAATCTGAAATAGATATTTAAATTTAAAACTAAACCAAAACCTAAATACTTACTATTTTAATTCTACTTTTTAACTTTCTCTAATCGTAATGCAAAGTAGTAACACAACAAAATAAAATACTAATAATGATATTCTTAGTAAACTTTAAAAAAAAAAAGCAAATTTTTAATTCTCTTCCTTTGCATAACAAAAAACACTTAACTCTTGAATAAACATTGTTTAACTACACGCATCTATCTAGATTTTTAAAAGACAAATAGAACAATACTTGGTTCGGTACTTAAAACTAAATTGTTATTACTTTTGTACTAAAAATTAAATTAAATTAAAATGTTATTTTCTGTACATAAAATTACAACAAAAAGTTATTTTTTTCTTGTAATGTTATTAAATAAAGAATCTCTAATCATCTTCATCATCAACAAATGAGACTACATTTCCCAAATGCCACAGAAACAGGGATCGTCTGGGCCGATTAATCGGCCAATCGACCAAAGTACTAATCTGCCCAACTCTAGTAATAACTAAAACACTTGTGTTGCAGGATTTACTTTTAGATATAAGAAAACATTCTACTTTGGATGAAGCATTAGACTCATTTTTTTCTCGTGAAAGATTAGAAGACTTAGGATATAAGTGTGAAGCTTGTAATAAGAAGGTTAGTAGTGCATTATGTTACAAATCCCAATTTACATAGTACAGAGGCTGCACTAAAAGTATCGGGAATGGAATATTTCCACTGTTCCTGTCATATTAAAATCTTTTTAATTGAAAACTCCTTGGCTTTAAAAATCGAATACCATTTATTTATTTAAAAAAAGATTCTCGGTCTTGTCACAAGGTTTTGTCAAACTTGTATAGTCGTTGAGAAAATGGAATTGACTCGAGAAAATTCAAGAACGATGATTTATTATGACTTTCGAAGTGGTTTAACACAAAAACAGTGTGTTGATGATGATTTCTGCATTTGGTGATGAAGCCCCATTAAAAACCACAATTTATTGCTGGTTTGCTGAATTTCAATGTGGAACGTGTCAAGCTCAGTGATGATCCCCGTCAAGGTCGTCCAAAAACTGCAGTCACCCAAGAAAACATTGATGCTGTGCGTAAGCTGATTGAGGAAGATCGACATGTGACACCGCGAAATTCAGGCAACTTTAGACATTGGCATGAGTCAAATACAAATAATCTTGCATGAACAATTAGGTGTAAAAAAGTTGTTTTCCCGATGGATACCGCATTCGCTCTGTGAAGAGCAAAAAGCGGCTCGCGTTACTTGGTGCGTCAGAACTCTCGAAAGATTCCATGCAGGATCCTCAAATGCTGTATACAACATCGTATCAGGTGACGAATCTTGTATATACGCGTACGAACCCGAAACAAAAAACCAGTGACGAGTTTGGGTGTTCGAAAATGAGTTAAAGCCAACAAAAATTGTTCGTTCACGGAGTGTTGCAAAAAAAAATGGTGGCCACATTTGTCTCCAAAACCGGTCATGTTACGACTATTCCTCTTGAGGGACAAAGAACGGTTAATGCAGAATGGTATGCTAGCATTTGTTCGCTACAGGTCGTTTCTGAACTCCGTAAAGAGAACTGCAACCGCTGCATCACCCTCCATCACGACAATGCGAGTTCTCACACCGCACACAGAACAAAAGAGTTTTTAGTGCAAGAAAACATAGAATTATTAGACCATCCGCCATACAGCCCCGACCTAAGCCCTAATGATTTCTATACTTTCCCTAAAATAAAGAATAAATTGCGTGGACAGAGATTTTCATCACCTGAAGAAGCTGTGGATGCCTACAAAACGGCCATTTTGGAGACCCCAACTTCCGAATGGAATGGTTGCTTCAATGATTGGTTCCATCGTATGGAAAAATGTGTCAAATTTCGCGGAGAATACTTCGAAAAGCAATAAATACATTTTTAAATAGTAATGTTGTATCACTTCCTTGATTCCCGAAATTTTCAGTGCCGTCCTCGTAGGTCATTTTATGTTTTTAGAATCATTGGACTTTAAATATTGAGAATATTATTTTTATAATTTCAGGTGTCTGCAACAAAACAGTTTTTTATTGAACGAGCACCAATGGTCCTCTGTATTGCACTGAAGAGATTTTCCTTGGCAGGAGGCAAATTGTCAAAGCATGTACAATTTCGCAAAAAAATTACCTTAAATAAATATCTTTACAACAAAAATAACCCACAACAATTGGTAAGTAATAAAGCATAATTTCTACTTAGACTATTTTTCTAACATAAAATATAGAACAGTACCTGGCTGTTAATATTACACATAGAGCTCTAGAAAGAGATAATTGGCTAACAACAACTTCATAAAGCATTTTTATGAAGTTGTTGTATTAAAAGCTGGCACCCATAACTGTGTGATCAATCATTGTACAAGATGGCTAGCATGTGTTTGTACTTTGTTTCCACTTCTAATATAAATACAAAATATATTTATAGTTATAAAACCCCTAATTTAAATTTTCACTGTAGCATCTAATATTCATTCATCTAAAATAATATAGAACATATAAAGTGTAAATATTATGTTCTTTTGTTTTAACAGCTACATAAATACCAGCTTCATGTGTCACTGTGTCAGAGGTAATGCTCTATAAAAGTCAAAGCAAGCTAATTATCTCCTGTAAAGCTATATGTTTAATACTTACTGTCGGGTACTGTATTATTTTAGACTAATATTATGACAAAAATGATAAACGTACATATTAATTCAGTTAATAACTTTTTTTCGCTTATTTTATTTAAACCATTTATGAGAATTCATTTGTTTTCAGTCATATAAGTTGGTGAGTTTAGTAACTCATCTGGGACCATCACAGAATTGTGGACACTACACAGCTATAGGTCAATCTTCAAATGGTAATTATTACCAATTTGACGACAGCTGCGTGCGACCGCTCCCCCTTTCAGCTGTACTTGGAACAAATGCATACATAATGTTTTTTGAAAAAGACAACTCTTCTGATGACATTAGCAGTCAGCCCACCGCATCTACCTCTAGTGTGGTCTATGGTCCGCAGCTACCTGATAATATAGTCAATAGAGAAAAGAGTCCCCTTAAAATAACATTCTACAAAAATGAAGACAAAAAACCAATAATTCTCAACAGCACCTCAACAGAAATTACTAAGCCAGAAGTGAAGCCTATTATATTAAACACAACTTTATGTAAATCTTCAGAAACAAACTCCAATAGTGAACCTTGGGTTGTAAAGCAGAATGGTGAAGTGGAAAAAGTCACAAATGTACCAAAAATCTTAAATGGCATTGATAAAATTGGTTATAAAGTTGATGAGGACAAAAAAGTCAATTTTATTATTAAAAAGCAAGACTTGGAAGATTGCCCAATAAAGCCTAAGCTTTCTAAGAGTGATTCAGATCTCCGTTCAATAACATATAATTCAAAAGTACCTGAAAAGTCAGCCTCAACTAGTAAATTGGTGAAACCTCCAAAGTCTCCATTAGAGAAATTAGAGGAACAAATGAATAAGAGTGATGCATCCAATCATCTTAATAGAAATGGGAATTCCAATTCTAAATTGGTACCTTATGATTCTGAGTCAAGTAGTGATGAGCGAATTGAGAGGTTAAGTGATGAAAAGGTTAGGAGAGAAGGGAGAGGCGATGGGAGCCTGAGGCCAAAACCTAGCCGATGTGATTCGCCTCAAGGCCTTGTTGTTACGACTAAAGGAACACTACATAACTGGACTGTTTCAAAAGAAAAAAGTGGTCCATTGTTAAGTCCAAGTCTGAATGGAGTAACAAATAAAAAGTAAGTTTTTATAAACTGTATATCTAATTTTTTTAAATTATCCTCGAGTTATCCTTAAATCTCCAATTTAGGTGAAATACTAATATTTTGTATTTAATAGAGTAAAAGCGAAAGAAGAACCCAAAGGTGAGAATGAAGAGAGTCCAAACACTAGTGTCAGTAGCATGTCTCCACTGAGTGATCAAAGTGAACCAGCTACAACCCCACAGCCCTGCAGTTCACAGACATCTCTCTCTGCTGTATCACAGACCACTGGTGGTAGCATTGAAACAACGCGACATCTACATGGTCTTTCACATCGAGGATATGGTGCACCTGTTACCTCTTGGAATGGCACTCACAGTACTCTATCACGTCAGGTAAGTTTTATACTTTTAAAGAAAACTAGAAGACTCATAACAGTAGGGAGAGCTCAAGCGGGGATTTCAGGATTTACTCGAGCATGGCAGAATAACATAAGGGGGGAAACCTTGCACCCTATTAAGTACCCCCAACAAATGTGAGCTCTTTATATAAGGACGTGCGCTTTGAGCAGTTGATCAGAATAGTAAAAAAAATGGACAGGTCGAAAAACTCGAGCGCGTCAGATTAAGGCAAGGTGAGTTAATTACATGCAGAAAAGAGTGTATTTCAATAATCTGACGATTTGCACTTGACCTAAGAAAATAGGAGAGTCAAAAAGTTGTAAAAAAAAGTCAAAGTTACTTGAGTGTGGTTAATTTTATTTTTATTTTCAAGGGAATCATTTAAGGATAACGAAAATAGTATCTGCCGATTGCTACAAGCCGAAGTAGTTAAAAATCTTCAACATAGTGAGGTGCGTGCAGCTGCTGAGAACTGTATTTCCAACTTCGCACATTCAATCTGTCGGATTATTCCTCCGTTCTCAAAAATACGTGGGACGTATACACTGTAAATAACTGACGCGATCGAGTATTTTTGTTACTTTTTTTTTTACATTTTTGAAAATCTATAGCCGCTCATCCCACCACTGAAAAGGCACACATCATATAACCTTTTTTTAGTTTTAGCATCTAAGCTTCACAATCCAAAAGGTCCCTACGACGCTCGAGTAACTCCCAATCTAACCTCTCAGGCTCCCCTACTATTAGATTATTTTATTTATGGCAAGTCCTAATGCCAGTATAAGTGGTCAAAAAAGTAAAATTACAGCCCGTATAATTTGTTCCAGTGCTGAGCACAGGTCTCCCATTTTAAAAATAATAATAATGTTAGCATTAATTCACCCACTCTCACATTTGTTTGGGAACCTGTTCAGAGAGGAGCTATTTCTCATATAAGCTCACGCACAGTCACTAAGGACATTAATAATTTTGCAGTCCCAATATAAATTTATAATAAATGGGTGCACAAAATGTAAATTTGTTAAATCTGTTTAAATTGGTCATAGTTACGTATTGTAAACACAAAGTCATCATTAAGCGACCTTTTTACACTTTGCTAAGTGTTATACCACTTTTCTTTTGGTAATGAGTTTTACATACACTCTATTATTAAAAATAATTCTTATTATGTAACTAAAATTAATCACAATCAAACCACATAAAATACTTTCGGTTTTTAGTTTAAAATACAGAGATAATATTTAAATAAGACAACAGACTGACATGTCAACTTTAGTTCTCGGGATGGAAAATGATACCGCTTCAAATCGGCACAGACATTTTGTATAGTATTTAGCCAGTCCACCGTAGCTTGTGTTGTTAGCTTGTGTATATAGAGGCCAGTGATATGGGTGCTTAAATAACAATAGGAATATCGACTTTTCATTCTTTACTGTTCCTAAGGATAGTAATGGTTAAGATATTATTTATAGGTTTATATCCAGATAATTATGTACCAAGTTACTGGCTCCATAGTTAACTTGAGAAACTTAAACCTCATTATGTGCATGATAAAATACATTAAACACTTTTTTTAAACTTACCAACAATGCTGCTAAAATTGTATAATAATGTAGCTTGACAGACATTCCAAAAATTAACGGCTTTTAAGGCTATTAATATTGAGGGCATAAGTGAGTACTGGATTGGCAACCTTATAGAGAAACATATTCAACTTTAAGTAGTCTCCTCTGAGGTCATATTTTGAACATGATCACCATCGATTCACAATTGAATTTTATGTAATTAACCTAGTATAATTTGTTTATTTTATATATTTAGGTATTCGAGGAACGACGTGAAGAACGCAAGCGGGCTCTCGACGCAACAGACGATATGGATCGAGGTCGCAGTAAAAAAATTAAGAAATTTCATCACTACAATCGTTTTAACAATAATAGGAACGGTTATAATCCATTTCAGGTAAGCAAGTATTTAAAAAATAAGTGCTTTTCATCCGATTGTGAGATTGAGTATTACAGTTTTTAAAGTATCTATTAAAAATCCATGTCCATCAAATTAATTGATATAAAACAAAATTTAATAATAATATCATGTTTGTTATAGGAAAAACAAAACAAGCCACATTGGAGTAATAACTTTAAGTACAGAAACGAGCGACGCCCGTCTCATCATTTTAATAAACATAATTATAACAAGTATAAGCTCTTTAATAGGTAACTATTGGCTGATTTTATCCTTTTTTAATTTTTAAACTGGTAAGTTTTACTAATAAACATGTCAAATCATTAGAAATGCCCACTAGTTTTCAATATAATAAATAATTTGATTAATCTTATATAAATTTATTTCCAGTCCACATTTACAACTGAATCATTGATAACTAGACTAGCTGTTTGTCACATTTTGCATTCATCGTAACTGACAAACCCTTAACATGGTATTTTTGCCTAAACCTATTATTTAATGGGTAAAGGTGGAACTAAACCGAAATTAAGTATTTCTATGTATGTACTTGAGATTTAACCAGATTGAAATTTTATCTGATTTTCCAGCCCTGCAATTCAGCTCTCGCACAAGTCCACTGCTGAAATAAATATCTCCACAAATATTCAACTGATTTCTATTGTAAGTTTATTTTTTGACAGTTCCTTTTTAGGGACTATAGTGTATATGCCAAAACTTGACGAAAAAACTATGGTGTATATACATGGTTATCTATCTATATACGGCCAATTTTGCAGAGAAGGTTCAGAATAAGTATTATAGGAGTATGGTGTAGAAAAATTAATTAAAAAGATCTCAAATATTCTATCCTTTTCATCTTTTAAATTCAGATTGCGTGGTAATGTATTTAGTTTAACTGATTGTCGTTCATAATACTATTTTACTACGCACGCACAGATTTAAGGCCGCTCGGTTACAACATTTAGGTATCTTGTCGCGGGTCTTCTCACGCCTCCTTCACTTTACATTTTCCTGTACGTGTCCCGGGCCGGCTCACAGTTTACTGTGTTGGCCGTGACCTCATTACGTATTATATTTTCAAATTTTCGTAAGTAGTAGTGACGCTTCGTTACCAACGACGGAACGCAAATATTTAGACAAGCATACTGTGAAATCGTGTGATATTAAATTTTAAGCAATGAAAGTTTATGCGGTGGGCAAAGATTATACGAAAGTGAGTCTTTACTGCTGCAAGAAATTAACGTACGTGTATCTACTAATCGAAGAACAATTGACAGCTAATCAAATTATTCAAGTGCAGTAAGCGGTAATTTAAATAATGAATATGAATATAGGTGATTGCGCATGGAGGACATATGCTATTGTGTGCAAACTCGCCGTTTAACTTTAAACATTTACCGTTAGACTTTAATCTGTGTGGGGTGAAATAAAGAGTCAGAGGCCCAAAATTTTGAATTAAAACGATTGCTGTGTTCACGTAAGTTAAAAGTGCTCAAGCACAGGTAATAAATGTAAAACATAATTTTAGACAACATCCCCGTCACATGCAACATGCATAAAGAGAAACTGATTCCATTGTGTGGTACAAATAATAGTTTGGGAATACTTGCGTAATTTGGTTGTAAATAGCACATACATAATAATGGAGTTAGACCAAACATTATTCCATAGTTATTTCTATAGAGATGGGCATGATTCTTTATCCTTTTTTTGCCAAGTGATATGAAGTAAACAGTATCTCGTTTTGTGACCTGTACACATACATACATACATAGACAAAATTTGACGCGTAGCTTGTCTTGATAAGCAATATAACCTGCCTGCATCATTACAGGGCCGAACTAGGGCCGCTTGCTGGTATAATTTAACGATATTGAAACAACCGAAATAAGAACTTAGAGGGTTGTATTGATGATTATAATGCTGTAAATAAATACTTGTTACGGCGGCGGATCAGATTTTTTTTAACATACACACCAGCACTGACCTGTGAAATTGCAAAGAACGTTAGAATATTTCAATTTTGGCGGCTACCCTGGCGCTTTCACCTTAAGGCAGCCGCAGGATAGCCCGGTTAAGTCTTCATGACCTCTCAAGGTCAACTACGAGATGCAACAATTAAGAAAAAAACGTCAAAAGTAGGACAGTTGCCTGCTCTCCACCTTCCTCTTAAAATACTCCTTTAGTTATAATAATCACGGGAATAGATGGGTTGTTCTATTAGTTGAGACTTTGTTAATAAGTAATCTACACTTCTTATACCTTGAGAATATCGATTTTTGCGGATTTTTAGTAGGTATATCGGTTGTTTTATTATCGTTAAATAATACCAGCAACCGGCCCTAGTTCGGCCCTGTAATGACTACACTACTTATGTGTATGTAAGGGCTACATAATTTTTAGCGAATGTTTGGTCTGCTACACTATTATTTATGTTTGTGGTAAATAGATTATTCCAATATTTTAAATCTTAAATTATTGGAATTATATTAAAGTCTTACCCGACACTATTCCGATGATATCCCGGACGTCAGTCTGAGCGAGATTAGAATGGCTCTCCAGCACCTTAAAAACGGCAGGGCCCCAGGTGAAGATGGAATTACAGCGGAGCTTCTGAAAGCGGGTGGAACACCGGTACTTGAAGTCCTTCAGAAGCTCTTCAATTCCGTCTTCCATGGTGGTATACCTCAATCTTTGAAAACTAAAGTGTACAACCAGTGCGTGTTGCCAGTGATGACTTACGGATCAGAGACGTTTTCCTTCACTGTTGGCCGTATGAGGACGCTCAAGGTCGCTCAGCGAACTATGGAGAGGGCTATGCTCGGAGTTTCTCTGCGTGATAGACTCAGAAATGAGGATATCCGCAGTAAAACCAGAGTGACCGACATAGCCCAACGGATTAGTAAGCTGAAGTGGCAATGGGCCGGCCATATAGCTCGAAGAACCGATAACCGATGGGGAAGAAAGGTTCTCGAGTGGCAGCCTCGTACCGGTAGGCGTAGTATAAGGCGACCCCCCACTAGATGGAGTGACGACCTGGTAAGACATGCAGGAAGTCGATGGATGCAGGTGGCTCAGTACCGTGCTTTGTGGCATTACTTGGGGGAGGCGTATGTTCAGCAGTGGACTTGTGAAGGGCTGTAATGATGATGATGATTGATGAATATTTTAAATACGTCATAATCATAAAATACTATAATAAACAATAGAATGGCTGTCAACCTTATTTTGTACGAGGATCGGCGTCGCCGGGAGCACACATACAAGCAATTACTTCGTATTATCAGTTATCACAACTACAACTACAGTACTACTACAAACACATTTTAGACTTTTGATTAATGTTTTTGACACATAAATATTTCTTTAGTTTTGCTTCTAATATCCACAAAATATAAATAGTTTCGACTTACCGGTTGTAGAATATGTCTCCTTTATTTAAATTCTATTTCCCGCTGTGCCTTCGACACAATTATTGTACTATTTGCCATTTTTCAAATAATTTGCATGCAGCCACGCTTGACACGAAAATTGGAAACGATTGATTGTGTTGACATTTATTGGTGTGAATTGACATGTAAGTGACATGTTAGTGGTTACACGGGCTCCGCCCACTCCCCCGTTCTATTATGTATGTATTCTATGGCCATAATATTGTCAGTCGTCGGTTACGTCGTTGAAAATTTAATATAATTTTATTCATTATGACGATACTAAGCCTGTTAAAAGTGTGCAGGGAAATTTGGAATCATAATTCGCGTCATGTAGTTATTAACTTAAGCATTAGTAAGCTTGTCACTAAGAAGGTAAACCGTAAACAAAATTTTGTGAATTAAGAAGAAATAAGCGCGTGTACAAGTATTTGTTGTTCATAAATCACATTCGATTTTGGATAATTTCAAACAAAAGTAGAGGCCTTATTTACTCGTATTTTCAAAAACTGTAATATCGGTATATCATTATTCATTATTTATATATTTGAAATTTAAAATTTGGGTACTCTGAAAAATAACCATGTATGAAAGAAAGAAAGAAAGAAAGAAAGAAAGAAACAGATTTTATTTGGCACATGCAACACACTCAAGTGGATTACATAAAACAAATAACATTTAAGTTGGCATACAAACAAAAAACAAAAAAAAAATTTTACATAGAAATCATGAAACAGGACATTCACTCCTTGTTTACAGATATGATAAAACAAAAAACCAAAAAAAAGCAAACAATAATATAAAAAAGAAAAAAAAATAATAATAATAAAGAACTAGAGAATAAGGAGTAATGCATAGGGTGTATTACAAAGACAATCCACCCGTTAATGCTGCTCTGCTCCAAAAAGGAAAGCCACTCAGGATATGTTGGAATGTATCAGAAGTACAACACCCCAACCCTGATTTTCAGTGGCACCCTTATATATTTAAAATAAAAATACACAAATAAGTATAAAAAATATATATACATATATTATATATTCTTTATATGCAGAGGGCAGTTCTGTTGTGTTAAACCAAATATAATAACAAAAATTTATTTCTTGTAATATTGTCATAATTCTTATAAAATATTCTTAATACTGTAAGAGGTTGCATTGAAATTCACTCAGGAACGTAATTAAGTTTAAGCTACAAACAAATACACAAACCAGCATTACATAATTTCAATAAATAATATATACATACTCAAACACACACACATATACATATATATATATATATGTATGTACATATATATACATAAATATAAACAAGCACACATACATACACATATACACGCTCATACATTATTTATAAAATTACATACTATCAAAATATTTGCACTACTTAACTTTGAGATTGCTGATCTAAGAGGAACAATTTAAATTTTTGACGGAAGCTATGTATCGATTGTATATTACGGAACGGCGGCGGCAAGTTGTTCCAACACTTGGTTGCTGCATATCGAAAACTGCCTCGAAACGCAGCGGTGCGGTGTTGAGGCAGAAGCAACCCGTACGCTGAAGCTCTTGTCACTACATTTGTTAAGACGTTGTCTCGAGCCCAGCGCAATTTTTCATAGAGATAAGACGGCGTCCTGTATTTTATACAACCAAACAACAGCGTAGCAAAATGCAACTGCCACCGGTAATCCATTTTGAGCATTTTCGCATTATTAATGTAAGGTGTAACATGTGTACGGGGAGGTATTTTAAAACAGAAACGGGCACAGGCATTTTGTACGCGCTGTATAAGTTTCTTTGAACGGTTGAGGAGTCTAGGACCTATTACTGCATCTGCATAATTGAATTTGGACAGTATCAAGGACTCACATAATCTGATACGGACTTCCGTCTTTAATACATCCCTTATCTGGTATAGAACTTTTAATCTGTAAAAACAATTTTTAACGTTATTTATTATATGTTTTTCGAAGTGTAGTGCCTCATCCATCAATATTCCTAAATTTCTAATCTCAGTAACTCGATCAATATTTATATTTTTAATTGAAATTAAAGGACGATTTGCCAAAACTTTATTTACTTGTTTTTGGGTACCAAGTAGCATATATTTCGTTTTATTAGGATTGAGTACTAATGTATTTGCTTCAGACCAGTCGACTATACGATTTAGGTCTTCATGTAATTTTTGTATGGCTACAGTACTCTCATTTGGCTTGAAAGAAATATACACTTGTATATCATCAGCATATATATGATAGCTACAGTTTAATATATGTTTTACGATATCAGCACTATACAGCGAAAAAATCAAGGGACCAAGTATTGAACCCTGCGGAACACCTCTTGTAACAGCACAGCAATCAGATGCTATTTTATTGCCGTATCTCACCTGTATGATTATTCCTCGGAAAACTTCGACGTAATAGGCAAGCATAGACTATAAAACTGTTCATTCATACCATTGAGGTTTTAGATTTTACTGAACATTGAACAGTTGATGAGCCGTTGAAATATAAAAAGTAATGTTGTTAACAAATAAAACTGCACAACTATAACAAAGAGTAATCTGTTAATGTGTTTCTTCATCTTCTACTTATTTGCTCAAAAAAATAAATACATGACCATTTGATTTATTTATAAAGCAAATATTTCATTTTCAGATACAGCAACGGGCATCACTACTCCAGACACCATTGACCCTGGTCAGCCAGTGTCTACCTAGCTGTTAATATAGACAGCGATTGGACTTAATTAGACACATTTAATGGCTTTTTAATAGCATGATAGCTGACAAATAAGAAGAATATTGCAATATACACTGTTACCGCCAAAAAGTCCATTTAAAAATGTACCTCTGATAGTGCGATAATAAGATGCTAGATAAAGTAAATCAATGAACTGCCAATATTAGCCTTTTTATCACTTAAAACTGTTAAGTGATGTTTTAAGCAAAATATGTTATGTAACATAATGTACCAGTATAAGACTAGATATATAAAACACATATTTAAAATAAACATTTGTAATGTTGAAGTCAAAAACTTTTCTCGATTCATTTACTTTCATGATTAAGAAATCTTTTATCTTTATGTTATGTTTTGTTTTTAGTTAAGAAAGCCCTCTGACATATTATTGGCGAAGACGAGTTTTATTTATTTTAAGATTTAATAGAGAATAGAGTTAATTAGATAGAATAAAGAATAAGGGGCTGTATATTTTTTGCTATAGTTTCCTGATAATTCTTATTAACTTCAAATGTGATTATGCTTTTTAAGCTAAGAAATTAAAATGTATGAATAAATATACAGAACTATTCAAGTTAGTCAATATAAATACTTACAATTAAAGCCAGGGATCGGGTTAGCTACCTAAATACATCTCAAACGCATTTCTTTCATTATAATGGCTGGGGGAGTATGGGATTCCCAAAATTGATCTAACGGCAAAAAAGTCATGTGAAGTGCCGTTTTAAACCTTTTAGTATGTTGTGATAGCTAACATACTCAGACTGTTAATATAAGAGACATGGACACAAATTAAAAAATTAGCCGATTATTTCGCTATCCGTTTCTACCTCCGATATAACAATCTTCGATATAATTACCATATGCCTATTTTATTCACAACAATACTTACGTTTTTATTTATATTTAAAGACAATTTACACAGGAAAAGGTGGAGTGTACTTTAAATGTTTTAGCTATTAGGTGTTTGATTTCACATGGTATTTTTATGTAGTTGCGTGTAAAGTAACTGTTACAAAACTAAAAGTAAAAACTGCGGAAAGTAATTCTTTTTCGTGGAAACGTAGTATTATACGCGATATAATGCCACTTAGTTACTGTTTAAGGAGAGAGTAATGAGTATGTCGAGGATAAATTTAAGTTGTAAATATGAATGCTGTTATAGCCATTATTAATTTCTTGTAAATAGCGGTATGATATTGTAAACTAAGTATGTAAGCTGTGAAATAAAACTACTGATTAATCATGTTTGATTAAATCAAACCCAACATCTTTAAGACCCTTTCAAAAACATTGGGTTATTTGGTGTTAATTTTTTGATGTCAGTTATATTCGAGAACGGAGACATTTTAATACACATTCGACGCCTGTCGGGCGAACTAAATAGTGTGCTATGAATTTTATACAAAAAAAGTAAGCAACGGCCAGGAATTAACTGTCTGAAGTGTAAATTATATTATAACCAGAGTGAACCAGTGCTGAAACAAGCGTTTCGCAACGCACGCACATTCCTTTGGCCTTCGTTTATAGTAGAAAACAGATAAAATAACGACGCGGCCTTCGGGTTAGTTTAAAATTATTTCAAAAATGAGGTTCTCAGTTCGACTGTATTTATTTTATGTGTGTTACCTCAGAACTTTACTTTAGGCGAACCGATTTTGATGATTCTTTTTTATTTGCAAGCTTGTGCTTCTCATGTGATTCCATATAAATTTGATCAAGATCTGACAAATAGTTTTTGAGTTATCCTAAATAATGCGTATTTGATTTCGACTACATCGATGATGTTCTCATTTTATTTATATTGAAGTCGCTTGTATATTTTTTTTAAATTTACCACTTGTTTTGCTGCTACTGTTGGTGAACCCCGCGCTTATATCATTTGCATCGTGACATAGTGATCCAATAATAGCATTTCATACTGTTATGACGTTAAAGCTTCGATTTCATTCAGTTTGTGTAAGTAAAGGCCAGATTGGCAAATTGTTTGTAATGCTTATTTTTATACGGTTATTGCTAATGTCCCAGTTAAATGGCATTAGCGACTTGGGTGAATTGGACAATTTAATGTATGGTATTTAAGGTTTTTTTCTAGACATGTAATTCGAATACGACAAATTTACAAATGTTTACTTCAATATAATGCATCAAATGAAATTTTACATTTTTCGTAGATATTATGGTAACGACTAAAGCTGTTTTTAATATTCGCTACAGTTTTTTAGATTTATTTTACGAAAGTGGAACATTGTAAAGTATTTTTCTGTATTTTTAAATCGCAATTCTTTTTTAAATTATTAATGCACTTCAGTTTTATTGTTTTAGGCAATGCAGTTGACATCGGAGTTAAAGTATATATCGAAATTAGGAATACCCAAGTATGTAATGTAAGACTATAGAGATTAAATTGCTTTTAGACTTCGATTGTAAATGTTTTTTCTAATTTTTGTCTGATTCGAGAGAATTTTTTAATAATACTTAAAGAATCCATGTAAATTTCCTAAAATGTTTCTCTAGTTTTAAGGCATTAATTTAACTTCACCAAGAAGTAAAGTTTATGTGGCGATGTTTGTATAACAACAAACATTGATAAACAAGCAATCTTATTTACCTATGTTGTTTTATTTAAATATTATTGGTCCTTGATAAGCAGATGTTCATCAACTTCGCGTCAACGCATATATATTAAACACTATATACATCGTACTTTACGCGAAATTTCGCAAACTGACGACGCGGACAGTAATAGGAGGTATTCCGAAAAATACAACCTATAATGGTCAATCGTGTTGTGACGATCAAATGTATATTTTAAGCCCGGCGTCGACTACAAAAGAATCGAATCGAAGCGAGTCGCATTTATTCCTAGTGCGTCCATTTCTGAAGAATCTAATTGAATCGCTCATATATCGCAAACTTTTCATCTAATTAGGTCGTTTTTGAGTCATGGATAGCTCGGATGGAGAAATGTTTATATTTCAAATACTTTTTGATCAAGCAGAGGAGAATAGAAAAAGGAAACTGCGTGCTCCCAAATGATGAAATACACGATATTTATATGGAAAGATATAACTATGGGGAAATTTCATCATTTATATCCAAATTTGAAAAGGGATCCTGTAAAATTTTTTCGGTAATTTTATACTACCGCGGTCCCCTTGTTTTTTGGCTCTAGAAAATCGAAAAATCGTGCGATTTCGATGATTTTTTAAAAATCTTCGTCTTTATGACGGATTTATGAAAAAAAATATAGAAAATATCTCACCTGAAGATTTCTTAAAGTTTTATGACTTTAATGTCTAACATACGGTCAAAAACGCACTTCTTCGAATATAATCGTTCATAACTTTTTTGCAAAGCGTTAAACGAAGTTTATATATATATATATATATATATATATATATATATATATATATATATATATATATATTGTTAATCTACATAAGACACAAACATTTAAAAAAAAGCTTTGATAAATGTTTTTTTATTAATTTTTTATGTCACCTTAAGTTTTTATATGGTTTTTTGACTTTAAATGTTATCATAAACGCTCTAGAAAATCAAAATAATTATAAAAGTTAATATTTTGGTGTTTTATTGAGTGTAAGATCGAACGAAGCGAGCTCGGGACTTAGAGCATCCCGACTCGGACAGGTTAGGTTAGAAGGAGATGGCAGGTTCGAGTGAGCGAGCGAATAGACCCCGCCATCTCCTTCGTGGTTTTTTTTATAGAAACCACCCAGAAGTAGGGAACCGTTTCGCGGGGCTCCGTCGACGTCGTCGTCGTTCACGGGTAAACTAGTTTATCGGTATTATAAACCTGTCTTAACAGTCGACGGCAAATAAACTGTCGAAAAAAACTGTTCGTTCATGCCCACCCTTAGAAACCACCCAGAAGTAGGGAACCGTTTCGCGGGGCTCCGTCGACCGGGCTATCCTTGACTGCGCTACGTTGAGTGGCGTAGTGCTTACCTCCCCCAACTCTCTCCCGTAACGCAGTCAAGGGAAGCCCGGTCGACGGAGCACCGCTTCGTCCGCGGGGCTTCTACTTCTGAGTGATTTCTATAAAAATAACCACGAAGGAGATGGCGGGGTCTATTCGCTCGCTCACTCGAGCAAATATTTCATTTTCAGATACACTACTCCAGACACCATTGACCCTCGTCAGCCAGTGTCTGTCTACCTAGGTGTTAATAAAGACAGTGATTGGACTTAATTAGACACATTTAATGGCTTTTTAATAGCATGATAGCTGACAAATAAGAAGAATATTGCAATATACACTGTTACCGCCAAAAAGCAAAATGTACCTCTGATAGTGCGATAATAAGATGCTAGATAAAGTAAATCAATGAACTGCCAATATTAGCCTTTTTATCACTTAAAACTGTTAAGTGATGTTTTAAGCAAAATATGTTATGTAACATAATGTACCAGTATAAGACTAGATATATAAAACACATATTTAAAAAAAAAAAAACAATTTGTAATCTTGAAGTCAAAAACTTTCTCGACCATTTACTTTCATGATTAAGAAATCTTTATGTTTTGTTTTTGGTTAAGAAACCGCTCTGACATATTATTGGCGAAAACGAGTTTTATTTATTTATTTAATAGAGAATAGAGTTAATTAGATAGAATAAAGAATAAGGGGCTGTATATTTTTTTGCTAGTTTCCTGATAATTCTTATTAACTTCAAATGTGATTATGCTTTTTAAACTAAGAAATTAAAATGTATGAATAAATATACAGAACTATTCAAGTTAGTCAATATAAATACCTCTCCTACTTCTTAAATTATTAATGCACTTCAGTTTTATTGTTTTAGGCAATGCAGTTGATATCGGAGTTAAAGTATATATCGAAATTAGGAATACCCAAGTATGTAATGTAAGACTATAGAGATTAAATTGCTTTTAGACTTCCATTGTAAATTTTTTTTTCTAATTTTTGTGTGATTCGAGAGAACTTTTAAGAATACTTAAAGAATCCATGTAAATTTCCTAAAACGTTTCTCTAGTTTTAAGGCATTAATTTAACTTCACCAAGAAGTAAAGTTTATGTGGCGATGTTTGTATAACAACAAACATTGGTAAACAAGCAATATTATTTACCTATGTAGTTTTATTTAAATATTATGGTCCTTGATATGCAGATGTTTATCAAAATCGCATCAACGCCTATATATTAAACACTATATACATTGTACTTAGCGCGAAATTCCGCAAACTGACGGCGCGGACAGTAGTAGGAGGTATTCCGAAAAATACAACCTATAATGGTCAATCGTGTTGTGACGATCAAATGTACATTTTAAGCTTGGCGTCGACTACAGGAGAAACGCGTCGAATCGAAGCGAGTCGCATTTATTCCTAGTGCGTCCATCTCTGAAGAATCGAATCGAATCGCTCATACATCGCAAACTTTTCATCAAATTAGGTAGTTTTTGCGTCATGGACAGTTATTTCAATTACTGAAAAGGGATCCTGTTAAATTTTTTTCGGTAATTTTATACTGTATAAATCCGCCATAAAACAAAGATTTAAAAAAATTGAAATCGGATGATTTTTCGATTTTCTAGAGCCAAAAAACGAGGGAACCGCGATAGTATAAAATTACTATTTTTTCAATATCTATGAAAAAGTTCTTCATTTATTTTTATATACTCAAACAAAAAGATTTTTATGAAAACTAAATAGAAATTAATAAAAATACGTTCGTGAGGCGAATTGAATCGAATCTCATCGGCGAAGAAATTCGCCTGTGAAGCAATTCGCGCGGTCGATCCAATTAAGCGGGCCGCGGCTCGTTGCTAATGGACGCAGTTTCAAAGTAAATATATAGGAGGTGACTTTCTGCGATTCGATTCGACTCGGCTCGGCAAGCCTAGTGGACGCGGGCCTTTACACGGCTATGCATTAGATAGGGAAGTGAAGCAACAGACTACCAGTCGCATGTGTGTTAACTTACATTTATCAGTTAGAATTGTGTTAAGAACGTTGACAAATACTTTGACTCTAAGCGTTTAACCGCGGGGGCGGTTAAACGCTTTTTCATTTTAATATGAAACCGCTTGTGATCGAACACACTTATCTCCACAAAATTTCAACCGCGGCGGTTAAACGAAGAGCCGCGGCCCGCTTTGCCGCTGGCCGCTATTTTGTTTATACGCACTGGCGATTTAGTTAGTTTGCGGCGAGCCGCTGATGTGTTTGTACGTGTTTTGAGTTTCAGTTGCGCAGCCAAAAACTTATCACAAAGAAATTTATTGTTGAAATTCAACAACGAGAAGCTATTTGGAATTTTGAAGCAGTATTATATAAGAATAGATATTTAAAACAGAAACAATGTAGAGGATAAATTCAGTATCTTTTTTTACTTTTTTCTTTCGTGTTTTCGGGAGTAAAAATAGATAATAATTTAAACTACCTCAACGGCGTCCATTTCGTTTATGGCCCAACGAGCCCATTGAGCGATATAACCACTTATCGCGGTTTCGTCGCAGTTAGCCGCCGTAGCGGTCAGCCGCTGCAGGCGTCTGGCCGCTTAAACGAACCGCCTAGGCGGCCAACCGCTATTGCGTAAGGGGTCTTAATGATGTGCGCTGAACTGCATTGCTGGATCGAGCGTGAAACGGCTTTATAAGAATATCCACTACCTCCCCCTATGGGTCTCGTCAAAGGCGACAGAGGAAAACAAATCAGGATAATGGGCAGTAACGTCTTCCTAATAACAAAAGTACAATAAGTTAAACGATTGCCAAACAACATACCCAGCGTGGCAACTATGACCAATATGGCTCAATGAGACAAACTGGCTACCGCTTACATATGTTCAGTGACTTAATAGCCTGTATCGGTAATGGTAACTTAAATGCGGTGAGTTTAAAAATCTACTTTGGAAAAAAACCGTGGTTGTTTAGTTCGAATACAGGTGAAATATCCGCACGAATTTTTACATGGTAGAGCCAACTTGCATTTATAATGGTTGTAGCAGGAATGGATCGGCTCGACCGCGATAGGACCACGCCGCGCCCTCACAGAATACCAGCGTAAATAGCAGCTCAATGCTGCTGCATTCCTTATTTACTTATTTTATATTAGGTTGGACGCTGAGCCAGAGACCACATCCACATATGGGGTTGGTAAAGCTTGTGCTTCGCTTCGCTTTTCATGGCCCCACGCCCTCCGCGTATCGGAACCGGGAGGAAAAAGGCGCACCTTGTGTCCCTGGTACGCCTTACCTAAGAAGAAAAGGGGGCGGAGAAGTCCTCGAGGAGGGGCTGCCATAGGGCGACCGGCGCTGGTGGGGCTGTGGATATGTTCGAAAGCGTTCACGTGGTCCTGCCAATATTTTTTAATAGAAGTGGAGGCAAACGAGCATGCAGCTCACCTGATGGAAAGTGACTTCCGCTGCCATTTAATAACTGCACCACCAGGGGAATTGCAGGTGTTGCCGGCCTTTTAGAAAGTAAGTTCTTTTCGCAAAGGTCCCTAAATCGTATCGGTTTGGAAAAATCGCTGGTGGTAAACGACTCCACATAGGGGTCGTACGAGTAAGAAAACTCCTAGTAAAACGTACAGTGGTGGACCGCCTAGCATCCAATTGGTGTGGATGGTATCGTAAGTTTTGTCGCGATGTGAGTTCGTGAAATTTGGCGGCTGCAATTAATCCGAATAATTCCTCAGAGCACTCCCCGTGGTAGATGCGACAGAAAATGCAAGGAGATGCACGGCCAGTGTATCGAGCCAATCGGAGAGGACTCGGTCGTCGAGGATTCGAGCCGCTCTGCGCTGGATGCGGTCAAGTGGAAGGAGCCGTCACCCTGCCCAGAGATAGGAACAGTACTTCATGTGTGGCCGAACCTGCAAATTGTACAGTTGCAGGTGGTGTGCCGGCATAAAGTACTGTCCAGCTCTGCTGAGCACGCAAAGCTCTTTAGAGGCCGATGGTCGATATGTCGACGCCGAAGTTTCCAATACTGGCTGAGGCAACAATGCCTTGAAATTGAAACTGATGAGATTCGACAAAGGGGTTATTTTTATATGATATGCAGAAGAAACAGCGTTGGTTATAGCACGCAGTCTTGTGGAACACCATCGTTAATAGGCTTGCAGTCGGATCATGCACCGTCCTTGGTGCTCCTATCAGACAGAAAACTGGTGATTCGTGGTAGACATGCTGCAGCTACACTATAGTTTTGGCACAAATGGGTCGGCTCGGCTCGAAAGGGGAAGGACCACGCTCTCACAGAATACCATCGTCAATTAGCAGCTCAATGGTGTTGTGTTTAGAATGGTGAGTGTAGAGAATCGGAGACTTTTTTACTGGAAACGAGGGATTTCATCTTACTTCTCAGGGGTGGCAACGCATCTTCATTTTGATTCTTAATCGAGGATAGATGTAAATATTCACTTTGATTCTTAATAGAGGGTAGATGTAGATGTTTATTGGCCAGAGCATCTTCTTACCTCAGGTGGACTCTGTGCTTGTTTGGCACCCTTAATTTATTAAAAAAAAAACTCGGAAAGCGCATAGTAAGGAAGCTACGAGAGAAGCGCTTTTTGCCAAACCCGATCGGAGCGTTCGCGCCCACTGGTGTTGGATAAACAAGGTCATCAACTGAGCAACCCCGACGGAAACCGTACTGGCAGTCACTAATCTGGTACTGCTCCTCAATGTACCGTATGAGCTGAGTGTTAATAATGGACGCCATTATTTTGGAGAATAAGGAGGTGATGACGATAGGCCTGTAGTTGGCCAGATCAAAATGGTTACCTTTTCTAGGGATCGGGTGCACGAAAGCTGTCTTCCATGAATTCGGGACTACGACTAGGGAGTAGAAGTAACGGAAAAGACGCGTCAGATGATGGAATAAATAGTTCCATTCCCTCTTTTCCGTAGCACCACATCAGTGACAGGGTCAGCAACACCGCTGGGATCTTCCGGTGAGAAGCAAACTGGCCCCCATGGGTAGGATACCAAGAAAGACCGCATTCAGTCCCAATCCGTCGACCTGTAATATCAAACACGGCGGCAGCGTGCAGAACGCAACCACGGATGGAGCGTGAGTGGCACCACACTCGGGAGCAGAACATTAGTCCGAGGGGCCAAAAGGGGCGTCAACGGAGACTTAATATAAGTCCGGATGAAAGGTCTGCAGAAGGTCCAACAGGTAAGGTACATGATCCTCCACATATGGAATCCGCATAGGCGAAGTAACCAGTTGTGTCAGACCATATGCCAAAGCAGTCATAAACAGATCTCCCCGCATGATTGGTTAGACGTGAACCGAGCCGTTTGGCGTGATGACCGTTAAAGTCGCCAAGTATCACGATCTCTGCGGCTTTAGCAAGAAATCTGCAGCCATTTGGACGTGGTCGATAAGTCGGTTTGTTTCGGCATTACCGCTATGGAACCTATAGAGGCACCCGTAAACGCACGAATGGTCGTCGCTATCTATGCGTAGCCAAAAGATGGACAGGTCCGAACCTTCTTGACAGCTGAGGCGTCGAGAACTCTGTCTCGACGAGTATCTCTGTCTCTGTCGAGTCTTCTCTGACGTATACGCAAACCCCAGGCCGAGGCACGAAGAAGCCGGAGAGGATTACTGCGTTTCGGATAGAAAAAGCAAGGCCGGCTTCGCCGTCTCTAGATGGTAGTGGACAGCGTTCAGGTTCAAGTGTAGCCCACTGATATTGCAGAAATCCACGGATAGCGTGGTAGGTGTCGCCTCAGCCTTTTGCTCAGTTTGCCCCGAGCAGTTTTAGGCTTGAGCAGATTTTTGCCCCTCCAACGCGAATACGGAGGGCAGCCTGTGCACCCACGCGCATCGCTAGGAATGGAGTAGCTGGGTCAGATGATCAGCGATGGATTTTCCATTACCAGGGGTGATAATACCCTCCTAGGGTAGTCTCTGATTTAATTCCGCTACCATGTTGATGGGGGATGAATTGGGCCTCCGGCCACCTGCACTCACCAGACGAAACGCAGAAGCAGAACTTCTACTTGACGCTGGTATTCTGTGAGATCATGGTACTACCCTGGTTTGAGCCGGCTCATACGTGCAATAGCAAAAGTTACCGCATGGCTCTACCACTGCTCTGCAGCTCTGTCACGACGCCCCTCTTGGCTCTTCGACCATTGTCTAGAACGGAGTGTGGTCACGGTGAAATCGTGGTTGCATACTGCAGGCTGCCACCGTGTTTGGCACTAAAGGTCGGCCGATTGGGATAGGATACGGTCTTTCTTTGCACCCTACCCTTGGGGGCAGGTTTGCTTCTCGCCGGACGATCCAAACGTTGTTGCCGATTCTGTCGCGTTTGTGGTACTGCAGAGTATGGAAATTTTTATTTCTTCCTCAGTGGTGCCCATCGGAGACAGATCTCAGTCATGGTTTAGCCGCTTCTGTATAATAGCATTATGCCATAAGCAGGAGTCACATCACATCAACGAACGTCCCGGGATGTAAACACCAGCGCCCTAAAAAAGAAGAATAATTCCGCCTTCAGGTCCTTCAAGAGTCATTGCCAAGGCAAAGTCAAAGCAAATAGGCAGAATTGGCAAGAAACTAGTTCACCATCCTTCTGGAACCCGTACATTCTGATCTCTCGTCAAGGCTGTCCAAGGCAATTTCTGTCAGCCATTTCATCCATCTCTGTACAGGAAGGACGACTCACTGGCCCGTGCCGCAAAGGAGAACGCCGATCTGCTAAGCTCTTTCTTTACGTCCAACTCGACTCTCGATGACAGGGGGAACACACCGCCGACCATCCCGCGGTGGGAGTGTTCCATGCCGAAAGTGCGGTTCACACAGCGCTCGGTTCGCAAAACACTCCTCTCCCTGGACATCCACAAGTCGAGTGGGCCTGACGGAATCCACCCAACTGTGCTGAGGATGTGTGTTGGCACCGGTTCTAACGCGTCTTTTCTAGTCTCGAAATCATGGAAGACGGCTTTAGTCCACCTGATCCCCAAAAAGGCGACCGCTCAGATCCGTCTAACTACAGGCCTATCGCAATCACCTCCTTGTTCTCCAAAATAATGAAATCCATTATAAATTGCCAGCTCACGCGGTACCTTGAGGATCACCAGCTGATTAGTGACCACCAATACGGCTTTTGTCGAGGTCGATCAGCTGGTGATCTTATGGTCTACCTAACTCATAAATGGGAGGACGGCAGTAGAGTCCAAGAGAGAGGAATTGGCCGTTAGTTTGGACATTGCGAATGCCTTCGATCGGGTTTGGCACAAAGCGCTACTTTCGAAGCTCCCTTCCTACGGACTTTCCGAGAAATTGCGCAATTGGATCACCTTCACGCTTTCTTGAAGATCTCCAATCTTCACGCTTTCTTGAAGATTGGAGCATCAAGGTCGTTGTATTTACCGATTACAAGCCTATTAATGCTAGTGTTCCACAAGGCTGCGTGCTATCACCAACGCTGTTTCTTCTGCATATCAATATGTTGCAAACCGGCAACATTCATTGCTATGCAGATGACAGCACTGGTGATGCTCTATACACCGCTCATGCCAATATGTCTTGGGTAAACGTCGCCGAGTACCGCGACTAACTTGTGTCTGAAGTCGAGTCTTTTTGTACATATTCTCGAATTGGGGGCGACTAAATCTAGTTCAATTTAATCCTCAGAAGACACAAATTTCCGCGTTTACGGCTAAAAATAGCCCCTTTGTCGCATCTCCTCAGTTTCAAGGCACTCCCCATGTTGCCTTAGCCAGTATCGGAATCCTCGGCGTCAACATATCGAGTGCAGCTTCGTCGCTGGTTACTTTGAAGAGAAACCAAAATTGGCCTTTAAAAAGCTTGACGTGCTCAGTAGAGCGGGACAGTATTTCATGCCGGCACACTGCCTGCAATTTTTTACAAGGCGCAGGTTCAGCCACACATGGAATACTGTTCCCATCTCTGGGCTGGGGCTCCCCAGTGCCAGCTCCTTCTACTTGACCGCATCCAGCGCAGAGCGGCTCGAATCGTCAACGACCGAGTGCGTTCCGATCGATTCGATTCACTCGCGCTGCGAAGAGATGTTGCATCTCTTTGAGTATTTTATCGCATCTACCACGGGGAGTGCTCTGAGGAATTGTTCGGATTAATCCCAGCCGGCAAATTTCATGAACGCACTACGTGGCAAATCTCCCGATACCATCCACACCATCTGGATGCTTGACGGTCCACCACTGTATGTTTCACAAGGAGTTTTCTTCCGCGTACGACCTCTCTGTGGAATAGTTTACCATCGGCGGCGGCGGCGGCATTTCCGGAACGATACGACCTAGGGACCTTCAAGTAAAGAGCCTTTCTAAAAGGCCAGCAACGCATCTGCAAGTCCCGCTGGTGTTGCAGTTGTTCATGGGCAGCGCTAGTCACTTAACATCAGGTGTACCGTATGCTCGTTTGCCCCTCTCTCCTATAAAAAAAATGCGGCGAAGGTGGCACACCATGGGGTTTTAGTCGGTGCGAGTCCGACATAACCCATCCTAGCCCCAGCGAGGCGTCTATGGGGCGAATCATACGCCCCGTGGACGCCTTTTTTGCCAATTTTTTTTGTTTTTCAATTTACTTTGTTTATTAATTTTTCAGATATTCATGTTTTCTCACGTTGTTTCCTTTAACCGCCGAGCAATTTCTTTTTGCTTTATCATGTTCATACATACATACTAATTTCATAATTAGACTAAAATATAATCGAGGATTCAAACATTTATGTAAAAACAAAAAAATGTAGAATTGCAGAAACAAATGGTTGGTATTTTTTAATGGCTAATCAATTTGTATATACAATAATTATATAAAATTCAACTTAAAAAAACTGACATCGTTTAAAAATAAACCTAAATAGAAAAACATAGCGGAAAATTAGATCGATTTTTTCGACTTCAAAAAGGAGGAGGTTCTCAATTCGAGTGTATATTTTTATATGTTATGGCATATCTTAGCAGATTCCGAACTAAGTTTGATGACTCTTTTTTATATAATAGGTCAAGGGTTGTCCTATATAAATTTGGAGAAAAAAATCCACCACTAGGGTTCTCCAAAGCAAATAAAGAACTTTTTTTAGCAATTTGAAGTCCGCTTCTACTTTTTGTTAAAAGTGATAATTATTTATCACTAAATGCGGCAAGGTGTAGTAGGGATACACAAATGCAGTAGGGATATACGGTTGTAATAAACATAAAAATAAAATCAATCGCATTTTTATAAAGAATTTCATAGTCGCAATCTAGGGCATATGTATCACAGTTTCCTTGTTTTATAACCATTTGGTATGGCGAATTTAACATATGCAATGAGTATCACTTAACAAAAATCATAGGTATTGAAATAACAAGTACTTTAATGCCTAAAAGATTAATGTAACTTTTTAAGTTTATTTGGTAAGCTTACAAATAAAACGTATTATTTATTCTACTATATATTGCCTATTTATTCTGCATACAAGTATCTCCTACGTTGCTATAATGAACGAAATAATGAATTCTTACGGACATAATTGACAGGAAACCTCGTAGATGAAATTGCCCGAAAGTAGGTCTAAAACCATTTAACAATTTCAATCTTTTATCTTATTTTTATTATAGTCAGGTATTACAATTTAACAGATTGTTGCAAACTAAAAAAAATCATTCGTATGTATAGATTCGTCACTCGACATTCTTCTATATCCTTCATTAGTCCTTATAAGTCTAGTGCTGGAGATGGACCCCTCCTGGTGTAGGGATGATCGCAAATAACCAATAGCAAATGATTTAAAATTTTTCACTGCTGTAAAACACTGATTTGCTTCAGTGTCTGGAATTGTATTTTGTTGGTGTTCACCGTCATAACAATGTATATCGATTGATGATCTCGGATTCATATTGATTACAAGTCGAATACCTATTTACAATTGAACTAGCAATACAGCGAAGCATTCATATTGTTTACATGGGTTAATTTTTTAATAAATCATAATGTATTAATTACTTTGCCTAAAACATTAGGTAACAACTGTCATAAAATCGAGGTTTTGCTGCTGTGTTCGTTAACAAATGGAAAGTTCATATCTTAAGTGATTAAATATCTAATTACTACCTTCCTCCATACAACGAAAGAAGTCCATGTCCTATGATGATGAAGATGAACTAATTCTTGCATTTAAACTTGGAAATAAATTAATAAGTTTTTAACGATGGACTGAACAACGGTAGATATCGCCATGCGGTGGCGGCTTAAGGGAATCAACCAATCCATATCGTCCCGAGGTAAGGGGCGCTTATCGGAAATTTACTAGGTTTTTAGTAGGTAGGACTCGTTTTCTACTACACTCTACGTAGGTATCACCCTCTTACGTATTTCTGGGACCAAACAGCAGTGCTCGCACTGAGAGCCTATAGATACGGACAGTGAGGCATTCCATCTTAACACTCACTGTTCGACTTGCAGATACAAAAAGTAAGACAATAACAATGACGCATATGTGGGTCACTGGACAGGGAAAGGGTTTTTATCTCTGGCTGACAATGCATCTGTAGCTGTTTTTGTTAGAAATTCATTGGCTGCCGTAGCCATATATCATAAGGTAGACTGTGTGTTTATAGATCACTTCCGTTTTATAAAAAAAATACCAGATATTTTGGCTTTATTGCGGTGTCATCTAAGAGCCTCGTTAACCAGAGGTAAAACACCCGGACCGACAATAGGGAGTAATCTCAAAGTGAAAGAAGTTTGATACCACCCACTCCAACACACGCCTGCCTAGCCTGGCGATCATGGTAAATCCGCCCTACAATGCGAGGTGGCCATCCCAGCAGTGGAGTTTTACGGTTTAGTATGAAGAAGAAGCATTATTCCTGTTTTAAAATTTGTGGTGTATATTTCTATAACAATCAAAATATTCCCAATTTAACTTTGATTACTACGATCGTTTTCAATTATTTAACCGTCTATTATTTTAACGGATAAGTTTAAATAGCTCGAAAAACTCAGTGATTAAACTTTTATCGGAGTGAACTTCCAAAGCAATACTGTGTCGATTGTGACTTATTTTATAAGCTACAATATGACAGTTCTTAATCAAATTAACTTTTTAACGGTATTTATAAAATGAATAATAGTATTACGAATTTTTCACAAATAAGTAATCCTATAAGCTTAAGCTTAGCTATTTACAATGCTTTTAACATTTGCAGAAAATATATTTAACTACTATAAATTCATACAAACTAACCCTGACAAAGTACAATCAACAATATTTATTTCTAGTTTCTACTATAAAATAATCATACACTTCATATTAAAAACTGTAACATACTTATGTTATTTTAAAGCTTTTATACAGTCTAATCATACGGGTTAATATCACTTATTAGTCTTTCCATGTACAACATGTTTTAGTATTTCTTCGTGAGGTATTGGTGTCGTAGAAGTGCTGTGACATATTTTATTTGGGAGTGTCCTGTATACATTTCTCCGGTGCGCATCTTCCACTAACGTACGCCACTGTTGGTTCTTCTGTAAGTGTTAAATGTTTATATAATTAGCATAATTCGATTAGACCAACTCGATACGTGGTAGAGCTATGCTGTAGTTATATTAGAAGTATATTTATTTATTTTATTCTTTATTGCATCCTTAAACAAAAGAATACAAAGGGCGGACTTAATGCCTTGAGGCATTCTCCACCAGTCAACCCATTGCAACGAATGGGTCTGCTCGACCAGGGAAGGAGCATGTTCTCACAGAATACCAGCGTAAGATAGTAGCTTAATGCTGCTGTGTTTCGAATGGTGAGTGTAGAGAACCGGAGACCCTTTGTACTGGAAACGAGGCATTCCATCTTAGTCCTCACGGGTGACAACGCATCTGCATTTTGATTCGTAATCGAGGCTAAATGTAGATGTCTATGGATCACAGCAACCACTTACCATCAGGTGGACTGTGTGCTCGTTTGTCACCCTATCCTATATAAATAAATAAATAAACTTCAAAAAGGGGCACAAGCCTCCCTTATGAAGAGTCGTTACCACCACTCTAGCAGATAATAAACTTTACAAGTGTTCTAAATATTTCATTCTCAGTCAGTTTCCTTATTATAAGATGTCATCTACAATAACGATCATTATCGCGTCTATTGAGTTGTATAAGATGGCATCTAAATATAAACCACGATTGCGTCTCTCTTATACTGACCGCAACGACATTTAGGGCTTTCTCCCACGAGGCTATTGACAAGCGACTCGCGTTTTGTACATACATCCTACTAGTTGCTTATCAGTCGCTGCCATAAAAATTCGCTATGTTCCGCACACGATTCTACGCGACAATTACGCGATTGACGTCAGTCGCACGCTACTGGTTGTGCTGGCCGACTCACGTAGTCGAATACGCGTCGCAAAAAAAATGGCGACCGAACAAGAAGTACACATAAAATTTGTACCTGAAGTTAAAAAAATGTCCATGTTTATACACAATTATAAACTACCCGAATATATTAGAAAGGATATAGTGGAGAAAGCATGGTTTGAAATCGGGCAAAAATTCAATATAACAAGTAAGTAACTTACTATTTATTCAATTTAATCATACACAATAATAATATTGCCACGGGAACGAAGCGTTATGAGTAATTAAATAATTGGCAAGGTAATCTCGCAGATTTGTTGGTGACATCGAGCATTTAACCTGAAATAGAGCGGTATTGTTATTTGTTTTGTAAGAAAACAAATTCCGCCAAAACGCTGCGCCGGTCGCTGCGCTCTGATTGGCCGATTCAAGCACTAGTAAACACGTAATAAATAAAATGAGATGGCTTATATTGGTTACACCTAGGTAAGAGCAAGACGCATAGACAAGCGTCCAAGTGATTCATACTAATGGCCAGTTTAACTTGAGCCGTATTATATGGATGTAAATTGAAACAAAATCAAAGTTTATTGATACTTACCGATGAAACGTGATTCCGTATGTTTTATAATTCGATGTCTTGCTGTTTTTTCCACACCACCGAATAGAACAACACGACATTATGGGGTTTAATATACCAAACTGAATATTTTCGGGAGTATCGGGGGACGTACACACAGATCACATGTTGGTGAGGTACTGTTTTAGGGCGAGCGTGAATTGCCATTTATCAGTGACAAATCACTGATCAGTTTCGGAATTGGATGGCTCACATTACTACTCTATTCAGGTTAAATGCTCGATGGTTGGTGATGAAAGAGGAGTTATCTAAAGATATTCTGGAGTCAAATGTATGCGACCTTCCGATCGAGCCTTAATGTTTTTAATGCTATATGGTATATATTATCTTATGTTTTTCTAACATAATTGTGCAAAACACATGCAGCTTATAATTATAGTTTTTAGCACTGATTTACATCGAATTGTGGCCATAATGCGGGCATCATCTGGCCCGCGTCCGCGAGGAAGCGCACGTATACTGACCGTGATGGCGAGCGGGTTGAGGCAGACGAGCAGCGCACACGTGAGCATGACGTTCATGCGGCCCCCGTCCGTGAGGAAGCGCACGTATACTGACCGTGATGGCGAGCGGGTTGAGGCAGACGAGCAGCGCGCACGTGAGCATGACGTTCATGCGGCCCGCGTCCGTGAGGATGCGCACGTATACTGACCGTGATGGCGAGCGGGTTGAGGCAGACGAGCAGCGCGCACGTGAGCATGACGTTCATGCGGCCCGCGTCCGCGAGGAAACGCACGTATACTGACCGTGATGGCGAGCGGGTTGAGGCAGACGAGCAGCGCGCACGTGAGCATGACGTTCATGCGGCCCGCGTCCGTGAGGAAGCGCACGTATACTGACCGTGATGGCGAGCGGGTTGAGGCAGACGAGCAGCGCGCACGTGAGCATGACGTTCATGCGGCCCCCGTCCGTGAGGAAGCGCACGTATACTGACCGTGATGGCGAGCGGGTTGAGGCAGACGAGCAGCGCGCACGTGAGCATGACGTTCATGCGGCCCGCGTCCGCGAGGAAGCGCACGTATACTGACCGTGATGGCGAGCGGGTTGAGGCAGACGAGCAGCGCGCACGTGAGCATGACGTTCATGCGGCCCGCGTCCGCGAGGAAGAGCACGTATACTGACCGTGATGGCGAGCGGGTTGAGGCAGACGAGCAGCGCGCACGTGAGCATGACGTTCATGCGGCCCGCGTCCGTGAGGAAACGCACGTATACTGACCGTGATGGCGAGCGGGTTGAGGCAGACGAGCAGCGCGCACGTGAGCATGACGTTCATGCGGCCCGCGTCCGCGAGGAAGCGCACGTATACTGACCGTGATGGCGAGCGGGTTGAGGCAGACGAGCAGCGCACACGTGAGCATGACGTTCATGCGGCCCGCGTCCGCGAGGAAGCGCACGTATACTGACCGTGATGGCGAGCGGGTTGAGGCAGACGAGCAGCGCGCACGTGAGCATGACGTTCATGCGGCCCGCGTCCGTGAGGAAGCGCACGTATACTGACCGTGATGGCGAGCGGGTTGA
Source organism: Parnassius apollo (assembly GCA_907164705.1). NCBI lineage: Eukaryota > Metazoa > Arthropoda > Insecta > Lepidoptera > Papilionidae > Parnassius > Parnassius apollo. Next base: position 15,493,900 of record CAJQZP010000212.1, read on the forward strand.
GGCAGACGAGCAGCGCGCACGTGAGCATGACGTTCATGCGGCCCGCGTCCGTGAGGAAACGCACGTATACTGACCGTGATGGCGAGCGGGTTGAGGCAGACGAGCAGCGCGCACGTGAGCATGACGTTCATGCGGCCCGCGTCCGTGAGGATGAGCACGTATACTGACCGTGATGGCGAGCGGGTTGAGAAAGACGAGCAGCGCGCACGTGAGCATGACGTTCATGCGGCCCGCGTCCGTGAGGAAACGCACGTATACTGACCGTGATGGCGAGCGGGTTGAGGCAGACGAGCAGCGCGCACGTGAGCATGACGTTCATGCGGCCCACGTCCGCGAGGAAGCGCACGTATACTGACCGTGATGGCGAGCGGGTTGAGGCAGACGAGCAGCGCGCACGTGAGCATGACGTTCATGCGGCCCGCGTCCGTGAGGAAGCGCACGTATACTGACCGTGATGGCGAGCGGGTTGAGGCAGACGAGCAGCGCGCACGTGAGCATGACGTTCATGCGGCCCGCGTCCGTGAGGAAGCGCACGTATACTGACCGTGATGGCGAGCGGGTTGAGGCAGACGAGCAGCGCGCACGTGAGCATGACATTCATGCGGCCCGCGTCCGCGAGGAAGCGCACGTATACTGACCGTGATGGCGAGCGGGTTGAGGCAGACGAGCAGCGCGCACGTGAGCATGACGTTCATGCGGCCCGCGTCCGTGAGGAAGCGCACGTATACTGACCGTGATGGCGAGCGGGTTGAGGCAGACGAGCAGCGCGCACGTGAGCATGACGTTCATGCGGCCCCCGTCCGTGAGGAAGCGCACGTATACTGATCGTGATGGCGAGCGGGTTGAGGCAGACGAGCAGCGCGCACGTGAGCATGACGTTCATGCGACCCACGTCCGTGAGGAAGCGCACGTATACTGATCGTGATGGCGAGCGGGTTGAGGCAGACGAGCAGCGCGCACGTGAGCATGACGTGCAGGCGACCCGCCTCCGTGAGGAAGCGCACGTATACTGACCGTGATGGCGAGCGGGTTGAGGCAGACGAGCAGCGCGCACGTGAGCATGACGTTCATGCGGCCCCCGTCCGTGAGGAAGCGCACGTATACTGACCGTGATGGCGAACGGGTTGAGGCAGACGAGCAGCGCGCACGTGAGCATGACGTTCATGCGGCCCGCGTCCGTGAGGAAGAGCACGTATACTGACCGTGATGGCGAGCGGGTTGAGCCAGACGAGCAGCGCGCACGTGAGCATGACGTTCATGCGGCCCGCGTCCGTGAGGAAACGCACGTATACTGACCGTGATGGCGAGCGGGTTGAGGCAGACGAGCAGCGCGCACGTGAGCATGACGTTCATGCGGCCCGCGTCCGCGAGGAAGCGCACGTATACTGACCGTGATGGCGAGCGGGTTGAGGCAGACGAGCAGCGCGCACGTGAGCATGACGTTCATGCGGCCCGCGTCCGTGAGGAAGCGCACGTATACTGACCGTGATGGCGAGCGGGTTGAGGCAGACGAGCAGCGCGCACGTGAGCATGACATTCATGCGGCCCGCATCCGTCGAGGAAGCGCACGTATACTGACCGTGATGGCGAGCGGGTTGAGGCAGACGAGCAGCGCGCACGTGAGCATGACGTTCATGCGGTCCACGTCCGTGAGGAAGCGCACGTATACTGACCGTGATGGCGAGCGGGTTGAGGCAGACGAGCAGCGCGCACGTGAGCATGACGTTCATGCGGCCCCCGTCCGTGAGGAAGCGCACGTATACTGACCGTGATGGCGAACGGGTTGAGGCAGACGAGCAGCGCGCACGTGAGCATGACGTTCATGCGGCCCGCGTCCGTGAGGAAGCGCACGTATACTAACCGTGATGGCGAGAGGGTTGAGACAGATGAGAAGCGCGTGTCGCGCGCGCGTGAGCATGACGTTCATGCGGCCCGCGTCCGTGAGGAAGCCCACGCCGTAGCTGCGCGCCAGAGATACTACCACCACGTCGCGCTCCTGCCCCTGGAAACTGTCCACCGTATTCACCTCCACTTGACCTTGCGACCTGTAAACAAAAAAGGATATAAATGCCTCGAATATGACAATTACCTACTAACCCGTGCTATATAATTTCACAACTATTTAATATCATTACATCTAAAATTTAATAGTTATTGACGAACCATTTGCGTCAATAGTTGCGCAAGAACATGTTATTTTTTGAGGGTAAGTGCAAAACAGACAACAGCTGAAATTATCTCTCGTAATTTATTTACATTTCAAAATAAGCATAATTAACTTTACTATTTAATGTTAACACCAATTTCAAATGCGTTTTAACATTATTGTCACTTATAGAAATGTGCATTTATATGTGAGAGGTGGCGCTGCACTGCCTGCGTTTACTTCGGCTCCGTAGTATTCTTCAAGTTAAAAAATATACAAAGTGAATATCAACACAATTCAAGTGCTAACTCAGTGCAAAAGGTTAAACAAGAGTGAACATTATTAAATCCCAAGAAATAGTGCAACAAATAGGCAAAATACCGACATACAAAACAACAATCGTATTTATTGTGCCAGTACAAGTAAGATTAAAGTGGAAATCAAACTATGCACATCTTAGAAAACTAAACCGTGAAATATTTGTGCAAAGACGGAAGAATCTAATAAAAAGTGAACAAAGAAATTATTCTAACCTACAAATGAAACTGCAAATCACCACACATATATTCCGCTCAAGACTAAACCTGCTCGGAGCACACAGAGCAATTAGTCAAAGGCGCCCCCTGCCACGCTATCCGTGAGTTTCTGCAACATCAGACTTCATTCAAACTTTAACGCCGTCCACTACCATCAGGAAACGAAGGCGAAGTCGACCTTGCTCTTACTAACCGAGACACAGGTGTCCTCTCCGGCTGATGCTTCGTATCTCTCCTACCCGGGGTACAAATTAGAACACTCTTTTGTGCCCCGGGGCTGGAGTTTGCGTGTCTGACGAACTACAAACTTATCCACAGTCTGACTTTTATGACATCCATAATGCGATTGACAAATTGAATCCTATTGGTCCATGTTTAAGAATGTCTGTCAACCCTACGAAATGCCAAGCGGTGATTATGGGTAGCTCAAGGATGCTTGCTAAAATTGATACTACGAGGCTACCTTCCGTCTATTATAATGATCGCTTGATACAGTTCTCTTCTTCAGTTAAAATCTCGGCACTACAAACCAACACCAAAATGGAGAAGATAACAAGGTTTGAAGCGCACCTCCCGCCCTCCCTCAATTGCATACACTAACTCCGTCACCACTAGTAATTGCATACACTAACTCGTGTAGAGGCGAAACACGTGTCGTATTATACATCGATGGTGCATTATTACGTGGAAAGTTACGTACATTTTTAAAATCTCGCGCTTGCCCACGAGTAGCGCGTGACGCGTTATTGTATGCACGGCGCGCGTGCGCTTCAATCCAGGTAGACACATCATCGTTTATAAATATTTAGCGGGTAAGTTGTTTGCCTGATATTTCTTATTTTTTATTTAATTTCAGGGGCAAACTAAACCTTCGGATAGTCCGTGACATGATGGTGGCGGAATATTTTCTAAGAAACAAAGATTTTGTCGCTGCTGAAATACGCATAAGAATAAGATAATATTTTTATAACCTAGGTACCCATTATTACATTAATACTTCTGGGTTTCATTTGCTAATGATAAGAATATATTATGTAGGTATAACAAAAATACGTAAACATTAATTACCTATCTACTTACTATCTGCTTCTAACTAGTTTTGTTTTCTTATTCTTCTTAAGTGCACCCTGACCTTTTTGTGGTTTTTATGGTTAAAAAAAATTCTGTTGTTTATAAAGAAATTTACTACAAAATACAAATATACCTTCGATGTATAAAAATATGATTTTATCTAAAAATCAGATTTTTTCAATATTAATAGAAAAATTGTCGCATTATTATTATGATTAAAAGGCAAGGGATCAATGTCAATATTATCATCTAGAGTAGTAACAGGATCGACATCATATCTATGCTCAATTTCCTGTGAAGTAGTGGCAATCGCATGTGCAACTGTTTCTGACCTAGATTTGGCATTTAGTTTTGATAGTAAACACCTTTTGGTTTTTCTGTATACCGATTTTGACAAGCAAACTTGTGAGGCAAAACATCTTTTTTTGAGGGGACCACCAACTAGTTTGTACTTCACGTAGTTTTCCATATCGTTTTCGACCTAGAACAAAATACAAACTTATTTAAAGTCTATAAAAAATAAGGAACCTCGAAATTTGTATTCCATATTAAATATTGATATTTAAAATATGTACCAACTATGTAATACATAAAAACACGAAAAAAAAATTTAAGTGCTCCACTACATAATCAAACTTCTTCCATTATTTGCGGCCCGCAAAGTATGCAAGTTGAACAGCTCTGCGATGTGTTTAGTTTTTTGCTCGAAATATCGTAAAATATACGTTTGTTAACATTATTTTAACCTTTATATGCATTATAAACATTTTAAAATTTGCTGCAAACATAGGTAGGTATTCCTTACGAACTCACGACAGTCTTTGACTTATTATCTACATTACATTGGTAAGTACTTACCCAAGTTTGGATGTTTATTTACACTGAAGTAGTTTTAGTTAAATATGTAGGTATTACTTGGGTATTGTTTCTTCTTGAAATTATATTGATCATTAAGCGTGAAAAGGTTCAATGAATAGTTAGTTACTTAAACACTGCGACTCGAGTAGGTACCTACATGCATAATAGAAAGCATTTACTATCACTAACCAAGAGCTATGAAGTGAAGGTTTGAATACTTACATCCAAATGATCTTCACAACAATATGCTACCGTGTTTGGTCCTAAAGGATGTGCTCTTTTCATAACATTTGTCCATTTTTTTCTGATGGTAGGGTTTCTAAGCACATTAAAAAACAACTTTTCTGGTGTTTTTGTGGCCGTATTTTTACATTGAGACACAGCACAATATTTAATAGATGGTGTCATGTTCTATAACGTTTCTCGTTAAAAATAGATAGCAAGTAGATCCGCGCGCGACGGGCACATTTGAATAGATGTTTTGATTTTCTAAGTGCGCGTCGGGTCGCTCGCACGAAGATGGAAATCGTGACGTCATCAACGATGTCGCTCTCGGCCCGCGGCTTAGGCCGAAAATATTAACTTTGCGCCTTTATATCTCGGTCAGTTTTGGAGATAGAAAAAAATTAAAAACACAGTTATTCTCGTAATTTTTTGTAAAATTTTTTGGCATATAAAACAAAAAATGGTTATCTTCTCCATTGGGTGCCTTGATATTTAAACGAATTTATTACTTCGCTTTAAGTTCTAATGTTATATTATAATATAAACTTAGGCGAGAAAAACGGTTTTACTATAGTTTAAAAAAATATAAACCACAATAAACAGGAATTAAGGAAAATATGAAACTTTTTGGCCCAGGCAGTATTAGATAGCCGCAATGGCGTTTACTATTGAAGGGATATTAGACGTCGTATAACTAGTGAAGCATTCTATTAGAGAGAGGATCTTTCACGGGTTTGCCGACTTATTAAGCATTTATAACCACATATCCTTTTGGGCATGGTAACCAGGTTAAACTAAGTTTTTTCTTGATACTAACGTGTCGCTTAGCATTCGCAGATTCCTCCTGACCAGATCTCTTTGTGCGGTGTAGGGTGTGATAACTGCGAGGCTGAGCCCTCGCGTGCGCAACGTCGCGGCCAGCGCTGCAGCAAGCCGGGCCACTCCCCACGCTTCCATCTCGTTTCCGCCAGATGAACCTGTCCAAAATAGCTCCATTTTTTAAACAATAGCCAAGTCTAGCTGGATAAAAGAGAAATAAATAGCTGGGTATACGAAAGGGGCCTGTCCAAAATAGCTTAATTTTTTAAACAATAACCAAGGATATCTGGTTAAAAGAGAAATAAACAGTTGAGTATGCGAAAGAGGTATATTCAGTTGATAAGGCATAATAATCTTCAGCTCACTAGATGAAGATAGTTAAGACAGAGGTGAAGTTATTTGTCACAGCGTCATCATCATTAATAAGTTGCATATAGATTAATAGACTACTCTTTGAAAAATATGCATCATTAATAAGATGCATATTTTTCAAAGAGTAGTCTAATTTTACATTGTAGTTCAAATAAATAAATGATTATACACAGATATTACATTTTTTGAAAATTCGAGTAAATAAGGCTTCTACTTTTATTTCCACACAGTTGTAGTGATACGTTAGAAGATTTTATTTTTTATAAAGTAAGAACCTGAATTGGCAGTAGAAAATGTAAATACTTACTAATTTTATAATGTTACACTGCTGTTGGTGACACTGTTACAACTAAATTAAGAAAAAAATACACTACATGTTGCGACCATTACGCGATTGCACTTGCCAATGACTGTGTACAATCGTACATAGTGAATATAATTAAGCAATAAAATTTTCGTGGTACATACAACGATGCTAAAGCGAGTCGTTTACCCGTGGAAATTACGCACGTGTCGTAATATTAACGTATCTAAATCGAATCAAGCTATTCAAGTGCGAGTCGAGCGATAACCGAAATAGTGAATCTGAAAACTCGCCGGAACTTTCACCGTTAGTCGTCTTAGTAGTCTTTTATCTGTGTATAAAAAGTCGTGTTTACGTGAAAGATGTCCAAAGCTATGACTACCGCTACAATAAAATTATTGCTGCGTTCACGGAAGTCAGAAGTGCTATAGTACAGGTAATAAGTGTAAAAAAATATTTTTAACAAAACGTGCACGTCTATGCATAAACAATGTGACCTGATGACACGTGATCGTTCGGCAATCTTCGGAAGCCCCCGGCGCAGATCTAACCAGTTCGGTTTTTCTCGACTCGCCAGTCGATACTATCACCCGACGCCGTCAAATTCCATTTTGAGATACGAATATTAGATATTGGGACCACTTGCGTAATTTACACTAATACGGACAGTCGTCGGTTACATCGTTGATTAGCAAAAAAATTATTTTTTTATTTTATTTACTATGACGATCCTAAAGAAGTTAAAAGTGTAAAAGGAAAGCTGCAATCCTAATTCGCAACATGTAGTTATTATCTTAATCATAAGTAGTAAGCGTGTCACTAAGACAGTAAACAGTAGGCAAAAACTTGAGAAATGAAAACGTGAATTAAATCACACAGGGTTATTTTTAAAGAGTAGTCATTACGCCATTACGCATTTTACAAAATACAGTGCATATATGTACATCTACTAGTGTTTTGTTCTGTAAATATTTATTTGTGTATGTGTGTGCGCGCGCGCGTGCGTGCGTGCGTGTGTGTGTGAGTGTGTGTGTGTGTGTGTGTGTCTGTGTGTCTGTGTGTCTGTGTGTCTGTGTGTCTGTGTGTCTGTGTGTCTGTGTGTCTGTGTGTCTGTGTGTCTGTGTGTCTGTGTGTCTGTGTGTCTGTGTGTCTGTGTGTCTGTGTGTCTGCGTGTCTGCGTGTCTGCGTGTCTGCGTGTCTGCGTGTCTGCGTGTCTGCGTGTCTGCGTGTCTGCGTGTCTGCGTGTCTGCGTGTCTGCGTGTCTGCGTGTCTGCGTGTCTGCGTGTCTGCGTGTCTGCGTGTCTGCGTGTCTGCGTGTCTGCGTGTCTGCGTGTCTGCGTGTCTGCGTGTCTGCGTGTCTGCGTGTCTGCGTGTCTGCGTGTCTGCGTGTCTGCGTGTCTGCGTGTCTGCGTGTCTGCGTGTCTGCGTGTCTGCGTGTCTGCGTGTCTGCGTGTCTGCGTGTCTGCGTGTCTGCGTGTCTGCGTGTCTGCGTGTCTGCGTGTCTGCGTGTCTGCGTGTCTGCGTGTCTGCGTGTCTGCGTGTCTGCGTGTCTGCGTGTCTGCGTGTCTGCGTGTCTGCGTGTCTGCGTGTCTGCGTGTCTGCGTGTCTGCGTGTCTGCGTGTCTGCGTGTCTGCGTGTCTGCGTGTCTGCGTGTCTGCGTGTCTGCGTGTCTGCGTGTCTGCGTGTCTGCGTGTCTGCGTGTCTGCGTGTCTGCGTGTCTGCGTGTCTGCGTGTCTGCGTGTCTGCGTGTCTGCGTGTCTGCGTGTCTGCGTGTCTGCGTGTCTGCGTGTCTGCGTGTCTGCGTGTCTGCGTGTCTGCGTGTCTGCGTGTCTGCGTGTCTGCGTGTCTGCGTGTCTGCGTGTCTGCGTGTCTGCGTGTCTGCGTGTCTGCGTGTCTGCGTGTCTGCGTGTCTGCGTGTCTGCGTGTCTGCGTGTCTGCGTGTCTGCGTGTCTGCGTGTCTGCGTGTCTGCGTGTCTGCGTGTCTGCGTGTCTGCGTGTCTGCGTGTCTGCGTGTCTGCGTGTCTGTGTGTGTGTGTGTGTGTGTGTGTGTGTGTGTGTGTGTGTGTGTGTGTGTGTGTGTGTGTGTGTGTGTGTGTGTGTGTGTGTGTGTGTGTGTGTGTGTGTGTGTGTGTGTGTGTGTGTGTGTGTGTGTGTGTGTGTGTGTGTGTGTGTGTGTGTGTGTGTGTGTGTGTGTGTGTGTGTGTGTGTGTGTGTGTGTGTGTGTGTGTGTGTGTGTGTGTGTGTGTGTGTGTGTGTGTGTGTGTGTGTGTGTGTGTGTGTGTGTGTGTGTGTGTGTGTGTGTGTGTGTGTGTGTGTGTGTGTGTGTGTGTGTGTGTGTGTGTGTGTGTGTGTGTGTGTGTGTGTGTGTGTGTGTGTGTGTGTGTGTGTGTGTGTGTGTGTGTGTGTGTGTGTGTGTGTGTGTGTGTGTGTGTGTGTGTGTGTGTGTGTGTGTGTGTGTGTGTGTGAAAGAGGTGTGGCATGTTTGTACGTGTTATTTTTTTCAATTTATACTATTTGCTATTTCTTAAAATTGAGATTATTTCTTTTTTTTATGGAAGCTTTACTGTCGTGGAAAATATCAATAGCTGAAAAGTTTTTGTTGTAGCAGTTAAGTGTACGACTAATGACAGAATTTTGAGCATATTTAGAGCGACTTAAAGGGACATGAAATAGGGATGTATGTCTGGTATGCTTATGCTAGAAGGTAACGGTAGAAGGGCGCGGGAAGACGCGCAACAAGTACTTTACTGATCTCAGTTAAAATAAAAGAATACCACGCATTTTGAATTCAAAAGATAAAAATGACAGAAACTTTCTGATTTTCCTTAATAATTTTTTTCACTATTTGCCTATATTATTTATTCTGAACCATCTCTACAAATTTCGCTGATAATTGCAAAATCACCTGTATACACAAAACAATGTTGTATGTGCATTATTTTTTGTAGGTATACACGTATGTGTTTTTTATTTATTGCATGTTTTAACTCTATTTTCAATTATGGTTTTTGTTTAATAGAAACAAACAAAAGCTATTTATACTTCGACTCCACGGATTGAGTAACTCATTCATGGGGCTGAACTGTATCAAAATAGGTTAATATAAGCGTATGACTGCTGTGACAGTCGCTTTGTACGAATTATTGCACTTAAAACGTGACCGACGACAGTTTAAGTGGTTACATGGTTAATAAATAACACTTAGGGTGTTAAAAAATTAGTTTTAAATAAAAATTACTTGTAATGTATATTGTTTAAGATAATCTATTCGTTAAAAATACAACATCTGATACTACAGAAAGAAACATTAATCTTTCCACATTTCTAACAATTTAACTTTTCTGCCATGACTTTTCAAATATTTCACCTGATTCCACAGTGGCGCCTAGAAGACCTAGAGGCAGAAAAATACCTATTTCTTCTCAGGAATAAAACTTTACAACATTCATTTTTTCAAATAATATACGTATGAAATTTTGAAAAATTACTTTGAAATACAAATTTAAATAAAAGAAATTATACACATGCACTCACAATTTCTATTATCCTATTTTATATAATATATGCAATTTAAATTATCCCTCCTCCTTTTATCTATTCGTGTTGTAATTATTTCTTATATTTACGCGAACACTATACATTGATTAAAACTACTTTTACGGATTTTATCGCGTTTTATTTATTGTAATTTTAATACCCGACATTTCGGCCGCTTTCCAGCACCCATGGTCACGGGGGACTGAGGTGACTGACGTCCCGATGTCATTGTTAAACCCGGAGTACCTTCAGCTTTTTAATTATTGTCTTTGGTCCGATCTACGCAGAATGAACTAACTGTATTTTGAAGTCTTGCAGTGGTATGCTTGGGTTTAGTTTTAATTTTATTAATTATAGGATCCCAAGCAGGTGATTTACCAACCAACCATTACATCAGATTTGATAGACCACAAATCCTCGCGAAAGAACATCGATTCCTACCAAGGATGATACGTGAGGCTATTGAAATTAAAAAACATCCTAATTTCAATAGAGAAGGAGGCTGGGCACTACCACCTGCCCGTAAAAGTAGTTTTAATCTTCCTATTGTTTTATGATCACTAGTCTGTCAATTAAGTAAATTCGGGCATGTCTATTAATTTACTTTTATATTTGTAGTTTATAATATCATTTATAGTGCACTCTACCGATTAATAAACTTTTCACTTATTTTTATTTCCTATTTAGGTTGTCTGGAAGAAATTGCTGAATAGCAATAAGACCGCCTTTTGTTTTTCCCTTTGTTTGTTTCTTGTTATGTTGTTTTCTTAGTGTTCAATAAAGGGTATTGTATTGTATTGTATGCAATTTACATTAAAGCGCTCACGTTTTTTTTAAATCTCTTGTAAATAAAATTTACCTTGGCCTTTGTCTCCACTGGATATGCTGATGATGGTATAAGGCGGAATGTTGAGTTCGACGCGAGGGGGCGCAATCGTGTGTACCTTCCCGCCGTAGAAGGCCCTATTGGGGTAATCCACGATCTCTTTTTGCATACGGTACTGTTGATTCAACAGGATCACCGGGCTACCGTCGTTCCAATGTTCCGTGCAAGATGCTAGCCGTGAAAATAAGCTTTCACCAAGTCCATGCTTTTTCGCACGCTGTGAAATTTAAAATTTGTAATAAAAATACTGAGCATACGAAATTTAGTTTTTATTCTTAAAAGAAAATTGATGGTGTTTTTGTACAGAAATAGCTTCGAAAAAAAAAAGTTAGCATACAAAATACATTATGTACAGCCCGCACGAATAAAGAATGGCATTAGAAATGCACAATACCAATAGCGGAAACACGCTAACAATACTATTCTGTTAATTGGAAAATTTCTAAGAATGAGAAAAATACTTGAAAAGAATTGTACGTATACGCTATATAACTAGGGACCCGCTCTGGCTTCGCCTGGATGATACTTCGACTCTATTAATGTGGCGTTATTTAGACTTAATTTTTATTTTAACAAAGTCTAAATTTTTTGAATATAATTTAGTCTCCATCACTCCTGGGGTACAATTGGTCTAGCCATTTCGAAGATTAGCTCAAACAGACAGAAAACGAAATTAAAAAAATGGTTACTCATGTTATAATAAGCGTGTAACTATTTTCTACAAAGATATTAACAAACAAAAAGCTCACAAATTAGCGAAACCAGACTGAATTTTATTTTTGTAGTTTATGGCATTTGACATCATTGATTCCAATGATAAGTTGGACTGAAGTTATAGAACGTACGAAAAACGTATATCGTAACGTATTTTGATGATGAGAGTATAAATGATGTGAGTATAAACAGCGACAATGTGCGAGCGAGTGGTGAATAGAAGCGACGCCATTTTCAATCCCATTCTTTAACCGCACGGGTAGTACTTACACGTACTTGACACCAACCTCCACCCAATTTAGAAAACAGACTGCAAACCGTGTAGTCAAGTGAACTTCCCACAATCGTTAACTCTCATATAAAACTATAATATGGGGTAGTGTGTTCTTTTACGCCGCAACTAAACGGAAATTTTAAAAGAACACTAAGTTAACTTTTTTAATGATAAGTAATGTAATTTTAATAATACCTGGGAGCAGATGAAGCCAGGAAGTTGTTGCGGATCACCAATCAGTGTTAGCCGCGTTACATCTAGTGTAAGTGGGATCAAAGTTTCCGGTTCTATCGCCTGACCCGCCTCGTCCACTATGCATAATGCTATTCGCCTTTTTAACCTAAAAGGAAAATATTGAAATTACAATAATTTAATTTATAATATACTAGCGATGCACCCCGGCCTCGCACGGGTGATTTCTGGAACAACAACGCCACCTAAGTTCTAATTGTGAACATAAACCGTCCGGAGACTCAAAAGCACTCAAAAAATTTCATCACAATCGTTCGAGCCGTTTTCGAGTTGAAGCGATACGAGCGGATAGCAATTGATTTTTATATACTTATAGACATAAAGTGATCATGGGTCTCGCACAGACAAACCATCAGGAATTTAAAATACGTTAAAATTAAACAAGACAAAATAAGTTATTTAATTTCGATGTATGCATCGAAAATTGTTATCTCATCTTAAAGCTACTATTTGTTTTAAAGCTCATAAAATACATGTTTATAATAAAGAATTACTAAGCAGTACAGAGGTATCAGGGTGAAGAAAAACATAAGATTCCTTCGAAAGTGTTTAACTATGTCTAATTTAATCTCAGCTAATGTGTTTATCACTAAGGGTGTTTCCGTTAACCGTAAGCTCATAAAATGTATCTAACCGCTCAAACCTCTTAAAATTCCCATGCATTCGCATGCGTCCGTCAAATCCCAAGCGGTCGCATGCGACCGCACCTACCCACAGCACTTTAAACCATTAAAACTTATATTTATAGACTACTTTTCTATATAGAATAGAAGTTTGGCATTATAGAGTCCATACAAAATTCTCTATCCTAGGGTCTAAACAAAAGTCAGTTACTCTATGTACTTTATTTTTATTCTCCTGTCAATTTACGACAAATGCCGACCATACGAAAATGGCGCAATTTTACGTTAGATTAAAAATAAAAATTCAAACTTTCTCATATAACCCTTACGACAAAGGGGGTTCTGTTATATAATCAAGTCTTTATAGAGTGACAAAAGTCCAGCTGACAGATGCGTTATCAACCCTGAGGACTGAAATGGAATGCCTTCTTTCCAGTAAAAAGGGTCTCCGGTTCTCTACACCCACCATACGAAACACAGTAGCATAAAGCTGCTATTTCACGCTGGTATTGCGAGAGCGTGGTCCTATTGCGGTCGAGCCAACCCATTTGTGCTAGAACCATAATATAGCTGCAGCATGACTACCACGTAAAACATTCATGATCTTGTTTTAATTATAGTAAAAAGTAACTTTACTTTTTACACGTTTACTTGTATACGATAAACATATAGACCACATATTAACCTGTAAGGTCTGACAGCTCGCGACATGTTATACTCCCGTTCACTCGGGACCGTAATGGCGGGAAAATTTGCAAGTTAGCAAATTTTTTGCTATATTGCAAATTTTGCTATATTTTCACTTTGAGACAATATTTATGGATAAAACTTACAGGAATTCTTGTTGAATGTATAAACTATCGTATAAAATTATTTTTGGTTGCTAGAAATTGTAATAAAATACATAAATTACCCTGTATAGCATAGTAGTAGTATATACTTCAATTTTAGTGACAAAATTACTACTAATTTGAATTCTACACTTTTGTTTTTGGAGAAATTTATATGAAAATGTTTGGAAATATGTATATTTTTATGTTTTATGTGTTTCTATTCGTTACTCATACCAAAATATTAAAATATTAATAAAAAAAAAATAATAATAATATTTTATCTGTATGACATTTCGAACAATATTTCAAAATTATTTTTGTGTGAATTTGAAATAAATACAACGTCAAGTTATTTGAAATATGTAAGAAAACTATTTTTACTTACATTTTACACTAAAAATAAATGAGAATTTGAAAAATAACACATTTATGACCCAACCGCCAAAATGGGCCTTCCGGATTTTGAAGTACTTTTGGCAATTTACTTTTCACTTTTTGTACCACAAATATATATATATATATATATATATATATATATATATATATATATATATATATATATATATATATATATATATACGTGTTCACTATATTACAAGGAATATAAAAAAGTATAATACTTTCGTTTTTAGTCCAGACACAAATATAAAATTCTATAAAAAAGACGGAGCACCTTCATCAAAGCGACACGTGGAACGCCGAAAGTTCAGAGTGATTTTTTTTTCTAAGAAACATTGCCAGGTTATGGTTTAAAATAAAAGAGCATATCTTTGTCTTTGATACTATTATCTATTGCATATTGTCTTTGGTTTTGTTTTAAAGGAAAAAAAATGTTTTTTCATAAGGCAGTACTTCTGATCTAATCCGACCCGTAATAGAGCCGACAGCCAGCCGACATAGCCAAGTGAACGAACATATTAACAAAGCATTTAAGACTCTTGGTTTCATTTTAAAAACTTTAGCTTGCTTCTGATAACTATTTAGATTTTATATTGTTCATAGCTGCGTGGCTATTTAGAATATGCGTCCCAAGCATGGAATACGTAATACAAAGTTTGTATACCTTGTATCAAAAGTATCCAGAAAATATTTTGAATTACCTCAACTTAGACCACATCAAAGTGAAGCTGAAAATAATTTTGAGCATTTTTTGTCATTAGAGTATAGGAATATTGGAAATGGATACTATAACATTGTATAAATTCTGAAGTATGTGGTGTAATAAGAAATTCTTATTATCATTTTGTAGAGATATTTGTCTGTAAATGTTCCTAAAATAAATTATAAAATATACGATGATCCAAAAAAATATTTCAAAAATAGAAAAATCCTGCCATTTATTCAAAAAAGACTATTCTTTAGAAAACATTAACAAGTTTAAGGATTGCTTGAATAGCCTCTCTTGGTCTGAAGTATATAGTGAACCTGACTTGAATATAGCCTTCAATAACTTTCATTCGAACTTCAGATTGTTTTACGATTTGTGTTTCCAAATTATAAAAGTAAAGGTTAATAACCCAAACAAAACAATCACATGTGGCTTAGTAAAGGATTACTAAAAAGTTGTAACACAAAGAGAAAGCTCCGATATAACTACTATAAACATAAATCAGCAATCAATAGACATAAATATTTTATATATTCAAATATCCTAAAAAAATGTATAAATAAATCGACTCGAAAGAGAAAAAGAGACTCGCAAACATTAAATTTATTCAAAATAGCAATAATAAATGTAAAACAACGTGGTCAATAATAAAAAATGAAATAGGTACAAACCGAAGCTACTATAGACTGCCTGAAAATTGACGACTCCGACATAGCAAACCCGGAAGAAATATCCCAAATATTTAATAATTACTTTACAAACATCGGAAACAGTAGTATTAATAATGTAAATAGTAGCAAAAGCTCTAATATTAAGAATAATTTTAACTTAAACACAATGTTCCTGAAACCCATGTCAAATAAAAAGCCTTAAATAAAACCAACTCTATAGGCTACGATGGCTTAAATACACAAATATTGAAGACATGCATTGATGAAATAATTGATATATTGACTCATCTTGTCAATTTGTCATTCTCATCAGGAAGCTTCCCAGAAACATTAAAGTTCTCCATTGTAAAACACAAAAATGGCAAAAAAGAATTCGAGAATCGTTAGCAATTATCGCCCAATTACCTTGGTATCTACATTTTCAAAAGTATTTGAGAAGTGTATTATAAAAGGCTCCTAGAATTTTGCAATAAATTCTACATTATAAATAAAAATCAATATGGCTTCCAAAAACATAAATCGACTAACTTAGCTATTCATCATCTTATCAATACGTTGTTGACCAATATTAATGATAATTATTTGACTACAGGACTGTTTTTTGACTTAACTAAGGCATTTGACCTCGTATTACATAATCTATTATTAAATAGGAATAAGGGGTATAACGTTGCAGTGGATTGCTTCGTATTTAACAAATCGTGCTCTATGTGTCACGATAACAAAATTGATCAATAAAGAAGTTAGAACATATAATTCAAACTACCTTGAAAATAATAATGGGGTTCCACAAGGCAGTATCTTAGGGCCCATATTGTTTATATTGTATATCAATGACATATCTGATGCGACAACTCATGAATGTATCACATACGCTGATGACATTTCGGTTATAGTTAGGATTAAAAAAAATAAAAATTCAATATATAATCACGAATTGGACGTAAATAATACAATTGATACGATAATTAAATGGCTACAAGCTCACAATTTAAAAATTAACTTGGCAAAATCAAATTTTATTCAATTCAATAAGTCAAAACATAACCAATACAATTTCAAGCTAAATATTACAAAAATCGATGAAATCGAAAAAACTAAATTTTTAGTTGTTATTATAGACCAAAATCTGAAGTGGAAAACACATATCGATGATGTTTGTAATAAAATAAACAAATATTCATATGCGCTCAACCGAATAAAAAAGTGACAGACATAAAAACGTCTGTTATGACTTATAGAGCTTATGCCGAGTCTAAACTACGATATGGACTGGAGATGTTGGGAAATAGTTCGGATTGGAATCGGGCATTCCTTGCGAAGAAAAAATGTATTAGAGCAATCTGCGGAATACGTCCTGAAGAATCGTGTCAGCCTCTATTTAAAGGTCTTGGAATACTACCACTACCAGCACTATATATTTTTGAAATTTGTATTTTGTTCAGACACAAAAAATTATTTGAGAAAGCTTGTGAGGTGTAGTCTAGACGTTCACGTAGGGACCCACACAAGCTAGTACTTAAGGGTATACCTAAATCACAAAAATACGGCAAAAGTTGCCTTACTATGTGTGTCCGAATATACAACAAACTCCCTGACGAACCTAAAACCCTGAACATTACATTGTTCAAAAAGGAAATTGTACAAATGGCTCAATGAAAATAATTTATATAGCGTAAAAAATTCTTGTATAGTTAAAATTAGATTATGTATCGGATAATATTTATTAGCCGTGTAGTGTCGGTTGAGAATATCCACTACCTCATATCTTCCCGTGGGTGTCGTAAGAGGCGACAGAGGAACACAGAAAGGAGATGGGCAGCAGCATCTTCCTAATAACAACAATAACATAATAAAAAACTGCGGTTGCCAACCCGTTCGCCAAGCGTGGCAACTATGGCAAATATCCCCCCATGAGCAACGACACAAATAAACGGCCCCCAATCCCCGGCGGCCCCGCTATTCCTGGCTACGATGGCGATCATGGTAACGGCGGGGCAGGGGGTGCTAAGAATCTCCGGTGGAGGTTCGGTTGCCACCTACGACGACTCGACTTGGCAACGTATAACGCACGCACCCTGAAGACTGACGAGAAGATACTGGAGCTGGAAGAAGAGATAGACAAGTTGCGCTGGCATATTATTGGATTATCTGAGGTCCGAAGAGAGGGGGAGGACACGGTAATCCTCGAGTCCGGCAACTTGTTTTATCACCGGGAGGGCGACCATCTGTCCCAAGGAGGTGTCGGATTTATCGTCCACAAGTCTATCGTCAACAACGTTGTAAAGATTGGGAGTGTGTGGGTATTCGCTGAAGGTTATACAGGTCTACGCACCAACCTCGGCACATCCCGATGAGGAGGTGGAGGAAATGTATGAGGATATTTCCAGAGCCATGCATTCCTCCAAAACCCACTACACGGTGTTGATGGGAGACTTCAACGCAAAACTAGGCACAAGAGAAGGCGGTGAGCTGAAGTTAGGGAAATTTGGAGTAGGGCAACGGAACCGAAGGGGCCAGCAGCTGGCTGACTTTATAGAGAAAGAGGGACTCTTTATGATGAACTCTTTCTTCCAGAAGCGGCCCCACAGGAAGTAGACTTGGTCGAGCCCCGACGGTTCGACAAAAAATGAGATTGACTTCATTATGACGACCAGACGCCAACTGTTCAGTGATGTCTCAGTGATCGCAAGGGTGAAAACCGGCAGCGATCATCGAATGGTTAGAGGCACACTGAACCTAAACATTAAGTTGGAGAGGTCTCGTCTAATGAAGTCATCGCTCCGTCCCCCTCGTGCTCTAATCCAGAATCTCGAGTATTTTCAGCTCGAGTTACGTAACCGCTTTCAGTGCCTAGAATATTGCAATGCAGTGGCGATATAAATGACAAGCTCGTGGAAACTGTCCATGCGGTCGAAGCTAAGTTCTGCAAGACCCGCCGCAGAAGAACACAAAAACTCTCCGATCACACTCTTAATCTCACGTCTGTTAGACGGGAGATGAGGCTGCAATCGTCAACAGATTTGATAGCATACAGGCAACTGGACAGACAGATCTCCAAATGCATGCGGCAAGACTTACGCAAGCCTTAATACTGCTCGTATTAAAGAAGCGATCGAGCGGAACCAGGGCTCCAAAGTCTTTGCCACAGATCTGTCTGCCAGAAAGAGCCAACTGTCAAAGCTGAAGACTGAGTGTGGCAGCATCGTTTCCGGGACACCTGATATTTTGAGTGAGTGAGGGGAGGCCTATGTTCAGCAGTGGACTTGTGAAGGGTTGTAATGATGATGATGATGAATATTTATTATATAAACGATGCTGCCACAGCATCGTTTCCGGGACAACTGATATTTTGAGTGAGATTGAGAGGTTCTATGGGCAGCTGTACACATCATCGTTGGAGCCACACGCAAGTGTGAGTAACGATACAAGAGCAAGTCTTACCCGACACTATTCCGAAGATATCCCGGACGTCAGTCTGAGCGAGATTAGAATGGCTCTCCAGCACCTTAAAAACGGCAGGGCCCCAGGCAAAGATGGAATTACAGCGGAGCTTCTGAAAGCGGGTGGAACACCGCTACTTGAAGTCCTTCAGAAGCTCTTCAATTCCGTCCTCCATGGTGGCACTACTCCGCAGGCGTGGAGCATAAGTGCGGTGGTCTTGTTCTTTAAGAAAGGCGACAACGCTCTCTTGAAGAACTACAGACCGATTTCCCTTCTGAGCCGCGTCTACGTGCTGTTTTCGAGAGTCATTACGAATCGTCTCGCACGCAGACTCGAC
This sequence comes from Parnassius apollo, assembly GCA_907164705.1. Lineage (NCBI taxonomy): Eukaryota > Metazoa > Arthropoda > Insecta > Lepidoptera > Papilionidae > Parnassius > Parnassius apollo. The sequence goes on from CAJQZP010000212.1 coordinate 15,512,910, forward strand.
GACTTCCAGCCTCCCGAACAACCCCCCCGTACGGGTTCCCGCCTTGTCGTGGCGGGGGGCTTAGAAGCCGTGGCTTGGTCACCCACGGCGAAACAAAGAGGAACCCATATGGCTGGTCCGAGGTGGAGGGCCGGCCCGAGGTGGCCACTCCGAGTGGGCTTGGGTAGCCCCCTTCGGATGTGTGTTGGTGGACTGCGGTGAGAGGTGTGTCCTCCCCACCTACCGCTGCAGCCGAGGTGGAGTCGCGGAGGAAGAGGAGTGTTGGTATGGCGATGCGCCACTCGCCCTATCCTCCGCGACTCAAACGGGGCCGCACCGTTGATGCGGTGGTGATGGGGCTGCGGGGGGAGAGGATTGTCGGTATTGCGAGGCGCCGCTCTCCCTATCCTCCGCAGCCGAATCTTGGTTGGCGGCGGAGCCATAGACCAGATCCGCCGCTGGGGTCGGGAAGGCTAGTACTTCTAAGTGCTCGTTTTTCCTGGCCCCAAGGCCTTCGCGCATCGGACGCGGGGGCGTCTGTTGCGCAGATGTAATTGGAGGCCGTGGAGGAAGGCGTGCCATGTGTTCTGGTGCGCCTTACTTGGGAAGGAGAACGGGGAGGAATATTCCTCTCCCGATGAGGTGCTGCCATGGGGCGGCAGTCGCTGGTGGGGCCGCGGATGTGTGCGAAAGCGTTCCCGTAGCCCTGCCAATATGCGACGAAGGTGGAACACCATGGGGTTTTAGTCGGTGCGAGTCCGACATAACCCGTCCTTGCCCCCCGCGAGGCGGGTATGCGTAGGCATTTCCCCATGTAAAAAAAAAAAAAGCCTCCCGAACAAGCCGGTTTCCGAAAAGGCTTCAGTACCATAGACCACATACATACCCTGCGGCAGATTGTACAGAAGACCGAAGAGTACAATCTGCCACTTTGCCTGGCGTATGTGGACTATGAGAAAGCCTTTGATTCCGTCGAAATTTGGGCGGTGCTACAGTCCCTTCAGCGGTGCCAAGTTGACTGTCGGTATATCGAAGTGCTGAAGTGTTTGTACAGTAGGGCTACGATGGCTACCCGAGTACAGAACCAGACTTCGAAACCTATCCAACTGCAGAGAGGTGTAAGACAGGGTGACGTTATATCCCTGAAACTCTTCACCGCTGCGTTGGAAGACGTTTTCAAGCTACTGGACTGGAAAGGATACGGTATTAACATCAATGGCGAGTACATCACTCACCTTCGATATGCCGACGATATAGTCCTTATGGCAGAATCGCTGGAGGACCTTAGCACTATGCTCAATGACCTCAATGGTGTCTCCCAACGGATAGGTCTTAAGATGAACATGGACAAAACAAAGATTATGTTCAATGTCCATGTCACACCTATGCCGGTAGTTATGGGGAGCACTATGCTCGAAGTTGTTGACGAGTACGTTTACCTGGGACAAATACTCCGACTAGGTAAGTCCAACTTCGACCGAGAGGTCAATCGACGGATTCAACTCGGCTGGGCAGCGTTTGGGAAATTACGACACATCTTCTCGTCAGGTATACCTCAATCTCTGAAAACTAAAGTGTACAACCAGTTCGTGTTGCCAGTGATGAGTGGCAGCCTCGTACCGGTAGGCGTAGTGTAGGGCGAACCCCCACTAGATGGAGTAACGACCTGGTAAGACATGCAGGAAGTCGATGGATGTAGGTGGCTCAGGACCGTGCTTTGTGGCATTACTTGGGGGAGGCCTATGTTCAGCAGTGGACTTGTGAAGGGCTATAATGATGATGATGATGAATATTTATTATATAAACTTACATTTAAATATTATTGTTAAAGTATAGTTACAATATATCTTTAATTAAGTTATGCGAATTTTCACTAGGTATTGAAATTGACGATGCTCATAAATGACATTTAATTATTATAATATGACTTCTCTATATTTTATTTTGAACTAAATCATGTGACTAATTATTGTATTCAAAATAGCTAAGGAATTATTTGACATTATTTACAAATATTTGCATATAAAATAAGCAAAACTTAAGCGCTCGTTCACATGTTAACAACATAGTTATGCAACCACAAGACCATAGGGTCGTTACGGTTCGTACTTAGAGGGGGCTGCATAAGCATTAGACAGTATCCAGTAACTGTAGAGTCAGCGCTTTTGGTTGCATGAGATATCAGGCAGAGCTCATGGGAGCGGCCACTTCGTTCTGACATCGACTTCTGTCAAGACGTATTAATTAAGTAGTTATAATTATAATTGTATTAAGAAATAAAATAGATTTTAAATAGTTTTTAAAAAATCATTTTACGTTCCCGTAATCTTGACTGGCGCAGCCGGTAGGATCGTCACACTTCGGTAGTGTTGCGTCCTTCGCGAATTCGATATAAAACTCTGTCGTAATCGGAGGTCCGCGGCGCGAAGAAAAACCGAGACGATCCTCGAACCAAAGAAATTTGTCAAGGAAGCGGAGCTGATCCTGAACCATGAGAGCAGCTGGGGGCTGGTGAGTAGAACTTTTCACCATCCTTTCCACTACCTCGACGTTCTGTTATCTTGAGATCGAACTTCTCTCATTTTAACGTATTCTGGTTAAATAGTTTAAAAATTAAATAAATAATTGTACGTAATAAATAATTTAAGTTTTACCTATTTCCATAATTTACAAATTATATACAAATTATATTTTTACAAAGAAATAGTCTTATTAAGCATATACATTTTATTTCTTAATAATTTTGTGTGATATTTAGATTTCTTTTACATTTTATTTTATTTTTATTGTTTGTGTGTGTGTGTGTAAATTAATACATAATTATGGAGAATATCAGACTTATTCCCGGTGAAATGATTAAAATCATCCCTACGTTTGATGGAGATAAACGTCATTTAAATCTATTTTTAAGAATGTGTGAATATGTTATAGCTAAATTTACTGGCACGACGGAACAGAATTTGTACGTGATGAATACAATAACAAGTCGCCTTATCGGCAATGCAGCTGCATTAGTCGGGGAGCGCGATGATATCGAAACGTGGGATGAGTTTAAGCAATTATTAATTCAGCATTTTGGAGACTCGCGAAGTGAGGAGTGTTTAAATATCGAACTTGAGACTTTAAGAATTAAACCCGGAGAAAGTTATTTAGATTTTTGCTGTCGAATTCAATCTTTGAGATCAATTTTAATAGGCAAAGTTAATCGGTTATCGGACTCAAATATGCGTTGTAGTAAAAAGGCTATTTATGAAAATACGTCATTAAACGTTTTCCTGTACAATTTACCGGAACATTTAGTTCGAGTAGTGCGTCTCAAGGCCCCAAATTCATTAGAGGATGCGCTCTCCACTGTATTAGAAGAAGTTAACTTCCATAGTCAGTACCAAATGAGAAACAAAATGTCTGGATCTAATCTCGCATCTCATTCACAATCGCATAACGCATCGTCATCATTTAAATTCGGTAATAATAACACTCAACCTCAACATTTTTCTAGTTTTAAGCCCATGCAAATGAACCAACCACCTAGATATAATTTTGGTATCCCACCGAACAAGCAGGTGCAGATGCCGCTTCCCACTCAAGGTCAGCAGCGACAATTTAACAATTTCGGAAATTATTATCGACCACCACAACCTAATAACAACCAAATGCAATTCGGATATCGTCCACCTCAATTTGGCTATAGACCTGTAGGCCTTCAGCCTTTGCCTTCGATGCGTCCTCAACAGTTCGGTATGCAACAGCGATACAATAATAATAGTAATGCCCCTCAACATAACCAACCGCGAATTAACACAGATGTGTCGATGCGCACAGCACCTGTAGCACGACCGCAGCAAGGTTTTAGGATAAATGAATTAGAATTAAACGAGAATGATTATAACGACGATATGTATTACTACGAAAACCCACACTATTTCGATCAATATCCTAATGACGCTTCTTACTGTTATCCCGAATGTCAATCCGAAGAAACTGTAAGCGCGGAAACTGAAACCAACGCGGCAGATACAAATGACATCAAGACGACGGAAAATATTGAAAATTTTCACATATACGCCTCAACCAAACCCCCGAAACCATAGAACTAAATTGTGACTCTAATTTGAAATTACCTTATATATATATCCCCGAGTTAGATTCTAAATTCATGCTGGACACCGGTAGCACACGTTCATTTATAAGCCCACGCAAAGCATATCAATATTTTAAAAACGAAATTTTTAATGAACCCTTCGAGGTTATTAGTACACATGCTACAAGTAGCCATAATCAGGTCATAGTTATTCCGTTACCACCCACATTTAAAAGCCCCGAATATCATAAGTTCTATATATATAATGTAGATTCGCGTTACGATGGCCTCATAGGTAATGACTTATTAAAACAATTAGAGGCTGTCATCGATTTAAAGCATCATATACTTTCGACAAAATTTACAAATATCCCTATTATACATAATTTTGAAAATCACATTTTTATTTTACCTCCTAGATCGGAATTACGTGTTAAACTACCAACCGATGTACATTCAGGCGAAGCCATATTAAATTATAAGCAGTTTTGTGAAGGTGTTAGAATGCCAAGTGCTATTGTGACGTGCAATAACGGATATGCTTCAACAGTTATCCAAAATACTCTCGAACAAGAAATGACCCTGACCGTGACACGACCTTTCCAAACTGAGACTTTTAATGACAGTGAGAAAACCCTAGTTAATTCCCTTGTAGATAAAACTGATACCGACATTGACCAACTCCTATTACAAAATTTAGGTAAATTAAGACTAGAACACATGAATGAGGAAGAGCGTAAAACTATTTTTGCGCTCTGTACGGAATACAAAGACATCTTTTACTGTGACAAATTGCCCTTGACGTTCACCAATCAAGTGAAACATTTTATCCGTACCGTTAATGAAGACCCAATTTATACTAAAGCGTACAGACAACCACCCGCTCAAGCTCAGGAAATAAAGAGGCAAGTAGAGAAACTCTTGGAAGACAATGTCATTCAAGAATCTTTCTCTCCTTGGAGTGCCCCAGTTCATTTAGTACCAAAAAAGGTTGACGCGTCTGGGGAACGTAAATTTCGTATGGTGATCGACTACAGGCGACTTAACGAAGTGACTATAGGAGACAAATATCCTCTACCAAATATTAACGACATATTTGATAAATTAGGCAAATGTACATACTTCTCGACCTTAGATCTTGCAAGCGGTTATCATCAGATTGAAGTCAACGAAAGTGACCGACAAAAAACTGCGTTTAGCACCGAATTTGGCCATTACGAGTTCTTAAGAATGCCGTTCGGATTAAAGACAGCGCCGGCAACCTTCCAACGCGCAATGGATAACATTCTAAGAGGCCTGCAAGGAATCCACTGTTTAGTCTACTTAGATGACATAATTGTGGCATCTCAAAGTCTCCAAGAACACATTGAAAAGTTACGCATGATTTTTGACAGACTACGACAGACTAACCTCAAGGTGCAACTTGATAAATCTGAGTTCTTGCGGAAAGAAGTCCTCTATCTAGGTCATAGCATCACCAAAGATGGACTTAAACCGAACGACGACAAAGTAAAGGCAATAATTAATTACCCACTTCCGAAAACTACCACTGAAATAAAAAAGTTTTTTGGGACTCATAGGCTATTACCGTCGTTTCATTAGGGACTTCGCGAAAATAACGCAACCCCTTACTTCCTGCTTGAAGAAAAGAAATAAAATTATTATCGACAAATCATATATAGAAGCATTTGAGAAATGCAAAGAATTACTTGTTAATGCACCTCTTTTACAATACCCAGACCCATCTAAACCCTACATACTTACAACAGATGCGTCCTCTGTCGCATTAGGCGCCGTGTTGTCACAAGGGGCAATTGGTTCTGAAAAACCAGTCGCATACGCCAGTCGCACCCTAAGTGACACTGAAACAAAGTATAGCACAATCGAACGTGAACTTCTAGCCATTATATGGGCAGTTAAATATTTCCGACCTTATCTGTACGGACAAAAATTTTACGTATATACTGACCACCGACCTCTTGCCTGGCTTTATGCACTCAAAGAACCAAATAGTAAATTAACAAGATGGCGACTACGTTTACAAGAATTTGATTTTGAGGTAATCTACAAAAATGGAAAGCAGAACACTAACGCTGACGCCCTATCTCGTATCAAACTAAACGCATTAGATTCCGACGATGACACTGATTTGATGCAAGTGAATGTATCCGATACAGACAAAAACCTTAAAAACTATGTAGACAGCTTGACCGACGAAATTTACCGCATAGCGAAACTTAACAAACCAAATGAGAACTCCGATACAATAACTGTGTCTGACCTATCAGCTACCCTTTCAGCATCTGATCCAATAGATATAACCGAACAAACTTATCCCGTACCATCTATTAGCACAGAAACAGTACACTCAGCGTTAGAATTAGAATCAACAGGTATACCTATATTAAGGGAAGCTGTAGATACTAAACCTAATCAAATACTTATATTCACTTGGTTTAGGAATGAAATGCAGGTCAAAGATATTTCAAACAAAAAGCACAAAATTTTAGAAGTGTTCTTACCTATCAATAACGAAATCTTAATTAAACAATTTTTAAAAGAATATGTAAAACCAAAGATTAAATACTTCATTTACTTTGAGGACGAATCACATAGAAAACAATTTTCCAAAATTATCATAGAACTATTTAAAAAGGGCACTGTAGAATTCTTCGAGTGTACAGAACGTGTCATATACGTAGAAGACGAGGCCGAACAGAGGGAAATAATTCTAAAACATCACGAGGGTAAAACATGTCACCGCGGTATAAAGGAAACCATGGTAAGCATACGTAGGAACTACTTTTGGGATAATATGCAGGAAACAGTTTCGGCTGTAATTAATAATTGCCATACCTGCAAAATTTCAAAATATGATAGAAAACCAATTAGACCGGTCTTGCAATTAACACAAACCCAGAATTCTCCTTTTCAGGAAGTTTTCATCGATCTTTTTTCTATAGAAAATAAATATTTTCTTACCTTAATCGATGCTTTTAGTAAATTAGGTCAAGCATTTGAAATCTCAAATAGATCCACACCTGAGGTAGTTCGAGCCCTTATAAAGTACTTTTCATTCTATGGCGTACCTAAAAAAGATAACTTGCGACCCTGGAAAAGAGTTTAACAATGAGCTAATGCGAGAGCTTACAAATATGTATAAAATAGACCTTCACATCACAACACCCAATAATCCTAATTCCACAGGTATTATAGAACGTTTTCATTCGACAATAATTGAAATATATCGTATTGCTAAGTACGAGCAGAAATTTACAGATGCAGCTTCTATTATGACTTACGCTATAATGGCTTATAACCACACAATACATTCAACTACTAGTTTAACTCCGTTTGAAGTCTGCTTTGGGCACACTGATTCTGGAAAGGTTTTTGATAACGATTTCGATAGGGCCTATACCCAACAGCTGTTAAAAGACCATCAAAAACGCACTAAATATTTATATAAGTACATTTCCGATCGAATGATTGAACAAAAGGAAAAGGCTAGGGAACGGAAAGGAGGAGAAACAAAGGTAGTACTCAACGAAGGGCAAATAGCGTACGTAAAGGACATCAATATTAGGAAAAGCAAGGACAAACCTAGGTACAGGAAAGCTGTTATCCAAGGTCCTGCAGAACGTAATATCGTTCCCGTTAAAATAGGTGAACGGGATACAAAGGTACCTATTAAAAATTTCAAACGACCTCCACAGGTGGTGCGTGGTCATCCTGACTATGGCTCATATACTTGGGACCCGCAGTCTTCAACTTCAAAAAAATTGACAGCAACCCGGGCCTGCTTCCTGTAAAAGAAGGCCAAGCTTTTAAACAAACAAGCAGGTGGCTTATAGTGAAAGAAGTTAGCTTATTAGGAATAAAGGAAAATTTAGATTTAAATATTATTAAGTTCAAAGATTTTAGTAGGTTAGTTGATATAAATAAACCTTATGCTTATGAATTCCAAGCCATGAAAACGCAAGCTGATTATTCTTGCGATATAACTATTGAAAAATTCAAGCAACTTGTACCATCCAATAGATTTAAAAGAGGTCTCATAGATCCCCTAGGATCAATCATTAAAGCAATCACCGGCAATTTAGATCACGAAGATGCTCTTAGATACGATTCCGTTATATCTAAATTAAAGAACAACCAATTAAGTGTTGATAGTAAAATCACCGTTGTTTCTAAAATGCTGAATAGCTTGGCAAATAGTACAGAAACTTTACATGAAAATGAACTAATATTAGATGAACGCTTAAAAAGAATTGAACGAATAGTAAAATACATAGCTACCAAAGAAAATAATTCAATTTATAACACATATATTTTAGGCATGTATAATATGTTTATTAGTAACTTTCGTAGTATTTACCTTAAACTTAGTGAAATAGAAACTGCTCTAGCTTTAAGTAAAGTTTCAGTATTACACCAATCAATTATTAATTCATCTGAACTGTTAGTGATACTTAATGATATAGCCAAAGTCGATAACCTAGTGTACCCTGTAAATGTAGAAAATTTAATAAAGATTGAAAGAACTATTGTTATAAAAGCTTACATGAAAGCAAACCAGATTACGTACTTGATGGAAGTTCCACTTACTGATAGTTTTAATTACAATTATTACAAATTATACCCATTACCTGTATTCGATGCACTTAGAAACAGAACGTCTGTAATAATTCCCAAGTATCCCTACATTTTGGTGAAAGGTTCACAATACTTACCGGTCTCCCGGCCGTGCACCGAAATAGCGGCGGATGAATTCCTGTGTATGAGCTCCAACATGGTATCCTATCCTAGAAACACATGTGCTGAACAACTGATGAAATTCCAAAACAATCTCACACTATGCGAACCTCGGCTCGTTGATCTTGAGGATGTCAAAATCCAGTCTATCGGCCCTGTAAATTGGATTATATACGCCAACCATAAAATAATATTAACAAATAAATGCCAGGATGACATAACTAAAGAATCACTTTTGGGCACATACATCATAAAAATTAGTGAGGATTGTGAGACCTTCATAGATAATTATAAATTGTTGCACCGCCTATACTTTGCTAAGGAACTTGGCTATAGAGTGACCCCAGTTATAAACATACCAAGACTGGATCACCTGAACCTGACGGATACTGGAGCAGTTAACCTGAAAGGCTTAGCCTTAGATGACCTGAAACATCTAGCATATGTGTTGAATCAAAATCTTAAATTCAGTGGCAGTGAACATAGTGATCAAAGTGATAATAGTGTGATAAGGGTCAGAGGTGTTAGCTTAGCTACTTTATTACTGTATGTTATTTTACCTATTGTTATTTTCCTTAGCGTTTTAAGAAAATGTAAAAGTAATTTAGTTAACAGATGGCGGAATCATCGGACAACAGCTGAAAACACTGCAGCCGATAATTCCGCTCTTGGAGAGGGAGGAGTTATGCAACCACAAGACCATAGGGTTGTTACGGTTCGTATTTAGAGGGGGCTGCATAAGCATTAGACAGTATCCAGTAACTGTAGAGTCAGCGCTTTTGGTTGCATGAGATATCAGACAGAGCTCATGGGAGCGGCCACTTCGTTCTGACATCGACTTCTGTCAAGACGTATTAATTAAGTAGTTATAATTATAATTGTATTAAGAAATAAAATAGATTTTAAATAGTTTTTAAAAAATCATTTTACGTTCCCGTAATCTTGACTACATTTATACCATGTTTTACGCAAATAAAGATTACCATTATTACGAGGGTGGATTGAAAAGTACTCGGCCTAACACAGATCCATTCAATTCTAAAATTCAAATCTACCCACATTATTTAGTTCAGTTCAGACTAGTTCATTGTGTGAAGTTCGAAACGTGTGCGATAATTAGTAGATTAATTAGTAGATTTTATAAATTTATTGACAAAGTAATCGGACATAATTTCCGCGAATGGAGCAAATCGAGCAGCGTGCCGTCATTAAGTACCTCCATAAGAAGGGGCTATCATCAAAAGCCATCCATGATGACATGGTCAGTACATTAGGCGATTGTGCTCTGTCATATTCATCCGTCAAAAAATGGATAGCAGAATTTAAGCGTGGTAGAGAGAGTGTGAAAGATGAACCCCGCTCTGGAAGGCCTTCGACGTCAACTACTGACGAAAATATTAAAAAAGTACTTGATTTAATAATGGGAGACCGCAGATTAAAAATTAGAGAGATAGCCGAGATTATAGGCATCTCTTATGAACGAACTCAAAACATCATTGTCAACGAGTTGGGTTTCCACAAGGAGTCTGCGAGGTGGGTTCCGCGACTGCTTTCAGTTGAACAAAAAAGGACGCGATTGACTATTTCACGCGACTGTTTGGAGTTATTTGAAGCCGATGCAGATGATTTTTTGAATCGTTTTGTTACTATGGACGAAACATGGGTTCATTACTGATTCATTACAAGATAACGCCCGTGTTCACACGTCAGTACAGTCAATGGCTGAAATTCACAACTGTGGCTTTGAATTGTTACCGCATCCGCCGTATTCACCCGATCTGGCACCATCAGACTTCTTTCTGTTCCCTAACCTAAAAAAGCACTTAGGATGTCAAAGATTTTCGACAAACGACGAGGTCAAAGCAGCTGTAGACGCATATTTTGACTCTAAGGAAGAATCATTTTTTTTTCAACGGTCTAAATGCTTGGAAGGGGAGGTGGCAAAAGTGTATTGAACTTGATGGTGATTATGTAGAAAAATAAAAATATAACTGATTTAGTATGTGTTTATTTTCTTGGTTAGGCAGAGTACTTTTCAATCCACCCTCGTATTATTATTACGAAGAACTGAGACTATTAAGGTCGTAATAATAAATTGGACACATTCCTTTCCTAAGATAGTGGTAAACGACTTGGTCTGTAGCTAAGTAGCTAACAGTAACTAACAAAATGCGCATCGATTAATTAATCTACCTGTGTAATTTCTATAATATTTAATATAGTTTTATATTATGGTAGGGTAGATCATGAATTAAGAAAGAGTCTCAGGTGGAATATCAAAAAAACAAATCATCAAAAAATTGTTTTTGATCAAAATAGGTTAGGATATAATCATGATACAATATCTTTACCCTTTCATCTTGTGATTGTGTGCGCTGGCGAGCGTGGTCACTACGATGTCAGCTCCTTCTATAATACGTCGTTCGGCTTGCGCCACTTGCTCAGGCCGTACCTCTTCCCCTCCAGCACTCCCCCCTCCGCCACCCCGTAACTACCGACCACAAATACTTATTACAAATTAATATACTAAGTTTATTGTCAGGAATGCATACCTGACAGATAATTTGTGGCAGTAAGTACAAAGTGAATATTCTTTGTTGTGCACAGGATGAGTTTCTATAAGTAATGCACTGAATCCCAGTTTAATATGGTTCACGAACAGTTCAGCTCGACCGTGGAAGGATTACATTTTCACAATATCAATGCTGCTATTAGAATTAACATCGTCAATCAGCACTGCAGTGCTGACAATGTTAATTCTTTAGGACACAATATTGTTCCCATAAGAATTTTAAAAATATTGACGTTTTCTATATAATATTCAATTCTGTTGTAACATTATATTATTGTTGTTAGGGCTCCGTAAGAGGCGTCAGAGTGAAATAAAACGGGAGATGAGTAACAACCACATATAATATCTCGTATTAAATTTAAATGTTGATGCAATAGTAGCCTAATGGCCGGGCGAGGACCGAGAACTCAAAAAGGTCGTGGGTTCGAATCTGCCATTCGACTACTGGCGTGAACCACTCGTAACAGAAGCAATGTAAGTATGTTTAAGGTGATTAAGTATATTTAAGATGATTAAACGACAATTATAATATGGCTTTTCAACTTTATATCATAATTTCAAAGCCAGATAATATGAGTCTAATTACGAAATCAAATGATTAGAGCTTAGGTTGGAGGAGAGCTGTTATAAACTAGATTTTTACTTAGTTCTCAAAGCAAATTATTTAAAAAAAGTTCTGCTGCGTTTCTTGCTGGTTCTTCCCTGTGCAGAGGCTTTTTTCCGAATCAGTTGTAATTAAACGAAAGAGTGACTTTCAATAATTATTATTTATAATCTAAAATGAATAAAAAAGTTTCTGTTTCAGACAATTTCACAGGTTGTAGGCATCCATGGGCTGTAGTACTTACCATGCTATTAAAAAATAAAATTATTATTGGTCGTGTCCATGACATAGCCTGTATGATTAAGCTTGTCAATGTCGGTGAGCGCCACCACTTTCGCTTAACCACTACCCGCTAACCAAGCGTCGGCTTTCATAATAATTGCAAAGAAATTTATCACTTCTTACGTGATAAAGTTTCTAATAAGAATCTTTCCCTCAGGATTTGTTGCATTAAAAGTTTAGTTTTATCAGACTTTGCGAGTAAAAAAATAATTTCAGTGTGTGTTGGCGGCAGATATAGGTAATAGGTATCAACCTATTTTTTTCTTTCTTTGTATTTTTGCTGCTAAATAGCAGTGTTCGCAAGTCTTTGTTCCGTTTTGAAAGGCATAGAGTCAATATAGTACATATTATGAGAAATTCCATATTAGTCCTCAGAGGTGACAACACATCTATAGCTTTTCTGTTTAAAATTGGCTGCAGCGTCCCATGAACCTCAGTAGCCATACCATCAGGTAGACTGTAAGTTTGTTACATCAGGTACATACTTATATACAGGGTTATTTTGCAATAATCGGCCAAATTTGCGGAGAAGGTTCAGAATATGTAAAGGCAAATGGTGAAAAAAAATCAAACATACAGAATGTTTTATCTTTTAAATTCTTAATGCGTGGTAATGCATTATTTTAAATGATTTTTACTGCGCATGCACACATTTGTAAGCGTCAATTGGTAGGCAAAATAGTTGTTGCCCATAAATCACGTTTAATTTGGGATAACTTCGTAGTTTTATGTTTTAAAAACTGCAATAACGGTATGTCATTATTTATATATTTGAACTTAAGTTTAAAATTTGGCGACTCTGAAAAATAAAGCTGTATAAAAAAACTAGACATCCGACAAATGGTAATGATACATAAACAATGATGGTGATGACGAATGTACGTTACCAGTGCTATTCTCTTGACGAGGCCATCGATGCGGCTCTGACAGTACGCTACGCGCACCGGATCCCGTGCGTCTTGCGCTTGTGTCTTCCACATGTTGATTTTGGCTTCTAAGTGTGAGATCTGAAATTCAGTCATTTGTAAAATAATGTATTCCCATCCATTTATTACGGTCTTTGAAAGTCCACTGTTGAACATAAGCCACCCCCATAGATTGCCTCATAGCAGGGATTTTGCCATAGTTGCCACGTTTGGCCATCGGGTTGGCAACCGCAGTTTTTTTATTATTTTGGGTTGTTATTGAGAAGATGCTGCTGCCCATCGCCTGTTTAGTTCCCCGTCACCTGTTACGTCACCCACGGGACGATATTAAAACACTATAACATGGAACTGATGTGCTATTTACTAAGTGGGAGGGACTATTTTTTGCCAAGGAGACTGTGTGGGTAGGCAGTGCCGGATTTAGAGTTCTGGCAGCTATGAAATTGCGGCCTCCTCCCCGGTTAACTATAAATCTGCAGCTCCCTCTCCGGCTTACTATGAATATGCGCCCCACATACCCGCTCTATTCTACCTGTGCATGCCCAGCTCACAAATATATTTACTTAATTTTTATATTTAACTAGCTTGCCACCTCCCGGTTTCGCCCACAATACAGTCCAAACAAAGAGTATTGGATGCCAAATAAAAATTTAAGGACATAGCAGTATATCTTACTACTGGTCACAGGTCTCCCCTTCTTACATCTGAGATGGCTTTAGGTCAGTGTAGTGTTCAAATTTTCCACGGCTCTAAACAATCTAGTACATTATTTAATAGTTAAAAAAAAACTCAAAGCAATGTCAATTGTATTTCTCTACATTTATTAAGGTCATGTAATGTGTATTTTAGTATTATATGATTTTTTATATTTACGTGAACATTACACATTGAATCAAACTACTTTTTATGGATTTTATCGTGTTTAAATAACTTTATATTCCCGATGTTTCGAGTACTTTACAGCATTCATGGTCATGAGGGGGGGGGGACTGAGCTGTTTGACGTCCTAATGTTATGCTTAACCACGGCTACCTTCAGTTTAAACTATTGATTTTTGGTTCGGATTTACCAAATTTTTGTCCAAATTTTGGTCCGTTATAAGTGGTAGAGCCACGTTGCAGCTATATTATAGTTGTAGCACGAAAGGGTCGGCTCGACTGGGGAAGGACCACGCTCTCAAAGAACACCAGCGTAAAATAGCAGCTTGATGCTGCTGTTTCGTATGGTATTACCGGAGGCCCGTTTTACTGGAATCGAGGTATTCCATCTTAGTCCTCAGGGTTGACAATGCATCTGCATTTTGATTATTAATCGAGGTTAAATGTAGATGTCTATGGGCCACAGCATCCACTTATCATCAGGTGGGCTGTTTGCTCATTTGTCACCATAATTCTATAAAAATCTATGCGGTCTTTCTTTGCATCCTACCCTTGGGGGCGGGTTTGCTTCTCGCCGGACGATCCCAACGTTGTTGCGGATTCTGTCGCTGATGTTGTACTTCAGGGCATGGAACTTTTTATTCCTTCCTCTGTGGTGCCCATTGGAGGCAAATCTCAGCCATGGTTTGGTCGCTCCTGTAAAATAGCATCATGCTATAAGCAGGAGTGCTACCAAGCCTGGGCTGACGCATCAGCGTCTCGGGATGTAAACACCAGCGCTCTAAAAAAGAAGTATAATTCCGCCTCTAGGTCCTTCAAAAGAGTCATTGCCAAGGCAAAGTCAGAGCACATAGGCAGAATTGGCGAGAAACTAGTTCGCCTTACTTCTGGAACCCGTGCATTCTGGTCTCTCGCCAAGGCTGTCCAGGGGAATTTCTGTCAGCCATCTCTTCCATCTCTGCACAGGGAGGACGACTCACTGGCCCATACCGCAAAGGAGAAAGCCGATCTTCCAGGCTCTTTCTTTGCGTCCAACTCGACCCTCGATGACGGGGGGAGTACGCCGCCGACCATCCCGCGGTGTGAGTGCTCCATGCCGCAAGTGCAGTTCACACAGCGCTCGGTTCGCAAAGCACTCCTCTCCCTGGACAAAGCGCTTCTTTCAAAGCTCCCTTCCTATGGGCTTCCCGAGAAATTGTGCGATTGGATCACCAGGTTTCTTGCAGATCAGGGCATCAAGGTCGTTGTAGACGGTGCAAGCTCCGATTTCAAGCCTATTAACGCTGGTGTTCCACAAGGCTGCGTGCTATCGCCAACGCTGTTTCTTCTGCATATCAATGATATGTTGCAAACCCGTAACATTCACTGCTATGCAGATGACAGCACTGGTGATGCTCTTTACACCGGCCGAGCCAATATTTCTCGGGAAAACGTCTCCGAGTGCCGGGACAAACTTGTGTCTGAAGTCGAGTCTTTGCTGAACAGAGTCTCGGATTGGGGGCGACTAAATCTAGTCCAGTTTAACCCCCAGAAGACACAAGTTTGCGCGTTAACCACTAAAAATAACTTTGTCCTTTGCCTTTCGTATCTCCTCAGTTTCAAGGCACTCAACTTGTTGCCTCAGCCAGCTCCTCGGCGTCGACATATCGAGTGACGTGCAGTTTCGTGGTCACTTGGAAGAGAAGGCCAAATTGGCCTCTAAAAAGCTTTGCGTGCTCAGCAGAGCGGGACAGTATTTCATGCCGGCACACCGCCTGTAACTTTACAAGGCGCAGGTTCGGCCGCACATGGAATACTGTTCCCATCTCTGGGCTGGGGCTCCCCAGTACCAGCTCCTTCCACTTGACCGCATCCAGCGCAGAGCGGCTCGAATCGTCAACGATCGAGTGCTTTCCGATCGGCTCGATTCGCTGGCACTGCGAAGAGATGTTGCATCTCTTTGCATTTTCTTTCGCATATACCATGGAGAGTGCTCTGAGGAATGGTTCGGATTAATCCCAGCCGCCAAATTTCGTGAACGCACTACGCGGCAAACGTCCCGATACCATCCACAACATCTGGATGCTTGGCGGTCCACCACTGTACGTTTCAATGAGTTTTCTTCCGCGTACAACCTCTCTGTGGAATAGTTTACCACCAGCGATTTTTCCGGACCGATACGACCTGGGGACCTTCAAGAAAAGATGATTACAATTATAATATATTTTATAATCTGATTTTTATATAATCTGATTGATGTATCTGCTACAGAACTCGTTGTACCCCTGACTTCTTTCTACTGCTCTGGTACTCGAAAATATTCTTAGCTCCCCGATGTGGTTCGGCCTGGACTTCTTCGTACTCTTCTTTTCTCTTTCATAATTATTTTTGATAAAGTTGGTACTACTTCTCTTGAGGGAATTTTGATTAAGGCGTTTTCTGTGTCTTGGAATCTTCTCTCTTGGAAATTTTCTCTCTTATCTTCTTGATTTAATAACAATGTTACTGAAGCTTCTTGATAATTTATTTTTCAGGTCTTTTCTTCATTTCTTCTATAACATTTTTTCTTTAAGTATATTATCGGTTTCGATTTGTCAAAAAAATTGTAGTCTTCTTATATTCGTATTTAAAAAATTATTTGTCACGTCCGGTATTATGTTGATTTTATTGTTGTATTATTTTCATATATTTATTTTGATTGATTTATTTTGTTCAATAAATTACTTTATTTTTCTATGCAGGGCCCGGCGGTGCGCTTGTATTGTAGCAGCGCACCGCAGGCACTTGCATTGCATTGTGGCAGGGTCGCCAGGTAATGTCGGGAGGTTCGGGGAATAAATAATACGTCTACTGGTCTTGAATGTAGGTTTATTACTCTCTAAAATGTCTATTAGGCTATCATATATATAGCTACATGAGCATACACTAAACACACACTACAAAGAGCTTACTCCTTTCTAAAGGGCCGGCAACGCACCTGCAATACCCTGGTGTTGCGGTTGATCATGGGCGGCGGTAGTCACTTAACATCAGGTGAGCCGCATGCTCGTTTGCCCCCTCGGCTATAAAAAAAAAAACAGTATAGTTGGGTTAGTTGGTTAAAAGTATTTCTAAATAATAGCGGCTCAGGATTATTCGAATTAGTAAAGTTTGCCTTAATTATATTTGTATACTAGCGAGCCGGGATCTGTTTAGAATTTTTTATTTTATTATTTAAAATTTAGAATTAAGATTTTTTTTATATAGGAAAAGGGTGACAAGCGAGCACACAGTCCATCTTATGGTAAGTGGTTGCTGTGGCCCATAGACATCTACATCTATCCTTGCAATCGAAGATGCGTTGTTAGCCTTGAGGACTAAGACGGAATGCCTTTTTTCCAGTAAAAAGGGTCTCCGGTTCTCTACACTCACCATACTCAACACAGCAGCATTAAGCTGCTATTTGACGCTGGTATTCTGTGAGAGCATGGTCCTTTCCCGGTCGAGCCGACCCATTGGTGCTACAACTATACAATTAATATAGCTGCATCATGGTTCTACCACGTAAAAAAGATATTCATCAAAGACCATTTATATTCGCCATTTTAAAATTTTAAAAAAAATCTTTAACGATTTCGGATAAAATATAGTTTAGAATAAAATATCACTTTTAACACAGCTGCCTATATGTTGTGAAGCTTCATTACCATCGGTTCAGCCATTCCGTAGATGTCCTCGGATGGACAGACAGGCAGACGGAAATTATGAAAGTGGTTACTATGTCTGAACCTCGACATAGTATAGGATCAACTTCGTCAGACCTGTGATCACGCCAAGGTCAATAACATTTTTCATCCAATTATAAGAAATCCATTATAATAAAAATATTAATTACTTCGCAACCTTCCGCTAACTAAATACAATGATGTCTTATCTGGATTGAAGAGCACCTCCCGTACTCCCTCCCTCAACTGCATGCACTAAATCCGTCACCACTAGTCCTAGCACCACCACTTCCAACACCACTACTCCCGGCACCACTACTTCCAACACCACTATTCCAGGTAAGACACACCATCGACGACAATACGACTTGTGTTTCGCCTATACACGAGGCATCCTCAGACTATTTACATCACGTAGACTCTACGGCGGCTGACCGCTAAGTGAACGGCGAGCCGAAACAGCTGCTATATAAATAGCAGCTGTTACACGCCGATAAAACCGCTCCTTAACAAAGTAGTGAGTGACCGCAGTCACTCACTACTTTGGTGCCGCGGAGTTAGTGCATGCAATTGAGGGAGGGCGGGAGGTGCTCTTCAATCCAGGTAAGACACAATCATTGTATTTAGTTAGCGGAAGGTTGCGAAGTAATAAATATTGTTATTATAATGGATTTTCGCAAAGTAACGCCTGATTCTATCAAGTATTTTTTTGTATACAGATATAATTCGAAATATCGAAAAAAACTTGGTTGATAAAATAATGTGTATGTTCGTACTTCCTCAGCGAGGCCGGGACGCGAGTGCGCCGGGTCGACGTGCGCGCGCGCCGCGTCGCGTTGCGCGAGCTGCTGCGAGCTGACGTCGCGCGCGCGCGGGTGCATCGCCTCCGCGCGCCCCACGCGCACCATGCGGAAACGTTCCGCTGACACCAAATACAACCATATTTTTTTATTCCTGTTAAAATCTCTTATACGTATTTAGTCTGTAAGTATTATTGTCGCCGTATTCCTTAATTTTATTGCTAATGGTTTTTTTTAAATTCCTTTTACGACTACCTATTTATTTACCTACACATGGTTTTGACTGGGAGAGAATTCCAAAAGGCATTGTCACAAAGTCCACCCCTTCGCACAAATGAATAAATATTCTTTACTCGGTAGAACGAAACCATGTAGTGGCGGTGTAAGAATATTCAATACACCGTATCATCGTGTGGGGGTCGAAAAAGGCGACAGAGGGATACAGATCAGGAGATGGGCAGCAGCGTTTTACTAATAACGACTAAAAATAAAAACTGCGGTTGCCAATCCGCTAGCCAAGGGTGGCGACTATGGCAAATATTCCAACGAGGCAATCTATGGGGGAGGCCAATGTTCAGCAGAGAACTTTAATAGGTTATAACGGTTAACGGAACTCTGTAGTACACAACAGTAATAATTGCTCTGTATTTATATGAATAAAGTCATGTTTTTGTGGCGGCGTGAGAATCCATCACGCACGCACACGCACGCGCACGCGCACACGCACTCGCACGCGTACACGCACAAGCACACACACACACACACACACAACACACACACACACACACACACACACACACACACACACCCACACACACACACACACACACACACACACATTAAGTTTAATGTGATTAAATTGTATAACTGGCATGTAAATGGTATGTATCTTTACTTTCCAGTCCGTGGTTGGTGGTCTTTTCATGAGATGACAATATTTCTTGCCCTTTCAACTCTGTAGCTAATTATGGCAGTTGAAAGCTTTAAGAAAATAGAAATAAACTGCATAATCCACTTATCATCAGGTAAACTGTTATTATTTAAATATATCAAGTAACAAGCGACTAAGAAGTGTACCAGAAAAATCTCACAACGCCCGATAGATGGTGGTATAACCATCTTGCATATGACTTAAAAATGAGGATATCCACAGTAGAACCTGAGTAAGTGACATAGTCCAACGAATTATTTAGCCCAAGTGGTAATTGGCCGACCATAAAACTCGAAGAACCGAAAACTGATGGGGTAGAAAGGTGGTAGTAAAAGTGGTAGCCTCGTAACGGTAGGCGAAGTGTAGACGGCCTCCCACTAGATGTAGTGACTAGCTGGTAAGACATGCAGAAAATCGATCGATGCAGGTAGCTCGGTACCGTGCTTTGTGGCATTCCTTGGGGAGGGCCTATGTTCAGCAGTGGACTTGTTAAGGGCTGTAATAAATGAAAAAGTAAAGTTACAGCATATATACATCCCACTGCTGAACACAGGCTTCCTCTCATTTCTAAGAGGGTTTAGAGTTTTTATTGAAACCTACATGTCTGAAAAATAAGAAAAAAATATTTGAAAGACGTGAAGTTCGCCAACAGGCATTGGGGCACCGCGGCAGACACTTTCTTGTCCTAAAACCCTCCAAGGAATGAATGAATATGTCAGATGTTAAAAAGCCAGACCAGTGACGGAGAAGGGCGCCAATGTTTCGGGAAGTTTGGATACTTACGTATGAAATTTATAAAAGTTACTAGAAGTCATGTTTGGTTAAACATCTCAAAGATAAATGTGTTTAATCAATGGTAAAAAGAAGAACTATTATTTAAATATATAATAAAAAGCTATCTTACCTTTAGGCAAACTCTGTCTTATATTAAGCAATCTGATAACAAGTTCGTCGACAGCAGCATTGCTCGTAGCACAAATTAAAATCTTTCCTCTATTTTGTTGTTTCTTTCCAGCGGAATTATAGAAGTATGTCATAACTATGGCACATATTACACTTGACTTTCCTGCAAATTTACATAATTAGTTTCAATTAATACATAAACTTTTATAAACATTTGTGTTACAAACAATAATGTTACATTAAGTTCTATAACATTTATTACAAACAATAAACAGGCTATAAATATTCCAATGCAGTGCATAGACCCTACTTTAATTTTAAAGCAGTAGCAGAGATATAGCATAATGTAGGTAATTCTACATCTTTCACTTCCAAGTAGGTATAATTAATTCCGGTACAGACTGCTAAAGATGCATAACTTCACCATTTCATTTTCAATTATGCAACAACTTGATTTCATTCTTGAGCTAAGCGTGCCTTAAATTAAAGCAACCCAGGTTCGATCTCCGCTCGCACCAACGAAATTGCAAATTGCAATTTTATGTACTGATTTACCATGTGCTCGGCGGTAAAGGAAAACATGTTGAGGACAATTACATGTCTCAGACATTGAAAAAAATTCATTCGTATTGGGGCGTCGGCGTGGATATTTTTTGACACTCTCACAAATAGGACGGGGTCCGTGCTCATGTAAATTCTGGCAACGCGGCAATCTCTTCCTTGTCTTTCGAGAGCGAGTTTTAGCTCTCAGATTTAAGAGGAGGCCTGTGTGTCCTGTAATTTAACTTCAGGAAGTTTAATAATAGAGAAAGATCCGTGGTAGCTCAGATGGTTAACTGTAAATATAACAGAGCGCGAGTAACCCGAGTTCGATCCCCGCCGGCACCAATGAAATTGTTAATTGCAATTTTAAGTGCTGATTTACCACGTGCTCGGCGGTGAAGGACAACATCGTGAGGAAGGACAAAGTCTGAGGAATAAGAAAAAAAATATTTCGAAGACATGTGAAGTTCGCCAACACGCATTGGAGCAGCGCGGCAGACACTTCCTTGGCCTAAAACCCTCTCAGAAATGGGGGGAGGGCTGTGCTCAGCAGTGGGACGTATGTAGGCTATAACTTTAGTTTACTTTAAGCTTAATAATATTTTTATTACTTTACTATATCTGCCATTAAGTAGTAGTGCACACAATGCTGTTTCGGTGTGTGGGTTAAGACATATAAAGGCTTTGATGCATCTTAATACTAAGGAGTGACTGCATCCGTGGTTTTCTTTATTTATGGGTGGCTGCAGGTGTCCAGCAGCTGCAATAGCTAATGATCATCAGATGAAATGTTAGCTTTCACATTTCATTAAAATAAATACAAATTTTAATATTATGAATGCCATATTCTTGAAAATGCTTATATCAAACAGTTAATTAGAAACACTATTAATGAAGAGATAAGAAGAAAAATACAAAACTAATAAGAGCTAAGTGATCTGTACCAGTTCCAGGTGGACCCTGCACCATTTGTATACAAGGTTTATCTCCGAGTGCAGCAGATACTGATGAGCACACTGCTAATTTTTGACTTGCATTAAGGGTTACTGTCCACTAGAAAAGAACGAAAAAAAAAGATTATTATATCCTCATGGCAAATTTTCGACTTCGTCGACTATTACCGAATAATTGGAATAGTCACCAATCCAGTGCCGCATAAGTCCTTCGATGCATGTTGGCAGTAATGACATATGGATCTGAGACATGGTCTTCCACTAGCTGTATGAGGAAGCGTCACTCAGCGAGCTATGGAGAGATCTATGCTCGGAAATTCTCTGCGTGATAGGTTCGTTATGAGATACCAGTGTAACTAATCAGTAATTGATCAATAATAAATCAGTTAAAATGTCGATCATTCGGACCGAAAAGCGATGGGGAAGGTTCTCCAGTAGAAGTCTTGTACCGGTAAGCAAGTGTAAGGCGGCTTACGCTAGATAGAGTGATAACCTAGTAAGGCATGTAGGAGGTCAATGGAAGTAGGTGGCTCTATAGCTACATACATAAATCTACATTTTCATTCTTAAACGAGAATAGATGTAGGTGTCTAGGGTAGGGTCACAGTACCCATTTACCATCAGTTCAACTATGTGCTGCTTTATCATCCTTATCTCTATACATACTCTAAGTTAATCTCGCTAAAACTCAAAAACGGTTAGACCGGTTTTAATGAATTTTTTGATATGTGTTTGAATGGTTCCCTAGCTGGTTTAGATTCATATTTCGACCCAGTAAGTGGCACTGTTTTCAAGATCCAGAAATCACCCATGCGAAGCCGCAGCGGATCGCTAGTTCTATATAAATCAAGTGTAGTTTAAAAAATCGACGACTAATTATATTATATTACTATTATATTACGGAAAAGACGCGTTAAGACCGGTGCCAACTCCGGAGCACACGTCTTCAACACAATAGAAAGGACGCCATCAGGCCCACTCGACTTGTTGATGTCCGGGGAGAGGAGTGCTCTGCGCACCGAGCGTTGGGTAAACAGCACATCCTGCATGGAGCACTCACACTGCGGGAGGGTTGGCGGTGTGTTCCCCTCGGCATCAAGAGTCGAGTTGGACGCAAAGAGAGAGCCCAGTATCGGCTTTGTCCTTTGCGGCATGGGCCAGTGAGTCATCCTCCCTGTGTAGAGATGGAAGAGATGGCTGGCAGAAGTTCCCTTGGACAGCCTTGGCAAGAGACCAGAATACACGTGTTCCCGAAGGGAGACGAAGAAGTTTCGTCGTTGACAATGACACTTTTGATGGACCTGGAAGCAGAATTATACTTCTTTTTAAGAGCGCTGGTATTTACATCCCGAGACATCGATGCGCGAGCCCAGGCCTGGTAACACTCCTGCTTAAAATGTAATGCAATTTTGCAGGAGCGACCAAACCAAGGCTGGGTTCTGCCTCCAATAGGTACCACAGATGATGGAATAAATAGTTCCATTCCCTGTAGCACCACGTCAGCGACAGAGTCAGCAACAACGCTGGGATCATCCGGTGGGAAACAAACTCGCCTCCAAGGGTAGGATGCAAAAAAAGATCGCATCCCGTCCCAATCGGCTGACCTATAATGCCAAACACGGCGGTAATCTGCAGTACGCAACCACGATGGAAGCGTGAGTGGCACCGTACTCCGGATTAGACAATGGTCCGAGGAGCCAAAAGGGGCATAAACGGAGACCTGATATCCGCCCGGATGAGAGGTCAGCAAAAGGTCCAACAGGGAAGGTAAATGATCTTCCACATCTGGGATTCGCGTAGGCGAGGTAACCAGATATTTCAGACCATATGCCAAAGCAGTCATAAACAGATCTACCCGCATGACCGGTTAAGCGAGAACCAAGTCATTCAGCACGGTGGTTGTTAAAATCACCAAGTATCACGATCTTTGCGGATGGGACCTGTTGTATCACGGAGTCTGCAGCCATCTGGACGTGGTCGATCAGTAGCTCTGTCGGCATTACTGCTATGGGACCTATATAGGCACCCGCAGACGCGGGGGGATGGTCGTCGCTGTCTACGCGTAGCCATAAGATGGACAGGTCCGTACCTTCAAGGCTACCGAGGCGTCGAATACAGATGTCCTCTCTAACGTACACGCAAACTCTCGCCCGGGGCACAAGAGTGTTCTAATCTGTACCCCGAGTAACTAAAATCCACGGACAGTATGGCGCCTTTGACTTATTGCTCCGTTTGTCCCGAGCAGTTTTTTATCTCCAGCAGGTTTAGTCTCGAGCGTAATTTCCCCCCCCCCCCCACTCCCGCCCCCAGAATACACCGGGCAGCCTGAGCACCCACGCTCAGTGGTGGAGTAGCTTGGTCTTGGATGCTCAGCGAGGGATTCTGCAGGGGTGCTGGTACCCTCCTGGGATAGTCTTGCATTTAATTCCACTACCATGTTGATGGTGGGGGGGAGGGGAGTGGGCCTCCGGCCACCTGCACTTACCAGACGAAATGCAGAAGTAAAGCTTCTACTTCACGCCGGTCTTCTGTGAGGTCGTGGTACCACCCCGGTTTGAGCTGGCCCATACGTGCAACAGCAAAGGCTGCTGCGTGGCTTTACCACTTTTAAAGGTGTCACGATTCTGTCCATTAATTCTTTAAGTACAAGCAATGAAGATTATATAGCGGAGAGAGACCACCTTGTGTTACATTGTTAAGAGGCAATGTTGCTGATGGTTTGCATTCTTCATCTATTTTGCAGTTATCTTGTATTTACTTCTAAAATGTTAGAAGTCTTTACCAATAAATATTCCTTTAAAGGCAGGATGGAATGTCTCGTTTCCAGTAATAAGGGTCTCCGGTTCTCTACACTCACCATACAAAAGACAGCAGCGTTAAACTGCTATTTTACGCGGGTATTGTGAGAGCGCGTGGTCCTTCCTCGACCGAGCCGACCCATACGTGTCACAACTATACTACCAATATAGGTGCAGTATGGCCCTACCATGTCAGAATTGTTTGAATAAGAGCTCGTGTTTCCATATTTTCTCGGTACATATCATCATAACACTAGTGACTGTGTAAAAGAGAATATGTTTTTTGTGGGATCGACATCAGATAAGATATGATAAACGACTCATGGAAACGACAAAACCTCACGACTTTTAATAGATGGCATAGGTCTATCCTAAAACAGGAAGCAACGAAAAAGACAAAAAATATCAGGCAACCCACCTGCCAAGAGTGGTTATTATAGCATATTATACTCTTTACTTTGTGGTAGAGGTGATGTACAGCAGTGGAGTTTTTATAATCTAAAAAAAACGACGGGTTGCACCCCGGGAGTGCCGGCAGAAGTGAAAACTTGAATATTAACGTTGTGCATTTTTGATATTTTGGAATGATTAGGGAATAATTTTGCACGAATTGCTTTAATTATCACACACGAACATTCGCGCAAGCGTCCTGCGCCGCCTAAACGATAGAGCAGGCGCAGGCATACATTTTCGCCGCAGCGTAGAAAGAGAGGGGAATACTTCCGACGCGAGTTTAACATTTTTTACCCATTACAAAAAAGTGTACAACGCCGCTAAAGAAGTTTTTACTTCAAAAAGCGTGCCTTGGTATGCACAATCATCAGCATAATTAAAACGAATTCAAACTGCAAGACCTTCCGTGGATTGTATATTCTGCCAAAGTAGCCACACTTGGCAGGCAAGTCAGCAACTGCAGTTTTTATTTTATTTTAAGCTGTTATTAGGAAAATACTGCTACCACATGTTTTATGAATAGTTAGTAAAGTTATTTTAAGAACTAATTATAAATACATACTTGTGATTTTAAATCATGCTCTATATTTGGTACATTTGGCTTTACAAAATGATATGGCTGAGGTTTTAAAATGGCTTCGCTGAGTGGTGAACCTGCAAGATGCTCCATTGCTTCAAATAGCATTAATTCCTTATTAATATAAGCCAGGCTTTTACCAAGCATCATTTCACCAGGTCGCAATAATCCCATTTTCTCCGTGAATGTTGCATATAGGGAAATAGTAAAAAAAGAGTGAATATTGTCTAGAAAAAAGAAAAACATTATTTAAATTAAAGACAATAACTGTTGAGGGACAATAGTCTAAGGATGAAATTTATACTTACTTGGTGGTGATGGAAGACACCTAACATTATGAACAAAAAAAAATCTTTTATTCTTAGCATTTTCTGGTCCAAATGTTACCAACAGTACTTCTCCCACCCTTGGGACACTTTTTATTTCAGACGTAGGTAACGAAACTGAAATGAAGAACCAACTTTCATTAATATTTTATGAACATACATTATAAATAGACAAAAATAAATTTAAATAGACTTACTGTTAACACTAAGGTTGAATAAGTCAAAACATCGCTCTTGTGGTGGTACAGGTGGCAATGAATCGATTCTCATTTGAAAACCTTGGCTGTTTAATCTCAGATAACCTTGAGTTAAACATTCCCAAATCTCCATTAGCAGTAGATCACCTACCAATCTAAAAGATATTTATAAATTTTAAATACATGGCTTTATGAAAGGACCAAAGACTTATGTCATAGTTAAATTTATTGCTTACTGTATGTATTGCTTATGATTACTAAAGAAATGGAAAATAGCCATTGGAGGATTATCGTGTCCTAAGATAGGTGGAGGATCGTTATTGTGCAATTGTTCATCCAACCAGTGAGGATTCCAACGAAGAATCTTCATTAATGTAATTTTCTCTAATGAAAACACAGGCATATGCCTTACATCCAGAAGTGAAGTTTTTATTGAACTAGTCTTTTTCATTTTATTACCAGGTTCAATCTCAAATAAGTGAACTTTTGGTTCTTCATCAGTGAAACGCACCTTTTTTATTGTTTTTTTACAAGCAGACTTTGTGGGTAAAGGTTCAACTATTGAAAATGGTTTTCCTGATTTATCACTCTCTTTTAAAGGTTTAACAGATTTAAGAGGTATTCGCGAATCAGATTCAAAAGTTTTGAAAGATTTAGAAGATTTAGAGGTCTCATTTTTATTTTTTGTTTTAGATGTTTCATGTTTTTTAGAAGCATGTTTTGAATACTCCTTTCTTTTACTTTTGTTACCGTCTTTACCTATTTCAGAAATATTTTCATCTGTTTGCGATGTATCTGCATCTTTGGTTTTGTTTAAACTCCCTTTTCTTTTTGTAGGTTTGACAGTAGCTTGTACAAGATCTGTTAAAAATGCGCCTCTGTTTAATGTTGTTACTTTTGCATTAACAACTGGCTTAATGGAGTTATTAACAGATAAAGTACTCTCTCCTTCTGGTTCAATGTCCTCTTTTTCTTTTGAAGCAATTTCTTTGAGCTTTTTCTTCCGTTCTTCCTTTTGAGAATTTGTAATTCGTTTCTTTGATTTTGATTTTTTCTTTTTATGTTTATTACTTGTTGTTTTGCCTGTAACAAAGATTGATTAGTATTGGTCTCATAGTGCTATTAAATAAATAGACAAGTACTTACTTTCTTGCATTAAAGGTGTTTCTTTCTTTTTGGATGGTTGTACTAATGGCTCAATCACTTGAATTTTTTTTGGTATTTCTTTGATGCTAGCAAGGGATATCTGTGCTGTTGAATCATGCACATCTTTTGTTAAAATTGTTTTTAAATTCTCTCCATCAACTTCATCATGATTTACATCACTACATTCTAATTGAAGTTCTTTTGACTCATCATCAGTTATTATAATTGACCCAGGTTTTTCAAATGTACTACATTTTTCTGTACTTTTATCATCAGATAATTTCTTTACATTTTTATTTAGTGTTGGAGGATAAGGAGGTATAGTAATTAAATCATCAGTGAATTCTTCATCCGTTTCATCATTTTCTTTTTTCAAATCTAATACCATAAAATCTTCTGCTTGGCTGTATGAGTTGTCATCTTGCTTTACATCACTGGGTTTGGGTTGCACAATTTTGGTAAAAGGCTTACCAGGGGAGCTTTGCGACAAACGTAAAAACCAATGTTCTGATTCACTATCACTGTCACTGTCAATTTGTATAGGTTCATCATCATAGCCCAAGTATTCTTGTTTAATGCTAAAAGCTTCATATTGCAAATCATCATTCTCGGATTTTATAGGTTCTTCTTTCACTTGCTGATTTTCAAGTTTAATTTTTTTTGCAATAGTTTCTTTGTTTGTGCATGTTTCAATATCACTATCTGACAAAATACTTATAACTTCATCGGGAACCTTTAATTTGCTCACATTATCAGTAAGCTTTCTTTTTAAATTCAATTTTGTATCAAATATAGGAGACAGATTTCTTTTTATTTCTGTATTTGTATCACTTATACCGTTTAAAGTTGCTACAGTATTGTCAATATTTTCAAGGTCATTTTGAAATAATAATCGTTTTGATACAGGTGGCAAGCAATTTTCCTTAGTGAGTTTAAATATATATTTTTCACTATCAGAAATATTTACAAGAGGAGCACCAATAGTCCAACCAAATCCAATAGTATCAGAATCTTGTAACGTATACGGAATGTTTGGTGGTATCCGTTTTAAGCCAACATATACTCCATTAGAACTCTAAAAAATGCAAATTAAATTTTTAAGAATAGTTGGCATAAAAACATACCGGAAAGGCTTTATATTAATGATCCCTTCATATTAAAATGGGAGGGGGTGATAGGTGGCTGCAACACTCCACCTTCTGAAATGCATATTGTATGTAGGTAATTTAATATTCTCTAATGACAGTTTGTCTTCTGTCATGCTACCAATACATAACAACTTAATACATATATACAATATTCAACCACAGTGTTTTATTCTATATTCAGAAGATATTAGTGGCGCCGTGTTTTTTTTTTATAGAATAGGGTGACAAACGAGCATACAGTCCACCTGATGGTAAGTGGTTGCTGTGGCCCATAGACATCTACATCTATCCTCGATTACAAATCAAAATACAGATGCGTTGTTACCCGTGAGGACTAAGATGCAATGCCTCGTTTCCAGTGAAAAGGGTCTCCGGTTCTCTACCACTCACCATAAGAAACACAGCAGCATTAAGCTACTATTTTACGCTGGTATTCTGTGAGAGTGAGGTACTTGGTTGGTTTGGTTGGTTGGTACCGGCCGAGCCGACCCATTCGTACTACAACTATACTACTAATATAACTGCAGCATGGCTCTACTATGTATAATGTATGTAATATGTGTGATGAAAAGTGTTAAAAATTGATGTAAAATCAGTGAAATTTGATGAGTACAATCCACAAACAGATAGTTGGGACAATTATGTAGAGTCTAAATTAAAATTTAGACTCAACATATAGTCTTTAGACTATTTTAAATAGTCTAAAGACTATTTAAAATTTTGTTTAAAGGCTAACGTCGACATTATAGATTCTGCTAAAAGAGCAAATTTTCTCAGTGTTTTCTTCACAAGTTAACGAGACATTACTTACATTAATTGCGCCAAAAAAAGCGGTTGATGTGACATTTAGTGAAATAGTAATCATTTTTACAAATCATTATATATAGCCCAAAACCTAAAGAAATATCTGTGGCTTACAATTTTAATAATTGCAATCAAAAGCGTAACGATGTTTCTGAGTAGGTACATTGCTAATCTACGAAAATTTAATTCGGGCTGTAACTTTACTGTCTTAGAAAGAATGTTACGTGATATACTAGTATGCGGTATGTGAGACAGTAACTACAATACGAGTTTTTTAAACGAGACGATTTGCGTTATCAAGACGTTGAGGTGATGTTATCAGCCGAAAGTGCAGGGCGAGAAGTTTGTATGATTCAAGGCAACACAACGGGAGGTATGACTTAGTCAAAAGTAACACTACCATACAGTTCAGCGACTAGTACAAGTGAACCGATGGATATAAATGTTGTGCAATCAAGAGCTAATATATAAAATAGATTTTTTGGGTTTCGAGGTATCTGCGGAAGGTATTCGTTCTCTTGAGAGGTCAGGAGATTTTTGGGTATGGTCAACTTTTATCGTTTACATTTGCCAAACGCTTTGGAATATCAAATGGAGTTAAATAAATTTTTGAAAAACACTAAGAAAAAAGACAAAACTAAAATTAATTGGGATGATAAGTCAAATGAAGCATTTATTCAATGTAAAACAAAGTTGCAAAATGCAGCAAGATTTTCGTATCACTCCGCTTGCACTTATGACGGACGCATCGGATAAAAGCGTGGGAGCGATATTGCAACAGCAAGTATGCTGTTATACAGGGTGGGCCAAAAATTTTTGCAAATAGCAACACTAGATTATTTTGAAAAACCGTTCGAGGGAGGGGCGCGCGGGTGGCGGGAAACTGCGTCACTTCATGCAATTTTAGTCAAGATGGAGCGCTTCACGGGACAACAGCGTGCTTTTTGTGTAAAACAATTTTACACAATGATTCCTACGTTAATGTACGACGCCTGTTTAGAATTAAATATGGATTACGCCGTATAAGTGAGTGTCTAAGTGTTAATTTGATCAAAGCTTGGGTCGAGAAGTTCGAGCAAACGGGATCAACAACGAATATTAAACAAACAGGGTGGCCACGTTCAAGAAGTGATGAGAACATTCGAGAGGTCGAAATATCCGTACGGAACGATCCAGAATCATCTACGCGTAAGCGTTCGGCAGCTCTGGCAATACCAAGAACTAGTCTACGGCGGAATTTGCATCTGGACCTCAAACTACACCCATATAAGCTTCAAATTGTACAGGAGATGGAACCAAATGATTACATTCAACGTAAGTTATTGGCTGACACTATGCTGGAGCAATTCTTTAGCCTTGAGAATGTATTGTTTACGGACGAGGCCCATTTTCACATCAATGGGCACGTGAATAAGCACAATTGTCGATATTGGAGCAGGGACAACCCTCGCCTTAAACACCAAAAGCCACTTCATTCACCTAAAACGACAGTATGGGCTGCCATATCAGCAAAAGGTATAATTGGTCCGTATTTCTTTGAAAATAATCAAGGAAATAATGTAACTGTGAATTCAATGGAATACGTCAATATGTTGCAAGTTTTTTTGACGCCGCAGTTGCATGAATTTCAAGGGTATACAACAACAGGACCTGGATGCAACAAGATGGAGCAACATGCCATACGTCAAATGTGAGTTTACCGGTAGTCAAAGAAATGTTTCCGAACAAATTGATTTCTCGCAGAGGTGATATCCCTTGGCCTCCCAGAAGCCCGGACCTTACACCATGCGATTTTTTCTTGTTACAAAAAATCCGACGACAATATCCCAATTAAAACAAAACATCCACGAGGAGATAGCTGCGATCCCCCGCCGCAAGTGTCAGCGAGTTTTCCAAAGTTTGCGTAGTAGATTTCAGGAGTGCCAACAACGAGACGGCGCACATTCGGACGATGTCATTTTTAAGAAATAAATATCATTAAACGATTATTACGATAAATAAATTATCAATAAAATAACATTTGTAGTTTTATTTCTATTCATGTTTCAAAAGTGCAATAATTTTTGGCCCACCCTTTATAATAAGTAGCATGTTAAGACATATGATACAAAGTGTTTGTGCATTAATACGAGTTGATAAGCAGTACGTTGTCACCCGGTTCTGCCTATATCTTATTGTTCTTATATTCAAATTTTATTGAATCTTAAAAAGTAATTTTCTTTTTTTTGTTTGGGGGGGGGGGGAGTGATGTAACTACACTTAGTATAGTACCTATGGAACTGAATTGTGAGTCAGTGACGATCAGGCCGGCACTGTTGTTACACGCGTAATAAAAATGTAATTAAACGCTCTTTTACAAGGACCTATTTCATTTCCAACACACTACACATACATCGGTTAAACATATTGTATGTTACGAGGTCATGCCCTGTCTAGAAAAGAGGAGCACGCAGGAAATTTGAAATAGTTTGAAACAGTTTACGAGTTATTTTATTAGTTGATATTATTGATTGAGCATTTTTATAGAGCAAGCCCGGCTTCTGGGCTTCTATGGAGGCTTCGCCACTGAGTAACACTACCATACAGTTCAGCGAGTGGTACAAGTGAACCGATGGATATAAATGCTGTGCAATCAAGAGCAAATATCCGTTTTTGCTATCGTTACGATGACCGCCATTCATGAGTGTTGTTTTGTATATACAGTGTGTCGGTATCTAAAGAGAAAAGGACATTTGGACAAAATTTGCATAAATAAGAAGAATTCTTCTCAGAAAATAAAGTTTATAGCAGAATCTGATGATCATTCAAATGGAGTTTACTGCTTTCACAGTAATAACCGTGCCCCCCTATACAAAATGGACTTAACAATTGCAGGTGTACCAATCCGTATGCAAGTTAATACAGGAGCTAGTTTTTCTCTCATTAACAAGTGGACAGTGCTCATATTACACTCTCACTTATCGGATGCTGTATTGCAACCTATTTCAATACTGTTGCGGACGTGGACTGAAATACCAGTCAAACTTTTTGGCCAAATATGTTGCCTGTATGTTACAAGAATATTTCGAAGGACCTATGTGTTATTGTAGTAAGGGGTAATGGCCCTACCTTCTGGATCAAGACTGGCTGAAACCTCTAAACATTACAATGAATGTCAATTATGTTTCTAGTGCTGAGTTATTGGAAATGGATAGTATATTGTTGAAACATAAAGAAGTCTTCAAACCACCGGTACCAAACCAATTGTGGGCATCTAGTAAAAATACACATTAAAGCAGTAGTTATTCCAAAAAGAAAAAGAAAAAACACCCCTTTTTATATCCAACAACTTCTTCGGAGTGGTCTACACCAGTTGTGCCAATCTGCCAAATCTGCTGAGATTCAAACTCAAACATTTTATTGCGTTCATGTGGTTACATAAACAGTTCTTATGTTGGATATATTATTATTACTTATGTTGGAGATTACCGCAGTACAGTTAATGAAGCAACAAAGTCAGATACTTATCCCATGCCCAAGGCAAATGAAGTCTTCGCTACCATAGCTGGAGGAAGAATTTTTTACAACTTAAAATCTAGATAGAGCCTACACACAAGTAGTTGTGGATGATAAAATATCAAAGCTACTAACTTCAAACATATGCAAGGGTTTACATACAGTGCCTGGATTAGCTTTTGGAGTAAAAGCATGTCCAGGAATTTTCCAGCGCTAAACCCATTGAATGCCGAAACTATTACACAGACGAAAGTTGGTTGCCACCATACATTCGTAATTTTACGTATATATACGTTTTTGGCACCAGTCAAACCTAGTACCTGAGAGGCCTATTTACGTACATATGGCATCACAAATATAGTCAATCGTCCCGGGTGTCGACTACCTACGTATAAATACGACCGCGGGATGGCGGAGGCGTAAGAACACGTTGTTTCGTCGCACGCGCTATTATGACAGTGATTTTTATTCCGATTCCGGTGAAGAATACCGCCCAGAAAATGAGGCTCACTTCAGTTCATCTTCTTCGAATTCTGACGACGACAATAAACCTGTAGCTGAAGGACCGTCATGTGATCGAAACCCAGAATATCAGTGGACGCATGGATCTGCAAGATCTCATCAGTTTTCGTTTGTAGGTGAGTCAGGGATAAAAATTGATGCGAATTTTACGTCTGCATCATTAGATTCAGATTTATTTTTTAAGTTCATCAAAACTTTAGTCAATGCTACATATGGCCCGGTCATTACAAAAACATTCACGATTCCGATATTGGAAAGATACCAATCCTCACGAAATGAGGTTTATTGGGATTTTACTTTATATGGGCGTTCTTCAATTACCTGTTATTTCTTACTATTGGCGCATGGATAAATTATACAACTGGCCATTATTTAGATCTCTTATGAGTAGGAACAGATTTCAATTATTATTATTGATGAGCAAAATAAGAAAAATCGCCTTTATAATATAAATCCTATCTTAGAAAGATTCAATACATTTATGTCGGAAACATATTATTCTGAGAAAGATCTTAGCATAGGTGAATCCATGATACTTAGGAGAGGGTGATTGATCTTTAGGCAATACATAAAAAATAAAAAAACACAAATACGGAGCCAAACTTTACGAATTATGTGAGTCTTCTGGTTTAGTAATGAAAATCCGTGTCTCTAGAGGCAAGACTGAAAAACCACCACATGGAACTTTGCACAGTACAGAGGTTGTTCTTGATCTTCTCAACTGGTATTTAGGCAAAAATCATGTGGTTTACGCAGATAATTTTTACAACTCTGTAGATCTAACAAGGAGTCTTGGCCGACAAAATACATATATTTTTGGTACTTTTCGAAGTAACCGTAAAGGGAATCCGTCGGAAGTAATTGCAGCAAAACTGAAAAACATAACTGTATGCAAATGGAAAGACAAGCGCAAAATATTGGTTATTTCAAATAAACACAACCTGGAAATGGTAAATGTATTATACAAGAATGGAAAAATTTCACGTAAGCCTAATATAGTCACTGATTACAATTTCGGCATGTCTGGAGTCGACCGAGGTGACCAAATGGTTTCTTGTTATTCTTGCCTAAGAAAGACATTGCGATGATATAAAAAGCTGGCCCTGCACATATTTGATGTGTACATGCAAAATGCTCATAGACTTTTACGTAAACAAGATCCCACTTCTAAGATGAGATTGATAAAATTTCGTGAGCAATTTATTACACATCTACTTGGAATTTCGGATATTGACACACAGGCCTCAACTTCACGTCATCACAATCGCACCAAGCAAGTCAGTTGTCTCAGGTTTCTCCTGACAATTTCCATTACTTCGAAGAAAAAAGATTTCTAAAAACCATGCAGAGTTTGTACTAATGAAAAAAAAAACGAAAAGAAAGCACTTATTTTTGCCCTGTGTGTCCAGAACAACCAGCATTGTGTATTCTCAATTGCTTCCAAATATATCACACAGATGCCAGATTTATTTCATAGGCAGATGTTTTGTTTTATAAGTGCCAAAATTGCTAGAGACTGATAAAAATTACTACTTCTGTGTTACTAAAATTTGATTTCATTTACTTTGCATAAAAATTGTATACAAGTTTTTGTTCCTATCAGGTTTATTGTATTTTGGTTAGTACTTCTAATTACTTTTCTAAAACAAAAAAATAGGTTTGGAGTGAAAAAGGCGTTGGTTTATAAAATTTCCAAATATTGTTCAAGACTTTTGATAGCTTATTTTTTTTCTTGCTTACAGTCAATAAAGTTACTTTTTTATAAATGCTTGTTTTATTTAAGATGCCATCCTACAGAAAAAAAACATCGCTTAAGGAGGCCAGCTAACAAACATTACACGTAAACTCTCATAGAAGCCCTACGGACATATCCGTAGTCAGTATCCTGCAAAGAAAATAGATACATATATATACATATTCGGCATTCAATGGGTTAGTTACTTCTTTACTGGCTGGCATTCCAGTCACAGTTTTGATAGACGATATAATCATATGTACGACCACACTGTTAGAAATGCAAAAAAGATTAGATTTAGTACTAGATTGAATTGAACAGGCGGAACTAGAACTATGCTTAAATAAAATGAAATATCAATTTGCCAAGGAAAAAGTCGAATTTATAGGCTATGTTATCAATTCTGAGGGATTACAACCTGCATATAGTAATGTTGAATGGATAGTTAATACGCCAGAGCCGAAAAATAAATGAGAACTGCAAGCATTTCTCAGATTGTACAATTTTATGAAAGGTTTATGAAAGGTAATGAAAGGACAATACTTGAACCATTACATCGATTATTAGATTCTTCAAAGACATGGAAATGCTCTGAATGTGAACAAAGTTCATTTTCGACATGGCTAAAAGCTTACTCCCATTTGATTTAACTTTAGTTCACTATGATGTAAATAAGCCAATAGTTCTTACCTGTGACAGTTCAAAATATGGGCTAGGAGCAGTATTGTTACACAAAATGGAGGATGATCAAGAACGGCCAATAGCAATGACATCGAGAATCTTGCATGGACATCAGTTAGATAAGGAAACCACATCAATTAACAAATTATGAAATCAGGACCAATAATGGTATAATAATCAATTGACATATTGATCAGTTAATTAAAAAACCCGAATATTTAGTGTGAGGATTCTGAAATACTGGAGGGAGAAAAATGATTAGAGCCGCTGAATCAGTAGAGAGTTATATATCCTGAGAGTTCAGATAGTGCCAAAAACCAAGAAAATCAACTGATAAGAAGTAGAGCAGACCTTATATCTAACCCTGGAAAGACAAAAACTATAAGAAAAGACATAGCTAATTTAAGTAATAAAATAAAAACACACATGAGAAAAGACCGTCAGAGGTATAGATTAGAACAACTGGAAAAATGCATACAAAGAACCGGAGGCACCAAAAAAACAGCTAAACTACTATTGGAAAAACGAGATTGGATACCAAATTTAATAAACAAAAATCATAAATGCGAGAAGCGACGCCCTGAAATCATATCAATAGCCACTCAATTTTTTGAAGAATTGTATTCAAGGAAAAACACTGCACAGACAACAATCCTAACAGGAGGAAGTGAAGTACCAGATATAATACACGATGAAGTAGAAAAAGCTGTGAGAACTCAAAAAACAGATAAAGCCCCAGGATTAGATGGCATAAGTAACGAGTTCCTCATCCTAAATAGAAACCACCTGATACCAATTCTCAAACATCTCTTCAATGAAGTCTTACAAAGTGAGATAATACCTTACCAATGGACAACGTCAACAATAGTACTTATACACAAAAAAAGGAGATAAAAATAACATTAATAATTATAGACCTATAAGTCTATTGTCGAATATATATAAAATCTTCGCAAAAGTTATACTCTATAGAATAACTAGCACGTTGGATGAAAATCAACCAAGAGAGCAGGCGGGTTTCAGGAGCGGATACTCAACTTTAGACCACATTCATGTCATCAAGCAACTATTCGAAAAAGCCAATGAATACAACATAACCTTTTACTGCTGCTTTGTGGATTACAGTAAAGCTTTCGATACAATAGAGCATGAAAAAATTTGGCAGACACTCAAAAACCAAGGTATTGAAAATAAATACATCAGAATACTAAAAAATATCTACGATAACAGCAAGGCTAAGATAAAACTAGAGAAGGAAGGTAAAGATATTATAATAGGAAGAGGCGTACGTCAGGGCGATCCGCTATCGCCGAAACTCTTCACAGCCGTTTTGGAAGAAGTCTTTCGTCAATTAGACTGGGAGAAATGTGGACTGTCCATTAACGGCGAAAACCTGTCACATTTGAGATTTGCCGATGATTTGATAATCCTCTCGTCATCGAGTGACGGACTGCAGGCGATGTTGAATGACCTGGTCAGAGAAAGTGGCAATGTGGGATTGGTCATGAACACATTAAAGACCAAGGCTATGACCAATGGCAAGGAAGAACCTATTCTGATCAATAATAACCTGATTGAATATGTTAATGAATACATCTATTTAGGCCAGATAATCTCTCCTATAAATCTAACCTCAAAAGAAATTGACAGACGCATTGGAAATGCCTGGAAACAATTTTGGAGCCTAAAAGAAATAATGAAAAATAACGACACTAACATAACCATCAAACGGAAACTCTTTGATACCAGCATACTACCTATACTCACTTATGGCTGCCAAACCTGGGCACTCACTAAAGCACACATTAAAAAGTTAGAAACATGCCAAAACTCCATGGAAAGGAGTATGATGGGGAAAAGACTATCCGATAGAATAAGAATCGAAACCATAAAGAAACACACGAAAACAAAAGATGTCACAATAATAATAAAAAAGTTAAAATGGAAATGGTCAGGTCATATAATTAGAGGAAAAGAGAAATGGTCGAAATCAATAATGAATTGGTTTACAGGTCATATGAAAAGGAAAAAAGGTAGACCATGTAGAAGATGGGAGGATGATATTAAAGCCATAGCAGGAGGCATATGGACGAGAACTGCTAAGGATAGAAAAGAATGGGAAAGGTTGGAGGAGGCCTTTGCCAATAAGTGGCATACAGACAGGGTTGTCGATGTACAATAGTTAAGCGTTGAGAGTGTAAATATATATAATATATAATCCAGTGTTAGATATAGATTAATCCAGATAGTTACTGTAAATGAAAATGTCTGAAATAAAGGCTATTATTATTATTATTATTATTATTATGAAAGGTAATGAAAGGACAATACTTGAACCATTACATCGATTATTAGATTCTTCAAAGACATGGAAATGCTCTGAATGTGAACAAAGTTCATTTTTGACATGGCTAAAAGCTTACTCCCATTTGATTTAACTTTAGTTCACTATGATGTAAATAAGCCAATAGTTCTTACCTGTGACAGTTCAAAATATGGGCTAAGAGCAGTATTGTTACACAAAATGGAGGATGATCAAGAACGGCCAATAGCAATGACATCGAGAATCTTGCATGGACATCAGTTAGATAAGGAAACCACATCAATTAACAAATTATGAAATCAGGACCAATAATGGTATAATAATCAATTGACATATTGATCAGTTAATTAAAAAACCCGAATATTTAGTGTGAGGATTCTGAAATACTGGAGGGAGAAAAATGATTAGAGCCGCTGAATCAGTAGAGAGTTATATATCCTGAGAGTTCAGATAGTGCCAAAAACCAAGAAAATCAAGAAAGTAGTCAAGACTTAGAAAATGGGCAGAGATGATAGGAATACTCTCCATAGCGGAGACAACACTCAACAAGTGGAAAGATAAAACATAAGACGTCATTCCAAAACATCATATGAAAGATCAAATGATAAAAGAGATCATCTTTATTTATCTTAAGTATATATTTGTGTATAATGTGTATTAATAAGTATCTTATATTAGAAATGATTGATTTCAAGAGTTATGTATCTTGTTTAATATTCACTTATGACAGTTAGGTCTTTTGTCATGCTACAAAGCTTAGTGCATAACAATATTCAACCTCTGTGTATTATTCTATATTCTGAATATATTACATATTGTTTTGAAGTTTTTTAGTTATTGACCAAATTCAATTTTAGAACAAATTATTTTATACTAGACTAAACTAGTTTTTCCTAAGTACCGCAGGATAAGCCAAATGTTAAAAAATTACTGACCACTATTACTTTTCTCAACAAGCTCGATCATGAAATACTAGTATAGCCAAAAAAATTTAGTTTGTCCTAAAATCGACTGTCAACATATATTTTATAGAATATTTAACACTTATTAATTATTCCTGGTCAAAAGTGATTTTATCTACCACTCTTAGTCAAAACTACTTTTAACCAATATTTATGGTTCAAAATCTTTTTGACTAATATTTTTTAAGTTAAAACTAGTATTGCCCTAACTTCTTTAGTCAAAAATATTTTTGGCTGTTTTTGTTAAAATTAGTTTTTACTGAGTATCTTATTTTGTCAGAGGTAGGGGTTTTTTACAGTTAGATTTTATACAACTCCAACGCAACTAGCAAGAAATTGCAACATTTCAAATGTGTAATAAGAAAAAATATTGAAGAAAAATCATAACTTTGTTCTACATTCTCTTCAAAACTACGAGTTTCCAAGTGCTGAAACTTTATACACATATGTTTCTTTTATAGAATAAGGGTGACAAATGAGCACACAGTCCACCTGA
Source organism: Parnassius apollo (assembly GCA_907164705.1). Classification (NCBI taxonomy): domain Eukaryota; kingdom Metazoa; phylum Arthropoda; class Insecta; order Lepidoptera; family Papilionidae; genus Parnassius; species Parnassius apollo. The sequence continues at coordinate 15,552,463 of CAJQZP010000212.1, forward strand.
TGGTAAGTGGATGCTGTGGCCTATAGACATCTACATTTATCCTCGTTTAAGAATCAAAACGTAGATGCATTGTCACCCCTGAGGATTATGATGGAATGCCTCGTTTCCAATAAAAAGGGTTTCGGGATCTCTACACTCACCATGCGAAACACACCAGTATTAAGCTGCTATTTTACGCTGGTATTCTGTGAGAGTGTGGTCCTTTTCCGGTCAAGCCGACCCATTCATGCTACAACCATAATATAGTTGCAGCGTGCCTCTATCACGTATGTCTTAAAAAAACTTTTTTATAAACTTAATTTTTATAAAATGCTTCATACTTAAGCATTTTAAATTAGACAGCTCAATACAGATCACTAGGTTTTTAATATGGACCTAGGGTTTCTTATATGAAGCACATTATTTTTTGATAGAGAATAACATCCTTTTTACGTAACAATAGGGTATTTTGCACTTTGTAAAAAGTAAACAAGAAATAATAACTTTATATTTACTTGGTGCAGATGAATTATCACCCATGAGGACTAAGATTGAATGCCTCATTGCCAGTGAAAAGGATCTCTAGTTCTCTTCTTACCACATGAAATATAACAGCATTAAAGTGCTATTACTGGTACTGGTTCTGGTATTCTGTGACGGTGTGGTCCTTCCACGGTGGGCAACCCATTTGCGGTACAATGATAATATATTTTTACCTTATCATTATTTATATTGATGTGTGCCAAGTTTGCATTGATTACATTACATTCATTCTGGTAGGCGAGTTGGAAGCTTGCAATAGTAACTACATGATATCACCTATAAAATTTTAACTATAAAAATCGAAATAAATTTTAATGAAAATCCAAAAATAAAACAAAATTTTCTAACAATTAATTATTTGTTTACTTACCTTTAGGTCGGTTATCATAGCTTTGTTATGTTTAAAATGAATAACACAGTGATTTCTAGATATGACTATACTAGAAAGGGTTACAGTATTATTTAAACCTCTACCGATAGTCACTTCATCACCCTCAGAAAAGTTCATTTCTTCGCATCCAAAAGTTTGTCTGCTTAATTTCCATTTTGTCATGTTTACTAGCAGTATTATTTACTAATGTTAAATACAATTTTATCTACTCATGTACATTGTACGCTGTTTATGTTGCAGTTTCGATTCTATTAGATCGTTACTTTTAAACGAATAACGCAAAGAGTATAGTAATATATACGGAAGAACGGAACGGAAGAAGAATAACGACTAGTGATGAGACTCGAGCCGTGTTCCACTTGAGTCACTAGAGTAGCTTTTAAAATCTAATAACAATAGCACCATGTTACACAGAAAACAGACGCCTGCTATTGTTTTCCACTTTTCTTTTAACTTTTCACATATTTGGTAACCATCTGTTTAACATCCCATTGACATTAGTGATGGGACTCGAGCCGTGTTCCACTCGAGTAGCTTTTATTTTACTAGCACTCGAGTAATATTTTTGACCACTTGGATTAAGAGTGATTCGAGTCAACTCGAATTACTCGGACCACTCGAGTGGCTTGTACCGACACGAGTGAGAAATTCGATTTAAGACGGGTTTAGCCGATGTATTTTCCATTTGAAATTAAATACAAATTTGTTTGAGTGAGTTAGGTATTCACATTTAGTTATATGCTTATTTAAGACTTTTTGCTATTTGTACGTGTTAGAAATGTGGGAGAGTTCAAAAAAAAGGTATAGTGTGTTGGTTTCACCACAAAAAAAAAAACAGGAACAAAAAATGGTTATTTGTAAGTTGTGCAAGAGAAGTTAAAAAGACTGGCAATATTACCAACTTGATTTCTCATAATATTGTTACGAGCTTGAGGTTCGTGACAATAAAAATTGCCGATAAAATTACCTAAATTAACACTTTAATTTACTTTACACAATTAAAGTTAAAACACTAATAATTTAAACACACTAATTTACTTAATTCCACTCCGAAGCTTCGCTTGTTTCGCCCAAATCAACACTGCCTCCATCGCATCTTGCAGCGCCTATATATTTAAATTAGCAAAGAAATATCCAGAATGTTCAAGTAAACACGCGGAAGGTACCGAGCGTTCGAGTTTCGACTAGGCGCTGTCAGTTGAGCGATTTGTGATGTCATTTTCTTAATGCTCCCCTCGCTCTCGTTTCTGACACTAGATGGCGCTAGTTGACTTATTCATGCAACACTGCCCCCCTCCTAAGACATGCTCGTCCCGAGCATTATCGGTCCCATAATAACGCGCCAAGCGATCCACATGGACGATCTTAGGAGTCCCTCTTGCGCCTTTCTGTATCCGGTAGGTCACATCGTTGATCCTGGTTACAATCCGGTACGGGCCGTCCCATTTAGCTTGAAGCTTAGGAGATTTCCCTTTGCTGCGGACTGGATTGTGCAACCACACAAGTGAACCTTCGTCGAACCCTTTGTTGTTCATTTTGCGGTCATACCGGGTTTTCATCTTTTCAGACATTTGCTGGCCCGATTGTCTGACGTGCTCATAAACGTCATTCATTTTTTTCCGCAAGTCATTTGCATAATCGGTTATACTGCGTGGAGCATCGGGTGGTATCCCGGTGATCAGGTCTGCAGGCAGCCGTAATTCTCTTCCAAAGTTTGCGAAAGCTGGTGTCACTGCTGTACTTTCGTGAACAGAACTTCGATATGACAACAAAAACGGTTGTATGTGCTTGTCCCAATCTCGTTGCCGATTGTCTACAACTTTTTGCTAGGTACCTCTCCAATGTCTGATTAAATCGTTCCACCATTCCATCAGATTGCGGGTGATAAGAAGTCGTTCTTGTTTTATGAGTACCCATAACTCGGCAAGTTTCCTGGAATATTTGAGACTCAAAATTCCTTCCTTGATCGCTGTGAATCTTTAAAGGTACTCCAAAACGACAGAAGACTTCATGAACTAGTTTATCTGCAACTGTTGAAGCTTCTTGATTTGGAATGGCGAAGACTTCTGGCCACTTAGTGAAGTAATCCATCACAACCATGAAATACTTGTTACCGCTTTCACTCTCCGGAAACGGCCCCGCCACGTCAATGGCTATTCTCTTCCATGGTGCACCAACATTGTACAACTTCAATGCACCTCTACTACGAGTCTGAGGTCCCTTTACAGCCGCACAACTTGTACATTTGCGACACCAGTCCTCGACATCGTTTCGACAGTGGACCCAGTAAAACCGTTCTCGGATCTTCAGTAGAGTTCGTTTAACTCCCAGATGGCCTCCTGAACAATCATTATGGTACAGCTGTAGAACATCCGGTACTTTAACTTTAGGGACAACCATTTGCAAATGACAGCTGTCTCCCCGAACGTTTTCCCATTTACGACACAGAACTCCATCCTGAAGCAGCAAGCTGTCCCACTGGGCCCAATAGCTTTTAGTGGTCGAACTCATCGCTGAGACGTCACTCCACTTGGGCTTGGGAGCACTGGCCTTTATCCATTCCAGAATCGGCTTGATGTCCGGATCTTCCTGCTGTGCATGTAGTAAGCTGTCCTTCCACTCGTTGCTGAGGTGGTCTGCCCTGAGCATCCTCACGGATACCACTTCCTTACTCTCTTGCCTAGTACAATGTTTGCAATCTTCAGGACAAGGTCTTCTTGACAATGCATCTGCGTTGCCATGAGATTTCCCGCTGCGATGTTCGATCTCAAAGTCGTATTCCTGCAGTAGTTCAATCCACCTCGCAACTTGTCCTTCTGGGTTTTTAAACTGCAATAGCCATTTTAGTGCAGCATGGTCCGTTCGTAAGTGAAATTTTCGTCCCAGAAGATATTTGCTAAAATGTTGCAACGACTTTACCACAGCTAGCAATTCGCGTCTTGTGACACAGTAGTTCCTTTCCGGTTTTGACAACGACTTGCTGAAGTACGCTATCACGACCTCTTGGTCACCATTACGTTGAGACAACACACCGCCAAGTCCTATATCACTTGCGTCTGTGTCAACTATAAATTCTTTGCTTGCATCAGGGTATCCCAAAATAGGTGTTTTGCACAGACGGTCCTTGAGCTCCTGGAATGCGATTTTACAACTTTCATCCCAGCAGAAATGTCGCTTCTCCTCGGTTAGCTTATGCAGAGGTTTGGCTATATCTGCAAAGTTCTTCACAAAACGTCGGTAATAGGAGCACAAACCCAAAAATGCTCTAACCTGCGTCTTGTCTTTTGGAACCGGCCAATCCTTTACAGCTGCGATTTTCTCTGGATCCGTGCGGATACCTTCTTCCGACACTACATACCCCAAAAAGTTGACTTGCCGTTTGAATAGTGAACATTTCTTCGGACTCAACTTAAGGTTGGCACTCTTAATCTTCATGAGCACGCGTTCCAGGTTTTGAAGGTGTTCCTCAAACGTACGGCCCACGATGATGATGTCATCCAAGTAGACCAGACAGGCATCGCCAATTAGCCCGGTAAGTACAAGTTCCATCAGCCTTTCAAACGTTGCTGGAGCATTGCACAACCCAAACGGCATTACTTTGAATTGCCACAGACCCTTTCCCGTCGAGAACGCAGTTTTCTCCTTGTCCTTAGGGTCAATTTCAACTTGCCAGTAGCCACTTTTTAGATCCAGCGTGCTAAACCATTTTACTCCTGTAAGCATGTCCAGCGTGTCATCAATTCTTGGCAAGGGATAGCTGTCCTTCTTTGTAACGTCGTTCAGACGGCGGTAATCAACACAGAACCGCATGCTGCCATCCTTCTTCTTTACCAGTACCACGGGTGAACACCATGGACTAGATGAAGGTTCAATAACACCATCCCTCACCATTCCCTCAATCATGGTTTCCACTTCCTTTTCACGTGCTACCGGCAATCGTCTTGGCCGCTGACGGATAGGCAACTCTTCACCTGTGTTTATTTTGTGTTGAACTAAACCAGTCTTTCCTATGTCAGCATCGTTTGATGAGAATACATCGGCGTACTCGAGTAACAACTTCTTCGCCTTCACCAATTCGTTCGGGGACAGAACACTGCGACAGTCTTCCAAAAGTGTGGTCACTCTCGTTTCTGAATCCTTGCTGGGGGTCCCACTCGATATATATTGGCACTGACGTAACCAATCCACTTCCTCACAAGTACCAACCTGTGTACCTTTTTCTATAACCTGTTCCCGGTCGCAAAGGTTCAGCACACGTACTCCTGAGATGTCAGTGGTCCTGACCAAGGTTCGAGCTACTTTCCATGGAAGGTCATTGTTTACCCTTTCCACAAGTACACAACGGTGAGCTTGCCCAGCGTTTCGTGGAAGACTAACCGGAACAATCGTTTCCGATCTCGGCGGAAGAACAATCTTCTTGATGCTGTACACGTTCCCTGGTAACGCACCTTCCATAAAAAGTTCCTCCTGTCCACATTTCAAAACACCTTGCTTAACGTCGATCTCACAACAATTATTCCTCATAAAGTCTAGGCCTAGGATGCAGTCGTCCATTATATCAGCCACGATGACATTATGCAGGTAGATCACGTTGCCTAGCTTCAACTCCATCTCCTTCTCTCCACGGACGGGTATACGCTGACCGGTGGCTGTTACCAAATTAATGCGTTCTCGGTTGTTTGCGGAGTCCCCAAGGAACTGACTTATAAGTTGGGAACTAACAACCGTACGAGAGGCTCCAGTGTCTATGGTCAGTTTACACGGCATTCCGTTGACCTCGCCCTTGATGATTAGACTGTTCCCATCATGGGTTTGTGAGATCGAGATCCTTGGGGCTCTTTTAACATCAGCCAGCACCCGCCCCGCAGTTCTGGCTTTTACTCGTTTCCCTGCTGCTGCTGGGCGGTGCTGTTGGCCGCACTACCCTCCTGGGATCGTTCACCTTCCCTTTCTAGGGTTCGCTTAGGGCAGCTGGATCGAAGATGGCCCTTTTGCCCACAGCCATAGCACCTAGGGCTGTATCCTTTGTTGCGGTCGCGAACTGTAGCTGCTGCAACCTCCCTGACGAGATGGGAACGATGATCCTGCCGCACGGCTTCTACCTCCAGTGCATGGGCCAAGGCGTCCTTAAGCGTCTCATGGTGCCCGAGCCTCACAGCAGCTCTGACTTCCAGGTCACGGATGCCGTCGATGAATGTCTGCACCAGGTTCCCTCCAATGAGCGCAGGTACAGACCGGTATGCCTTTCGCACCAGCTTCTCCACCTCTAGAGCCCACTGCTGCAGGTTTTCGTTGATGCGCTGCACGCGATCTTTAAGCTGCGCACGAAAGACGTGTTCCAGGTGAGCGTCGCCATACCTCGCCTCCAATGCCTCAATGAGTTGCTCATAAGTCACTTCCTCACCGAGAGCTTCCAGAACTGTTAAGGCCTGGTCGCGCAGGCCTAGTGTGAGAGCAGTCATGGCCTGACTTTCATTCCAGCCGTTCGCCTTCATAACAGCCTCGAACTGGATCTTGTAGGCTGACCAGGAAGAGGTACCGTCAAACGGCGGCACTTTGAATCCACGTAGCGAAGGTGTTGTAGCTACTACGGGAGCTGTTGTTCCATCCCCAAGTTTGAGGTCGTCCAGCGTTTTCTTCACGTCAGCCATTACGTTGTCAACCCGATTGTTTACTTGGTCGATTCGGGTTTCGGCCTCCGACAGGCGGTTGTCATGTTGAGCAACCTTATCCTTCACCTCCCGTATCTCTTTTCCGAAGATAGCGTGAAGGTCCTTCATGAGGAGCATCTGCTCTTCCTTATCGCGTTGGAGTTGCTCTTCTAAACGACGGGCCTGTTCCTCCTGCCAGCGGGCCTCTTCCTCCTGCCGGCGGGCCTGTTCCTCCTGCCGGCGGGCCTGTTCCTCCTGCCGGCGGGCCTGTTCCTCTTGTCCGCTTTGCAGCTGCTCTTTCAACTGACGGGCCTGCTCCTCCTGTCGGCGAGCCTGCTCCTGCAGCATCACCATCAGAGCACCTAAGTCAGGTGCTGCAGATGTAGGAGCTACCGACGGGCCTGCAGCCGGTGGCTGGCCCTCCGACGTCTGCGGCGTTGCACCACCAAATCTTCGTTGGTCCGTCTCCTGCTGGCGTTGACTTCGGGTACGGACACCCTCCGTTTCCTCCTTAGGTAAAATCGGCATGATTTTATCCCACTTCTGACACCAATTGTTACGAGCTTGAGGTTCGTGACAATAAAAATTGCCGATAAAATTACCTAAATTAACACTTTAATTTACTTTACACAATTAAAGTTAAAACACTAATAATTTAAACACACTAATTCACTTAATTCCACTCCGAAGCTTCGCTTGTTTCGCCCAAATCAACACTGCCTCCATCGCATCTTGCAGCGCCTATATATTTAAATTAGCAAAGAAATATCCAGAATGTTCAAGTAAACACGCGGAAGGTACCGAGCGTTCGAGTTTCGACTAGGCGCTGTCAGTTGAGCGATTTGTGATGTCATTTTCACAATGCTCACCTCGCTCTCGTTCCTGACACTAGATGGCGCTAGTTGACTTATTCATGCAACAATATCAAGAATAAACATCAGATTCCAAAGGATATTAGGGGTGATTCAAGTTCATCTCATGCGTTTTCTTTAACTTGTGAAGGTGGAAGTTCTGCTTATAAACATAAGTAAATATAAATAACTCACTCAAACAAATTTGTATTTAATTTCAAATGGAAGATACATTGGCTAAACCCGTCTTAAATCGAATTTCTCACTCAAGTCGGTACAGGCCACTCGAGTGGTCCGAGTAATTCGAGTTGACTCGAGTCACTCGTAATCCGAGGTGCCAAAAATATTACTCGAGTGCGAGTAAAATAAAAGCTACTCTAGTGAATCGGGTGGAACACGGCTCGAGTCCCATCACTAATGTCAATGGGACGGATGATTACCAAGGGTATGTTCCGAAATACAACGCAGTGTACTGTCCAATGCAAATGACGTCATCATTTGACACTTTATTGTACTAGCGTGCCGCCGCCATATTGTGTCGGATATCCGGCCATAATAAAACAATTTTTAATTGTGTGTTTGCCGAATGAAGCATGCCAGAATTCGTTTCTATTTATTCAAATACAAAAAATTATAGAATAATTGATGGTATATCCATTAGGAGGCTACAATGATTTTTGGAGCACAAAATGACAAAATAATCGCCAACACTTTTCCAAATGGCGCATAAGTATGACGTCATATACTGTCCAATGTTTTGGAACGAATCACCAGTATAGAGTCGATTCATGACGTCATTTGCATTGGACAGTACACTGCGTTGTACTTCGGAACATACCCCAAATATGTAAGGTATGTTTCGAAATACAACACTGTACACTGGCCAATGCAAATGACGTCATTAATTGACGCCGTTTTCCACCATATTCAATACGAGTCACCAATATGTCGTCGATTTATAACGTCATTTGCATTGACCAGTGTACTGGGTTGTATTTTGGAAATTACCCGTAAAAAGTTAAAAGAAAAATGAAAAACAATAGCGGGGCGTCTGTTTTAAGAGGCCTGCTCTTGTGCCTGTTTCAGTTTATAGGAAGGTAGGTACTCTGTGTGTTAACCTCTCAGATAAAAAGCTTAGATTAATTAATTACATTGTAGACAGAGAATGCTATAGACAAATTGATATCTTTTGTCGCAGTCACACAAGAGAAAGAGCAGCTTATGCCAATGTCGTGTAAAGAAATGAAATAGAACGATGACATTTTTTGTTTCGCTGAGAGTTCCATGTTTTTCAAGGTTAACCATAGACGTATATAAAACATAATATGGACCTGGCCTACCGTAGAGAGAGAAACCTATATACTAATCATTAACGTGGCCTCGTGAGAAAGGACGATAACGTAGTTTTAGGTTATACAATAATCTTTATGACTTTTAAACATATTTAGATAAAAAAATTGATTGTTCTAAGAACTGAACTGAACAAGATTTACCAATCTTAAGCTCACAAAACACTTTTTTCTCACTTAAACCAACTTTTAAACTCCTTAGATCGCTACGAAATGTCAAAGTTGTTTAGCAAAGTGTAGTTTGCTAAATAGAAAAACCGGCATGGAGAAAGGGACAAACAATCACACCGCTCTGTCTCATTTCTATGCAAGACGTATGCATTAATCTATCTTTTTCGTGTGCGAATGCGAAAGAAGGCGTCAATTTGTCTATAGGTTTCTTTGTCTACGTGGCCTACCTACAAGAAAAACGTGCATACCTACCCTTTACTGAGAGGATAAAATGGCGGTTAATAGGGCAGCCTATATCGATCTTTCTATAATAATAACATCGACAAAAGATTGTGAGAATGTTTTCATATGGCTACGGAGCCACGGACACACGGCACACTTACTGTGGGTAAAAATTAATCTAAGTTGTTTACAGGTTTGTCATTTTTCATGTCTAAGCCATATAACTTATTTTATGGTGGTTCCATCAATGGCCCGTAGATGGAATAGTTTATTTTTTGTCGTGTATCACAATATGATCAATATATGACCTAATACAGAGCTGCAATTTGCAAAAAAGACGTATGAAAATTTGAATTTCACGGGCTACATTGGGAGAACTACCATCTGATATTATAATGAGATGAAATTTGTTGGTTGCAAGGGGTAATCTATAAAAATACCAGTCGGATTTGAAAAAAAATATTTTTGATTTGATAGCCCAGTTCATGAGAAATGCTATAGCCTATCCTATGTAATACCTATAATATGTCTATGTAAGCCTATGTCTCTTAGAAGCTAAGTAAAAAGAAAAAACGTCAAAAACAATGTCAAGCGAAAAAGAAGTGATAGCGCAGGTTGGTAATGCGATGCGGCAGGATATGAGTCGGGGGAACAATAAATTTTTCGCTAATTATAATGCAAGGAATTAAAGGTTAAATAAATATGCAAATAAAATAAAATTTTGTTATATTTTATGAACACGAAGTTCGACCTTTGATCTGGTGAGAGTAACACGGAATAGGCATGTCAGATCGGAAGACCAAAATATCTGGAAAAAATTTGAAAATGTCGGGATTTTGGGGTTATTGTTACTGAGTCTACGAATTTGGATTCTTTAGTCGTATAAGAAAATTGCTAAAAACAATACAAATTAAATTAAAGTTCTAAAACAAACTACTACCTACTTAAATATCTATATTAAAATAAAAAGAAAACCATATACACGCAAAAATCAAACACAGATATTTTTACAATTAAAACTAAAAACCTTTATCTGCCAAGTCGAGCAAAAAAGCGGCACGGCCGTACCATCTTTTCTCGAAGCAATTCAGGCCATTTTCGACCCCTTATAACTTCATGGTCAATAAAACTAGAAGCCTGAATTTTCAGTAACCGAGTAATCATTGTATAAACATGGTATATTTAAAATTTCATTCAATTTGAACCAGTATTTTAAGAATTGTAACCTGTCAAAATTTCATAATTTTGTCACTCACTGACTGACCGATCATCAAAACTCTAAGGCACTTCTAGTAGACATAGAAGCTTCAAATTTAGAATATAATTAGTGTTTAGTGTATAAATCAAGGAAAAACTAAAACATTTGTTAATTTCTGTCCAGTTTTTTAGATACACTAACTGCATAAATAACTTTGTAATCCCATATAAATATATAGAATTACAAAGTTATATTTGCAGTGAATGAATCGGTGTACTTGTATGTGTATTACAGGTGTACATAGGTACGTTGTTGGTACTCAAGAAGTAGACGGTACCGGAAAGGTAAAAAATTAGGACTATCTTATATACAAAAAAAATGAGATACCATTAAAAACATAACTTGTAAAAAAACCAAGTCTCGCAACTCAGTTCTTCTACCGTAAAAGTTGTGAGATCCATGTAATACCAAGTCGGTTAATTTATTCAGTTCCTACTTAAGGGTCCTTCTGTTTTATGTTATTACGTAATTAGCTAACCTAAAAACATTTTATAGTGACCATATCAATTTTAATAGTCTTTTATGTTTTAAATATATAGATTGTCTTGGCAATCGCATTAAGCGATCTAATTTAATATAATACGTATTACTTGTGAGATACATTGTGGTTTCATGCGATGGCCAAGTCAATCTATATATTTAAAACATAAAAGACTTTTAACATTGATATGATCACTATAAAATGTTGTTAGGTTAGCTAATTACGTAGTAACTTAAAACAGAAGGACCCTTAAGTAGATAGTAGATATATATAAGATCTTACAACTTTTACGGTAGAAGAACTGAGTTGCGAGACTTGTTTTTTTTACAAGTTATGTTTTTAATGGTATTATATATACACTAACAAATCAAATTCAAAGAAACTTACTTAAATATTATAAGAACAAATGAAAAAGAAATTAAATTAACTACACTCAAAATATTCTCATGAAATAGTGAAAACTAAAAAAAAATACAAATTGTACAGCAATCGCAAATATACGCTATTTAGGTAAGTAATCTAAGATATTTACAAAGGAAATTTCAAAGGAAAATCAAGATGTGTTGTGGGATTTCGAATTTAATAAATTTCTTTGGTTTAAATCTTTGATAATATCATTAAAATGAGCAAGTTTTTTCTTCTGTCTTCTAACTTTCTTATTAAGTCTCTTTATCTACATGGACTGTTTTTGACATTAGTTCTTTAATTTATTTATCATTTCAAATGAGTGTACCTGAAAGCAAATAAAATAAGATTTAAGTATAAAGTAATGTAGAAGTTAAGTGAGAGATATCTCCCGCCCAGTCTCAACTCAGTCGATGAGATCTTATAATTGGGATCAATTCGCAAATAATGATGATAATAGAAACTGAAGCTCTGTAGAACTCTGGCACATCGGAGATGCTAGCACTCACTAAATCTAGCGCAGTGGAGGTGCTAGCAGCCAAATTTGGTGATATACTAGTGACTAAATCTAGCATAGAAGATGTGCTAGGGGCTAAATCTACGCTACTCCTTAGGCACACAAAAAGGTTTCATCCTTTATTTTTTATTTGACCAATTTTCTTTTAATAAAATTAAATTCTGAATTCGTTGAGCTTTTTGAGAATATTATTATTTGAATGTTAGGTAGGTACCTATATTAGTTTTTCAGTAGAAATCGTTTTTGTTGCGACAGTCTCGCGCGGTCGTAAAAAAATACGTGTGGCACTCGGTGACTGCCGCGGTAAAGCTATTGCATAGCATTTTTTATCAACTTATGCAATTATAATTATTAAGCTATTGCATAGCTTCTATCGCGGGCCTTGAGCGCGGAGACCGAATCCAGAAATTCCGTAACGAAAAAAACCTCACGCTCCCCACTCCGACGGGCACGGAGGTGTGGCGTTACAAGCTGTGCATCGTCTAACGTCGTTTCAGTTCGGTAGACTTCGGCACTCGGCGGACTTCGGCACGGTGTTTGTGTGCGTGCGACTAGACGTATCGTGTACACTAGCTGCTAACTCAATGATAAAAATTCCTGAATAACCTACATGTATTGTAATATAATAAAAATATTTTAAACAATATTAACTTCTCATTTATTCAATAAGAGAAAAAAAATTGTTTTCTTATCGGTCACCACGCTCAAAAAGTGTGACTTGATTTAATATCAAAGACTTAACTGCATAAATAAAATAAATAAATAATTATAATTGCATAAGTTGATAAAAAATGCTATGCAATAGCTTTACCGCGGCAGTCACCGAGTGCCACACGTATTTTTAAATCTAAGTCTAAATCTAAAGATATTTCAGTGAAATTATGTACACCAGGTAAAGTTATGTTCGGGCGATTTCTACTTCTTTTGATGCCACATCCGCTTATATTGCAATTGGGTATTTTGCTATTGATGAACCGAGTTCAAACGGCTTGAGAACATTTGACAGTTGACGTACCAACTTTGCATAGACGTATATAAAACATATATTATATACGTGTATGCAACTTTGGTACTAAGCAGCGAGAGGATAAAATGGCAACCCGTCCGCAAATAGATTTTTCAATGTGGCTAGAATGAAGAATTGCGATTATAGTAGCTGTCTAAAACACTATCATCCTTTTTCACTTACACAATATTAAGAAGGTTAAAAAGAGATGACAATATTATTATTATGTCAGCGTCGAGAAGCCTCATATTTGTATAACTATTTTTTCTATAGTCAAACATTTCAAGTCCTTATGTTTTATTCAAAGACTATGTTTTATTACGTCTATGAGGTTAGCACACTACTTTGCTAAACAAAGTTTGACAGCTGTAGCGAAATATCGGCTTTCAATAATATTCAGTTTACGTGCTTTATGTTAAGTAATTCATATTATATTTTGTTGTGAACAATTTAGACTTAGTATTTCAACCATTTAAAAAAAACATGGTGTGGTGTAGTGTTCTACAGCCCTATTAATAAACATAGACTTGAGCAAGATTAACTTTACTTCTAGTTTAAAGTTTAAAATAACTAATTTCAGTATTAATAAACATAGAATAAGGAGGGAAGTAAACTAATCCGAATGTACTCTCGGAATAAAAGTTATACCCCTATCACACGGTATAATAAGAGAAAGAGAATATGGGTCTCTAATTAGGGCGTCAAAAAGGACCCGGTCTGCAGTGCTCTTCCACCGTGCAGTGTAATAACACTAAGGGAGTTAGGGCACTAATTCGATGCGCGACTAGGGATGGAAACGATACATCAATTCTTTCAAACATCGATATATCGTTCATAAACACGTTTCTTCATGAGATATGTTTTATGAACGATGTTTTGCCGTCAAAGGTTACGAAATAACCAACTATTCGAAGGTATAAAATTCCGTATGTTAAAAGTGGCGAACGATGATTATCACGAATTTTATGTTGCCAAAAAATAAATATTCGAAACAAAATATGTCAAAGTTAGATAACGTCTAAATTTTTAAAGTTAGAAGATTTTCGAGTATTTAGCAGAAATAAATCAAACCCGAAAATTTTAAACACGAATCAACAAATAGGCGAATGGTCTTTCAGCTGAAAATAAATATATGTGCTTGAACTTCAGAAGTACAATTTTGTCTTCTATTGGTAACACTTATATTACACTTATATATTAGGAAAATAAATATATGTGCTTGAACTTCAGAAGTACAATTGTCTTCTATTGGTAACACCATTTTCGATGTAAAATTGTATCTAGTTATTTTTATTGTGATAATTAATTAAGATAAGTTTATAAATGTTGAAAATGGATCGAAATTGTTTTATTCATTTTCTTATTAATAATTATATTGTTTGAGCTTTAACTTAATGAATAGCTCAAGTACAGTCTTAAATATAAGTTAATGGTTATTTTGTAATGGAAATTATTTTATCGGCTTACGGTACTTCGTATTTCGTTACAATCATTTTTCTGAAATATTGATTTTTATCGATGAACAGTTATTCACCTGTTTGTATTTCGGTATAGTTTCGTAGATGTAGGTATTCAGAAATTGCGATAATACTGAAGGTAACATACGGAACTACCATAAAAAATTAACGCACCACATCATAAGAAATTACTTTGTGGCATTACTTGGGAGAGGCCTATGGTTGTAGCACGGATGGGACTGGGGATGGGATGGGATCAGCAGCGGACTTGTGAATGGCTGTAATGATGATGATGATGATCATAAGAATTAAAACTAAAGCAGAAGACGAGTTTCATATATTACATGTGGGATATTATGAAAGGGTTATTTCCCGGGCTTCATAGACTCGATAAGATCTATTTGCCATCGTGGTAACTTTGGTATCCCGTGAGCGGTTATATTCAGAGACTGGATCTACAATCATCCAGGAGAGAAACCACTTACTAGGCACCAGGTTCTCAAAATTGTTATTTTAAAATTCAATGCGAAAGAAATAAACGTAAAAGTAAAAAATATTTAATTAATTCTTGTTTTCTGATAATTATTCGATAAAATTACATGTGTGAAAATAAATAGTGTTCCTAAAACAACATAAATATAATGTTTCATTATTATACTTCTTTCTTTTATTTCTGTTCAAAATGATTATTTATTCCATATGTGTGTTTTATAAAAATCATCGAAAAAATCGATATATCGTACATAAGTTTCGATGTTTTTAATGAGCGATGTTACATCCTATAGATATGCTTACTTGGAATAATTATGATTCGAGTTAACTCAAGTTCAAATTAGCAGGACGAAACACAGTAAATGTTTTGTTACAATTACTTTAATAATATCGATTCAATAAATATATATATATATATATACTTTTTTCACTTGTGTTGCCGTTTTAGTGCATTTGGCGCTAGATTTAGTGCAATTCTAGGGTATATAGCGCTTTTGTTGATATCTCAACGCTAAAAAATATCTAGTGGAATCTGGCGGATTAGTTGGCAGCACAGTCTAATAAAAACACTAGCCTATCTAGTTTATCGTTCGGGTATTCTCCGACAAAAATGTTGCTGATGCGTTCATTGTTTTATCTCCCTTTCGCATTGTGCTATCATGTAGCTGTATTGTTTTTCATTATATTAATCCTCTAAGCTTTAATATCTGAGAAGAACTGGTTTTTCTCACTTTCGAGTTTCGTGTTAGTCTTTTAGCTCAGTTTTAATTGTTTCGTGAAATTTTGTAATGGAAGTGCCACCGAGGAACTAGGCTTATAGCCAGAAGTATAGATCTGAGTGGGAAAAAATGGCATGGAATTCAATCGGTCAGATAAGAAGGTGATGGTGACGATATAGTGAAAGAAAGATGCCCATTTTTCACCTGAATATGTATAGAAATGAAATAAATCTTAAAATTCAGCTAATTGAATTGTAAATTAATTACACCTATCTAAATGTTAAAAGAAACGCAGAAAAAAATATTTTTTAATATTTCTTTAAGCTTATTCTACGTGAAGAGTAAACATATTACTATATTTTGAACTTTACTTTTTTACTTTACTTTATTACTTTACTTTATTCAACTCTGTTTCTGAGTTTATACATGATTTTATGTTTCATTTAATCAATATTTTTCTTTATTAGTCTTTGTATAGTTACAGATTAATAAAAATAAAATAATAATTAAATAAATTAATCATTCAATATGTCATTAAGTGCGCACGAATGAAATAGATTTTTATGACATTTGGCATCGGCCATATGTTAGTGACTTAGAGGCAGTTGGTTTCAAGGAACTCACAAAGTAAAAAAGACGTTTAAGACCATGGCTAGGTAAGTGTTTCTAACTTAACTTCGAGCGCTAATAATAAGTTCTAACACATTTATTTCCATATTAACTTTTTTGGTAACGGCAAATCCTAATTTTAAAAGTTACATTAATATTTTTTTGGCTTCGTAGCGTTTAAATCGTAAAAATTACTATATGACATTATTTTCTAAGTTTACACGCAGTTTTTCTACTGTACCTTATAACTATACATAATCATTCACTATCAGGTTTTAAAATGTATGGAAAGTAGGCATGATTTTTTGGGCTCAAGTCTCCCGATACAAAAATGCGGCTAGCATGAATGCTTTTCGGGAAATAGTGGACTTAGCCATCAGTGTGCTGTCGCTTCAACATTTAAACGCCGAAGTATAACAGATTTTAAACGTTATGAACATTGTCAAAAGCAAGCTACGTAAGCGTACGTCAGCTGAAACAGTGAACTTAAATATAATGATACGGCATCACTAAAAAAATCTTAAGCAAATCTGCCACACATAAAGACTTACCTACCTGAAAATATCCTCGACAAATTACTAAAACTGTGAAAAAAAAGAACAGAAGCAAGTGTAAGCTAGAGCTATCTGGAAGTGATGATGACCATGAAGATGTAGTGGAATTGTGTAATTTAGTTGATTTTAGTACCTAATATTACTTAAATAAATAAAAATGTTTTTAAATAATCACATTTTTTCTTATTTCCTTTTACATTTACAGGATACAACTTAGCGGAATTTGGTGGATTTTAGATACCAAATTTTGTAAAATATAGCGCAATTTTGATAAGGGTTTAGTGCATCTTTTTTTCTTCATACGGTAACACTGGTGTAAGGGCGTAAAACCAGGGTAGTGTGATAACTGATGTCCCTAATTAGGGGCCACACCCACCCTTCATTCAGGGCCCTTATTCAGGGTAGTGTAATATGGACATTAATCCTTGGCGGTACCTAGCTACCTAGTTTAACACATTAACGGTCCCCATACAGAATTTTTCGATAGCCTCATATGTCCAAATCAGTTTTTGTATAATTCTGTATCAAATTGATTCAAAACAACTAATTTTTGTGTAGTTGGCCTACATAAATAACTAATTACCTACCCGGTTTTTCATGCCTTTTGCTCGTGTACTGTATTCGGTACACGGACTTATCGAGTTGAAGTAACGAGTAAACTTAGCGTGTACCATGGATTTGTGAACGGCAAATTAAAAAAAAGCTTTCTGTTCATATTCTTGTTTATGGTAATTATTTAACATTGATACTATGGAGTGTAGAGGTAAGAGGAACAATCTCTCATAGGAGAAGAGTTGAAAAAGTGTCCATCTGTAAGCAATAAATAATAGTTCAAAAACCCTCCACAACAGCGCTGGAGTAGCTACAGGAAACAGCTACATGAAATGAACATAGCAGTTGTCAACGATGTGAAGCGTGCTGCTAAACTGCTCTAAAATCTAAAATAATTTTATTTAGTAAATATAACCTCGAATGAGTCGTCTATCCCACTAATATTTTTCGGCGCGTTCTTTAAAATGTACCCCGTAGCTATAATGGCGCCACCCTTATTTAACGGTTTTCTACGGACAATTTTTAATACACAGTCTGTACTTCTTACCTCTACACTAATATGTACCTTGTACAATAATCTGACAAAAAATCAGAATGATTGTGATTGCTTTTATAGTATGCTTTTTTACTCGTTAAAATCACAAAGATATTTGTGATTTTTTTTCTATCGTATTAAATTATTAGTATCATGTTTTCAACACAACAGTTAACTAGCATATATCAAGAAAAATATCATATAATTTTCTGATTTTATTTACTGCAGTGTATCATTATAAAACTTGCGTTTAGCTCCTGTAGTCCACTTAATAGCAATATTATAATGGGTAAAAAAAACAGATGTCTACCTAATAACAGCTAAAAAAACTGTGGTGGTTAAAGCGCTTGCCAAGCGTGGCAGCTGTGGCAAATAAATCCTATAAGGCAATATGGGGGAGGCCTATGTTCAGCAGAAGACTAGAAGACTGTAACGGTAACGATTATTAACAATACTGCTGTTGATACAAAATAATATGTATAATAAGTATTAACAAATATCAAAGTTAAATAGCTACATAAAAAATTCTCAAAATGTATATATATTGTATATTCAATAATTTATTTATTTTGTAAATATTATGGTCTGCTCCTCGACCATAATATTTACAAAATAATATTATGGTCTAGGAGCAGACCATAATCGTTGCACAATAAGATACCATTGTTGCTGACCACTAGCTAAGAGTTGTTTTTCTAATTCAACCCTGCAGTGGTTGCTGTGAAATTTGACAATTTTGGTCTTCCATTGTGTCAGAGGTTGGCAACTGAGGTACTGGCGGTCGATATCTGCTACACATGTTGTGCAAGACAGCGCTGCATTTATAATCTTAGCCACCATGTATTATAATGCAGTGCCCTATGTGCCAGTAAACATCTCCAACGTACTTTTAAGACTACTATGTACCGTTACACAGTGTTTCTTATGAGACAGTGCATTTTAGTATAATATATACATATATACACTCACCATACGAAACACAGCAGCATCATGCTACTATTTCACGCTGGTATTCTGTGAGAGCGTGGTCCTTCCCCGGTCGAGCCGACCCATTCGTGCTACAACTATACTACTAATATAACTGCAGCATGGCTCCGACTGAACATAGAAGAATCTGGATTTGGACTAACTTGGCGGGATATTATGTTATTAGCATATTAGATGGCTGAATAAAACAGTTTGACTCATATTTTTATTTTACCACGCCACCTAAATCTCTCATTTCGTCATCAAACTATTAGTAGAAGCTATGGATAAATTCAAGTATACTGCAAACAATATATACAATATTGATGAGAACGGAATAACGGTGGTGTAACTAAAAATATAAAAAAAATAGTTCGAAAAATGTAAAAGACAAATAAAGGCTACAACATCAGCCGAGAGAGGTTCAACAATAATTTGCATAATATATATGAATGCCAGTGGTTCATTTATTCCTTCGATGATGATTTTTCCACGCAAGCGATACCATCCACTTCTTACGAGAGGGTACCTGATACAATCCACGCTTGCCATCCATCAGGTTGGATCCAAATAAATCTTTTCACCCAATGGTTGAAGCACTTTTTACAACATGTAAAGCCTTCTGATGCTTCTCCTGTATTTTTGATATTAGATGGTCACTTATCGATTTGACGCGAAAAAACCACGTTCAACTATTATAATTACCTCATCATTCAAGCTACAAGATTCAATCACTCGCCGGTTTTACGAAACAAAACACAAGCTGCTACGCATATTGCTGAAATATTTGGGCGTACTTACGTAAGATGTCAGCGTACTGAACTGGCCATTAATCGTTATCGTATAACTAGAATTTACCCATTATATAGGAATATTTTTGAAAACCGTGATTTTATTGATTATGGGGATGGTGATGATTATTTGATGGCTGGTGCCATTCTATTCAGCAAACTCAGCCCACAGTCCAATCACTGTCAGAAAACAATGACAGTTATGGTCATGATTCAAACCAGACTTTTTTAAGAACTCTGAACCCCAACGAGCAGCCGGTGAACCACAATCTAAAATCAACAAAACTATTAATATTCAATCTCGAGCACCGGCTGTAGTAATAGAAAAATCTTTAACAGTCGATGAATCATGTTCCATAGTTAACAAAACTCTTGATATTCAAGCAAAAGCATAGACTAATATATAATGAACCAAAGCACAAGTGGTATCAATTGAAGAATCTGGGCCTAATGCTGTAAATACTGTTCAAAGCTTAGCTGGATTGGCATTAGTTGTCGATTCAGTGATTTGTTATTTTACAATTTATGTAATAAACATATTAAGTCACCGGTCATTGTTGAAACTCCAGCGCCAGATAACATAATTTTCCACTTCAGTTCCGATCCATCTAAGGAGCTATCAGATTTATTATCCATTGATCCTTCCACGTCCACGTTTAATTTGTCTCCAAAACAGTTGCTTCCTGCACCATGTTTACAGAAAAAATTCAGTAACAGTGGAAGAAAAACTACTAAATCCACTTTTTGACTTCATCGCCAGTAAACTTGATTTGGGAACGTCAATAAAACGAAAAGAAGAAGCAGAATCATTAAGGGGAAAAAAATAAATTTTACAAAAGAGATGGAAGATCCAAAGAAGAATGCAGTGGAAAAAATTGTCTGGACTAAAAAGAAAATTAGAAGAGACACAAAGAAAAATACAGTGACAAAGAAGAAATCTGGACCAAAACAAACTTGAAAACGAGCCATAGAAAAATTCTGAGACAAAGAAGAAACCAAATATAAAATTAGAACATAAGAAAAACAATCCAATGAAAAAGCTCATAAGAAAATAAAAACACTTAAAAAGTTATTGAATTCCAGTTATATTTTCGAGGATGGTGGTTATACAGTGAATGACTCATCTGACATCATACTAATGAAATTCCTGATCGATCCCAGAATGACTATGCGAAATATTTGTATTGTGAAGGTTCTTCTTGTTGGCTATGGGCACACGATGAATGTGCAGGTGTAAAGGTTGTTACCTTTATATGTGAAAGGACATTGCTCAGCGCCCATAAATTGTTCGCCCTGGAACCAAGAGCATCGGAAAATTGTGTGTTGTATTGTCGATCATTACGGAATTCCTATACGATCTTATTTTTATGGCGGACGAGCTGCAGAAAAGATATATTGCAAAAAAGTATCAGATTTTGAGGTTATAATAGAACTACTAATACTATGGTTTCATTATCATTTAGTAGGATTTTCAAGAAACAGAAAAGCAATATCCTGAAACATTTAACAGTTTTTAGTACCAACAACATGAAACCACCAGCAGAGCCGCAATTTACACAAAACACACTTTTCATTGCATATGCGTAACAAAGAGAACATAGGTAATCAATACGTTTAAGAGGCGGGACTCCCATGGTAGAAGTAAATGTATGAAAGGGCGCCAAACTACTCTACCAACATCAAGACATGAGATTTTATTTTTGAAAAACAGTGGTGACAACATAGGTGAATTATAGATACTAGTGCTTAAATGTCTATCCGCAAATAATTTTGTCGATATAATGTTTACCAATATATTGTTTATCGTAATTTTCATGTTATAAAAGTTAGATCTTTACACTGATTTATAGGAAATAAAAGTTTTTACGTGGCGATTGAGTAAAAATGCCGATGTGGATAAGAAATCAATGTGTTTTACACACACATACATACAGGTATTTGTAATTATATCACAATATAATTACAAATTGCAGTATGTATGTATTTGTACAAAAATATGTATGTAATAAACTTAAAATAAGCAACGCATAATGATTTCTTATATTTGCGCGAACATTATACATTGATTAAAACTACTTTTATGGATTTTATCGCGTTTTATTTATTTTATTTTTAATACCCGACGTTTCGGGTGCTTTCCAGCACCCATAGTCACGGGGGACTGAGGTGAATGACGTCCCGATGTCAAAGTTAACCCGGAGTGTCTTCAGCTTTTTTAATTATTATCTTTGGTCTGATCTACGCAGATGAACTAACTGTGTTTTGAAGACTTGCAGTGGTATGCTTGGGTTTAGTTTTAATTTTATTAATTATAGGATCCCAAGCAGGTGGTAGTACCCAGCCTCCTTCTTTATTGAAATTAGGATGTTTTTTTTAATTTCAATAGCCTCACGTATCATCCTTGGTAGGAATCGATGTTCTTTCGCGAGGATTTGTGGTCTATCAAATCTCATGTAATGGTTGGGGCCATCTAGGATATGATCGCAAACTGCAGACTTCCCGGAGCGTTGATGCTTCACGTCAGCTATGTGTTCTCTTACGCGGGTTCTAATCTAATCTAATCTCTTTGTTTGCCCTATATATGAGAGACCACAATCACAATCAAGCTTGTACACTCCTACATCTTGTAGAGGAATATGACACTTGACGGATGGTAAGAACTGACTAATCTTCTTCGGCGGCTTGTAGAATGTTCTAATAGAAGCTCGCTTCAAGATGTAGCCAATCTTGTCTGTGACACCTCTGACATATGGTAGTAGAGCAGGCACACGCTCGACTGTGGCCGGCTTCACTCGGTCACTGTGACGGAGGCGCGGGATCCGAAGCTTGTTGTCGTGCAGAACCTGCTTGACGTGCTGAAGCTCGGCGGCCAGGTGTTTGCTGTTACAGAGAGCACGAGGGGAAGTATTTGCAACTAATATAATAAAATAGATAATTAAATATCGTGTATGTCCGATGCTTTTATTTAACAGGGCCATTTTGGACATGGTCCTTTATAAAGTGAATTAATACGGAATGAATATTATGTAATAATCATTCCTGATTGTAACGAATCTACTCAAAACAAAATAAGCCACCACAAATATCCCGATTTATTTTTTTTGGTCAGGAATATGTGCCCGGGTTGCTTTAAATTCAATAAATCTATGTTATTTTAGTTAAGTTTAATGCAATTAAACAAAAGATAATTTATAGATGTTTTGAGAAAGGCGCGCCATGTGTTCTGTTACGCTTTACCTGAGGAGAAGATGGTGAAGATTAGTCCTCTCTCGATGAGAGGCCGCTATGGGACGGCCGGCGCTGATGGAGCCGCGGATGTGTGCGAAAGCGTTCCCGTTGTCCTGCCAATATGCGACGAATGTGGAACACCATGAGCTTTTAGTCGGTGTGAGTCCGACATAACCCGTTCTTGCTCCCGCGAGCCGGGTATGCGTAGGCATTTACCCGTGTAAAAAAAGAGCTTTTAGCAGGCCATGCCAAAACCTTAATATTGTCTTCTTCCAGTACAGGATGGTCGACCGATCTGTGTACGATCGTGCACTATCCCGCATGATGTTGAGACCTTTCACCGCTTGTTGTAAAAATAGGATGAAATATGGCCTGATTACCTTTGTTTGAAGGCATCCTTTGTCTTTTTTCATAGTCACTTTTCTAGTGTCACTAACTCGTTAGTTTTATTCCTAATCGACAATATCTTTTTCTAGCGTCTATGTACCTTAGATATTAACGGAATACGGAGGATACGGATATATACGGAATTTTCAAGTCCGCGAATTTAAATTGTTCCTCCGGTTTTATTTCTGCTTTTCCAGTCTTCCCTATTAAACGGTTACGCAATATGTGCTATTGAACTTTTATCCAGGCCTCTGGTGGTTCTTCATTTTTCAAAGCTTCACCATTTCTTAATATTTCGGCCATAGTGGTATTTTTGATAGTAGACTTATTCACTACAATTGTTTTGTCGTCATTCATCCTGCTTTTACTCGGTGAGTTGTGCATCGGAATAGCAGATGCTTTAGCGCCTCCTGCGCTAAACGATTGCCGCCTATACGCACCGTTATAAGCAGTCACGCCACCAGCTGTAAAGAGGTCTACCTTATGCATATCTGTCGCAGGTAAAAAAAATTAAAGAGCCGTGGTAGCTCAGATGCTTAACGCTCGCTGTAAATATAACAGAACGTTAGTAAAGGTTTCCCGTCCCGTTAGTCGATTCCCGCCGGCACCAATGAAATTGTTAATTGCAATTTTAAGTGCTGATTTACCACGTGCTTGGTGGTAAAGGAAAACAACGTGAAGAAACCTACATCTCTGAGGAATAAGAAAAAAAATATTTCGAAGACATGTGAAGTTCGCCAACACGCATAGGGGCAGCTCGGTGGACTTTTCGACGACGACTCCGTGGCGTAGTTCCCGCACGGAACAAGTATTTGTATGGCCTACAAATAATTGTTCCGGGTCTGGATGTTTGTCCTTGTGCAATTTATGTTTGTAAACAAAAAAAAAACCCCCAAACCCCCGGTATATGTTAATCTTTTTAAAAAAAAAAAATTAAAAAACCCAAAAATCAAAAAAAAAAAAAACACCCCTTTTTTTTTTTTTTTATATTTAATATAGTGGCCCCCCCACAAATTATATTTAAACAAAAATTTTCAAATAAAAAACAAAAATAAAATAAACTTTTATTTTAATTTTAATTTTCCTTTTTTTAACGGAAAAAAAAAAAATAATTTTTAATTTTAATAAATAATTATACCCCAAAAAAAAAAAAGGAGGAAAGAAAAAATCTCAACTCAGCAGAACAAAAATCAGGATTGCATTTTTTTTTATAGAAGAGGGGGCAAACGAGCATGCGTCTCACCTAATGTTAAGTGACTACCGCCGCCCATGATCAACCGCAACACCAGGAGAATTGCAGGTGCGTTGCCGGTCCTTTAGTAAGGAGTAAGCTCTTTTCTTGAAGGTCCCCAGGTCCTATCGGTCCGGAAAAATCGCTGGTGGTAAACTATTCCACAGATAGGTTGTACGCGGAAGAAAACTCCTCGTGAAACGTACAGTGGTGGACCGCCAAGCATCCAGATGGTGTGGATGCTATCGGGACGTTTGCCGCGTAGTGCGTTCACGAAATTTGGCGGCTGAGATTAATCCGAACAATTCCTCAGAGCACTCTCCATGGTATATGCGAAAGAAAATGCAAAGAGATGCAACATCTCTTCGCAGTGCCAGTGAATCGAGCCGATCGGAAAGCACTCGGTCGTCGACGATTCGAGCCGCTCTGCGATGGATGCGGTCAAGTGGAAGAGCTGGTACTAGGGAGTCCCAGCCCAGAGATGGGATCAGTATTCCATGTGCGGCCAAACCTGCGCCTTGTAAAGTTGCAGGCGGTGTGCGGTATGAAATGAAATACTGTCCCGCTCTGCTGAGCACGCCAAGCTTTTTAGAGGCCAATTTGGCCTTCTCTTCCAAGTGACCACGAAACTGCACGTCACTCGATATGTCGACGCCGACGATTCCGATATTGGCTGAGGCAACAAGGGGAGTGCGATGAAACTGAGGAGATACAACAAAGGGGTTCTTTATAGCGGTTAACGCGCAAACTTGTGTCTTCTTGGAAGTTAAACTGGACTAGATTTAGTCACCCCCAATCCGAGACTCCGTTCAGCAAAGACTCGACTTCAGACACAAGTTTGTCCCGGCACTCGGAGACGTTTTCCCGAGAATACCCAATATTGGCTCGGCTGGTGTAAAGAGCATCACCAGTGCTGTCATCTGCATAGCAGTGAATGTTACGGGTTTGCAACATATCATTGATATGCAGAAGAAACAGCGTTGGCGATAGCACGCAGCCTTGTGGAACACCAGCGTTAATAGGCTTGCAATCGGAGCTTGCACCGTCTACAACGACCTTGATGCCCCGATCTGCAAAAAAGCTGGTGATCCAATCGCACAATTTCTCCGGAAGCACATAGGAAGGAGCTTCGAAAGAAGCGCTTTGTGCCAAACCCGATCGAAGGCCTTCGCAATGTCCAAACTAACGGCCAATGCCTCCCCCTTGGACTCTACTGCCTCCGCCCATCTGTGAGTTAGGTAGACCAGAAGATCACCAGCTGACCGACCACGGCGAAAACCGTATTGGCGGTCACTAATCAGCTGGTGATCCTCAAGGTACCTCATGAGCAGCCAGTTTACAATGGACTCCATTGTTTTGGAGAACAAGGAGGTGATGGCGATAGGCCGGTAGTTGGACGGGTCTGAGCGGTCGCCTTTTTTAGGGATCGGGTGGACGAAAGCCGTCTTCCATGATTTTGGGACTACGCCTAGGGAGTAGGAGTACCGGAAAAGGCGCGTTAAAACCGGTGCCAACTCTGGAGCACACGTCCTCAGCACAATTGGAGGGATTCCGTCAGGCCCACTCGACTTGTGGATGTCCAGGGAGAGGAGTGCTTTGCGAACCGAG
This sequence comes from Parnassius apollo, assembly GCA_907164705.1. Classification (NCBI taxonomy): domain Eukaryota; kingdom Metazoa; phylum Arthropoda; class Insecta; order Lepidoptera; family Papilionidae; genus Parnassius; species Parnassius apollo. The sequence goes on from CAJQZP010000212.1 coordinate 15,578,416, forward strand.
CGCTGTGTGAACTGCACTTCCGGCATGGAGCACTCACACCGCGGGATGGTCGTCGGCGTACTCCCCCCGTCATCGAGGGTCCAGTTGGATGCTTAGAAAGAGCCTAGAAGATCGGCTTTCTCATTTGCGGTATGGGCCAGTGAGTCATCCTCCCTGAATGCAGAGATGGAAGAGATGGCTGACAGAAATTCCCCTGGACAGCCTTGGCGAGAGACCAGAATGCACGGGTTCCAGAAGGAAGGCGAACTAGTTTCTCGCCAATTCTGCCTATGTGCTCTGACTTTGCTTTGGCAATGACTCTTTTGGTTTGGTGTTTGGTGGTACATTGATGGTGGCAAAATTTTTTGCATGCAAAAATTTTTGCCACCATCAATGTATTTATCCTTGGTAGATTAGTACTTTCTAATTTTTTCGAATGATAACTTGAAATTTTTCGAAATAACAGCACATTAGCTAGTTTACTTGACTAGTGACGTCACGACGGAATCTAATATGGTGGATAGCGTTTTGGAGATTTGAGGCACTGAAAAAAATATTCTTAAAATTTTATTATAAAATTTATAATGAATTTTTATGAATAGAAATCAATATTTCTCGATTACTTTTTACAAAACCTATCTCAAATATATCTTTCTTGATTTTTTACTCTATTGTTACGTAACAAGTATGTTAATCTCTATCAAAAAATAATGTGCTTCATATTAGATACCCTAGGTCCATATTAAAAACCTAGTAATCCATATTGACCTGCCTACGAGTAATTTAAAATGTTTAAGTATATAGCATGTTATGAAAAATTTAGTTTATAAAAAAGTTTTTTTAAAGACTTAAATACGTGGTAGAGCCACGCTGCAGCTATATTATGGTTGTAGCACGAATGGGTCGGCTCGACCGGGGACGGACCACGCTCTTACAGAATACCAGCGTAAGATAGAAGCTTAATACTGCTTTATTTCGTATAGTGAGTGGGTGAGTGTAGAAATCCCGATACCCTTTTTACTGGAAACGAGGTATTCCATCGTAGTCCTCAGGGGTGACAACGCATCTACGTTTTGATTCTTACTCGAGTATAAATGTAGATGTCTATGGGCCACAGCATCCATTACCATCAGGTAGACTGTGTGCTCGTTTGTCAACCCTTATTCTATAAAAAAATATTTTAATAATAGTTTACCATTATGTTATAGTACCTGTATTGATTCAATTCAAGAAGACTGATTTAGCTTCAATATTTTGTGTTTCACTAAAATATTTGGAGAACTTACTCTAATAATATAAGAAAACAAAATTAACAAATTTACAAAAATGGTAATAGTATCGAACACTCGTCTGGATTGCTGACACAGACGAAGACGCCCTGCGACGACGAAAACAATATCAAATATTCGCTGTTGCTTATTCGCATATGATGTATTGAGATTCTCGTTATCTGCCAAAAGCTAAATTTTCCTAACATTTTAAATCAATTTGTTGCCATGGTGTTGCCATTTATCTACGTTCAGACATTCCTTTCACTATTGTCGATATGTCTGCACAACTACCGCCGCTAAATGCCGGTGAGCATCTTTTCATTGAAGTCACACTATCACACTCAAAAGTTCTTCTTGATGTTTATTACTGCCCTTCTATGCGTATTGACTTCTTTAACTCATTCCAAAACATCATTGATAAGCTTACTCCCTCCTATTCACACACGATTATTATGGGTGATTCTAACACTTGGCTCCTTAAACAAGATGCCAGGGCTTCTTCTCTACAGTCAATCTTATATTCTAGTAATCTCTCTATTTTACCACTAAATGCCATGCATCATTTTCCAAACTCGAATCCCTCTCTCCTTGACCTTTTTTGTTTCCTCTCGCAACTTTGTCCCGAAGCACAGCTAATATGTGGCCGATGCTTTCTCATATCCTTATCTTTCCTTATCTTTCTGTCCTATAATACTCGATCTCCCAAATTCAAACCAAAAATTCTACTGCAGCGTAATTTTGGTGGCATGGATATAGACAGTCTTCGAAAGGATGCGTTACTTTGGGACTGGTCAAATCTTTTTAACGCAGATAACCTAGATAGTAAAGTTTCAATCCTTACTTCAGCCCTTACAAAAATCTATGATGTTCATGCACCTGTACGCGTAGTCAAAATTAAACATCGTCCATCACCTTGGCTTACCGATTATATTAAACATATTATTAATAAAAAAGCGATAGCTAAGGCTAAGTATAAACGTAACCCAAATGCGTTTAATAGGGAAAAGTATTGAATAAAACTAAATTTACGGATTTTATCGCGTTTATTTCATTACTTTTACTTATTTTTAATTCCCGACGTTTCGGGTGCTTTACAGCACCCATGGGCACGGGGGGACTGAGATGTTTGACGTCCCAATGTCACAGTTAGTCCGGCTACCTTCAGTTTTTGAATATTAATTTTTGGTCCGATTTACGCAAAACGAGCTTATAGTATCATGAAGTCTTGCAGTGGTATGCTTAGGATTGGGTTTAATTTTGTTAATTATAGGATCCCAAGCAGGTGGCAGCACCCATCCATCTTCTCTATTGAAATTTGGATGTTTTTAATTTCAATAGCCTCGCGTATCATCCTTGGTAGGAATCGGTGTTCTTTTGCGAGGATTTGTGATTTATCAAATCGAATGTAATGGACGATCTTGAACATGTTCGCAGACTGCAGACTTCCCGGAGCGTCGGTGCTTCACGTCAACTATATGCTATATAAACGTCGGGAATTAAAAATAAGTAAAAGTAATAAAATAAACGCGATAAAATCCGTAAATTTAGTTTTATTCAATGTGTAGTGTTCGCGTAAATTTAAGAAATCATTAGGGAAAAGTTTATTAACATTCGCAATCACTGCAATAAGGTGTGTAGGGATGCTCAACGCCTTCATATTCATAAGTCAGTGGAAAATGGGGATACAGCAAAGGTCTGGAAATTTCTTAGACCATTGGGTGTTGGGAAATCTAAGAATACTCCAACGACAAATGATTTAAAGGTTAATCTTTAAAATAAACATTTCTCTTCTTCATCCTGCATAGATAGCACTGCTAAGGCTAATACACTAACATTTCCTTCAACTATTCCCACTCCCAATCACTCCTCTTTTATTTTTAAACCATTCGCTGCTTGTGGCGTTGAGAAGAGCGTTTTATCTATTAATTCCAATGCAGTGGGAAGTGATTGTTTCAGTCGTAATATGATTCTTCCTATTCTTGTTATTATTCTTCCTATTATTTGTCATATCCTTAACTTCTCCATTTCTACAAATGGTTTTCCATCATCTTGGAAAAATGCTGAAGTTATTCCTATCCCAAAGAAAATTAATCCTGCGTCCTTTTCTGAATATCGTCCTATCTCTTTACTGCCCTTCTTATCAAAAGTCCTTGCACGCCTTGTTTAAATCCAGTTAAACAGTTTTCTTTGTGCTAATTCTCTCCTTAATCCTTTACAGTCAGGATTTCAACCTGGACACAGTACTACCACAGCATTGGTGAACATTATCGATGACATCCGATTAGGAATGGAACGCGGTGAAGTAACCGTTCTTTGTTTATTAGATTTCAATAATGCCTTTAATTGATAACTTACGGATCAGAGCCGTGGTCCTTCACTGCTGGCCGTATGAGGACGCTCAAGGTCGTTCAGCAAGCTATGGTGAGGGCTAGCTCGGAGTTTCTTTGCATGATAGACTTAGATATGAGGATATCCCCAGTAAAACCAGAGTGACCGACATATCCCAACGGATTAGTAAGCTGAAGTGGCAATGGGCCGGCCATATAGCTCGAAGAACCGATAACCGATGGGGAAGAAAGGTTCTCGAGTGGCAGCCTCGTACCGGTAAGCGTAGTGTAGGGCGACCCCCCACTAGATGGAGTGACGACCTGGTAAGACATGCAGGAAGTCGATGGATGCAGGTGGCTCAGGACCGTGCTTTGTGGCATTACTTGGGGGAGGCCTATGTTCAGCAGTGGACTTGTGAAGGGCTGTAATGATGATGATGATGATGAATGCTTTTAATACCGTTGACCATGATGTCCTACTTGGTATAATGCGCTCTCTTAACGTATCTCCAACAGCGATTGGTTGGTTTCGAAGTTACCTGTCTGGGCGCCAGCAACGTATACGTATCGATGATACATTATCATCGTGGTGTAACGTATGTGTTGGTGTGCCGCAGGGAGGCGTTTTATCTCCTTTACTTTTTGCAGTTTTTATAAACTCAATATATAATAATTTAACTTCTTCCTACCACCTTTATGCAGATGATCTGCAAATATATACTAAAGCTTGTCCCAACGATCTCCCCAATGCTATCAATGTCATTAATGCAGATCTCGAACGAATTCTCGAGTGGAGTAAAGCATACGGCCTTCACGTTAACCCAGCTAAATCACAAACCATTATCATCGGTAGCGCGCAAATGCTGAATAAGTTATCAGTTGATCACCTACCCCAAATTGTATTTGATAAAACTAATATCCCTTACATAGATTCAGTGAAGAACTTGGGGATTCACATAGATAAAAATCTGTCATGGGACCATCAAATCAAAGAGATCCACCGTAAAGTTTATGCCTCTGCAGCCTCCTTGCGTAGATTACGTAACTTTCTTCCAATATACACCAAAACTGCGCTTGCCAAGTCCCTTCTCTTCCCTATTTTCGACTTTGTGGACGTCAGCTATCTAGATCTCACCGAAGCTCAGCTTGATAAACTTGAGCGAATTCAGAATTTCTGTATAAGGTTTATATTTGGATTACGTAAATATGACCATGTCTCTCTTTTTTCGTACTAAGCTCAAGTGGTTGTCGATACGTCTTCATCGGAATGCTCACATACTTCATCTTCTCTATAGTATTCTCTTTAATCCTTCTTACCCTTCTTACCTCAAAAATCGTTTTCGTATTTCTTCATGATTCCCATTCGCGTAACCTGAGATCAGCAGAGAGCTTGAAATTGTATATGCCACTACATACTAGTAAATTTATGAACAAGTCTTTTACTGTACAGGCCAGGCAACATTCGTTTATGGAATGAACTCCCATTGGCAGTCAAACGCGCTCCATCCCTACCGGTCTTTAAAAAACTAGTAAAGAACCATTACCTTGCACTTCGCTCTCACACTAGCCATTTAATATAATATAATATAATATAACATAATATAATATAATATAATATAATATAAGACAATATAATATAATATAATATAATATAATATAATATAATATAATACTAACCTCTGGTGGCAAGAAACCCTCATCCGACCACAAATTAAGGAAAATGAGTTTGCTAAAATCATGTGGGAAATGCCCGTCCAAACTGATATTACTGTAACACATAACATGCCTGATTTGATATATGTTGATAAAACAAGTAATAAAACATTCTTAATTGATATAACTGTACCATCAGACTACAATATAGGACCTAAGGAAATTGAAAAATTAAGCAAATACCACCTGCTAAAAACTGAGGTTAGTCGTTTGTGGAATACACAAGCAACTGTCATTCCCATAGTAATAGGAGCAACGGGAGTGGTAGCTAAAAGTATTAGGAAATACATAGATAAATTAGATAGTCATATTAACATTAGTATCCTTCAAAAACAAGCAGCTATTCACACATCAACTATACTCACTAAAGTGCTAGGGGATACCGTATTTGTACATAATCAACCGGACCATCTACATATACAGATCACCCAACAGTCATCAAACACGCAGCAGTCACCAAGCACAACGGATACAATAAACACCACAAACACATCGAATATACAACGTTCACTAAACATCCAAGAACAACACATGCAAACCATGCAACAATCATTAGGCATAACAGACATACAACAATCATTAAATGCATCGAACTCATCTAACACAAATTATAACCCGAATGTACAACAGTCACTGAATTCTCGACAAAAACGAGGACGAGGGAGGAAAAGAATGAGAAAAGACGAACAAAATACAGAAAATACATCTTGAATGACTCTTTTAATTTGCGTAATAATTTTCATTAAATTACATCTCAATATTGGAAAAAAAGTACTATACAAAACTACAACATTATATTAATTTAAAACACATTAATGGGGATATATAAATACCTTTTTTTCTGTGGGGTATTTATTAAAACCGACGTAAGTTGTGAAGGTGTCATAATATAATATAATATAATATAATATAATATAATATAATATAATATAATATAATATAATATAATATAATATAATATAATATAATATATATGTAGTATATTGATTGCATTTAGTTAAATAATTAAATATTTTTTTTATATGTATATATGTTTGTAGTCTATGTATGTTTGTTATATATATATGAAATGTGTATTCTTTTTTTTATCACACCAATGTGCCCTACCCTTGTAATTTTTGTGTAATCCTGTCCATTCACTGGTCGTCTGGAAGAAATTGCTATCAGCAATAAGACCGCCCATTGCATACTTCTTTTGTATATATAATTAGTAATTTTTTTATATGGTGTGCAATAAAGAATATTAAATAAATAAAAAATAAATAAATAAATCGTCGACACAGTATAATTATTATGAATCATATTTATATACTGTGTCGTCGATTCGATCGACGATCTACATTCATACGAAGAGATGAGGTGATTTCTGTATTCTCCTCACTCAGTTCGACTCCGACACGATTCTTCAATCGTTATGATTAAAACGTTATTATTATCATCGCGACACTATTAGAATTGCACCAATCTAAATATATGTATCGTAAATCTATTTCGGAGCATGAAGTCTGTCTTACGTATACATTCGTTTAATTAGTTATGTATATCATCTGCATTAGTTCTTGCCAAATTTCACATAGTTTCGAACAATGTTTCGTGCGTTTTAATATTTAACAGCTCTATGGATGGTGGTAATACAGCTTGTATTATGCTTGAATCATGTATAATTTATAACACGTTTTAATCATTTTACACTGTTTAGCTATACAATTACTAAATGTTTAAATAATAGCCGATTCACACACACCAGTGAAGTCACATTTCCGGCAACGAGTCCGCACAGGTTCGTATCAGTGCTACAGTGATGCGGGAGTGTTTCAATTCTGACATGTCTGTACTCAGGCTACGGTTCTTTAGGCAAAATATTTGCGATGTACTGAGGTAATGATTATTGCGATGGTTCTGTCCTTCTCAACAGCCTACATTGATCTACTGTGCAACATAGGCCTTCCCCAAAGATTGTCTCATTGAGAGAATTTTGCCATTTATGGAAGTGACACAACATTACTAATTGAAACTGAGCATAATTATCCGTCAGGGATGCCGACTTTTGAAAAAGAAACTGAGCTAAATTGATTCGTCAGAGATGCAGTTTTCTGAATTGAAAGGAAACTGAGCCAAATAAAAGATCCGTCAGAGATGCAGCCTTTTGAGTTGAAAGGAAGCTGAGCTTAATAGGTCCGTCAAAGGTGCAGCATTTGGAATTGAAAAGAAACTGAGCTAAATAGGAAATTTTGAATTGAAATAGCTCAGCTTGCTTACTGACCCAAAATGGCCAGACCCAGTTTCACTGAGTCCCTCGCCGCCCTCATTAACCAATTCGGTTTAAATGGCAATGAGACGGTCCTCGCCGCCATCGCCACCATCGCCGCCCAGGCTTCCCTCCCTGCCCCTCAGGCACACCATCCGCCGCCGGTAATCGCATCTTACCTCGAAACGAGGAACTCTTTTGCCCCGCTCGAATCTGCCCCCCTAGAAATGGAGTACGCATGCTCCGAGTCCTCGGCTCCGTCCTCCCGGAAGAGGCGCGCCACTACTACAGGCTCCGGTTCATCGGAGTCCTCTGACTCCGACGGAACCGGGGAGTCCACATTCACTGCCGTCAACTCCAAGCGCAACGGAAAGCGCGCCGCGATAAAACGCACCCCGACTATCTCAGCGGCCCCTGCCGCTCCTCCAACTTCCGCAGCCCCCGCCGCTGCAGCCATCCCGCTCATGTCCCTTGACATCCCAACCCCATCTAAACCTTAATCTCGATGTGCTCCAGTCCTTGCTAAGAAGCAAGTCCCGCCCCCCTGTCTTCCTAAGAGACAAGGCCAAATTCACCAAACTGTCGAAAACCTGCTACGACGCAGGAATTAAGTACGACAATGCCGTCAACCTCGGGGAGGCTATCAAAATTATCCCCAGCTCGATCGAGGATTTCCGAAAACTCACCAGGCTTTTCACAGCCGAACGAGTCTTCTACCACACCTACGCTCTCCCGGAAGAGCGTAAAGTCAGGGCCGTCATCCGAGGCGTCCTCTTCGAGTTCTCGAACGAGGAAATACTTGAGGACCTTAAGTCCCAAGGCTTTCCCGTCGAAGCCGTGCACAAAATGCACAACAGAACGGGCAAGAGATACAACCTTGCCCTAGTAATCCTATCAAACGTGCCGGAGGCTAAAGCCATCTTCCGGCAGGTACGCACAGTGTGTGGTGGGTGTGAAGGTAGAGCCCCCACATAGGCCCGGTTTCCCGGCGCAGTGCCACCGCTGCCAACTTTATGGTCACGCGGCGGCCAACTGCTCCGCCCCACCCAGGTGCGTTAAGTGCCTAGAACCACATAACACGAAAGAGTGTCCCCGGCCCAAAGACGCCGAATCCCCGCCCGCTTGTGTCCTGTGCAACCAGACAGGACACCCAGCTAACTACAAGGGTTGCCCACGCGCACCTCAACCTCGCCCCAGTAGGAAAGCTCCACCGCCAGTGAATGACCGGCCCTCCAACAACGGCCCCGTCAGGGCCTTTCTCAGCCCACCCAGGGCTTCTCTCGACCTTCTCAGGGTCCCCCTAGGCCCCCTCAGGGCATAATTCGGCCCCCTCCGGGCTTCTCCAAGCCAATGCAGCCTCCAGTCTTTCCCTGGGGGCCCAAAAAGGCAGACCCACCGCGGACAACCTCGTACGCACATGAGGCAGAGCCCACAATCGACGACTACAACACGCTATATTCCGCTATTAGGAATATCGATGTTAGGGAAATAACCGTAGTATCACGCAAACTGCGCGCGGCCAAGTCCCCCCAAGAACGTCTCCTCGTTCTTGCGGAACACAATAACCTTCTGTTAGCGTTGTAAGTTAAGTTAACTTAATTAACTTAACTTCAATGACTGAGCAAACTAACCTACCAAGATCTCACGGTCGTATCAAACCTAAGGGTTTATCGCTTGTATCATTTAATATTCGCGGCTTGCGAAACAACCTCCCAGAGCTCAAACTCTTTCTTCGGAATCGTGAAGTCGATTTCCTCCTCCTACAGGAAACTAATCTCAAAGCTAAGGACACTAGAGGCCTTTCTATTAAAAACTTCTCTCTTCTTCGTAACGACAGACCCGACCGCCGAGGCGGCGGAACGGCCATCTATTACAAGAAGACACTTCAATGCTCGCCCATTTCTACTCCGCAGCTTACCAACATGGAAGCCACGGTATGCAGGCTAGCTATGACTGGACATCAGTCCATCCTCATAGCCTCCAGTTACATCCCTTAAGGAACCTAACCCCTCAAAAAAGATTTTGAGGCCATTTTATCTTTAGGCAATTCAGTCATTATGTTTATGAATGGACATGCCGTACTACGTCCCCTAGTGGCAAGATACTGCTCGATATCACGCAGTCTCTTGATATTACCGTCCATAGTCCTCTCGGTGTTACTCACTTTCCCGATAACACCGATCACGCCCCCCGATGTGTTAGATTTTGCGTTACTCCAAGGAGTTTCTCTCAACCTCAGAGCAATCGAGACACTAGACGATCTAGGATCAGATCACCGACCGGTCTCCCTCATTCTTGGCCATCAGCCACCTCCCCCAACACACACGAAAACCTTCACTAACTGGAAGGGATTCAAGGAGTCCCTAGCTAAAGCTTTGGACTCACAGGACTCTACCATCTCCCTACCGTCGGACTTAGATAGTCCCGAAAAAATCGACACCGCGGTCGATTCACTCTCCACCCTTATTAAATCCTCCCTTAAGGAGAACGAAAGGGTCGTACCGGTTGCTAACAATAGTGGGCTTCCCCTACATATTAGCAACCTATTAAAAGCCAAAAAAGCTGCTTTCCGGAGAGCAGCAAAATACCCCACCCCCGAATATAGGCGCGCGGCCAATCGTCTTCAACGAGAACTCCGCTTCCGCCTCTCTGAATTTCGAGACCTCGAAAAGAGTAAGCTCATGGAGAATATCTCTCCATCTCACACAGCGTACTATCAGATGGCTAGAGCCCTCCGCATAGACGCTATCACCCACACTCCCCCTCTCTCCCGTCCCGACGGCACGGTTGCCTTCGAGGACGAGGAAAAGGCTGAGTGCTTTGCAGATAGCATTGCCGCTCAATGCTCTCCTAGTTCTCAACCCGTCGACCCCTCTCACGTCCAGGCAGTGGAGGATGAGGTCCGCCGCCGGAACTCACCCCCTACGGCCTCCGAACCTATCTCTGTGTCCAATGATGAGATCTCATCCCTCATCAAAGGACTTAAGCCCAAAAAGGCTCCGGGCGCGGATGGCATCTCCAACCAAGCCCTAAAACACTTTCCTGAGCAGGTGTTAACCTTTTTATCTATTATCTTCAACGCCTGCTTCAACCTCAGTTATTTCCCCACTTCGTGGAAAGAGGCTACTGTGATTGGAATTCCCAAGCCAGGCAAGCCTCTCAACCTCCCCTCCAGCCATCGCCCCATTAGCCTCCTCAAGGCAATGGGCAAACTCTTCGAAAGAGTCATCCAAGCGCGTATGAGGCGCTACCTGTTTCCCACAGACGGCGACCCTCTTATCATTCCCCATCAATTCGGTTTCCGAGCCAAACACTCATGTCCCCAACAGGTTCACCGCATTGTGGAATATATCCTCAGCGGCTTCTACCCCCGTCGTCATAAGACCATCGCGGTCTTCTTCGATATAGCCAAAGCTTTCGATAGAGTCTGGCACACAGGCCTCATCTATAAGCTCTACAAAATAGGTCTCCCCGATCGTCTAGTTCGTCTCGTGGCCTCCTATTTAAAACATCGTACCTTTCGTTTTAGACACGAAGGTACGCTATCTTCACAGCGGACTATCAAGGCTGGTGTCCCACAGGGCTCAGTACTTGCTCCTCTGCTGTACATCCTGTTCACCAACGACATTCCCATCCCGTCGAAAGGTGTTCAACTCTCCCTCTTCGCAGACGACAATGCCATCTACTGCAAAGGTGTCTCACTACCCCTCATACGAAACAAGATCCAAAAGTCTTGGTTCAAAAAATGGCGCATCGATGTGAACCCGGAGAAGAGCTCCGCCGTTCACTTCGATTATAAACGACGCCATCTCAAAAACACTCCACCAATACGTATGCTAGGGATCCCTGTCCCCTGGCATACGTCCGCCAAATATTTAGGTGTCACTCTGGACACAGGGCTCACTTTCAAGCCCCACGTCAAAAGAGTAACCCGTCACGCACGATTTTATCTGAGTAGGCTCAACAGTATGTTGGGCCGACACAGTAAAATGTCCCTTCGAAACAAGCGTACCCTTTACAAGGTCTGTATACGACCAGTCATATCCTACGCGGGCCCCGTCTTTGCCCACGCAAACCCTAATATTTTAAATGAACTCCAAATAGTTCAGAACCTCTTCTGTCGTCGAGCTGCGAACGCACCTTGGTACGTCCGTAATGCCGACCTTCATCGGGACTTAGAGCTCCCAACAATTCAACAATTTTTTAAAAAACTCTCTGAGAACTTCTTCAAAGCCTCAGAGTCGCACCCAAACCATTTAATTCGTGAGGCAGCTTCTTATGCAGCCCCACCTCCCTATCGTGTCCGCAGGCCGAGAAACTCTCTCTCGGACCCGCCTAATAAACTTTCAAACGACCTGAACTGTCTCCTGGCGGCTCAGGCCAACTCTAATTAAATAAAATTATTGTAATAACTAACATTAATTTGCCTTCGTAGGCATTCCCTCAGCGGCACTTAGCCGCCTGCGCCCTCTTTTCCCAAAAGAGGGTCGCTCATGATAAGGCACAATAGAGCTTAATCAGCCGGTTGCCTGTCCCCAAAGGCGGTTTTTAGAGGGTATCACTTAGGGTCCCCGGTAGGACAGTGAGCCCCTCATAACCACGATAGACCGGCTATCGTGGTATGCGTAATGCATTTTCCGCCTCCCTACGTATAGGGTAGCCCTTTAATTGCTTCGGGCGGAAAAAAAAAGTGTGCCGTTTTGAATGACAGGTAAAGTTTGGCGAAAGTCACCAGCCAGTAAAACCACCATTCCTCCCATTACATCGGTATTGCTGCGCAAATCCTGGAGCGTTCGATTTAGTGCTTCTACAGCTTTTTTTGCGACATTGTACATTTCGTCCCACACTAAAAGTTTGCATTGTCGTAGCATGGCATGATTTTTTGTATGGGGATAGTTCGGTGGCTGTAGAGTGACATAGGCTACTTTTTTCCGCGGAAAAACATCTCATTCCCGTGGGAAAATTGAATATGTTGCACAAGTTTGTCCGTCTTTCACGTCGCAACAGAGCGTCGGCATAGCATGATTTTTTGTATGGGGATAGTTCGGTGGCTGTAGAGTGACATAGGCTTCAGCGGAAAAACATACCATTCCCGTGGGCCACCGCCACCTACACGCTACAGCCACTGAACTATCCCCATACCAAAATTCATGCCATGACGACGCTCTGTTGCGACGTGAAAGAAGGACAAACAAACAAACAAACAAACAAACAAACACACTTTCGCATTTATAATATTAGCATGGATTCGTCACCTGATACAATGTTGCATACAGCATTTGAGGATCCTGCGTGGAATCTTTCGAGAGTTCTGACGCGCCAAGTAACGCGAGCCGCTTTTTGCTCTTCACAGAGCGAATGCGGTATCCATCGGGGAAACAACTTTTTTACACCTAATTGTTCATGCAAGATTATTTGTATTTGACTCATGCCAATGTCTAAAGTTGCCTGAATTTCGCGGTATGTTATATGTCGATCTTCCTCAATCAGCTTACGCACATCATCAACGTTTTCTTGGGTGACTGCAGTTTTTGGACGACCTTGACGGGGATCATCACTGAGCTTGACACGTCCACGTTGAAATTCAGCAAACCAGCGATAAATTGTGGTTTTGGATGGGGCTTCATCACCAAAGGCAGAAATCATCCGGTCAACACACTGTTTTTGTGTTAAACCACTTCGAAGGTCATACTAAATCATCGCTCTTGAATTTTTCGAGTCAATTCCATTTTTTCACCGACTAAACAAGTTTGACAAAACATTGTGACAAGACCGAGAATCTTTTTTTAAATAAATAAATGGTATTCGATTTTTAAAGCCAAGGAGTTTTCAATTAAAAAGATATTAATATGACAGAAACAGTGGAAATAATCCATTCCCGATACTTTTAGTACAGCCTATGTATCATACCTTCAGGCTGCGAGTTAAAATTAAATTGAAGCTTAGATGTAATAATGAATTTGTATATTTACTGGAATATAAATAATTAAAGAAAACTAATTTCATCAATTTTAAAGTTAAACGCTATAAAACCCGTAAAATCATGATTTTTTTTTTGGATTTTAATACGTGGTAGAGACATGTTGCAGCTATACTAGTTTGATCAATTAGTTTTCGGAATAGAACACTTATTATCAATGAGTTAAAGAAATGCGTTCTGTTAATTTTTTTAAATCTTAAATTCGTTAGTAGCCAAGGTTTTTGAAAAACTGCGGTCTACTTTGGCAGACAATGTACGGAACATTGTCTTCTTTACCAGTAGTATACTGATGCGATGAATTTAAACGTGACAGAACCGTCTGCAATGGCGACAATCACTCGGCCAACAACGGCGGCTACGCAAGAAAACGTTAAAAAAATCGAAGAAATTGTTAAGGTCCATACATTATTTTGTTGTGATTCTAAAGCTTTTGTTTGGGACAATACAGTATATTACAACTCATACGAATATTTATACGAATTGGTTAAACAAATGTTAAAAGACGCCCAAAAAAGGTGACATTTCAAAGCTAAATTTAGCAATAATTGAAGAAGATCCAGTTTCTTTTTGCGCTTGTTTCGTAACTGTAGATGAAACATAGGTAACAGAATAGTGATTTTGACCCGAAGACGTAAAACCAAAGCACACCTTGCTTCTTCCCGCCAATCCCCAGAAGACACAATGCGCGTTTACCGCTAAAAAGAATCCCTTTGTCGTATCTCCTCAGTTTCAAGGCACTACTTTCTCTCTTGTTGCCTCAGCCAGTATAGGAATCTCGGCGTCGACATATCGAGTGACGTGCAGTTTCGTGGTCACTTGGAAGAGAAGGCCAAATTGGCCCCTAAAAAGCTTGGTGTGCTCAGTAGAGCGAGACAGTATTTCATGCCAGATCACCACCTGCAACTTTACAAGGCGCAGGTTCGAACGCACACGGAATACTGTTCCCATGTCTGGGCCAGGTCTCCCCAGTGCCAGCTCCTTCCACTTGATCGCATCCAGCACAGAGCAGTTCGAATCGTCGGCGACCGAGCTCTTTCCGATCGGCTTGACTCACTGGCACTGCGAAGAGATGTTGCATCTCTTTGTGTATTTTATCGCATCTACCACGGGGAGTGCTCTAAGGGATTGTTCGGATTAATTCCTGTCACATAGTTTCACCAACACACATCGGGACAAAAATCGTGATACCATCCATACAATCTGGATGACTGGCGGTCCACGACTAAGCGATTTAAAAGAAGTTTTCTGACTCGCACAACTTCCTTGTGGAATCAACTACCACATGAAATTTTTCCGGACCAATACGACTTAGGAACCTTCAAGAAAAGAGCCTATTCCTTTTTTAAAGTCCGGCAACGCATCTGCAATCCCCCTGGTGTTGCAGTTGTTCATGGATGGCGGTAATCACTAACCATCAAATGAGCCGTACGCTTGTTTGCCTCCTTTCCTATAAAAAAAGCTAAGAGCTTCGAGGTGTCTACGTCCGCTAGAAAAATAATGGCCTCTGTCTTTTGGGATACGGAAACGAATTAATTTTATAATCTATATTCCATGACACGAGATGGCGTCTTAGGAACAATTTGTTTTATTATTAATCTATAATATTTTTTTTATTAATTAAGTATCTTATTAACCGATAAAAAGTTATTCTTTGGCATTTGCTAACATTACATGAATTATGAGAATGCAGTGTCACCTCTAGTACAGACCGTGCCACGAAAGATGAGACTTGGCGAGCGTCAGTAGTGGGGAGCTTGCGCAGGTACTGTCGTGTACGAAATATTATCCATAATTTGTATATCTATTTAGGGATTTATCGACGACATTTGAAATTAACACAACGTAACAAAATTCTGAAAAATATTTATTACGAAATAATAAATTTAAAGATAAAAATGGCTGATTATCCTAGTCACTGTCACTGTCAATAAATGATACACCAGCGGGTAGATTATCGTTTGTAACGCGGCTGCAACCAGGTATATTAACTCTAGAAAAAACACTACTTGTTCCAGGAGTTAACAGATTATCGTTTTCGTCAGATGACGATGAGGAACTACCTGAGTCCCCTGAGTCGCTGTCTGACGAATCTTCTCCTAGTCTGATAATTATCTCCGTATCCGTCAAATTGTCTATTATGTGATCACTTTCTATGTAAAAATCTTCAATTTTTTTTGTTTTATCATATAGAGCTTTCCATTCATTTGGTCCCATTTGGCTTGCCTTTTCTGTTACTAACTCTATCACACGTTTGAGGTTCCATTGCACATTCTTACTACTCACATAACCTTTTATTGAAGCCCAAGCCATTTCTATTGGATTTAAATCTGGGTGGTATGGTGTTCAGATAGTATTTTGTCAATGCTGAATGTCTTATATTGTTCTTTATGTATTTTTATCAATTTGTACAATTGTGGTTTAAGCATATCTGGAGTGTAGGGATTTCCTTTTTGGGTTAGACAAGATTGCATATCAGCTTTCTTGGTATTTGAGCTTGGTGAAGATTCATACTCCTTATTGTGATACGGGGCATTATCAACTACCACGACGGCATTTGGTGGAAGATTGGGTATTAGCTGGGTTCGAAGCCATTTCTGATAATTTTCGTAATTCATGTCGTCGTGGTAATCACACGTTTTTGACCCCGATTTAAAAGTCAATAAAGCGTTTGGTATGAAACCACTTTCAGATCCAGCATGTACAATAACTATGCGCTGACCTTTAGATATTGGTTTTTTGAGCCCTTTATCTGAATTATCAGACCAAGATTTGGAGGTACTATGCATGGAATGCACGTAAGACTCGTCAGTATATGCAATAGGACGGCCTTCTTGGCGATATTTTCTGACTTTTTTTTAAATATTCAATTCTTTTCAGTCTGATATTGGATTATTCTATAAGAATTTTTCGATTATTTTCGGTCCTCCTCCATCGAAAACCAAGGTCTTTCAAAATGCGGCGTAGACTTGTTTTAGAACCTCGAAAGGCAATATCATCACGCAACTTTGCTAAAATTTTATTAAGGGTCGGCAGTTCCTTGTTCGTAACATGGAAGTTGTGAACACATCTTTTTTATCACTCCTTTGTCAAAGTCATCTATGTCGGTTAAAAGTTTGGGTCTTGAACTTTTTTTACGGGAGTGCGGAAAATTGGTAGTAACTCGGAACTGTTTCCTTCCTTCACAATTCTTTTTTACTGTAATTAATGATGTTCTAGTTGCGGCCGCTGTACGCATTTGTACCTGCTTCAAATTTTGTACACCTTCCTTTGCTTCTTTTGACATATAGGTGTACACGTCGTAAACCATCTTCCTACTTTGTCGTCTTAATGTTTTACCTCGAGGCATAATCAAGATTTCACAAAGTTTCACTCGTATAGAACGACACAACTATAAAGAAAGTAGAAATTTATAAACACAAGTTGCACTTGTCTGTACTTGCGGAGTCAAGCGGTAAGTGCACGGGGCGCGGAGAGCGGGAAGCAACTAATATGAATGAGCGGCGCCGATGACGCCCGGTCCCTTCCCGCCTCAGACTTCATACCGCTAAAGAGACCGATAAATCGACTAATGCGCAACTCAAACCACGTGATGTGTGAAGTTTCATCTTTCGTGGCACGGTTTTTACGTAGTACATAATAGCTTAATGCATTGTACGAAAATTTTCTCGTGTTACATTCATACTGACGTGACACAGACAATTTTCAAGTTGCCGCCAAATTAATAAAATACATACCTACACAATAATATTGGCTAAGAGTTCAGTTCAGAGACAGTTCCAAAACCTTTCAGTGTCGCTCTCGTAATTAACATCATTATTTTCAATATTACATATGACATGTGAAGAAAAAGAAAAGAGATATTTATATAATTTTTACTGGGTATCAATAATATTATTATTACCACTCAGTGCTTTCATATTTTTAACTTAGTATACCAACTTAGTGTAGCAAAACCGTTTCAATTTTGATGATTGTGATTGTTTTACTATTGTGGGGAAACAATATTTCGGTTGATTACAGTTATTTCTTTCCTATTCAAAATAAAATGATAATGAGGACCAGTAAAAAAAGTAATATAATTAATTTAAGCTTATTATTGCTAATCAGGCTAAAGGGAAAGCCTTGCCCTCATATGTACCACCCATTAAGTTATACGGTACTCCGTTAAGAAGGGTGTCTTAGTTTAAGCACCTGGGTCATATGGTATCCTTCGACCTGAAAGATGATGCTGACATAGAGAGAGACCGCAGGGCATTTTCTGTTAGAGCGAACAAGATCGCTCGCAGGTTCGCTCGTTGTTCTGTTCCTGTTAAAGTAGCGCTCTTTAGACTACTATTATCTAGATGTTAGTGCTGTTAGTCTATGCGACTCTTACAGCTTCATCTGTCTCAGGGCTCACGGCCTGCAAGGCCGCGAGCTAATTAAAGAAGGGAAAGGCAATGGGGTGAGGATGATGATGAAATGGTTTATGATTTGATATTGTTACCAATCATCATGTCGCCTTTTTAGGCGTTTTTCTTTGAGCTATCTAACCGCAGTCTTGGCTCTGTTGCGTACTACACTTATGTGCGTCGCGAAACTCATGCGGAAGTCGAACGTGACGCCTAGGTATTTGGCCTATTTTTCCCAAGGGATTGGGCGGTCGTATAAAGAGATTGTTTTGGGTTAAGAACCTGCTGTTGAATTCCTTTGAAAGTATACTGCTACACTTTTTTCGGGATTCACGTCTATTCTCCATAGGCGGAACCATTCACCAAGGCA
Organism: Parnassius apollo; assembly: GCA_907164705.1. NCBI lineage: Eukaryota > Metazoa > Arthropoda > Insecta > Lepidoptera > Papilionidae > Parnassius > Parnassius apollo. The sequence goes on from CAJQZP010000212.1 coordinate 15,596,695, forward strand.
ATTGGCCGCTGAAGCTTTATAGAGAGTCTATTTTTGTTATAGTCTGACACAAAGAGTGCCGTATCGTCGGCAAAGAGTGCGGTGTTCACTACGGGGTCTCTAGGGATATTACTCGTGAAGAGTGTGAAGAGGAGTGGAGATAGGACGGAGCCCTGTGGGACCCCGGCCTTGAGGAAGCGTTTCGAAGAATGGGTTCCCTCCACTCGATATCGAAAAGTGCGGTTCGAAAGGAAAGCTCGTATGATGTGCACGAGCCTATCGGACACGTTTAGTTTGTACAGCTTGTAAATCAAGCCGTCGTGCCAGACCTTGTCAAATGCCTTCGCGACATCGAAGAAGAGGGCTCCCGTGTTTCGAGCCTTTTTCCTTATTGGGTTGTGGTTGAAGCCAGACAGAATGTATTCTGTTAGGTGATGAATCTGGTGGGTGCATGAGTGATTGGCTCTAAAGCCAAACTGTTCGTCTGGTAGGAGTCCGTTAGATTCTGTGTAATGACGGAGACGCTTATGTATAATGCGCTCGTATAATTTGCCCAATGGGTTGAGCAGGCTAATGGGTCTGTAACTAGAGGGACGATTACGTGGTTCACCCGGTTTTGGGATCCCTACGTCTGCTTCTTTCCAGATGTCCGGGAAGGAGCAGTTCGTGAGAAAGGTGTTAAATATTCCTACAAGGAGGCAAATAAATGGCGCCGAGGGATTTGATCACCTTGTTGCTGATGCCGTCTGGCCCAGGGGCTGCTAAGGCTTTTGATGGTTTCGGTGACTTCATCTACTGTCACAGGATGGAGTGGTTCACTCCGCTGGTGGCAGCGCAGACCTACGTTCTATTTCCGTTTCTACCTCTAGTAGGTGAGCGGGATCTATTGGTGCAGTGGATGGCGTGCACTGGTACTCTAGACTGTCGGCTAGGCATTCGGCTTTTTCGAGATCGTCTAGGGCGAGATCGGGGTGGTCCAGCCTCACGAGAGGCGGCATCGGTGAGGATTTGTCGGCTTTAAGAGCTCTCGTTAATTTCCAGAAGGCATCTTGAGATGGTTCAATACCTTCTAAGAGGTTATCCCAGCTATCGTTTCTAAACTCGGCTACTCGTTGTTTAATCTCGCTTTGTAGAGAATGTACCCGAAGTTTATTGGCTTCCGTGCGGTAGCGGTAGTATGTTTTAAGCGCGGAATTCTTCGCTCTAATCAGCCGTCGGATATCCGCCGGAAGCTTCGTGTATTGATCGCCGACACACGAACCTTACGGGAGCATTCTTCGACCGCTGATGTGAGGTGAGTCGAAAGGGCGCTAATTGCCCTATCGGCCTCCTCTAGCCAGTCTATCTTGTCAGGAATGGTGTCCAAATGCTGGGAGTTCGTAGACTTAAGATTGACCTCAAGTTTATGCCAGTCGACAATGGTTTTGGTCTGAGGGACCTCATCTGCCGGCCGGCCCAGTTGTAAAACTACCGGCCTGTGGTCTGAGACTAGTTCGATAATAACCTCTATCGAATTAATAGTAAGTCAGATGTCTTTTAGCAGTGCTATAACAAGGATATCCGGATGTTGGTTATCTGCAAAGGGATAGCGTGTTGGACTCTCGGGAGCGATAACGTCGAAGTTAAGTCTCTCCGTGAGGTCTCTTAAAATACTTCCGTTAGGATTGTTAACGTTAGAATTCCACCTAACGTGTTTACTATTTAGGTCTCCCGCGATTAATACGCTAGGGCCTAGGTTTAATAGAGCCGATATCTCGGAGTCTAATATACTTTTTAAGGGAGACAGGTATGCTGATGCAACTATTATTGGCGGATGGCCTGACCGACGCTTCTAAGTAAGCGGCGGAGTATTTATCGGTACACATTGCAAGGACCTTTTGTAGTAGATCAAGGTGTCGCCTTTAGGTCCGGTCAGCCTATCATTTCTTACTAAGGTATAAGTAGCTATTTTGCTATCGCTCAAACTAGGTTTCAAGAAGGTCTCTTGCACTAGCATGATGTCGATATCATGGTCGCGTAAAAAATACATGGTCTGTTCCTTTTGATCTCCGATAGCATTAAAGAACGCGACAGTGACGCACTACCTATAGGTCTTATTTCCATGTTGGCTATGAAAAAGAAAATTGGCTTAGGCGCACTGGAACGAATCTATCCCTTGGATAAGACTGATATGCTCAATGGTAGCATTAAGCCTATCTTGAATGGACTTGGCTTCGCGAAGTTTGCGGGCTAAGGTTGTAACTTCGGCCACGTTAATATTGCTGGCGAAGTTGAACACTAACGAAAGGTCAGTGTCGATGTTTGACGGTGCCTGAGGGGCGGGTTTGGGCTTCTGGGCCTGGCGAGGAGGCACTGGCCGTGAGGCGGCCGCGCTAACAATCGCCGGGGGCTTAACCCATGCGTTGGGCTTAGGTGCTGAAGGCACCGGAAGGCTTGGGCCTTGCCCGGAAGTCCCTTTAACGGTGGCCGGCTTGGCTGTAGCCTGAGCGGGCGCGGGTTGCGGCACCGAGGTTGGTGCGACCGATGGGGCAGAATGCCGTGGGCGCGACCTACTATGGTTGCCCGCTCGTCCGCGTCGGATTGCTCCTCCATTCTGCTTCCTACGCGGCGCTTTGGAACACCCGCGATAGCTCGCTGCGTGTCCCTCTTCGCCGCGCAGAACGCAGCTTGGAGGGCCCTCCGTCTCGGGCGTAGGGGGGCACTCGGAAGTGCCATGATCGCCTAGGCACTTGACGCACTTAGGCCGGGCGAAACAATTCCTGGCCGAGTGGCCGTATAATTGGCATCGTCTGGCCAACGATGCCCCTATTACGCGGGGACTCTACAACAATCCCCGTGAGACTGCATATCCGGGTGATGTTAAATATCTCTTTGCCCTCTGGAGACAGGTCCAGTATTACTAGACAAAGATCAAGGTAACGCTTTTTGTCGGTTGGATGGTGCATCCTGTGCACTTCTCTAACAGGCAGATCGCTTAATATGTGCTCGGTTTCTAGCTTCTTAGGGAGTCCGCGAACTACAACACGGAGGTTACGGTTCTCCACGAGAGAGTAAGTGTGAAAGCTCAGGTTTTGAGCTTTTAAACGCGCAGTTAAAGCGCGGAAATCGTCCGTCGTGGATACGAATGCCCTGCGGTCCATTGTGGACATTGGGGCAGAAGATCTTTTTTGAGTCTATCCACTTGGATAGGTTGCTCCAGCGCGATTTGTCCTGTAGGATTATTGGGGGCGACGGCTTCTCCTTCCTTGGAACGGCCTGAGTTGGGTTCGCGGCAGTAATTTTGCGCGCGGAGGGCGCGACTTTTTTGGCCGGAGTGGCGTTGGGCGACGTAGGGGCCGAGTGAGGCTCGGCTCCCTTTTTCGCGGCGGTGTGCTTACGCTTTTTACCCGAGACTAGGGTGAAGCCTTCGTCTTCGGGTTTTTCGGGTCGGTGATTCTCTATTTCCATCTCGGAGCCTGATTCGGCGTCCGAAAACAACGGGGAGGGACCGCGGGTGGAGAGCGCAGAAGGCGCGGGGGACGCGGCGTCGTAGACTGTGTCGATGGACACAGGAGTCGAGGGCCCGGTGCTCAGCGACATAGGGTCGTCGATACGTATAACGGGACGTTCAGCAGTGGTTTTGCAGCGTTGGGCTAGGAAAGCAGTCCAAGCGTCGGGTCACACTTGACCGAAGAAGTCAGCGAGTTCGGCTATAGTAATAGCTGCCATCTTGTCAATGGCTAGAAAAACACTTGTGTATCAAGCCCCCCTTTTCGCCGGGAGGTGTGTGCCTAAACGAACACTTATACAACTAGCGCGTTGGTACGCTAGGGTGTGTCCGTTGTACCTAGCTGTCGCCTAATGCGACAAGCGAATACAGAATTTAAACAATAGAATAAACAAGCCGCAAACACCACACAAAAAAAAAACACATGACTACCTGCGACTTACTCACTCAGCAACGCTCTTTAGAGCTTTTTGCACTTACTCTTATACGAGCAGTCTGTGGGTGGACTACACGCAGAAACAGTATAATGCCCTACGTGTTCAATACAATAATGCATTCAGGGTGCTGTTGGGTCTGCCTCGTTACTGTAGTGCGTCGGGCATGTTCGCGGATGCGCGTGTAGATTGTTTCTACACCACCATGCATAAACGATGCACATCCCTGGTGTGCGGGCCAGTTCCAATAGCATCCTGAGGGCATTTTCTGACAGGTTTGATTGTCAGTGCCTGAACCGTTGTCATATGGTGCATGTGCTGACTAATCGGGCCTGTCTTAGATATAACTTTAGAATTAGGTAAATAGTTTTAAGTTACTAACGTTAGTTTTAAGATTTTTATAATTATTAACATGATGATCCTTGTGGTCGAAATAAACGACTTTTATTTTATTTATTATTATTGCACTAAATGATTTTTAATTTTAGACGAGAGTTTTTCGTTTCATATTTTTTAGATTTTTGTCTTAGAAATAATTGTTAAAAAATTGTGCGTGTAATTGTGTATACTTCTATTTTATATTTTACACGTACTTAAGGTTTAAATAAGGCTTAAGCAAAAAAATTACATGAAAATAATACAATTTCTTGTAATGTTTTATTGTGTACTAAATTTCTCCACTACGTCAATAAAGAAGTTGCACTTCAATAAGTGAAATACGTAAGTCAAGGATATTTGATAAATCTGACACATATTTTCAAGTTCGTATGGAAAACTGATTGGTAAGTAAATTTGCCTCTAGCGTAAAATTTGTTAGGTACTCTCAAGAAAATTAAAGGAGCAAATCATAACTCTAAGTGTTGTTTATTATATTATGTGGTAAACTTCCCTTCATCTTTGACAAATCCTTATTTTTATTAAAACCCCTGATGACAAAGTGCCACGTAATAGTGGGGATAAGCGGTCCACTATTAACAGACTCCAAGTGGTCTAGAGGCGGAGAAATGAAACTACTATTTATGTGCAAACGACTGGTGTATCGAGTATTAAATATGGAATATGGAATGTGAAATGAATTTTACGTCGACCCAGCCTATATTTATATGTCCGGCTACGTCGTTAGTTAACCAATGGTAACAGTTTTTATTTGCCTAGCCAATTACAGTACATACATTATGACCAATAGAGATTATTTAAAATACAACTATTATGTACGTTCCATTTGCCGGCGTGAGACTCGTGTTAAGCGGGCTACATACGACACGATATCGGTGGCGATCTAGGGTGGAGTAGTGGGGATGCCTCCTAGATTGCCTCTAAATCGTGTCGTATGTAGAGCCATCCTAAGTCGTAGCCGATATCGCCTCCTTAATCGGCTGGCAGGAGCAAAAATGCTTCCTAGATCAGCCGATGCTTCCTAGATCGGGGCACCGCCCCCTCCTTACTGCGTGTGTGTAGGCGCATCGGCCCGATTTCTTTTGGCAGTCGCTGCCGGCAACCCTCGCGGAAGGAAGTTAACAAAACAGTGATACTGAATGACCTTTTTTATGTAACAAAATTTTTACATTTTAATCATATAAACGGAGCAGAAGCCTATGGCACTGATATTTTACAAAAAACCAAAAAAAAAGTGAATAAAATAAATAAATTAAATTAAATTTTATCGAAATTCAAATCATATCCACCCTAGCCTGTGACCCTGCGAAGTGACATGGTCAAGAATGCCTACTAAACTAATTTTTTATTGCCGTTCGTAAAGTAGAGTGTATGATGTAAGTAAGGAAAAGTTAAAGCCTCTCCTCAACAACTAACTCCTATTCCAACACTATCAAAACAAGACCGCACTCATATCTCTTACAACTCCACAAGACCACAATTCGATCTCTAACGTGCCTTCATCCTCTTATAAACAAACTTCTACTCCTTCACCATCTCCACATCAACAAACAAGTTATATAAAAGGGAGTATGTCCGAAATTAAAGGTTTCTTTATGTTTAAAAAAAAGATATAAGCTATTTTATTTTCTGATAGTTTTACTCCATAAATAAAGATTACATTAAAAAAAAGTATACATATTATTATACAAAAGTATTTTATTTCCTTGTTTGTTGTGTGTAATACATAACCAGATTTTGACCAAAGCAGAAATGAACAAAGAGAAGAAATAACTAAATAGCATAGGTACATAGGAGAAATTGATGTTTTTATATAAGTGGAGAAATCATTTCTAGAAGGTTATAAAAACTGTCTTCATCCATCCGGAGAAAATTAATCATGTCTTTGGAATACAGATCATTTAGTACGTTTATGTGGCTTAATTTTTGTCTCTTTTGGAGCCATTTTTTCACCCAGCAACTCCTCTTTTTCTATTTTCGAATAAATTTACCGAGAGGGCTAATGCCAAACCAATACATTGGTGTTTTAAGAGAGTTGAAGCTATTTTGAAGAACTCTACCGCATATGTGTTCCGCTCCAAGTCCGAACGCGTACTGCTAGGCAGGCCCGTGTGTAGGGTCTGCCCCGATAAAAGCCCCGATTTCTTTCCACCCTAGATCGCCACCGATATCGTCTCGTGTGTAGCCCGTTTTATCTTCTCGTATCTACGTTGCTGGACTGGACTATAAAAGTTGTGCAGGCCGGCGGCGCGCGCCTTTTGCGCCCTCCTTTTTGCCAAGGAGGGTCGCGTTCGTATACGGCTTAGAGATCTCTCGTCAGTTTAGTGGGTAAAAGTCTCCACATAACCACGCAGCCGGCAGCGTGGTATGCTATGAGCATTCACCGCCTCCCTCCCCCGCTTTCCGGAGGGTTGCCCATATTTGCATGGAGCGCAAAAAAAAAAGCGCGCGCGCGTAGTCGGCGAGCGGCGGCGGAGTGGGACATAGCTCCGGAACAGCAAGAAGAAGCGAGCTGCGGCGTTGAAGAAACGGCTTCAAAATGGACGACGGATACATAACGATAGCGGCGTGTGAAGACGATCTGGCGCTGAATGATATTTGCGGCTGTTTCTTGTTTCTTTATTAGAACGTTAAATATATACGTCAAATTATCTCGCATCAGTATACAGCCCGCAGTATCTCAGTAGCCGGGGATAGTTAGGAAATAAATGTTTTCTTCGCCTTCTGTGTTATGGTAGCAGCAGGGTATATATTATTTATTGCCGATTAGCCTGGCTGCTACAGCCACAAATTAAGGTTAACTTTAAAAAAAATTATTTCTGCCAATATGCAGCGATGGTGGAACATCCATGAGGTTTTAGTCGATGCGAGTCCGACATAACCCATCCTCACCCCCGCGAGGCGGGTATTTAAAAAAAAAAGTGGAGTTCAGTTCATAAACACGGACAGAAGAATTTTATATATTTTAAGAAATTTATTGGTCCATCACTGGCAAATTATACTTTTCCGAATTTAGCTACCGCCTGTCTAACGTGGCAACTATGGCAAATGTCTCCCCTATGAGGCTATCTATGGAGGAGACTTATATGCAGCATTTTTTGGTTTTTAATAGCAAGTAATAGATGATGATGATGATGATTTTTTTCTTGTATTTTCAAGATTTTATGCCAATTTAAAGCAATCTTGAGTTCATAACATTATCGACATTATAATTATTAAAATGTATAGCTATGTAAAAAAAATTGGGTTACTTTAAGTATATACTTTTATAAAGTGTTTTCTATACTCTAAAAGTATACAAATATTGTAATTTTTCATGAGTTTTATTTAATTTAAAAAAAGATATTTTTTAAGAGTTTAAAGTAATTGTAAAATGAAATGAAGTTTTATTAATATAAAAGGATTGTATATTAATCTACATAAATATAGATTTTTGAAATGCCTATATTTTCAAGTCATCCTGTTACATTTTTTATTGTTTTACCTAAATCACGAAAATTTATCAAATGGTATAAAATAGTACCTACAATTTGTGCTACACACGTGTATTTTTATGCCACAAAGCTTTATTGGGAGACTAATTTAAAAACTCTCAACGCCCTTCAAGTTTATCAAAGCCGCTCTAGAATTTTGCTTTGGCACAGCCTTTAACAAGTTATTATTGCTGTAGTACGAATGTGTTCAGAAATAAATGTTGTCTAATACAAAATTAGATCCATGCAGTACTAAAAATAACGTTACTCTGAATTATTCTAAGATGTTGTGACATGCAGCATTACTATATTAAACATTGTACAATACAAAAGCAATGTCCTACACAGATTGCGACTATTTTTAACAATTATTTTATTGTATTGACAAATAAAGAAAATGCAAACATATAATATGAAACTCCTAATGACATTTTAAATAACTATTTATTTGACCCCCATTGACGAATAATTATGTTAGGAAAATAATTTTATCACTGAATAATACAAATTCAGAGGGCTACGACGAGGTATCTACAAAGATTATCAAGATATGTAATAAACAATTAGGTGCTATTTTAGCGTTTCTGATAAATCAGTTAATGGTATCTGGGATATTTCCAGACAAATTAAAATTCTCATTGGTGAAGCCATTATTTAAAAGGGGAAAAAAACACTCGTAAGTAATTACTGGCCCATTACGCTATTTCCTATCCTATCGAAAGTGTATGAGAAGGTTATACATGAAAAACTTATGCCTATGTGGTATATGACTTAGTGAATGAGACCCTTACACAACTAAACGGAAAACCATATACGACGGCGCTCTTCTTTGATATGTCGAAAGCTATCGATTTTGTTTCACATGATCATCTTTTAGCAAAGTTGGAGCACTGCGGAGTTAGAGGCACTGCTTTGAACTGGATAAAAACATACTTACAGAATACAATGCAATTAGTCGAAATCGCAAAACTTGACTCTGACCATGTAGCGGAAATCTACAGATCTGAGTTTAGGTAAAATAAGTTTGGCGTTCCACAAGGAAGTATCCCAGGACCTCTTCGGTTACTGACCAATATTAATAATCTCCTAAATGTGACCAAGTATTGATGTATCCTATTCGCTGATGATATATCTGTAATAGTGACAACTGATAACAAATTAACATTAAATGACCACAAAAATGACATTAATTAAACTATAATTCAAATAATTGATTGGCTTAGAAATAATAATTTAACTATTAATACTGACGAAACGAATTTAATTAATTTTAATAATATACAAAATTTGACATTTCATATAAATTATGAAGGACAAATACTTAAAAATACAATAACAACGAAATTCTTGGGTATAGAAATTGACCAAAAATTTGATTGGAAACCACGAGCCACGTCAGCCTTTGTTTAAATCTACGAAAATTTTGACACTTTCTTGTTTATATATTTTTGAAGCGGCGAAATTTGTAGAAAACAATATGTATTATTTCACACAAGTCAAAGACTTTTACAAACGAGGCACTAGAAATAGGAATAGGTTGGTTTCCACTACAATTCCCAAGAGTGCGAGATTCCGAAAAAATTGCTACTGGATGTGTATGACAGTATATAATAAGATACCATAAGTAACTCAAGACCTACCTTTCATTAAATTGAAAAAAGAATCATATAACTGGCTCAGTGAAAAGGCTTTTTACACTGCAGAGGAATATTTAAACTATAATACGTAATAGCAACTAGATTGATGAATTTACTGGACCAATTGTGAAATATTTATTCTTATCTTATCTTCACGCACAATCCCTAACGGGGTAGCCAGAGAGAACAGATCGCCAAGTGTCACGATCCTTACATACCTCTTTCGCTACTTTCATGTTCATTAACTTCTTCATACATGCACGTCTAGGTATCCGAGTACTCTTTACCTTGGGTCATTGTAGAAGCGTGCTCGTCGCGACCAGACCAGACCGCTACCAGACGGCAGTAACAGAACCACAGTCGGTCTGTCGCATCCGAAGCTGGAAGCTTCAGGAAGCGGATACTAAGGACAAATATCAATAGCCGAAAAGCTTGACACCATCGATGGCAGGAAAGAATGTGTGGAGAGAACATGGCAGAACCTTAGGGATGGAATGGTAAGTGCAGCGAAAGAAGTATGTGGAGCGACAAAAAGATGTAGTAGTAAAAGAAGAGATGCATGGTGGAATGATGAAGTTAGAGAAGCTGTAAAAAAGAAAAAAAAGCATGGTTCGACTACTTGACCTCTAGTAACGATAAGCGTATGAGAAAGAAGATGAAAGAAAGATATAAGCTGCAGAAAGTTCATGCGAAAACACTGATTGAGGAAGTACGTGAAAGGTGTAGAATAGAAGCGGACGAAAGGTTGTCGCACAACTTTAAGGAAAACTCAAAACTCTTCTGAAAAGAGGTTGGAAGGTCCCGGAATGGTGCGACAGCCTTAAGAATGAACAAAGTGCTTTCGAGAACCAATGACGTACTCTCAGAAAAATTGGACGTCATGCAGCGATGGAGTGAATTTTATAGAGAAATGTATGCGTGCCATGAGTTTAGTGAAGGATCCGGGTGGGTGACGCCGTGACTGGCACGCCAGACACGGACCTCGATGACACTGAGGTCATCAGCATGAAAGAGATTGAACGTGCGATTCAAAGTTTGAAATGTGGTAAGGCTGCGGGACTAGACAGAGTTACTGTTGAAATGGTCAAGTACGGTGGGCCTCGCGTCTGGGACAGCTTTCATCTGCTGTGCAATTTGTGCTGGCGGACGGGAGGTGTCCCGGATGATTGGCGATCCGCGGTCATTGTGCCTTTATATAAAGGTAAAGGTTCACATTTTGACTGCGGGTGCTATCGGGCAGTCAGCTTGACCAGTTTAGCAAGTAAAGTTTACTCGAAGGTTTTGACACGTAGGATGCAAGAGAAATCGGAAAGATTTTTATGGGAGGCACAATGCGGATTTAGACCTGGAAGAGGATGCACGGATCAAATATTTTCTATCCGCATGATCACGGAGAAGCTTCTGAGTGTTAAACAGAAGATTTTATGTGCTTTTGTGGATCTGGAGAAAGCATTTGATAAGGTTATAAGGAAGAAAATGTGGGAACTGTTGCCGGAATATGGTGTGGATGGTCGATTGTTAAGGGCTGTGCAGTCACTTTACTATGACTGTTAAGCCTGTGTGCGGGTAGGGCATGACCTGTCACCCACGTTTAGCGTCCAAGCGGGCGCAAAACAGGATTGTGTCATGTCTCCCTGGCTGTTCATACTGTATCTCGACAGCTGTTTACAGAAGCTGAAAAATAGCTGTTTGGTTGTGAAATTGGGTGACATTAAAGTTAATTGTCTGCTGTATGCTGATGATGCAGTGCTTATTGCACCATCAGAAGCAGAACTGCAGGCATTGAAAAGAGGAATGTGAAATTAAAAGTCTCCGTTTGAATGCTAATAAAACTAAGGTTCTGGTATTTGAAAAGGACGAAGAGAGAACGAAATGTGAAATATGGGTAAATCAGGAATGTCTAGAACAGGTAAATGAAATTGTATACTTGGGGAGTGCTTTCAGCCGGGATGGAAGATGTGATTTAGATGTGGACAGGCATGTCGCTGCCGGGAACAAAGTCAATGGTGCCCTGAATGCGTTAGTCAAAAGGCAAGGCGTAGTGAAGAGTGCACGCCTTGCAATACATAACGCAGTGTTGGTACCGACTTTGTTATATGGCACGAAACCTGGGTATGCCAAAAGAAGCATAAAAGCAAGTTGAATGCAGTGGAGATGCGATCTCTTCGTAAAATGTGCGGCGTTACCATAGCCGACCGAAAGCGAAACGAAGAGATTCGCAATATGGCAGGATTGAAAGATGACCTTATCACAAAAATTGATAGGGGCGTACTCCGATGGTTTGGGCACGTTGAGCGAATGAGTGAAGACCGAATGGTGAAGAAAATATATAGCGCGAAAGTAAATATTAAAAGGTGTCGAGGTAGACCGAAACTAACTTTCGAAGACCATGTGAAATATTTATTAAGTACCTTTTATCTAATTATTGATTGATTGTTGAAAATTTGTTATTTTAGACATTTTACTCATAAATATTATTATTTCGTTATTTTATAGTTGTGGCTGATTAAGCAAATGTTTATTTAATATGAACATCTTCAGTGTACCTTAACCAAACGCAAATAAATATTTCATTATATTTCATTTCAACACACCTGTACCCGCAGGTGACTTTGCTAAGTAATCTTTATTAATTTGTCTTTTTAGTAGACTTTTTAAAATTCACTGTTTGATATAGACCTGTTCAAAAATGTGCCTACTAAAATGCATCACATAAAATACTAGCTGATACGCATAACGTTTATAAGCGTTGAGCTGAGCTGGCACAGGTAATAATATTCTCCATCACCAGTTTGTGTGCCCTGATTTAGTGGTCGCCAGAGCCTTATTAGCTTTTGAGTAAGGTGTACCTGTATTTTTAATTTTTTTTTGTATTACAAAATATTATTTACACGAACAAGATAATATATAATACGAAACAAAAATAAAATTTCTCGTTATATGGTCACGTTAGTAAATTTCTGAAAACCCGTGGCAGCAAGCAACGCACCTGCCTTTTCTAATTTTTGAGAGGGTTATAGAGAATTATATTTTACTGGATGTGTACCAACATGTGAATTAGTTTTGCCGCCACGCTTTCCATCTTAGTTCTCAGTAGTGACAATGCATTGGTAGCCTTTTTGTGTTTAAAGTTGGTTGCAGTCGTCTATGGGCTGCAGATGCCACTTGCGATCAAGTGTATGACGATATGGGGTAGTGAATGTTCTCACATCGCCACTTTAATTAGTATTCAAGTATGTGGTTTGACATGCGTGACTGTCAGCGACCAGAAATGACAATGGTATCTTATAACGAAGGCACATTCAGCTGCGGACTGCAAGTAAGATGTTCAAGTGTTAGTCTAAATTCCCAATGTCACTGTCTACAGTACATTGATCGATAACAAGCGTCTTTCATTTAAATAAATTAAAATTTTATTTTTCAGGCTAATTATAATATTTACTTAAACTTAAACAGTCACTAGAAAAAAATGATTACTGTTGCGTTGCGCAGAGAAAGCTCTGGGCGGGCGGCTGCGTGGGGGGAGGGCGGCGAGCGGGCGCAAATAGCGGCAGCGCAAAGCGGCGAGCACTCGCCATTGCCAGTCCTCGTTCGTGCTCCACTATCGAGCACCGCGTGTGTTTTCCACCTGCCGGTTCCGTTCTACACTTGCCAAGGCTCGGTCGCCCGTTTCAGTGTCGCGCGTAACGTTTCAATGTTGCAAACGTTCTAGTGCTCTATATTATCAAGATCTGCAAATCCCAAACCGGTGGACCGCTGCCTAATAGAATAAAGCACGTGATTCCTTGAAGACCTGATTGTCTCCTTCTCGTATCCTCGATCACAAGGTCAAACGGGAAGGTAAACCTCACCGACTTTCATTCATAAGTTATTTGTATCAGTAATATATATTGACATATGCTATTTGTGTTTTCAACACTGAACAGAAAATGTAGAGATGTAGGAGGACTAAATAAACATCTTATATAAATTCACATCTTATAATTATTTTTGTACAAATTTTTTGGCACATGTCATTGTGTATTATCAATTACACTGAATTTGCATCGATTTGTGTAAGTGCATGACATTCGGTGACCCATTTTCGCAACAACTACACGAAAACTCGACGTTTGGCATCAGGTAAGTACGCGTGACAAATTTGGCTGTAACAATATTGAATTAAGATATTTAAAGACTGTTTGAAAAACAAGTTATTTTTATTACGAAAATAAAAGCTAGCTAATCCTCAATTTCCATCTGGATCTTTTTATTACTACCGCTTTAATGTTATAGCAACATTTTTATTAATGTTATAACTATTTGTTTTATCGTAATATAAAACATTTATAAACGAGTGCGTCTATAGTATACACATATTAATCTATAAATTAAACTGTTATTTTAGCGATACATATTTTGGGAGTCTTTCTCTTGGGAGTCGTCTTATTTGCGTAAATCTTTCTTTTATTAAAATAATTTTACGTTGTAGCGTTACGGCGAGGACAAATTTACTCTAATAAAGTAATTATAATATTAACACATTGTCTTTTCAATCACTTTAAGTAAATTTTTAATCATAATAATAGGAGAATATGTCGTTTTTATACGTAGCTAAGATTATTTTTTTAATACTTAGATAATGTTTTTAATGATATTGTTGGCGCCGAATTCCCAAAAAAAACAGAGATTATATTACAATATACCAACATTGAAATTTAATAATACATTAAATTTTAAACTAAAATATTTGGTTTAAAATTATATTTTAGTCTGTTAATAGATAGTTAAAAGAATAGCAATTGCCTACATTTCTCCAGAGACGCCGATTCACACAAATTGTTCGCTTTTCTTAACCGCTTGTTGTATTCAATGCGTAGTGTTTTAAAATATCTGAAAGTGTTTAAATTCTATTTAAACTGATTATATTCTTTATTGAGAAGACATATATTCCTCAGACCTATAATAATTGCTACTACAAATCCCTTTGAAAAATAGAATGAATCATGTGCAACATCCATGTTTTCAAACAAAACACAAACAAATGTTTTTACATGGTAGAGCCATGCTGCAGTTATATTAGTATTGTAGTTGTACCACGAATGGGTTCGACCGGGGAAGGACCAAGCTCTCACAGAATACCAGCGTGAAATGGTAGCTTGATGCTGCTGTGTTTCGTATGGTGAGTGTAGAGAACTGGAGACCCTTTTTACTGGAAATGAGGCATTCCATTTTACTCTTCACGGGTGACAACGCATCTGCATTTTGATTCGTAATCGAAGATAAATGTAGATGTCTATGGACCACGGCAACCACTTACCATCAGATGGACTGTGTGCTCGTTTGTCACCCTATCTTATATAAAAAAACAGTATTTTCTTATCGTATATGCCAGATTTTTTCTCTTCTAATCTAATCTAAGGCCATATAAAACAATGAGAGCAGTGACTGAGACCGTAAATTGTGTATGTTTAGTATTGCAATCATTATACATTCAAAATAAAATATAAGTGAACTGCTGTAACAATGATGATTTATCATCATCATTGTTACAGCCTTTTTTACAAGTTCTTTTTTTTTACAAGTTCTCCGCTCTACATTGGATTTTCCTAAAGAATGCCATAAAAAGCAAAATAAATCCATCCATTTCCTGGGTGTTTTATCAGACCGACTCTATCTCTACCACGTAAATCACTTTAAATAAAGAAAAAAAAAAATAAAAGAACATTGACTATTAACAATTTAAATTTAGCAATATTTTTATTGTATCATCGAGTTCGTATCACCAGTTTCAGGCCTAGAGAAGAAAGGGGCTCTAGGTTTTTTTAAATTAAATAAAACATGATTATTTTGTTGATTTGGGCGTGCTGTCGTGGTTCTTGATATTATATCTTGTCCATTATTCGATTCTATGGAACAATTGTTCCACACTGTGGTAAATTTTTTTATAGATAAGTTATAATTCATACCATTTGTTCAAATTTCTTAAAGATAAATGATGTAATCCTTACTTTGTGTTAGTAAAAATTATTATTATTATTACACCGCGACTACAGCGGTGCCTTTTTATAGGCTGATGATAGAAAGAAGAAGATGAATTTAAGAAGCTTGTCAATCATTTTTTGATTAATATAAAGGTTTAGTTGGGAGTGAGTCACTCGGTGGCATTCGAAGTGAATAGCGAGTGCTCAGTCGTCCAACAAATAGAATTAAGCAAACAGCACAATTTCCTTTCGACTCTTACAACTGTTAGTCCCCTTCTGTTTATTTGTTTACTGTGGAATTACGGATAACAATGCTCAATAGCATTTACAATTCTTTCATTATTCAGTATTAGTATTTATTTTGCACAGCACCGTTTTGAAATAAAAATATTGTTCCTGGATTTAACCACGGTGACATAATTTCAAAAAAGTAACTTAATATGTGGTTATGTTAGTTTATATGTTCTAAATATTTAATTGTTTTTACAGTTCTTATACGAGAAAGAATAAATAGACAGATGATTCACGTAGTGTATATATTCTCTGCAGATGATGAGTTGATATATTGAGGCTCTTAGGTTTTAAATATTTTTTGAAAACTGGAAAACCATACGAAACACAGCAGCTTAATGCTGCTGTGTTTCGTATGGTTTTACTATCGTTTACTATCGTTTTACTGGAAACGAGGCATTTCGTTTTAGTCCTCACGGGTGACAACGCACCTGCATTTTGATTCGTAATCGAGGATAGATGTAGATGTCTATGGGCCACAGCAACCACTTATAATCAGGTGGACTGTGTTCGTTTTAAACCCTATAGTAAATAAAAAAAAGCTTAAATTATTATTATATCATTCAACAAGGCGATAATGAGCTAACCAAAAGTTTACTACTGAACCCAGGTCTCTTTCACAAATTGCTTTACATATTTTCATAGTTTTTTTCCGTAGTTGCTACAGTGAAAACGAACTCAACTTAACATAGACTTTTCTAAAACACATTTTTTTAATCAATTATATAATATAAAAACCTTAAGACAATATAAGTCAAGTTGTTAATCACTTATCCCATCTTAGTTTGGTATAAAGTGTTTTTGACAACGCATCTGCAGTTTTGTTTGCTTAAAGTAGGCTGCAGGTAGTACAGGGTAGTGCTGCAGGTAGGTCAGGGTAGTGCTGCAGTTAGTGCAGGGTAGTGCTGCAGATAGGACAGGGTAGTGCTTCAGGTAGTGCAGGGTAGTGCTGCAGGTAGTGCAGGGTAGTGCTGCAGGTAGTGCAGGGTAGTGCTCCAGGTATTGCAGGGTAGTGCTGCAGGTAAGGCAGGGTAGTGGTAGGCAGGTCTATAGACTGCAGTAGCCACTTACCATCGGGTGGACTCCCGCGATGGTTATATTGCCATCTATAATTAATATTACCTAGAATCATAAATAGGACGTATAATATAGTAACACTTTTCCTATGCCATGCCTGACACGTGGGTTTTTTGTTATTTTCAGTTGCTACCAGGGGATCATCTCCTGCGTATCTTGTACGTATCTCCTGTTTCAGTCTCCTTCTGTTTCCTCTTACGATACCCGTGGGATAATATGGGTTATAATAGTGGATTCTATAGCCGCTATTACACGGCTACATACTTAATATTTAGAAAATAATTGAGTGTCAAAATAAGACTATCAGAAGTTTTCGCAAATTGGTAACCAATATAGGTTTACGTATAATATACAGGTATAAGGTATTTCTAGTATATTCAATCTTGTACACACACCAAGATACAGAAGCAGTCTTATAGTAAGTTCGTACAAAGGTTCTACTTATTCCATAATTTGCTGAAATATCTTCCAGTAGACCCATAAAGGAAATTATACCAAAATGGCAAACTTAGTGCGTAGATTAATTACTACTAATAAATAATAACATACAAAATGTTACGTAAATTATATAAAATAAAACAATAAATAAAAATAAAATAAATCAATACAAAAAATAATAAATACGGTAGTTATATATATATATATATATATATATATATATATATATATATATATATATATATATATATATATATATATATAAACTAATATAATAGAATAATAATAAAATTAACAAGATGCAAAAATAAAAAAATAAAGTTTCGGAATTTCTTATGTGGGACGGTAGTGAGTTCCATAACCTTACCGCGTGAACTGAAAAGGAGTAGGAGTAAAAACCGGAATTATAAACGGGAAAGTCAAGAAGAGTTAACAAGGGATCTGCATGGTTTATCCGGAGGATGGGTGAAGAAAAATCGGCTTCTGAGGTATGTGGGAGAGGAAGGGTTGTGCAAGATGTTATAGAGGAGACATAACAATCGAGTGTTCCTTCGAAGTCGAATGAATTGTTTCCTCTGACGCCTCTCAAGACACCCACGGGACTATATGGAGAATCTAGTGGATATTTTTACAACGCCACCACACGGTTTGTTTTATAGTAAATAATTGTATTTCCTGAATTTATATATATAAATAATCTATAGCATTTAATCTATTTTATCTATTGTATATGTTTGTATATACGTGTGTATATGTGTGTGTATGTATGTATATATATGTATATATAATTAAGTTTGAGCTATGAGTATATGTGTGTGTGATGTGTGTGTGTGTGGGGGGGGGGGGTGCGTGAAATTTATCAATTTTAGGTTTCATCTTAGTCCACTGCAGTACACACATCTCTCACTAACTTTCCGGTTGGCTAGTAGAAAATGCCAAATGGCATTAAGTCCGCCGTTTGTACCTTTAGTACAATAAAGTGTAAAAATAAATAAATAAAATAAAATTTTCTGGGGTGGCTATAGTAAGTGAAATACTAATTGTATATAACAAGCATTTGAACAATTCTTTTTAAATTTTTATTATTATAAATAGAAAATTATTTAAACAACTGCGGGTAATATTAACTATAGATGGCAGTATAACCATCGCATGAGTCCACCTGATGGTAAGTGGTAACTGCAGCCATGGACACCTGCCCCCAACTTCTAACAAAGAAAGCTACACATGCATTGTCTAAAACACTTTACTCGTATACCGAACTACATGGTTTGGTGATAACTAACTGCGTTTATATTGTCTAAAGACTTTTAAAACTGATTAAAATATTGTTTTAGGAAAGTCTAGGTTCAGTTCAGATCATTTTTCCAAGTCAATATTTTAGGCTTGCAAAGAATATTCAGCTATTATTCGGTATTCAGCCTATTCGGCTCCTTTTTTCCTATTCGACCGAATACCGAATATCTGGATATTATTCGGCCGAATAAATAAGATGATTGATTAAGATGTTTTGTTGTGGCCAGATAATTGGTAAAAGAAAAAATATTGATTTATTCTATCGACTTTCGTGTTATAAAACTAACGAAAGACTATCAGATAAATTTCTATCGTAATTAAAGTATAATATTATGGTGCAGAAAGACTAATTTTTATCCATTTTCAGGCAGTTGTATACTAATTGACTTCTCGTAGACAATCACAGTTTCCGAGAATAAACGATCTGAATAAAAAATAGTAATTCCTTTCTGGTCGAATACTTTTGCTTAATATTCGGCTATTGGGCAAAGAAACCCGCAGAATATACGGTATTCGGCGTGTGGCCGAATATACTATTCTATTGTATATATTTAACTACTAGCTTGCCAGGCAGACGTTGTTCTGCCCTTTTCGACGACCCTTTGTCATGTCTTAATCCTTAAATTCGCAAAAAAAAATTGTGGGTCACTCATGGGCAAAAAAACTATCCTATCTCTCAAGTTGGACCAAACTGCACACGGTGTGCAAATTTAATTAAAATCGGTTAAGTAGTTTAGGAGTCCATTGCGGACAAACAACGTGACACGTAATTTATATAAATTAAGATAGTTGTCATGAACATTGCATAAAAGAGGAATTAGTCCACTGAAAATAGAACTGTATACATTTTTTTCCATTTATACGGTGTTATTAATTAAAGGGCATTGGCTAGCGGCCAGTTCAATCAAGAAACTATAATTAAAATTGGCGTATTTTTTATCAAATTGGACACTCAGCAGTAGAGCAATTAAAAATGTATTATTTCATTTGCTATTATTATGATGCTAGTATAATTATCTTCGCGTCACGTCACCTTTTTTTACCTTTTTTCTGAACTCTACTCAACTCCTCGCATGTATCATTATATTAAAGCATTTTATAAAAAAAAATTAATAATAGCGGTTTTGCTTTCTAGCATTTTAATACTAGCAATAATAATAATAATAGCGATTTTTACGTGGTAGAGCCAAGCTGCAGTTATATTAGCAGGATAGTTGTAGCACGAATGGGTCGGCTCGACCAGGGACGGACCACGCTCTTATAGAATACCAGCGTAAAATAGCTGCTGCGTTTCGTATGATGAGTGTAGAGAACCGAAGACCCTTTTTACTGAAAAAGAGGCATTCCATTTTAGTTAAAAAGTTTCAAGAAATCTGCTGTAATCTTCGGAAGACCACCATGTGCGTAGACTTTGAAAATTTGCTGAATGAAAGGCTCAAATTAATGGGCTGGCGGTGATAATATCATATAGATAAATGAGGCGACGAGTATATATGAAATTAAAATTAAAAAATGAAACATTATAATTAATTTAACAAGGAAATTATATAATATAATAAGATTGTGAATACGTACTAATTTCTTGCAGAAATAATTATCTTATCGAAAAAATGACATGGAATATAGTGCATTGTTATACTTTCTTTTACAAAACAACAGCCTGATGACCCACTTAAAGTAAAGAGGTGCTCGTCGCTTAGAACAAGCAACACAAAAGCAGTTGATTGCCTACTTTCGGTGCTACAAATCGTAGGCCAACTCAAATTGTAGTCGATTTATGAATTTAAGAAAGAGACGGTGTTATAAGTGTATTTTATTTGTAAAAAGGTAAATGTTAAGATAAGAAGGTACTAATACATGCAACTTGGCTCCTTTTCTGTTTATGAGTTCATTTGGGTACCACTCTTATCTAATTTTTTTCACCAATATTTTTCACAATAGCAGTGCTAGCACATGTGGTACATACGTGGTGGAGCTACGCTGCAACTATACTATGGTTGTAGCACGAATGGGTCGGCTCGACCGGCGGAGGCCCACGCTCTGACAGAATACCAGTGTAAAATAGCAGCTTAATACTGCTGTGTTTCATATACTGACTGTAGAGATCCGGAGATCCTTTTTTACTGGAAACGAGGCATTCCATCTTAGTCCTCTGGGGGTGATAACGCATCTGCGTTTTGATCCTTAATCGAGGATAAATGTGCCACACATCCACTTACGATCAGGCGGATCCTTAGTTTTGCGAATTTAAGGATCAGGTGGTGGATTGTGTGCTAGTTGGTCACCCTTATTCTATAAAAAACACACACTTCCAGTCTCGAGTGTACAGAAAGTACTGTGAGGTATTCATTCCATTTTGTTCTCAGAGGTGACAGCGCATCTGCAGCTTTCTTGGTTTTTAGTGTTTGTCACTACTCACTTCAGTTGTTTTTAAAAACTGCGAACAGTATTGTTATATAAATTAGACAGCCATTCCAATATGATTACAAAAATCACGTAATTTGTATGAATTTAAAAATTATAGAATAAGGGTGACAAACGAGTACAAAATCTGCCTGATGGTAAGTGGATGCTGTGACCCATAGACATCTTCATTTATTCTCGGTTAAGGATCAAAATGCAGATGCGTAGTCTCCCCTGAGGACTATGATCAAATGCTTTATTTCCAGTAAAAAGGGTCTCCGGTTATCTACACTCACCACACGAAACAAAACAGCCTTAAGCCGCTATTTTACGCTGGTATTCCGTGAGAGCGTGGTCCCTATAATAAACCTGCAGCGTGGCTATACCACGCAGAAATTTTTAGTGATTTGTAATTTAAACTAAATATAGGATTGTATCGATAAACTACATAACTTTAGATTAAACTAAGATTATTATGGCATATAAATCAGTAAAAATAATGATTTTAAAAATAAAGATATCGCTGTCTACTTTTTATGTCTATTTGAATAACTGTCCCCAAAAGTGATTAAATCTTAAGCAAAATGTTTTGTGACTTTTAAGAATACAAACATTAAGAATTTTATCAGTACCTCTAAAGACGATAAGACCTGTGCTTTTCAAGAATAAACCGACTAGCATTCGTTCTTATAATCCTCATCAACTGAATATTGACCGAAAAATCTAATTAGCGAAATAGTGAGCGAAAAATTGATACCCTCACATTGATAAAGCTAATGCCAGTCAATAGAATGTTGATACTTATAATATACTGGCGTAATCTTAAGTCTAACCATCATTAAGTAAACCATCATTCAGTCGGTCGTAAGAGCGTTGTTAGTTGGATAGAAGGTACAACTTTGGCATTTTCACCTTATTTTCATTTTCGGATCTAAAATCTATAATCTACAATTGCACACATCAAACGCAAAGCTTAGATGTATTGCTCTAGTTTACCAAATCGAAAAATCGCGATCCACTCCACTTGAATCATTTCCATCAGCTTTGTAATGCACTTATATAATAAAAAAGTACACAAATAGCAAGAGGATATTTCAGTAAATACTTCTGACGTAGTTATAAGATTATATATTTCGATTATTGTTAAAAAAAGTTAACTGAAAATAATTTCACTTTTTCGTCAGTTAATCGGTATGGATATAAACAAGATATCTTTCGAAAAACTTGACTTATCATTTCGATCTTTTTTATTAGGTTTAGATTTTAATTCTTAGAAAGCCTCTTGAATTTCACTGGTGTAAACCGTCCTGTTCATTAATATAAGCGATTTTTTCGGTATTATACGAATCACGCGCATGAAATATTTCTGTTAATTTAACAGAAACAATTTTTATAGCTTTAAACGAAATACGTGTTTCTGTAATTAATAAAAGGAAATTGATTATTCAAAACATTACATAAGTGTTAATGAAAATGATTTAAAAAATGATTAGAAAATAAAAAATGATTTTTCAAAAATCTATAATCTATAAAAATATAAATATAGTACGTGAGGGTTATATGGTCATTCGGTTAATATGGTCACTTTCTAATAACCCAAATACTACATCCCTGTTGGCATATATGGCTTTGTGATACGATAGCTCTTCATTAGTCAATCAAATAATAAAAGGCGAATAGGGCTCTAATTTATCGACGCCATTTTGACCATTGATATTATAGAAGATTTTACTATGGTGTAGTGTAGTTCGTTTTATTTAAGTTGATTTTTCGAAGTGTTTCTAATTATTGCCAGAGCTTGTTTGCTATTTTTTTCTTAATATATTAATTATAGTATAGGACTTAGTGTTTTTGTCTCAGTCCTCCTCTTAGTTTTGGTTTTATAGGGTGGCAAATCTTAAGATGACCATGTTACCCTCACGTACCTTATAAATAAAATGTAAGAATGTGTGTAGTAGCGAAACCGCAGCGTTTAATTAAGAAGAGGTGGTTATTTGCATGTCATCAAGACATGAATAGCTTTTTTTTATCTGTCTGTCAGCTGGAGCTAATCTTTGGCTTGACCGAACGGATTGTAATGAAACTTCACAAACAAAAAAAACCGACAATAGCCTAATGGCAGGATGCGGACCGCGAACTCAAAAGGTCGTGGGTTCGAATCCACCTTTCGACTACTGTGGTGAACCACTCACAAGCGTTAAAAGCTTACCTAGCTAGGAATGGTTGAAGTGAATATTAGTGATGTTGATAGCATTGCTAATATTTAAAAAAACAGATAGAGAACATTGCCAGGAGTGAACGAGGCTATATTTTATCCGAAAAACTTGGAGATTTTTTTGGGAAAGATAGACACCACCCAGGTGGAACTGGAGCTGGTTGCTAGTTATGTTACATAATTATGAATGAGAACTAGGTTTTGATGGATTTTATTGCGTTTAATTTTACTTCTTATATATTCAAGACATTTCGAGTTTTGCAACACCCGTGGTCACGGGGGACTGAGGTGTGATAGTTAACGACGGCTACATTAAGGTCAAAATTATAAATGTTTGGCCCGATCTATGCATATAGAATTTATAATATATTAAAGTATTGCAGTGGTATGTTTTAATGAGAAAAAAAAGGTAGGTAATTAAAACGCGAAAAAATCCGTGAAAAAAACTAGTTTCAGTCCACGTGTCATGTTCGCGTAATCACAGGAAACGATTTGTGGAAATGACTTAGAAACCGATTTTATTGCAGTGTTGCATCAAACATTATGCGCTTTTTGAATTTTGTTTTATCTAATTGAGATTGAAAAAATATTGAGGGTAGGTGATTGCGGGCTTTTTAAAATGCTTAAAGACGCTCGATGACCTATGAAAAGGGGTATGTTTAGAACTTAGAAGAATCCATTACGAAGATATCCGTATTAGAACCAGTGTGATCGACATGACCCAACATAATGTAAACTGTATATATGTGTATGTAAACCAAAGTCGCAATATGCCCGACATACAGGTCGGGGACCGAAAACCTTCGAATTGAAGAGAATTGGTTCGAGTGAATCTAATTTTTATTACTTTTTTATATCTGCGTACAGTATTACAAACTAAAAAATTTGGTCGTCCGAAATATTAGGTATTCGATGTGTGTACGGTGGGTGAAACTTATAAAAGCGACGAGCTACCTTTACCAATATTGATCCAACGTCTCATGAACTGCCATACTCAGTCTCTATCTATTATTGATTAGTTTCATTAGGGTCGTGGTAGCTCAGGGGCTAAGCATTCTCTGTAAATTTCACATCACACGAGGAAATACGGGTTCGATTCCCGCCGGTTTCAGAAAACATCGTGAGAAAACTTGTATGTTTAAAGGAATGAAATACTTTTAAATATTCTGAAGTCCATTAATACCAATTGGGGCAACTTGGCAGATAAATTGCTCTATAGTCCTCTCAGAAACGAAAGCAGATCTCTGCCCAGCTTGGGAAGAAGTATATAGGCTGTAATTTTAAATAAAAACAAAAAAAAATGCGGTTACATAACGAAATTGCTAAATATGATACTTTTGTTTAAAATCTACGAGTCGTGACTTTCGGGCAATTGACAAAGGGAAGAGGTTGATTCCAATAAAACATTCTTTTTAAATTAGTCATATTTATTTTCCGCAAAGTGATTATTTTAGACGCGTTTACCCACACTTGGCTACTTTCCAGTTGTCACAAACCTTTTGTTCTGACTCGAATTTTGGCACAAATATTATGTATCAACGTGGTTTCACACAAAATGATGATTACGTATTAATAACAATTATTCTAAAGCACTCATCGAATTATCCTAATCGAATTTAGAATGAAGACAAAATGAGTAAGTACTTTAAGAATGCTTGATGGTTTCATTCATTAATCAACAGTAGCCAATTAATGATGAGCTTCAACACCAAAAATGTATTTGTAGGGCGGATATTGATCGTGCGCCAGCAGGAACAAAGGGCGTGCTTGTGATGTTTGTACATAGCTGCGATAACACCACATAATGTAGCTGACAAATTATATCCTTGCTCTTTGTTGGAACCCCTTCTTATTTCCTTGCAAGTAAGCTTAAAAGAACTTTTTATGTATGTTTTAGTTATATCTAATTTTCAATTTGTCAAGTTGTTAATAGCAAATAGTAACCAGCCAAGTCATTATATAAGTCCTGATAAATTTGAATTAATATTTTTAGAATCGTAGTCTGGTTGCAATATCCGTATCCATCATCTCATCCCTTGGGTGTTGCGTAAATTGTATTAGGGATTACCCAAAAAATCCGCCGTGAATAGTGAAATAAATATCATAAAGTTCTATGTAAAATACATTTTCAAGCGAAGCAATTCAGGCAAAATGCGTTTTATATTTCAATGTTCATGTAAAAGAAACTACATAATAATATATTTAAATACAATTTGTATGTCAAAGAACACTGAGATTACATAAAATGAATATTTTATGTATATACATATTAAAACAGCTAACAAACGGTCTGCAATATATTACTGCATCAAGAATGCGGAGGAATAAAAATAATGTATTAATTTTAAAGTTTGGCAGCTTCTTACCTAGATGCTTGCAAAGTACAGTGCTTTGAAGATTTCAGAAAGAGTTTGAGAGCCAAAATGTCTTTCATATACTGAAAGCTGACTTAGACATATTGATTTCCTTACAAATTTATAAAATGTTCACTAATAGTTCTCTTTAATTCTTAAAAGCTGTACCCGGCCACTCGTTGCTGTGCTTAAAAAGTTTTGCAAAAAGTATACTACGGTTAGTATATTTTGTCTATATTTAACATTGATTGATTACTATCATCAGGTACTCGTATATTTTATGGTATTCTGGTAGTTTTATGCAGCTGAATATGACAAAAGGCACTAACTTAACAAAATCCCATAGACTCTTGCCTTGAAGACGCTCAGATTACAATCGAATGAAAAGGCAGATGCCGGGAAATTCTTCCACTACTTCGATATACACCTGGCGAATGACGAAGCAATCTGTCTGGTTCGAATGTGTGATAAGTCGACAACAAAGGGGTGGAGTCGAAGGCAGAGAGAGGAATTAAATTATGCAATTCCTGCGCACACTCCCCGAAATATTTCCTGTAGAACATCGAAAGACTATTTTGCATCTGTGATAGGGTTTGATAAAATTGGCTTTAATCAGATTCAGGTCACTAATAAAGCCTCTCCATTAAGTTCGAAGTTGACCTATCGTCTATATAAAGCGTAAGTCCGGTCGTGCATGGAGTATAGCTGTCATACAAGTATAATATAAGATGATACATTTATATAATATGACAGCTATACTCCATGCACGATCAGACTTGCGCTTTATATGGAGTAAGAAGGTGTCTCTCATTGAAGTAATATGTTACTGTACGTAGTACATAATAGCTCAATGATGTCCCTGCGTAAAGTATATTGCCGCACATTTTTGCAATGATGTCTAACTTCCTTGCAACTGCTTTGGCCCTGGACTCTATGAACCACCAAAAGTTCAGGTTCGAGGACGTAACAACCCTCAATAACTTAAGGCGGTCGGTATATTTCGGTGATACATCCTGGAAATAACAGCTAAGAGGAGCTGGCTACTCATAAACTCCCAAAAAATTATGGTAAAGAGACATGCTTGATTTTAGAGCTGTTGAGCTTCACAAGATTGGCATCGCCCCATTAGGAGACTGCCTGTAGTGTGTCTTTGGGACTGGACTTGATCCCGACTGGCCCCAGCTCTCCCCACAACTGTTCTGTCATCTGCGTAATCATAGGTGTCAGGCTATTGATATGCAGCAGGAAGAGAGCAGCGATGAAAACGGATTCATAAGGAACTCTGACGTTAATTATTATTTACTCGGAAGTTTAGCTTTCGACAACAGCTTGTAGACTGTTCACTCAAAAAGTCCTTTACCGAGCTGGTCATACCAGGGAATATGTTGTACGCTGAAATATTGCTTAAAATGCCAGACCCTGTCCAGGGCCTTTGAGATATCGAGGGAAACGAAAATCGAGGGTTAGAATATTTATATTTTATGTTCTGCATGTGTGGTAGAAAATGAAGTTAGTCTCAGATCAACCATGTTTTTTTATTAATTTGTCCCAAATCATAAAACATTACACGGCGCAGTCGTTAGGCTACTTACTTACGCTTCTAAATGAGATTTGATTTTAAAAAATATTACATCTAAAGTCTCGTCTCTTAGTGGCATATATTAGAAGACATCCTATCGACTGATGGTGATAAGTTTTAAAAATGGTTTCTTTAGCCGATTTATGCCAAGTACGAAAAGCGAAGTCGATTTAAGTTGCTGAATCTGTGGTTTATTAAAGATATATGGAACGTTCATGCACTTTATATAATACTCGGTAATTTAACAAATTATTAAGGATCAAACTTTCTTGAATCTTGAAAACCGGCATTTGTCGTTGTGAGCGTGCAAAAGCGTATGGACATGAGTTAGGAATTTCAAATTAGAAAATTGACCTGAAAACATTACCTACTCCCCGTAGGTAATGTTTTCAGGTTTATGTCCTAAGGTTCACTAACAAAATGTAGTTCATTTGCAGCAAAGTTTCTTTCAACAAAAGTGCGTATTAAGAAAATAGTTGAACCTTACCTTACATTTAGTAAGATTACCTACACACATTTTTTGTTGCTATTTATATTGGATATGTTATGAAATTATAGCAATTTACAACTTGGTGCATTGCGATAGCTTAATGTTTAAAAAAAAGTACTATCGATCATTTTGTTTGTAGACTTTAATGTAGAAGTGTATAGATGTATTGAGACCCGCTCATCCAACTCTTCTAATTTGTCTAAGATTCGCTATATTTTTATTCCACTAATAATAATAATATTAATAATTTTCTTTTTTCTTTCCCTTTCCCCCTAACCGTTGGCCGTTTGGTCTCCCCTGCCGAGGGCTTCCATCTGGTTGGGCCATTCCTTTATTTATGTATTTTTATGTATTTATTTTATTTTATTGATATTTATGTATATTTATCATTTTATTTTCATTTATAGTTATATATTTATAGATCCCAACCAGATGAGAAAACTATATAGATACGCCGGATAATAATAATAAGTAACATAACATGTTAATAGTTTATGTTAGTTTAATAGATATATATTTATGTATATTTATCATTTGCTTTTATATATTTATTCAGCCCAACCAGATGAGAATACTCTAATACCCCATAATAATAATAATAAGATACTATTTTGTGGCATTTGGGGGGGGGGGGGGGTAATTTATAGCAGTGAACTTGGGAAGGGCTAATCGCCCTGAATGAATGAATAGACTAAATATAAAGCATTCTACAGCTGTGATGGATGTTATCAACAATAGTAGCCACATACTCGATAAAGAAAAATCCGAATATTTCGTATTAAAATAACATTAGA